>CM028138.1:235928125-237375000 GCA_016271365.2 Neoceratodus forsteri
GGCAATTCAAGTGCTCAAGGAGTGAAAGGGATCGAGGGGAGTATGAGCTGATGGCTAGAAGGGCCACTAGGGTGGTGAGGGCGGCTAAGGCAAGGAAGGAGCAGAACCTGGCCAGGGAAATCAGGAGAGGGGAACAAGGGGTTCTTTAGATACATTGGGGAAAAACAAAGGGTGAAGGGGCAGATTAGCAGGATTAAATCAGGGGAGAGATGGGCACAAGACCCGGGGGAGCAGGCTGAAGTACTAAATGAGTACTTCACCTCAGTTTTCACCAAGGAAAATGGAGGTGCTGCATCATACATGGCAGGAGACAGAAATACTGAGGAGGAGGGGACCCTTACCGATCAGCGGGTCTGGGGAGAGGGGGAGGGGGAGGCATCACTGGCAGGAGGGGGGAGGGCTAAGCAGGGAGAAGAGGTACTGGAAGTGGAAATCACAGCAGAGAGAGTGAGGGAAACTCTCAGCTCCCTTAAGACAGAGAAAGCACCAGGGCCGGATAAATTACATCCCAGAGTGCTAAAGGAACTTGCGGATGTCCTGGCAAAACCCCTGGCGGAGCTTTTCACCATCTCTCTGAGGACAGGGTGGGTGCCCCAGGACTGGAAGGTGGCGCACATAGTGCCCATCCACAAGGGGGATCAAGGGAGGTGGCAGAGAACTACAGGCCTGTCAGCCTGACATTAGTGGTGGGCAAGGTGATGGAGGGCATTGTCAAGGAGAGGCTGGGGGGACCTGGAAAAGTCAGGTGCCTAGATGATAGACAGCATGGATCTGTCTCAGGGAAATCGTGTCAGACAAACCTTGTGGCGTTCTATGACTGGGTGACGAGTGCCTTGGACCTTGGTAGACCAGTGGACGTCCTCTTTCTAGACTTCAGCAAGGCATTTGACTCTGTTCCTCACATGGGCCTGTTGGATAAGCTGGGAGAAATGGGGGTGGGAACCAGATGATCAGATGGATAGGCAATTGGCTCCAGGATCGGACCGAGAGGGTCGTAGTTGGCGGGATAGTCTCATCCCCAAAGAGGGTCATTAGTGGGGTCCCACAGGGATCAGTCCTTGGGCCCCTCCTGTTCAACGCCTACGTTTCTGACATAAGGACAGGAATCAGGAGTGAGATGAGTCTCTTTGCGGATTACTCAAAACTGGGGGGCGGTGGTGGATGGGGAGGAGGGAGGGTGGCCTTACAGGGGGACCTGGAGGCTCTGGAAAGATGGTCTAGAAAGTGGAAGCTGAGGTTCAATGCAGGAAATGCAAGATACTCCACCTGGGGCCAGAAACCCGAGCCAAGTGACACCCGTGGGGGGAGGGGAGATGCTACAAGTCTCAATGGCCGAGAGGGACCTGGGGTGGTGGTGGATGTCAAAATGAACAACTCGGAGACTTGTAGGAGGGCAGCAGCCAAGGCCAACAGGTGCTGGGATGCATCGCTAGGGGGATCACCTCCAGAAGGAGGAAGTGATGCTCCTTCTGTATAACTGCTTGGTGAGGCCACACCTTGAGTATTCGTGCAGTTTGGAGGCCACACTTAAAGGGGACATTAAACTCCTGGAGAGGTCCAGAGGTGGGCAACCAAAATGATTTGGGGCTTGGGGGACAGGACCTATGAGGAGGCTCAAGAGCTAAATATGTACACATTGGAAGAGAGAGGGACGGGGACATGATAGAGGTCTTCAAGTAACATGAAGAGGGTAAATAGGGGAGGAACAGTCAGGGTACTTGAAGGAAGAGGAGGGGCCACTAGAGGGCATGGGTGGAAGCTGGAGGGGAAGATTCAGGGAGAAAGGAGGTGCTACTTCACTGAGAGGTGATGGAGCCATGGAATGCACTGCCTCGGGGGCTGGTGGAGGCAGAGACGATGGAGGGGTTCAAGAGGGGCTGGGACAGGTACAGGGGAAGGGTTCTGGAAGCAAAATCCAATGCAGCAAGAATGTCTGGAACTGGGAAGGGAGAAGCCAGAGAAGGCAAGGGGGGCAGCAAGGTCAGCACCCAGGGTGGGGGCTGACCAATCGAGCAGACTCGAAAGACCGTTAGGCCTATTCTGCTGGCATTTTAGTATGTTAGTATGAATACAGGCCAAATACACGTTGAAAATGGGACATTAGCACAGGGGGCGGAAGAGATAGGTAAAGATCTGGAGGAATTCTACACAAAACTTTATACCGCTGAACACAATCCCAGCCAATCTGACTACGTCAAGTTTTTTAAAGGGGTTCCCCTTTCTAGTACTACAGATAAGGTTGCGTCAGGTCTAGACTCTCCCTTAACTAAACAAGAAATTGACACAGCTCTCAGAGCCTTGAAAAGTGGGAAAGCCCCATGTCCTGATGGACTGCAGACTTGATTTTTTTAAACAGTTTCAGGCTCTCATAATAGATCCACTATTTGAGATGCTCTTAGAAAGCCTAGAGAATGGAGGTTTGCCCCCTTCCACATGGTCAGCCATAATCATGGTACTACCTAAACCGGGAAAAGACCCGACTAAGTGTGTGTCATATAGGCCAATCTCATTGCTTACCGCAGATTATACGATCCTGGCAAAAGCCATGGCAGCCAGACTGGAGCCAGTACTACCTGAGCTGATCCACCCAGATCAATCAGGACTTGTCAAGGGCAGGTATGGGAAACATAATATTAGGCGTACCCTGAATATTATTTATCAATGGGCTAAATGTAAATGGTCACATGGGGTAGCGGTGGTGGCGCTGAATGCTGAGAAGGCGTTCGACCGTGTGGAACTGGGATACCTGCTTGTAGTCTTAAAGAAGTTTGGAAAGGCCCGAGGTGTCCCTCACAGATGAGAACCCTCTATACTCTCCCAAAAGCACATATTGCAGTTAATGGCACTCTCACAGCACCGTTCTGTCTGGGCAGGGGCACATGACAAGGGTGCCCTCTGTCACCACTGCTGTATGTGTTATCTTTGGAACCTCTGGGTGCGGCACTAAGAACATACCCGGGTATAAGGGGATTTATGGGAGGTGGTAGACAGCATAAAGTAGCCATGTATGCTGATGACCAGGTTCTTTATATGCAATGCCCAGCCCAGGATTTGCCTTTAGTGCATGACTTGATGCAAATTTTTGGTAACCTATCAGGACACCGAGTTAACTGAACTAAAAGTGAACTGCTCCCAGTGGGGCTGTGAGATAGAGCACAATTGATAGCGAACTTGGAAGGGTTGCAGTTACTGCACACCATAAAATACTTAGGCATCCAAATCTCAGGTATGGCTAGTCGCCTGTACGCCCAGAATTTCATTTCTCTAATGGGTAAACATCTGGAAGACTGACCGGTGGAATGCACTTCCACTGTCCACAACTGGAAGAGTGGGGAGTGGTTAAGATGACTATCTTGCCGTGAATTTTATACTTGTATCAATCACTCCCTATAAAACTACCCCAGAAACATTTTAGGCATTTGGATACGCTAATTACTCGATTTGTGTGGAAACAAGGAAGGGTTAAGGTTAAACAGAATATTTTACAATTCCCCCCAGTAGAGGTGGAATGGGGTTACCTAACTTCAAAAGTTATTACTGGGCAGCACAGTTAGCCTACCTGCCCAGTAGCAAACAGGAAGCAAGGTATCCCTGGCTAAAAATTGAGGAAGATATGTTAAATGGAAATCTTAACAATGATACTTTAGTGGGCGCTCTGGCAAACTTAGGGAATAACTTACCTTTTAATCCATTCACCAGAACCACTATACATGTGTGGGTATCGGCTCACATGTTATGTTATGTAATAAAAGGTCTCTAACATGAGCTTGCTAAGTGTGATGAGTCCACTGTACCCCATTAGTAGTACACTGCGTATTGGCTTGGAGGAATCTGAGGTTAGTAACAATTAGTCAATTATATGAAGGTGGCAATCTGAAGAGCTCCGTAGGAGATTTCTTTGTATATTCAAGAGTGCAACAGAAGTGTGGGGAACAGTTCACACAAGAATGTGGGTGGACAGAACCTTCGCTTTTAGAAGAAGAGCTACTTGGTCCACAGCCAGGACAGGCAGCTCTCTCAGTATACTATGGCACAATTCAGGGGCACATCCAGAATAGGCAACACAATAAGAGTATACTTAGATGGAGTGAAGATATGTTGTTTCCAGTAAATAAACTTACCTGGAAATACGCTTGTAAACATTATACAAATTGTTCCAGGAGTAATAAGCTCCGTCAGATACAGTTTAATTTCTTGCATCGAGCCTACTTGACTCCCTCGAGGTTACATAAGATGGATGAGTCAAGGTCAGACCTATGCCCAAAGTGTCATATGGAGTGTGTGGATTTTTTACATCTGGCTCTAGCCTGCCCTAAGGTTGTTCCATTTTGGCACGCTATTCACAGTATAATGAGTGATGTGCTGCCTGTGTTCTTTGTCCAAATCCCCTCTGGAGCTGCTACTGGGAGCAGACCCTACTCTGGGGACTCCTAGGCCTGCGAGGTCCCTCTGGTATTTGGCTCTCATTAATGCGAGAAGAACGGTGACACAGGTATGGCTTTCTCCGTCTCCTCCTTTAGTGGCTAGATGGGCTGGTAACAGGACCTGTATGGCATTAGAGACAGCACAGAGTAACGCCCAGGAACATCTCAATGACTTTCACCGTACATGGGCGCCCTTACTAGCTGCGGAGGAGGCAGGTATCTTTTCCCTGTAAATTTGGATTAAAATTTAAATTTATGTTTAAATTTTAATTTATACTGTGCTTTAAGAATGCAGTGGGATAGAGTTCTAAATCTGATTATATACCTTTTGGACCCAGGCACCTCCTACACAAACAGTAATAACTTAAAACGTAATAGATGGAATGCTAAATATGACGCATAAAACCTCAGCGTTCTGGCTATACTATGTTATTGGTAACATTGTATGTATTGAGGTATTGCAACAGATATGTATGATTTATGTACCTCTTCTCTCCAATAAAATAATTTGGAAAAAAAAAGGTGAAACTTGACACCACCTTCAGAAGGAATTTCGGGTGAGGGCGCAGAACAATCTTGTCCTTGTGGAAGACTAGATAAGGGGAGTCCACCAAAAGCACCTGGAGCTCCCCTGACCTTCTGGCAGATGTGATAGCCACCAGGAAGGCCATCTTCCACGACAAGTGTGACAACGCACACTTGTGCATTGGTTCGAATGGCTTGCCCATAAGCTTTGCCAGTACCAGCAGTAGATCCCAGAGAGGTGGAAGTTCACACACAGGAGGGGACATGTGATCCAGGCCTTTGCAAAAGCACTCGACCACAGTCACCTGCACCAACGTCAGCTGACCGGCCCATGCCCAGTAAGCAGAGATGACTGCCAGCAGCACCCTAAGGGTCGATGACCAAACACCCCTTTAGGCCAGTGACCAAAGGTAGTCAAGAATGTTAGCCACTGGACAGGACAAAGGGTCCAGGCCCCTACCCGGACACCAAATGGAAAACCTTTTCTATCTGAAGGAGTACTATTTCCTGGTTGATTCCTTTCTGGATGCCTCCACCACAGTGAGGACATCCTTGGAAAGACCCAAAGCTTGGAACTCTAGCCGCTCACGAACCAGGCTGTGAGGTACAGGGATTGAAGGTCCAGATGGTATACCTTCCCCTAATTGAGACAGATCAGGTCTGGGCATGCTGGGAGCCACTCCAGGGGCCTGCAGCTGAGGCTGAGGAGCTCTAGATACCAGAACTGGCGCAGCCCAGTCTGGGGCTACCAGGATCACCTTCGCCTTGTCCATCAAGGGAAATGGAGGGAAGGCACAGATGAGGCCTGGGGTCCACGGCCTCAAGAAGGCATCCCCCTGCAGCAAGCCCTGCTGAGGGGGGCAGGCATGAAACAGCCTCAGCTTGGTGTTGTCCCTGGAGGCAAACAGGTCCACCATCAGTTTGCCCCAGTGGGAGAACAGGCTGTAAGCTACCTCTGGATGGAGAGACCACTCATGGGATGTCTCGACTAAGTGGCTGAGAGCATCCGCCAGATGGTTTGAGGCTTCTGCCACAAGGATGACTAGGAGAGCCACCTCCAAAAGGCTAACTAAGGTGGAGATGTGGCGCGCCTCTCTGCAAAGCAGATGGGAGTGCGTGCCGCCCTGTTTGTTGAGGTAGTACATGGTCGTGGTATTGTCTGTCTGAATTTGAACCACTTGACCCCGGAACTGAGAAACGCAAGCTGACAGCGCCAGTCTGGCTGGTCTGAGCTCCAACAGGTTGATGCGGTATCGGGACTCCTTGGGGGTCCAGAACCCATGGGCCCTTTTGTCCTCCATTTGGGCTCCCCAGCCCATGAGAGAGGCATAGGTCGTGAGGACATCTGTTGGCTCGGAGCAGACAAATGGGATCCCTTCCTGGAACCAGTCCACCACTGCAGTGTCTCCCACATCTTCTGGGTTACAGTGATCAGCTGGTTGAAATGACCGTGACGCTGAATCCACTGAGCGGCCAGCTCCCACTGGAGGGGGCACATGTGCAAATGGGTCCAACAGACCACTGAGGTGCACGCCGCCATGTAACCCAGAAGGCACATGAAGTCCCGGACAGGGTGCAATTGCCCAACCAGAAATGATTGGGCATAGGAGGAGTGAACCGCCATCCTGTCCGACAGAAGCCGAGCTCTGGCTTGACGTGAGTCGCGCTTTGCCCCGATGAAGCACATCATCTGGGAAGGCACGAGTTCCGACTTGGCCTCTTTGATCAGGAGTCTAAGTTGGGGGCAGGTCTAGAGGGCCAGGTCCCTGGACCTCTCCACCTCCTGTTTGGTGGGACCTGCTAAGAGCCAATCGTCGAGGTAGGGATAAATTCTGACCCCCGACGCCTGAGATGGGCTGCCACCACTAAAATACATTTGGTGAAGACTCGTGGGGCCGATGACAGGCCGAACGGCATGGCTTGGAACTCGTATAGGGTCCCTTCGGCTCTGAAGTGGAGGAACCGCCAATGAGACGGATGGATCGGGATGTGAAAGAACACGTCCTGCAAATCCAGCGAACTGAACCACATGTTTTGCTCAGAGGATGATATGATCTGGGACAGAGTGACCATCCGAAAGGTGCTTGACCTGTGATACTGATTCAGGCTGTGCAAATCTAGCATGGGGCGCCAGCCCCGTCCGCATGGACACCAGGAAGTACCTGGAGACAAAGCCTGGGTGTCCTGGAGAATCCACCACTGGAGCTACTGCCTACTTGAGAAGAAGCTGAGCAATGTCATCTTGGAGAGCTGACCGAGTATGGACGGATATTCTTTAATCCTGTGGGGTGCGGCTTGGAGGGTACTGCTCAAATTCTACAGGCAGTCCCTGACCGACCACCTCCAGAACCCACCTGTTCGTAGTGATAGCAGACCAGGCGGAAAGGAAGTGGTGGAGCCGGCCCCTCACAGGAGGACCCAGAGCTGGCATGATGGGAGAGGGGAAGGGGGCGGCTGCCCCCACCCCATCACTGACTAGACTTGGAGGAGGAGGAGGAGGATCTAGGACTTGAATCTTGGCCTCCTTTTTGACCCTAGGAGGGCCCAGGATTGGGCCGGGGGCGCCAACCTTGAGCCTGCTGCTGCTGTTGCCTTCCTTGAAAGGAGGGTTGCTGTGCCACAGGGGAAGAGTGCCAAAAAGGCTTCTTCTTCTGCAGCTTCTTGCTCGAAGAACCTTTAGCAGAAGTAGCATCCAAGGTGGCATTGGACCGCTCAATATGCTGAAGGTGACCAGCCTCACCTGGGCCAAAAAGGTCAGTGCTCAGGAAAGGCACATCAGCTAGTTTATGTTGAGTATCTTCTGGGAAAGAGGAGAGTCTCAGCCAAGACCTGCGACGAGAGGCAACTGCGGCTGCCATCGAGTGGGCACAAGAATCCCCAATGTCCAGGGCTGTCTGAAGCTGCTGTTTGGCAACAGCCTGGCCCTGATTCTGGACCTGCTTGATGTGGTCTGCATGTCTATGGGGAAGTGTGGGAGGACTTCATCCAAGGACCCCAAGAGGGCATGGGAGAAGTGTGCCATGATGACGGCAGAACTTGCCTGACAACGGCCTAAAGATGAGGCCGCAAAGACCTTTCGAGCCGAATGATCAAAGAGTTTGGATTCTTTTACGGGAGGTCAGTCAATGTCGGCAGAACTGTCAGTACACCTGAACACAGAGGCTGTCACCAGGCTCTCGGCCAAAGGGTGCTCAGTGAACCCAGCAAGGAACCCTATAGGCACTGCATACTTGTGGGCCACGCAGGCAGATGGAGCTGGACAGGAGGCAGGGCGTTGCCAAAGTTCTAAGGCCAGGCCAACTATGGCCTCGGCCACAGGAAAGGCCTCCATCAGGGTATCCCCTCTCTTGAGAATGTCTGTGAGAGGGTATGCCGCCTTTTTCTGGATAGGCATCCCTGTAGACTCAGAGATGAGGTGAAGAATGTCCTGAAAGGACGAAGGACCTTCCTCCATCTCTATCCCACCAGCCGATTTGTCGTCCCCAGAATGAGAATGTAGGCCGGTCTCATCTGAATCCGAGGACTCCGGATACAACAGACTACCGCCCAGGTCACCTTCGACCCGCCAAGGGTGGTCCGGGGCGAGAGTGACCAAAAGACACCAGGGAAGCCCGGTGTCTGGTCTAGCTTCCTTAGAAGGAGCCTATCCCAAAGGCTACTTGGGCAGTGGTTCCTCCACGACTGGTAGAGAGACCAGTTTAGGCCGAACCGGAGGTTTCGCCGGCTCCACAGGTCGGGGAGCCAACTTAATCGGCTCCGAAGGCGTCAGCTTCGGCCTGGGAGGCAAAAGTCAAGTAATGACTGGGGTAGAAGCCGGGGTTGGCTTGTGCCCGGACAAAATCAGCTGTTGCCACACGAGGTCCTCGTAGCGCCAGAGTTTCTGCTGGAGCCTCTCCTCATCTGAAGAGGATGAGGACAACTGATGGCGTCGCCTCTTTTTTGAGCATTTGTGGCTCTTCCTCGGCCTGTGGGTTGAGGGGTCCTAGACCTCGATCGAAATCGGTTGGGCCGATTCAGTCACGTGGGACACACCGGCGGGACCAGTGATTTCCCAGGGTCGGAGACCATTTCCTCGATGGGATTCCCAGTGGGCTGGGTCTCCTGGTTGGGGAAAGAAAGCACCAGAGTCTGATTGAGAGAATCCTTGACCAGAGATGTCGACAACGGGTCGATCAGGTTGATTATTTTTTCAACCTTGTCAATCGACACTTCAGTTGACTGGCCAGATGGCAAAGCCGAGAAGCAAGCGGCTGAAGAGACAATTTTGACCGAAGTCAAGATTGTCAGTTCCTGAGACAGAGTTGTCTCCCAATCCCAAGAACATCTTTGCCGAGACGAAAACCATCCCGGGTCCTTTTCCCACTTACAGGACCGAGAGGAGTGCATGCCCACAGCACCCTCTTTCTTAGTCGGGAGAGACTGGCACAACTCTCGGAAGGAACCCGAGAAGGTGGAGCACAGGTTGAGCGGAACAGAAAAGTTCCGAGAGGAAGATTCCCCGGTATGAGTTGCTTCCTCCTCGAAGGCTTGCATGCATTCCAACTGCTCGGTGGATCCCGCAGCCGCGGAAACCACCCACTGAGCCTGCTTTGATTTCACTGGAGGGTTCCGTTTTTCCGGCCTCCCCAACTTCAGGTGGCGAGATGGCAGAGCCGTAGGAAGGCATTTTGGTGCCCTGGGCAAGAGACTAGGTTTGCACCCCCAAGAAAAGAGCTGGGGGTCTGGGAGCCGCAAGGCCCCCAGAAGCTCTGAGGGGTTTATACGCTCTGTGGTGAGTTTTGGGGCTTTTCTTGAAGAAAAAACATACTTTTGTTACATGTTCCCTACCCCCGATTTCAGGAAATATTTTGCTCCCATGGAATATGAGATGTGAGAGACTCTGGCTGGCATCACAGTGTGCAGCTGCAATTGTTGTGGATGACTGGCTGACCAACAAAGCCATCAACCACAAACCCAATATGCAATTCTGAAAAATACTGTGAAAGATTGCTACATAAAGCATAGGGGATCTGGGGGCCGCAAGGCCCCCTGAAGAACTGAGGGGTTTACATGCTCTGTAGTGAGTTCTGGGGCTTTTCTTGAACAAACAATGGTCAAAAAGTGGAAATGGTCCTGTATTTTGGGGCACCATGCACTATATAGAACAGTGTATGGCCTCCCAAACAACTCGGCAACTCCTCCCCCTTGTGCTTTCTATGACAGCAGAGGGACTGCTCGAACTTTGCTCTCGTGGTCATCAGTAATCACAGAAAACACTCGGGTGAAGAACTGCCTTGCTGTGTATGGGCAGCCATATACTATCCTATATATAATTATAATTTACATGATAATACTACTTTTTCCCCATGACCCCAGTCAGTTGGGATGCAGGGTACTTGTGGAGGACGTTGGACCGATGGTGCACTTTTTTGGAAACTCCACACACTACAGTGGAGGCATGATCACGCTGTGAGCATGCTCCTGTTGCAAAGTCCAACTGCCTCCATAATCACTGAAACTAGCAATGAGAAGCCATCCCTCCAGTGCAGCGGTTGGATTTCTGATTGTGACACCAACGACCAGGGTTCGGGAACGAGCCCGGGAGCTGGAAGACCAGCTGGGGAGGAGGTCCGAGCGTCCCAAAGACAGCTCGCCTTCTCCAGGGGGAGGGGGGATCCAGAGCTTGGCACACGTCTGACCTCGGGTGGAGACCCAAGGTGCAGCAAGCCCAAGCCAGCGAGAAGGGTGATGTGCTAGACATTGGCGCTCAGGGCCTTGACCTCAGGGCACACAGCATGCCAAGAAAACATGGAAAAACACCCTACAGTGATCCCGGTAGACTGAGCACCATGGCCCTGATCCCCAATGCCCCTACCTGACCTGATGACAGCATCCAACCTTGGGTGTAAGGGCCCCCACCTGGGGGCATTACCAAGGCTACATGGGGGATGGACCGCTCCAGGTAAGAGGGCAGGGACTGATCAGGCCATGTGTGTCTCTCCCGAAGAGTGGGGCCGCTGCGGGTAGGGGAGTATAAAGAGAAAGATAAAAAAAGAAAACAAGCAAAGAGGGAACTCATAATAATTGACAGGGGTGGAGGCCCCCAATTGCAAGAAATTTATTTTACAATAAAACTGCTTGTTTAACCTCCTCGTACTACGCAATGCAATAATTACAACTCACTGACTTTTTGCTGGAGCACATTCCAATGTGACAGGCTGCCAAACAGGCAGAGGACAATGAGGATCCACAATAATTTATCTGCCTAGTTGTGAGGTTGATTTATGTTCTGTAATATTCCGTGATATTCCTTCTGTGGAAGCACTGCGCTCTACCCCGATAAAAAAATACAACTTCATCGGTGCACCAGGTTGGGGGTGGAGGACAGAGTGCACCCACAGAAAGAATAATATCACGGAATACCACAAAACAGAAGACCAGAAGCCATAAAAACTAAAAAGCATTGCTGTGAATGTACAGTATGTAACAGGGGCAACTGCGGCATTTGTGGAGGACATTTGGCCAGTTGTAATTATTGCATTGGGTTGTACGAGGAAGTTAAACAAGCAGTCTCCTATTGTAAATGTAATTCTTGTAAATGGGGGGCTCTGCCTCCACCCCCACACATCCCCATCAATAATTATGAAATATTAATTTAATTGATGGGGGGAAGGGGGCAGACCAAGCCCCACAACTTCAAATTACAAGGCTATCATTCATAACAAGTAGCAGTCCAAATTACAGAGTGTGTGTGTGTGTGTCACTGTGTGTCAGTCAGTTCTGTGCTTGTGCCTGCCATTTATTTGTTATTTGCTTGCCAATTGCTGCCCTAGTGCCTGGCAGATGGCCTCTGCCCTGGCTAGCCCTAAAATAAAACAATGCTGCCTTGTTGCCAACTGATTATTGCAGCAGCCATAAATGAACTTCTTACTTATCCCCCAAAAAAAAAAAAACAGTCATGAGAGGGGCTCAGGCTGCTGTCAAGCAAGCACATACATACTGGATCTAGAGACTGGCGTCGGAGGGGGAGGGGGCAGATCATGCCGCCGGACGCCCTGAGAAACTAAAGGAAAAAATAAAATTTAATCTCATCTCGATGATGACGTGACTTGAGGTTGAGGAGGCTGGGCGTCACCACTCAGGCAGCTTCCACACACGCCCTCCACCTCCAGTCCTCACAGACACTCTGACTCTGACTGACTCAGCCAGCCGCGGCCACCCCTCTCTCTCTCTCTCTCTCACACCACCTCAGAAAAACTAAGAGCGAGAGTCAGCAGTGAATGAAAGAGAGAGAGATGGCCGGGGCGGCTCACAGACAAGTCAAGTCAGTCACATCGTAGCACTGGCACTCATCACAGTGATCAGCTGGAGCATCACTGGGAGCCAGGCAGGAAGGGATTCATTTGTGGTCAGTCACTACTCTTCACACAGACATGCAAATGTTCAATTTGTGGAGGGTACTGACACACGGACACCACCCCACCGACTCGGGGAGATTCATGGCCCAGCTCTGGGACTGGAGAATGGGGTCTGTCCATCCGACTGACTGGGAGGCACTGAGGAGGGTCGGCATGCAGCCACGCAGACCTGAGGCATGGCTGGCTGCCAGTGCCTGGAAGAGCTGGAAGATTTATTGTTCCCAAACAATCACCGTCGGCGCTCGGAGTCGGGACGGATTAATTTTAAAAAAACATCATTCCCCATCCACTACCAGGCAGTAGAGGCTGCAACTGACTCATCATTATCAATTGAATCGTCTTCATCTGCACCCCAGCCCCCCCCCGAATATTAAGGAATGGTATATAGTGCTGGTGCTTGCCTTGCTAATCAAAGTTATTTTTGTTTGTCTCCGTGGCATGCTTTTTTTTTTTTTAGCTGTGTTTAACCAGGATTAGCACACTAAGCTGAAAGCTTTTTTACAGGCGCGACCTGGCTCTACCACTTCTGTGCTCTCCTCTCTCCCTACTAATTCTTTTCACTGTTTATAGCTTCCTCGCCTCACTGTTTTTTGGTTTTTTTTTCCAGTTTCTAGTCTATGCTACTTGTACCGCTACCGCCTCTCTCTCTCAAAAATCCACTCTGAGTCTCCCTCACCCATACCTTACATACTGTCTGCAGTGTCTGTCACTGGACGGACCCCACCTGACTTTTTCTTGTAGGAGACAGCGGACCATGTGACACCCCCGTCCTTCCGTGAGGCGGGGATGCGCCCCTGCTGACAGAAACTAGTTATTCCAATAGATTCTATGATGGAAATGTTTTTTAAATTCACAGCAGCACAAATTTGTATTTGAAACTGCAGCAGGCAGTGCGCGCCTTGGAAGCATGTGCCCAGGGCGGGTGCACCACCCGCCCCACCCTTCCTACAGTACTGCGAGATGGTCATCAAGGACGTTAGGGTGAAATGCAAGACAAACATCGCACTTCGAGGGGTCATGGTTGACACTCAAGCAACAGACGCACGCAGTGTGGGGATCGGTGCCCGATATTTCTGGCTGCACAAACTATGGCGAAATCCGGGGAAAGACTTGTCTTCCATAATCAAACATAAGCAGTCATGATCACTAATGCGAGCTAGACGAATTTTCAGAATAACCGAAGGTTTTGAAGCTAGAGCCTACAAAATGCGGGAGCACGAAGGAGGCAACCTAAATCTTCCAGCAGAAAGGAAGATCTGGCATCATGGGGCGGAGCTGAGGGTTATACCACCCGGGTGAGTGGGAGGTGCTAGCTAGAAGACTTCCGACGATCCTTAAAGGGGAAAGGGACATGCCAATATAGGGTTTTAAATAACTGATTGGTAGTTTTTTTTCTTGGGACAATACCAACTGTACAGAAAGTATTTATATAAGTTTTCTAGAAGTGTTATGTTTGTTAAACAAAGTGAGGCAAGTGCTATGCATTTTCACAATGTTTTAGCACTTTTATGAGCAAAACGCTAATCAATTTTTAGAGTTAAATAAAACCCTGAAACAAGTGTGGATGAACAACATATTCACGATCCTAGAATATTACATTTTGCTGTCTTTACACATGAAACTCAGGTTCAGAATTATTCTATGACGATTCTCCTCACTGTTGACCTTCACAGTCCTTCCAAATCTTTATTCAATGAAGGTTCTCCTCAGAGAGGAGAAGTGGTTTGACACAACTTCACTGCTGGAGCATCTGGCCCGTGCAGGTGCCCCGCCTGTCATTACGAACTTTGACAGTCACTGATCTTGGTAGGGCTGTGACAGAAGAAAAAATTGCTCACCTTAGTAATTATGTTTCTTCTAGTGGAGTCTTGCTGTATTCTGACTATTAGCAGTGTCAGTGGCTCAGTAGGTAGCACACTCGCCTCTGAGGCCGGGAGATCAGAGGGCTGTGGGTTCAGTTCCCACATCTGGCACTTGGGTTAATATCCCAGTACTGACACTGCAGTGCAGCATGAGAGGGGTGCTGTACTTCTGAGGTGCCGTCTTTCGGATGAGACGTTAAACCGAGGTCCCATGTGCCTGGATTTGTGGTAGTTCAGGTGGATGTTAAAGATCCCACGGCACTTATCGAAAAGAGTAGGGGAATTTCCCCGGTGTCCTGGCCAAATTTCCCTCATTCACTAAAAATACCACCAACAGCTTAATCTGGTTCAAAGTCAGTTGGCATTCATCTGTATCCCCCTCCCCCGGGGCGTGCCTGAAAATAGGCAGGATTTGTCTAGTGCACTTACCTGGTCAACAAAAAGTAAATAAATAAATATTGCAGTTAGGTCCTGTCTTTCAACTGCCCCAAAGAATAAAGGGTTAACTTTTCTATGCCTTGCGTAGAATGTTCATCACAAGCTCGGCTGAAGCCCCTGTCTGTTGTTGTTCAAACTGCAACCGTCAGATCTTTATGAGCAAAAACTCACTAGGTGTTCTGTGTAGAAACTGTAAAATTTTTACTAGCCAACTGGCAAATATATAATGTTTTTGGTTTCAAAGGAAGACTCAAGGCAGGAAACCCAAAAACAAAAACACATCCAAAACACAACATTCCACCCAAATAAAAAAGAGGGTGTAAAAAGGACACCCCTAGGGTGTCAACACTACTCCTGCCCATCCACATCCCAAAAACTAGGTTCTGAGAGGGGAGGCGGTGGGGGGCAGAATACAGCAAGACTCCACTAGAAGAAACAGAATTACTAAGGTGAGTAATTTTTTTCTTCAAACAACATGAAGTCTTGCTGTATTCTGACTACTGCAGACTACCAAGCAGTACCTCCATGGAGGAGGGACAGAGCCTAGTTTGGAAATAGGCTCTGAAGAACTGCTGTGCCAAACCGAGCATTACTCCCAGCCTGGATATCCAGAGAGTAATACTTGGTGAAAGTATGGACTGTTTTCCAGGAGACTGCTTGACAAATTTCTGAGAGAGGAATATCCCTGGCAGTAGCCAGGGAAGCAGCTGTACCTCTTGTGGAATGAGCCCTCAGGCCTAAGGGTGGAGTTCTACCCAGTTTTTCATAGCAGAACTGTATACAAGAAACAATCCACCTGGCAATAGATCTCTTAGTGGCAGGTTTGCCTTTACCAACTTCTCCATAAGTGAATGACAACTGGAGGGATTCAAACCTGTGACCCTCGGTACGCTCTATGTAGTAGCTAAGGGCTCTTTTAACATCCAAACTGTGTAGCCTCCTCTCTCCTGAGGAGGAATGGTCAGTGAAGAAAACAGGGAGAGATATAGATTGGTTGAGGTGGAAATCTGAAACCACTTTAGGTAAGAACTTTCTGTTAGATCTAAGGATCACTTTATCTCTGTGAAAAGATATGAAATCAGATTCAACTGACAGGGCTTGCAATTCACTGATACATCTGGCAGAAGTAATGGCTACCAAAAACACAGTTTTCCAAGTCAAGTACTTAAGCTCTGCTGAGGACAAAGGCTCAAAGGGGGTTGCATAAGCTGTGCAATGCAAACATTAAGGTCCCAAGCAGGAGCAGGATCCCTAAAGGGGAAATGGGTGTAAAGCAATTCCTTGAAAAACTTACAGAATACAGGATGGGATGACAGAGAGGAAGACTTGCCTACTGACAGGAAAGCAGAAACAGCTGCCAAGTGTACCTTAAGGGTAGCTGGTCTGAGGCCTAGGCCATTAAGATGGACCAAATAATCCAGAACCATAGGCAATTCAGCAGAGTCTGGAGAAATTTTCTTCTTAGAACACCAAATGCTAAATCTTTTCCATTTAGAGTTGTAAGTCTTTCTGGTGGAAAGCTTTCGAGAAGCCTTAAGGATATCCAGAACCCCTTGGGAAAGATGCAGATTTGCAAACTCTAACTCTTCAAAAGCCAAGCCTTGAGATTGAGAAACTGAAGATTCAGGCACCAAATTCTCTCCTGAGAGGATGTTAACGGGTTGTAATTCCTGGGAAGATACAGGGGAAGGTGGACTGTTAGGGACAGCAACAAGGGATACCATGGCTGTCTGGAGCAATCAGAATCACTTTGCATGGTTGTGACCTTATCTTGACTAACACCCTGAAAAGGAGAGGGAAGGGGGGAAAGCATATAGAAATTTCTCTTCCCAGTTCAGAATCAGAGCATCCAGGGGGACTGAGTCCAAGACTGGGGGTCTGCAACAAAAGACAGGAAGTTGGTGATTGTCTGGGGTTGCAAAAATATCTGTCTCTGGAGTGCCCCATCTCGAGAAAATCACTTTCAAAACCAGAGGATCTAGGGCCCATTTGTGATGGCCCAGGGATATTCTGCTCAGTGCATCTGTTAGGACATTGTCCTTCCCTGGGAGGTGAACTGCTATCAGAGAGGTTTGCAAGGAATAGGCCAGGGACCACAACTTCATTGCTTCTGTACACAAGGCCGTAGACCGTGTGCCTCCATGCTTGCTGATTTACCACATGGTGGGGGTGTTGTCTGTTCTGACCTGAACCACCTTGTTCTGTACAGATTTGGAAAAACCTTGCAGTACCAGAAACACTGCTCTGAGTTCCAAGAGATTGATGTGAAGCAGAGATTCCTGAGGTGACTACAGTCCCCTGGTGGTAAGATCCCCCAAAAAGGCTCCCCAGCCCAGAAGGGAAGCATCTGTGGTGAGTATCACTGAATGAGACTGAGTGACAAATGGAACCCCTTGGCTCAAATTGTCCTGATCCTGCCACCACTGCAAGGCTTGGATCAGAGTTCGAATCACTGGGATTAGTTTGGTAAGGGAATCCTTTCTTTGGGACCAAAAGGCTCTTAAGTAGAACTGAATGTCCCTCATTTGGAATCTTGTTACCTGGACCACTGCTGTGGAGGCTGCCATGTGGCCCAGTAGCTGAAGGAAATGCCTTGCTGGTCGAGACACCTGAAGGGTGAATGAAGAAGCCAGTTCCATAAGGGTCCTTGCCCTGTCCAGGGGAAGGAAGGCTCTTGCCCTTAGCGTATCCAGTTCTGCACCTATGAAGGTGAGGAGCTGCACTGGTTCGAGAACTGACTTTGGTAGGTTGAGAAGGAATCCTAAAGAAGTGAGCACTTGCTGGATCACTTGCAGATGTGACTTGACTTGGTCTGGAGACTGACCAACTATGAGCCAGTCGTCCAAGTATGGGAAAATGGAAATCTTTTGTCTTCTTAGGAAGGCAACAACTACTGCCAGGCACTTTGTGAAGACCCTTGGGGCTGATGTTAGGCCAAAGGGCATTGCTCTGAATTGATAGTGGCCTGAGGGCAACTTGAACCTGAGGTACTTTCTGTGGGGGCACCTGATGGGAATGTGAAAGTAGGCATCTTTGAGGTCCATGGAGGCTAGCCAGTCCCCTGGCCTGAGAGAGGGAAGGATAATTCCCAGAGTAACCATTTTGAATTTTGGCTTTAACAGATGTTTGTTCAGATATCTTAGGTCCAGGATGGGTAGCCACTCTCCTGTCTTCTTCGGGGTTAGGAAGTACCTGGAGTACAATCCTTTGCCCCTGTGTAGGGTGGGAACTATCTGAGGGCCAGAAGAGAAGAAACCTCTGCCTCTAGGGAAAGGTTCTCTGAGAGATTTGCATGTGGAAAAGATCTGGCTCTCATCTTGGGAAATTTTTTGAAGCTGAGAACCAGTCCCTGGCTTACTACTTCCAGGACCCACTTGTCTGATGTAACAGACATCCAGTCCTGGACAAAGTAAGCCAGTCTGCCCCCTACTGGTATAGGAGAATTGACCCGGGCAGACCCATCAGGGTATCTGCTTAGCTGGGGCTTTAGGCTCAGGGGTGGATGCAGGCCTGCTAATCCCCCTTCTGCCTCTCCCTCTAAAGAACCCCCTCTGCGAAAAGGAAGAAGAGGAGGCCTGAGCTTGGTAAAAAGGCCTTTAGAAAGGCCTGCCCCTGCCCCTGGACTGCTGCCTTTGAGGAGTTACTTGCCTTTCTTTGGCCTGAGCACTCCTGTAAGTGGTCCTGTATTCGTCCATTTTCTTCATGTAATTCTCTTTCTGCTCCCCAAACAGAGAACTACCAACTACAGGAAAATCCATGGCCTTAGCCTGGGTATCCTGTGAGAGGCTAGTACACCTGAGCCAAGCCATTCTCCGAAGAGTCACAGATGTAGCCATGACTCTTAATGACACATCACTGGAGTCCACAGCAGCATGAAACTGTACTTTCGATGCCTCAATCCCACCTGCAGCCACCTGCTCCAGCTCCTTGGCAAGCTGGGTGGGAGCCTGTTTAGCCAGTGCCAGTACAGTGTCCCACCTGGACTTCTGGTACCTGGCTGTATAGGCCATATAGTTAGCCTGCCTGAGTCCCAAAGATGCTGCCATGTATTGTTTCTTTGTCATGGCATCAATCTTCCTGGAGTCCTTGTCTGGGGGGTGTGATGCCAAGGGAATGTGTGCCTTATCACAGGCAGCAGCCTGTACAACCCCGACATGGCTGCATTGCTGAAAAAGGAACTCCGTGTCTGAGCCTGAGAGAGTGTACCGCTTGTTCATTCGTCTGTCCACAGGAGGTATAGAATTAGGAGACTTAAGAATTTTTTGTGTCCGTTTCCCAAAAGATTTATGGAGGGGAACAGACAGTCTCCTGGACTCTGGGATGTCCATCATCTCAACATAATCAGGCTCTTCCTGATCCCCTACTGCTTCCTCCACAGGAAGCTGGAGGGTATCAGCCACCTTTCTGTAGAACATGTAGTGTGAAGGGGACTCAGAAAGCCTAGGAGGAGAAACACATGAAGGTCTGGCAAGATGACCGGGTCAATAGGCACATCCAGACTTTCACCATCATCAAAATCATCCTCATACTCTCCCTCCTCCTCAAACTTCGGTTCATAAAATTCTTCCAAAGTATAATCCAGAATCGGGGGAACCGACCGAACCGAGCCCCTGTCAGATGGTGCTGGTTCGGTCGGAACCGAACTAAGCGACTGCACAATCCTAATCGCCTTGGCTATCTGATCGGCGGTCGGAGTATGAGATTCTGGGTCCGAACCGGTCAATTTGTCTTTCCTTTTTGTCGGAACCAATTCCTCGGAATCGGCTCTCATTTTGCCCAAAGAAATATCGCCCTGGTCAGAGGGCACTCCTTCTGGTTTGGTCGGAACTGAACTGGGCTGACCATCCAGGTCAGTGGACTTCTCTGCCTCCCTTTCCCTCAGTCTACCTAATCTCTTTTCCAGGGTAGATTTGGGAAAATTCTTGCAAATTTGGCAGTCTGAATTGAGGTGGTCAAACCCCAGACAATAAACACAGGGGGTGTGGGGATCAGCCTTAGCAAAGACCTCCCTACACACACTGCAGTGCTGAAACCCAGTGGGCCCAGTTTTTTTCTTGGGTTTTTCAGACATGGCCAACCTAACCAAAAACGTACCCTTTTTTCGGCAATCCGCCAGGCAAATCTCCCCTATCAGTTCCTGACTATGTCATGGGTCTTGGAAAAAACTTACTTAAAACCCGGGTTTTTTTTAGAACCGATACGGACCAGTAACCACACACTAAAGTAAAGCACAAGTTTTTACCTCAAATTGATCGGTTCAGCCGAACCAATCCACAGTTCACAAGTTCCACACAGAAAACAGAACCAAAACCTATCTAGTACTCACGGTACCACAGACAGAGATTTGAACCGACTATGTGGAAATAACAATTCGGTAAAACCGACTGTAAAAACCGACACTTCAACTGACTTTTGAACCAAGCAGCAGGATAAATCTCTGGAGCGATTGTTCAGTGAGGCGGAGTAAAGAATCTGACGGTTGCAGTTTGAACAACAGACAGGGGCTTCAACCGAGCTCATGCTGAACGTTCTATGCAAGGCATAGAGAAGTTAACCCTTTGTTCTCCGGGACAGTTGAAAGGCAGGACCTAACTGCAATAGTCAGAATACAGCAAGACTTCATGTTGCTTGAAGCTTAATTTTAAAACAAACTAAAATGTTTAAAAAAAAAATAGCATAATATAATTAAGTATGAATGGGACAATCTAGACTAGACTCCTATTTGTACACAAAAACTGATATTCTGTTCCCAAAAGAGAAAGCACTGCTCTACAGCAGCAGGGAAAAAAAGGGAAGTGAGACAGTTAAAACAGGCACCGCTATATATTCTGAGTTTGAACAGATGACCCCATGTGTTGGTGCTAGGCACTGCCGCTGCTGACCCAAAAAGAACAGTAACGCAAGAACTTACCATAACAGCAGATCTTCCAAGGGGATCTCAGTCATTAGGTAACACTGTAGGAACCTTCACCGTTAGTGAAGGGGAATCCACACAGAAGATTTTCAGCAATACTACTGGGGCCGCCCATGCTGTCGATGTCTGCCGACGTCAGCAACCCTGTACAGGCGTGGGCAGCCCCCACTCCCTCCTCAGTTCTTTCCCTCCAGAGATGAAGGGAGCAAGGCTCAAGCCCTGGGGAACCGATGAGAGACAGAGGGACCCAGTTCTAAACAGAAAAGAGGAAACAGTAGATAGCCAGGTCCTGAACAGGAGCCCAAGGAAGGGGGACAGTGGGAGGGAAATTGTACCTTATGGCTGAGATCCCCTCGAAGACCTACTGCTATGGTAAGTTCTTTTGTAACTGTTCTATTTTCTTTGGAGTTTCTCAGTCATCAGGTAACACCGCAGAAATTAGTACCAAGCAGTGACAAGTGGAAACAGACAGTCTGGGAAGAGGGTTCTCCATAAACTTAATACAGGAGTCCTTGCAACACAGCCCTGCCCAATCCTGCACGGGCTCCTGAGGCAATGTCCAAACTGTAATGCTTGGTGAAAATGTGGACTGTGCTCCAGGTAGCAGCTGCATAAATATTAGTGGCCGAGATCTCTTCAAAACAAGCAACCATGGTAGCCATACCTCTGGTGGAATGAGCTTTGACAGCACTGGGCAATTATTTGCCATACTTACTGTAGCAGAACACACTGCAATTTGCCAACCATTTCTTGGATAAAGACTGTTTAGAAACTGAAGCGCCCTCTCTACCTGGGGCAAAGGAAACAAACAACTGCTTAGACTTTCTGGACTCTCTAGTCCGGAGCAAATAATACTTCAAAGTTCTGCGCACATCTAACATAGGGACCAGTACTTCCCCTGGATTGGCACACTCAGGAAAACAAACAGGAAGGTGGATTGACTGATTTAGTGTGAACTCAGAAACTACCTTGAGCAAAAACTTAAGATTTGTATGCAAAGATACCCTGTCTTTGTGAAAAATCAAATATGGCTCCTTGCACCAGAGGGCCTGAAGCTCTGAAATTCTTTGAGCAGAAACAATTGTAACTAAAAATAGTGCTATCCAAGACAGAAAGCGCAAATCGCAAGTTGTGATTGGCTCAAAAAGAGACAGGATCAATTTTTCCAAAATAAAATTCAAATCCCAAGCCAGCACAGGGGAACAGATTTGGGGTTTCAGATGCAGCATGCCCCTAAGAAATGTACAGAAGCCATCCAGCTGAGCAATCGTGCGGTCACCCATGGGCACATGAAAGGTGGACCCTGAGGGGGGAATACTGGAGGCCCGAGTCAGACAAAGAAACCAGGTAGTCCAGGATATGATTCACCAGGCAGGTGAAAGGGTAGGCCTGCTTGCATAGCATAGCGAGAATGCTCTGAAAGAATGTTTCTTTCTGGTGTGTTCTGTTCTTTTATTTTCTCTTTTCCAGGGAAAAGGAAATCCCTCATAAACAACCTTTGGTAATGTATACAAATGTTTAACCACTAAACTGACTACAATATCATTTTGTTATCTGAAAAGTGTATTTATTGGGGACGGCAATGGGGCCACCCCATTACCACCTATCCAGCGTACACCTTTCAAGGTGCTGACTGGTTTATGGATTTATGGTTCACTATTCACACCACTATTGAAAATAGGTGTCATCTAACATTTATGCAAACCTGTTATAGGTACATTCTTGGGGATTTTCTTCTTTCATTTTCTGGCCTCTGCTCCAGCACTGGTCACCCACAGAATAACCCTTCCATTATTACAATAGTCGAGCTGCCTCTTTCACTAAAGAAGGAGCTTGAGTGGGGGGGGGGGGCGAGAACAGACCATGCCTCCTTCTAGTGCAACACCTACGGTGGTTGCAAACAAGCAAAAGTCCCTCTGGACCTGAATGAGTACCGGCTAGCAGATCCAGAAATGAGGGAGGTATAACAAATGTCCCTCCAAGGTGCAAACAAAAAATAAGGAAAAAATAAGGAAATGTGCGTTTGCCAATAACCCATTTGAGGGGTATCTGGAGGCTGTTGGATAAGCTCCAGGGTGTGACCCCTCTCTATGATCTGCAGGATCCATGCATCTAAAGTTATGGTTCTCCACTGATTTAGATGGAGGGAGAATCGGCCTCTGACCGCTAAACCTCCTGGGTCTGGACTAAAGGAGGGGAGTCCGGCAAAGGAGTCAAGCTGAGGTGGAACCAGCTGCACAGGCTGGTCTATCATTTCTGGGCTGCATGGCCACTGTTTCAGCATTAAAGGGGGCAGGCAAGGAAGCCTGGGCTCTACGCTTACCCTAGGTACAGGAAGCAGAGCCTGGAATATTGGCCTGTCTACAAAAACTAGACCATCCTCTACCTCATGGCTGAGTATGGTAGAGAGAATGGACAGACTTAATGGCCATGCCAGAGGCCCGCAGATCATTTATGAGGTTCTGTACATCAGGGCCAAAGAGCTTGGTGCCACTGAAATGGGCTTTAAGCACCTTGTTTTGCACATTGTCTGCAAATCCAGAGACCCTAAGCCAGAAGTGCCTACGAAGGCATATGCCAATGGCAGTTGCCCTGGCCACTGTATCAGCCATATCATACAGGGCCCTGAGGAGATGTTTACTAACATCCTCAGCAGTTTGAAAGCACTGAAGCAAAGTACAGTTTTGTAAGAACTTACCGTAACAGTAGATCTTTGAGAGAGGCTCTTGCAGTAGGTAATTACAAATAGGACTGAAGCCAGTGAGCGTTAGGACCCTCAGAGAAATTTCTAGCTAGCAGTCTCTGGTGGGGGACCGCTCCCATGTCAGTTGACCGACGTCAGTATAAAGGTGCAGTCCCCCACGCCTGCTTTCCAGTTCTGTCCCACCAAAGGCCAAAAAAGGCAAGACGAGAAAGAAGCGGTTGTTTCCTTCACTGGAAAAAGAGCTGAAAAAGCTTAGGGGGATGGAGAGCAGGAAGGTATTACCTACTGCAAGAGCCTCTCTCGAAGATCTACTGTTACAGTAAGTTCTTACGTAACTGCACTATCTTACTTCGAGAGGGCTCTTGCAGGAGGTAATTACAAATAGGACTGAGTTCCAAGCAGTCTGAAATGAGCAGAAGCAAACGGGAGGAGGAAAACTACACAAAAGTAGACCCTCTGGCTGTGAAGGTCTTAGGAAAGAAGACCTTGCAGAACAGCTAACCCAAGCCCGGCTCTACGGCGAGAGGCAATGTCCAAACTGTAGTGTTTCAGAAAGGGATGGACAGAAGTCAAAGTTGCGGCTGCACAGATGTCTGCCACTGACACATTCTTGAAACAAGCAGCGGAGGCAGCTACCCCTCTGGTGGAGTGGCCTCTGACTTGACCCGGCAGGGTCTTGTTGTACTTGTAACAGAAAGTGATGCAATAAGCCAAACATTTAGATAGGCATTGCTTAGAAACAGCATTGCCTTCTCTTTTATGAGCAAAAGAGACAAACAGTTGATCAGTCTTTCCGAGTTCCTTCGTCCTGGTGGTGTAGTATCTCAGAATTCGGTGAACATCTAAAGAATGTAAGAGGTACTCCCTTTGATTGGAGTGCTGCGTAAAGAAAGCAGCCAGCTCCATGGATTGATTCAGCGTAGATTCCACTACCATCTTGGGGAGAAACTTAGGGTTGGTACGCAGAGCCACACGTTCCTTGTGAAATATCAAATACGAGATTTTGCACATCAGGGCCTGGAGCTCGGAAATCCTTTGAGCAGAAGTAATGGCCATAAGGAAGAGAGTCTTCCATGAAAGGAACTTTAGGTCTGCTGAGGCTGCCGCCCGAAAGGAGGCAGAGTAAGCTTCTCAAGGACAAAATTCAAATCCCAAGGAGGGGCAGGAACCCGAATTGGGGGTCTCAAGTGGAAGACCCCTCTAAGAAAAGTCTTGGAGACTTCCAGTTGCTCAAAAGTCCTGTCCCCAAAAGGAACATGGTAAGCCGAGATAGCCACCATGTGAACCTTCAGACAGGAATGACTGAGACCCTGTCCAGTGGCAGGAATGCCATGCCGGAGGTCGTGTCCAGGATAGCTCAGATAAACTGGAGCCTTTGGGACGGGATCAGATGGGACTTGACCTGGTTGACGGTTATACCCAGGCTGGTGAAAACCTGCAGGGTAAGGGAAAGGAAGTGCAGGAGCTCCTCCTTGGATGAGGCCGCAAGGAGCCAGTCATCCAGGTACAGGAAAACCTGAGCCCCCCTGGGTACGCAGGTAAGCCGCTACCACAGAGAGGTATTTGGTGAGCACTTGGGGTGCCAAGGAAAGACCAAATGGGAGGGCCTTGAACTGGTAGTGGTCCCCCAGAATGAAAAACGCAGGTATCTGCAGTGGGAAGGGCGAATAGGGATATGCAGGTAAGCATCCTGCATGTCCAGAGCATACAGCCACCGTCCCGGCTGAAGAAGGTGCAGAAGACTCTGCAGAGAGAGCATCTTGAACCTTCTGTACTCCATGAATAAGTTCAGGGAGCTAAGGTCGAGGATCGGGCTCACATCTCCTGACTTCTTCGGGACCAGGAGGAAATGGGAGTAGTAAACTGTTCCCCGAAGATGGGGTGGGACGGGCTCCATCGCCTCCTTCCAAAGAAGATATGATACTTCTTCCCTGACCAGAAGAAGGTATTCTGGGGAGTAAGATGACCGGGGGATTTCGAGGAGGTTTCTGAAGAAACTCTATTGAGTGTCCTTCCGTGATCAGCTGGAGCACTCAAGTGTCTGAAGTGATCCTCGCCCAGCCCGGTAGATGGAAGGAGAATCTCCCTCCTACCAGTTCCTCTGGAAAGCCCAAAGGCCGTGGGAGAGGAAAGGAGTCAGGAGGTGTGGGCAGCGTCGCGGCTGAAGCCCTCGTTGCTTTTTTGGGCGGGGAAGGGGCTTGGCAGCTGGAGGGGCATGACATTTGTTGGCCTGCTTTCCCTGAGGTTTCGTCTTTTGCCGAGAACGTCTGCAAAAGGGACGACGCTGATCCTGAGGGGGTCTGTACATGGAGTCGACAGACTTAAGTGCAGTACCCTTCTCCTGCAGATTGGTCATTAGGTCCTTGACATCGGCACCGAACAGCACTGAACCCCTAAAGGGCGCGTCCTGGATAGTGGACTGCACCTGAGGGACCAAACCTGACACCCAGAGCCAGGCATGACGCTGCAAACCCATGGCGAAAGCCAAGCTCCAACCAACAGTGTCCACTGCGTCATACATGGCACGAAGCATGCAGACTGGCTGAACGTGCAGACCTGACTAGAGAAGCCACTTCCTGCTTCGTCAGAGACTCAGGAAGGAAGTCCAATTTAGCCTCCACCTCGCTAAGGTCCGCCTTCTGGTAATCCCCCATATGAGCAGCGTAATACAGGGCACTTATACCCAGAGTGGAGGAAGCATAGACCTTCTTCCTGTACTGGTCCAGAAAGCGGGATTCCTTGTCGGATGGCGAAGAGCTCAAGTGCTCAGGATTAGCAGCTCGGCCGTGAGCGGTGCTAATCACGACCGAATCAGCTCGAGGGTGTGAATTTAAAGAGTCAACACCCTCCGGAGCCTGATAAACCCTGTCTGACTTCCTTGGGGGGCTAATGCAGACGGTTGCTTCCAAACAGTGGAGACAAGGTCAGCATGAGGCTCAATCCAGGGTGGCACCAGGGTAGGAGCGATCTCGGGCAGATCCAGGTGAGCAGCGAGTTTCTTACGCTGTGGATCCGGCTCTAAGGAGTGCCACTGATGAAATGCCTGGATTTTACGCAGCAACTCCGTAAAGGAAGGATCCTCTGGAGCAGACTTCGGAGGAGTCCTTGGCCAGGGCTTGTCCGGAGTGCATGGCTCGTCATCTGGATTGGAATGACTGTCAGAGGCATCTGCAGTCTCCAAGGAGGATGAAGAGGAAGAAGAAGACTCCTCCTGGCGCAGGGGAGGAACGGACCCCTTCGGAAGCCCTCAGGGAAGCGTATCTTGCCCTGCCCTGGAACCGAAGGGCTTGCCTCTGGTATCTGGAGGAAGGGGGTCTCTCACCTCTGATGTAGGGGTCTGGAACTGGGACTGGCGTCAGAAGACGGCTCTCTACCTCTCTGGTGAGCTGAGCCTTGGCCTCAGCCCACCAGGAAGCCAGCGACTCCTGAGGCTGAGGGGGTGGTGGTGGAGGAGGAAGAGGAGGAGGAGGGAGGTACAGATACTAAGGGTATCTGTAAGGCGTGTATCCATATCCCAACAGTGGGAAGCCCCGCATTGGGTGCTGGGGCACCGTGTACTGCAGCATCAGGTAGGCCGGCGTCAGGTACTGAGGTGCTGGATACTGCGGACCTGGGCAGGATGGCGTCGGATAAGACAGGGTCAGATACCCAGGTACCGGGGGGTCTGCAGGAGCAGAGGACCCCGAAAATGGCCCAGTGGGTGGACCCGGAACAGGAGGCCCGGGGTAGGGGCGGTGTCCGGCAATGGGATGATGTTGGGTGTTGGATAGGCCAGCGTCGGCGGCCGAGGATCCGGCATCGGGCCCAGCGGGAGGGAGACCCGACGGCAGCGCACCCACCTCTTCCGTGTCACCCAGGGAAGAAAGATTACCATCCCTGAGGTCCAACTAAGGAGACACTGGCGCCTCAGAATTCAACGAAGCGCTATGGGCGAGCTCAGGATGATGGAGAGGCCGGAGGTCTGGCATCAGCTCCAATGCCGGCGGACGCTGGAGGAGCCGACGCCTGACCAGTGGACCGATGCCCTGACAGAAGGCCCGAAAGAGGGGCAGCCTTGTCGGTCGCTTTGGAGACTGTCGGCTGCATCTAATGGCCTTACTTGGGGCGCCGGAGGAGCCAACGTCCGAATTATCGGGGTCGCTTGAACCAGAAAGCCACACGGCGGCGACCTTACTGGGAGCGGATGCCTCCTTAGACCCGGAGGCTCCCGAAGGTCCCAAGCAGGAGCCCGACAGGAGGGTTGACGCCGCTTTGGAAGCCTCCAAGATGGCCGCCACTTAACTGCCTCCCAGGGGAGGCATTACCTGCAGCACTGCAACCCCAGCAGAGGCCACAGTGACCGTTGAAGAGGAGCCCAGATCCTGGTGCTTCTTCTTGTGGTTGCACTCTGGAGAAGCAGATGCTTACCTGAGTTTTTTCAGCTCCTTTTCCATGGAGGTCATTTTAAGTTTGAGAACTTGGGCTGGCACAGTTGCCACTTCTTGACGGGATGATTGCAGCCTAGACAAAAAAGGCACTGGGAATGTCCATCCTTGTGCAGGAGCTGGGCGCCGCAAGAATCACACTTGCTTTTGTGCTCAATGGGAGTCGGGGACAAAATACACGGCAGCTGTATGTAAGTCTGACGATAACTGAAGAAAAAGTTGAAATTATACAGTAAAAACTACCGACGATTGACTGCGAAGCAGTGAACTTTACCGCAAGGCACTGCACGAGCTAACGGCAGGAAAGAACTGGAAGGCAGGCGTGGGGGACAGCCCCTTTATACTGACGTCGGTCACCTGACATGGGGGCAGTCCCCCGCCAGAGACTGCTAGCTTGAAATTTTTCCATGGCATCCTGACACCTGCTGGCTTCGGTCCTATTTGTAATTACCTACTGCAAGAGCCCTCTCGAAGTAAGACTTCCTGCTTCTGGGACCCATCAGGAAGGGCCTGAGCGGCAGCTTTGCCATTTCTCCAGCTGGCATTCTGGAATTCAACCATGTGTGACAGATAATTTACAATCCTCAGGTCCAAAGTACAGGAGGCGTAAACCCTTTTCCCCCAGAGGTCGATCCTGTGGGATTTCTTGTCTGGAGGAAGGGAACTAAGGTACTTAGATGCCTTGGATCTGTCATGGGCTGCCTTGATGACCACAGAGTCTGTTTCAGCCTGGGCAGCAAAGTATGGAAGGCCCTGAGAGACATTATGAAGTTTGTCTGCCCTGCACGGCATAGCTAGCACCATGTCTGGTCTGTGCCAGGCTCTCATATTGGCATTCTTCAGTGCTGGAAGCATAGGAGGAATGCTCTTAGGAGAAGATTCAGGAACTTTCAGGAAGTCCACCAGGTCTTTCCTGCTGACATCCTCTTCCTCAGTCTGGAAGCCAACTGTGGCACACAACTGCTTCATCACATTGAAAAAAGTGGCATCCTCAGGAGGAGGAGGAGACCCTGGAGTATGCAGGACAGAGTCCTCACTGACTGAGGAGGCAGTGGACTTGTCTAAGATGAGGATTTCTTCTCCTTCTTCCTCTTCATCCCCTAAACCATCAGGAAGGATGAGGTCAGTATGATGCTCCTCCTTGACTTCAACCTCCTCACCTGGATCTGGTGTCAGATGCACCAGCCCACGGGGAGCATCCCAGGGTCGACAAAAGCGCTGATGAAGAAAGCCTATTGAAGGCACCCAGCTGCTGAACGAGTACATGTGTGAATTTAGCCAGTACTTCATTCAGGTCCATAGTGAACGTCGACGATGGGGGGATTAGACGGCACGGGAGCTGACGACCCTCCATCCTGGAAGTCCAATGAGCCTGTAGCCCTGGAAGGAGAAGAGGCAGGTCTCAACAGAGCTGCTGTAGATAACGGGAATGTCATCGACGGAGGAGGAGCCAATGATCTGGAAGTCGACAGCCGAGCACCCTGGGAGTCAAGCAGAGGAGCTGTCGGTATGCGTCTGGAAGGAGTAGAGACCTGGACGGCTGGTCCCTTCAACAGAGAAGCTGATGAAGAAGAAGAGCCCCTCCCCCCTCCCCGAAAGATAGGCCAATGGGGAGCAGGACTGCCGCCAGGGGGGGGGGGACGGTCGTGATCCCGGTATTTTTTTGTGACTTTTCCATGAGGACCTGTCTCGGGCCTTGAAGGCCAGGGAGCTTGAAGATCCAGTGGGTGACTGAGCAGCTGGGGCCCTGAAGGAAACCTTCCCAGAACTGGATACCTGTTGTTCCATGAATTATTTCAGAGCCATCTTGCGTCACCTGAGGGTTTGTTTGATTAAACTTGTGGCACAGCTCACAGTCAGAGACATTGTGGTCAGACCCAAGACAGCAGACACAAACACAGTGTTCGTCTGTACAGGCAATCCTCTTTCCACAGCAACAGGAGACAGAGGGATTAACTCTCGACATAAACAAAAAGAAAAAATCATTAAAAAAAGATTTTAGGGGGTAGAGGGAAAAAAATGTCCATAAGCTGAAAAAGGCATGAATACTATGACACTGCGATGAAGTTTCCGTGGAGACTGTGCTAGTAAGTCGACAGCGGGACAGAACTGAGGAGGGAGCGGAGCCACCCACACCCATATAGGGTTGCTGACGACAGATGTCAATGGCGTGGATGGTCCCAGTTGTACTGCTGAAACTCTTTCATGTGGATTCCCCTTCACCGATGGTGAAGGTTCCTACGGTGTTACTGGATGACTGAGATACACCCTGAAGAAGATCTTTAGTTCATGAGAGGTCACTGCTCCTTTGGACCCAAGACCAACTAGAGGGACTCTTTAGAGGACTGACTCCTTTAAAATTGGTTCTCCCTCCCCCCACGTAAAAAAACACCTCATCCTCTACTCAAAAGTAGCTCCCCTATGGTGCCCCTGTGAGTTTTTTATTTCGGAGAGACCCCTCTTTTATCCCACGAGGAATGCTGGAAGAGAATGGTTAATGGATTGGCTTTATGGGAGGAGCAAAACACACGGCTGGGATACCCAAGTCGTGTGAGAGGGTATCTTCTTTATTTTAGTAACACGTATTTTCTGCTGTGGATCAACGGAAAAAAACTACCGGTGTGTTCCACTAGTGGTAAAACGATGTCTAGAACAGGATACCCCTTAAAGTTTTCTGTGAAGAGGATGTGAGATTTTTATATGTAAAAATCAATAAAAAAAAAATAAAAATCAATAAAAAAAAAGGCTATCCTAACCAGCAACAAACAAAGCCCTTGCCATCTTTTTTTTCAATGGTGGTTCTGCCAGCTACACATTTACACAGCCTTTTCCATCCTGCTGCAGTTGATTCAGCAAGTGCTACCTGCACTGCATTTGCTAGGCAAGCAGGCACTGTTCACTCTGTGTCTTAGTATACCACACACACACACACACACACACACATGCATACCTTTCAGGCTCCAGTGTGAGTGGCTCAATAATCTGTGGAATTGGTGACGGGGACTGCTGTTCATTATGCTCTTCATAAAAAAAGTGGGCTGTTGATGTTGGTCTAAGCAAAAATAAAATGAATAAATTAATTTCAGACTTTGTACACCATTCACACATAATGCATCTCAAAGATTTTAAAAAGCAACAAGTTAAGGTACTGGTAGTGCCTGAGCCCTATGCAAGTCAGTTGCAGCAATTAAGCCCTCAACATCCACATACAACCGAAGACGTCAGCACGACAACCATTTTTTATTGAACAGGGAATGCCAGCCAGAGCACCAGGGTCAATCTTCTATAGTTGTCAAAAAAAGGTCATAATGGCTGTCCCAGACATCTCAGCAGCAGCTCAACATGCTTCCCTGCAGGTGCCCCGGGTTCAGGAGTGAACTCATGTCATCATGTCGGGAGGCAGGCCAGGCTGTGGAGCTGCCACAGTCAGGGAGGGTCAATGGCAAGCTATGGTGCCACACTGAATCCTGAGGCTGTGCAAGGGAGCTTGCTCCTTCCACAGGGACATGCTGTGCACATGCGAGGCCACCAAGAAGGCTGGGCTCATGTCGAGGGAGGTGGGAGGGACCCAGAAAAACCCATGTCCATCTGAACAAGAGCCCGGGCCTCTGGGATTCCCCTAGGTCGTGGTGTCTCTCTGCACTGGATCCTACTCCACACAGTAGACTGACACGGGAAGTGAGGGATAAAGATAGGTTTCTCACCTGTCACCACTGTTCTAAGAGTAACATGCAGTTCACATCCACACTCTGGCAGTTCCATTAAAATAGGCTTTCAGTTGGACATCTTTAAGCTAAGCTCCTCCCACCACCCGAGAGGTATATCCCTATTCCACCCTGGACATCAGATATTTGCACGCTAGATGCAGGGATCTATGTATCACTTGCCAGGAGATGCCAGATGGGTTGTATGGATGTGAACTGTATACCATTCGTATAACAACAGTTACCAGTGAATAACCTATCTTTCTAGAGGCATTGATACAGTTCACTATCCACACACTGGTAGACTCCTAGTAGTTCTTAGGGAGTAGGAGGCAAGGCACAGCCCTACTTTGTGAACAGAGACTGGAGAACCAAGGCCTCAAAAGCAGCATCCCCACGGGGCATGATATCAATAATGTAATGAGATATGAAGGTGTGTGCTGTCCTTCAGGTAGCAGACCTGCCAGTTTCCTGGATGGGAATGTCCCTGAGGCAGCAGTATGTCTGGTGGAATAAGCCCTAATCTCTACAGCAGATTCCCTATCAGCCACCAAATAGCAGAGGTCGAAGCAGGATGTTATCCATCTGCCAGTAATCTACTTTGTTGTCTGCCAGGCACAGCTTCAATGTATTTATTTATTTATTTGTTCTAGGCTTACAAATACCTTTGAGCCAAGGCTCTTTTACAAAGGTTCCACGTCATTGGTACAACTGAGACAATCATAAGCAAAGATAAGAGTTTATAAAATAATAAAAAAAAAAAACAGTCTTGTAGATGAAAAAGAACAATAAGGTGAAACTTTGGGGAAGGGAAAGGGTGAAATCAGGGAGACTAAGTGGATAGGAGAAAAGGGAAGGTAGGTTGGGGAGGACAGAGAGAGGAGAGGTGGAAGGCGGATAAGAATAGAGGTAGCGCAGCTGGGTGGCATTTGTCATGGGCCAGCAGGGGAGGAGAAGATAGGAGGGGGGCGCTGGCAAAGTGCAGGAGTAGATGTGGATCCAAAAGGGCATCTTCAGCTATGGAACCAAAGACATGTTTAGCCACAACAGTCACAGAGGTTGGAGGCAGTGAGTGTTAGTTGGAAACGAGTCTTAAAAGTGCTGAGCGACAGTGAGGAAGAGATGTCGCTGGGAAGACCACTGTACCAACTAGTGGCCTGGTAAGCAAAGGATCTTTGGTCTTGTGTTGTGCAGCAATGCGAGACTTGCAGAAGCTGAGGTTTCGATCCCCTGGTATGTCGGGTGTGGATTCTCGGTTGTATGAGGGCACAGACTCCCCGGGGGGGGGGCCAGCAAGATTTTCTTAGTAGTAATACAAGTTTGGTGTTTTATTCGATTGGCATCCAATTTGAGAATAGAGGTCACAGGTGTGAGTTAGGCGTTGGGAGCCAGTGACAAGTCGACAGGCCTTGTTGAGGGCGGTGGATACACATTTCAGTGCGGTGGCTGTAGCACAGCCATAAATGATAATGCCATAATCAATGATGGATATGATGGAGCTCTGGACAGTGACAGCGAGGGCTTCAGGTGTTTCCTATGACGGAATAGCAGGCCTAGCTGGGAGTTAGCGGCTTTGGCGACATGATCGATCTGGGCAGTGTAGGAGAGGTGAGGGTCAAGGGTGATCCCGAGGTATTTAAAGTTTTTGACCTGTTCCAGTGCGGCACCTTGTCTGGTGATAACGGAGAGTTGGAAGTGCTTATGTTTATTATGGAGCTGCTGAAGATCATGGCTTTGTATTTTTTTTGATTAAGGATCAGTTTGTGCTTAGAGCCAATTCTCAACCGAGGAGAAGCCGAGTTGGAGATTTTCTTGCAATTTCTTTGGGTCCTGTGTGTGGCAAGGATTACTGCATCATCGGCATACAGGATGATATGTTCAGTGCAGGAGTCCGCAGGGTGTTAAGGAACAGGCTGAAGAGTAGGGGCCCAGTATTGAACCCTGGGGACTCCAGAGAGGACAGGTCTGGAATCAGAGTGCACATCTCCAATTTTTACACGCTGGGTGCGGTTTTCAAAATAGCTTTTGAACCAAGAGATTGAATCATTGGAGAGACCAGCATTTTTCAGTTGGCTCAGCAGGAGGGAGTGGTGGACAGTATCGAAGGATTTGGTCAGGTCGATGAAAATAGCACCAGGTTGTTGTCCATTGTCAAGGGAGCTGTGAATGGAGCTGGTGAATTCAAGTAAGGCAGAGGATGTACTATGACCTTTTCTAAAGCCATGTTGCTGTTTACAGAGAATATTATAATTGTCCAGATGCTTGGTAAGTTGGTCCGCTACTACACGTTCCAGTGCCTTCGATAGGGGAGGCAGAATGGAGATAGGGCGGAAGTTCGCATGGTCAGCCTTATCACCACTTTTGTGAATTGGGGTAACAGTGGCCATTTTCCATTAGTCTGGGAATTGGCTAGAGGAAAGAGAGAGATTAAAGATCTTGGTGAGAGGCCCAAGTACCTCGTCAAGCGTTAGGGTCAGCAGCTTGAGGTCAAGTGTGTCATTGCTTTTTCTCGATTTGCTGATGGCTTTGGCAATGTAGTTTTGGACTTGATGTTTCTTTAGTTCTTTAAAGTAAAAAGGTGGGTGACAGGCGTGGGTGGAGGAGTTGGCGGGATGGGAGTTGACACATCTTGGAAGAAGTCGGAGGGGAGAACACTGCTAAGGTCAGTGAAAGCAATGTTAAAAGTGTTCGCAATTGTTTTAGAGTCGAGTGTAGTGTGCCCATTTATGCTGAGTATGTTCGGTGAAGATTTTGACCATTTCCCAGTGACATCTTTAATGTTTTTCCAGAAATCCCTCCCATTTCCCCAGGAGTTAGTGAGGGCATTTTTATAGCAGTCAGATTTCTGTTGCCGAAAGGATTTGGTGAAGTCGTTCCATGCCCGTTTATAATTCTTGATGTCGAGTTGCTTACCGGAGTTTCTAGCCAGTTCCCAGAGGTGGTCCCTGGATTTAAGTTTTTTTTAGAAAGTCTCCTGACAGCCAAGGGTTACTGAGCGATTTAACTCTACGCTTTTTGAGGGGGGCAAATTTATTACAGGCTTCATTGAAATGTATGTCGCAAACAGCTGGTGAGCCCCACCCCAAAATCCAGTCATGCGTTCCTTATAATAAGACAGCACCTTCCGCAGGTCCACAGTACAGAGCCTGGAGTAGGCCTCCAAAGAAAGGTCTGTAAAACATACTGGGAGGTTAATCATCTAATTAAGGTGAAACTCCAACAGAAACTTTGTCGGTAAGTTTGGGTAGGGGCGAAGGATGAAGGAAGACCAGGTAAGAGGATTTCACCAAGAGCGCCTGAAGCTCACTGATCCTTCTGGCGGATGTCATAGCCACCAAGAAAGCCATCTTCTATGATGGGTGAGATATCTCACACCTGTACATAGGCTTAAATGACTTATCCATGGGCACAGCCAGTGACAGCAGTAAGTCCCAAGGTGGAGGAGGCTCACGCACCGAGAGGGACAAGTGATTCAGATCCATAAAAAGGAGCTTAGCAACCCTTCTCCTGGGTCACCATCAGTTTACTAGTCCATGCCTGGAAAGCAGATATGATTTCCAGGAGCATTTTACTGGTTGTCACTCGCAGGTCTGACTGAGACAGAATCAGAGATACATTAACAAACAGTCACGGCACTCTACCCTTTTTGCACAACAAAAGACAAGGTCACAGGAATACTTAATCTCACCAAATATTTATTCACCTCACAATAAAAAGCTGATGGCCAGCTGCCCAAGGGTAACAGTGTGCCCACAACGCTCTAATGTTTCAACCAAACGGTCTTTTGTTAACGTGTTTACTGATTGTCACTGAGCACTCATGAGTCTGAATACAGCTCTTTCTGTTTTTCAGAGAATCAGATACTCTCCAAGATGCTTGCCACAAGGCAGGCAAGGGGATCAAGTTCCATGCCCTGGTACCAGACTGAGACCCTTTTCCATGTAAATGCACAGCACTTGTGAGTCAACTCCTTTTGGGAGGCTCCACAACATGTAGCACTTTTTCCGACAGACCTAAGGCCTGAAATGCTAGTCGCTCAGGAAACAGGTCGAGAGGTGTAGGGCTTTCAGGTCCAGGTGCAGAACCATTCCCTGCTGTCCAGTCAGCAGATCTGGGTGAAGAGGCAAGCACCACAGAGACCTACTGCTGAGGCTGAGGAGATCTGGGTACTAGAACCACCTGGGCCAGTAGTATACCATTGCCACAGCGACTCCCAGATCGCGAAAACCACCACAGTGACAGGAATCTGGCAAAATCCGCCTGTCACTGTGGTGGTCTGCTTGTGATCGGGACTGCTCTTGTTAGGTGTTTGCCCCCTCCAACTCTGATTCAGAGTTAGAATCTTAGAGACCAGGGGTGTGGGGCAGAGGCATCCCCAACACTGCAATGCCGACAGTCGGCACTGCGGCTGTCGGGGATGTCTTCATGCTGATTATCACTGCGGCATGGGTAAACCTGGGCCAGTCTGGGGCTATCTGGATAATCTGTGTCTTGTCCTTCCAGACCTTGACTACCACACTGTGGATCAAGGGCACAAATCAGGGAAGGAAGGACTGCAAATATCACCATTGGTGGGCCAATGCAAGGAGGAGGGGTGACCAGCCAGCCCACCCCATTGAAAAGACACACAACCAGGAAGTCCCTTGCACCTGTAGAACCAAGAAGTTGCGGTCCACTCTGTTTTAATTCTTCAAAAAAATGTTGTTCATTCATAAAAAGTGCTGACAATGAAAGGCACACTGGCTACATGCCAAAAACAGCCCCGACGTGTTGAGCCTAAAGACCCTTTGTCAGAGGATGTGGTCAAGAGAGAAAGCATCACAGAACAAATATTCAACACTCATTCATTGGTGCTCATCTGTTACAAAGTGCATGACAGGTTAAAAACAATGCACTACTGAAATAAGACAGCTCCTATTTGTCAACCATTTATCATTCAAAACGTTCTGCAAGTTTCACTATAGAAGCTGCAGAATACAGCAAGGATCGCAACCTATTAAAACTACTGCAAAGTAAATAAAAAAACACAATAGGCAAGAATTCATAGTGTCAATGAAATTAATCACAGAACTGATAATATTTCAGTACAGAGCATCAAATAAATGAGCTAACTTGCTGACATAGATGCTTACTGAATATACTAATAGAGTCCCTTCAAGATAGAAACTAAGAGGTGGCAAATGTACCAATCGCCCCAGGCTCAAAAAGATTAATAAGCAAACTGTTCTTTTATCTATTTTTTGAGCTTGAAAAGGGTTGGGGGTAGGGAGTGAGTCTGGAAAGGAAAAGGAGAGAGATCTGCTGAGAGATTGACAAGATACAAGATAGATACCAAGAGGGAAAGACAAAAAACAACCAGTAAAGTCAGTGCAGAAGCAGGACCCAAAATAACAAAAACAACATCTTTGCCAGAATTACAAAGTAAAGGTGTGCAAATGAAAGAAACTGCTTCAGATCCCACCGCTCATTTAAGCCACTGGGTTTAATACACCTCAATTTAAATATTCATAGATCTTCTTGTCTCAGTAACAGAGGCATGAATTTCAAAAAAGTGTTGCCCTACAGGAGTGCCTTGTTTTCTATTTATTTCTGATCTAACATGTTCCTGAATTCTGTTTTTTAAAGACATATAGTCCTACCTCTGCAGATCAGGCCACATGGGCACCACAAGGCATATACCATGAAAGAAGTTATCACAGATGATCCATTCCTTAATCTCAGCTGTGTAGTTGTTGTCACTACAGTGTATGGAAGTACTGCCCAGCTGGGCATACCTACACACATTACATCGCAAACACTTGTAGAAATATCTTGGTCTGGGACAGAGCCAACAACGTACCCTGTCTTGAGATGGTTCAGCCGGAGACCTACTGTGAACCAATTGATCCCTTAATTTTGTGACTCTACCAAATGTGGTCCTAGGTCTGTCTCCCCCCTACTACATCCCAACCTCCACGTCTCCCGTTAGAATAGGCGAATGTTTGAAAATTATATTGCCCATTCTTCCTGCCCTATCATTGCAATGTGTAATAAAAGTTACTGGGCCAAAGTTCTTGATATTTTTCTCAGTACTGTCTGTGTACTCAATCACTCTAAGTCTCTTTAAAACCCTTAGCTTTGTCTCCAGACCTGCTAAGTAATGGACTTAATCTGACCCTAAATATCTGTTCCAGTTCACTAGCTTGTTCATCACAGTCCCTTTATGAGCTACAATTCCTATGTAGTCTGACAAACTGGCTGTAAGGAATAGATGCTTTCAATGCTGGGGGATGGGCACTGTCTACCCTTAAAATCACCTGGTAGCAGTAGATTTACGAAAGCACCTTGTTTGTACGATTTCCTTCTTTTCTCCAGTAAGCATGAGGTCTAGGAAACTGAGTTCAGAGTTACTGGTGGTGTAGGTATATCTAAGATTAAGGTAATCTGTATTCATCAGCTCCATGAACTTGGGTAGGTCGGCCTCCATTCCTCCCATACACATATAACATCGTCAATAAATATACACCAACATTTTGTGTTTTTAAAGTACAGATTACTACACGCATTAAGTACATATCTCAGTTCCCATCAACCTAGAAACAGGTTGGCATAGCTAGAGGCCATGGAGTCACCCACAACTATGCCACATGTTTGGAGGAATACTCTATCCTCAAATTCAAAGATGCTGTGTGTAAGTATAAATTCTAGTGATTCAAGGATGAAGTCAATTAGAATGTGCTCCCGATCAGGGTGGTTTTCTAAAAAGAACTTCCATGCCTGGATCCCCTTTTAAAGTGTATATAGCGATTCACTACCAATTTCTAGCCAGGTGTGGTTATTTTACCATCTGAAACGTTCAAATTTCTTACATCATCAGCAGTGTCCCTGATGTATGAGGCCAGTCTCAGTGTACACCTCTGCAGAAAGAAAGCTATACATGTGCCCAAATTCTCACTTAGAGACCAAATTCCTCATACAATGGGCCTCCCGGGGAGGCCTATTAATGTCCTTCTGAATTTCAGGTAGAATATAAAAACCTGAGGTAGTGGGATTCTGTCTCCAAATGTATTTACATTCATTTTCAGTGATTTTACCTGCATCAGTAGCTCTCTTGAGAATTTGGTGTAGCTCTTTCTTACAAGACTAAATGGGATTAGTGCTCAATACCCTTTGTAACATGGCATAAATATAAGACCAAAATAAATGTCTGAGATTGGTTAAAGAGCATCAGGAAATCACAAAGCAACCATGGATTAATGCCACCGTAGACCTATGGTTGCTTGTGCAGTACAACAGTTATCCACATTAAATTCTATGGCACTGTTTTATCTGAACTACCTGTAATATGTAGCATCATCATTCCAGCTACACTGTATGCTAGTTATACGCTATTATACAATGGCAAGAAAATTTCCTTGACTCTGATTGGTCAATGTGTGCCTGAGACAGTGATGTTATTACACAATAACATCACTGTATTGCTTTTGGATCCTATTGATCTTGACCATCTTGCTATGGATCATGACCATTTGGATTCCTTAAAGTAATTTTTTAATTTTTATTTTTTTTTTTTTATTTTGTATAACAACGAGCCATTGTATAATAGCAATAAGGCACTCCAGGGATGTGTGTTATCGTGTAATAACGTCACTCCTGGGGTGGTGGAAGCACTCGGCTTCACCTCGTGCTTCAACCCACCCCAGGAGTGACGTTATTACATGATAACACACACCCTGTCGTGCCTTATTGCTTAAGTAATCTCTCAGTGATATAGAGCTCAATCATTTGAGTAGCAGAATTGTTATATTTTTGTAAATGTTATTGAAGTGAATGTTTGTGTAACCCCTAGATGGCGCTATCCCAGGGGCTACTACCCCTGCCTGATTTGCCACTAACAGGTTGAGGGGCCTGGATCCAATGGCGGGTGCCTCCACCCAGAGGTCAGGGTTTGCAATAGTTAAACTAACTTGGTCACAGCCCTCTGGGACACTGCAACCCCCCTTTCTTCCCACTAGTGGCCCACACAATATATCAGAATTACCTTCACAGTATACACTTACCCCAGGTCTGGTTCCGGCACTGGGACCTCCTGTGAAATGAGATACAGTGCAACAATCACAGTACAGTACTTTAACATAGACAAATACTCAGGCAGTATAACTTTGCTGAAACAAGCAGCTCTGATTTATTTAGGGGATATAACAAGGACAGGGGAAATCAGGTTAATTAGCTTATCACCTAATAATCTATTTATGGCTCTGTGCACAGGCCTATCCCTATCAGTTACTGTCCCTGGGTACCCAAGCCCTAGTGGCTAGTCCAAACCGTGGCAGCTGGTAGGGGCCCTTTCACAGAGAAAAGGAAAATTAAACAGTCAGCAGTACAGTAATTCCATTTGGATTTAATGTGGCAATTCAACAGGAGCGACCCTGAATTAGTACTCACGACCTCCAAATAAGATAGGGTCCTTCAATGTCAGCAGGGCTCACTTGAGGTACACAAACCTCTTCACACATTTATATAAAGAAGCACTATACCAGGCAGGCTGCATCTGTATCCCGATCGCAATTACTGCACAATACCCGGAGAACACACAGCAGATTCAGTTCCTGACAGACCGAGTGCAATTTTCAGCAATTCTCCAGTCTTCTATAGGGTGAGCCTGGTTTCTACTCTTCAGAGATCCTTTGATCTTTTCACAGGACGGATTCAGTCCTAACAAGCAGTTACACAAGCTGCAGACCGAACTCTGGGCCTTATACACGTTTTTGACTAAACTGCACACTGAAAAAGCACAGGCTCCTTCCTTCTTCACTGCCAAAGCTCAACTGAAACTCCAACCGACAAAACGGGCACTTCCTTTGAGTTCCTCCCAGTTCTTGACTGGATTGGCTGTCACTCACAATAGACTGCTGCTGTTGGTCCAAAAGGCACTGAAGTCTAAACTACATCTCCCAGAGTCACTGCCCATACAATCCTCTTGTGGCTGGCTCAGATTATGAGTCCAAGTTCTGATTCATCCAAGGCACCATTTTAGAGCTAGCTTACCCCACACTGATTGGTCCAGTTCAGCAGCTCAAAACTAGAATGGGGAACTAGCAGACACAGTTCTGACTGCAAAGAAAGCAGGTTAGACAAACTGTAATTTCATTATTACTCTAAATAATTTCTGGCAAACAGTTACATCTTTCAGATAGGTTCCTTTGCACTCCTAGTGACTGCAAAAATGAAGTGAATTGGCAGCAGCTCGAGTGGTACTCCGAGAAGCACACAGTCCCCCCATACAAACTAATTATGTCTGCAAGCAGACAGCTCTTAAAGAGACAGTACCAGAGGCTCTAAAAACACTCACTGATAAATGGCTTAAATGCCAAACACCATTCAGGCTTGGAGCATTCAAGCAAGCTCCTGGAAGTCTTTTGGGAACCCCCATTTGCAGGGGGGTTACATTTGTAAGTTAAAAAGTTGCAGAAATGGAGTCGAACGATCAGGTCCCTACTACATGTATTCATGTAGTACATTCAGAATCCCATAAGGTATTGCAAGAACAAGTTCCGTAGTTACAATGGGAAAATGGCATTGAGAAACTCAACGAAGCACAGTGCAGAAAGTGAACAATGAAATTAAATGTATGTTAGTTTCTGAAGTGTTCAGTGTAAAAGTTGCAAAATGATAAAAAAAAAAAAAGAGTTGTTTTACAGGCAGTGCACAGCGTTACCCAGACAGCGCAGCGCCCAGCAGTGTTAACACATGCTCAGAAATGAAGCATATTTAGAATGTATATAGCAGTTATGAAATAAAAAAACTGTACTTGTATGTAGAAAACAGTAAGAAATGTAAACACAGGTATAAAATATGTTCAATATTTGCAGCAATAACAATGTAAGAGAGACAAACCTGTTAAACCCGTATACTGCTAGTCAACAGGAAAAAGTTTTCATGTGCAACAAAGGATTTTCACTGTGTGATTTTTCCAGTGTATTTTTATGTGTAACATACAACTCCTACCAGCGCTTGCCATGTTACAATAGCATTAAACCACAACAGAGCATGGTTCTACTTGTGGCATTAATCCATGGCTGGCAGGTTGGACGCACTCTGCCTGTGCCACAACCAGCCCAACCATGGATTAATGACACAGCAGAACCATGCTCGGTCATGGTTTAATGCTTACATAATTCTTAACATTTAGAGCAACGATAGTACAATTTCTCTATAGTGTTGTCTGCCCAAGACAATGTTTCCCCTTTATCAGCTGGTTTAATAAATATTTCTTTCTTGCTAACCAATTCTTGCAGAGCTAGTATTTCATTCTTAGTTAGATTCTTGCTTACAGGGGTTCTAACACTGCCCAGTAAGGTCTATACCTGTTGTAACACTGAATTCTTAAATGATATGATAGCTGCATTAATGGTGTTAGGACAAAATCTGGATTTCCCTGTAAACAGTGCTTTTCTTAATTATTTTTTTTAATACAAACACCCCAGCTGGAAGTAACCAGGTGTCATATTACTTCCAATCACCTCCCCACAGTCCACAAAGCCCATATTCTTATGTAAGATATTCTCTTTAGTAGGGATTCAAGTGCTTGCAAATTTAGTGAGTCATTCAGGTCTGGGGATTCTTCAATATTCAGTTGTTCCACTATGGCCTCCTTCAACAGCTGCCAGAATGAAGTCCAAGTTGAACTCTGGTGGATTCATAGTACCTTCTAGAAAGCCCATTTCTAACCAGTCAGTAGTCAGACTCTGTTTGGAGAAATAGTGCTTTAAACAATTTTTTTGAAAGAAAACAGTGCAAATCCACAAATATCTGGAATTTGTTGATAATGTGGTGTGGGGATAGACATGAAGCCCCTGCATAACATAGAGATCTGATGGGCCAAAAAGTTCAGTATTAGAAAGGTTTCGTACCCGCAATTCATTTGATTTCTGTTCTTCCACACAACTTTGTCATTTTACTTTGTCCCCCATTTTGCTTTCTGTTTTTCTCTTTATAGTTGCTTCTCTCTTTGTTCTCAAAAAGCATTGTGGTTTTCTGTGGGGCTAATATCTTCTTCCTCACTTCCCTGAAGACTCTGTCTCATAATTTTTTTTCTGGCAAAGTGCAATTTTGATCTGTCACTGCTCCTTGGATGATTATTTTTTTTATTTTCCCAGGTCTAAAAGAAAAGGTTACTTACCATAGTAACCTTGTTTCTCCCAGGGGATACTCCAATATTCATGACTCTTCTGCAGTATGTCTCTAAGTCAGATCTGCCCGGAGATAGAATGCTATGCTAATGATGGAATCATTGGCATGTGCCACTTTTCAAATGCTGCCACTACTCCACTGCCTATATTCTAACCTCAGATTTCGTAAACGCCTGTAAAGACAGGGCCCAAAAGATTTAAAATCAGTAAAATTTTGTAATTTTAGGACTCCCACAACTACCCTTCAACTGAAGGAAGAATATACCAAGAAATATTCACAAACAATGCATTCTCCAATGTCAGAATCACCTGAAAGGTGAAAAACCACTGAAACTGGTTTCAATAAAAAACAGAATGTGGCATACATACCCTTAAGCTATAGCATGGAATGCAGAAGCCACTGGTTCTGGAAGGGGAGGCAGGTTGGGAGAGTTATGAATACTGGAGTATCCCCTGGGAGAAACAAGGTTACTATGGTAAGTAACTTTTTCTTCTCACCCAAGGAATACTCCAATATTCCTAACTCTTCTGCTGACTAAAAAGAGTACCTTTGGAGGCAGGAATAGAATCTATTTTGGAAACAAGATCTGCAGGACAGCGGTACTAACTGGGCATCAGCCCTCGCCTGCATATCCAGGCTGTAATGTTTGGTAAATGTGTTAACTGTCCTCCAGGTAGCTGCTTTACAGATATCTAGAAAGGGACATCCCTTACAGCTGCTAGTGTGTCAGCTGCTCCCTCCTTGTGGAGTGGGCTATGAGCCCTGCTAAGGTCTCTCTACCCGCTGTGACATGACAAAACTGAATACACTGGACCATCCAGTGAGAAGTGGACCTTTAGATGCTGGATTAACCCTTCCCATATCCCCATAAATGAGGAAAACTGTGTCTTGTCCTGCCTGTGGAGCTTAGTAGCTGTCATGCAGTGGCTGAAAGCTCCCTTGCATCAAGACTATGCAATATACGTTCACCAGAATAAGAATGCTCAGTAAAAACCACTAACTGAGTGATACATTGTTTGGTTTAGATGAAAGTCTGAAACCACTCTGGGAAGGAATTTCCTATCAGTTTTAAGAAAAACTTTATCCCTGTGAGAAGGGATGTAGTCTTGCTTGATGCATAGGGTCTGAAGATCACTGATTGGTCTGAGTGAGGTGATAGCCACTAAAAGTAGCATTTGCAATGTAACATAGTTTAGAGCTGCTGAAAACATGGGTTCAAAGGAAGAACCCATGAGCTTGGCAAGACAAATGTACAGGCCCCATGCTGCAGACACTGCTTCCCTGATCTATATCCTTATATGTCAGGAACAGCTGTTTTCTGCCTTGCTTATGGGCTGTCAAGTAATAGCTAGAAGTTCCTTTGACATCCAGTCTATGGAGTCTCCTTTCACCAGAGCTACAGTGTTCAGTGAAAAAGACAAATAATGTAATACTTTGGTTCAAATAAGACTTAGGAACCACTCTAGTAATAAACAGCCTTTTTGTTCTCATGACCACTTTGTCTCTGTGGGATGAGATGTAGTCCTGTTTAATGGGACAAGGAAAACTGTGCCACGTGACACACCTCAAATGAGCTGAATGCATAGGTTTAAAAAGGGGAACCCATGAGTCTAGTTATGCACACATTTAGGTCCCAGGCAGGCACTGGTTTCCTGTGAGGGGTGCAGATGGACCAGGCCCTTAAAGAACCTCTTTGTTTTTTAAACAGAGTATAAAACCAGAAAAATACTGTGCAACTGACATGTAAGCAAATTTTTTTTTTTTTTTTTTTTTGGTAAGATACTGGGCTGTAAGCCCACTGATTGTAAATAAATAAAATAGTGTAGCACAGCTGGGGCACCAGTCTGTGCTGGTATTACAATTGAAAACCTTTCACCTTTTGTAACATACGTATTCCCAACAGAAGGCTTTCTGTAACCCCTTAAAATGCCCAAGACACCTTAGAAAGATGCAAGCATGCATATTCCAGATTCCCAAAACCTCCACGTGAGTTGAGGTTGGAGTACAGGAGCCTCCATCTATTGGAAGCAGTAAAATATGCCTTTTGAGGAATATGCATTGACTCAGCCACAGACATGGAGGATAGCAGAATATACCATGGTGTCTGGCACACTCTGGTGCCACAGAAAAGCACAGTTATGTAAGAACTTACTGTAACAGTAGATCTTGGAGAACAGCTCTTGCAGTAGATAACACCAGTAGAACTGAAGCCAGCAGGCATCAGGACCCCACGGAAATTTTCTAGCTAGCAGTCTTCAGCGGGGACCGCCTCCAACGGCGGTCCCGCCAGAATCCCCAGTTCTCCCGCCGGAGACTTCCGGTCGCTGGATGACATCAGAAGAGGAGACAGAGGACCCGCCATCAGATGTCAAATACTAAGAACCGACCTTTCCAATCCTAAGGATAGCGTATGCTGGAACCTACTTCCTCTAAGGGGGAATGGTGGGCGGGAAGGTACCTGCTGCAAGAGCTGTTCTCGAAGATCTACTGTTAAGGTAAGTTCTTACGTAACTGTACTATCTTCTTCGAGGTACAGCTTTTGCAGCAATTAACACCATTAGCACTGATTCCGAAGTAATGGCACCTTCAGAGGCCATCGAGAGGAGGCAATACGGAGATTCAGACCCGTCCTGAGCCTAATACAGGAGGCCCTGAAGAACAGCAAAGCCGAAACCCGCTCTTCGCCTTGAAGCGATATCCAGGCAATAATGCCTGATAAAAGTGTGCACCGAACTTCAGGTGGCTGCGGCACATATGGCTGACATAGATATGTTCTTCAGTGCCGCAAAGGAGGTAGCCACTCCTCTTGTTGAATGGCCCTTGACCACCCCGGTAAGGGTTTCTTTGCGCTTGTCACAGCAAAACGAGATACACTTAATGAGCCAGCGTAAAAGGGTCTGTTTCGAAACTGGGGCCCCCTTCATCCTCTCACCGAATGAAACGAACAGCTGCTCTGCTTTCCGGTACTGTTTGGTTCTGGTCAAATAATATCTCAGACACCTATGAGCATCCAGGGTGTAGAGCAGTGCTTCTCCTCGATTGGCGTACTTAGGAAAGTACACCAGTAAATCAATGTCTTGGTTAAGAGCAAGGGCTGAAACCACCTTAGGCAGAAACTTAGGATTCGTCCTCAGGGACACCCTATCCTGATGAAAAATTAAATAAGGCTCCTTGCACGAGAGCCTGTAATTCGGAGATTCTTCTCGCTGAAGTAACAGCAACCAAAAACATTTTCCATGACAGAAAACGTAGCTCGCAATCCGCGGCAGGTTCAAACCGTGGCAGCGTAAGCTGCTCCAGGACGAAAGGTAAATCCCAGGGAGGGACGGGATCTTTAATGGGCGGCCTAAGGTGGAGGCCCGGGGATGCTGCTGGGGAACAGAAGGCACCGGGAAGACACTGGAGGCCCCCAGGAACAGAGAGCCGTCATCTTGGAGGGCCAGCGAGCAATTTTTCCTGGCTTTCTGTTGGGGGCAGCGTAGTGACGTCATGACATACGCCAATGTCCGCTCCTCCCCCAGTTAGTACTCGGTCGGCATCCTGGATGCTCCCAGCCTCCACTAGGAGCCAGCAGGTGCAGGACCAGGCCCTACCTCCCTCGAAAGAGAGAGCTGTCCTGGACGCCAATCCTTCTCCCCAGCCAGCCTTCCAGTGACCCGGTCTGTTCCCAAACCCGGGTCGCTGGCAACGCAAGCGGAAATCCAACCACTGCACTGGCGGGCCGGCTCAACGTCTTTTGTTAAACAAGCCCACAGCACAGGTGAACAGTGATTCAAACCACTATTTTCTGGATTACAGTTTTGTACTTTTATCCTCCCTTGACCGCCTCACAAATACTTCTTTCATCTTGTAGATGGACTTTTGATGCTCCTTTTTGCCCAGTGGGTCCCAGAAGCAGTGCACATGAAAGCTAGCAAATAAATGATAGAGACCGTTGTAGGTGGAGGGTGTCCAGTTCTGTCCCTGAGGGAATTAATTATGCCTCTGAGCATGTTAGATGTATTTTACTCTGTATGTACACTATTTGTCTCAAGTTAAATATGATTTAGTTTATCAACATTACTAGACCCCTTGCATGGAATTAAATTCTTTACACTAATTTCACATAAATTTAAGTACAGGACACGATCGCCAGTTTTCAGACTTCATTGCTATGCTTAATATTTACAATAAATGCAACACTGTCTCTTTGAGGAAAAAATAGTTCCTAATTAAATTTTGTTTATGTGTGCTTTCATTCATTGCTTTTGAGTCCTCTTTTTAGAAATAGGCTGCTATTGGTGTTTTTAAACAGTCTAGTGTGCTTTGCTTTCATTAACTGCTTTTGAGTCCTCACCTCTTTTTAGAAATAGGCTGCCAGTATATAGTGGTTTAAACCTGCCTTTGAGTCATCTTTTTAGAAATAGGCTGCTAGTATATAGTTTAGTTTATTGTTCTAGGAATTATTACCTTTGAGCCAAGGCTCTTTTACAAAGGTTCCACGCCAAATTAAGTACAAACAAAAAAGGTTACATTGAGTGGCACAACAAAGTATGTTGTGGTAATAAAAAAAGAAAACACAGACAGTCAAGTATCAAGACATTTGTGCAAGGACAGATAAATACCAAATGAACACTTTTCACCAATAAGAAAACAAGTGAGGAGGGGGAAAAGTCAAGTTAGGGAAGTGTAATAGATAGAGCGGGTGAGAGAAAAGGTGGGAGGAGCAGACCATAGCAAGAGAAAAAGGATCCTCTAACAAGCCTTTGTCAAGTAAATGGACAGGGTGAAGAAATGAAATAGGTAAGGATTTAATCAAGGCAGTCACAGGAGTTGGAGGTGGCAAGTTGAGATAATAGGCTAGATTTAAATGCACCTAGAGAGGCAGAGGAGGTAACAGGGGTGCTAAGGGCATTAAACCAGTAGGGGGCACGATAGGCAAATGATCTTTGACCCTGGGTAGTCCGGCAACGGGGGACCTGAAGAGGCTGATTTTCTGATCTTCTGGTAAGTCGGACACTTGTGTTCTGGCATAACAGGTCTTGAATGCATGGTGGAGTGAGGCCCATGATGGATTTTTTAGCCATAAGGCAGGTGAGGTACTTTAAGCGGTTTGAGAGTTGTAACCATCCAGTATCAGTGTAGAGCTCGCAAGTGTGAGTACGTCGATGAGCACCAGTGAGCAGCAGACAGGCCTTGTTAAGGGAGGTTGTAATGCGTTCAAGTGCGCTAGTAGAGGCAGACCCATAGACAATTAAGCCATAGTCAATGACTGAAATGAATGAGGATTGAACAGCTATTTTCAGTGCTGGTAGGGTAAGGAGCTGTTGGTTCTGGTACAGTATCCCAAGCTGCTGATTAATAGTTTTTGCTGTACTATCAATATGGGTTGCAAAGGTTAGGCCTTGATCAAAGGTGATTCCAAGATATTTGAAAGTAGCCACCTGTTCAAGGGTGATTCCCAGGTACATGTTAATAGTGAGTGGTACTTGCCTTTTCTTGTTTTGCGGGCTAGAGAAGAGCATGGATTTTGTTTTTTTGTGGTTTAGGACCAGCTTATGTTCAAGGAACCACGTCTCAACTCTGGCAAATGCGTGCTGGAGGCTGAGGCGTAGGGGTTTGGATCTTTATGAGAGGATAGAATCACGGCATCATCAGCATAGAGGATAATTTGCTCCGGGCAGGATTTAGGAAGGGAGTTTAGAAAAAGGCTGAAGAGGAGAGGGCCTAAGATGGATCCCTGCAGAACTCCTGAGAGAACAGGTTTTGGGTCTGAGAGAACTCCAGCTATTTTTACAACTTGAGAGCGCTGGGCAAGGTAACTTTTTATCCAGTCACCAGAACCCTGGGAGAGCCCAAGAGACTGTAGTTGACTGATAAGTAGACCATGATGTACTGTATCAAATGCTTTCGTTAGATCAATGTACACAGCTCCAGTTAGGAGTCCTTTGTCCATAGCCTTGTGGATTGCTCCTGAGAATTCGAGTAGGGCTGTCGATGTGCTGTGCCCTTTCCTGAATTCATGTTGCTGGGCACAGAGGATGTTATATTTCTGCAGGTAGTCTGTAAGTTGGTCCGCCACTATATGTTCAAGAGCCTTTGAGAGGGAAAGTAGTATTGAAATAGGTCTATAGTTACCAGGCAGTGACTTGTCACCACTTTTGTGCACAGGAGTGACAACTGCAGTCTTCCATTTACTAGGGAATTTGCTGGAGTAGAGGGAGAGATTGAATATTCTGGTCAGGGGGAGTAATACTTCATCCAGAGTGAGGGACAGTAGTTTAAGGTCAATGGAGTCACTGATTGCCCGGGACTTAGATATAGCCCCCTTTATGTATTTATGGACTTCATGTGCTTTAACTATTTTGAGATGGAAGGGTTGGAGAGGCAGTGGGAGATATAGAAATTGGAGGGTCAGCATCAGCGAAGAAGTCAGATGAAAGGACACCGCTAAGGTCTGTAAAGGTTTCATTAAGGGTGTTTGCAATGACCATGGGGTCAAGGGTGGTGCCATCCACATTCATTAAAGTAGGAGAGGACTTGGACTGCTTACCCGTGATACTTCTTAAATTGTCCCAGAAGGATTTCCCTTCACCCCAGAAGTTGGAGAGGGCATTCTTGAAATAGGAGCTCTTCACCCAGCGGATTTCTTTGGTACAGTGGTTTCATGCCTGTTTGTATTTTTGGATGTCAGTCAGAGAGCCAGTGGCTCTTGCAATAGCCCAGAGGTGGTCCCTACCTTTGAGTTGTGCCAATAGCTTAGCCGTGAGCCAGGGATTTGAAAGCTCTTTAATTTTGTGCTTTTTTTCAGGTGCATGGAGTCACAGGCAGCATTGAAAGTGGTAATAAAGTGATCAAGGGCTATGTCGACATCTTGAGTATTGTAAATAAGTGACCAGTCTTTCTGCCTAAGATTTTCCTTGAGATGAGTAAGGTTGCCATAAGGTAGTACTCTACCTGAGATGGTTTTTGGAGGTGGTTTTCTGAACTTATTTGACCAGGTACATTTTATAGGAGAGTGGTCGCTAAGAGAGTCCGAGAGAACAGCTACATTATTTATCCGGGCAGGGTGGTTGGCAAGGATCCAGTCTATGAGGGTGCTATTCCCTGATTTATAGTTTTTCCTAATAGGTGAGTTGACCAGCTGTGTTAAGTTTGCAGCAAAGATGGCATCCTTAATTCACCCTGTGTCTGGTGCAAGCCAGTTGATATTAAAGTCACCAAGGAGAAGGAGCTCAGCATCAGGAGGTTGAGATCTTACGAATTCTAGTACAGTCTGGAGGCTGGACCCCGGATCTTTAGGTGGGATATAGATAGCAGTAACCGTGAGGACTTTATTGTGGGCACCAAGGAGTAGCTTGATAGGAAGGAGCTGTACAGCGGTTTCAGTAGTGGTATACGTAACGGAGGCATGTGAGATAGTCCTTTATGTAAACTGCACAACCACCACCCCTTTTTGAAGTCCTATCCAGCCTGAGTATCTTGTAGCAATATGGCATGGTCAGGGGTGTTAGGTGTCAGCCAAGTTTCAACAGTGGCCAGGATATCAGGGTTGTGCTGGCTGGCAAAGGTTTGAAGGGAGGCCACTTTTGGTAGGAGACTACAGATATTTAGGGTGGCAACAGTGAGTCCCCCCTCTGTTTTGGCAGGCTTTGTTGTGCTGTGGGAGAGAGGGCCAGGATTTGGGTGAACACTTCCTGACATTAAGAGGAGGAGGAGCAGGAGTTTAAGAGTCAATTGTCGTAATTCATAGTAGTTGGAAATACACCTCTGCAGCTTGTGTGATTTAGTCCAGTGCAGGTATCTAGGGTCCCAGTGTAAGGTAGTAGTCAGAAATAGAGGCCGAACTGCCCACAGGCCAACGTCGTGATTTATCATTTTCAAACAGTCCACTGCCAAACGGCACCATTTGTGCGGGTAGAGGGAGACTGCTATCATACCTGATGTGGGGTAGCTGGCCTGGAGGGCCGGAGTAAAGGGTAGAGAGGAATAGGAGGAGGTTGGAAGATGGCATAGAGTAGGAAGCAAGGAGAGGGCTAGAAGAGACAGAAGAATGTGGCTGCGGAGAGGCATGGCAGCTAGGAGAGGAAACAGGGGTGTGGGGATAATGGATATAGCAGGGAGGAGAGAGAGAGAGAAAAAGAAACCAGAGAGCTGGAGCACACAGTGGTTGTGTAGCCTGCAATATCACCCAGAGAACCTAGAAGTGATAAGAAAAGTAGGAGGAGAGGGAGCAGTTCAGCTAGTGGAACAGGATAGGAGGTAAGACAGGGGGCCGGGTATTTGGAGCAGGGGCCGGCGACGAAAGAGACTATTTAATAAAGGTGGGGGCGGGGCGGGCGTAAAATTCTGGCACTGAGCAGTGCAAGTCAATGGGATCCGAGCCCAGCAAAGCCCAAGATCAGACAGACCAATCAGGAGGCAGGGTCTAAAACCGGAGGCCAATCAGTGCTCAGCACAATGTGCGGTCAGCCAATCGCAGCCGATCACTGCTTCCCCAGCCAGAGGATGTCCTTACCCGGCTTTCAGGGGTCGGGAGGCAGCTAGAGGAGGCATTGTGGGTGGTGTGGGGAAACCAGGTCCCATCGACCGTGCCTACCTGGCACCTGGCTAGCCCTCTCAGGGCTTCGGATCTGGAAATGAGGAGAGAGAGAAGAGGACAGTGAGTAGGCTTATATTCCCAGAAGGCAAACAGGCAATGACGCGGAACTGGTAACAGGGGAAGGGGGAAAGAAAATCAAGAGTATGCAGCGAGGGGAGGTTAAATCAGTATAGGGATGATAGGGTGCAGAATACTAAATGGGGGTGGAGGTGTTAGCTAGTAAACCATCAGGTCCACAGAATTTCTGGCACCAGTTTAGAGGGACAGCAGAAGGGGTGGAAAGAAAGAGAAAAGAGGAGAATTTTTTTTTTTTTTAGTTTGAAACAGAGGTAGCGAGGGGGGGCAACGAGGGGAGCTGGGAAAGATGGCAAGATACAAGACAGCGTAGGCAGATATGGGTGAAGGGGGATGGGTCAAACTGGTAGCAGTATAGGGAGGGGAGCAGAAGTCTAAGGAGGGATACACTCACCAATGGCAGAGCACAAATAGAGCATTCAAGACACGCCCTAGGCAGAGGTCAACTGCCCAGAGACTGTAGAGCAGGGAGGGACAGAGAGAGTTCAGGTGGAGAAGCAGAGGTAACAGCTTGAAAGTGCACCAGAGCAAGAGAAAAATTAAGAGCAGGCTGCCAAAGTATCTGGGGAGACAAGGTTCCAACAGAGTCAAGCAGCCACAACAGTTTTGCACGGCATATAAAGACTATGGCTGTTTCAATTTCATACAATGGCAGAGGCTATGAGCAAAATATGAAGGCAGAAAAAATATCATTAGTAACGATAAAGTTAATGGTAAGCTAGGAGTTTAACTAACAGCCTATAATTACTGTAAAGCAATGGAAATACCAGGCAGACTATCACAGCTTTCGCGGCTTGCTTATGATTAAAATAGTAACATTTTTGAGGTTCTAAGTATCAGGCAGAAACTAACAGTAGAACAAAGGTTTAAATACAGTAAAACAGGAAAAGATAGCCAACTCAGTTAAGAAGGGGGATAAAACCTTTTATAGGTACATCAGCGAACACAGAAAGACAAAGGGAGGGATAGTGAGGCTGAATACAATGAACGGTGGGTGGGCAGAGGGGGACAGCGAAAAAGCAGGAATACTGAATGAATATTTCTGCTCAGTCTTCACAAAAGAGGAGGGGGAAGTGCCTAATCCATTAACAGAAGCACTCTTGATAGTGGGGCGATCCCAGTCCTTTCACAGAAGAAAGGGTTCTGCAAGAACTCCTAAAACTGAAGGTGGACAAAGCAATGGGTCCTGATGGAATTCACCCCAGAATTCTAAAAGAATTAAGGGAGGAACTAGTGAAACCACTGGCTACTCTTTTTAATAAATCATGGGAGGATGGCGGTACCCGAGGACTGGAGGAAGACGGATGTGATTCCTCTCACAAAAGTGGGACCAAGACAGAGGCAGGAAACTACAGACCTGTCAGTCTGACCTCTGTGGTAGGGAAAGTGATGGAGTCACTTCTGAAGGAAAGAACAGTCGAGTACCTAGAGGCCAGTGGAGCACAGGACCCAAGGCAGCATGGGTTCACAGTGGGAAGGTCATGTCAGACGAATCTAATTTCTTTGACTGGGTGACCAAAGTAGTAGACCAGGGAGGGGCTGTGGACATGGCCTACCTAGACTTTAGCAAGGCATTTGACACAGTCCCACACAAAAGATTAATAGTCAAATTAACCAGCCTGGGAGTGGGACCCAGGGTGGTAGCCTGGGTAAAACATTGGCTGGACAACAGGACACAGAAGGTAATTGTAAATGGAGTCCACTCGAAGAAAGGGGGTTACTAGTGGGCACCGCAGGGTTCAGTATTGGGTCCAGTCCTTTTAATGTCTTCATCAGTGACACTGCAGAGGGACTGAAGGAAAGTATGCCTTTTGCAGATGACACAAAGATCTGCAACAGGGTTGATACACAAGGAGGCATGGAAAGGATGAAAAGGGACTTGGCAAGGTTGGAGGAATGGTCAGAAGTATGGCAGCTAGGATTCAATGCAAAGAAGTGCAAAATAATGCACCTGGGAAACAAGAACCCAGGGAAGAGGACCTAGAACCTAGAGGAAGCGGAGGAACCATGGAAGCAATTTGGGTCACCTTGATAACAGGGGGGCAAAAGAGTAAAAATAGGAGTGGTGTATAGACCCCCTGCCCTGGCGGAGGAGCTGGAGGAGAGTCTGGTGGCAGATGTTGGGAGACACTGCAGACTGGGCAGAGGAATGGTGGTGGTGTTGGGGGACTTAAACATGCCAGGAACAGACTGGGAGACTATGACATCTTCTGTGACCAGGGAACAGAGGTTGTTGGATGTCTTTCAAGACGCGTTCCTAACTCAGCAGGTGGGGGAACCGACCAGGGAGGCATGGGTACTGGATGTGGTCCTGGCAGACAGTGACCAGATTATGGGCCTGGAGGTAAGGGACCCGTTGGCGGCGAGTGACCATGCCACGGTCTGGTTCTGCCTGGACCTAGAAGGGCTAGAAAGCTGCACAAAGACGGAGGTAACTGACTTCAGGGGAACGGATTTTAAGGAAATGGGAAGGATCCTTAGGGAGCATTTGGATGGGATTGGGTCAGACATGGACGCTGATAGTAGGTGGGAAATCATCAGGAGAGGGGTGCAAGATGCTACCAGCACCTGTGCAAAAGTAAGACGAAAATGCGGTAGGGCCCGAAAACCCTGCTGGTGGACCAGGGAGGTCCAGGAGGTGGTGCAGGGAAAGAAGTCAGCCTATAGGCAATTCAAGTGCTCAAGGAGTGAAAGGGATCGAGGGGAGTATGAGCTGATTGCTAGAAGGGCCACTAGGGTGGTGAGGGCGGCTAAGGCAAGAAAGGAGCAGAACCTGGCCAGGGAAATCAGGAGAGGGAACAAGGGGTTCTTTAGATACATTGGGGAAAAACGAAGGGTGAAGGGGCAGAATAGCAGGATTAAATCAGGGGAGAGATGGGCACAAGACCCGGGGGAGCAGGCTGAGGTACTAAATGAGTACTTCACCTCAGTTTCCACCAAGGAAAATGGGGGTGCTGCATCATACATGGGAGGAGACAGAGATACTGAGGAGGGGGGGACCCTTACTGATCGGCAGGTCTGGGGAGAGGGGGAGGCATCACTGGCAGGAGGGGGTAGAGCTAAGCAGGGAGAAGACGAAGTGGAAATCACAGCAGAGAGAGAGTGAGGGAAGCCCTCAGTTCCCTTACGACGGAGAAAGCACCAGGGCCGGATAAATTACATCCCAGAGTGCTGAAGGAACTTGCGGATCTCCTGGCAAAACCCCTAGCGGAGCTTTTCACCATCTCTCTGAGGACAGGGTGGGTGCCCCAGGACTGGACGGTGGCGCATATAGTGCCTATCCACAAGGGGGGATCAAGGGAGGTGGCAGAGAACTACAGGCCTGTCAGCCTGACATCAGTGGTGGGCAAGGTGATGGAGGGCATTGTCAAGGAGAGGCTAGGGGGGACCTGGAAAAGTCAGGGTGCCTGGACGAGACAGCATGGATTGCCCCTCGGGAAATCGTGTCAGACAAACCTTGCGGAGTTCTATGACTGGGTGACGAGTGCCTTGGACCTTGGTAGACCAGTGGATGTCCTCTTTCTAGACTTCAGCAAGGCATTTGACTCTGTTCCTCACATGGGCCTGTTGGATAAGCTGGGAGAAATGGGGTTGGGGGATCAGATGGATAGGCAATTGGCTCCATGACCGGACCGAGAGGGTCGTAGTTGGCGGGATAGTCTCATCCCCAAAGAGGGTCATTAGTGGGGTCCCACAGGGATCAGTCCTTGGTCCCCTCCTGTTCAACGCCTACGTCTCTGACATAAGGATAGGAATCAGGAGTGAGATGAGTCTCTTTGCAGATGACTCAAAACTGGGGGCAGTGGTGGATGGGTAGGAGGGGAGGGTGGCCCTACAGGGGGACCTGGAGGCTCTGGAAAGATGGTCTAGAAAGTGGAAGCTGAGGTTCAATGCAGGGAAATGCAAGGTACTCCACCTGGGGCTGGAAACCCGGCCAAGTGTACACCCGGGGAGGTACAAGTCTCGATGGCTGAGAGGGACCTGGGGGTGGTGGATGTCAAAATGAACAACTCGGAGACTTGTAGGAGGGCAGCAGCCAAGGCCAACAGGATGCTGGGATGCATCGCTAGGGGATCACCCAGAAGGAGGGAAGTGATGCCCTCTGTATAACTGCTTGGTGAGGCCACACCTTGAGTACTGCGGCAGTTTTGGAGGCCACACTTAAAGAGGGACATTAAACTCCTGGAGAGGGTCCAGAGGAGGGCAACCAAAATGATTTGGGGCTTGGGGGACAGGACCTATGAGGAGAGGCCCGAAGAGCTAAATATGTACACATTGGAAGAGAGAAGGGACCGGGGGGACATGATAGAGGTCTTTAAGTACATGAAGAGGGTAAATAGGGGAGGAACAGACAGGGTGCTTTGAAAGAAAGAGGAGGGGGCCACTAGAGGGCATGGGTGGAAGCTGGAGGGGGGAAGATTCAGGGGAGAAAGGAGGAGGTGCTACTTCACTGAGAGGGTGGTGGAGCCATGGAATGCACTGCCTAGGGGGCTGGTGGAGGCAGAGATGGTGGAGGGGTTCGAGAGGGGCTGGGACAGGTACAGGGGAAGGGTTCTGGAAGCAAAATCCAATGCAGCAAGAATATCCAGAACTGGGAAGGGAGAAGCCAGAGAAGGTGAGGGGGCAGCAAGGTCAGCACCCAGGGTGGGGGCTGACCAATCGAGCAGACTCGAAAGACCGTTAGGCCTATTCTGCTGGCATTTTAGTATGTTAGTACAATGGGTGGGGAGGTAGTAACAACAACAAAAAAGGAAAGGGACCTGGGGGTAATCATATCAGATGACCTTAAGGTTAGCAAACAATGTGAGAAGGCAGTAGGGAGGGCTGGGGGTATACTGGGATGTATAGGGAGAGGCATCATCAGCAGAAAACAGGAAGTTGTTATCCCTCTGTACAGACAGTTGGTGAGACCCCATCTGGAGTACTGTGTCCAGTTCTGGAGACTCCATCTCCGCAAGGACATAGACAGGATGGAGGCAGTCCAAAGGAGGGCAACTAAAATGGTGCAGGGTCTGCAAGAGAAGCCGTATGAGGAGAGACTAAAGGAGCTTAATATGTATACCCTTGAGGAAAGAAGGGAGAGGGGGACATGATAGAAACTTTTAAGTACCTCAGTGGAATCAACAAAGTCCAAGAGGGTAGCATCTTTCAGAAAAAGAGACTTGCAAGAACAAGGAGACACAATTTAAAGATAGAAGGAGGGTGGTTCAGGGGCAATGTGAGGAAGTATTATTTCACAGAGATGGTAGTGGATGCATGGAACAGCCTTCCTGAGGAGGTTGTGGGGCCTAAAACTGTGGGAGAATTCAAGAATGCATGGGACAGACATAAGGCAATTCTTGTGGGAGGTAGGAAGAAATAGGCTGTTGGTTAACTAGGATCTGCGGCCTATGCTGTAGGTAGGGAAATGGGCAGACTAGATGGGCCTAGCGGTCCTTATCTGCCGTCAAAGTCTATGTTTCTATGTTTCAGTAGAGATTCAGGCTGCAATGTCCAAGACACAAATTTCGGCACTGAGCAGTGCAAGTCAATGGGCTCCGAGCCCAGCAAAGCCCAAGATCAGACAGACCAATCAGGAGGCAGGGTCTGAAACCGGAGGCCAATCAGTGCTCAGCACAATGCGCAGTCGGCCAATCGCAGCCGATCACTGCTTCCCCAGTCAGAGGATGTCCTTACCCAGCTATCAGGGATCGGGAGGCGGCTAGAGGAGGCGTCATGGGTGGCGTGGGGAAACCAGGTCCCATTGACCGTGCCTACCTGGCACCCGGCTAGCCCTCTCAGGTATACAGTGTTTATAAACAGTATGTGCTGTGCTTTCATTCATTGCATTTGAGTCCTAGACTCTTTCTAGAAATAGGCTGCTAGAATATGGTGGGTTAAACAGTTGGTATAGTCAGTTCAACAAAGCCTGTCAATGTCTACTCCCTCGGGATGGCAGCAGGGGCCTGGCCTGAATACTGTGAAGGCAGCAAACTCTGAAGCATTACCCAAGCAAAAAGATGTCAAGGCCCCGGTATACAGTATGTTATCAGTTCTGACTGAAACATTATGGGTCCTGACATCATGCCCTGTGTTATAGGAAACCAAGTCACACAGTATGCAAGTGGAGGTTATGGGATTTAGCCCATATTTTAATTTGGTTATTAAAAATGTGATGCTTGTAAGAAATTGGTTAGTGCAGGTCTGTGTGAGGAATGAGGAGAGACTGGCATCCATGTCTTGTCTATAGGAGCTCATCAATCTCTTCATCTGTGATCCCTTATTGCTTACTAGTACAAGAAAGAATGTATGGTTACCAACCATGCTGCACACCTCAATGTGCCACTCAACTACTGACATAGTGGAAAGCTCCTGGGGAAGGGAGTGGCAGGGGTGACTGGGCTCATACCTTTCAACTGTCCCTGATTTTGCCTCAGAAATTTCTTCTGTCCCTGTTCTCAATAAGAAAACGCTATTCATACCAAGAACAGGGTTCCCCACTGTCTGAAAATATAGGGTGGTGGCAGTGATGATATAGTCCAAAGGTGCATTATTTTTCTAGACCTCGTATATGCCATCTCTGCTACCTGCCTCATCAACACATCCGAACCAAAGGAATTTGAATGTTTGTCAATCAAAATATCCCTTCCTAACTTGTCCTCATTTAAATTGATTGGCTGCTATAGGCCCCCCTCAGCAGGCCTCAAATTACTATCTCACCTGGGGTCAATAACCAATCTAGGCCCTGAAGATACCATCATCCTTGGTGATTTGAATTTAAACTGGCTATCTAATGCATCTACACCATTGGTAACCTTTGTGACACCTATGGCTTTACACAGCTAATTAAAGACCCAACCAGGGCTAACCTAAAAATTCTAGCAACAGCTCACTCCTGGATATTATGTTGGTAAACAAGCCCCACTTATATACGCATGCAGGAGTACTACCGAATGATGTAAGTGACCATTGTCCCATAGCTGGCATAAGATCTTCACTCAAACCACCCAACCCTGCTGAATTTGTCCTCAAAAGGTCAAAAAAGAAGTTCAACATACCAGGATACCTCCATGACCTGAGCAACACAATATATTGGCAAGATTTCTACCTTACAACCTCAGTGGAAACAGCTCTCAGATCTTAAAGGACATTATCACTAATGCTCTCAATATTCATGCACCATTCACCAATATCAGAACTAAAGCAAGGTCCTGCCCTGGTTTACCACTGATCTTAAAACAGCCTTGCTAGCCAGAGACAAACTGTGGAAAAGGCAAGAAAAACTAAGGATTCCAGAGACTGGCTAAATTTCAGAAAAGCAAGAAATTCATGTACAACACAAATAAGATCTGCCAAAGCTGCCTATTATAGAGCTGAATTGGATGCCTCCTATAATAACCCGACCAGGCTCTGGGGAACTATAAAGGGTATCTTGGGCCAAAACTCTACTCCTGCCTTAACCTGCAAACTGCTACTAAATAACACAGAAATTACGGACAAACAAGAAATCCTAAATACCTTCAATGACCACTTCACCACAGCTGGACTAGCATTTGACTCTTCACCTGCAAATCTCCTGAGATCTTCCTTGAACCTTCAATCCACCGTGGGTCAAAAGACTACATCAACCTTCTCCTTCAACCCAATATCCTTGAAAGAAGTGGAAGATCTCCTCTCCAATTCAGATACTTCAAAAAGTGCAGGTACAGACTCCCTGGACCCCTACTTCCTCAAGATTGCATCTCAAGTCTTATCTGCCCCCCACTCATCTCTTCAATCTTTCCCTCACCACTGGATCCATTCCTCCACTTGGAAAAACAGCTCAAGTAGTTCCTTTACTCAAATCTGGTGATCCCATGGACCTCAAAATTACAGGCCCATTTCCATCCTATCAGTTCTATCCAAGATGCCTGAAAAGTTAGTAAACTCACAATTAAGGGACTACCTGGATAACAATAACCTCCTAAATACAGCACAATCAGGATTTAGATCAAGGCATAGCACCATTTCGGCCCTAGCCAAAGTAACCAACAACTGGCAGATTGCTATGGATAAGAAGAACAGTACCTGTGCTGTGTTCCTGGATTTGAGCAAAGCATTTGACACAGTGGATCATGAATTATTAATCACCTCCCTTGGCTCACTAGGGTTGGATTCCCCTTCACTCAATTGGTTCAAGTGCTATCTATCAGATAGATCACAACTGGTAAAAAATGGTAACTACCTATCCACCTTAAAACCACTGTTAAGAGGTGTACCGCAAGCTCATTCTGGCCCCATCCTCTTTGCCATCTATATTAATAATATTGATGCCAACCTCACTCAATCCAACATCCATCTGTTTGCTGATGATACTGTATTATATGTTAGCAATCCTTCATTATCTAAAGCCTGTGAACTGCTACAATCTGAATTTTCCATCCTACAACACAACCTACTAGATAAAAACTACTTCTAAATGCCAAAAACAAAAAGCTATGTTCTTTACCTCAAAGAGTTGCTCTGCCACTACCCCACCATCCACCACCCTACAACTAACCACCTTACTTGGAGAGAAGCTGGAATTCTGATAACTTCAAATACCTTGGAGTCTGGATTGATAACAAGCTTGACTATTCTGTCCATATTGAGGAGCTACTAAAGAAACTGAGACAAAGGCTTGGTTTATTTTTAGAATAAAGCACTACCTCAACAGAGACTCCAAAAAAGATTAATCCAGGCTTCATTCCTATCCCTCATTGACTATGCTGACTTTCTGTACGGACATTGTTCACTCCCCTCTTAATAAACTGACATCCTATACCACAGGTCCATCAGATTCATTACTGACCTTCCTTCAGCACCATCATTGCTCCCTTTATAAGGCAGTTAACTGGACATCATTACAACACAGAAGAAATAGGAATGCTGCAATTTGGATATTCACAGCCTTATCAGGCAAGCTACCTACCTATATCTCAGACTGTTTTACTCAAATTACTTCTAGGCCATACAACCTAAGGATCAGCAAAATTATCATTCTTAAGGTCCCCAATGTCTGCACCCAGTTTGGGAGGGCTGCTATCAGCTACTCACTAGCAATTGTTTGGAATTCACTCCAAAAAACCATGAAGCTAAATAACCTCCTACCCTTAATATCCTTCAAAAGATTATTCACCACCCTATTCCCAGAACTCTGCAACTGCTTCCACAAGGCCTAAACCCCGGCCTTACCTATCCCCCCCCTTTCTTTTCTCGTGTTCCTATATGCTGATAAAACTCCTGTTTCCAGTCCCAAGATTCACCCTCAAAATGCCTGCTAGGTCCTATAATCTACATATTACTCCTGATGTGTCCATTACTTTCTGTCTCACAGATTAATAGTTTTAATGTGCCGTGTACATATGTATATTGTTATATATTAGCACTTATGTCATTGTATTACTGTTTATGTTACCACTGTCATTGTATTACTGTTTATGCTACCCTTGTCAATGTATTAACACTTGCACTTCTTGACCACTCAGGTCCATCTTGTAAATGAGCTATGCTCAATGATGTTCGCCTGATTAAATAAAGATTTTGATTGATTGATTGATATGCACTGTACATTGGCATTAGTGGATTTTAAGTAAAATACAGTGGACTGCTATCAGAACAAGGGTAGTAGTGCAATAAAGGATGAGAATAAAAAAGAATTTTGGAGGATTTTATAACAATCAATCAGTAATGGACAAAAATATAGGGTGGTGGTAAAAAATATAGAGTGGTGGTAAAAAAATATAGGGTGGTGGCCCACCGCGCAAAAATAATAAACGGGGAACACTGCAAGAAGCATGTTGTATACATCTTCTGGAACTACTACTATTATTTTTACAGATGTGTTCCTGATTTTGGTCATTTGTCCTTGATCATTTTAAGCCTTGTCCCTGATTTGTGATGCGTGCGGTTGAGAGGTATGAGTGGGCTACCCTGGAATAAAAGTACAAAACTACTGAGCTTGCTCGAGGCTGATAATACAAATACTGCTATGCCATCTATCATTTTCACCTGGGCAACCATTGTATCGGGTTAAGCAATAGATGGTTCAGACTTCTGATGGAGCTCTTGGAGGAAATGGGTTGACAGGTGAACTCTTAATATACTGTATTAAATATTCATATATAGTAAATCTGCATTCTTAACATTGCAGTCACTATACATGTACATTTATTGTATTTCGGTAGGGCAAAAACTGGTTTAGAAAAAGTGCCCTTTATACCTCAGTAAGTGCCCTTCCGATCCTCACCCCCCCCAGCTTTTACTATCTTCCGGCACCCTTGACACCTCCCCTTCCCCAACACCACCCCTGGTTCCCTGCCCTCTACTATTACCTGCATCCGATGAACCTTGTAATAACTGAATTGTTTAAAATTGTTCTCTGTATGAAACCATTTGTGTAACGTTTGTCTACTACTGTCATGAACTCTGTAAACTTGTAACTCTTTCTGTCCTCTCTGTGACACGGTACCTTTGTAAATGAGCCTCTAGCTCAAAGGTTGTAAATCCGAAATTGAACAAATAAATAAATATATAAATAAATAAAATGGCAATGTTGTAAATCTGGAGTGAAAACAGTAAAATTCTCAGTTACGAAAGATGCACATGAACTTCAGAACACACGTCAGAAATAGTTATTTTGTGGAGTTTCACCAAATTTTCAACATAGGGTTTTGAGGCTTCACCATGAACTGTAACACTGTTGTTTCATTACTTTGTCCCGAAAGGTGGTTCCATGCAGTGACCTTGAAATCACCTTTCGGGACCGAATAACAATGACAGTGGCTGAGTTCATGAGGTGGGGTCCAAGAACCCCATGTTGAAAATTTGGTGAAAGAAATTCCCCAAATGGCCGAGATATGTACCAAAGTTGAAAAAAAAATGTACTGTCATTCTACAGCTTACCAGCATTTCTGCAGTTCGTAGTCAGCTTTGAAGAGTGCAGATATGTTCCTGGTCCACCGATGATCGTCGTGCTGGCCTCCAGAGGTAAGTTTGGGGTGAGGGGTGTGGGGAGGTGGGGTACACAGAGGGTGGGCGCGGGTTGGGTTGAAGGGCCAAGAGAGTCAACAAGGGACTGTTTTCTTTTGTTGTAGGTTTTTTTTTTTTAAACGATGTAGGACTTTTGCCCCAGTGTGGTACCTGCAAGTTTGTTGGGGCAAGGGCAGTGGAGCCAACGGGGAACTGGACACCCCCGTGGGCCACAAACTTCGGCCACGCTTGGGGTGGGCTCCCAGCGTGGCACAAGGAAGTCTGCTTGGGGGCAGTGGAGCCGACGGGGATTGGGCACCCCTGTTGGTCACATAGTGTGCAGGGGAGCGCATCAGCACACTGGGATGGGCTCCCAGCATGGTAGGTAGGTGTTTATGCGGGGGAGGGGGCAAACTGTCCATGACAGTTTAGATGCAGTGATGACATGTCAGCAATTTAATTGCCTACACATTACCACCGCTGACTGCAGCAGTGTTTTTCTCAGAACTGTATGCCACTGCATCTGAATGGCTGTCACAGACAGCTCGGACATTCATTAGTGTGGCGCAGCCGCGCCTGTAAAAAGGTATTGAAAGGGGGGAGGCACACCTACGAAAACTCATATGGTGGCACTATGTTTCTTGCACAAGCGTGCAAGCAAACATAAAAATGAGCAAAGGAGACAGCTGTTTGCAGAGGTCTGCTGCTCAAAAGTAGACAGCCTTTGTAAGCTTGAATGATCTTTAGAAGCCTGCGACCTGCAGGAGTTGGCAGGCATTATAACAGGCACAGAAGTCCCCAAATGCTGTCCAGCAGGGGGTTCTGTGTGCTTATTTTTTTCTTGATTTTAGAGGGAACCAGGGAGTTAGCCAGTTCAGCAAGCCTCTTAAAAACTGCTTGTATACCCATCCCAGGGGTAGCAGTTACAGTAGTTATTATTGTGGTTTCACCCACAGTAATTTAGGGTGTCGGCTGGTCAGAGCTCGAGGGACCCCGAGGTGGTGACATGGTTCTTCTTTTAGCCTTATTCAGACATTTTTAATAATTCTGTCAAGACATGAATGCAGGTTTCACACTGCTGAAGTGTCCACGTCTCAACAGAATTCACCACACTCAAAAAAACATTAAAAACTGGGATTACCAGTTTTTCCTTTTTGGTTTCTAGGAGTAAAACACAAACTTTGCAACCACTAAAAATTTGTTAAAATTAATGCATATATGGTGATTGCAGTCCATTTCGGAACCAATGGAGAACTGATCAGAACCAGGAACTGGAATAAAAGTGAACCGAAGCAAACAGTTCAAGAATCAGGATTAGCGGTTCTAAAAACAAGTTTAAATAAATAAAATTAAACATAACTAATGGAGGTTTTAGTCAGACAACTCAGATAAAAATAAAACAATTCCCAGTTTACCCTCGGTTATGCTGAACCAGGAGAAACCAAGGAGAAACATAATTTAACCCTTAAAAACTTGCAGGTTAGCTTAAAATTATAAAGAATAGAGGCAGCAAATGAAAAAAGTACAGTTACTTAAGAACTTACCGTAACAGTAGATCTTCGAGAACAGCTCTTGCAGCAGGTTACACCATTAGGACTGAAGCCGTCAGGCGTCAGGACCCCACGGAAACTTTCTAGCTAGCAGTCTTCAGCGGGAACCGCCTCCGACGTCGGTCCCCGCCCCGGAAGTCAGGTGTAGTACATAAGGAGGCGGTCCCGCCACAATCCCCAGTTCTCCTGCCGGAGACTCCCGGCTGCTGGCTGACATCAGAAGAGGAGACTGAGGATCTGCCATCGGATGGCCAAGACTAAAACAAATCATTCCATCCTGAAAGATGGATTTTAGGCTATAACCTATCTCCTCCAAAGGGGGAATGGTGGTGGAAGGTACCTGCTGCAAGAGCTGTTCTCTAAGATCTACTGTCACGGCAAGTTCTTACGTAACTGTACTATCTTACTTCGCAATATAGCTCTTGCAGCAGGTTACACTATTAGGACTGATTCCCAAGCAATAGCGACAATCTTACGCCACTGGGAGGAGGAAAGGCAGAGATTACAACCCTGCTCGAGCCTAGGACAAAAGTCCCTGTAGGATGGCTAGGCCGAAACCTGCCCTACGCCTTGAAGCGATGTCCAGGCTGTAATGTCTAATAAAGGTATGCACCGAGCTCCAGGTAGCTGCAGTGCAAATAGCTAAAGTGGAAACATTCTTCAGCGCTGCAAAGGAGGTGGCCACTCCTCTGGTAGAATGACCCTTGACCACGCCTGGCAAGGGTTTGTTGCGCTTGTCATAACAGAAAGAGATACACTGAATGAGCCAACATGAAAGGGACTGTTTAGAAACAGGGGCTCCTTTCATCCTCTCAGCAAAGGAGACAAACAGCTGATCTGCTTTCCGGTACTGTTAGGTTCTGGTCAGATAATATCTGAGACACCTGTGAACATCCAGGGCGTGAAGCTGTGCTGCTTCTCGATTGGTGTACTTGGGAAAGTACACTAGTAAGTCGATATCCTGATTAAGGGTAAGGGCTGAAACCACCTTAGGCAGAAACTTAGGATTTGTCCTCAGGGATACCCTATGCTGGTGGAAAATTAAATAGGGCTCTTTGCACATGAGTGCATGTAATTCGGAGATTCTTCTCACCGAAGTAACTGCAACTAAAAGCAACTTTTTCCATGACAGAAAACGTAGCTCGCAATCCGCGGCTGGTTCAAAAGGTGGCAGCGTAAGCTGCTCCAGGACAAAGGGCAAGTCTCAAGGAGGAACCGGATCCTTGATAGGAGGCCCAAGGTGGAGGACCCCCCTTAAAAAGGCACTAGTAGTGTCCAACTGAGCCACCATACGATGGCCCATGGGGGCATGATAAGCCGAAATTGCGCACAAATGCACCTTAATCGAGGAGTAAGCTAGTCCAGATTGGAAAAGTGAAAGCAGGTATTCCAGAACCAGCTTCTCGGGACAGTCTAAGGGCGAGGAACCACACGTTTGAGCCCACAAGCAAAACCTGTGCCACTTCATGGCGTATGTTGCGTGTGTTGCCGGTTTTCTAGCAGCGGAAAGAACTTCCGCCACTACCTGTGAGACCCCGTGTCGCATCATGGCTATGTCTCTAGGAGCCAGGCATGTAGGTTCAATGAACGCAAGTCCGGATGGACTAGTGAGCCTTCCTCCTGAGACAACAGATGGGAGCTGATTGGCAAAGGAAGCGGAGGTTCCCGGAATAGCTGATGCAGGAGCAGGAACCAGATTTGCCTGGGCCAAAAAGGCGCTATCAAAATAAGCATCGCGTGCTCCTTGCGAAGTTTGAGAAGGACTCTCTGGATCAATGGGAAAGGAGGGAAGGTGTACAGGAATCTGCCCGCCCAGGAGAGGGACAACGCGTCTTGCCAGAAAACACCAGGCCCTGGATCTAGCGAGCAAAAATTGGGCAGTTTTGCGCTGGATGGGGACGCGAATAGATCCAATTCTGGAATGCCCCATCTGTAAAACAGATCCTCTGCCACCTCCTATAGAAGCTCCCACTCATGGACTCTGGCCTGAGAACAACTCAGGCTATCTGCAACGGTACTGTCCACCCCGGGGACGTGAACTGCAATAAGGTTTGCGCTGTGTTGTATTACCCACTCCCACACTCTCATGGCCTCCCTGCAAAGGGGGTAGGAGTGTGTACCTCCCTGTTTGTTGAGGTAATACATCACCGCAGTACTGTCTGTTTGCAACAGGAGAGTACTCGGTGGGATCTCTGACTGGAAGGCTTGCAGGGCGTAAAGTACTGCCCTCATCTCCAAAATATTGATGTGGAGATGAGACTCCTGGATTGTCCATGTGCCCTGAGATCTCACCCTGTTCAGGTGCATTCCCCACCCGAGCCCTGAGGCGTCTGTGGAGAGAGTTACCATCGGAGACGGTGCTGTGAAGGGAACCCCTTCGGAGAGGTTTCCCGGATCTAGCCACCATTGCCAGTCCCGAATCACGGCCTTCGTGATTCGGACTGGTTGCTGCAGATGGTCTTGCCTTTGGTCCCACTGCACCCTTAACATCCACTGGGTTACCCGCATGTGCAGTCTTGCCACCGGGACTGTTGGAATGGCCGCAGCCATGTGTCCAAGCAGGTGAAGGACCAGTCTGGCCAGGACGGTCTTCTTCGCTGACAGGTCCCTTATGAGGGACTTAATGTGTTCCGCTCTGTCCTTGGGGAAAAAAGGCTTTTCCCTTGACAGTGTCCAGAACTGCCCCTATAAACTGCAGTTTCTGGGACGGTACCAGGAGAGACTTTTCATAGTTGATGAGGATGCCCAGAGACTGAAAAAGGGTCTGGGTATGCTGAATGGCCATCAACAATGTCTCCTTGAAGGGGGGCCATGAGAAGCCAATCGTCCAGGTATGGGAACATGTAGTGGCCCTGTCTCCTCAGAGATGCTGCCACAAATGCCATGCACCTGGTAAATATCCGGAGTGCTGATGACAGCCCGAAGGGAAGCACTCTGAACTGGTAATAGCGACCCAGAAACTCGAAGCGCAGGAACCTCCTGTGTGCTTTAGCAATAGGGATGTGCAGGTAAGTGTCCTGCTTGTCCAGGGACGCCAAGAAGGCGTCCTTCTTCAGCATGGAAATTAGACCCGGAAGGGTCACCATATGGAAGTGTTTGTAGACGATAGACAGATTGAGGTCGCTGAGGTCCAGAATTGGACGGAGGTCCCCTGTATTCTTTGGAACCAGGAAGAAGTGCGAATAGTATCCGAACCCTCTCTGGTTCTCTGGGACGTGCTCCAAAGCTTCCTTTTCTAGAAGCGCGAGCACTTCCTGCTGTATAAGCAGGGCATGCTGACCCAAGTAGCAGGAAAGCAGAGGAGGCCTTGCGGGCGGGTTGCCTACGAATTCTATATAATGGCCTTTTTCGACCAACTGTAACACCCATCTGTCGGTGGTGATCGACTGCCACCCTGGCAGGTGGCCTGCGATGTGACCCCCAACCTTCATTTCCCATTGATCCTGAGGAGGGCCGGGGGCTGGGAAGGAGTCATGCTGTGGCAGCATTGGATCCTGCAGGTTGGGCCGACTTTGTGACTCGTTAGCCTCTGCCTGAGGATGTCTTAGCCTGGGCTTTTCGGGTGAAGGAGCCCCTTTGTTGCTGGCTGGAGCGTTGTTGTTGCCTTTGAGTCTGGCTGCGAAAACTACTCTGGTTCCTGCAAAAGGAACTGAGTCGAGACCTGTACATAGCCTGCACAGATCTAATTGCCTTCCCGGCATCCTGCAGTTTGGTGATCACCTTCTCAGAGGCCTCGCCAAACAGAACTTCGTCAAGGTAAGGGACGTCCATGATATTCTTCTGGACGTCCGAGGTAAACCTGGAGACATGGAGCCATGAGTGTCTCCAGAGACACACGCCTGAGGCTGCAGCTCTGGCCGAAGAGTCCGCAAAGTCATATGCGGCTCTAAGTACCTGGGTTCCCACGTCTGAACTCGTACGGAGGAGGTTCAATAGCTCCTCCTTTTGGCCACCGTCTGGCATTTTTTCAAGTAGGTCCTGTCCCTGCTCCCACAATGTGTTCTGGAACTGAACCATGTGAGTGAGGTAATTTAACGACCTAATGGCGCAAGTCGCAGCCGCGTACGTGCGCCTACCCAGGACATCCAGCTGTTTGGACTCCGAGTCCGGTGGCTGTGTGCTCAAGTGCTGCGGTTTTTGAGACCGGTCATGTGAGGCCGTAATGACCAGGGAATCGGCCAGAGGATGGTTCACCAGGTACTGGTCCTCCTTTGGGGCCTTGCGTAGGCGGTCAGCCTTCTTCTGCACTGCCGGAGTCGAATACGGACACTTCCATGCAGTCTTGGTGATGTCCGTGGAGGTGTCCACCAAGGGTGGCACTACCACAGGCTTTGGGTCTTTCTGCCGAAGCTAGCGGGCAAGGCATTGTCTCTCGGGGTCTAGTTCTTCAGCATCCCACCCCATATTCTCCTGGATATGCCTCATGATCTCAGAGAACGAGGGGTCATCCGGAGGAGACCTGGGAAGGTCACGTGGGTCTGGAGAAGAGATGCTGATTGGAGAAGGAGATCTGGAGCACCCAGAGGTGTCAGATCCGGGGTCCTCCACGGACCGAGTATACGGACGCCGTCTGGGTCTCTTGGGGCTGGGGGACCCTGAAGTGGATCTTGAAGGAGGCCTTCTCCTGTCCAAAGATCTGTCCCAGGAGGGGTTGCTGGTTCCTTGGGGGTCGATGACCATCCTGCTGACCTCCTGGGTGGGAGTGGGGCGCAGGCATTGAAGGGGTAGCCGGCATAGGAAGAGGTTGTGCGGTGACCACATCCTTCTTGATGGTGTCCCACCAGAAGGTGAAGAGCTCCTTCACCTCTGTCAGATTCAAGCCCGACAACGGGCCAGGAACAGGTGGTCTGTCACCAGGATCGGGCGTCGGGTCCCCGGGGGTCTCCCGCTCCGGAGAGGGTTCCCGTGGGAGCTCGATGGTTCCGGAGTCGCCTGCCTGGTCCTCAGGCTGGGTAGTGTCCTCTTCTGATGACGCCTTCTGACCGACGTTGGTAGGCGGTGGTGTGGTCCTTCCCTCTGCAATAGCAGATGCCGGTCCCCCGGCCGACGTCCTCAGGGGCGAATGCCTGACCGGCGACAGGTGTCGTATGGTAGCTGGTTCCCGGGAGTGCCTATGGAGTTTGGCAGACGTCGGGTGGACCGATGTCAGGTCCGACGTCCGCTTCAGGGAGGTCAGCTTCTTAGTCTTGTGCTGGGGTGGCGGCGGTTGGGAGACTGACCTGACGTCGGAGTCCAGTCGACGGGAGGAAGACTTGTGGCACTCCCCAGACCTGAACGAGGCCTTGGACTGAGTGGATGAAGTCACGGGCCTGGAGGTCTTGACAGGCTGCGGAGAGGAGGAACCGCTGGACTGTCTAACCAGAACCAGGGGATGCTGAGTGTGGGCCCTAGAGGGAGAGTGGTCAGACCTGGAGCCAGAGCTGCGAGAATCCGAGGCCCTGGAAGGGGATCTAGAAACATAGAATTTGACGGCAGATAAGGACTGCCCATTTCCCTACCTACTGGATAAGCTGTCCAGGAAGGGAACAAGCCTTTTGGTCAATCGGTTTAAATGCTTCATTGGCAAGCCTTTAAACTAGTCAAGGGGGGAGGCACTGATAAGCAGCAGGAAAATCCCAGCCTCCCCCTACAAAACAGGGTACTAAATGAGAAAAAGACCAAGGTAGAAAGGTCAGTGGGGGATGCCGCTACAGAACGTAAAGCCATCAAAAAATGGAGAGCAATGAGTACCAATGCCCGTAGTCTGGGTAACAAGCTTCCTGAATTAGTGGCCTTGATGGAGGAGGAAGATCTGGATATCGTGGCAGTCACAGAAACATGGTACACACAGAACCATGACTGGGACGTAAACATACCAGGATGCACTATCTACAGGAGGGACAGAGAGGGTAAAAGAGGAGGAGGAGTAGCTCTCTACATAAGAGAAGAAATCAAAGCAACAGAACAAAAGGGTAAACAGGGAGAAGAAGCACTGTGGGTCAATTTGGAGGCAGGCAATGGCACCACAATCCGCATGCGGGTTAGACAGAACCCCCTCTCAGGGGGAGGAAATGGACAAGGAAATGATAGAAAGTATACTTAGAATGGCAGATAAAGGGGAGATATTGCTGATGGGTGATCTGAATATGCCAGATGTTAACTGGAGTGCAGTTGCAGCAGCCACTTCTAAGAGTGGGGTTATTCTAGATGCCCTACAGGGGCATGCCTTAGACAACTAATGTGGAGCCCACTCAAGAGGAGCAATCTTAGACCTGGTTCTCTCAAATGGAGATGAAGAGGATCACAGATGTAGAAGTGGGTAGCCATCTGGGAACTAGCGACCATCGAACAGTATGGTTCACAATAAACACAGCAATAGAGTCAAGCCATACAAAGACAAAGGTACTGAATTTTAGGAGGGCTGACTTTGCCAAAATGGGTGAGTGCCTAAGAAATGCACTAGCAAATGGGCAGGCTAACTTGTATATTAATCTTTTGTGTGGGACTGTGTCAAATGCCTTGCTAAAGTCTAGGTAGGCCATGTCCACAGCCCCTCCCTGATCTACTACTTTGGTCACCCAGTCAAAGAAATCTATCAGATTCGTCTGGCATGACCTTCCCGCTGTGAATCCATGCTGCCTAGGGTCCTGTGCCCTCTGGCCTCTAGATACTCGACAATTCTTTCCTTCAGAAGTGATTCCATCATTTTCCCCATCACTGAGGTTAAACTAACAGGTCTATAGTTTCCTGCTTCTGCCTTGCTCCCACTTTTGTGAAGGGGAATCACATCTGTCCTCCTCCAGTCCTCGGGTACCACCATCCTCCCATGATTTGTTAAAAAGGGTAGTCAGTGGTGTCACTAGTTCTACCCTTAATTCTTTTAGAATTCTGGGATCAATCCCATCAAGCCCCATTGCTTTGTCCACCTTCAGTTTTAAGAGTTCTTTCAGAACCCTTTCTTCTGTAAATGGGCCGGTATCAACTTCTGTATCCAGAGTGTTTCTACTGTTTGTTTTATGTACCTCCCCCTCTTCATTTGTAAATACCGAGCAAAAATATTTGTTTAGTATCTCTGCCTTTTCACAGTCTCCCTCTGCCCACCCTCCTCCCTTTATTAAGCCTCACTATCCCTCCTTGGTCTTCCTTGCTCCCTGATGTACCTATAAAGGTTTTATCCCCTTCTTAACTGAGTTGGCTATCTTTTCTTCGGTTTGGGCCTTTGCTGTTCTGACTGCCTTCCCTGCTTCCTTTTGCTTTAACTGATACAGTTCTCTGTCCTGCTCCTTCTGCGATTCCTTGTACTTCCTGAATGCTTTCTTTTTCTCTTGAACCTTCACTGCCACTTCCTTTGAAAACCATAGTGGTTTCTTACGTTGTTTTGTTTTATTTGCTTCACACAAAGGCTCGTTACCTCTGTGATGGCAGTTTTTATTATTCTCCATTGTTCTTCCACCCCTCCTTCCTGCCCATTTGCTAGTGCATTCCTTAGGCACTCACCCATTTTGGCAAAGTTAGCCCTCCTAAAGTCCAGTACTTTTGCCTTTGTATGGCTTGACTCTATTGCTGTGTTTATTGTGAACCATACTGTTCGATGGTTGCTAGTTCCCAGATGGCTACCCACTTCTACATCTGTGATCCTCTCTCCATCTCCATTTGAGAGAATCAGGTCTAAGATTGCTCCCTCTTGAGTGGGACCTGGGTCTTGCCTTCTCCCGGTGCTTTTCTCTATGTCTATGGGACTTCCCAGACAACTCCCCCTTGGAGGAAGGATATCTATCCATAGCTTTGAGTTTTTCTTCGAGAAGAAAAGCCTGAAGGGCCTTCTGGCAGCAGATCCTAGTGCGCCTACTGGCAGAAGGAGCAGGCCTGGGTGTCGTGGTCTGGGCCCAGGCAGCGCACACAAGCCGAGTGAGAATCCTTGAAGGGGATCTGCTTGCCGCAGGCACACTTCGATGGATGGCCCTCCAGGGAGGTTGGAGAGGACATCAGACGAATCCAGTGAGAAAAGAAAGAAAAACGTTGAAAATTTCCTAGTCGTCGCGCTCTAGAGAGTGACCGAGAGGCCGATGCTGTGATGTCGATGGCGGGAAAAGAACTCGGTATTGTGGCAGGACTGCTAGCTAGAAAGTTTCCGTGGGGTCCTGACACCTGATGGCTTCAGTCCTAATGGTGTAACCTGCTGCAAGAGCTGTATCTCGAAGTAAAATCAATAAATACTTATGTATATTTTATAAGTTTTCACATGAAAGAACGAGATGATGAAGAGAGGATCTCCAGGCATCTAGTCTTAACAGGCAGAGAGAGAAATCTGAGGGTTAGAATGTAGGCAGTTGAGTAGTGGCAGCATTTGAAAAGTGGCACATGCCAATAATTCCATCATTAGCATAGCATTCCATCTCTGGGCAGATCTGGCTTAGAGGCATACTGCAGAAGAGTTAGGAATACTGGAGTATTCCTAGGGTGAGAATATTGTCTTTTTCATTATTCTCATAATCTTTGTTTTAATTTGTTTAGTTTACACTGCAAAAAAAAAAAAAAAAGTCAGGTTATTCATCTGTAACAGTAGCTCTAGCAGTGGTACAGGGTGTACATCCACACTTCTGGCAGTGTCCTTTCCCTTTAAGGCTTGCCGGAAAGTCTTCAAGCTGGCTTCTTCCACCCACCCAAGTGGTAACTCCCTTGGCACCATCACCCCGTGACATCAGATCTTGCCCGCTGGAAGCAAGACACGTGTGCCACTTGCCAGGGGAGGTGGGGTGGGTCAGTGTGGATGTACACCATATACCACTCCCAGAAAGATCAGTTACACTAAGACTTTTGCTGTAACAGTAGATCTTCTAGGAATGTCTCTGGCAGTATGTCATTACTTCTGGGAGTTTCCAATAGGTAGCGCTCTAACACGGCAGTCTCTACTAGCAGTCTCCACAGCAGGGACCACCCACACGACCTCACTTCCTGGGCTGTGCCTATAAAAGTGGGTGGTCCCTGGTAGTCTCCGTTCCCAACCGGTTTCAGCTCGTGAAAGTGAAGGACAAAGGGGAACCGAGGTACCAAAGCCTTCCGACCCTACATTGTTTTCTCTGTTACAGAATGGTAAGGGGTCAGAGGAAGGGAAGCTACTTACTGCAAGAGACATTCCTAGAAGATCTACTGTTACAGCAAAAGTCTCTGCGTAAGTGATCCATCTTCCACGGAATGATCTCTTGCAGTAAGTCATTACTTCTGGGAGATTCTCAAGCAATTATGTGGCAGTGACGTGGCCAGATATGGCATTCTGCCATACATATAGTGTGGTCTTAGGATCAATGGGTGCTGAGAGCAGTATATCAGTATATAAAGAGCATTTTGTATTCTATCAGTAAGTAATCCATTATGGTATTCGTTATGGGGTTATGGCTGAAAGACAAGCCAGACTGGCTATTATTGGGCATCGTCAGATGAGTTAAGCAGATGTAAACCTAATCAGGGTATGGCGTATCAGTTACTGTGATAAATCAGAAGAAATTCAGCCATATAATGGAGTAACTGGTAGGTCTCAGTGGCATGCCCTTGGAAGAGACAGTATATGTCAAAGCCTATTGGGTTCTGAGTTTTGAACAGTAACCCAAATAATACAATGTTATTATTCTGTAGTGCAACAATGTAGCAAGTAAATACATATTTTGTGTCACATCTGTCAAGTCATTAGAAAATGTATCCATTTTGGCATAAATAGGCTACATAAGTAATAAACAATTATGTTGTGAAATGAAACAATGTATCTATTTCATAGCGGAATCCAGTGGTTCTTAAGAGTCAGTAGTATTGTTGTAGTCAATATTGTACTCGTTTTAAGGGAAAGACCTGGAATGCAACAGAGTGGGGATGGCAGTTCCATCGTGTATTAGTAATCTCACCTGCAAGTATGTCAGGGCCTGCAGCCTTGTTAGGTGTAAACCTGAAATGTTAGTATGTTTATAATATATATGTACTCACCATTGTTTCTGTGGCCTTTATCTATGGCCAGGTGAAGACTGCATATAGCAGCGGAAGTCTAGTAAGAATATTATAATCCATATTATAATATTATCAGGATATAGCGATCGTTTCTCAGCATGTGAGTAGCAACAGGCCCTGTTCGTGGGAGGGACACAAGGGTGCAGCGCACAACAGGCCTAGAGGCATCCCAATGGAATGACCGTAATGGCCTGTAACAGTGATACCTCAAAAAGTGGCTACATGTATAATTTTAAATCGAAGCCCTAGAAAAAGGTCTCCAAGGCCTAGAAGAGGAGACCGGGGCATAGTCTGAAGTTTTTTAATGAGAGGAAGAAGCACCCAGCCGTCCTGAGGGGTGGTTATGGGTCGGTTTAGATGTGTTCCTTGTCATTCGTTCTTTGCCTCTAAAGTTTTTTTCTTTGGTTATAGTAATTTCCAGTTTTGTATGAAGAATTATACTAAGGACGTGGTTTTTGGTACATATATTGTACTGTTTTTAGTTGTCTGCCTGAGGCTTGGAGGTTGTCCAGTATTGTTTGTGCCCCTGGGCCAAAGAGATGGTCACCAGAAAAAGGGGTATTAGCCACTTTTTGTTGAATATCAGGTGCTAGCCCAGCGAGTCACAGCCATGCCTGACAGCGTATAAGAATACTGACTGCGGAGGCTCTAGCCGAAGCATCGGCAGTGTCGTATCCTGATCTTAATAAATGTCAAGAGAGGGAAGTAAGTGTGTTTTCTATTGATGCGAGTTGCTCTTTTTCAGGGGATGTGGGTAGTTCACTTATAATGTCCCCAGCAGAGGTGCCCACCGTACGCTGGTATTTCAGCATATGCCCCATGTAGTTAAGTATTCTAATATTAAATGCGTTTAGAGCAAACACTTACTTCCCCATATAATCAAAATGCTTACAGTCTTTTTCAGGTGGTATTGTACTTGTATGTTTAGGTTTGTTGGTGCAGTTGTGAGCGGCTGCAATAACCACAGAATCCACAGTGTGAATATTTGTTAAACATCGATAACCAAGGGGAGCCTGATAAAGCCTATATGCTTTTCTAGGTAGCTCCTGTGAATTATGGGTTGACTCCATGCTTCGGTAATCGCATTTCTGAACGTTGGTATAAAAAGAGGTACTGCCCGGATAGGTTCTTCTGGGAAGTCAAGATATTCAGCCATATCTTTACTTAATTTATCTTGTTCTATTGTGGTAAATCCCATTGTTTTTTGTATTCGCAGCATCATTTCTGGAAATGAGGGGTCATCTGGTGGGAGAATTTACCTTTAGCAGTTGTAATATTTCTTTGTCCCAGTGTGATGGTACAGAAGAAAAAATTACTCACCTTAGTAATGTTGTTTCTTCTAATGGAGTCTTGCTATATTATAACATATGCAGTTTGTCCCAACCTTAGAACTGCTCCGGAGGTGAAAGAGTTAAAGTCCATGCCAGGCATGGAACTTAGAGCTCGAGCTCGGTTGAAAATTCTATCTGTTGTTCTTCAAACTTAAACTGTCAGATCTTTACGAGCAAAACTCACTAAGACTCTGTGTGGAAGCTGTAAACCTACACTAGCCAACTGGCTACTTGATTAAACACATTTTTGGTGCCACAATGAAGACTCAAGTCAGAGACCCAAAAATGACAAACACAACAAAGATCACCCCAAAAGAGGGCGAAAAAACAAGGTGGGCATCTAAAAGTGTCAACGCTGCCCTGCCCACCCACATCCCCAAGAGTAAGGTTCTGAGAGGGGCAGGCAGGGGAGGTCATAATATAGCAAGACTCCATTAGAAGAAACAACATTACTAAGGTGAGTAATTTTTTCTCCAAACAACATGAAGTCTTGCTATATTATGACATAAGCAGACTACACAGCAGTACCTCCATGGAGGAGGGACAGAACCTACTTAGGAAATAGGCTCTGAAGCACAGCTGTGCCAAAACGAGCAGCACTCCTAGCCTGGATGTCCAGGGAGTAATGCTTAGTGAAAGTGTGCACCGTTTTCCAGGTAGCTGCTTGACATAACTCTAGGATAGGGATGTCCCTGGCAGCAACCAGAGACGCAGCTGTACCTCTGATGGAGTGAGCCCTCAGGCCTGAGGGAGGAACTTTACCCAGTTTTTCATAGCAGAATTGGATACAAGAGACGATCCACCTGGCAATGGATCTTTTAGTGGCAGGTTTCCCTTTGCCAACCTCACCATAAGGGAGGAACAGTTGGAGGGAGTTAAACCTGTGACCCTTGGTACGCTCTATGTAGTAGCTAAGTGATCTTTTGACATCTAAACTGTGCAACCTCCTCTCACCAGAAGAATGGTCAGTGAAGTACACAAGGAGACATATAGATTGATTAAGGTGGAAATCTGAGACCACCTTAGGCAAGAACTTTCGGTTAATCCTGAGGACTACCTTATCTCTGTGAAAGAGATAAAATCAGGCTCCACTGACAATGCGTGTAACTCACTTATGCGCCTGGCAGAAGTGATGGCTACCAAAAACACAGTTTTCCAAGTCAAGTACTTGAGCTCTGCTGAAGACAAGGGCTCAAAAGGGGGTTGCATAAGCTGAGCAATGCAAATATTAAGATCCCAGGCAGGAAGGATCCCTGAATGGGGGGTTGATGTGAAGCAACCCTTTGAAAAACTTGGAGAATACAGGATGAGCTGAAAGAGAAGAGGGTTTACCTGCTGACAAGAAAGCAGACACGGCTGCCAAGTGCACTTTTAGGGTAGCTGGTCTCAGCCCTAAAGTATTTAAATGAACCATATAATCCAGGACTGTGGGTAAGTCAGCAGATTCTGGGGAAGTATGCTTCCCAGAGCACCATATGGAAAATGTCTTCTATTTGGAATTATAAGTAGCCCTGGTGGAAGGCTTCCTGGAAGCCTTCAGAATATCCAATACACCTTGGGAAAGGTGTAGGTCAGCAAACTCTAACTCTTCAAGAGCCAGGCCTTGAGACTGAGAGATTTGAGGTTCGGGTACCAAACCCTCCCCTGAGCACAGGATAACAGATTGTGATTCCTGGGAAGACACAGCGGAAGGTGGACTGCTAAGGACATAAGAAGTGGGTACCAGGGCTGTCTGGCCCAGTCTGGAGCAATCAGAATCATTGTGCAGGATTGAGACCTGATTTTGACTAGCACTTTGAACAGGAGAGGGAAGGGTGGAAAGGCATAGAGAAACTTCCCTTCCCAACTGAGAAGGAAGGCATCCAGGGGGACTGAGCCCAACACTGGGGGCCTGCAACAAAAAAGGGGAAGTTGGTGATTGTCTGGGGCTGCAAAAAGATCTATCTGGGATGTGCCCCATCTGCAAATACCACCTCCAGAACTAGGAGATCCAGAGCCCACTCGTGATGGCCTTGGGAAATCCTGCTGAGAGCATCTGCCAGGACATTGTCCTTGACGGGGAGGTGAACTGCTACCAGAGAGGTGTTCAGGGAGTAAGCCAGAGACCACAACTTCATTGCTTCGGTGCACAAGGCCGTAGACCGAGTGCCCCCTTGCTTGCTGATGTACCACATTGTGGTGGTATTGTCTGTTCTGACTTGGATAACCTTGTTCTGAACAGATTTGGAAAAAGCTTGAAGTGCTAGAAAAACTGCTCTGAGTTCCAATAGATTGATGTGGAGCAGAGATTCCTGAAGGGACCACAATCCCTGGGTGGTGAGGTCGCCCATGTGAGCTCCCCACCCCAATAGGGATGCATCTGTAGTAAGGATTGAGACTGAGGGGTAAAGGGGACCCCCTGTCTCAAATTGCCCTGGTCCTGCCACCACTGGAGGGCCTGGATCAGGGTTCAGTCACTGGAATTAATTTGGTTAGAGGGTCCTTCTTTGAGACCAAAAGGCTCTCAAATGGAACTGAATGTCCCTCATCTGAAATCTGGCTCCCTGCACTACTGCTGTCGAAGCAGCCATGTGTCCCAGGAGCTGTAGAAAGTGCCTTGCTGGTCGAGAGACCTGCAGGGTGAAGGAGGAAGCCAAAGAAATCAGGGTACTTGCCCTTTCCAGAGGAGGAAGGCTCTGGCTTCTTTTGTGTTCAGTTCTGCACCTATGAAGGTGAGAAGCTGGACAGGCTCTAGGACTGACTTTGGAAGATTGAGAAGGAAACCTAGAGAAGTTAGCAGTTGCTGAGTTACTTGAAGGTGTAACCTGACTTGGTCTGGGGACTGGCCTACTATGAGCCAGTCGTCCAAGTAAGGAAAGATGGCAATTTTTTTGCCTTCTTAAGTGGGCAACTGCTACTGCCAGGCATTTTGTGAATACCCTTGGGGCAGATGTAAGGCCGAAGAGCATTGCTCTGAACTGGTAATGACCTGAGGGCAGTTCGAATCTGAGGTACTTTCGATGGGAGCTTCTGATGAGAACATGAAAATAGGCATCCTTGAGGTCCAGAGACACTAGCCAGTCCCCTGGCCTTAATAAGGGTAAAATAATTCCCAGAGTCACCATTTTGAATTTTGGTTTTAAAAGGTGCTTGTTTAGATACCTGAGATCCAGGATGGGCCGCCATTCTCCTGTCCTTTTTGGGGTAAGGAAGTACCTGGAGTACAACCCTTTGCCTTAGTGTAGGGGGTGGAACCCTTTCCACAGCTCTGAGAGCCAGGAGGGTAGAGACTTCTGCCTCCAGGGCAATAGCCTCTGAAGGATTTGCAGGTGGAAAGGATCTGATTCTCATCCTTGGAAATTTTTTGAAGCTGAGAACCAGTCCCTGGCTTACTACTTTCAGGACCCACTTGTCTGATGTTAGAGACTCCCAGTCCTGGACAAAGTAAGCCAGCCTGCCCCCTACAGGTAGTGGAGAATCGGCCCTGGGCATCCCATCAGGGTGCCTGTTTGGCAGGGGCTTTAGGCTGAGGGGTGGAAGCAGGCCTACCTGCACCCCGTCTGCCTCTCCCTCTAAAGAACCCCTTCTGTGCAAAAGCTGAAGAGAAAGCCTGGGCTTGGTAAAAAGGCCTATGAAAAGGCCTACCCTGCCCCTGGGAGGCTGCCTTTGGGGAGTGACTTGCCTTTCCTTGGCCTGTGCACCCTATAGGTGGTCCTATATTCATCCATTTTCTTCATGTAATTCTCTGTTTGCTCCCCAAACAGAGGTTGTCACAACAGGAAATCCATTGCCTTAGTCTGGGTATCCTGTGACAGGCTAGTACATCTGAGCCAAGCCATTCTCTGGAGAGCCACAGATGTAGCCATGACTCTGGATGATACATCATTAGAGTCCACTGCAGCATGGAATTGCACCTTGATGCCTCAATACCATCAGCAGCCACCTGCTCCAGCTCTTTGCCAGCTGGCCAGGAACCTGCTTTGCTAGAGCTAAAACAGTATCCTATCTGGATTTTTGATATCTAGCAACATAAGCCATATAATTAGCCTGTCTGAGTCCTAAGGAAGCTGCCATGTACTGTTTCTTTGCCATGGCATCTATCTTTCTGGAGTCCTTGTCAGGTGGGTGAGAGGCTAGGGGAACATTTGCCTTGTCACAGGCTGCAGCCTGCACCACCCCCACATGGCTGCATTGTTGTGAAAGGAACTCCGTATCAGAGCCTGATAATGCATACCTTTTGTCCATTCTTTTATCAACAGGAGGTATGGTGTGAGGAGCTTTTAAAATCTTTACTGTCTGTTTCCAAAAAGATTTATGCAGAGGAATAGACAGTCTCCTAGACTCTGGGATACCCATCATTTCTACAAAATCAGGCTCCTCCTGATCATCCACAGCTTCCTCCATAGGGAGCTGGAGGGTTTCAGCCACTTTTTTATAAAACATAAAATGAGAAGGGGCCTCAGAAAGCCTAGGGGGAGACACCCCTGAAGGTCTGTCTGGAGAGATGTCCGGTTCAATGGGCACATCCAGACTTCCAAAATCACATTCACTCTCCTCATACTCCTCTTCTCCCTCCTCTGGTTCATAAAATTCTCTAAATAATACTCTTGAACCGGGGAACCGACGAACCGAAGCGCCTTGATGATGCCGGTTCGCTGGAACCGGGAGAGTGACTGAACAATTTATTGCTTTAGTTATTTCTTCAGCTGTTGAGAGGGAAGTTTTGACTCCACACCAGCTGATTTTCTAGATTTCTTTGTTGGAACCGACCTCAGAGTTGGCTCTTTCTTTGCCCGAGGAAGTATCGCCTTGGTCAGAGGGCATCCCTCTGGTTCGGGTTGAAACCGAACCGGCTGGCCATCCGGTCAGCGGACTTTTGGCCTCTCGCTCCCTGAGTCTACCAACTCTCTTATCCAGGGTAGCTGCAGGAAAACCCTGCAAATCTGGCAGTCTGAATTGAGGTGGTCAAACCCCAGACAATAAACACATCTGGTGTGGGGGTCACTTAGCAAAGGCTTCCCCACATACAACACAGTGCTGAAACCCAGTGGGCCCAGTTTTTCTTTGGGTTCTCAGACATAGTGCCAGCCTAACCAAAAACTTGCCCGTTATGCCATTACTGTAAGCAAGACTTTATCGGTTCCCAACCGTGTCACGGGTCGGAAAAACTGAATTAACCGCTTTTTGAACCGATAAGAACTAGGAACCGCACTTCTAAAAGTACTGTAATGTAATAGAAGTAACTTGATCGGTTCAAACCAACCGATGGAAATGTTTACAAGTTCCACACAGAAAATAAATGTAAAACCCATCTAGTACTTACAATACCAGACAGAACTTGAACTGACCGGGTTGCGTTTAATTTCGGGTTAAAACGAAAACTTTTGTACTTTAAATCGACAAAATGAACCGAGCAGAAGGAGGAATCTCCGAGCGACTGTTCAGTTAGGCGGAGTAAAGAATCTGACAGTTTAAGTTTGAAGAACAACAGATAGAATTTTCAACCGAGCTCAAGCTCTAAGTTCCATGCCTGGCATGGACTTTAACTCTTTCACCTCCAGAGCAGTTCTAAGGTTGGGACAAACTGCATATGTCATAATATAGCAAGACTTCATGTTGTTTGAATATAAGGACGCATACCTTCTTGTAGTAGGGGAACCATCATAATTTGTGTCTTTGGAATGTTCCGAAATTATATGAGAGTCTGACAAATATTCCTCAGATTATTCATGAGAAGGCAGGAATGGCGAGTATTCTAGGTCTGCGTGTGCCTGTTTTGATGGAGGCAGACAGTCTGTGATTGAGGTTCTTTTTTTTTACTGGAGTGGGTGTATAATCAAACCCCATAGAATTCAACACTTTATTTACAATTTCTTCTAAGTTTGGCACTTGCGAGGATGGAACTGCCATGTATGCGGGTTCTGGGCCCTGTGTGCTTGAAGTCAGGGGATCAATTTGAACCTCTCAATAAAGTGATCCAGTACATCTTTGAAATTTCTGTTCATCACGAACTGGTGTCTCAGAACCACGCATGAGTGCAAATGAGGATGGTTTGCCTCTGCGTTCCGTGGCATATGATCCTTTATTCTGTGGTGATGCAGCTTCATAGGTATCATTTGATATAGTTTTATGAAAAAGTTCATGGTTTTTCACAGTTAAATTTTTACAAGGATCTTCCATAAATGTACTATATGTTGGTAAAGGTTCTGTTATATGATGCCGGGGATGCTCCATCAATGGTGGGATCAGGCCCATCGACGGAAGAGGAACAAAAGCATGCCTCGTCGATGTTGCAATGTGTCTTATTGATGATGGATAAGTGAATGTATGCTCTGTCGACGGTGGAATACACCACGTCAGTGACGAGGAAGGCAGTGCATACTCCGTCGACGGTGGGATGCTCTTCGTCGATGACAGAAGAGTAGGGGCATGCTCCGTCGCTGATGAAAAGTGTGTCGTCACCGATGAGAAGGCAAATGCATGCTCAGTCGACGGTGGCATACTTCTCACGACAATGGAGGTTTAGGAGCATGTCCCATCGACGGGGGGGGGGGGAGGCCCCATCGACGATGAAGCAAGCAGAGTGTGCTTCATCGACAGAGGAGGTGTTTTCGTTGATGAGGATGGCTTGTGGAGTCTTTTCATCGACAGGGGAGTGTGCCCCGTCGACAATGAATGCAGCAGATCCTCCGTCGTTGATGGTGCATGCGGTTTCATTGACAGGGGAGCTGAGGAATGACGTTCCGTCTACGATTAACGTTCCTTTCTATGAGAAGTTGAACTCCTATGTTCTTTTGATGAAGAAGTGCCTGCCGTCGATCAGGGGATACTGCACATCAACGAGGAATGCTTTCTTGACGATATATGTTTAGGCGATATGACTGTTGAAGGGCGATCAGGCAGGACTTTAGGTGAAGGTATTTCCTTCCCTATTTTGCTTCTTGAAGAGGACTCTGAGGTTTTAGAGCCCTTTGATTGAGCACAGAGTCTGTAACAGGGAAACATCCATTGTAAAGCTCTTGCTCGAGCACAGGAATATAGTGCCATGTATGAAGCCCAGGCACCCCAAGCTATGGGTTCAATCCACATTGTAGTCTGCTGGCAGAAGAGTAAGCCGCTATCAGAGCTGAAGCTGGCGGGAAAATGAACAGAGACTACAAGGGACCACCCACTTTTATAGGCACAGCCCAGGAAGTGAGGTCGTGTGGGTGGTCCCTGGTGTGGAGACTGAAACATAGAAACATAGCCTCTGATGGCAGATAAGGACCACATGGCCCACCCAGTCTGCCCATTTCCCCTACCTACCAGATAAGTTGCAGGTTCTAGTTAACCAACAGCCTACTTCCTGCAACCCCCCACTATAACTGCCTTATGTCTGTCCCATGCATGTTTGAATTCCCCCACTGTATTAGACCCCAGAACCTCCCCAGGAAGGCAGTTCCATGCGTCCACCACTCTCTCTGTGAAAAAGAATTTCCTTACATTACCCCTGAGTCGTCCCACCTCTATCTTTAAATTGTGCCCCCTTGTTCTTGCACATCTCTTTTTCTGAAAGATGCTGCCCTCCTGGGCTTTGTTGATTCCCTTGAGGTACTTAAAAGTTTCTATCATGTCTCCCCCCCGTCCCTTCTTTCATCAAGGGTATACATATTAAGCTCTCTCGGTCTCTCTTTATGTGGTTTCTGATGCAGACCCTGCACCATTTTAGTTGCCTTCCTCTGGACTGCTTCCATCCTATGTCCTTGCATAGATGGGGTCTCCAAAACTGCACGCAGTACTCCAGATGGGGTCTCACCAAATGTCTGTACAGAGGGATAACCACTTCCCTTTTTCTACTTGTGATGCCCCTCCCTATGCATCCCAGTATCCCCAGCTCTCCTTACTGACTTTTCACATTGCTTACCCACCTTTAGGTCATTTCATATGATTTACCCAGGTTCCTTTCCATTATTGTTGTTGTTAGTACCTCCCTGCCATTGTATACTCTTCTCCTGGGTTTTTGTTCCCCAGGTGCATTACTTCGCACTTCTTTGCATTGAATCTAAGTTGTCATACATCTGACCATTCCTCCAACTTTACCAAGTCCCTTCTCATCCTTTCTACCCCCCTTGTGTATCAACTATGTTACAGATCTTTGTATCATCTGCAAAGAGGCATACATTTCCTTCCAGACCCTCTGCAATGTCACCTATAAAGACATTAAAGAGGACGGGACCCAATACTGAGCCCTGAGGTACTCCACTAGTAATTCCCTTTTCTCCGGAATGAGTTCCATTCACTATTATCTTCTGTGTCCTATTGTGCAACCAGTTTGCTACCAACGCTACCACCCTGGGACCCACTTCCAGGCTGGCTAACTTGATTATTAATCTTTTGTTCGGCACTGTGTCAAATGCCTTGCTAAAGTCTAGGTAGGCCATATCCACAGCCCCTCCCTGGTCTATTACTTTGGTCACCCAATCAAAGAAATCATTTAGATTTGTCTGACATGACCTTCCCGCTGTGAAACCATGTTGCTTTGGGTCCTGTTCCCTGCTGGCCTCTAGGTACTCAACAATTCTTTCTTTCAGAAGTGATTCCATCATTTTCCCTACCACTGAGGTCAAACTAATAGGTCTGTAGTTTCCTGCTCCTGCCTTGCTCCCACTTTTGTGAAGGGGAATCACATCTGCCCTCCTCCAGTCCTCAGGTACCACCCCATCCTCCCATGATTTGTTAAAAAGTGTGGTCAGTGGTGCCACTAGGTCCCCCCTTAGTTCTTTTAGGATTCTGGGATGAAACCCGTCAGGCCCCATTGCTTTGTCCACCTTGAGTTTCAGGAGTTCTTTCAGGACTCTTTCTTCTGTAAATGGACTGGTGTCAACCCACTACCCAGAGTACTTCTATTGTTTAGTTTAGATAACTCCTCCTCTTTTCCTTTTGTGAATACTGAGCAAAAGTATTAATTCCAATATCTGCCTTTTCACAGTCTCCCTCTGCCCACCTCCCCTTCTCCTTTATTAATCTTCACTATCCCTCCCTTAACCTTTCTATGCTCTCTAATGTACCAATAAAATGTTTTATCCCCCTTCTTAACTGAGTTGGCTATCTTTTCCTCGGTTTGGGCCTTTGCTATTCTGACTGCCTTCCCCACTTCCTTCTGCTTTAATTGATACAGTTCCCTATCGTGCCCCTTCTGTGATTCCTTATACTTTCTGAATGCAGCCTTTTTCTCCCCTTAACCTTCCCCGACACTTCTTGTGAGAACCATAGTGTTTTTTTACTCAGTTTTATTTGTTTCACACAAAGGCTTGTTGCCTCCATGATGGTAGTTTTGATTTTTCTCCATTGTTCTTCCACCCCTCCTTCCTGCCCATTTGTTAGTGCATTCCTTAGGCACTCACCCATTTTGCCAAAGTCAGCCATTCTAAAGTCCAATATCCTTGTTTTTATATGGCTTGTCTCCATGGTTGTGCTTATTGTGAACCACAATGTGTGGTGGTCACTTGCTCCCAGATGGCCACTGACTTCTAAATCTGTGATCCTCTCTCCATTTGAGAGTACCAGGTCTAATATTGCTCCCTCCCGAGTGGGTTCTAACACTAGTTGTCTAAGGCATGCCCCCTGTAAGGCATCGAGAATGACCCTGCTCTTGTATGTGGCTGCAGTACATGTTGTCCAGTTAACATCTGGCATATTCGGGTCCCCTATCAACAGTATCTCCCCTTTTTCAACCATTTTGAGAATGTTCTCTATCATTTTTTTGTCCATTTCCTCCCCTTGAGATGGGGGTCTGTATACAACCCCTGTACGGATTGTGAAGCCACTTCCTGTCTCCAAGATAACCTACAGTGCCTCTTGTCCTCCCCCTTTACTTTTTAGTTCTGTAGCTTTGATCCCTTCCCTTATGTAGAGAACTACTCCACCTCTTCTTTCACCCTCCCTGTCCCTTCTGTAGATTGTGTACCCTGGTATGTTGACATCCCAGTCATGGTTCTCCGTAAAGACTGCTAAAAGAGACTGCCGTGTTAGAGCGCCACCTATCGGGAACTCCCAGAAGTAATCACTTACTGCAAGAGACCATTTCATGGAAGATCTACTGTTACATGTGAGTAGCCTGTTTTACTAGGAATGTGGGTATGGTGTACTTATCCACACTTCTGGCGGACTCCTAGCACTTCCTGGGAGGGAGAGGCTGCACTTGCCTATTTGGGGAAGAGAGACTGAAGAACTGAGGCCTCAAAATCAGCATCCCGAAGTAACTCAAAGTCGATGTGGTAGTGGGAAATGAAGGTGCGTACTGGCTTCCAGGTAACAACCCTGCATATTTTTTGAATAGGGACATCCCTGGAAGCAGCCACTGAGGCAGTGGTATGACGAGTGGAATAAGCCCTTAGCCCTACTGGAGGCCACCTACCCACCAACCTATAGCAGAGGTCGATGCAGGATACAATCCATCTGCCAACTGTCTTCTTAGCTGTCGATCTGCTAGGTGTGGGTTCTGCACAGGTGACAAATAGCCGGTAAACCTCTCCCCAGACTCCAGCCGTGTACTCCATGTAATAGGCAAGTGCTCATCGCAGGTCCAAAGTATGGAGCCTGTGCTCAGCTTCTGAGGTGTGTTTGGTGAAGAATACCGGGAAATGAATCACATGGTTAAGGTGAAAGTCACACACAACCTTCAGAAGAAACTTTAGGTTGGGGGCAAAGGACATTGTCCCTGTGGAAGATCAGGCAGGAAGACCCCACTGAGAGTGCCTGGACCTCACTTTTCCTTCTGGCTGATGCGACAGTCACCATGAAGGCAGTCTTCCACAATAGGTGTAACATCTCATACCTGTGCATTGGTGTGAATGGCTTGCCCATGAGCTCCGACAACTACAGCAACAAGTCCCAAGGTAGTGATGATTCACACACCGGAGGGGAAATGTGTTCAAGGCCCTTAAAAAGCTCCAAATCACCTTCTCCTGTGCCACCAACTGCATACCAGCCCGCACCCGGTAAACAGAGATGGCTGCCAGGTGCACTTTAAGGGTCATCGACCGAAGGCCCGACTGAAAGAGGGACCAAAGGTAGTTGAGAATGCTAGCTACAGGGCAAGAAAAAGGGTCCAATCCCCTGCCCTGGCACCAAATGGAGCACCTCCTCCATCTGAAGACACAGCATTTTCGGGTGGACTCCTTCCAAAAAGCATCAACGACACTGAGGACATCACTGGAGAGATCTGAAGCCTGGAACTCTAGCAGCTCAGGAATCACGCTTTCAAGTGCAAGGATTGATGGTCCAGATGGAGTACCTTCCCCAGACTACAAGAGAGCAGGTCCAGGCATATAGGGAGACACCTCAGGAGCTTGCTGCTGAGGCTGAGGAGATCAGGGTACCAAAACTGATGGGTCCAGTTGGAGCCACCAAGATCATCTATGCCTTGTCCATCCTGACCTTGAGCAACACTGTGGATCAAGGAAAATGGAGGGAAGGCATAGAGAAGACCCGGGGTTCAGGGCCTGGAAAAGGTATCCCCATGCAGCATTTCCTGCTGACAGGGGTGGGCAGAGTATAGCCTCAGCTTTGCATTCTCCTTGGAGGCAAACAGATCCACCAAAGGGTTGCTCTACTGGGAGAATAGGCTGTGTACTACCTACAGATGGAGAGACCACTTGTGAGACACCTCTCCCACACAGCTGAGGGTGTCTGCCAACTGGCTGGATACACCGGCCACATGGATAACCATGAAATCAGCATCCAGGCTGAGCATGACTGTCCAGATGCAGACAGCTTCCCTGAATAGAGGAAGGGGGTGTGTCCTGCCCTGTTTGTTGAGGTAGTACAACATGGTTGTGATGTTGTCCATCTACACCTGAATGACCTAACATACGAGCAAATGAAAAATGCCAGCAGATACAGGCCATACGGTCTATCAAGTCTGTCTGAATATGCAGCCAGAAGACTACTGTACTGCAGCTGCCCCCCCCACCTGCCCTTTTGAGGTCATGCCCCTGCTTGTTGTCACCACTTTCTCCTTTCCCTTTTAGTGAACTTCCCCTTGACTCTGTCCCACCCCTTCTTAAAACCACCCACCGATGTTAAGGACACCACCTCTCCTGGCACAGCGTTCCACCCTGTCACCACTCTTTCCATAAAGTAATGCTTTCTCATTTCCCTCTTGAATTTACCACCCTCCAGCTTCAGACTGTGTCCTCAAGTGTCCCTACCTTCCCTCTGCTCAAGAATGCCCTCTTTGTCAACTTTATTTATGCCCTTCATATATATGAAGTTTTCTATCATGTCCCCCCTATTCCTTCGATCTTCCAGTGAGTGCATGCTGAGTACCTTCAGTATCTCCTTGTAGGGTTTGTTCTCCAGTCCAAGGATCAACCTGGTTGCTCTAAATTTAACCCCTTCTAGCAATTTGACATCCTTCTTCAAGTAGGGGTGCCAGAATTGCATGCACTATTCAAGGTGTGACCTCCCTAACGATCTGTATAGTGGCAGGATGACCTCCCCCCTGCCTGGAGGTGGTTCTTCTTGCTATACACCCCAGCATCTTGCTGGCTTTGGCTGCTGCTTTTCTACTCTGTGCTGAGTGGTCCATTTTCCCTGTTATAAGCACCCCCAGATCTTTTCCCTCCCTCTGTAGTGGCTAGCTATATTCCCCAAAATTCAATATCCATTTCTTTGGTTTTTTGCTCCCAAGTGCATGACTTTGCACTTTTTTGCTATAAATCCCAGCTGCCAAGTTTCCGATTGGTGTTCAGGTTTAGCTAGATCCCCCTGAAGTCCTTGCCAACCCTCTGCATCATCCACCACAGTTCCAATCTTCGTGTCATCTGCAAAAAGGCTGATCTTGTTCTTAAGCCATGAGATGTCTGCTATAAATATGCTACATAACACTGATCCCAGTACTGAGCCCTAGGGTACTCCACTGGTTACAGCTCTTGGAGCTGAGAGTTCCCTTCAACCATCACTCTCTGCTGCCTGTACTGAAGCCAGTTTTTTTACCCAGCCCACCAATTTTTCCCTTGCTGCAGTCCATGTACAGGACATCCACTGCTTGGCCCCTGTCCAGTGTCCTGGTCACCTAGTTGTAGAAGTCCGCCAGGTTTGTCTGGCAGGATCTGCCTGAGACAGACCCATGCTGTCTGTCATCCTGGAGTCCGTTCACCTCCAGAAAGGTTACTAAGAAAAAATTACTTATCATAGTAATCTTGTTTCTTCCAAAGAAATCTTACTGTATTCTGACAAATACAGTATCGTCTCACAACAGGACTGCCCCACAGCTGAAAAGGTTAATAGAACCTATACAAATAGTGGGATGCTAGGCTCGAGCTCTGTTTTCAAACCACTGTCCCTGGTTGCACTTCCTGCAACCGTCCCATTCTTATGAAACATGACTAAACCAAACTAACTACACTATCCTAAAATAAAATCTATTCCACCCTAAAAATTAACCCCTCTCTTAACATTAGGGGCATCCTAAATACTCAAGTCACAGATGCCCAAGAAAACAAACAAACAAACAATCATACCAACAGGTTTGCAGTAAAATATGGACAGCTGGAGTGCAGTGGCCATTAAGTTCCGGTAGGGTGGGAGCTCAGAATACAGTAAGATTCCCTTGGAAGAAACAAGATTACTATGGTAAGTAATTTTTTCTTCAAGTCCCAGGAAATCTTACTGTATTCTGACAAATGCAGATTCCCAAGAAGAACCTTTGGAGGTGGGTAGAGAACCTATTTAGGAAACATGCTCTGCAGTACTGCTGTGCCAAACCTGGCATGACTTCTGGCTTGGGTATCCAAGCAGTAGTATTTGTTAAACGTGTGAACAGTTTTCCAAATGGCTGTTTTACAGATTTCCAGCAGAGGAATGTCTCTAGAAGCTGTTACAGAAGCAGCTGTTCCCCTGGTGAAGTGGGCCTTGAGATCCGTAGGGGGCTGTCTGCCCATTTTGTAGTAGCAAAACTAAATGCAGGCAACAATCCAATGTGCAATAGACCTTTTTGTGGCTGGTTTGCCTTTGCCCACTTCCCCATAGGTCAGGAAGAGCTGGGCATTCTCCTGCCTGTGGCTCTTTGTGTGGTCCACGTAGTAGCTGATAGGTCTCAACATTTAGGCTATGCAGTCTATGTTCCCCTGAAGTGGAATTGTCATTACAGAAGATTGGCAGTGTAATGAACTGATTGAGCTGGAAGTCAGACACCACCTTGGGAAGAAACTTCCTATTAGTCCTGAGGACAACCTTGTCCCTATGGAATGCAATGTAGTCAGGCTCCATGGATAGGGCCTGGAGCGCTCTAATCCTGCTGGCAGAGGCAACTACCACCAGGAACACCATTTTCCAGGTTACATACTTGAGATCTGCAGAAAACATGGGCTCGAAAGGTGGCTGCATGAGCTGGGCAATACATATATTAAGATCCTACATTGGAGTGGGGGATGCAGATGCAGCAGCCCTTTAAAAACTTTCTGAATACTGGGTTCGAAGCCAGGGAAGAGACCCTGCCAGCTGACAGATAAGCAGAGATGACTGCCAAGTGCACTTTGAGAGTGGATGCTCTTAGACCAAGGGAATGAAGTTGGGTCAGAGAATCTAGGATAACTGGCAAGCAAGGCTCAGTGTGATCTATACCTTTGTTCTGGCACCAAATGGATAACCTTTTTCATTTAGATGAGTAAGTCTTCCTAGTGGAAGGTTTCCTAGAGACCCTGAGGACCTCCATAACTCCTGAGCAGTGTAAGTTAGCATACTCTAGGTCCTCAAGAGCCAGGCTCTGAGCCTGAGGAACTGGAGGCTGGGAATATAGGATCCTGCCCTGAGAAGATGTTAGTAGGTTGTGCCCCTTGGGGAGGCTGATTGGCTTGGTTACTAACAGGGAGAGAATTGGGGAATACCAGGGCTGCCTGGCCTAGTCTGGAGCAATGAGGATCATTGTTGCTAACTGAGATCTGAGCTTGTTCAGTACCCTTAGCAACAGTGGAAAGGGAGGAAAGGCATACGAGAACTTCCCTGTCCAATACAACAGCAGTGCATCCACAGGAAGTCCGTAGCAGAACTTGGGTAGCTGACTGTTGTCTGGGGCTGCAAAGAGATCCATTTATGGAGTGCTCCATCTTTTGAAGACAACCACAGGACCTGCTTGTTGAGTGACCACTCATGGTGGTTCTGGTCGATTCTGCTGAGAGCATCTGCCTTGTTTTATCCTGTCTTCTACTTAGTCACACACATTCTCACAGGTGTTCATCTTTATTTGCGCTGCATACAAAGCAAATAGCCCCCTCTATATCTAAGATACTGAACAGAATATAATCCCAACATCTCTAGCCTCTCCTGATATGTCCTTCCCTGTGTTCCACTGACAATTCTGGTCATCCTTCTCTGCACCCCCGAGCCTTCTCACATTCCGCTACACATGTGATGCCCAAAACTGTCCACAATACTCCCAAGTGTGACGAACCAAGGACGTGCAGAGTGGGATGACCACCTCCCTTCCGTTATGTTGTAAAGATGCTATACCTTTCAGTTCCCATCATCTGAACCCTAGTCTAAAGGCCTCAGTGTGCCTTCTGGTTTGTTACTAAGACTGGTCTAGGAGCTAACTGCATTTGCCTTACCCAAGTGGTGCCGTAGTGCATCTGACATTTTAAGTGTGCGCCTTCACCCAAGGATTTTCTAGGTGTCTGAAAGTTGCTTATGTAAGTGAGAAAGGGGTAAGGATGCCTGCCACCCTGTGCAAAGGTCGATAGCCTTAAGGTCCATCCAGCTTGTCTCTCTCTGTCAAACTATCCACTGTAAGCAGCCCAATAGTAATATTTAAAATTGGGCAACCGTAAATCCCCACAATCTTTATGATCTTCTTCGAGGATCTCTCTTCCATTAGGTCACATCTTTGGAACTGTGCCCAGGTCAGCGCTAGAACCACATGGAAACTTTTGCTAGCTGGGGGCGGCCCATGATAACATCATGCATCAGCTTCTGTATTTAAATGTGGGTGGACCCATCACTCCTCAGTTCTTTTCCCACAGTCACCCGATCTTTATGTTGTCTCAATAGGGCTAGGCTTATCCCTACGTGGTCAGATCCCCATATAAACCTATATGCACATTTTTCTGTTTCCATACTATCTGGGGTATTGCCACTGGAAACATACGAAAACAGTAAAGCAGCCTTGGTAGAACATTTATTCTAAATGTCTGCACCCTAACCTTCTACTAATAAAGGGAGGGAGGCTCATCTACGATAGTCAGCACAGATCTCTCTTACAAGGGTTTTGTTATTAGCTTTAAAAGAGTCACAGTATCTTTTCGAATGCAGATACACAAATATTTGAACCCTTTAGCAGTCCATTTAAAAGGTATACTTTGCTTTATCTGTGAAGACATCACCCCACGCAGTTCAAAGGCTTCTGATTTATCATGATTTATTTTGAACCCCAAAAATCTACTGTACTGCTCTAAAGCGGGTGCCAGAAAAGGGTATTCAGTGCACTGGCTCACTGATGAACAGAAGCGTTTCATCTGCATATAATGAAATTTTTTTGCCTCTTTGGGTCACATGATTCATATTTTATGTCAAGGTTTCTCCTTATAGCTATGGCTAGGGGCTCTATCACTAGAGACAGAGGAGGGATGAGAGCAGGTGCCCTTTAGAGCTCAAAAATAGTGACAAGATATCATTCAGTCATACTCTAGTCCTTGGATTTGTGTATATAGCTTTTCTCCAGGTTTAACACTTGGGCCCAGTCCTGAATTTGAGTAAGGTGAATAACACAAATAACACAAATTTCAAATTTAGGCAGTCAAACATCGTTTTGGCATTGAGTGAAATGGCTAGATTAATTATGCTTGAGTGTTCGACTGCATACATAACAGTTAATAATCTGTGAACATTATCAAAAAATTGGTTCTTCGGAGTGAAAACGGTCTGATCCAGTGGACAAAGACTGCACAGTAGGGGCTCTTGCAAAACCTCACCTGCCGTTTCTGACCTATGCTGAAGCCGCTCCAGGCAGATCAACAGCGTAGAAGACAGTTGGCTGGTGGATCACATCCTGCATTGATCTGTGCTACTGACTAGCTGGGAAGGAGATGGGCAAAAGGGCTGGAGGCTTATGCCACAAAGCCTACTGTTACCTATGTTGCTGCTGCCAGGTACATCCTGACTACAGAAATCTGTGGAGCTGCTTCATGGGTCAGTGCGCATACGTTCATATCCCACTACAGCATCGACATGCTTGATCATTGTAACTCACAATACTTGGTTTAGGACCTCATTCCTCCAGTCTGTGTGCCTCATTTGAAGTACATACCTTGTCCCCTCTTCTCGGAGGGCAGCTAGAAGTCTGCCTAAGTGTGACTAGTGAACTGAATCTAGGTAGTTAGAAATAAAAGTTACTTTTCTGTAACCATAGATCTTTGAGGATATCTCCCTCCATTGAGCCACATTATTAGAACTGATGCCTGTCAGCATCAGCGCTTCCTGGAATTTCCTTGCTTGCTGGGGCCACCCACATCGACATGCCTGATTTTCATATATATAACATGGGCATGCCCAGCATGCCTCAGTTCTTTTTCCTGCCGTCAACTGCTTGTCGGTTCACCACTCCTAAAGAATGCCACTGAACTCTGCAAAAATCTCTAATGCTGCTACTTCTCAGTTTGTTGTTTGAAAACTTTTATACTGGCACTGAAAGAAAAAGAACTGTTCCGATACTGTTGCTGCAACTGCGTGAAGATCTATGAAGACGACAACCACTGTATGTGCATTTGCTGTCTTGGCCTTGCACACAATGTTAGGTTCTTCAGCATTTGTGTGGGCTTTAACCAGGCTACCAGGAGACGGCGCAAGAAAGTCTTAGAGCTATATTTCAAAATAAAATCTGTGGAGGAGTAGCCAAGGTCCATTAAAGTTGGCTTCACTGTCATCAGTTGCTCCCTCTCTTCCTAGTTCACTGTCAACTTGGCATTCTCTGCAGTCGATGGCACTGGATTAAGTCCGCACAGTTGGCGGATAAGCACCGCCATTCAAAGACAAGAGATGCAGAGAAAAGGCTGCCTCTCCTGAAAGGTTCTATGATGTCCAACAGTCGGTCCTGAATGCCCCTAAAAGGGAAGTAGCTTTTTTGGTACTGATGTGAAGAATGTCCTGCAAGACCTTCAGACCTCCAAAATGACCCTGAGGTCTCTGCACACTTTGAAACTTAAGCCCCAGAGTATGGGCAGGGGCTGTTTTTGTAGGCCCTATGCCTGTCCAGGCTGGGGTTACTCTAGGGGTCCCAGTTGTGGCTCCTAGTGGCCCAAGCCTTTCCTACTCAAGCCAGTCTGCCTTTTGGTACCTATGCCAAACTCACCAGAGGAGCAGGTATCAGCGGCGCTCTTGCTGTCCCAGTGCTTTCTGACTCCCCTCCTTTTCCTACAGCCTCTCTGCCTCAGGAAGTACTGGTAGGAGGTCAAATCTATCACTTCCTGCCAAAGTGGAAGGCAATCACTACTGATGCCTGGGTCATGGAGGTAGTTCAGCAAGGACTCAACTTAGAGCTTCTTTCTGTCCCTCCAGTGCATCCTCTTTTACTACGTCAATAACCTCCAGGACATCTTGCCTTCCTGCTGGAAGAGGCACAGAGCCTGTCCCGGTTGCCAAAAAGAAACTGGACTATTATTCCCAGTACTTCCTGGCACCAAAAGGAACCAGGGATTTAAGGGACGCATTATACTTTCGAAGGCTTAATCTGTTTATAGAATACATAAGGTTTCAAACTATCTCTCTGCAATCCCTCCTTCACCTGTTACTGAAAGGGGCAGGATGGTTGCTTTAGCTATAAAGGATGCATACCTCCATATTAAGATCAGCAAGTCACACAGAAATTTTCTATGATTCAAGCCCTGGGGCTTACACTCAGTTTTGTGTCTTGCCCTATGATTTGTCCACTACACCATGTATCTTTACCAAATGTTTTTCAGCAGTTGCAGCCACCTTCCAGTGACACGACTTGTATGTTTTTGTATATACATCGATGACTGACATCTGAAGGCCCTTCCGGACCAGACAGTTGTTCGACCACTTGGGTATTCTGGTGAACAAGCCAAAGTCGTTTCTCACTCTGTGTCAATGCCTCCAATTCACAGGAGCTGACTGGACAAGGGTTGGGCTTTCTTGCCTTTGGACCATACTATGGCACTGGTTGCCTAGGCTCAGCTTTAAGCTATGCTCCTTCCACCACCTGGCCGTATATACCCCAACTCCGCCACTTTACGTTAGATCTTTCTTTCTGCTGGAAGAACAGGCCCCCTAATAGCAGCTTCTGCTTAGGTTTCTAGCACTTTGGCAATTAAAGTTTTTCAAAGTACAGTGTTTTCTCTATAGTTCTTGGTTTTCCTCAACCTCCCCTTGAGATCACAGAATGAAGCCATACAAACAGGGATTCAAGTTTTGCGTTTGGTGCCAACAAAAGTTGTCTGTCACCGACCCACACAACACATGACGATACTACCTGGGGTGGGCAACCTGACCGGGCCTTGCTGTGGCTTACGGCTTTTTTTTTTTTTTTCACATTTACTCCCCCGCAGACCAGACAGGGTCAGGGTGGAGGGTGCCGGCGCCCTCCCCCGGACGTCATATCTGGTGACAGGGGGTGGACTTACCGGAGTGATCGGGCCATCATGGGTCCTGTTGAGCCTCAGCATTTTCTTCCATTTTTTCCCCGCACCCTCATCCGTGTAATGGGCAAGCAGGCAGGCAGGCAGGCAGTCTCCACCTCCACAGTGGCAGTCAATTGCCCAGGACATGGGCTGCCCCTTTTGTGGGTGCGCACTTGCAGCTGACCCCCAGCGACCACTAGGTGTCAGCTGACAACGCACGGCACAAATCCCCGCTCCCCGAGGAAGGAAAGCAGTCCTACGAACACTCTATCCTTCCTCCCCAAGCCAGCCTCCGAGCGACCCAAGTCCATTCCCAAACTCAGGCTGCTGGCGTGGCACGAAGTATGGTGTCCAGCGCCTCAATCCTCAGTGCCACCAGGCCGGCTCCTGGCTTACGCCTTTTTGTGTTTCCGGAATGCCTCGAGGATCGGAAGCACTGATTCACCCTTAATCAGCCTTCAGACAGAACTCCAAAGACTCTGTCCAAAGGCTGCAAGCAGGCCTCTGCATTTGCTGGGTTGACTGGGTAACTTGCGGCCTGTGAGGAGGAAGCCACAGCCACTGTAGTGGAACTGCAGCCTGCACCACCCCTTATTTATTTATTCTTTGGTAACCAGGTTAAGTGTACTGATCCTGGGGACCGTTTTAAGGCATGACCCAGGCCAGCTGGTGGTAGTTAAAAATACATAGGTATTTACAGGTAGTAGTCACAAATACAGGTACAGTACAGGTAATAGGTACATACAGTAGTGATCACTATAATGGTACAGACAAGTAGTAATTACAATGTACATTAAAGTACACAAGCAGATTAATTTTGCATATAGGCAAACAGTGCATAACTTGAGTAAAAGTTGCAGAAGGAAATAAACGCTGTAAAAGATGCATCCATTTAGGGCTGGACAAGGGGAGATAGGAAGAGTGAAACTGCCAGAAAAGCATTGCAGGCTAGCGAGAGGGGCAGTTGCAGCTATATTTGTCCAGCAGCCAGGATCTGAGGTTGTGTTTGAAGATTTGATGAGAATCTGATACCCTAAGAGGGGTGGGCAATCCGTTCCACAGGGAGGGAGCCACACTAGATAGAGCTTTCCCACCCATACTGGTGAGGGTTTTGGGTACCTGGAGGGCGGGCAATATAGAGGAGTGTAGGTTCCTGGTGGGGGTTCTGAAATTGAAGAGGGTAGTGAGGGGAGAGACACTGCCAACTCTGGTAGTGATATCATTGGGCAACCAAGGGTACAGTCAAATCGCCCCTGCAAGGGGAGCCATCCAAAGCAGCGGTAGAGGTCACAATGGTGAGCAATGTAAGGGGCGGACAAGGCAAATCGACAAGCACTGTTGCAGGCTACCTTGAGCCTAACCCAAAGGGTGGTCGAGGTTCCAGAGTATATGGGAGAGCAATAGTCAAAGATAGGGAGCAGGTTACCAGTGACTATGGCAAGGTGGGCCCCATTGGTCAGGTAAGGCTTTAGGTGGTAAGCAGCATCCAGTTTCTGGTTTACCCTCCTGACTATGTTGTTTATGTGGTCATTCACAGATCCATAGAATGATACGGGCTCAGGATGCATGATGCCCTAAGGGAGCTCACCACCAATGTGGTGGAAAAATTACTAATGGAGGCAAAATGTTTTTCTACTACCCATATGATTATCTAGTTGTTTTTTAAAAAATTCCAGATTATTACTCCCAACTATTTCCCTAGGTAAAGTATTCCATTGGGTGACTACCCTCTGAGTAAACCATTTACTTCTTTTATGCGTTATACAATTTACCCCTCTGAGCTTAAAACTATGTGTGCGGGTAATGGTTTGTGAATTATTTTTTAGCAGACGTAAAGTTTCAAAAAGGAGTGGATCTCTGGTGGCTTTATATATCAGACATAGGTCTCCATGCAGTTGCCTAAATTCCAAGGAAAAAAGGCCCAACGCTTGTAGTCTTGCCCCATAGTGTAGTGATTTCATATCAATAATTTGTTTTGTTACTTTTCTTTGGACTCCCTCTATTAATCTTTTACCTTTTTTAGTAACCTGCGCACAGAAAGAAGAGCAGTAGTCCGAGATCTAACCATACTTGTTATATAATAATAATAATAATAATAATAATAATTTTATTTGTAATGCGCCTTTCAATATATCAAGGCGCTGGACATTGTAAAACCATGATTTCAAATACAAATCTACAATACATATAAATAAAATCATACCATAATAATATTGTATATTAAAAACAAAAAATAGTTTCTAATATAAAATACAAGCACTATAAAGCTAACTTAATTATCCAGGAAGGCCATTTGCCATAAATAAGTTTTCAGGTCCTTCTTGAATACCTCCATGGAGGTGCACTCCCGTAACCGGTGTGGTAGAGGAATCCAGAGAGTGGGTGCAGCATGACAGAAAGCTCTACTGCCTGAAGATTTTAAACTCACTCTTGGAATCTCTAACAACCCCTCGTCGGCCGAGCGGAGCGATCGGTCAGGGCAGTAAGGCACCAGAGGTTATTTCACATAAGTCGGACGCTGATCGTGAAAGGCTTTGAAAGTCAATAAAATGACTTTAAAGGTGATCCGCCACCGTATAGGGAGCCAGTGCAGTTCGTGCAGCACCGGGGTAATATGACGTGACCTACTTATCCCAGTCAAAACACGGGCTGCAGTGTTCTGCACCAGCTGTAGGTGACAGATTTCAACCCCAGAAAGCCCAAAGTAAAGGGCGTTGCAGTAGTCTAAGCGCAAAAACACAAAGGCATGAACCAACGTTGGCAAAGAGTCAGACGGAACAAGGTGCTTAACCCTGGCAATATTCCGAAGATTGTAAAAGGAAGTCCTGACAACAGTCAACACTTGAGATTGTAGGGTCAGCTCGTCGTCTAGGACAATCCCAAGGCTACGCACCCGTTCAGAAGTCGGAAATGACACGCCGCCAAGAAAAATTCCAGAAGGCGTGCCATCATGCAACCTCTCTATCTGACCACCCAGGTCCACAACCAAAACCTCTGTCTTCTTTGAGTTCAACTTTAACCAACTAGAACCCATCCAACCTTGGATTTCATCCAGACAGTTGTTAAACACCGAGAGAGCTCCATCCTGGTCAGGTGCGAAAGACAGGTATAGCTGGGCATCATCTGCATAGCAGTGAAACCTGAGCCCATACCATCTTATAATGTCTCCGAGGGGCAGCATATACAATGAAAATAACATGGGTGATGGCACGGAACCCTGAGGCACTCCACACAACAAAGAGGTTGGGCTGGTGGAAAAATTCCCCAACACAACTCTTTGTGATCTCCCAGTGAGGAATGAGGTAAACCATTGTAAAACAGTTCCCGACATTCCACAGATTTGCCGCAGGCGTGCTATCAACAACAGGTGATCCACAGTGTCAAAAGCTGACAAGAGAGCAAGGAGAACCAGAATGAAACGTCTCTTCTGATCCCTCGCCCTTAGAAGATCATTAAGCACCCAAACCAGCACAGTCTCGATGCTGTGTCTTTTACGGAAACCGGATTGGAAGGATTCACAGATATTATGGATGGTTAAATGGTCCTCCAATTGGGCTGCCACTACCTTTTCAATAACCTTCCCAATAAAGGGAAGGTTAGAGATAGGTCTGTAGTTTGAGAAACAGTCTGGGTCCAAGGTAGCTTTCTTCAAGAGAGGTGTCACCACTGCCTATTTCAGGGGGTTAGGATAGGTTAGTACAGAGTGGAAGAATCACTTTTGGGTCTCTACTATTAATATGTTTGAAAATACATCCAGTAATTTTATGACATTTTTGGACCTTAGCTGAGGTATGGTTATCGAAAGATAACTTATTATCTATTAGAACTCCTAGGTCTTTTTCAGTTGTTGTTACAGAAAGTGGATTATTATTACTCTATAAGTGAAGTTATGATTATTATGTCCAAAGTGCATTACTTTACATTTTTGTTCATTAAAGTACATTTTATTATTAACTGCCCAAGTGCATACATCATTCAATTCCTTTTGAAAGGCATTTGCGGCTTGAAAATTATAAACTCTGCTGCCTAGTTTGCAGTCGTCTGCACACCTGGTCATCCAAACATTGTTGGTTGTTTGCATTGTTGATATTAACAAATTAAAAAGGACTGGGCCCAAAACGGAGCCCTGCGGAACTCCACTAGTAACCTTAACCCACTGTGAGGAGTGACCTCTAATAACAACTTTCTGATATCTATTTTGCAAACGTGACATGACCCAGTTAGTAATACAGGGATGAAAGTCAAACATATACATGTGGTTTATCAAAACCTGATGTAAGACTTTATCAAAAGCCTTGGAGAAATCAAGAAAAAGAATATCTACCGGAAGTCCCAAATCAGGAGATGAGCTGACAAGAAATTTAACAAATTAGTCTGACATGAACTCCCTTGGGAAAACCCATGTTGTTTAAGATCCTGTAAATAACGATACGAAATATGTGCTTCAATCCGATTCAGTAGCGCTCTTTCAAATAATTTACCAATAACTGAAGTGAGGCTAATGGGTCTGCAGTTAGATACTAGTTTTTTGTTACCTGCCTTATGCAGTTGTATGAAAGAGAGGGGTCGAGCAACACACCTAGGTACTTGAAGGTAGAGACATTTTCAAGGGCAGAGGGGTAGATGAGAAGGTCATCGTTGGCATGTAGGGTCTTGGCTAGATATGGCTTTGAATCAAACAACATGGCCTTTGTATTTTTAGCATCGACTAGCAGGAGGTTGGATGAGAACCAGTGTGAAGCTGTGCAATAGTTCTCGGATAAGATGGAGGATATGCGGAAGAAGGATTGGTCACTGTGGAAGATGACAAGATCATCAGCGTAGAGCAGGGAGCTACAGGTGAGGCTGTCACAGGGAGGGAGTTGACAAAAACAGAGAAGAGTGAGGGACCCAGGATGGAGCCCTGTGGGACACCCGTGGAGACAGATAAAGGGGAGGAAGTGTTGGTACCAATCCACACAGACTGGGAGTGCCCCAAGAGGTAGCCTCGGAACCAGTTTGTGGTTTCAGCAGAGCAGCCAAGGGCTGATAGTTTAGAGATGAGGAAGGAGAGACTGACCATGTCAAAGGCTTTCATTAAGTCTACAAAGACGGTACCAGTGGCGTGCACGCGGTCCATATTAGAGAGGATATGGTCTGTAAAAAGGGAAAGGGCAGTTGCAGTGCTGTGATGCTTGCAGAAACCATGCTGTTGGCTGCATAAGAGATTGTGTTTGGAGAGGTAGTTTGATAACTGGCTGTGTATGACCCTTTCTAGGAGTCTGCTTAGGTAGACCATTATTGTGGAGCAGCTGCATGCTCCACTTGTGTATTTTGCAACTTTTACATAGTGGATTCAATAAAGTCTTTTGGATTATATCTTTCTGAATCACTGGACTCATCTGTTGGACAGAGTTTATGTGCAGACTCAGCCATGTGATTACTACTAGGTGGGAAAGACTAGATATGGGCCAGTAGTTGTCAGGGGAGTGGGGGTCCCCAGATTTAAAGATGGGGACTACTCTAGCAGATTTCCAAGAGGCAGGCATAGTAGAGGTAGTTAGGGCAATGCTGAAGACAAAGAAGAGTGGTTTGGAGATCAGTGGGGCAACAAGCTTCAAGAAGACCAGGGAGAGGCCATCTGAGCCACGGCTAGCCCTATTAGGTAGCAGTCTGTAGGCCTCTTTAGGGGTTATGGACATGAAGGAAGAAGGGCGGTGAGGGGGAAACATGCGAGGGGTCACTAGGAGATGGGATGGGGTAGAGGGTATTCCGGTGTGGGCAGATGAAATGGTAGTAGTGGGGCGGGAAGGTAAGGGGTTAGCCTGAGGGTTAAGGAGGCTAGAGGGAGGTTGCTGAGGAGAGCTAACAGGTCATAAAATTTGGTGTTTAGCACTTCGGTGACTTCAGAGGGGTCAGTTAGCAGGCCAGAAGGGGAGTGCAGTTGTATGGTGGTACTATGGGTGTGGGGATTCAAGAGGGAGCCTATGGTATCCCAGAATTGTCTGGGATTGCCTATGCTTTCTCTCTGCAGTCTAATAAGAGTAGTCGCATTTTAATGACCTGGTGGTGTGTTTACATTTATTTCGCAGGAGGTGGCACTCATTCCAAAGGGCAGGGAAGGGGCCAGTTTATATGCAGCCCACTTGCTATCTCCAGACTTCATGAGGGTCAAGAGCTCTTTGGTTATCCAGCATTTGCATCCACCTTTAACGCGCCGACTGGTGAGGGGAAGGCGGGGGTCTTGGATGGCCAGTAGGGCATTGGTGAAGTGGGTGGTGGCTTGTGATATGTCAGAGATAGCATAGAGGTCCTGCCAGTTTATTGCACCAATGTCCTTGGTGAGGTGGGGCAAATTGGGGTGACAGACATTACAGACAGATATATACTTCCGGGTGAGGACGCGGGGCCTTTGAGGACCATATGACGAATGTAGGGGAGTGGTCACTCAAGGAGTTGGACAGCGTGCCGGTATGGGTGACCTTGTAATCGCTACTGATAATCAATCACCCAGTCAAGGAGAGTGTGGTTGGAGGTGTGCCAGGTGACACGTGAGGGGAGATTGATGATTTACACCAGATTTTGTTGTTTTAGGAGATTAGCATAGTCGGGTTCATGCGAGCTGAGCCAGTTAAGGTTTTGCCAAAAAGGAAGAAAGCCCTGGGAGGGAAGAGTGATCTGCAGCCAGTGAGAAGGTTCTGAAGGCCTTCTACCCCACCATCAGGAGAGTTATAGCAGCACCCCAGGAATAGTTTTGCTGTTGATCCTAGTGTAACTTCAGTGATAAGCCAGTCACTAAGGGAGTTATTGTCGGAGTTTAGGACGAGCATGGCAGTGACTGATTCTTGTATGAAAATGGCAGCACCACCACCCTTTCTTTTGCCGGGGCAATCCTTGCATAGGAGGGAGCAGCCTACTAGTTGGGCCATGGTGTCAGGGTGTTGCGGCTTCAATCAGGTCTCAGTAAGGCACAGTACTTAGGGATTATAAAGGGAGACCCAGGATTCGACTTCAGGAAATTTGGCTAGGAGACTGAAAATATTCATGTGGGCGAGTTTTAATCCAGGTGGGCTAACCCAAGTGGGGTCGGCAGATGTGAGTGCAGCCTACACGGGGGCCAGGGTTAGTCTCAATGTCTCCTGCCAATAGGGGCAAGAAGAATAGGAATAGGTAGGTGCACAAGGTCCAAGCGCTGGGGAGCGGAGAAGGGAGAGTTAGAAGTAAGGCAGCTAGTTGGTGAAAGAGGTTAGAGAGGATGGCATGAGAAAGGGCACCAATGGGGGCAGACTCCCATCTAGCTAGAGCAGGTGGGGGACCAGAAGGGAGGCAGTCCTCAGTGAAATGCGATAGGTCTGCTTGATCATGGGCTATTACGTGGGGGTAAGGTCAGCTAGAAGAAAAAATTACTCACCTTTGTAATTGTGTTTCTTCTAATGAGTCTTGATGTATTTTGACAATTTGCACTTAGCTACAGCTCTTGAACTGCCACGGAGAGTGAAGGGTTAAATTCTATGCCAGGCATAGAATGTTGGGCTTGAGCTCGGTTAAAAACTCTGTCTGTGTCCTTTTGAAACCAAACCGTAAGATTCTTATGAGCTAAAAATTCATTGGCTAAATGCGGAAATTGTAAAAACTCCTAGTAGCCAACTGGCAACAAAGACTTTGGATTCCCAGAAAGACTACAGTCAGGAAACCCAAAGAACCAAAACCAGGTAATAAGAACTAAAAACTCTTAAACAAATACAAAGCACCCAACACAACCGGAATGGGGAAAAGACACCCCTGAGGTGCAACACTGCACCTGCCTACCCACTTCCCAAAAACAGGTTCTGAGAGGGGAGGCAGGAAGGGAGGTCAGAATACAGCAAGACTCCATTAGAAGAAACACAACTACTAAGGTGAGTAATTTTTTCTTCAAACAACATGAAGTCTTGCTGTATTCTGACAATTTGCAGACTACCACACAGTACCTCCAAGGAGGAGGGACAGAACCTACTTTGGGAATAGGCTCTGAAGTACTGCTGTGCCAAACCTAGCATCACTCCTAGCCTGGATATCCAGAGAGTAATGCTTGGTGAAGGTATGAACTGTTTTTCAGGTGGCTGCTTGTCAGATTTCTAACAAGGGGATATCCCTAGCTGCAGCCAGAGATGCAGCTGTACCTCTCGTGGAATGAGCCCTCAGGCCTGAGGGTGCAGTTTTTCCCAGTTTTTCAGAGCAGAACTGAATACAGGACACAATCCACCTGGCAATGGTTCTCTTGGTGGCAGGTTTTCCCTTACCTACTTCCCCATAAGTGAGGAACAACTGAAGGGAGACAAACCTGTGACCCTTTGTATGTTCTATGTAGTAACTAAGGGCTCTTTTAACATCTAAACTGCATAGCCTCCGTTCCCCTGAGGAGGTGTGATCAGTGAAGAACACAGGAAGAGACACAGATTGGTTTAAGTGGAAATCAGAAACCACTTTAAGTAGGAACCTTCTATTGGTTCCAAGGACCACCTTATCTCTATGGAAAGAGATGAAATCAAGCTCCACTGACAGGGCTTGCAATTCACTGATACATCTGGCAGAAGTAACAGCAACCGTAAACACAGTTTTCCAAGTCAAGTATTTGAGCTCTGCTGAGGACATAGGCTGGGAAATGTGCTTCTTGGAACACCAAATACTGAACCTTTTCCATTTGGAGTTGTAGGTTTTTCTTGTGGCAGGCTTTTGAGCAGCCTTAAGGATCTCCAGAACCCATTGGGACAGATGTAAATCTGCATACTCTAAGTCTTCAAGAGCCATGCCTTGAGATTGAGCGACTGGAGATTGGGGTAACAAATCCTCCCCTGAGAGGAGGTTAGCAGATTGTAATTCCTGGGAAGAGACAGGGGAAGATGGACTGCTAAGAACAGCAACAGAGGGTACCAAGGCTGCCTGGCCCAGTGTGGAGCAATCAGAATCACTTTGCATGGTTGTGACCTTACCTTGACTAGAACCTTGAACAAGAGAGGAAAAGGAGGAAAGGCATAAAGAAACTTCCCTTCCCAGTTCAAAATCAGAGCATCCAAGGTTGCAGCCTGCACTACCTCAACATGGCTGCATTGTTGGTAAAAAAAAGAATTCCGTATCCGAGCCTGACAAGGTGTACCTCTTGTCCATTCTCTTGTCAACAGGAGGTACAGAGTTGGGAGACGTAAGAATTTTTTGTGTCTGTTTTCCAAATGACCTATGAAGGGGAAGAGACAGTCTCTTAGACTCTGGGATGTCCATCATCTATATGAAGTCAGGCTCTTCTTGATCCTCTACAGCCTCCTCAATAAAAAGCTGGAGGGCTTGAGCCACTTTTCTATAGAACAGAAAGTGGGAAGGGGACTTAGAAAGCCTAGGAGGGGAAACACCAGAAGGTCTGTCTGAGGAGATGTCCAGTTCCACAGGCACATCCAGACTTTCACCGTCGTAATCATCCTCTTCAAAATCCCCCTCCTCATCAAACTCCGGTTCGTACAAATCTTCAGGGGAGAGACTTCCGGTGACGTCACGACCCTGAATGGAGGTCTGATCCTAAAGCTGAACATCCACCCGGAGAACAATTAAATCAGCTAACACAAAAACCAGATCCATCTTTAAAAATGTCGCCAAAGAAAGCAGAAAGTAACAAAGTGTTGAAATATCGAGGGGAGGCAGTCCAGAAATACTCAGATGACCGAGGATCAGCAGAGCAGAATAACCAGACTGATGGAGGCTCCTCTCCCCATAGTGAACAGGCCTCAGAAAACGATACAGATACAGAGAGAGAAACTTTAAAGAGATCAAGATTCGAAGCAATCATACATGAGATTCACCAATTCCGATCCGAAAATCAGTGAGAATTTAAAAAAACTAAATGCTAAACTTACAGCAGTAGAGGCACGCATACAAGAGGTGGAGGAGCGAGTGTCTAGTTCAGAGGATATGGCGTCTCGCATGAAACAGGCGGTAGAATTCCTGCTAGAGCAACAAGAGTGGTTAAGCGAGAAATGCCAGGACTTGGAATCATGCTCCCACCGTGATAACATGAGAATACATGGATTGCCTGAGGGCTCAGAGGTCGGACAGATGGTAAATTTTATCACCGATTTATTGAAACATGTGGTCCCCCTTCCAGAAGCATTTCAGTTTCACCTGGAAAGAGCACATCACGCACTCAGCATTCGACCCCCAGACCCAAAAGCAAGGCTACGCTCGGTGGTAGTCAAGTTCTCCAGCTATCAAGACAAAGAGACAGTATTAAGAGCCGCATGGGCAGCAAAAGAAATCGAATATAACGGTGCAAGGCTATTATTTGATCAGGATTATCCTCTGGAAATTTTAAAGCAGCGTTTAGAATATGGGGACATCATAAGCGTGCTTAAGGCTAAACAAATTTGTTTTTATACCCCTTATTCAGCATGGCTAAAAATCATGTGGGACTCTGGAGCAGAAATTTATGATTCACCACAGGAGGCCAAAAGGAGAATGCGTGCACATGGCATTCAGGAGATAGCCTTTCACTAAGAACAGGGAGGATCCATGGAGCAATGTCGGAGGCCATATGAGAGGGATCGAAACTGGAATCTGCGCATAAGCAATTGGCCTAATTGCAAGAAATATGCAGTTATGCGTAAACAGCTTCAGGAGTTGGGAAGAAGGCAACGTGGAATGGGTCCTATAACTCAGACTGAGACCTGAAAATATAGACAGAACACATTGGTGCTCAAAATGGGACCCACGAGCCAGCACAATCAAGCAGGTACAGCTTTTCTAGGGCCATACCTATTCTAAGACTGTGATGTGAGCGTCATAACTATATGATTTCAAGCTGGATCCACCGATCACCTTCCAGCCTAAAGGAAGAGACTGAAAAGACATTTTTCGTCCAGTTATATATTTGGACTGGTGGGGGGGGCGGCGGCTCTACTGTTTTCTTAGTAGGAGTTTACAATGAGTATAAGGGTTTTTGTTCACTTAGGAACTTAAGCAGCAGGCTGGTAGGACAGAGGTCTGGGGTTATATTCTGTTTTAACTGAAATATTTGAATAGTTTGTAAGTGAAATTAGTTCTATGTGTTAAAAATTATTACCTTGAATTAGAACTGTTACTTGGGCTGTGATATTGTAACTTTGGAGGCTTGGGGACAGTTGTTTGGCAGGGTTAATTACAGGGAAATTTAAATGTGTTGTTTGCCTGGTGTAAGGTTTGCCTTGTTCTTAAATACTGAAAAGCCACTGGAGGTTGGGATTAAAGGGCTGAGTATTTCTGTTTGGGACTGAAATTCGAAGCAACAGGAGCTGGTGGGCCTGTGACATCATACGGTACCTGATGTCTGCTTACACACACTGTTAGTGGGACCGAACACACACTGGACTGTATGTGTTTGTGAGACTTGGGAACTTTATTGGTGAGGTTGAAATTGGGTTTGCAAATAACTACAGTCAGTATAGAGAGAAACTGTATTCCAGGGGAAAGGGACTGAGAAAAGGGGGTGTGCCATTATAAACAGAGGGGGATAAACAGGGTGGCCATATTCCACCATGGCAGGCATCTTCGGAAGGGTTGTAGGCTGCACAGGCTGTGGGATGGCAATAATTCTAAATTGGGCCAGGAGAGAGGGAGGCTGCCCACTCTGTAGACAGCTATCTTGTATCAGGAGTGAGGTATATTGGTTAAGGAGTAAGCTGGGGGTGTCCAAGGATAAGGGGTGTGGATATGGGCAGCAGAAGGGTGGGGCTGAGGGGAGGCTGGGGCAACGCTCTGAAATTACAGGACGTATGTTACAGCAAGCAGGAGGGAGGATATTAGGGACAGAGGACCCTTAGATAGGGAAGTTGATGCTACGGGGAAAGCGTACGGGGTGAACATTCTGAATACAAAGAGAGTGGAGGGGGAAGAGTCAGGAGGGGCTGTTGTGCGGAAGCCTAAAACAGCAGACTGTGGGAAGGGAGCTCCTAAGGTGAACAGAGCAAGAGGGGAAGAAGAGGGGCAGTTTAGAGATGTAGTCAGGGGAAACTCGGGTTACTTGATGGAGGCTGACATAGAGTGTCACAATAAATTTGAGCTACTAAGCAACCTAGAGGGGGAGGAAGGGGTTGGTGGAAATGAGGAAACTTATACAGAGGCCGGGGGGAGGGAGTCGGATACCCACAGGGCATCACAGACCGGCTATGGAAAGGATAGAAATAGTCCCAGAAGGAGAAGGGGAAACATAAATGTTAAGCAAATGGGGGAGATGCAACATATTCCAGACATGAGGAGGAGAGCATGATTGGAGAGAAACTGGGAGACAAGGAGGTGGGAGAGGGGCCCCCCTTCAACAGGGGGGTCAGTACCAAGGATGGGGCCCTACCTAAAGGGGACCCACAGAGAGCCTCTGGAGACAGGGGTACTATTACAAGGGGGGAGGATGGCGGTGTGGGGGAAGGGGAAACCATCAGGGCCAGGATAAATGGTTCGGATAAGAGAGGGTTAAAGAAGACACCTGTTCAGAGGGGGTTTGAGTTAAGTGGGCAAAATAGCAAGGGAGGCAGAAAGGGGAGGGTGACAAGGGGGTCTCTAATAAGGCAGGAAGACTCCCATGAAATTGAGATCATGAATAAAGGGGGATGGGGGCTGAGAGGGCATAGTGGAGGTAACCATAAGGTTGATGGCGGTGTTAAGGTTCTGTTCTTGGGAGACTCGATGATTAGGGGTATCCAGTGGGAGGGACAGGGGGGTGGATGCCATAGCCAGGTGAAGGTAGTGAGTATCTCTGGGCTGACAGTGCACAGAGCAAAGTTCATGGTGCATGAAATGGTTAGGGATTGTGGAGGGAAACCGGATTTCCTGGTGCATTTGGGAACTAATGATCTAGAGGGAAATAGCATTTTGGAAATCCAAGCAAGGTTCCAAGAACTTGCCAGAGTCTGTCGGGATAATGGATGCAACATTTCCTTTTCAGAGATATTGCCAGTACCAAAGGCCTCAGTGGAGAAAAAAATGAAGCTCACAGAGGTTAATGACTGGCTCAGGAAGTGGGGTGAAGAGAGTGGGTTGGGGGTGTTAGGGAACTGGAATGGAGTTTAGGAGGATAAGGGACTATATGCCAAGGACAGGTTTCATCTTGCCCCATTAGGGAAGGAAGTCCTTAAACAGGGGATGGCTGACTACATACAAGAAGGTGGGGTTTAAACTTGTAAGGGGGAAGGGATAAGGAGGGGCTGACCAAGCCCTCTCCTCCAGATGAGGAGTAGCCTTCAAGCCCAAGGGGAGGGAAACAGACTGGGGTGGAGGTTTCAGGAGGAGCAGAGGGAGGATGGAAGTATAAGGAATCTGGAAGTATAAGGAATCTGGGTGGGGTTCAACAAAGAGGATCAGGGATAAGGGGTGGGGTCGGTGTTAGTAAATGCCAGGAGCTTGGGAAACAAGTTGCCAGAGTTCCAGGCCATGCTGTTCGAGGTGGATGTGGCGGCGGTCACGGAGACGTGGGCCAACAAAAACCATGACTGGGACCTAAACGTGCGGGGGTACACTATGCTTAGGAAGGATAGAAAGGAGGGCAGAGGGGGTGGAGTGGCTATGTTCATTAGAGATGACATAGAAATTGCTAGGGTAGAAGAGGCAGAGGGAAACGTGGAGGCCTTATGGGTCACCTTACGATCCCCAGCAGGAGATAAGGTCAAGCTGGGTGTAGTATATAGGCCCCCCGGGATGAGTGATGTTCTAGAGGATGGTTTGCTGGACAACATCACTGCCCAGTGTGGACCAAAAGGGGAAGGAGTGGTGTTGATGGGGGACCTTAATATGCCAGGTACAAACTGGGGAACCATGTCCTCTAAGGTGGCCAAGGAGCAGAGGCTGCTGGATGGCTTCCAGGATGTGTTCTTAACACAGCATGTGATGGAGCCCACAAGGGAGGGGCATGTCCTGGATGTGGTTCTGGCAGATGGGGATCTGGTAAGGGACATGGTTGTACAGGACCCCTGACTGGGGCGACCACAATACTGTCTGGTTTCAAATAAGCATGGGGAGATCTAGGACACTGGCAGTGGACTTCAGGGGGCAGACTTTATGGGCATGGAAATATTCTCAAGGATCACTTGAAGGGGATTACCTCAACAACAAGTGTGGAAAGGAGATGGGAGGTCATAAGACGGGGACTTCATGAGGCAGTCAGGATCTGTGCTAAGCTGAAACGTAAGGGAGCAAGGTCACATAAACCATGCTGGTGGTCCAGTGAGGTACAGGTAGCAGTCAGAGAAAAGGCGCCGGCCTACAAAAAATATAAAACAAAAAGAGGAGATAGGGATAAGGAAATGTACCAGCTTGCATCTAGAAAAGTCACCCGTATGGTGAGGGAGCAAAGTCAGTAAAGAGCAGCGGCTGGCACAGAGGATCATGGAGGAAAGGGTTCTTCCAGTACATTGGGGAGCAGAGAAAAACTAAGGGCCATCTCAGCAGATTGAGATCAGAAGGGTGGGTGGAAGAGGCGAGGACCAGGCAGAGGTATTTAACAAGTACTTTGCCTCTGTGTTCACTAGGGAGGATGGGATATCTCAAAGCAAGGCACGAAGGGATGAGAAGTGTCAGTAAGTGGGATCAGGAGCAACAGAAATGGAGCAAGAGGAGGAGAGGTACCCCAGGGTGTCACATCTGGGTAAGGATAAAAGGCCAGTAAGGTGGAGGGGACGGATGATGCTATCTCCGCCAAAGGGTGTGGTTAGCCCTCAAGGCCCTAAAGAAAGACAAATCTCCTGGGCCAGATGGCATTCATCCAAGAGTACTATGGGAATTGGCGGACATACTGGCTGCACCCCTGGCGGAACTTTTCAGGAGGTCACTCGAGACAGGGAGGGTACCTAGGGATTGGCGAGAGGCACTTGTGGTACCAATCCATAAAGGGGGGTCGAGGGAAGTACCAGGTAACTATAGACCCATCAGTTTGACCTCGGTGGTGGGAAAATTAATGGACAGTATACTAAAGGAGCGACTGGGGGTGTGCTTGGAGGTGGGAGGTCTGGATGAGTCGGCAACATGGGTTTGTGCCAGGTAGATCATGTCAAACAAACCTTGTGGAGTTCTATGAATGGGTAACATCAGAACAGGACAGGGTAAGCCTGTGGATGCATTATTCTTGGACTTCAGCAAGGCGTTTGACTCTGTCTACAATGGTCTGGTGGAGAAACTGATGGGGTTAGGGTAGGTCCTTTGATGGTCAGATGGATTGAAAACTGGCTAGCTGGAATCACTCAGAGTAGTGGTCTGTGGGGCTCTCAGAACCCTAGAGAGGTTGGTAGTGGGGTACCACAGAGTCGGATCCTGGGTCCAATCCTGTTTAATGCATACATATCGGACATCAGGGAGGGTATAGGGTGTGAAATGAGGTCTCTTCATGGATGACTCCAAGATGGGAGCAGTAGTTGAGGGAGAAGACAGGAGGTTGGCCTGCAAGACCTGGACACCCTGGAAGCTGGGCTCACACATGGAAATTAAATTTCAATATCACCAAGTGCAAGGTGTTGCATCTTGGTCGGGGAAACCCTAAACACAGGTACACCCTGGGAGGGGAGGCGCTGGAGGCCTCAATAGAGGAAAAAGACCTAGGGGTCATGGTGGATGCATGTATGAATAACTCTGAGCAGTGCAGGAGAGCAGCTAGCAAGGCAAACAGGATGTTGGGATGCATCGTAAGGGGGATCACCTCTAGGTGATTCTGCCGCTGTACAATGGACTGGTTGAGCCACACCTTGAGTACTGTGTACAGTACTGGAGACCACACTTGAAGAGGGACATAGAGCTCCTGGAGAGGGTACAGAGGAGGGCAACAAAGATGATCTGAGGGCTAGAGTTTGGCGTGAGGACAGACTTGAGGAGCTCTGCCTGTTTTCATTGGAGGAGAGGAGGAGACAGGGGACATGATTGAGGTCTTCAAGTACCTCAAGGGAATAAATAGAGTAAACATGGAGGGATCTTTAGACTAAAGCAGGAGGTATCACCAGAGGGCATGGTTTGAAGGTGGAAGGGTGAGGGGGGAAAAGAGGAGGAGGCTTTTCACTGAGAGGGTGGTGGACCCTTGGAATGCACTGCCTGGTGAGCTGGTTCAGAGATCCACAGTGGAGGGCTTCAAGAGAGGGTGGGACAGACACAGAAAGTGGATGTATCAGATGATGGCCTGTCCCAGGGGGGTGGGGATGGATGATAGGGGTTTCTGGAGCACAAGGGATGGGAGGGTCTCTGCACCCAACTAAGGTTCGAGCAGACTCAATAGACCGTAAGGCCTAATCTGCTGGCAAATAGTATGTTAGTATGTTTTGAATGCTCTGATTGTTATAAGGTGGTAAAAAAGCTATGTGGCAAATAAGATAAATACTTAATGGTTAGCCTGAAACAACCAGAAGAGGGCTAAAATAAATATGGCCAGGTGGAGGGGGACACGGACAACTTTACCTCCTTTACAGCCAACAGGGACACCCCACAGCTAAAGGAATCAGCTTGGTAATAAGGGTCATGATGTTCTTAGCCCTTTCAGGCATTCTGTGGTACTGGAACCACAGAAAGGAGGACCTAATAGTTATAGCCATTATCTCTCCTCCTGATTGCTTCTACCAAGACACCTTAAGGCAGTCACTCAAGGGGCAGATAATAATGCCCCCTTGGTTTAGAAATCATTTGAATCTGTACATAGTTCTAGTTCCAGAGGCAGGTGGTTTTAGTTTTACAGGGTTTACACCTCTGGAACTTTTCTGTTATATGTGGTTTATTGTCTGGGTCAAAAAAAGTTTGGAGGGGAACGGTCACTGAAAAGAGAAGTCAAGGAGGGAAATACATAGATGGGAAAACAGGATCAAAGAAGGGAGAGATCTTTTCCTCGTAGTGGACGAATGGTGAGAAACACACATATCGGGAGGGGGGGATGGTACGGTGCTGGAGGCTTGTTACAGGGGCTAACCAAGATGGCTACCTTGATTATCCACAGCAAAAAGGGATATGTGCAATGATTAGATATGGGGGCTGAAACAAATCTCATTATATCATCCCAAAATGTTAATGGGCTAAACCATCCAATTAAAAGATACAAGGTCCTGTCTCTATTAAAGAGGCAGAAGCCGACTTTTATATTGCTATAAGAAACACATCTTAATAAGGGGAAACATCAAAAACTAAAGAAATTTGGCTTTCAAAATGTCATAGCCTCCTCTTATGAAGAGGATAAACAGAGGGTAGTGGCCTTCCTGGTTCCCCGCTCCGCGCCATTCCAATTAAGTCTCCTCCTACTCTGACAAAGAGAGCAGACTAGCACAAGCAGTGGGGGAGGTACCAGGGTACTTTATTAACATTAGCCAGTTTGTATTTACCACCTGGGACAGATGCTGAGACAGCAAGGATAGTACTCGGGAAAATAACGGAACAAGAAGAAGGAATATTGATCATAGGAGGGGATTATAATTTAGTACTGAGCAAAAAGGATACCACCAACCCTAACCCTCCGAGATGGACAGTTGTACAGAAATATCTCAAGAAAATGGGGTGGGCAGATGTTTGGAGATATTTAAACACAACTAAAAGAGAATATACACATTTCTCTGCCCCACATAAAATATATACCTGCACAGACCTATGTCACATCTCCAAGGAGCATGTGTATCTCCTGGAGAAGGCTGAAATCCTACCATTTATACCTTCGGATCATTCCCAGAATTTGATTTCTCTAAAATAGACAGGGGAGAGAAAATCTACACTTTGGAGATTTAACAACTATTTACTCAACATAAAAGAGTTTAAAGAGTTGCTAGAGACCAAGATACCCCAGATCCTACAGGACAATACCTCACATGAGGTAAGCCCCTCGATATTATGGGACACATTAAAAACTGTGTTAAGGGGGAATATAATCAGTTAAGCTGCATGGCATAAAAAGCAACAGACTGAACAGCTAGATAAGCTACAAAAGCAATATAAAGAACTGCAGGCTCAACACATGGCAGGAGATGCCACTGTTCTCTCATTAATAGAAACTACTAGACAAAAAATCCAGAAGATACTCCAGATTAAGACAGAACAGGCCTTGCAATGTATTAGGCAGAAGTACTATGAGGGAAGGCCTCAAGCCACTCGCATTTTGTCACATAGATTGAGGAAACATGTATAACAGAATACAATTACACATATTTACTCTCCCCCAAAAAAGAACATTGTAAAATAGTCAACCGAGATTCTAGAGGCGTTCAAAACCCACTAGACCTCCCTATACACCCCAGAAACTAATTATCATCCCCAAAAGGGAGCTGAGGTCCTGGCGGAGTTGGAACTGCCTCAGATTGCCTAGACTGAGATGGAGCAACTGACAGTTCCAATAACGTGAGGAGAATGGGAGGCGGCAATAAAACATCTGAAGTCCAGGAAGTCACCAGGCCCAGGTGGGTATACGGGCAAATTTTATAACAATTTTAAGGATTTACTGATGATCTCTCCCCCCCCCCGGAGAGAGAGAGATGCCCGATAAATTTTAGGAGGTGAGTCTGTCCCTCCAACATGGGACTATGCAATAATCTCAAGCATACTTGAGCCGGGGAAGGATCCTGGCTAGAGTGGTTCATATCGCCCCATCTCGGTGTTGAACACCGATTATAAGATATTTACATATATTATAACCAAGAGGTTAGAAATAGTTTTGCCCAGGCTAATCAACCTAGATCAATGTGGCTTTATCACACAGAGACAGATGCAGGATAACGTGAAGCGAACACTTCACCTCCTGCACCACGCTGCCCGGTCAAATTCCCCTTTTCTGCTATTAAGTTTAGATGCGGAGAAGGCCTTCGACCGGGTAGCATGGCCATTCTTGCTGGAGGCCCTTAACAAGTTTGGATTCACCGAAAAGTTCCAACATCAGTAATGGCTATATATAGACAACCTAAAGCCTATATCAAGATAAATGGGAACATTGCTCCTCCATTATCATTATACAGAGGTACGAGACAGGGATGCCCACTGTCTCCCCTATTATTCGCATTATACCTGGAACCCCTGGATCAGTCTTCGCGCCAGACAAAAGAAATACAGGGGATAGAGATGGGAGGCGAGCATCACAAGCTTTCACTTTACGCAGATGACCTGCTGATATACCTCATAGCTCCTGAGCAGACCTTGCCACATCTTTGGTCATTGTTACAGGACTTTGGGGAGATAGCGGGATGCAGAGTGAATACTAACAAAACAGAGGTTATTCAGGTGAACTATTCCCTCTCGGCGATTACGAGGCAGACTTTCCTCTTTAAATGGGGGAGTCACTAGTCTGAAATATCTGGGGATACAGCTGGCACTAGAACAGGGACAATTATATAGTCTAAATTATAATCAAATGTTGACTAAGGTAACAACAGACCTAGAAGGATGGAATATGGTTCCACTATCACTAGTACAGAGGGTAGAGGCTGTAAGAATTAACATCTTGCCAAGGTTCCTATACCTGGCTTGTTGCTTACCTAATGCACCCCCCCCCCCAAAATCTTTCTTTAAAGAAATAAAAACATTTCTAGATATATATGGAACTTAAATCCACCCAGAGTGAAATATCAGACGCTGCAGCTTCCCTCAAAGGAGGGGGGCTTAACCCTACCTTGCCTATACAAATATTACTTGGCTGCACAACTCAGAGTAATTTTTCTATGGCTTCATAAAAATTATGAGGCGAAATGGTGAGAGCTAGAAAAAAGAGAGGAGGATCTATTCAACCTAGATAAAATTATTCTCAGACAACCACCAATTTTGATGGACCAGATTACAGATAACCCATATACAAAAAATACATTGTCCAGTTAGCGAACACTATGGACTGCTAAACAGACTGCCCCATATAAACATTTACTTTATTCCCTTTCAAATACACAAACTTTTCAACCAGCCAGATTAGATCTTAATTTCAGTATCTGGACAAAGTTGGGAATACATACAATACTGCATTTTTTCCAGAAAGGGGAGATAATGACCTTTGAAGATATGGTAGGGTCATATGGTTTGCGGCCCAGAGACAGATTTAGATACATGTAGGCTGTAGCATATATCAGAACATTCCCTGCCTTTTTAACACCAGGTGAAGAGAATCCTTTTTTATGGAGATCTTTAAAGGGGCTATTTAGGGAACAGCCCTCTGCAAAATATGATATATCTGTATAGGGCCTTAATGCAAATATTTAAGCATGATTTAAATAAAGTTAAGCTATCTTGGGAGAAGGATTTGGGTCTGCAACTGAGTGCTACAGAGTGGAACACATACCTGAAATATCTGAGAGTAGGCACAGGATCATATCAGTGGAAAGAGTTTGCATGGAAAAATATGATTAGATTTTGTAAGGTGCCAGCAATCCAGGCAAAATATAATACAAGCTTACCAGCTACATGTTGGAGAAGATGTGGACATACCCCAGTGTCTCATGGCCATATTTTCTGGGCATGTACGGAAATTAAGTCCTTTATTAGCAGTTTAGAGATAGCCATGGGAGAACTGTTGGGAACAACAGTTCAAACTAATGGAGAAAATGTACTTTTTCTATATCTTAGGAAAAGAACAAAGCAGAATGCCTAACAGAAAATTGATACAAGTCTGCTTATTGTCAACTAAGAAAGCCATAACAAAAAGATGGCTAGGCTAAAGATCCCTCATGATCAGGGAATGGCAGGATCTAGTATTCCAAATATACAAAATGGAGAAACTCACAGCCATAATAAACGAACATAAAGAGAAATTTGAAATACAATGGCGAAGGTGGGTGTTATACATTATGGCCCACAGGGATGATTTCATTCCTTGAGGGATTAGAGACCTATAAAGCAGGGAATTCAAGCCTCTCCCCCTAACAGAAAGTACTATATTGTTTACATCAATTCTATGAAAAGAATGACCCAATGTACTGTATTATGTATTGTCTTTTGTCGTGCTATGTAAAAATCCTGTAAATGTATGTATTTGTCTGTATGTGTGGAAAAGAAACTCAGAAATTAAAAAAAGTTTTATAAAAAAAAAAATCTTCAGGGGAATAATCCTGAACCGGGGGAACCGACTGAACCGAACCTCTGCCAGAAGGCGCCAAATCAGTCGGAACCAGACGAAGCAATTCCACAATCCGAATCGCTTTGGCTATTTCTTCAGCAGTCGGAACATGCAGCTCTGGATCCGAACCAGCCAATTTATCCTTTCGTTTTCTTTTTGTAGGAACCGATACCTCAGGATCGACGCTCCTCTTGCCCGAAGAAGTATCGTCCTGGTCAGAGGGCACTCCTTCTGGTTTGGTAGGAACCGAACCGGGCTAGCCTTCCAGGTCAGCAGACTTCTCGGCCTCCTTATCCCTAAGTCTACCTAACCTTTTCTCCAAGGTAGACTAAGGGAAATTCTTACAAATCTGGCAGTCTGAATCGAGGTGGTCAAACCTCAGATAGTAAACACAGGTACCATGGGGATCGGCCTTAGCAAAGACCTCCCCACACACACTGCAGTGTTGAAATCCAGTGGGCCTGTTTTTTTCTTGGGTTTCTCAGACATGGCCAACCTAACCAACTTACCCTTTATATGGTGGCAACTGCCAGGCAAGACTCCCTCATCAGTTTCACACCATGTCACGGGTGATGGAAAAAATGCTAAAATTAAATTTTTTTAAAAAACGATACGAACTGGTAACCACACACTAACTTTTGCTTTTTCAAGATCTTACTACAAGATCGGTTCAGCCGAACCGATCGGAAAAATGTCACAATTTCCACACAACAGCTACTAATTTAAGTACTTACAGTACCACAGACAGAGTCTCGAATCGAAAAACGGAACGAAAATCAGACTAAAACCGAAACTTTAACCACGATAGAACCAAGCAGAAGGAGAAATCGCTGGAGCGACTGTTCAATAAGGGGAGTAAAGAATCTGACGGTTTGGTTTCAAAAGGACACAGACAGAGTTTTCAACCAAGCTCGAGCCCAACATTCTATGCCTGGCATAGAATTTAACCCTTCACTCTCCGGGGCAGTTTAAGAGCTGGAGTTAACTGCAAATTGTTGGAATACAGCAAGACTTCATGTTGTTTGAAGCAGCATATCTGCCAGAAAGGCCACAAACGGGGAGGAATAGAGGTTTTATGGTGGGGCTGTTGGAAACAGGAAATTTGGGTGCAGAGGGAGAGGTTGCAGTTGGGAGTCCTTTGAGAGAGAGAATAGGTAACAGATAGCAGGGAGATAGAGGGCTCTTTAAGGGACAAGCACTCTAGAAATAAGGAGGGATGGATAAGGAGAGGAGTGGCCAATCAGAAGAGGACAAGGGGTTGGAAGGTGGATCGTATGTGTATCTAAAGAGTGCCGACAACTTCCCGAAAAGCCCAAAGTCCACCAGTACTTAAGCTGGAGAAAGCCGTGGCAACCCTGGCTTCAGGGCTGCAGTCAGATTTAAATTCGACCAATCGCAGCACAGGAGCTGAGGGGACAGCTAACTGGGACTCAGCAGAAGAAAGCGGCAGCCAATGAAAGGTGAGCCAGTGGCCTAGGAGCTCAGCGGTCTATACCTGTTGATTCTTATTGACAGTGAGAGCTGGGCCGCAGCTACAGTAGGTGCCGCCAGGCAGGGCAGAGGTCCGTAGGACTGGGAGCACCTGCGCTGAGGGCACTATACCTGGGGAGAAGGAAAAAAGGGATTCAAAACTGGTAGGGCAGGTCGGGGCGGGGGCAGACAGCAAGACAAACGGGAAAACAATGACGTTAAGGAGATGTTGATTAGGATGAAGTGCATGCAAACAGACGCCTGGGGGGGCAAGGCAGAAGGCTAAGTGTAGGGGGATGAGAGCGAGGAGGGAGCAACGGGAAATTCAGGGATGTTTAAGAAGAAAAGGGAAAAGAGGAAACAAAAATGGCAGAGAAAAAACACGTCTGAGGCACAGCTAAGGTGGAGAGACAGGCAGGAAAGAACTAGCAAAGCCGAGTAGTAGCAGCCTATAGCAGAGAAACCAATTCAGGTAGCGGTGGTCGGTTAGAACACACTTTTAACAGTACATACGATGCAACACGTTTTCCCCACTAGTAAAATTTCCCCAAGCAAAATTCAACAGTCAGTGATTAAATTTCCCAAGATGAAATAAATTCCCAAAGCACAAACTCGAACAGCCCATGTAGCGAATCAGAAAAAAAAATGGCCCAAAGCATAACTTGAACAGCAGTGTTCCATTTCCATTTCTGAAAACTTCCCCTAAAGCCCAAAGTTCCCCAGCATTTACGCTGGAGAAAGCTGCGGCTGTCATGGCTTCAAGACTGCAGTTGGATTTAAATTCAACCAATCACAGCACAAGAGCTGAGGGGACAGCCAACCGGGAGTCGGGAGAAGAAAGCTGGCAGCCAATGAAAGGCGAGCCAGAGGCCGAGGAGCTCAGCAGTCCGTACCTGTTCTTACAGGTGGCGAGAGCTGGGTGGCAGCTAGGGGAGGTGCTGCCAGGCTAGGCAGAGGTCCATAGGGCTGGGAGTGCCCGGCCGAGGGCACTACAAATGTTGATTCTTGTGGGTGGCGAGAGCTGGGCGGCAGCTAACTAATATGCCGCCAGGCAGGGCAGAGGTCCGTAGGGCAGGGAGCACCTGGGCAAAGGGCACTACACCTGTTGGTTCTTGTGGGTGGCAAGAGCCTGGCAGTGGCTAGAGGAGGTGATGCCAGACGGGGCAAAGGTCCATGGGGCTGTGAGTGCCCGGGCCAAGGGTACTACGTCTGATATTTCCTGCGGGCGGCGAGAACTGGGTGGCGGCTAGAAGAGGTGCTGCCAGGCAGGGCAGAGGTCCATAGGGCTGGGAGTGCCCAAGCAAAGGGCACTACACCTGGGAACGCTGGGGATCAGGTAATACATCCAGCTCAGCTTCATGGCTGGGGTGTCCAAAGAGGAACTCTGCTCCAGACTTGGCAACCCAGTACTTCCTGTCCATCCTCTTGTCCCCTGGGGGGATGGAAGTGGAAGTCTGCAAGATTCTAGAGGCATGTCTCTTTAGGGATTTGTGGATGGGCAACCACTGCCTTTTAGTTGCTGGCACTTCCATCATCTCCATATAACCTGGCTCCTCTTCCTCCTCTGTAGATTCCTGGGTGGAGAGGTACAGAGTTTGTGCCACTTGCTTCATGAAAGCAAAATGAGTACAAAAATCCTCAGCTCCTATCAGGAGAGTCAGGATGCTAGGCATCAGGGGATACATTCAGATCAGGAGGCTCCCCAAGGTCCTCCTCCTCATCATCTTCATCCTCATCTTCGCCCTCCGCATAACCCTCGGCAAAGTGTTAAAAAGAACCGGGAACTGAGGAAGAACCCAGATCCTGAACCAATGTCAGTGAACCGGGCCTCTGAACCGGTACCACGGTACCGGTTTACAGCATCTGGATAATTCTAATAGCATTAACTATTTCCTCAGCAGGAGGAACCAACAGGCTTGTCAGTTGCGGTTCCTTTCCCAAGTGTTTCTCCTTCCTTTTCTATTTTAGCAGAACGTGCCAGTTCAGAAGCAGTGTCTGCGGTTCTCTTTCTACCTGCAGAACCATCACACTGGTCAGACGGCTGTTCAGCCGGTTCCTTGGGTTTTTCTTTTTGAGGAGACGGTATATCTGAGGCCAGACCAGCAGCCTTACAGGACATTTTTTCTCTCACTCGGTTCAATCGCCTATCAAGCGTCAACTACGGAAAATTCTTACAGATTTCACAATCTGCCTTCAGGTGGTCAAACCCTAGGCAAAACACACAAATCAAGTAATGATCTGCTTTAGCAAATGGCTCACCACACTCTGTACAATGCTGGAAACCTGTTGGGTCGGTTCTTTTCTTGGGTAGTGACATAAAGGAAAAACCCTAAAACTGGGTTTCTGTGAGTTAGATACCCACACTAGTAAAAACAGGTTACTCAACTGTAACTGCAGTTCTAGGAGTGGTATATGTTGTTCATCCACACTGTTTGGCATGTCCCTTTCCCCTTTAAATCTTGCTGGATGGTCTGAGAGCTGGCTCCTCCCACCCACTCAGGTGGTATATCCCTCAGGTCCGCCCCTTGATGCCAGATCTTGCCTGCTGGAAGCAGAGGGTTGTGCGTCGAAGTCTGGGAAGTCGGGTGGGTCTGTGTGGATGAACAACATATTCCACTCCTAGAAAGTACAATTACGTAAAAACTTACTGTAACAGTAGATCTTTGAGGACTGTCTCTTGCCATAGGTAATACTTATGGGTGTCCACCAGAGGTCACTGTGGTGCACGGCAGCTCTTCTAGTAGCTTTTCACCGGGGACCACCCACACATGACATCAGCATCCTGTTTCCTATATACGTATGGGTGGTCCCTGGTATCCTCAGTTCCTCGCCAGATTCAACTTGCAAAGCGAGGACAAAGGGGAAGCTGAGATACCAAAGGAGTCACAACCCTAGTCATTGGACCAGAACTTGCTCTCTTAGAGAAGGAGGGGGATGGAGGGTGGGAACAAACCTACTGCAAGAGACACTCCTTAAAGGTCTACTGTTATTGTAGGTTTTTACGTAACTGTACTATCTTCCACTGAGTGGTCTTTTGCAGTAGGTAATACTTTTGGGATGAATCTCAAGCAGTAATGTCCAGAAGGGAGGACAATTATGATAAGAAACCTTGTAGGACTGCATGGCCGAAGGCCGTCCTACGTCGTGAGGCAATATCCAGATTGCAGTGCCTTGGGAATGTATGGATCATGGATCAGGTAGCTGCACTGCAGATATCTGAAATGGAGGCTCCCTTAAAGCAAGCCGCAGTGGTGGCCACAGCTCTAGTGGAGTGGGCTTGGACAGGTCTGGGTAAAAGCTTGTTGTATTTTCTGTAACAAAATGAAATACAGTGCGTCAACCAGGATGACAAAGTACGTGTCACCACCGAGAGGCTCTTGTGACCTGGAACAAAAGAGACAAATAGTTGAGACATCTTTCTAATCGATTATTTATTAGATCATCAGTTTACAGACCTTTAAATCATAGACTCATTTACAAAGGCACCTCGGCAAGAGAGCAATACATCACAGCAAACAAACAGTATAGTACATAACGCTTAGATTAAAAAAGCAACCAATGTTACAGGCATTCACTGGTGGTACACGCTTGGTAATAGGTAGATCACAGTAGTCATAATATAGGTACACGAGTACCACGTCAGATAGCAGATTGTGTCCAATTAGTATAGCAGGGTAGTATACAGTGGACATACAAAGTATGCAGAAGATGTTCATCCTGATTGGAGTAGTCTGAATAGTATACCCGGAAGCTCCAAGGATTAATTTAAAATATGTTCGGCGACTACTTTAGAAAGGAAAGAAGGGTTGGTATGAAGGACCAGCTGGTCCTTGTGGAAAATCAAGTAAGGTTGTCTACACAAGGGCATGGAGCTCGGAAATACGTTGAGCAGAAGTGATAGCCACTAAAATGACGGTTATCCATGAAAGAAAACGGAGATCACAAGTGGTAGCCGGCTCAAACGGCTCAAGGGTCAATTTTTCTATCACAAAATTGAGATCCCACAGAGGAGTGGGTCTTCTAATAGGAGGCTTAATATATAACATGCCTTTCAAAAACATCTTAGCTAAATGACGTTGGTACAGTAACCTGCTATCCAGAGGTGCATGGAAAGCTGAGATGGCCACCAAGTGGACTTTAATGGAAGAATAACTTAGACCGGACTCAGATAGTGAGGCCAGGTAGACCAGAACCCTCATCAGTGGACAAGAATAAGGGTCCAATGATCGAGAGGCTGACCAAATGGAAAAATGTTTCCATTTGGAATTGTATGTTGTTCTTGTTGCTGGCTTACGGAAGGCCAAGAGAATATTGGCAACTGGAGAGGACACTTGTAAGCGAGTTATGAAAGCATCCTCAGGAGCCAAGCATGAAGGTGTAGAGCCTTCAGGTTGGGGTGTAAGAGAGACCCACAGCACTGAGTCAAGAGGTCTGCTCTGATTGGCAATGGGATGGGGTCCCGGACTGACAACTGTAGGAGCAGGGGAAACCACATCTGGCGAGGCCACATTGGGGCTATGAGAATCATCATGGCTGGCTCCAACTGTAGTTTCAGTAGAGCCCATTGTAGTGGGGGGGGGGGGCGCACGCATCATATAAGGAGAGACCAGTCCAGGGTTGGGACAGAGCTACTATATATCATCCCTTTCTGTTTGGGATAATGGAAAGATGCCAGGGAAAATGGTAATTCTCCGGGAAGGCAAACAGGTCTATCTGTGGAGTACCCCATAAGTTTAATATTTCTTGGAGCACTTGCTCGTGAAGTGTCCATTCGTGAGTTGTGGACAGGCAACTCAGCCAGTCAGCAAACTGGTTGCAATGTCCCAGTAGATGGACAGCTGTTAGAGTCAACTGTTACTGTACGGCCTCTTGACAAACTGCAAGGGTCTCCCTGCACAGGGTGCAAGACTTCGTACTCCCTTGTTTGTTGAGGTAGAACACTACTGCAGTGTTGTCTGACTGGATCAGTAACAACCTTGGCTCGAGATAGGGCCAGAATGCCTGGTGCTTGTTTGGTTGAAGAATCTGTAGACATTCATTTAGTTCCAAATTTCTCGTCAATGACTGCTACACAGAAGTTGTACTAGCTGCTGTGTGAGCTGAAGATGGCAGGAAAATGAATGGAGGATACCAGGGACCGCCCACACTTATATAGGAAACAGGAAGCTGATGTCATGTGTGGGCGGTCCCTGGTGAAAAACTGCTAGAAGAGCTGCCGTGCACCACAGCGACCTCTGCTGGATACCCAAAAGTATTATCTACTGCAAAAGGCCACTCCGTGGAAGATAATTCGGTTACATAAGAACTTACCATAACAGTAGATTTTCGAGAGAGGCTCTTGTAGACAATTACATATAGGACTGAAGCCAGCAGCGCCTGGACCCTAACGGAAAAATTTCTAGCTAGCAGTCTCTGGCGGGAGACTGCTCCCATGTCAGGTGACCGGCATCAGACGACGTCGGTATAAAGGGGCAGTCCCCCATGCCGCCTTCCGGTTCTTTCCCGCCAAAGGCCAAAAAAGACAAGAGAGAAGCAGATGTTTCCCCTCCTGGAAAAGGAGCTGAAAAAAGCTTAGGAGGATGGAGGGCGGGAAGGTATTACCTACTGCAAGAGCCTCTCTCAAAGATCTACTGTTACGGTAAGTTCTTACGTAACTGTACTATCTTACTTCGAGAGGGCTCTTGCAGTAGGTAATTACATATAGGACTGAGCCCCAAGCAGTCTGGAACAAAGAGAAGTACATGGGAGGAGGAAACCAACACATCCATGGAACCTCCGGCTGTAAGGGTTTCAAGAAAGGAGACCTTGCAGAACAGCCAACCCAAAGCCTGCTCTACAGCGAGAGGCAATGTCCAAACTGTAGTGTTTCATAAAGGTATGGACGGAAGTCCAAGTTGCGGCTGCACAACTGTCAGCCGCTGACACATTCTTGAAACAAGCCACAGAGGCAGCAACACCCCTGGCGGAGTGACCTCTGACTTGACGCGGCAGGGTCTTGTGGTACTTGTCATAACAGAAAGTGATACAATGAGCCAAACACTTAGAAAGACATTGCTTAATGACAGCATTGCCTTCTCTTTTGTAAGCAAAAGAGACAAAAAGCTGATCAGACTTTCTGAGATCCTTCGTCCTGTTAGTGTAGTATCTCAGAATTCGATGAACATCCAAAGTATGCAAGAGGTACTCCCCTTGATTGGAGTGTTACGTAAAGAAAGCTGGTAGCTCAACAGATTGATTCGACGTAGATTCTGCCACCACCTTAGGGAGAAACTTAGGGTTGGTACGTACAGCCACACATTCCTTGTGAAAAATCAAATAAGGAATTTTACACATCAAGGCCTGGAGCTCAGAAATACGTCGAGCTGAGGTAATGGCCACCAGGAAGAGAGTCTTCCAAGAGAGGAACTTCAAGTCTGCAACTGCGATTCAAAAGGAGGCAGAGTAAGCTTCTCAAGAATGAAATTCAAATCCCAAGGGGGGCAAGAACACGAATAGGGGGTCTCAAGTGGAGGACCCCTCTGAGAAAAGTCTTAGACACTTCCAACTGCGCAAAAGTTCTGTCTCCAAAGTGAACATAAGCGGAGATAGTCGCCATGTGAACCTTCAGAGACGAATGACTGAGACCCAGGTCAAAGAGATGGCAAAGACAGTCCAGAACTCTCCCGATAGGGAACAAAAAAGGGTCGAAATTCTTAAAAAAGGCCCAAATAGAGAACCGCTTCTATTTCATGGCGTTGGTCGAGCTCGTGGAAGGCATTCTAGCCTCCACCAGAATCTCAGCCACAAGCGGGGAGACCCCGAATCGGGCTTCAGCTATGTCTGCAGGAGCCACGCATGCAACTGAAGCGATTTGAGACCTGAATGAACCAGGGTCCCCTGATCCTGGGTCAGCATAAGCTGCGACAGAGGAAGAGGAGGCTCCTCTGAGTACTGTTGTAAAAGAGAGAACCAAACTTGCCTGGGCCAGAAAGGAGCGATCAGGATCATGCGAGCTCCTTCTGAGCTGAGTTTGTGTAAGACCCTCAGAATTAAGGGAATCGTGGGAAAGGCATAGACAAATCTCTCCTTATCTGGAGACAGAGTGTCTCGCCAAAAACTGCCTCGTCCTGTAGCAAGCGAGCAGAAGGCAGGAAGTTCTGCATTGCGAGAGGAAGCAAAAAGGTCTACCTGAGGTGTCCTCCAATGCAGGAAGATATCATCTACCACCCCCTGATCCAGTTCCCACTCATGAGCCTGCACAGACAACCGACTGAGGTGGTTTGCCAGCATGTTTTTGACTCCCAGAACGTGAACTGCCATGAGGTGAAGGCTGTGTTGCACTGCCCAATCCAAAACTCTCATTGCTTCTCTGCAAAGGGGGTAGGAACGCGTTCCTCCCTGTTTGTTGATGTACCAGACTACACACTTGTTGTCCATCTGGACAGCCAGATGACCAGGAAGCACATACAGAATCAGAGCTTGAAGAGCGTACAGTGCGGCGCTGAGCTCGAGGACGTTTATATGAAGAGACCGTTCAAGCCTGGACCAGGAGCCCTGAGTCTTGTGAGACCCCAGATGGGCTCCTCAACCCTCTCCCGAGGTGTCTGTTGTCAGTGTTTGGGAGGGAGGCCTGACACAGAAGGGAACTCCCTGGCAAAGGCTCTCCTAAACCAACCACCATTGCAAGTCCCGAACCATGGGGTCGGAGACCAGGACTTCTTGGTCTAGGTCGTCCACCAGCTGATCCCACTGAGACCGAAGCATCCACTGAGAGATCCTCATGTGGAGACGAGCAGGAGGGACTGTCAGAATCGCAGCTGCCATGAGCCAGAGGAGGTGAAGGACTGACCAGGCACTGACCCGCCTGTGACTGGACAGCAGGCTCGTCTGAGCCTAAAGGGTATCCATCCTGTCCAGCGGCAGAAAAGCCATGCCAGTGGTCATGTCTAATATTGCCCCAATAAACTGGAGCCCCTGACAAGGGACCAGGTGGGACTTGGCCTGATTGATGGTGATACCCAGGCTGGTAAAAACCTGCAGGGTAAGGGAGACGGAATGCAGGAGATCCTCCCTGGACGGGGCCACTAGGAGCCAGTCATCTAGGTACAGGAAAACCTGCACTCCTTGGGTACACAGGTGAGCTACTACCACGGAAAGGCATTTGGTGAACACTCAGGGTGCAGAGGAAAGACTAAAAGGGAGGGTCTTGAACTGGTAGTGGTCTCCCTGGAACGAAAACCAAAGGAGTTTGCAGTGGGAAGGGCAGATATGGATATGCAGGTAGGCATCCTGCATATCCAGGATGCACAGCCACTGTCCCTGACGAAGTAAGGGCAGAAGGCTCTGCAGCGAGAGCATCCTGAACCTTTTGTACTCCACAAACATGTTCAGGGAGCTGAGGTCTAAAATGGGCCTCACGTCTCCCGATTTCTTTGGAACCAGGAAGAAATGGGAGTAGGAACCTGTCCCCCAAAGGTGGGAAGGGACAGGTTCTATTACCGCCTTCAAAAAAAGGCAGGACATTCCTTCCTGAACCAGAGGAAGATGCTCCTGGGAGTAAGACGACTTGGTGGGTGGTTTCTGTAGAAACTCGATTGAGTGTCCTGCTGCTATCAGTTGGAGCACCCAAGTATCTAATGTGATCCTCTCCCAGCCCGATAGATGGAAGGAGAGCCTCCCTCCTACTGGTTCCCCTGGGAGACCCAGAGGCTGCGGGAGAGGAGAGGAGTCAGGAGGTGTGGGGCAGCGCCATGGCTGAAGCTCCCACTGCTTTTTTGGGCTGGGGGGGCTTATCAGCTGGAGGGACCCGACGTTTGTTGCCCCGCTTGCCCCAAGGTTTCGCTTTGGGCCGAGAACATCTGCAAAAGTGGCAACGCTGTCCTTGGGGGGACCTGTACAAAGAGTCAACAGACTTAAGTGCAGTAACCTTCTCTTGCAGGTCAGTGATGATGTCCTCAACATCCCAACCGAACACCACCGAACCCCTGAAGGGCACGTCCTGAATAGCGGACTGCACTTCAGGGACCAAACCTGACACCCGGAGCCAGGCATGACCCCACAAGCCGATGGCAAAAGCCAAGCTCCGACCAGTAGCATCCACTGTGTCTTATGTGGCACGAAGCATGTGTTGACTGGCCGAATGAGCAGAACAGACTAGATCAGCCACTTCCTGCTTAGTCCGAGACTCAGGAAGGGAGTCTAACTTGGCTTCCAACTCACTCAGGATCGTCTTCTGGTAATTCCCCATATGGGCAACATAATTTAGGGCCCTTATCCCCAGAGTGGAAGAAGCGTACACCTTCTTCCCGTGCTGGTCCAAAAGATGGGATTCCTTGTCAGGTGGAGATGAGCTCAGATGTTCTGGGTTCGCCAACCGGCCGTGAGAGGCGCTAATCATGACAGAGTCAGCTCTGAGGTGTGTATTCAAGAAATCCACACCCTCCGGAGCTTGATATAGCCTATTCACCTTCCTGGGAAGGGGGGCTAATGCCGACAGTTGTTTCCAAATAGTGGAAACAAGGTTCGCATGAGGCTCAATCCAGGGTGGAATCAACGTTGGAGCAGTTTCGGGCAGATCCAGGTGAGCAGCGAGTTTCTTCCACTGTGGATCTGGCTCCACAGATCGCCACTGGTGGACTGCCTGGATCTTTTTAAGCAACTCTGGAAAAGAAGGATCTTCCGGAGGAGACTTCAGAGGAGTCCTTGGCCTGGGACGGTCTGAAGTGCGTGGCTTGTCGGGATCGGAGCACCCGTTGAACTCAGAGTCTGAGGTCTCCGAACAGGAAGAAGACCCCCTCCTGATGCAGGGGAGGAACAGACCCCTTGGGAACCCCTCGGGGAAGAGTGTCCTCCCACACTCCTGAGCCAGAAGGCTCGCCTCTGGCATCGGGGGAGGGAGTCCCTCGTCTCTGAAGACGGGAGTCTGGAACCGGGTCCAGCGACGGCAGGTCGACTCTCCAACTCCCTGATGAGATGAGCCTTGGCCTCAGCCCACTAGGAAGCCAGAGTTTCCTTCAGGTCCACCAGCGGCTGTGAGGGCAGTGAAGGAGGAGGGGAATACGGATATTGTGGATATCTGTAAGGTGAGTATCTGTATCCTGATGGTGGGAAGCCCAGTGTCAGGTACTGAGGCACCGGGTACTGCGGCATCAGACAAGCCAGCGTCGGGTACTGCGGTATGGGATACTGCAGTCCTGGATAGGACGTCGTCGGATAAGACAGGGTCGGATAACCCGGGCACCAGGGGTTCTGACGGGGCAAAAGGCCCTGGGAAAGGCCCCACCGGTGGGTCAGGTACAGGAGGCCGGTGGGCATCGGGCCTGGCACTGGGACAGCGTCTGGTAAGGGGATGTCGCCCGGCGTCGGATAGGCCAGCATCGGAGCCAGTGTCCGAGGGTCCGACGTCAGGTCATCCGGCCCTGCGGGAAGGAGACCAGACGGTAGCATACTTGAATCCTCGTTGTCACCTGGGGAAGGGGGACTAAAGTCCCCGGGGTCTAACAAAAGAGACGCTGGAGCCTTGGACAATTACAATGAGCTGAGGATGACGGACTTGATGATAGGGTCCGGCATCAGTTCTAATGCCGTGTGGCCATCGGAGGAGCCGACGTACGTCTTGCCGGAAGGATCTGGGCATCGAAGGAGCCGGTGTACGACTTATCAGACCCAACTCCCAACGAATGCCGTGAGGGAGGAGCAATCTTGGCGGGAGTTTTCAAGGCCATGCGCTGCCCCGAAGGGTCGGACGTCTTAGTGGCCTTGACCGCGCGGATGTCGGAGGCACCGACGTCCAACTTACCAGAGCTGCTCGACCCAGAAGGCAGCACAGTGACGGGCTTCTCGAGAGCATCTGCCTCCTTTGTCCTGGAGGCTCCCAATGGGCCTGAGTGCGAGCCTGACGGGAGGGAAGCCACCACCACCTCAGACGGATGGTCCCCTGGGAGGGGATGTTACCTGGAGCACAGCGACTCCAGCCTAAGTAGAGGTGGCCGTGGAAGCGGAGTCCCGGTGCTTCTCCTTCTTCTTATGGTGACCCTCTGGGGAAGCTGAAGCCTGCCAGAGCTTCTTCAGCCTCCAGGGACTGCTGCCTCTGTTTGTGGGTGGCAGTGTTAAACTGCTGGCAGTGCTGGCACTCCTCCATGGGGTAATCCAGGCCTAGGCAGAAGAGGCACTGGGAGTGTCCATCCTTGTGCGGGAACTGGGCGCTGCAGGAATTGCACTTATCTTTATGCGAATCGGATGGGGTAGGGGACGACATACACAGCAGATACTGAGTGATTTTAGAAAGAAAATCAAGAAAAAATGGTAATAAAACCGACAAACTGACTGACGAAGCAGTGAACTTAACTGCGAGGCGCTTTCACAAGCTAACGGTGGGAAAGAACTGGAAGGCGAGCATGTGGGACTGCCCCTTTATACTGACGTTATCTGACACCGGTCACCTGACGTGGGGGCGGTCCCCCGCCAGAGACTGCTAGCTGGAAATTTTTCCATGAGGTCCTGGTGCCTGTTGGCTTCAGTCCTATATGTAATTACATACTGCAGGAGCCCTCTCGAAGTAAGAGCTACTGTTACAGGTGAGTAACCTGTTTTTCTAGGGACGTGGATATGTTGTTCTATCCACATTGTTTGGCAGACTCCTAGCAGTTCTCGGGGAGGAGAGAGGCAAGGTGCACACCTCCTACTTAGGGAACAGAGACTGGAGAACTGAGGCCCCAAAACCAGCATCCCGTCATGACTCTAGATCGATGTAGTAATGGGAAATGAAGGTGTTTGTTGACTTCCAGGTAGCAGCCCTGCAGATAACCTGGATAGGGATGTCCCTAGAAGCAGCCACCGACGCAGCGGTATGGCAGGTGGAATGAGCCCTTTGCCCAACAGGAGGCTCCCTAGCAGCCAACCTATAGCAGAGATCAATGCAAGATGTAATCCATCTGCCAATCATCCACTTCACTGTAGGTGACAAACAGCTGGTGAACCTCTGCTGTTTGCTCCTTGTAATAAGAGAGAACTTGTCTCAGGCCCAAAGTATGGAGCCTGTATTCGGCCTCCGAGGTGTAATTAGGGTAGTACACCAGCAGAGTCATCACCTGGTTCAGGTGAAACTCCGACACAACCTTCAGAAGGAACTTCGGGTTTGGGCGCAGGACAACCTTGTCCCTGCGGAAGACTAGATAGGGAGACTCGACAGAGAGCACCTGAAGATCCCCCAATCCTTACGGCTGACGTGATAGCCACCACGAAGGCAGTCTTCCACAACAGGTGTGACATCTCACACCTGTGCATCGGTTCGAATGGCTTGCCCATGAGCTTTTCCAGTACCAGCATTAGATCCCATTTTGGTGGTGATTCACGCACCAGAGGGGAAATATGGTTGAGGACTTTAAAGAAACATCAGATCACCTTCTCCTGTGCCACTGACTGTTGCCAGGGCTGCGCCCAGCAATCGGAGATGGCTGCCAGGTGCACCTTAAGGGTCATAGACTGAAAGCGCCCTTTGGAGAGAGATCAAAGCTAGTCAAGGATGCTAGCCACCGGACAGGAAGAAGGGTCCAGGTCCTGGCCCCGACATCAAACACAGAATCTCTTCCATTTGAAGGTATAGCACCTCCTGGTCTACTCCTTCCTAGATGCCTCAACTACACTAAGTACATCGTTGGATAGACCCAAAGCCTGGAACTCTAGCCACTCAGGAACCAGGCTGTCACGTGTAGGGATTGAAGGTCCAGGATGGAATACCTTCCCGACTGATGGAAAGCAGGTCCAGGTGTGCTGGAAGATGCCTCGGGAATTTGTTGCTGAGGCTGAGGAAATCTTGATACCAGAACTGGCAGAGCCAGTCTGAAGCAGGCAGGATCACCTGTGCCTTGTCCCTCCCGACCTTGAGGAGCACCTTGTGGATCAAGGGAAGTGGAGGGAAGGCATAGAAGAGGCCTGGGGTCCACAGCCTCGAAAAGGCATCCCCTGCATCGAGCCCAGCTGAGGGGGGGGGTGGGCATGGAACAGCCTCAGCTTTGTGTTCTTCCTGGAGGTGAACAGGTCCACCTGAGGAGTGCCCCACTGGAAGAGCAGGCTGTGCACTACCTCTGGATGGAGAAACCATTTGTGGGACACTTTGCCCACATGGCTGAGGGCGTCCGCCAACTGATCTGAGGCTCCTGTGACATGGATGGCTAGGAGGTCCACCTCCAGTCAGCTCACAAGGGTTCAGATGCGGAGCACTTCCCTGCACAGAGGCCGGGAATGCATGCCGCCCTGTTTGCTGAGACAGTACATGGTTATGGTGGTGTCTGTCTGGACTTGAACCACTTGACCCCGAAGGAACGGAGCAAATGCAGTCAGCACCAGCCGAACTGCTCGGAACTCCAGCAGGTTGATATGGCATCAGGATTCCTTGGGGATCCAGAGCCCATGGACTCTGTGGTTCCCCATGTCAGCACCCCAGCCTGTGAGAGAGGCACCAGTCGTCAAGATGACCGTCAGCTCGGGGCGGATTAATGGGATCCCTCCATGCAAATGTTCCAGGACGGTCCACCATTGGAGAGCATCTCACATCTTCTAGGTTACAGTGACCACCTGGGTGAAATGATCAAGACGCTGAGATCACTGGCTGGCCAGCACCCATTGAAGGGGGCGAATATGCCACCGGGCCCATCAGACCACGGAGGTACAAGTTGCCATGTAACCCAGAAGTCGCAGGAAATCCCAGGCAGGGCTCAATTTCCCAACCAGAAATGATCAGGCAAAAGAGGAGAGAACTTCAGCCATGTCAGCCAGGAGCCTGGCTCTGGCTTGGCAAGAGTTGAGCTCTGCCTCAATGAAGCAGATCACCTGCAAACGCATGAATTCTGACTTGGCCTCATTGATCCGAAGGCCAAGACTGAGGCAGGTTTGAAGGGCCAGATCCTTGGACCTCTCCACCTCCAGTCTGGAGGGACCTGCTATGAGCCAATCGTCAAAATAGGGATAAACTCTAACCCCCTGACGCCGAAGATGGGCCACCACTGTTATGCATTTGGTGAAGACCCTAGAGGCCGATGACAGGCCAAACAGCATGGCTTGAAACTCACAGAGGGTTCCCTCCGCCCTGGAGTGGAGGAACCTTCGGTGTGATGGACTACAGATCCAGGGAGCAGAATTACATGTTCTGCTTGAGAGGTGGTATAATCTGAGACAGAGTTACCATCCTGTAGGTGCGAGACCTGAGAAACTGGTTCAGGTCGTACAGATCTAGAATGGTGTGCCAGACCCCCATTCATTTCAGGACCAGGAAGTACCTGGAAATGAACCCTAGTATGACAGGGGGATCCATGACTCAGGCCACTACCTCCTTGCGGATGAGTTGGGCGATGTCGTCTCGAAGAGCCGACTGAGTGTGCATGGATAACTTCTCCTTCCATGAGGCATGGGCTCGGCTTGGTGGGTACTGTTCAAATTCCAGAGGCAGCCCCTGGCCAACCACTTCCAAGACCCACCTGTCCACTGTGACAGTGGACCAGGCAGAAAGGAAGTGGCAGAGCTGGTCCTCCACAGGAGGACCCAGAGTGGTCGTGACGGGCATGAGGTGGCAACCCCTGTCTCGTTGCTGTGCAGGTTTGGAGCAGGAGGATGAAGCGGAGGGATCACCAGGGTCCTTCCCTCCAGGCTTACAGGCCGTTTAAGCCCTGGCTTGGGCCGCAGGCACCAAGTCTGAGCTTGCTGCTGCTGCCCAGATTGCCACTGGGGCTGCTTGGCCGCAGGGGCAGAAGGCTGAAAGGGCTTTCTCTTAGGTTTTTCAGAACCCCGAGGTTCCTTCTGGGTGGAAGCAATGGAGTCCAAGGTGGCACTGGACTTCTCAATGTGCTGGAGGTGACCTTCAACTCCTGGACCGAACAAGTCAGTACACAGGAAAGGAACATCCGCCACTTTGTGCTAAGTGTCTGCCATAAAGGTCAAGACTCTCAGACAGACCCTGTGATGGATGGTGACTGCGGCTGCCACCGAATGAGCACAAGAATCTCCGATGTCCAGAGCCGTCTGGAGTTGCTGTTTAGCAACAGCCCAACCCTGGTCCCAGACCTGCTTGACAGCAGTCTGAAGGTCCGCGGGGAGATGAGGGTGCACCTTATCCAAAGAGTCCAGGAGGGCATGGGAGAAGTGTGCCATGATGACAGCCGAACTTGCCTGATGGAGACCAATCGAAGAGGCAACACAGACCTTTCTGGCCGAATGGTCCAATTTTTTGGACTCTGTCAGGTCATCTATCAGTGTCTCCTGAATTGCCCAAGCACTGAAATAGACTCAGTCACCAACCCTTCAGCCGAGGGGTGCTGTGTGAACCCCGAAGGGGAGCCAATGGGAACCGCATACTTGTGAGCTATCCAGGCCAAAGGTTCAGGGTAGAAGGCTGGATGCTGCCAAAGCTCCAAGACCAGGACAACTATGGCTTTGGCCACTGGGAAGCCCTCAATGGGAGAATCCCCTTTTCTCAAGTATCTGTTAGGGGTTATTCAGCCTGTTTTTCAACAGGCTCCAAAGGACATCCCTGTGGATTCAGCGATGAGAGACAGGATGCCCAGGAAAGAGATGGGACCTTCCTCCATTGAGAGACTCACTGAATCACCATCACAGGGATGCAAATTCAAGTCAGAGTCCTCAGACTCCAAGGAGTCCGGATAGAGTGGCCGACCACCAGAGTCACTTTCGACCCGCCACGGATGGTTGGGAGTGAGGGTGACAGACAGCCTGTGAGGGAAGCCCTTAATGGGCTGAGAATCCTTAGAAGGAGTCCCTGAGGGAGACTGCTTAGGTGGCAGCTAAACCAAGATCGGTGGAGAGGCCAGTTTTGGCCGAGCCAAGAGGGTCTCCACTGGCTCCATGGGCAGAGGGACAGTGTCGACCGGTTCCAGAGGAGTCGGCGTCAGCCTAGAGGGCGACAGCCATGTGATGGCCAGAGTAGAAGCTGGGGTCAACTTCGGACCATCCAACACCAACTGTTGCCACACAAGGCCCTCGTAGCATCGATGTAGCTTGCACTAAAGCCTCTCCTCATCTGAGGAGGATGAATAGTGGCATTGCCGCTACTTGGAACGCTGCTTGTGAGACTTCCTTGGCCTGTCAGTCGAGGGTGTCTGAGACCTCGACCGTCGGGCGCGGCCCAACGGGGGTGCTCGGAAGGAGCTGGGGAGAACCACGGCTCCTCCAGGTCAGGGAGAGAGACCACGGGGGGGATTCCCAGCAGGCTGGGTCTCCTCCTCAGTAGGTTCCGTCAGGATTGGAGTCCTGAACAAAGAATTGTCAACCTCATCAGTTGACAACGGGTCAACGGGGTCACTGACAATTTCGTCTGGGTTGTCGTCCCACATCTTAGCCAGCTGGCCTGACGGGGGCACTGTGAAGGCAGCAGCCGAGGTCACAATTCTGACCAAAGTCAAAGCAGGAGACTCCTGGGACCAAGATCTTGCTCTGTCCCAAGAGCAATGTCGACAAGACGAACCCTCTCTCAACTCCTTATCCTTTTTACAGGAGCGGGAGATGTGAGAGTTGGACAGGCCCTCCCCTTTTGTCGGGAGAGACTGGCATAACTCCTTGAAGGAGCCTGAGAAAAAGAGCCTAGTTTGAGCGAGAAGACGACCGAAACTGAAGAGGATTGCTCAGCGGCGCAAGCCGCCTCCTCCTCGAAAGCCTTCATTTGCCCTCAGCTGTTTGGTGGACCCCACGACCGCGAAGACCACATGATGGACATCTTTTGATTTGACCGGCGGGTGCCATTTTTCCAGTCAACCGAGCTGCAAACATGCAAGGCAATCATCCAACACTGTTAGATGGAATGTGTAACAAAAGTCGCAAACCTGGGTATCATGGTGATGGCCCAGGCAGTAAATGCACGGGGCATGCAGGTCGGTACGAGACATCTTCTGCCCGCAAGGACACCAGCAGAACGCGGGCAAGGACTTGTCCTCCATCGCAGTCACTATCGCAAATCGATGTGGAGGAACTCAAACGAGTTTAATTTTTGGTAATTTATCCGAAGGTTGAAACACCGGGGTCTACTAAACGAGCAAGCGATAAGGAGGGAACCTGAATCTTCCAGCGGAAAGGAAGATCTGGCGTCAAGGGGCGGAGCCAAGGGATATACCAGCTGAGTGGGAGGAGCCAGCTGTCTGACCATCTGGCAAGATTTAAAGTGGAAAGGGACATGCCAAACAGTGTGGATAGAACAACATATCCACGTCCCCAGAAACAAAGTTTTTTTTTTTTTTTTAGTTGTTGGTTCAGCAACTGATTAAAAAACCGAGAGTTACCTCGGTTTCTTTCTCAAATTAAATATAAATCAAACAACCGGTCCAGGGAAGTAGTTTTTTTTAAAGAAATTTACCTTTAAAATATACAGAAAGTTTCAGCTTCCTCCTGATTGTGAAGAACCAACAGGGAACCGAAAAACTTATCAGAATAACACTAAATCTAGACAAATCCACCTGTAAAACCATGGATAGTGCTTTAAAAATGAACAGAAATAAAAAATACTTGAAAAAAACGAGAAAATAAAATCTTCAGGAAAGATGAAGGAGAGCTCGAAAGGCGTCTGACTTGGGCAAACGGAGTAAAGAATCTGACGTTTGGAGGATGTAGTCCAGGTACTTTAGTTTGAAAACCAAGCTCGAGCTGAACATTCCATCATTAGCATAGGTTCTATTAACCATTTCAGCTCCAGGGCTGCCCTATGATGAGACCATAATGCATATATAAGAATACAGTAAGATTTCCTGGGGTTTGAAATCACATGGTTATGGTGACACTTTGAAACCACCTTTGGCAGGAATTTGTGTGGGGCCGAAGGTCAACTTTAGCCTTATGGAAAACCACAGATGAAGACTCTACAGCAGAGGTTTTCAACCTTTTGTGTCCGAGACCCCCTGACCAAATGTCAGTAGTGTCGGAGACCCCCTACATGCAGCGGTGAGCAGATTCGTTGGCAGCATGGGGAAGGGTACGACTTTATATAACAAAATAAAAAAACAAACACCACAGCACTATAAACCAATATAAAAATGCTTTTTATTGAAATTGTAATACAACTCTATTCAAAATGAAGAAAAAAAAAGACATGAATGCCATTACAAACGGTAATAGTGAAATTAATGAGAAACTTGAGCTTGATGTGATGAGCACAATTTGTCAATCCTTGGTGTTATTTTTGAAAGATAGAGTCTCGGGTCAGGTCAAGTCCTATGAGGACAGGTTGAAGGCACTGAACATGTACTCCCTGGAGGAGAGGAGGGAGAGAGGGGATATGATAGAGACATACAAGTATCTTACAGGGAGGAACAGGGTGCAGGAATGCACTATTTTTAAGCGAAAAAGATGTTCCAGGACTAGAGGGCATAGGATGAAGTTGGAGGGAGGACGATCTCAGAGGAAGCGTGAGGAAGAATTTCTTCACAGAGCGGGTGTGACAAGTGGAACACCCCCAGAGGAAGTGGTGGGGACTGAAACAATCACGGGATTTAAGAATGCATGGGATAGACATAAAGGAATTCTGGAGATCAGGGGTAAGGGGCAACAGACTTCCTGGAAAACATAAACTGAACTTACAAACTTAAATGGGCAGACTGGGTGGGCCATAGGCCCTTATCTGCCGACACTGTCTATGTATCTATGTATTTTCTGGCTGTAGTCTTGATTGGTACTTGTTTTTCAGAGCAGTCAAAGAACAGGATTTACTTCGGAGAAACACAGACTTTGACGGCAGATAAGGACTACTTGGCCCACCCAGTCTGCACATTTCCCTACCTACTGGATAAGCTGCAGATTCTAGTTAACCAACAGCGTACTTCCTGCCACCCCCACTACAATTGCCTTGTGTCTGTCCCATGCATGTTTGAATTCGCCGACTGTTTTAGCCCAACAACCTCCCAGGAAGGCAGTTCCACGCATCCACCACTCTCTCCGTGAAAAAGATTTCCTCACATTACCCTGAGCCGTCCGCCCTCTATCTTTTAAATTGTGTCTCCTTGTTCTTACACATCTCTTTTTCTGAAAGATGCTACCCTCTTGGACTTTGCCGATTCCCTTGAGGTACTTGAACGTTCCTATAATGTCCCCCCGCCCCTCCTTTCATCAAGGGTATACATATTAAGCTCTCTCAGTCTCTCTTCATATGATTTCTGATGCAGACTCTGCACCATTTTAGTTGCCCTCCTCTGGACTGCTTCCATTCTATGTCCTTGTGTAGATGAGGTCTCCAAAACTGCACACAGTACTCCAGATGGGGTCTCACCAACTGTCTGTACAGAGAGATAACCACTTCTCTTTTTCTACTTGTGATGCCCCTTCCTATGCATCCCAGTATCCCCCTGGCTCTCCTTACTGACTTCTCACATTGCTTACCCACCTTTTGATCATCTGATATGACTACCCCCAAGTCCGGTTCCATTTTTGTTGTTGTTAGTACCTCCCCTGCTATTGTGTACTCTTCTCCTGGGTTTTTGTTTCCAAGGTGCATTACTTTGCACTTCTCTGCATTGAATCTAAGTTGCCATATGTCTGACCATTCCTCCAACCTTGCCAAGTGCCTTCTCATCCTTTCTACACCCCCTTGTGTATCAACTCTGTCACAGATCTTTGTATCATCTGCAAAGAGGCATACCTTTCCCTCCAGACCCTCTGCAATGTCACCTATAAAGATGTTAAACACATGTAAGTTGTTGCAAAGCACAGAACCACCTTTAACGCCTTCATTGCTAGCTCCTGGAATTCATTGTGGCTACCAATCTAGAATTTGGCAAGACATGATGATGCAAATCGATTTCTGTGTACACGGTCGGTTGTAAGTTCAAAAAGCTGGTCCTCTTCTTTAGCTGTCAAGCATGTAATATACCACTACTCGTGTTGTGGGAAAGTGGAAACTGAATCCAATTACTGTCACAATGCCAAGCCTCAGATTCTGAACAATAGAAACATAGAATTTGACAGCAGATAAGGACCATTTGGCCCACCCAGTCTGCCCATTTCCCTGCCTACTGGATAAGCTGCAGATCCTAGTTAACCAGCAGCCTACTTCTTCCTACCCCCACCCCCTAGAAATGCCTTATGACTGTCCCATGCATGCTTGAATTCCACCACTGTTTTTGACTCCACGACCTCCCTCAGGAAGGCTGTTCCATGCATCCACAACCCTCTGTGAAAAAATACTTCCTTAAATTACCTCTGAGCCGCCCCATCTTCAAATTGTGTCCCCTTGTTCTTGCACACTCTTTTTTTTGAAAGATGCTACCTCTTGGACTTTGTTGATTCCCTTGAGGTACTTGAAAGTTTCTATCATGTCCCCTCCCTCCTTTCCTCGGGGCTATACATATTAAGCTCCTTAAGTCTCTCTTCATATGTCTTCCGGTGCAGACCCTGCACCATTTTAGTTGCCCTCCTCTGGACAGCTTCCATCCTGTCTATGTCTTTGCGAATACTGGGTCTCCAGAACCGCACATAGTACTCCAGATGGGGTCTGACCAGCTGTCTGTACAGAGGGATAATAACTTCCTGTTTTCTACTGGTGATGCCTCTCCCTATGCATCCCAGTATCCACCCAGCCCTCCTTGCTGCCCTCTCACATTGCTTGCCCACCTTTAGGTCATCTGATATGACTACCCCCAGGTCCCTTTCCATTTTTGTTGTTGTTAGTATCTCACCCCCCATTGTGTACTCTTCCCCTGGGTTTTTGTTTCCCAGGTGCATTACCTTGCACTTATTAGCACTGAATCTAAGCTGCCATACATTTGACCATTCCTCTAACCTTGCCAAGTCCTTTTCATCCTTTCCACCCCACCTTGTGCATCAACTCTGTTGCAGATCTTTGTGTCATCTGCAAAGAGACATACTTTTCCTTCCAGTCCTCTGCAATGTCGCTTATAAAGACACTGAAGAGGACCGGTCCTAATACTGAACCCTGTGGTACCCCACTAGTAACCCCCCTTTCTTCAGAGTGGACTCCATTTACTATTACTCTCTGTGTCCTATTCTCCAGCCAATTTTTACCCAGGCTGTCATCTTGGGACCCACTCCCAGGCTGGCTAACTTGTATATTAATCTTTTGTGTGGCACCGTGTCAAATGCCTTGCTAAAGTCTAGGTAGGCCATGTCCACAGCCCCTCCCTGATCTACAACTTTGGTCACCCAGTCAAAGAAATCTATCAGATTTGTCTGGCATGACCTTCCCACTGTGAATCCATGCTGCCTTGGGTCCTGTGCCCCTCTGGCCTCTAGATACTCAACAATTCTTACCTTCAGAGTGATTCCATCATTTTCCTACCACTGAGGTTAAACTAACAGGTCTGTAGTTTCCTGCTTCTGCCTTGCTCCCACTTTTGTGAAGGGAATCACATCTGCCCCCTCCAGTCCTCGGGTACCACCCCATCCTCCCATGATTTGTTAAACAGGGTAGTCAGTGGTGTCACTAATTCCACCCTTAGTTCTTTTAGAATTCTGGGATGAATCCCATCAGGCCCCATTGCTTTGTCCACCTTCAGTTTTAAGAGTTCTTTCAGAACCCTTTCTTCTATAAATGGGCTGGTATCAACTTCTGTATCCAGAGTGTTTCTACTGTTTGTTTTAGATACCTCCCCTCTTCCTTTGTAAATACTGAGCAAAAATATTTGTTTTAGTATCTCTGCCTTTTCACAGTCACCCTCTGCCCACCCCCCACCCCCCTTATTAAGCCTCACTATCCCTCCCTTGGTCTTCCTTTCGCTCCCTGATGCACCTATAAAAGATTTTATCCCCTCTTAACTGAGTTGGCTATCTTTTCCTCAGTTTGGGCCTTCGCTGTTCTGACTGCCCTCCCAGCTTCCTTTTGCTTTAACTGATACAGTTCTCTGTCCTGCTCCTTCTGTGATTCCTTGTACTTCCTGAAAGCTTTCTTTTTCTCTTGAACCTTCACTGCCACTTCCTTTGAGAACCATAGTGGTTTCTTACATCGTTTTGTTTTGTTTATTTGCTTCACACAAGGCTTGTTACCTCTGTGATGGCAGTTTTTATTATTCCTCATTGTTCTTCCACCCCTCCTTCCTGCCCATTTGATAGTGCATTCCTTAGGCACTCACCCATTTTGGCAAAGTCAGCCCTCCTAAAGTCCAGTACCTTTGCCTTTGTATGGCTTGACTCTATTGCTGTGTTTATTGTGAACCACACTGTTCGATGGTCGCTAGTTCCTAGATGGCTACCCACTTCTACATCTGTGATCCTCTCTTCATCTCCATTTGAGAGAACCAGGTCTAAGACTGCTCCCTCTCGAGTGGGCTCCAATACTAGTTGTCTAAGGTATGCCCCCTGTAGGGCATCTAGAATAACCCACTCCTCAGAGTGGCTGCTGCAACTGCACTCCAGTTAACACCTGGCATATTCAGATCACCCATCAGCAATATCTCCTTTTCTGCCATACTAAGTATACTTTCATCATTTCCTTGTCCTTCACTCCCCTGAAAGGTCTGTATACAACCCCTGTGCGGATTGTGGTGCCATTGCCGGTCTCCAAATTTACCCACAGTGCTTCTTCTCCTCCCTGTTTTCCCTTTTGTTCTGCCACTTTGATTCCTTCCCTTATGTAAAGAGCTACTCTTCCTCCTCTATTACCCTCTCTGTCCCTCCTGTAGATAGTGTATCCTGGTATGTATACGTCCCAGTCATGGTTTTGTGTGAACCATGTTTCTGTGACTGCCACGATATCCAGATGTTCCTCCTCCATCAAGGCCACTAATTCAGGAAGCTTGTTACTCAGACTATGGGCATTGGTACTCATTGCTCTCCATTTTTTGATGGCTTTACCTTCAGTTGCAGCATCCCCCACTGACCTTTCTACCTTGGTCTTTTTCTCATTTACTACCCTGTTTTGTAGGGAGAGGCTGGGATTTTCCTGCTGCTTATCAGTGCCTCCACCCTTGACTAGTTTAAAAGCTTGCCAATGAAGCATTTAAACCGACTGCTCAAAAGACTTGTTCCCTTCCTGGACAGATGTAGACCATCCTGCCAGTATAGGCGGTGTCCCTCCAGGTGGAACCCCAGTCGCCAATGAAGCCAAACCCTGTGCTCCACACCATTTTTCAACCATTCATTAAACTGCATGGTGCAAAGTACCCTCACCTCACTCATGCCATTTACAGGCAGCACCTCTGAGAGAAGGATACTGTGTGTGCTACTTGTCTAGGCCCTCCTCAGTTCTACAAAGTCCTTCTGCACTGCTCTAATCTCATGTTGAGCCAAGTCATTTGTCTCTAGGTGGACAATGACGTCCAGCTCAGACTCCCGTGCAGCTGTTCTCATGATCCTGAGGATGCGCTTCCTGTCCCTCCAAGCCATGGCACTAGGCAGGCACCTTACTTCAGTTTTCCCTGCTCCCCCCCAGTTCTATCCCCCTAATAATTGAGTCCCACCACCGATATTGTTCAAATTGCTGCTCTAATGCTGCCAAGTGTGCACAAATAGTGTCCGATATTTCTGAGATGATGTTAGAATCAGAGTTTTCAATTAATTCTTGTAATGATGGAAATATCAAGGCATTTCCCTGCTGCACTTGCTTTCGCCATTTCTTTGCTCTCTTAATGAAAGATTCCATTTTGTCACACTGTTGCACAATACTGACATTGCCACTTTGCATTGACTTATTAAGCCTGCTCAGATCTGAAAAAAAATCTGCAAGGTATGCCAGTTTTGTTAACTGCACACTGTCTTTAAAGTTGGCCGCAAGTTCTGATTGTGCGTTTTGAGTTACAAAATCATTAACTTTTGCACTAACTCGAAAAACCTGCTCAGAATGGCACCACGAGATTGCCACGTAACTTCTGAATGATACAGCAGAAGGCTCTGTGATCTGCACCCATTTGATCACAAAGAGCAGCAAAAAGCCATGTGTTTAACTCATATTTATTGAGTTTGCACAATCAATCAATACAAGCACAGCCCATAGGACAGTACTTATGGAAAGGATGCATCAATACTTTTACAGTACTACATCGCTGCACTCCTACCAGTGATATATCATAGGAGAGTTATCGATAAAGTTTTTATTATACTAAATAAAATTGTAGGCTATTGCTACCATGAGTGGGGATAAACCAGGAGAGGTATAAATAAATCCCCAAAACACCCCTTTTAATAGGTCTAACATCCAAAGACAGGAAATTAACTGGAGAAATTAGAGCATTCTCCCAGCTCTGCAACATCCTAAAACCTACAGTAGTAATCATATAAAAGTTTGGAAGTGCTGAGGTATACCTCCAGGTACCACTGAGGCACTCAAGTTCACGTGGTGAGCATATAAAAGTTTGGCACTGCTGAAGAGGTACCTGGTACCTTGAGGTATACCTAAGCACTGCCAAAGTTTTATACAATCACCACGTGAATTTGAGTGCCTCAGTGGTACCTCGAGATAATTCTCAGCACTTCCAAACTTTTATACGATCACTACAATATCTAATGTCAGACCACAAGGTCCATCTTCCCACCAGCTCTCCACATTACTCAGTTAATTCTCTAATCTGAATATACTAACAGTATACAGCTAAAGGGAAACATCCATCAACAGCTGGGACATGCCTGGGTGTGAGGCATTAACCGGTTAGCTATTTCACAAAATTAATGCATTTTATTACCTTCCCCAACAAGAAATATCCCCCTCATATCTGGTTGATCCTGCCTCTCTCTCACTGGCATTACAGGACTGTACAGCACACCCACAACCACCTGCGGCTGTCTAAGTATGACGTTTCATACGGGGAGAAACCAGGGTGCATCCATAGACTGTCAATGTAAACGGAGCTATTAACAGCTCTGGTTTGCAAACTACATGTCCCAATGGTATGCCAAGACCAGATATAGACTTGGCAGCCGAGCATCAGTCTATATCTGGTCTCGGTATACCGCTGGGACATGTAGTTTGCAAACCGGAGCAGTTAATAGCTCCATTTACATTAACAGTCTCTGGACATGCCTCGGCTGCTCCCCATATAAAACGTCATACTGAGACAGCCGCAGACATAATTGTCTTATTTATCCTAAAAATACTGTATTCATGTTATCTCCGACATCATCCCATGGCCAAGGATAAATAGCACCCATAGCCACCTGCTTCAAAAACTGACCTACTCCTTAAAGGAAATCATCAATTTGTAAAGGGCAAACCGATCACTGGTAAATCCCACCAATGGGTTTATTAAGCCCATAGTGAATAGACTTATAAACAGGCCTGTGAGCTGAAACATACCATTCCTCCCAGGAGTTTAAAACAAATAACTCCAATCTCAGTCTCATCAAAAAGTAGTTAATAGCAAATCCTGTTTGACTGGGATGGGGGGATAGGTTTACCATAAACCTTGAACAGAACAGGTGAATTATATTTCCTAAAGTTTGAATCCAGATAAATACTATAGACTAAAAAATGCCTACTTATGTATAAATGAATATGATATAAAACATGCAACATCTTAAATGCATAATCTTAAAAAAAAAAATTTATATTAGTCAATTTTTTTCTAAGATACTGGTACACATAAAACTTTTTAAGCAGATTGCCTGCAAAAAAAATGTTGAATTCCGAAAAATGTTCTCCCTAGATCACCTCATATCAACAAAGATCTAAAAATATAACATTTTCTCCAAGGCTGAGGGTTCATTTAAAGAGTACATCCCAAGCCTACAGCAGGACAGTATCACATAACAAATGACAGTATTAAACTGAAACTTTAAACAGTTAACAAATATGCCCCAGGTCACAAATGAAGAGTTAATACCCTAAACGCAGATGTGTGAACACCACGCTGCGAGGTGAGCAAAATGGGGCATGAAAAGAAGGGAAAGAGTAAACTGCATCAACAATGGATGCATAGTACAAAAACCTCCCACTGTAGTTGGAGTAAAAAAAAAAAAAAACGCTTACCATCATGTTCTCATACTTTTATTAAGAAACATTACCAATATCTCACATAAAAGTCCCAAAATAAAGTAAAAGGCCATTTAAGTTAGAATGTAACAAATTGCAATCTTAGCTTTCAGGTCTCCATCACCTTCTTTCCTCATCTCAGGCTTTCAAAACTGCGACTCCCCAGAACTCAGGGAGTTTCCTCCCCATCCGTCTCCGACTCTGATCCATGGGCTGTACAATCCTACTCGATTTTGGAACGCAAATTTCGGCATTCACTGGATCAGAAAAATGGCAAGTTTTATTGCCATAATCCACTTTTAGGCTCACTGGCATTAAAATCACATGGTGGACTCCGAGCTGGCATAGTTTGGTGCAGATCCCATCAAAACCTCCTTACGGCATTGCCATATAGCGAAGCTCAGGTCCAGAAATATATGGGTAGTTGAATCTTGCCAATGAAGTGGACTCTACTGTTTTGCCGTTAGCAGGATACAGTCTTGCTCTTTGATGGAGCCCATTACTGTCAGGATTGTGCTGGCCTGAGAATGAGCTACATCTGCATGAAGTTGTAAACCCCGAGGAGTTGCACGGTAAGCCTGCTGTATCTAACTCAAATATTACAGCTGCAAAATGTCCGGACGTCACTAATCGAGGAATTGGCACAAATCATCCCCCTCCATTGTCTCCGGAAGACCCAAGATACGGATACGGGACACCCGCACCCCATTTTCTAAATTCTCCAGATGGCGTCTTAAAAGCTGGTTCTCTTTCACGAGACTCAAGGGTCACTGCCATTCCCTTGTCAGCAGATTTAGTTGTCCCCTTTGCTTCATCTTCTACTACCTGCAGCTTCGTCTTCACCAATGACATTTTGGCTGTGAAATCTTCAATTTTTTTTTATCTATTGCCTGGATAGCTTTTAACAATGCCTCGTTTGATGGCTGATTCAGGGTAGAAGCAGGAGGTTATCCGTCCATAGTTGGGCCTGGTCGCTTCTCCTTCTGTCGTCGTTTTTGTCCGACCCATTGTGCCAACCACTCTGTTTTGTTTGCATCAGATCACAAGGTTGTTCTACAGATCATGTTGGCCTTGAAAATAAAACTAAGGGATCTTGCACTGCAATTCACTGCGTTTTTGAGGTTAGATGTGCAGAGCTGAAAAAGTTTGCTGCTAATAGCTCAGCTGCTGGCTACTCCTCCCCGTCAATGTTATGTTCTTAATGAAGTCACAACCAGTACAGAAGCATTGTGTTTAACTCAGGGCTAAGTCTTTCAGAAGCTAGGCTCCTTGTGTAGCACACAATGAGTCCAAAGTACATGGTCCAAAGTACATGAAGTGCCACTTTTTTTATAAGTCCAATCAGTCCGCTCCGTAAACCTGTCATAGACATGGCTCCATCAATACACAACACCTTACATTTTGCTCACGGGATACAATTACCTTGTTAGAATTCATCTATCACTTGAAAACTCTGCACCAGTAGTGCAATGTGGCAAAGTTTTACAAAACAGAAATTCTTCTGACAAATTGCTGTCTTCACTAAATTTAACAAATGCAAGCAGCTGGGCATCATTAGAAATATCCGTGGATTCATCAACTTGTAATGCAAGCACATCTGTATTCCGTAGTTTTTCTAGTAATTGGTCTGTTATGTCTGTGGCCGTATCAGCAGCCCTTCTAGTGATGGTATTACCAAAGAAATTGCATTTGGTTTTTCGCTGTATTTATGTCCAAACATGCTTTGACAGGTATCAGTTGCTGCTGGCAAAGCAAGACTCTTGAGTGACAGAATGTGTTTTTTTGCACTTTGCAATTTGAAAAGCTATTTCATAAGATGCTCTCAATGCACTTGTGCCAACAGCTGAAACTTTTTTAAGGACTGTCCGCTGCCTCTGCAAATCTTTGCCACAATCTTAAAAATACTCCAGTGGTTTGTCTTTCAGTCCATAATGTTGGTTTCCAAATTTTGGAGCATTTTAGATGGCTTCATACCTTTGTTTGACAGTACCAATGAACAAACAACACATTGTGGCAACTCTTCTCCCTCTGGTCAAACAACTTTGGCAGTTATGAAACCATATTTCAAATAGTGCTCCTCATATTGCCTGAACTTCTTTGAACGCTTATATTCTGAAATTTCAGGTTGTACACTCTCAAACTTTCTTTTCAGAGGAAAATAGTCCATCTCAATGATGCCTTCAATGCTGCAAGGAGCAGAAAAAGGTATTTAACAATGGTTTTTGGGAACCATTTCACCATCCTGTGAACATTACTATTATACACTGAAGGCATACATTGGGGGCGTGGGCACAGATGACCTGCCAGAAATTCAACATTCAGAAACAAGACTAGCTGGAATCAATACTACAGTTCACAAACAAGAAGCCATGGACCCACCTAACTTACATCCAAGGATTGGGGTAGTAGGGCACAGCTGAGAGCAGACCCACTTTAATCAATACTACACCACAATAAATCATTTTAACTTGCATTCACAAACAAGAATAGCCATGGATGTAACTTACATCCTGCTCTTACATCCAAGGGTTTGGGGAAATGGGGAAACAGCTGACAGCAGACCGAATTTGAATTGGTAACACACCATTCACAAGCAACTCCAGCACTTGCATAATAAATCACATTAATTTGGACTCACCTCAGATTGAGATTAAGTACCTCGTAGTTTACAGCAGTCAAGGTTACAGAAATCAGAACGGAGCTATAAGTTCCAGCAGTGTTACTGGAGGAGACTGACAATATGGAGCAGCAGCCAATGAAAATGGGAGCTTAAGAGCAAGTACCTTGTCGTTACAGTTACCGCGGTTACATAAATCAAAATGGAGCTATTAGTCCCAGCAGAGTTACCGGGGGAAATATATGCTGAAGATGGGCTGGACTGACAAAACTGAACAGCCACCAATGAAAACGGGAGCTTGAGATCAAGTACAAGAGTTACCAGGTTAAAAGGACAAGCACACTGAAATTGGTAAATCAGAGTTCAAAGTAACAGCCAAGGCAGAGGTTATGTGAAAATTTACAACAGAGGGTACTCATTAGGTGTCGGGGGCAACTGATCTGTATGGGCAATTAGAGGTAATGATTATGAGGGGAATGTTAACCGACAACGCTAGCATCTTTGGTCTGGCTTTCAGATAGCGAAATTGGGCAGACTGGGTGGGCCTGTCGGTCCTTCTCTGCCGACACATTCTATGTTTCTGTTACTGTGGAGAGCAATAGCTGCAGTCAATAATGGAAAACCACACAATCACATTTCATTCACTGTAGAGTTACTGAGGCAGGAACAATACTTAGCAGCAAATGAGGTGACAATAAAAGACATCGGACCTATTATTCTGAGATTAACGCAACGGAGTAGCCACGAATGTGAAAATGCAAACAGGAAAAAGTGAAACAGAAGATTTCATTTGCATGCAGCTGAGTACATTTTATCGCAGTTGATATTTTCAGTTGTTGCTCCGTGGACCACCAAGGAATTGATTGCCAGTCCCTGGCTGAAAAACCCTGCTCTACAGAAAGCACCTGGAACTCAGTCACCCATCTGGTCTAGGTGATGGTGACCAAAAATGCAGCCTTCCATGACAGGTGTGACATCTCACTCTTATATGGTTTACTAGTCAGCTTTGCAACAGATGCAGCCTGCTGATGAGGCCCAGGAGATTGCAGTACTGTGTGGAACTGATGCTACAAAGATCACATTTGCCTTGTCCCTGCACACCTTGAGAACCACCCTGTGGATCAAGGGGACTGGAGGGAACACATACAGTGGGCCTGGGGTCCTGGGTCAGAAGAAGGAAGCCCCCATTAACGTTCCTGACTGCAGAGGTGGGCACATATCAGCCTCAATTTTCTGTTCTCCCACGAGGCAAACAGGTCTACCAGAGGGCGCCCCACTGGGGAACAGCTGTGTTACTACATACTGATGAAATGACCACTCATGTGATAACTCTCCCACTTGGCCAAGAGCTTCCCCAAACTGACGTCCTCCCCTGCTATGCACACACCAAGTAGGTCCGCCTGCAGGCTGCGCACCAGTGACCAGGTGCACAGCACTCCCTGTCACAGTGGAAAATTGTGCATTCTGCCCTGTTTGTTCAGGTAGAACATGGTGGTCATGCTGTCTTTGTTGACCTGAACCACCTGACCCCAAATCAGCAGAGTAAACTTCCTTAATGCCTAGTGCATTTCCTGGAGCTCCACCACCTTTAAATGCTTGCAAGTCTCACTCGGAGATCAAAACGACCAATCCACACCACTAATGATACATGCGCTGTCAAAATGAGGGACAGTGCAGACAAAGGACATCAACTCCAAACGGGTTTGAGGGGCACAGCTACCACTCAACTGCTTCCTGCATCGGGTGTGTCACCTGAACCGGCTTGTTCAGGTGGTCTTGGTACTCGGACCAATGATGCCCCAGTTCCCACTGAAAGAGGTGCATTCACCAGTGGGCCCAATGGACCATGATTCTCAAAGTCACAATGAACCCAATAGTTGGAGGAAATCCTAGTCCAGATGCAACTGCCCAACCCAAAGTGATTACGAAAAGTAAGGGGAAATTGTTTAACCAGGAAAGGCACACTAAGACGAGGCTTGTTTCCAGGTGCGACCTGGGAGTAAATACGAATATAAGAAATTGCCAGCAGATACAGGCCTAATGACCTATTGTGTCTGCTTGAGTGTGCAGCGACCAGATTATTAAACTGCAGCTGTCCCCATTAGTAACCCTTCCGATTCACTGCTCCCTACCCCTGAATTTTCTCCCCCCGCTTCCCCTCAACTGTAACCCTCCCCTTGACCCTGTCCCACCCCCTCTTGAAGCTGCCCAACGTCGCAGTGATATCACTTCCTCTAACAGTACATTCCAACCCGCCACCACCCTTTCTGTGAAATAGTGCCTCCTCATATCCCTCTTGAATCTTCCTCCTTCTAATTTCAGATTGTGTCCCCTGGTGTCACTCCCCCCTTTTAACTTAAGCAAACCCTCCAAATACACTTTGTTCATGCCCTTTAGGTACTTGAAGGCCTCAATCATATTCCCTCTCTCTCTCCCTTCTATCCTCCAGGGTATACATGTTGAGGTCCCGCAGTCTCTCCTCGTATGCTCTGTCTGCCATTCCCTGGACCATCTTCATCGCCCTGTGCTGGAACCCCTCTAGTAGTTATTTGTCCTGTTTCAAATAGGGGCACCAAAACTGCACGCAGTACTCCAAGTGTGGTCTCACCAGGGACCTGTACTGGGGCAGAATGACTTCCTGTCTCCTAGAGGTGATTCCTCTGGCAATGCATCCCAGCATTTTATTCACCTTTGCAGTTGCCTTCCTACACTGCTCAGAGTGATTAATGTCTCGTTACCAGTACCCCCAGATCTTTCTCCTCAACTGAAGTGCATAACTGCACTCCCCCAACCAGTAGCTGTTCACAAGGTTTTTAGCCCCCAGGTGCAAGATTTTGTACTTTTTAGCACTGAACCCCAGTTGCCAAGTGTTTTACCAGCATTCAAGTAATGCCAGGTCCTCTTGTAGTGCTTTACCCCCTTCCTCACGATCCACCTCTGTACAGATCTTGGTGTCGTCTGCAAAAAGTCTGATCTTACTCCTTATCTCGCTCGATATATCAGCAATCAAGATGTTAAACAGAACCAGTTCTAGCACCGAGTCCTGCAGGAACCCGCTGGTCACAGCCCTGGGTGCCAAGTGCTCTCCCCCAACTACCTGCTGCCTGTCCTGCAACCAGCTCTTAATCCACCCAACCAGTTTTTTTTTCCCACTCCTAGGCTGTTCAACTTGCTGGTCAGCATTCCGTGAGGCACCAAGTTAAAGGCCTTGCTGAAGTCCAGGTAAAGGGCTTCCACTGCAAGGCCACTATCCAGTGACTGCGTCACCCAGTCAAAAAAGTCAACTAGGTTTGTCTGACATGATCTGCCAGATACAAACCCATGTTGACTGTCATGCTGGAGACCATTCACCTCCAGAAAACTCACCAGCTTTTCCTTAAGGATAGTCTTCATTAGCTTCCCCACAATGGCTGTAAGGCTCACTGGTTTGTAGTTCCCTGGTTCGCCCTGGCTCACTCTTATGGAGGGGCACCACGTGTGCCAACTTCCAGTCCCTGGGTATGTATCCAGTGATTAGGGAAGTGCTGAACAAGTCCACCAGCAGTCCAGCCAGGACCGCTGTCAACTCCTTCAGGACCCTTGGATGCACTCTCTCCGGTTCTGACACCTTATCCACCCATAGGGACCTAAGGCCCTCCAACACCTTGTCCACTGGGATCTCTACATCTGTTACTTCCTCTCCCCCTGATCCCACCCACCTATTTCCCCTGTGGCACAGGGCTATCCTTCTCCCTGGTAAACACCAAGCACAAGCACTCACTTAGTGCTTCCCCTGCTCTGCCCCCTTATCTGCCCACCCTCTATCTTTTGTAATCCTTACAATCTGGTCCTTACAATTTCTCCTTCTCCTTCTTCTTACATACCTGAAGAAATCCTTTTTCCCCCGTCTCTGATCCCACGTGCAAGCTTCAGCTCTCTTGAAGCCTTGGCTACCCTTACTACTCGCCTCTCTGGATTTCTCCATGTATTCCTCCCTGTCCTCATCATGGTTAGATCTCTTGTACTTCCTAAAGGCAGCTCTCTTATCCCTCACCCTCTCCACTACCTCTTTACTCAACCGGCTGTTTTCTGATCCTGGCTTTTTTGCTTTGGCACTTTGTACAAGAGGTAGAGGCTTTTGCCAGACCTAGCTTTATGACGGTCCATTTCTGTCTGTCATCCATGTCAGGTCTGATGTTAGCCAGGTGCCCTTCCAAAGTGATTCCCATCCTGCCAAAGTCTGCTCTTTTAAAGTCCAGAACTTTTTTTTTTGTACTAGCTACCTCCTCCTCTAGATTAAGGGAGAACCACACTGTGCAGTGGTCACTTCCTGCGGAGGGTCTTCCACCCCTTTGTCCTGGAGTTGTTCTCCATCCACCAGCACCAGGTACAGGAATATTCCCCTCCCTGTTTGGCTCTGTCACTTTCTGCGTAAGAAACCATCCTGGAAGGAATCGAGGAGGACCTACTCTCTGGCAATCGAGGTAGTTGGGGTGCTCCCATCCACCCCTGGCAGACTGAAGTCCCCAACCACCAGTGTTGCCTCTCATGCTGAGCCTCCTTATTCGCTCCCCCAGCTCCCTGTCAATTTCTTCACACTGACAGGGGGGCCTATGCACAAGCCCGAACCTAACCTTTCTACCCTCTGAGTTCTGTAGATGGGCCCATAAGGCTTCGATCCTGCCCTCCTTTCCTTCCTCCCTGTTGCACAAAATCCCTTCCTTAACGCAACCACCCCACCCCCTTTCCTTTTAACTCTGCCCCTACGGTACAGTTTGTACCCAGGGATCGCTAAATCACAGTCCTGGTAATGGGTGGCCTATGTTTCAGTGATGGCAGCTATGTCCACCTCCCCTTCCACTATCAAAGCCTGCAGTTCTATTGCCTTACTACCTAGGCTTCTCACATTTAGTGAGACCACCCTTTAGCATGAACTTCTTCCCCTCACTGCCCATTCCCTCACCCCTAACCCCTCCCCATCTGAATTTTACTTCTTCCCCTCCTGCCTAGTGCTGGGGGGAGGCCTATAGGACTCCCCTGCCTGGTGGCACTGTTTGCTGCCCAACCCCATCGCCACCCCCCACCTAGTTTAAATTACACCTAGCTTTGATTAATTCCCACAGCTTTTTCTTTAGGACACCTGAGCCCTCCCCTACTCAGGTGCAGCCTATCCGGTGTATACAGGTCTGTTTTCTCACGACCTACCGTATCCCATGAAACACAAAAACAGACTTTGATGGCCGATAAGGACCGCTTGGCCCACCTAGTCTACCCAGTTCCCTACCCACTGGATAAGCTGCAGATCCTAGTTAACCAACAGCCTATTTCTTCCTACCCCCCTCACAAGAATTGCCTTATGTCTGTCCCATGCATTCTTGAATTCTCCCGCTGTTTTAGACTCCACAAGCTTCTCAGGAAGGTGGTTCCATACGTCCACCACCCTCTCTGTGAAAAAATACTTCCTCACATTGCCCCAGAGTCATCCCCCTCTATCTTCAAATTGTGTCCCCTTGTTCTTGCACATCTCTTTTTCTGAAAGATGCTACCCTCTTGGACTTTGTTGATTCCACTGAGGTACTTAAAAGTTTCAATCATGTCCCCCCTCTCCTCAAGGGTATACATATTAAGCTCCTTTAGTCTCTACTCATATGGCTTCTCTTGCAGACCCTGCACCATTTTAGTTGCCCTCGTCTGGACTGCCTCCATCCTATCTATGTCCTTGCGGAGATGGGGTCTCCAGAACTGGACGCAGTACTCCAGATGGGGTCTCACCAACTGTTTGTACAGAGGGATAACAATTTCCTGTTTTCTGCTGGTGATGCCTCTCCTTTACATCCCAGTATCCCCCCAGCCCTCCCTACTGCCTTCTCACATTGCTTGTTAACCTTAAGGTAATCTGATATGATTACCCCCAGGCCCCTTTCCATTTTTGTTGTTGTTACTACCTCTCCCCATTGTGTATTCTTCCCCTGGGTTTTTGTTTTTCAGGTGCATTATTTTGCACTTCTTTGCACTGAATCCAAGCTGCCATACTACTGACCATTCCTCCAACCTAGCCAAGTCCCTTCTCATCCTTTCAACCCCACCTTGTGTATCAACCCTGTTGCAAATCTTTGTGTCATCTGCAAAGAGGCATACTTTTCCTTCCAGACCCTTGCAATGTCACTTATTAAGACATTAAAAAGAACTGGAACTAGTACTGAACCCTGCAGTACCTCACTAGTAATCCCCCTTTCTTCAGAGTAGACTCCGTTTACTGTTGCCCTCCTAACAATGGAGTCCCCCACCAGGAGTTGTTTCCTTCCCCGTGGGGTCCCATGTCACCCTCCTGTGGGTCTCCTTTGTGGAGGTTCCCAACATCCTCCTTGGTCTCCACTGTGGGTGCCTCCATAGAGGAACCACACTCTGCCAGAGTGGCATATGAACTGTGGAGAGGTACAACTGGAAAGATGCACCTCTGTTCCACCACCCTCACCCTCCCTGAGCCCACTGTGATCCAACCGCTCCTCTTTCTTGGCAATCTCTGAGGCAGCAGCGGTGGTCCTGGCGGTCCCTGGGTGGGAGAGGAGGTCCCCCAAATCCCGGTCAACTCAGCCTGGAGATGTGCAACCTCCTCCCTCAGCCCAGAGAGGTGCCTGCAGATGGGACACCGTATCCTCCAGAATGTCTCCTGCTCCACAGCCATTGCACTGCACCACTCCCATCATGTCTTATTTCTGGCCCCTTAACTGTTGTTTTGAATACTTACTCTTTCTTCTGTTTATTTCTTTTATATATAATTCCCACTTACCTACTGCCTTTGTGCCCTTAAAGCTTATAATCTTCCTGTTCTGAGACAGGAAGTTCCTATATTTCTCAGTAGTCTAGTTACCTCCTCAGTCAGACCTCCAGCAGCTAGGAGGGGGACGAAGAGCTACTCTTTTCCTTCTAGGATGGTGAGTCTTTTGTGGCTCTGTGATCACTCCCTTCCTGCTCTCAAACAGGAAGTTCCTGTTGTCAGTCAAATCCTGTGCCTATAAAAGTAGAACTGGCTAAGGGAGGGGGGTGGTGGAAAAGGAGGGCAATACTGTCCCAGTAGAGAAGTATAGTTCTAACAGCACCTCCTTCCTCTTACTGTTCTCTGCCAGAAGCTATCTAGGGTAGTTTTTAAATCCTAAACACCTGGTTTTCTTCTGGTTAAGCCACTCCCCCTAATTTACAGCTCCTTCCACACCAAGAAAACTGCACGGATAACAATTCACTTCCGCCAACTCAGACAAACACCTAAATAACTGCACAGATAACAATTCACTTCAGCCAACTCAGAGAAACACACTTTTTCTGTTTGTTTTTACCCTAAATTGAAGGTCCCAGTAGTAGCGTTCTAGTTCTTTTGTCCCAGTAGAGAAGTATAGTTCTAACAGCACCTCCTTCCTCTTGCTGTTCTGTCCATGGACTCACACCATACCCCCAAGCCATTCGTTGATCTCTGAAATTCTTTGTTTCCTGGCTCTGCTTGCTCTCGGCACCGGGAGAATCTCACAGAATGCCACTGTCTTTCCGTCTCTACTGCATATCCTTCCTACTTCCTTGAATCTCTTCTGCACCTCTTCTATCCTACTCCCTTCCAAGTCATTAGTACCCAGAAGCACCACAAGGTTTTCTCCTAATCTCCCCACACATCTTTTAATAAACTGCCCCACTTTCCCCACTACCATGCCCGGCATACACTCCACCCATCTGTGGCTTTTCCTGGCTCCCTGTCACCCACCTTACACCCTTTAGAACCAAGTCCCCCAGGACAACAATCCTCCCACCTTTAAACTGTTAACCTCCCTGGTGCTTCCCGTTCCTCAGCTCCCAGTCTCGGTGCCCCCCCCCCCCCGATTCCACTCCTCTAGGCCCCTTTATCTCACTTGATCCCCGCTGAACTGCAACCCTAGATCCCTCCTCCCCCTTACTACTGGCCGGTTAGCTGCATCCTTACCCCTACCTGCACCCCCCACCCCTTCCTGATCCATCTTTCCCTTGTTCTGCATTTGCTCCCTCCCTGCCACTGGCCTCCAATGCCTCCCCTGATCCTTGCTCGTCCCCTACAATTGACCCCCCTCCCATCTACTGCTCCTACCCTGACTGGCTGCACCCCACCACACCTTTCCATTTCCTACCTGGATCCCACCATGCTTTCCTGAGTCTCCTGCCCTCCTATTTTAGCTCCCCCGCCCCCTGCTTCCTGCCTCACTTATAGCTCCCCTGCCTTCTCTGTGACTGTCCACCCCCCCCTTGTTGCTCCAGGTTTGCTAGCACTGAGAACCTGTTCTTATCCTCCCTCCCTTTATTCCCAAGCTTCCCCATCCTCCCTTCCCTGCAACTTCATTCCATGGTTTGCCCCTGTTGCCGTCTTTCCCCTGTCCCTGACCTCCTTCCACCATTCGGCCTCAGGTTTCAACTGCTCCTTAGTGGTAGCATGGTTATCCCTCTGAATCATCTCCCCTTATTTTCCCCTTTGCTTGCCTGTTTTGTTGACTTGGTGAGTTCACCTTTGGTCCCTTGGCCCCTGTTCCCTCCTGCCCCAACCTCCCCATCCACTCAGCTCCCTTCTCTGTCTTACTACCTCCTCCCTAAGTTGCCCAATCTGCCTAAACACCATATACCCTTCTGCCCTCCAAGTAATCCCTAAGAAGATGGCCACCCGGCAACCACTACAGCTTACCACCCGTCCTGGCTCCTCTCCTTGCTTGCTGCCCTCACCCATCCCCCACCCACCTACTATTCCCCATGCTTGCTGATTGCTTCAACCCCTATATCTCTACATCTCCCTTATTCACCCACTCTAGTTTAGTCCTGCTTATGACCCCCCCCCACTATTAGCACATCATCGACCACCCTGAGTATCTCATCCACACTCCTGACTTCTGGGACCCTGTATGCCCTGCCCAGCGAGGCCTGTGGTCCTCCCTGTGGACGTTCTGCAGACACTACCTAGTCAGACACCACACTCCTGCTTTGTGGCACTCACTCTTTGGGTCGCTTGGCACTCTGGGAAATATAAATGGACTCTGGCTTTCCGATGGGCACCTCTGAGTCACGTGACTTCCTGGCTTCCCGCCTACAGTCCCTCGCTCTGTGGCCCACCTCCCTCCTCCCGAACCCCTGATTCACCACATAATGGCAGTTCTACTTAATTTAAATCATTAGCATACACTTTTCTCCCTCACAGCAGCAATCAAGTGTGAAAATATATTAGATTACTTTCCTTTTCCCCTCCAACCTCCTCTAATCAGCATCTCCCTCCTAGTGCCCCAAACTACTAAGATGGCTCCTTTTAAACCACAGACTCTGGCCTTCCGAGTACTGAGTCCTGAGGCTTGAAGAAAGACCAGTTCCACTCCAAGAAAGTACAAGGAAGTTAAGTGACTTGCTCAGGCTCAGCTCGGTCCAATGTAAGTGAGCCCTTGCTTGAAGAAAGTCCAGTTCCACTCCAGTGAATAAGATGACCTGCTTGGGTATTAGCTCTGACTTGGCCAGGCTGACTAACAGGGACAGATCCCAAACTGTCTGAATGGCCAGATCCCTGGATCATTCTTTGACCTTCCTTCTTCTTCCCATGATGAGCCAGCTGGCCAGGTACAGTAAGAACCTGCCACCTCTGCACCTGAGGTAGGCTACCATGATCGACAGGTACCTGGGTAAATATGGCTATTTGGCTGCTGCAGTGTAATACTGCAGATATATTTTTGAACTATTTTTTTCTGTGATTTTTGCTTAAAAGGGTTATATGCAGAGGAACTTGGTTATGTTTCAAAGTTCCAAACAGGCCAGAACTAAGGGTTGCCAAAAGATGTCCATTTTTTTTTTGTTTGCCTTTTTTTTAACCGTTACCTGCACAGAAAATTGGTACTCTGTGATATGAGAAAGGCTTACTTGCCAGGAAGCTGAAAATTACATTTCAAAGGCAGGGGTATCGTAAAGTGACGGGAATTGAGAAGCCATCTCCCCCCATCATAAACTTACACTTCAAAGGAAAAGTACGTTAGGTTACAGGAACTATCCTGGTATAATTTCATTTCATTAGGTGGCAGGAAGGAGAGGGATATCTACACTGGAAGTCTAGTGTGAATACACTTTAGGTGTTATAATTCATCTCCATTTAGAAGTCGTCAGGAAGGATGAGGGAAAATCAAAGGATAACCAGGCCTATAAAAGGTCCACCAAACAGAAGCTCAGGACTTTTTGGCATTGCACTGTATTTTATTTTGGAGACACTTCTGACACACAAGAGAATTGCAGATCAGTGGCTACAGAAAAACTGAAAACTCTTGCAGAAACTCAGCTATTTTACAGACTCTGATCATCCATGAACAAGGTAGAAACTAGACAGTTACATTTTCACAGTGCGTGTTTTTATATATGATTCCAACTTTTGTTTTGTTATTCTGTGACCAGATTTCTAAAATATTTTGTTTGTATGATATTAAAGTAGAGGGTCTGCAAGGGGGGAACTAGGTCGCTGCATCACCTGTGGGAGAAGACACACTCAGGGCGACAAGAGCCAGCCCCGAAGGGCCTGTAACGCCTCGGTTCTTCCCCCAGTACAGCAACCAAGGAGGGTTCGCCCCTGGCTACAGACTTGAGACTGTATTTTACCCTTACCTAGATTTTAAAGAGGAAGTCCTGGGACCTCGTGGCAAGTGTTCAGTTAAGAATGCAGCAAGCACTACAGGAGGACATGAGGAGGGTATTCCTATTCCACCCATCACAGATTGCACTTAGGGGTGGGCATTGTGAGCCCAGTGGTCCTGGCCCCAGGAGTAGGTTCATGACAGTAAACACCTTGGGTGCCAATAACAGGTCAAATGGCATGACCCTGAACTGGTACAGTGCGTCTCACACGTCGACCCAGAGGAACCACCTGAGGGACAGATGAATCAGAATTTGAAAATACACGTCCTGGAAGTGCATGCTTCTAGGGAGGGTACAATCTTTCTGAGGGTGACCACACAAAACTTTGTATGAGGAGAAACATGTTCTGAACATACAGGAGGAGAATTGGGCACCAGTCCACCATCCATCTCAGTACCAAAACGTAACAATATACAGTTACAGAAAGGGTGGTAGAGCCATGGATCTGGCTGCCATCTTACATGGTGGGTGCAAAACACAGTTGTTTTAAGCATGGCTGGACAGAATGAAGGGTACAGCAGATGTTCAGGGCATCAGAACCGAGGAGGAGAATGGAGGGATGGTGGGTAAGGCTAAGACCGTGGTGGAACACTAGGCCCAAGGGCTAAATATGGAACTCAGGCAGAATGGATGGATCTTTGGTCTTTTTCTGCTGTCACTTTCTATGTTTCTAAATCCCTGTGAGACTAGTGCACCCAGAATGACATTCACAACACTGCATTCCAAGAGTTGAGTGATCTTGCTCTTTAGTGTGGCCAGAGTTTCCACAGATACTACAGACTCCATCGGTGCTCAGAGGCAACAAAAAGTGAAGGTCTCAAACTCCAGAGACAAACCTGATCCCAGAACCATTAAAACACACTTCCTAACATGACGGCTGACCACTGTGAAAGGAAATAGGAACGTTAACCCCCAAGTGAGAGCTGCAGCAGGGATGGAGAGAGGGAGAATGGCTTCCCAGTGCCTGTCAATTTTTACCCTTGGAGGTGGCTCTGGAGGACTGGCTGCCAGACACATCACTACCCTTCCTTTTTCCAGACCCTGACCACCTGATTTGATCTGTTTAACCAGATGGTAGCACTTAAACTGTTGCCTCTGCTGCTGCTGAGGCTGTTGGACTCCAGAGCTGTGAAAGGTAATCCAAAAGGAGACCAGCTTGGGTATAGGCAACGCTTAGCCTGCTGGGGCAATGCCACTGAGATCAATGCGACGCTGCACTGTTCTCAGTTCCGGTGTGATGGTTTTCCACCCCAGGGCCAAAGAAGGACAAACTTGTTCACTTAGGCTGTGTCTCTGGTGTAAATGTGGAGACACAAAGCCAGGACCTCCTGTGCAGAGACATAGCTGCTGTCACTGTGCGCCCCGACAAATTCTCCCAGTACAAAGATGTTAATAGCTGCTGCTTAGACAGGAAGAGTGTCCAGGCTTTGGGTTGGCTATCCATAAGAAGCAGAGGGATCATGCCTGTAAGTGATAGCTAATGACCAAACCAGACCATCAAGGCTGATAGCCGGCCTGATGAATCCCAAGGGAGGCCTACACATAGACATAGATTTAAGTACATTCTGTTTGCTGGATTCTTTTTCCAGCAGCTTGTCTGCATTGCCTGGCACCTTCAGCATTTAGAAAGTTGAGTCAGTCACCAGGCACTCTGCAGATTGATGGTCTGAGAACCCGTAGAGCCCACCAATAGGGACAGCATACCTGCAGTCTGTGTGAGTTGCCAGAGTTCATTTTTTTTCTTGCCATGCTGTTGACATCCACCGATGAACTGATGAAGAGGGCAAGCTGGAAGACAACTGCCCACCATGGTGCTGATGGCGTGGACCCAAGACAGATCAAGGTCGAGACCTTTTTTTTTTTTTTGTGAACTCTCTTTATTCTCCTCCGGACCAGGGCATCTCTCTGAAGTACCCACACGACCGCCGCCTCTACTCCTGGGCTGACCCCTCCCCCAGGTCCCAAAGACTCGTCCAGCCAACTGGTTCAGGGTCTCTCCACCCTTGGAGGCCTTCCCGAGATCAGAGGGATGGTTGTGGGGCCGGGGTAAGGGATGGGGGATCCAGTGAGGGTAGGTCCAGCAGTGGGATGTGGGCACTGGTCCACAGGGTCTCCTTCGCCGTCTCTGGTCCATCAGGGTTTTCTACATACACCCGTTACCCCGAGGACCCGGAAGCAGTATCGCATGAGCGTGGAGGCATGCAAGCTCACTGCAGCTCCAGTCCACAGCCTCATCCACCCTCCCTGGTCTACCACCAGGGCTCCTTGAATGTGACGCTACCACCGGCCTCCACCAGGAGGCAGCCAAACCCTGAGGAGCCCCTCTGATCCCTCCCCAAGGGTGAGAGCTCCCATGTGGCAGCTCAATCAGTACCTTGCCCCCCCCCCCGCCGACCTCGATGACCTGAGTCCATTCCCGAACCCGGGTCGCCAGCATGGTGCTAGGGGTGGCGTCCAGCGCCTCAACCCTCAGCACCACTGGGCCAGCCAAGGTTGAGACTTTGACTGGGACTTCACCGTTCATCATTAACTCTCAGGTCAATGTCGGCCCAGAGGTGGTGCAGCATAATAAACCATTTGCTGGGTCACCTTAGGAGTCAATATCAGCACAGTGACCACTAGTGGAGGCTGCACAGGGGAGGTTTTGGGGTACCGAAAGCACCAGTGTCCTAAAGAGGGATGAAGCCTCATCCCCTCTCTTACTCAGAGTCTACAGAGTAGATGACAATCTCAACTGGATTACCGTCCAGGATCAGCTGGGTAATTAACTCTTTCAGTGGTACTGCTGAAATGCTAACCAGTTCCATGACTGGCACCAAGGTTTACAGTTTGGGAAGTCAAGACATCAAAATTTTTTTCAGTACTGAGGGCTCTCATCCAAATTACATATCAAAAGAAACAGCTCCCTAAACTCCAGGTGCTCTTAGCATGGCATCCGTTTCATAGCCAGCCCCACCAGAACCAAAGTCAGGGCTGACAAGGTCCCTGCCATCTTTCTCTATGGCCTGGAGCTAGGCTGCTGAACCTGTGACCGCTGAGACCTCCTTTTCCCAAGGACAACCTCAGAGAAAATGCACCTAGCACTCATCAAGGGACGACAGAAGTACTACTTCGTAATTTGGAAGTTTCCAACATTGTGCTCAGCACACAGGCAGTAGAGATAGAGATGATGTCTGTCAGACATTTTCAACTGGCACTTGATGCAACACTTAAAACCAGGGGTCTTACGTTCCATCTGACTGTTGTCCAGGGAGTGCTAAGTGGAAGACAAGGCACACACAATAAGTAGAAAGCTGAAAGAAATTTGAAGAAATATTGATTTAGAAGTGCTGGAAATTTATACTCTCACACAGCAGGAGCTGTGAAAGAGCAGACATGTCCCTTCCAGTGGAAAGACAGATCTGACATTAAATGGAGTGCAGCTGGTGGATGACACCACAGGTGCTGTGAGGAGTCAAGCCTGAATATTATTCCTGAGACTGAGCTACGCCCAGCATAAATGCCTAAGTGTGGATGTGAACTGAAGCTAGGTAGTTGTAAAAGTAAGTGACTGACATCACTGGGGGCTGAAGCCCTCTTTTTATCCACAGGGACAGGTAAAGTGAGGAGCAGGGACAGTACACACTTATATCACTGTAACAGGTTTAGTTTTGGTGAAAGGTGAGAAACTGACAGCACTGGCAGCTGACATCCTCCATATATAAACAAGGAAAGGTACAGTACAAACTTCCCACAGTACGATGGGTTTAGTGCCGGTGAAAGATGATGGACTGACAGAACTGAGGGCTAATCCCTCTGTTTATCCTCTGTTATAGGAACAGTGCAGTCTCCCCACATCCCAGGTAACCATAAATGAATGATCTGATACCCCAACCCCCGGTTGGTACTTACAGCTTATGCCTGTTGCCCATGTCCAAGCAGACAGTGGGGACCTTGCTGCTGCACTGCTGATGGAATTTGTAGCCACAAGTCTGACAGCGGAAGCCATGGAACAGGAACTTCAGGCAGAAGTCGCAGAATACCAGGTTAAAAAATGTCTTCCTTGCCTGGGGAGAGAAAAAAAAAACAGAATGATGACCCAGGTGTCCACCATCCATGTGTCCACCTATCAATCAACCCACCCACCAACCTACTGTACCATCCTTCCATTTATCCATCTTTCCATCCACTGAGACTCCCCCACATATTTATCCATCTTGACCCTCCCACCCACCAATCCGGCCCCCCCCCCGGCCATCCACACAGCAAAGAAAAAATTCTGCCATTAGAATTGCATGAGCTTGCAGGTCTATGAATAGTACAGCTGGGATGAGATGGTGTGACCACACCTGTCACTGCTGAGGGTTGGAGGACACTACCCATCTGTGCCTGTCACAGCAGAGGACGGAAGGAGATTGCCTGTTCCTGCTGTGAAGCAACCATCATTCTGCACCCGTGGCACAAATCTATGAACGGGCTAGTACAGCACGTTTGGGGGCAGGTTTTATTTTGTTGTTACTATTTACAGTTTGGCCACTAAATTCTCTGGACCCCCCTGACCACCCACTCCAATACAAACACAGATCTATGTACACTCACATACATATATGTGGTTCGTTTCAAGTTGGTGGGAGTGTGGGGCCCAAAAAGCCCCGTGCTCCCACCAATACATATATTAAGTACTTGTACTTACGTTAGGCAGAAATTTGCAAGTTTTGGGTCCCATGCTCCCACCAGCTTGTGTAACATTGTACTTTACTATGTTTTCTCAAAAAGTAAGGAAATTATTTTCAAAAAACTGCATTAATGCAATAGTTAGGGTTTTTTACAGCGACAAAAGCGAGGAAAGTCGCTGTCAGGGTTACCATCCCTTGCACCCCACGACCACCCCACCCCCACCAACAGGCACTGGGATGTATGTTTGTACAATGGGGTCGTCTGTCCTAACTCTCACCCCATTCCATGTGTAAATAATCTGAGGTGGTGCAGTACAGGAGAATGGGGCAAGAGTTAGGACCGATGACCCCACCACACACCCCGATGCCTGTTGGTGGGGCGGGTGGTCGGGGTAAACGGTGGTAACCCTAATGGTGAATTTCCCTTACTTTTGTCACTGTAAAAACCCTAACTGTTGCATTAACACAGTTTTTTGCAAAGAATTTCCTTACTTTTTGAGAAAGCATAGTAAAGTACAATGTCGCGCAAGCTGGTGGGAGCGTGAGGCACAAAACTTGTAAATGAACCACATTTTCATTCATCGGAGTGGCATAATTCCACACCCGTTTACATTTTACACACCTAACCACTGAAAATTACCTCCGTGACAGTAAGGCTAGCTACCCTGTAAATGTCAAGTCACTGTCACAATGCAGAACGCTATCCGCAAAACGTAAAATGTGTCACACAATATCTCCACAGCAAATTAATTTTCCAACACCTAAACACCATAATTCACATCTACAGGACATCCCCTCAACACCCTCCAAATTTCAAGTTAAAAGACCAAACCATTTCCGAGATATTTAATTTTTAAAGTTTTAGTTTTTCATTCATCGGAATGGCATAATTCCACACCTGTTTACATTTTACACACCTAACCACTGAAAAGTACCTCTGTGGCAGTAAGGCCAGCTACCCTATAAATTTCAAGACACTATCACAATGCAGAATGCTATCCGCAAAACATGAAATGTGTCACGTAATATCTCCACAGCAAATTAATTTTCCGACACCTAAACACCATAATTCACATCTACAGGACATCCCCTCAACACCCTCCAAATTTCAAGTTACAAGACCAAACTGTATCCAAGATATTTAATTGTAAAGTTTTTGCACCTTTAAAAATTCTTTGATTGCAAGAATCGGCTGCGACCTCGCAATCAATGATCATCTTTGATCGTGAGGGGACATCTGGTCGTGAAATCTGGGCTATCTGGTCCCTCCCAGAGACATCTGGTCATCTCATCCCACCCTCATGAACAAAGCTCGCGATCAAAGAAATCTCACGACCAATGAATTTGGAGGCTTGCGATCAAAGAATTTAAAAACGTTAAAATTCCATTTTGTGACACAAAGAAGCCCCCTGAGCAAAACCCATCCTAGTTTTACTTCACAAGTCACCCCTGGGCTGAGATATTCGTTTTTTCCAACCTCAAACTGAAAACAAGATGGCGGCCATCGCAATCGATACATTTCTCGCAATCAAGAGCCTGCAAATTCTTTGATCGTGAGAAGTAACCAGATGGTGAAAACACCATTCTTCTTTCACAAAACAACCATGTTAATATTTCCACAGACTTACAATGGGAGCTAAAAAGTTTAATAACTTTTGAATGGATTACTACTTTTTCACCAAATAAAACGTGGCATGTTCCCTGACCCAAGCTCTTTCTACGTGCCAAGTTTCAGACTGTCACGCCACATGGGAGCTGTGCAGCACCATGAACAAAATAAAAAAAACTGCCCTCACAACTGGCGAAAAGTGCATTTTTCGCGATTCACTGCGCAAAAATTGTACGTTCGACCAAAACACAAATTGGTAAATCAAGAGATCTACCATGCCCCATCACACATACCAAATTTCATGTAAATCCGTTGAACGGGTCCAAAGTTATTAAGACGCACAATTTCAAGTTTAATGTTAAAGTGCCTTCATAACCCTAACTATACGGGTGCGACCGCGCCCCTATAATGTACACACATATATATCAAGCTCGGCCAGAATCTCTGTGGATTGTTCACGACAGGCCTCCCTAATATGTTCCATCTACAGTCAATGCATTTGTGAAATTAACAAATTCTGGTCAGATCCACCATGGCTGCATAATGAAGTTGTGTGGAAATATTAAGGAGGTATGGAGAAACAACACAATGATTTCTAAGTAGTAAGATTTGTTTTAGTTTCTGTTCTAAGGAAAGCATACACATTATCAGGAAACTATATGGAGGTGTACATTATAATGGAGGGAATAGGAAGCAATTTAGGTTTACAAAAGAACCCCAGAGCAAATGCCACTGAGGTATATGTTATCCCAGATGATATTGGCCAGACAGCCACATTTTAAAGAAAACACAATCGCACATACCCCAATAATGCAAAGCATCATGGGAAACATATGCAAATCCCCATGATGGTACAGAAGGTGGCAGTACACAAAAAAGTAATGGCTGGCATACGTTCAGCCTTAGGATTATTTACAGTTTTGTTTTTTTAAAGAAACAGTTTTTGTCCATGAAGTGATGTAAGTTATATTTAAGCAATGTGTTGATGTCAGGAAGTCAGATGTAATGATGGACTGTTAGCAGAGAAAATGTGATAGTAACTTTCAGAGGGGGTCGCTATTGATAAGGGTAAGGTAGTTATGCTTGTGATAATGGGAATATTAGAAAAGTATGAGGTCTACGCAGAAGTGCAGTACAAATATGCACAGTTTCATAAGTACGTACTGAGAGTGCAGGCAAATGTGATAGGCAGGTTTGTTTTAGAAACAGGTAAAAACAGCGATACGTGCAATTGATAGAAAGACAGATAATTACATAGCCAAATATATAGAGAGAGAGACAACGCACAGACAGACACGCAGATTAGAAATGGCAGTGAAGTACTGAAGTGACGCCAACCCACCCCCACCCTGCAGAGATGGACAGGCACTGGGGTGTGTCTCTGGGTCACTGCCCCTAACGCTCATGCCATTTCACCTCACCCTACCCTTCAGACTCAGATAAGTATCGAGGTGTGCCTTGGGGTGTTCAAGCTTTACACTCAACCCATTCCATAAGCAAATACACTGAAATAGGTTCAGTATAAGAGAACGAAGTGAACTTTGGGGCTGAAGAGTCAAAGGCACACCTCGATACCTGTCACTGGCTGCAGGGTGGGGATGGGGGTGGAATGTCGTAAGCATTACTGTTGACAATCCCAAGTCACGTCCCTGATGCCTGTCAGTCCCTACAGGGCAGGGTGTTATGGTCAGAAACCCTAATGCCCTGCGCGTTTCTTGGTATTTTCACTCCAAGTTTTCAACATGGGCTTTTTGTAACCCCACCGCATGAACAGTGACACCATCAGTTCATTAGCCAAAAGGTGATTTTGCACAGTGACTGTGCCATTTGGTGCCACAAGTGCAAAAACACATTTTGAACAGGATGTAAAAAATGACAGCTGTACTGTTCATGAGGAGGTGTAAAAAATTGTAATGTTGAAAATCTGGAGTGAAACTATAAAAAAAAAATTGGTGAAGTAATGAGCTTGGGTAGAAACTGCGCAACACACACCCATAATGCAATTATTTTGGGGCTTTGTCACACCAGATTTTCAACACAGGGATTTTGAGACCTCTGCTCATGAACAGCAGCACTGTGATTTTCTTAATCTGACCTGAATGTTGATTTCACACAGTGACCGCGCCCATTGTGCACCAGATGTGCAAAACCACATTTTGGGCAGGATGTGAAAAATGACAGCTGTGCTGTTCACAAGGAGGTATGCAACACTGGAAATGTTGAAAATCTGGAGTGAAAATATTAAAAATTCTCGAAGTTACAAGTGTGCGTGGAAACTGTGCAACGCATGCTCATAACAGTCATTTTGTCACCAAATTTTCAATATAGGCAAGTTACAAGTGTGCATGAAAACTGCGCAACGCACGCTCATAACATAGTCATTTTGTCACCAAATTTTCAATATAGGCATTTTGGGACCTCTGCTTACGAACAGTGTCACTGTGATTTTCTTACTTTGTCCCAAACACTGATTTTCCACAGTGACCGTGCAATTGTGTGCCAGATGTGTGAAAACACATTTTGGGCAGGATGTGAAAAAATGACAGATGTACTGTTCATAAGGAGGTGTGAAAAAATGGCAATGCTGGAAATCTGGAATGAAAATATTCAAAATTCTCGAAGTTACGAGCGTGCGTGGAAACTGCGTAATGCACGCTCGTAACAGTAATTTTGGGGAATTTTTTTCACCAAATTTGCAACATAGGCTTTTTGGGAGCCCTCCTCATGAACAGTGACACTGTCATTCTGTTAATCAGTTCCAAAAGCGATTCCACGCAGTAACTGCAAAATCACATCTTGGAACCGAATAATTTTATATATATATACTGTATATATATATATATATATATATATTTTTTTTATCAGGAGAGACCTGACAGTGACTGAATTAGTGAGGTGGGGTCCCAAAAACCCCATGTTGAACATTTGGTGCAAAAGTCACAAAACTGGCCGAAATATCCACCCAAGTTGAAAAGAAAAACATTTACTGTATGCCATTATGTAGCTTGCTGGCATTTCTTCAGTTCACAGTCGGCTTTGAAGAGTGCAGACGTGTTCTCTCTCCACCGAAGATCATTGCACCAGGCTCCGGAAGTTAATTGTGGAGTGAGGGGGGATGGGGTGCGCAGAGCATGGGTGCAGGTTGGGGGAGAGGGGCACCGCAGACAACAAGGGACCATTTTCTTGTTTACAGGTTAAACAAAATAATAAAACTGTTACAGAAAAGTTTTCTTTTTGACAGGGACATTTGGCATGTTGGGCTCCCAGCATGCCACCTAGGTGTTTTATGTGTGTGGGGAAGGGGACTGGAGCCAACGGGGATTGGGCACCCCGTCAGCAAAGAAAAAAGGGTCTTTGTTTGGTGGGGGCATGATGCCGAGGGGGACTGGTCTCCCCCCTCGGCAGACAAATTATTAGACAGGGGGACCATTATGCTGATGGGGATTGGGCTCCCCCATCAGCAAATGAACTAGGAAGGGGGCACGCAGACAGAGGGATTGGGCACCCCAGACTTCAGCTTTCTGGGTACTAGAGGCAGAAGGCAACAGTGACAGCCAACTCCATGTTTACTGAAATGTTACACCAAGCAAGGCACTCCCTGCAATGAGGTGGTGCTCCCTCACTGCAACGGCAAAATTCTTTCAAGTTGGTGGCATGCTTTTGCACTGGCATCATAGACAGCATGCTTGTTTATTGTTGCCACAGAGACCAGCCCCACAAAGCAGTGGGGGCACTGACCACAACACGACAGCACCTCCACAAACTGTCACGTTTCTTGTGCATGCGCAGAGGCAAACATAAAAAGCGCACCTAAAATACAACATGGCATGATCAGTCTCCACAGTGCTGTAACTGCCAGAAGTTGGCAGCTTTACTGAAAACTTATTTTTCTGGTCTACTACCAAGTGTGTAAAATGAATAACACTGCAGGAACGTGTGTGTGTGTCTGTGGTGCACTTGTGCACTCATGACCTTGGATTTATAAGCTGAGCGATATTGTACTTATATGAATTTTACTCCCTCTGTTAACAGAACCTCATTGATTATGGCATACATTAATCATCTGTCCCTATGTTCAAATCAAACTTCTGTGGCTGAACTCCATCGTACAGTTTCTTTCCTTAATCAGACATGATAGCTAGTGCAGCCTACTCAGATAAGATATTCCCAGAATTCATAAGGTAGTGCTATCATTTATCAGCTGTTTGCTATCCTGAAAGTATTCTGTTTCTAACAAAGGTTGCTCCTAAATTGCTGTTTTGGTTCATTCGACTTCAGCAGTCTAGGGCTGTACTAATGGCTTTCAGGGATTTAAAGCCACATCTTCAAATAAAAACAAGCATTTGTCAATGCCGAATGTTGTCTTGCTGACACTAGCATTGGTAGTGAAGGAGTTAGAGAAATGCATAATAGGAATGGCAGTGAAGTATGGAACTGACACCAACCCCACCCCCACACAGCAGAAACTGACAGGCATTGAGTCATTAGCCATAATGCCCATGACATTTCACCTCACTCTATCCTGCAGACACTGACAAATGTTGCAGTGTGCCTTGGGCTCTTAGACCCATACGCTCACCCCATTCCATAAGGAAATAGGCTGAAATGGGTGCTATATAGGAGAATAGGGTGAACTTTGGGGCTAAAGAGCCCAAGGCACACCTCGATGCCTGTCACTGGCTGCAAGGTGGGGGTGGGCATGGACTGGTGTGAGCATTACAGCCAGCAATCCCAAGTCACACCCCTGACTTCTGTTAGTCTCTACACGGTGGGGCATTGTGGTTGGAAAGCTTAATGCCCCAAGTGTTTGCTGTCATTTGCACTCCAAATTTTTAACATGAACTTTTTGTGACCCCATCTATGAACAGTGTAGCACTATCAGTTCATTAGCTGAAAGGTGATTTTGCACAGCGCCCGCACCATTTGGCACCACAGGTGCAGAAAAACATTTTGGGCAGGATGCAAAAAGTGACAACTGTACTGTTCATGAGGAGGTGCAAAAAATTATAATGCTAAAAAATCGAGTGAAAATATGAAAAATTGGTGGTCACGAGCATCCACAGAAACTGCGCAACGCGTGTCCATAACGCAATTATTATGGGGATTTTCTTAACCAAATTTTCAACACAGGCATTTTGGGACCTCAGTTCATGAACAATGTCACTGTGATTTTGTTACTGTGTCCTGAACATTGATTTCCCACAGCAATCATGCCATGGTGCGCCAGATGTGAGAAAACACATTTTGAGCAGCGTGTGAAAAATGTCAGCTATACTGTTCATAAGGAAATGTAAAAAATGGCAATGTTGAAAATCTGGAGTGAAAATATTAAAAACTGCCAAAATTACAAGCATGTGTGGAAACCGCACAACACACGCAACAGTCATTTTTATGTTTGCTTGCACGCATGTGCAAGAAACATAATGCCTTCATCGGAGATTTCGGAGGTGTGTCACCTCCTCCTCCAATTCAGTCAGTGGGCTGGCAGGCGTGGCCCCTGTAAGCCAATGCATTTTGGAGCTGTGTATGACACGCTCCAAATGCAGTGGCACTCAGATTGAGAAAGGGAGCTACGCTTGGTGAGCACCGAAAGATATCGCTGCTCATGCGCCGCTCCCCACGCACTGAACAGAGCGTGCGGCCCCGTACTGTATAGCCGACGGGGTGCCCCAATCCCGTCGGCTGAGCTGCGTCCCCACCCCCAGTTGTAGGTGCCACGCTGGGAGCCCACCCCAGCATGGCAAGCACTGTGCTCCTTGGCGTGGGTGCCCAATCCCCGCTGAACGCCTCCGAAGTCCTTGTGCCACGCTGGGAGCCCACCCCAGTGTGGCAAAGGTGCCGCGATTTTTTGTATTTTGCCGACGGGGTGCCCTAATCCCATCGGCTGAACGCCTCTGTTCTGTGCCACGCTGGGAGCCCACCCAGCGGCAAACGCCCCATGACGCCTTTTTGTTTTTTCCCTGTAAAATAAAACTGTCTCCGCAGCTGCCTCCCAACCCTCCCACAACCCGCATCCACCCACTGCGCACCCAGCCTCCCCACACCATCCCATACTTACCTCCGGACTCCGTGCGACAATCTTCGTGGACCGGGAACACGTCTGCACTCTTCAAAGCCGACCGCGAACTGAGGAAATGCAGGTAAGCTGTATAATGGGTTACATGGGGGTTTCAACTTTATTGCATATCTGGGCATTTTGAAATTTTTGCAAATTTTCAACATGGGGTTTTGGGACCCTTCTCATGAATTATGTCACTGTCATGGCGTTATTCGGGCGAAGGGTGATTTGAGCGCAGTGACTGCGAAATCACCCTTCGGCCCGAATACCGCCATGACAGTGACATCACTCATGAGAAGGGTCCCAAAACCCCATGTTGAAAATTTGTGCCAAAATTCCAAAAATGACTGTTTTACTAGGGTGCGTTATGAGTTGCTAAGCAGGCTCAGAAGTTCCAGATTTCAATATTTTCACTCTAGATTTTCAACATTGCCATTTTACCACACCTTCTTATGAGTAGTACAGCTGTCATTTTCACATCTCACCCAAAATGTGTTTCCACCCATGTAGTGCAGAATGGCAGCAGTGTCTGCAAAGAAATCAATGTACGGGACAAATTAAGAAACTCACAATGACACTGTTCATGAGCAGAGGTCTTAAAATGGCTATGTTGAAAATTTGGTGAAAAAATTCCTAAAAATGACTGTTTTACGAGGGTGTATTGCGCAGTTCCTACGCACACTCGTAGGTCGCGAATTTTCAATATTTTCACTCCAGATTTCCAACATTGCCATTTTATCACACCTTCTTATGAGCAGTACAGCTGTCATTTTTCACATGTTACCCAAAACGTGTTTCTGCCCATGTAGCACACAATGGCGCAGTCGGTGTGCGAGATCAATGTACGGGAAAAATTAAGAAAATCACAGTGACACTGTTTATGAGCTCAGGTGTTAAAATGGCTATGTTGAAAATTTGGTGAAAAATTCCTAAAATGACTGTTTTTGGCGACGTTATGCTGTACAGCTCCTATGCACGTCAGAAGTTCACGATTTTCAATATTTTCACTCCAGATTTCCAACATTGCCATTTTACCACACCTCCTTATGAGCAGTATAGCTGTCATTTTCACATCTTGCCCAAAATGTGTTTCCACCCATGTAGTGCACAATGGCGCAGTATGTGCAAAATCAATGTATGGGACACATTAAGAAAATCACAGTGACACTGTTCATGAGTAGAGGTCTTAAATGGCTATGTTGAAAATTTGTGAAAAAATTCCAAAATGACTGTTTTACTGAGCGCGGTCATAGTTCCTATGCATGCTCGTAGTTTGCAAATTTAATATTTCACCCAGATTTTCAACATTGCCATTTTATTACACTTCCTTATGAACAGTACAGCTGCCATTTTCATATGTCGTTTATATGTGTTTTCACATGTAGCTGCACAATGGTGCTGTTGGTGCTAAAGCAATGTTTAGGACAGATTAAGAAAATCACAGTTACACTGTTCATGAGCAGAGGTCTTAAAATGGCTATGTTGAAAATTTGGTGACAAAAGTCCATAATATGACTGTATTACGGTGAGCAATGCGCGGTTTCCACGCACCCTCGTAAGTTCATGACTTTGTAATATTTTCAGTCAGATTTTCACCAGTGGCATTTTTCACACTTCCTTATGAACAGTACAGCTGTCATTTTTACAACATGGCTGAAGTGTGTTTTCACACTTTCAGCGCTGAGATGCATGGTCGCTGTGGGAAATCATTGTTCGGCACAGATAGAGAAAATCACAGTGACACTGTTCATGATCGGAGGCAGCAAAATGCCAGAGTTGACAATCTGCTGTAAAATATCCCCAACCTAATTATATTACGGGTGTGCGTTGCACAGTTTCTATGTACGCTCATGACTTCACCATTTTTTTAAATATTTTTACTGCAGATTTGCAACATTGCCATTTTTTACACCTCCCCATGAACAGTACAGCTGTCATTTTTTACATCCTGTTCGGAATGTTTTTGCACCTGTGGTGCTAAATGCCGTACTCGCTGTGCATAAGCAGCTTTCGGCTAACAAACTGATATTCCCTCTGTTCATGAGGTGGGGTCACAAAAAACATGTTGAAAATTTGGAGTGAAAATACCAACGAATGCCTGAGGTATTAGGGTTTCCAACCATAACGCCCAACACTGTAGAGAATGACAGGCATCAGGGGTGTGACTTGGGATTCCTGCCTGTAATGCTCATACCATTCCACACCCTGCAGTCAGTGAGAGGCATCGAAGTATGCCTTGGACTCTTCAGCCCCAAAGTTCACCCCATTCTCCTATATCGCACCCATCTCACCGCATTTCCTAATGAAATGGGGTGCGCATAAGGGCCAAAGACCCAAAGGAACACCATGACACTTGTCAGTGTCTGCATGGTGGGGTGTGCTGAAATGGCGAGGCCGTTATGCCCGATGACCCAAATGCACACCCCAAAGCCTGTCACTCTCTGCAGGGTGGTGGTGGGGTTGGCTTCAGTTCAGTACTTCACTGCCATTCCTATTACGCAGCTCTGTAACTTCTACATTACCACTGCCAATGCCACCAAGCAAACATTCGGCATTGACAAATGCTTGTTTGGACTTTTTTCACTAAATTTGCCACACTGGCTTTTTACGAGCACATCTTATGAACAGTGACACTGGTGTTTCATTAACCAGTCCCAAAAGGTGATTCCACGCAGTTACCACAAAATGACCATTCAGGACTGAACGAAATGACAGTGACTGTGTTCATGAGGAGGGGTCCCAAGAACCCCATGTTGAAAGTTTGGGACTAAAACTCCCTAAAATGGCAGAGATATCCACCTAAATTGCTCCCCACACACACACACACACTGATTGCCATTATAGGACTTACCGTCATTTCTTCAGTTTGTGGTCAGTGTTTGAAGAGTGCAGACATGTTCCTGGTCCACTGAAGATCGCTGCTCCCGACTTCTGCAGTTAAGTATGGATAGGGGGTGCAGGGAAGTGGGGTGTGCAGAGTGAGGGTGTGGGTTGGGTGAGGGGGCCGCTGGCAACAACGAGTTGCTGTTTTCTTGTTTTTCAGGTTAATTAAAAAAAATAAAAAAAGACATTGTGAGTCCATTTTTTTTTTTTTACAGAGAAACCTGGATGTTGACACACTGGGGTGGGCTCCCAGTGTGCCACACTACTGGGAGAATCAATGTCAACCAGGGGACTGGACACCCCGAGGCTGGAAGATATGTGTGTGGGGGATGCATCTGACACCGTAAGTGAGCATCCCGGTGTCAGAAAAACAAAAGCAGGGTTTGGCACACTGGGTGGGCTCCCAGTGTGCCGCATTAAAGGATGTTTGGGAAGGGTCATTAAGCACCCTGATGTCGAAAGCAGAAGTCACTAGACAGTTTAATAACTTCAGTGTCTGAAAGAGCTGGTCTGTAAAAGGAACAGAAAGGAAGAGTCTGAAAAACAATTTAGCTTTTTCTGTTCAGAGTGGTATTGCACCTAATGAAGGGGCTGGTGTGGCCCCCCCCAAAACATATGTGCTATACCACCTATTTGCGAGACTGATGTTTGTCCAATAGAAGATATTAAACTTCCCAGCTTCATGATTTCCAAAGACCTATTCAGCTACAATCTCTCTTTACTGCAAGAATATATGCAAGATTTTCTGAATCTGAGTTTAATAAAAGGCAAAACAGATCACCCTTTTTATCAGTGTTCCTATTATCTGACAGGCAGGAGGAATGCACTTCATTTTTAAATTTTTAGAACCAGCTGAAACATGTTCAAACCCAAAGAACTACTTAAGAAATTAGAAGAGATTTTTTTTTATACTTCATGTTTATTATTTCAAGTAAACATTGAAGTACAGTTTACAAGCAGCGATATAACAGATGTAAATATATTAAAGACACATTGAGGTTGCCACGCCTCTTGATTACATGAAAAAACACTATCTACTGCTTAAAGATACATCATGAGGGTGTGTTCCTATTTTAATTCAACACTAAACATAACTATGCGAAAAAGCTGCATGACAAGCCCATGAACAGCACGGAAATGTTCTACAAAAATCAGTATATTTAACTCAATATATTCTCGTTCCTCATATGAGGAAAAGGAGAAAGGCTCCATACATTTATCAGCAATATGTGCACTAACTATGCAATCTCCCTTTAGGATAGTGCAAAATTACAAAATACCGCCACTATTTTGGTGGTATAAAACTAGACAACTTCATATAGAAACATTTATGGCTAGGTGCTATTTAACCAGCAATATAATAGACAAAAATACATAGCACTGCATTTATAAGGATGTCCACTCGAGTTGGCGATGTAAACTTAACACCCCTGGGTAACTGCAAAAACATCAAAGAAGTCATTTAGAGTCTTTTAGAGTCCCTCGTGGATGTTCCAACCCAGTCCAATAAAAGAAAGTAACATAAAGTACCTACAGTTTTGCCGGCAGAAAGGGTAATTCCATCCACTCATACAAACTAAATAACAGATTTAATCCTTATGTCTTCATGACTCGCTGTCTACCTCGAAGGATACATCTTCCCTGGGTTCGTTTCTTCGCCTCCTTGGAACCTGTTTTTGGGCCCAATGCATGGCATCTTTCGAGTCAGAAAAAACAAAGATCTTGCCTTGATAGGCAACTCTAAGACGGGCTGGGAATATAATTCCGTGTGGTATTCCGGCTTCCCTCAGTATAGCTCTATTCCCAATGAATTGCCTTCTCCGCTGCCGTGTAGCATAGCTAATATCCGGATATAGGTGCACAAGCTGACCATCGCAAGGTAGAGTTTTTCGTTGTTTGGCCAAAGCCAAGAGGTAGAGTCTTGTGTCCACACCATCAGTGACTGCCATAACTGTGCATGGTGCCTCGGGATTCACTGGCTTGCCCCGCGTTGCGATTCTGTAGGTCTTTTGAATTCGTTGACTGCGCTCAGCTACCTCCTCACCAAACTGCTGCTGTAGCCACTCCTGTATGAATAACGGCAAGTGGTCCCCCTCGCAGCCCTCTGGAAGACCCAGTATTCGGATATTCATTGCCCTTGTTTGGTTTTCAAGGGTTTCCAGCCTGGTGCGCAAGTGTCCGTTTTCCTTGATGACTGCAGTCAAGACCCCCATAGCCACATCAGCCCGCTCTGTAGCCTCTGCAGTTGCTGTAGAGACAATGTTCAGCCCAGTTTCCACTGTAGTCACCCGAGTGGCTAGGTTACCAATTTTGTCAGAAAGGCCCGTCACCGAGGATATCAATCAATTTATTTTCAGCCCCAGGGACTGAAACTTTTCTTCTGCTGGATAATCCGCAGGGGAGGTCTGATTCTGTAGGCCAGATCTCGTGGCTGATGCACCACTCAAAGTTTCTGCCTTAGCACCCTCAGTTTGCTGCTCGTCGTGGATTTCCCATTTTGGCAAGGAAAGATTCCCCCACAAGTACCTCTAGCCCGAAATCGCAGGTACCCCAAATTAGTCTTTTATTTTGCGATTCAAACTCCACTAAGATGCTGAGCACTATCCACTGGCTGCCATCTTGTTCAGGCTCCACAGCGCCCCCCACCAAGAGACACATTTTATACCAAAATTACATTTTTTAGACTTGATGGACATCTGAAAATGAAAGCATACAGGGCATGCAACAGACCTTAGGGATGTCACATTTTTAATGTCAGTTCTGATCTGTTCAGTCTTACTTTTTTCCTGGCTCAGTTTATAATATCAGTGAAAAGAAAGAAGAAGAAAAAATATCCAACCATTTGCTTCTACAAGTAGTAGTTAACTGCAGCTGGTATCCTTTAACATATGCAAGGCAACTCAGGCCACAACTTCCCTAACACAGACAAATGGCATCAGTGCTCACTGATGTGTTCAAACATCCTGCTTTCTAGTGTCCCTGATAAAATGAAAAAAAAAAATACAGTTGAGATTTTTTTTTTTGATGCTCCCTCTCAGCTTCGGGCCGGCATCTCCTTCAGGCCACCTATGCCTTCCGAGCTGCACTGCCTCAGAGCAGCCACCTCCTCACCCCCATACAGCAGCTCCCCAGGTGACCCCCAGCGTAAGTAACCCTTCGCTGGTGGGTCCCCCAAGGGGATGGCACCGGTGGGCGACCAGCACCAAACCTGTTCGAGTGCTGCTGGGATGCGCATGCACCGTCCTTGGTCTCGCAGCTACGGGAGCTGGCAACTATCATCCGGTCGGCTACAGGGCTCTTTTCCCATTTGCTCCCCGGAGGCGTGGTGTGCCACAACATAAGGTTGATGCCAACGTTCACCACGCCTCCTTAGTGAGTGGGACCCCGGACACTGCCTTGCCCCCAGCCTCGCTAGGGGTCAGCAAGCGCCAGGTCGCATCCCCGCCCTCTCCCCCAAGAGAAGGCAAGCCATCAGCCAATGCTCAAGCCTCTCCTCAAGTTAGCCCTCCAGCACCCAAGTCCGTTCTTAACCTGGGTCGCTGGCATCGCAAGCGGAAATCCAACTGCTGCACCGGCAGGTCGGCTTGAGATTTTTTAAAATGTCAGCTCTGATCAGAATAGCTTTTAAAATCACTGATTGTTTTCTTGTTCAATGTTTTCTTTTCTCCTTTTACTGATAGTACAAAATGAGCCATAGCTATTTCTTCCAACAATACATGAAAGAAAATCCTATGATATATCACTGTTTTGCAAAATGTATCCCTTACAATTTCTCCTTATTTGCAAGACGCCATACATTTATCCCAACAAATCTGTCCTACTTCCACATTCAAAACACTGTCCCCTACCTACTTGCCACATATGAACTTGATTATATTAAAAAAAAATTCTAGGCACTTAATTATTATTCATTCCCCAGTCCCATTTACAACACCGCTACACCTACATATATTACATACTTCTCAAACGTAAAAGAAAAAGTACACTTTATCATCAAAGGTTTATGTTTACCAAGTACTATACCCATCACTGAAGTAATCTGAACTCACTCCCCCCAAAAATGTGCCCTCACATGAAACTGCATGTTTAAGTGTAAAGACATTTAAAAATGTATTTCTAAATGCATTACTAAACCAATGCTTTCAAAGTTTTGAAACTTCTACCCCCTACAGTGCTGTTACACACTAGGGGCCAGATATTCAAAACTTTGCCCCGGGGCTGAATTAGTACTGCCCATGGGCAAACTTAGCCCGGAGCAAAAAGCAAGCTATATTCAAAAGGAACAGCCTGGTGCAAAACCAGCTGAAATTAGCAAGCAAAGGAAGCCGGGCAAACAGGGCCGGGAGTGCAGAGCAAAAATACTCTGGGAATAAGACAGCACTGAATATAGCAATAGGGAAGTGCACACTGCAACAGCAGCTCATTAGACTCGGAAGCAAGCCAGTGCTGCAGGTGGAGAACATTGTGTGTGATTGCACAGACACGTCTCACATCTACAGCAAACAACAATGCAAGTCACACACTGCAGAACTGTGCCATGCTGAAGGGAGGTTCGCTCGGGCTAACCTGATTGCACAGTGCTAACACATTAGCCTGGTGCAAACTGGTTAGTCCGGGGCAAACTGAGCTATAGTCAAAGCTCCCATGCAAATGAGCCTACTTAGGTAATCCATGGGCAAACAGGCACATTTGCATCTCATTATGTGCTGATTAGCATATATTACCATGCAGTTTGGTCGGAATGGAAGTACAGGCTGGACGCTGCAAGCCAAGGCATGCCCACAGCATCCCCTGTTGGTCGGAATGGAAGTACAGGCTGGAAGCAGCAGGAACACAGTCGGTGCATACAGACCTCTCAGCTCCTTGCCTCCTGAATCAGGGACACATCTTACAAATTGGTAATATTCACACAGAAAGCTGATAGAATAAGGGGATCAGCGTAAGATGTATTGTCTGAAGAATATAAATTCTGTAACTGTAATGTTTGACATTATTTTATGCTGACAATCTCCACTGTTCAGTCACAAAAACAAAACTGGCACAAGGGACAGAAGAAAATGCTGAGGCAAAAATCAGGGACAGTTGGAGGTATGGTCCCCGAGCCGCGAATCCACCCCGAGCGTACAGTATGAGCGTCACATTTCCCTGGTAGTCTAGTCCCCACCCCCAGCATGAATCCCAACCCCGTGAGCCACGGTATTTCATTGATTATCCTGGTAGTCTAGTGGTTCCCCAACCCAGCACGATCCCGCCCCATTTCACGCTATAAACACATAGGTTTCCTGGTAGTCCAATGGTCCCCACCCCCAACACGAATCCTGACTCCGTTCCATGAAAACAAATAGTTTTCCCTGGTCGTCCAGTGGTCCCCCCACCCTGTAGTACGCCCGCTCATCCAGTAACAACCCACGAACAGAGCGGCGACGACTCAGCCCTCCACTTACCACCACCACGGCCATCGGCAGACTGAGGTTACAAATTGCTTTGACCACCAGGAAAACTATTTGCTGTTACATGGAACGGGTCGATTTGTGCTGGGGCACCGCCACATTTCCGCAGCTTTTTGTCAGCGGTGTTTAGTGCTGCGCCACAGGTCACGCTAATGCCTGCAACAGCATGCACTTTGAATATGCTAGTGCACCAGCAGTCAGGCCCTCCCCTGCATACATTATAATACGGTGTCGGTGCTAACACCTAGCACCGAGACTAAATGTCCTTTTGAATATTGCAGTCGAGTGCAAATTCGGTGCTAGTCAAGCGCAATGTATTTACGCCAAGCGCTAAGCTTTAAATATCTGGCCCCAATGCATCTAAACTGCACCCAACACATACTTTCTGGTATGTGCGTTGCTGATTTGTTACACTCACAAACATACTGATACACCTAAACACTGTATCATTTTTCTACACAGCTTATCACAGATACTGTGCAAAAAAAATGCATATGCTCATTGTGGGTGCAACATAGCAGATGGTGGACAAAATTATGCTGCCTTTTGGTAAATAATGCTGATGTGTAGAGAGCAACAGGGGAAAAATTAGTAGAGCCAAAAAAAAGAGGAACAGATAGCAAGTGATGCAAACCATAATTCTGATCTTTATATTCAGAGATTCAATATTACATAGCTGCCGTACTCTTCAAAGAAAACATTGAAATACATACTGTAATATTTATGTTAATTTCAACTTCCATTATATATATATATATTATTTAGATTTAACCTCAACATTCTTTATTCATGCCACATGTGTATGCATACACGATCTTTACACCACATAGTTAATTTGGCTCTATACCGTACTCCCCCACCTCCCCTTATAATCTTCTGTTGAAACATCATGGTCTGTTGTCATGGGAGTAACTGTGATGTCACAAGCAGGCCCTTTTGACTTCAGGGGAGAAACCAAATTTATCAAGACTGGATTTCTGAATTACAACCTGTCATTTACAGTACTTAAGTAAACAACAGTTTACTGGCTACAATCTATGCTACAGACATGACAATAACAACATTTCTGTTGTTCATGGAAAACAGCCATACAATGGACTCTTCATACAGGATCTGTGACCTCCTGTCTGCATGTATCTGACAAAGGAAAAGGCACCTGCTTGATCCTTTTTTTTCTGTTTTATTTTTATACCCAACTGGCAACATACTGTTAGAGCCAAATACTGTCTTGCTTAGAGTTAAAAAAAAAAAAAAAAAAAATGTTGATGTTTATGTGTGTGTGTGGGGCCGGGGGGGGGATATGCCTTGTGTGTGGATGCACCAGAAAAATCAGGCTGGAGGGCTACTCCTTGTAAGCCAAAAATGGCACTTAACGAATAAGAAATATAAAATGCAACTTGTGACAATGCTGGTAATTCATATCCTACGGATAAAGAAGTGAAGACAGTTTACGAAAAACAGTAAGCTTTTTTTTCTCCAAATTGTTTAACCAGAAGTAGCACACTAAGCTGAAAGCTTGTTTACAGATGCAACCTGGGAGCACAGGGAAGTTCAGTGACTTGCTCAGGGTCACACATTATGCAAGTGGGAGCTGTGGGATTCAAACCCGGGTCTCCCAATTTGTAGCTCAGAGCCTTAAACCATCAGGGCTTGCATTAGCACCAGTAAAGTGGGGGTCAGGCTGACGTTCTGCTTCAAATGTTGGGGGCCAGACCAGAGAGTCCTTGGGCCAGAAATTTGCTGTAGTGACTTTGTAAAACATTACCACATACTTTTTCTGCCAACAAAATCCCTGAAAAATCTGTCTATATAAAGGGTCAATGCTGAAGCACTGCTTTCATTTTTGTGCTTCAAAATCCTTAAAATTCCCATTTGGGGACTTCAGTAGGGGGTTAATGCAAGCCCTGAACCACTGTGATATTCTGCCTCCCTATTGGCTTCAGCGTTTCAGTACTGCAAATCAGAATGTATTACTACAACAAGGAAATTGTACGGCTAACTAGAAAGACAAACCATATATATATTCTAAGCATAAAACTTCATTAATGCATCATTTAGGGTTAAAACACAAAAAGTCAGGAAATTAAACCTTTAGGGTTGTCCCATCCCCCTCGTAGACCCGCCCATCATCCCAAGATTGACAGCTGATGGGGTGTGTCATTGGGGTTGTGAGGCCTAAATGTCACCCCATTCCATCTGTAATCATATTCACAAGCCACAGTAAAGATGACATTTAGGCCTCACAACCTCAATGACACACCCATCAGCTGTCAATCTTGGGATGATAAGGTAAACGGGGGAAGGGCAACTTAAAGGTCTCATTTCCTGACTTCTTGTGTTTTAACCCTAAATGATGCATTAACGAAGTTTTTTGCATAGAATATCCTTACTTTTTGAGAAAGAATAGAAAAGGAGAAAGTTGCACAAGTTCGTGGAAGCGCAGGGCCCTTTGGGCCCCATGCTCCCACCAACTTGCAAATTCCTGCCTAAGATAAGAGTACAAGTACTGAATATCATATGTATTGCTCTCAGCACATATGGGTGGGAGTCCACCACCTTGAATGAAAGCAAAGTGTCAGTCATCAGTGGCATAATTCAACACCTGTTTACATGTCAGACACCTAACCACTACAAATTACCTCCATGGCAGTAACGCTAGGCACCCTATAAATGTGAAGCCAGTACCACAATGTAAAACACCATATGCAAAACATATATGGCCGCAGCAAATTAATTTTCCAACACCTAAACACCATAATTCACATGGACAGCACATCCCCTCAACACGCTCCAAATTTCAATGTGAAAGACCAAACTATTTCCGAGATATAAAACGTGAAAGTTTCAGATTTACGTTCGTGGCACTGGCAGAATTCCACACCTATTAACATTTTATACACCTAACAACTGAAAAGTACATCCATGGCAATAAGGCTAGCTACCCTAGTAATTTAAAGCCACTACCACCATGGAAAACGCTGTTTGCAAAATGTAAACTGTGCCACGCAATATGTCCACAAAAAATGTATTGTCCAACACCTAAACATATAATTCACATCTACAGGACATGCTGTCAACACCCTCCAAATTTCAAGTTTAAAGACCAAACCGTTTCCAAGATATTTAATTTGAAAAATTGTTAAAATTGTGCTATCTGGTCCCTCCAAATCTGGACATCTAGTCCCTCCCTTGCAATCAAAGATCGTGACAGAAGACTCTCACGATCAAAGAATTTGCAGGCTCGCGATCAAAGAATAAAAAATGTTAAAAGAGAAAAATACATGAAAACCACAGCCATGACTTGATAGAATGAAGGCCCCCGAGCAGATCCCACCCTAGTTTGCCTTTAGAAGTCACCCCTGTGCTGAGAAAGAAAAAATTACTTACCATAGTAATCTTCTTTCTTCCCAGTGATGCTCAGATATTCACAACTTTGTGCAGTCAGCCTGGTGGGTTGGACTGCCCAGAGAGATGGAACACATGCAAATGATGGAATTCTTTGCACGTGAGCATCTTTCAAATACTGCCTCTACCAACTGTAGTGTTCTAACCCCTTTAGATTTGTAAGAAGCCTGGCAGTCAGGCATTACGAAAAAATCCAACAGCTAATTTTAATAAATTTTTTTTTTTTTTTTTTTAGTGTTACCCTAATAAAGAGAATTTACCCAAAAAATCTCTTAAGGAGGAACTACATTAAATAAACAATGGTGTTCACCAAACAGCACGAGAAGACTATTAAGAAAGACAGAAAAACTCTGTTTAAATCTATTCGGTATAGAGAAGTGTACCCAGAAGGGTATGGCTATGTGGCACTAGCATGCGGAGTGCAGAGGCTGAAGTTCTGGAAGGGGAGGATGGGAGGGAGTTATGAATATCTGAGCATCACTGGGAAGAAAGAAGATTATTATGGTAAGTAATTTTTTCTTCTAACCCCAGTAATGCTCAGGATATTCATAACTTTGTGCAGACTACCAAGCAGTACCCCTGGAGGTGGGCACAGAACTTATTTTGGAAACAGACTTTGCAGGGCTGCTGTGCAAAACCTGGCATCACTTCTGGAAAAAAACGTCCAAGTTGTAATGCTTTGTAAAGGTTAGTACTGATTTCCAGGTAGCTGCTTTACAAATATCCAATAATGGAACCTCCCTAGCAGCTGCAAGACTGGCAGCTGTTCCTCTTGTCGAGTGTGCCCTCAGCCCAGCTGGGGACTCCCTACCTGTTCTAGTGTAGCAGAATTGAATACACTGGACAATCCATCGAGAAATGGATCTTTTAGAGGCTGGTTTGCCCATTCCGACATCCCCATATGTAAGGAAAAGTTGTTTTTTGTCTTGCCTATGACCCTTAGTAGCTGTGATGTAATAGCTGAGAGCTCTTTTCACATCCAGACTGTGTAGTCTTCTTTCACCAGAGCTTGTACGATCTGTGAAAAAGACAGGCAGAGTGATTGATTGGTTCAGATGAAAGTCTGAAACGACCTTGGGAAGGAATTGTCTGTTTGTTCTGAGGACTACCTTATCTCTGTGAAAGGAGATGTAGTCCTGGTCAACACAGAGAGCCTGAAGCTCGCTGATTTTTCTTGCTGAGGTAATTGCTACCAGAAAAACTGTTTTCCAGGGAACATATTTTAAATGGGCCATAGCCATAGGCTCAAAAGGAGACCTCATTAATCTGGCTATACATATGTTAAGATCCCAAGCGGGCACTGGTGCCCTGTGAGGAGGATGCAAATGTATCAGGCCTTTAAAAAATCTTTTGAAAATGGCATCTGATGCTACTGACACCTTTGTCCTAGCAGAAAGATATGCAGACAGTGCTGCAAGATGAATCCTTAGAGAACTGGGTTGTAGATCTTGTGAATGTGAGTCAGATAACCCAACACCATTGAGACTCCTGCATCATTTGGGGTGAAATTCCTACCAGAGCACCACAAAAGAAAATCTCTTCCACTTAGCAGAATATGTTTTCTTAGTGGCAGGTTTCCTATAACCTTTCAAGATAGTTAATACAGCTTCAGAAAGGTTTAAGTCTGCATCCTCTAATTCCTCAAGAGCCAAGCCTTGAGGTGGAGGGACTTGAGATTTGGGTACAACAATGTTTCCTGATTGGAGGTCAGGAGATTGTGCCTGAGAGGCAAACTTATTGGTTTGCTCACTGACATGGAGAGCAGAAGAGAATACCATGGCTGCCTGGGCCAATCTGGAGCTATGAAAATTAGAGAAGCTGAGAGGGATTTGAGCTTCAGTAGTCCTCTGAAAACCAGAGGAAAAGGAGGGAAGGCATAAAGAAACTTGCCTGACCAGTCCACTGCCAGGGCATCCAGAGGTATTGTGCCCTGGGCCGGTGGTCTGCAGCAATACTGAGGCAACTGGTGGTTCTGGTGGGATGCGAACAAGTCTATTTCTGGAATGCCCCACCGCCTGAAAATTACCTGCACCACCTGCTTGTTCAGCGTCCATTCGTGATGGGACTGATTGATTCGACTCAGTGTGTCTGCCAAGGTACTGTCCTTTCCTGGCAGATGGACTGCTTGCGGGGACACCTTTAGAGAATACGCCAGAGTCCAAATTTCCATGGCTTCTGTGCATAGGGGACCTGATGTGGTGTCTCCCTGCTTGTTTATGTAGTACATAGTGGTGGTATTGTCTGTTCTGACCTGTACCACCTTGCCCATCACCAGTGTAGAAAAAACTTTTAGTGACAGCCACACTGCTCTGAGTTCCAGCAAGTTTATATGCTGAAGGAACTCTGCTTCTGTCCAGGTACCCTGAGTTGTGTGCTCCCCCCAGATGGGCGCCCCAGCCCAGAAGGGATGCATCTGTCATGAGGACTAGTGAAGGATCCTCCTTCTGAAAAGGGACTCCTTGCCTTAGGTTGGATTCCTTTTTCCACCACAAAAGGGCATGTAACAGTGCCCTTGTCACTGGAATGAGTTTTGAAAGGGATCTTTTCTGGCTCAATGATTCCTGAGATGAAACGGGATGTCTCTCATGTGAAACCTGGAACCCTGCACTGTGCCTGTGGATGCAGCCATATGGCCCAAGAGCTGCAGGAATTGCCTGGCTGTTTTTTGCATGTGCAACCTGAAGGAATTTGCTATTACCTGAAGGTTTTGCACCCTGTCCAGTGGCAAAAAGGCCCTGGCCTGTAGAGTACTGATCTCTGCCCCATGAACTGTTAAGGTCTGTGTATGGGGTTAAAACAGATTATTTCTGGTTTATTATGAAACCCAAAGACTCCAAAAGATCCTGTGTGAGCTTTAGAGAGGTTCTGACTTGTTCTGGTGATTTGCCCACCACCAGCCAGTTGTCCAGATATGGGAAAACAGTCACTCCCTGTCTTCGAAGAAATGCCACCACAGCTGCTAGGCATTTTGTAAACACCCTTGGCGCCGAGGAAAGGCCGAAGGGCAGGGTTGCAAACTGATAATGACCTGATGGGAGTCTGAATCTGAGATATTTCCTGAAAGATTCTTTTATGGGGATGTGAAAATAGGCATCTTGTAAGTCCAGAGATGCCAGCCAGTCCCGTTTTCGGATTGTTGGCAGAATCCGAGCCAAAGTTACCATTTTGAACTTTGACTTTTTCAGGTCCTTGTTTAAAGCTCTGAGATCCGAAACTGGACACCACTCCCCATTTTTGTTGTTAGGAAGTATCTGGAGTAAAAATCTCTTCCTCTCAGGGTTGTAGGAACTGGTTCCACTGCTCTGAGCTGTAGCAGCTTTTGAACCTCTAGCAATGAAGTTTGTGCTAGAGGAGGAGAGATGGAAACCCTGGAATTTTTTTGAGGAAGAAATTTGAAGTCCAGAGACAAACCTTTGCCCACTACCTCCAACACCCATTTGTCTGTGGTGATGGCTGACCAAAGGTGGAGGAAGTGGGACAGTCTGCCTCCGACAGGTAGGGAGGAGGTGGCCTGTATCTCAGGGGTTCTGTTTAGTCTGGGGCTGAGGCTGTGCCTGAGACCCTCGCCTAGAGCCCCTTCTACCCATACCCCTGGAGCAGCCCTGTTGGGGGTACTGCTGGTATTGGGGCATGGCTACTGGCTGGAAAAAAGGTCTTGTCATGAAAGAACGACCTCTGCCCCCCCCCTTCCATAGGGCCTGGTGGATGAAGAAGCTCTGTCTCTGGCAGAGCTGCTTCTATAAGTAGCCTTATATTCATCCACCTTCTTCATATAGGCCACCGTGGCTTCCCCAAAAAGAGAATTTCCTTCTATGGAAAATCCAGGGCCTTCGATTGGGTATCCTGAGTGAGGTTTGTAGCCCTAAGTTAAGCAAACCTCCTCTGAGCCACTGTGTTAGCCATCCAGCTGGCTGCAGTGTCATTCGAATCAGCAGCTATCTGGAACTGGTACTTAGCCGCCTCTAGCCTAAACCTGGCAGTTTCAGCCAGGTCATCTGACAAGGGTGAGGTGGCTTTCATGGACATTGCCAGTACCGAATGCCACAGGGATTTCTGATACTGGGCAGCATAAGCTTGGAAAATAGCCTGTCTCATGGCCAGTGAGGCTGACAAATAGCCTTTTTTGGCCATACTGTCCAATTTTCTGGAGTCCTTGTCCAGTGGATGTGAGGACAGAGGGACTTTAGCTTTATCACAGGCTGCCTGTTGTATTACCCCTTGATGGTCAGGATGGGAGAAGAGGAAGTCAGCTCCTTCCCTATCCAACTGGTACTTTTTGTCCATTCTCCTGTCGATTGGAGGAACAGAATTAGGGGTCTGCAGGAACTTCATAGCATCCTTCTTAAAAAATGTATATACTGGAAGGAGGAGGGCCTTTGTGGGTGTTAAACCCATCATACTGAGGTACTCAATTTCCTCCTCATCCTCCACTTGCTCTGTTGTGGTGATATCTAAGGCATCTGCCATTTTCCTTACAAAGGAAAAGTGGGAGGAAAAATCCTCAGACACCCTGGGAGGCGAGCCAAAATCCTGCTCAGGGGACACCTCTGGAGGGATAGGTTCATCCTCCTCATAAGGCTCATCATCCTCTTCAAAAAATAGTTGCTCCGGTGCAGAGGACAACACAGTACTAGCAACCTGGGGACCCTGTGACTACTTCAATAATAAACTAGATCTAAACTGACAATCAGTAGAGGCAGTAAAAGAAATTAAGTACACTTATGATTTTGGTGATTTTTTTTTAATCTTTCTTCACGTGAAAGAGTGCGACAGAGACTCCAAGTGACCAGACTTTCAGGCGGAGAGAAAAATCTAAAGGGGTTAGAACACTACAGTTGGTAGAGGCAGTATTTGAAAGATGTTCACGTGCAAAGAATTCTATCACTTGCATGTGTTCCATCTCTCCGGGCAGTCCAACCAACCAGGTTGACTGCACAAAGTTATGAATATCCTGAGCATTGCTGGGGTTAGAAATTTAATTTTTCATGTGGCGATCTAGGTGCGCCCTCGCGATCAAAGATAGCGGTCAAAAGAATCTCGCGATCGAAAAATTTGCAGGCTCGCGATCAAACAATAAAAAATGTTAAAAGCCAATTTTTAGGCAGAAATACATGAAACCACAGCCATGCCTCAAGAGAACGAAGCCCCCTGAGCAAAACCCACCCTCATTTGGCTTAATAAGCCACCCCTGAGCTGAGAATAGATTTTTTCAAGTGGCCATCTAGTCACGTCCTCACGATCAAAGAATCTCGCGCTCAAAGAATTTGCAGACTCACGATCAAAGATCATTAGCGAGCCACGATCAAAGAATAAAGACGTTAAAAACTCTATTTGTTGACCATTTTGAAAGAAACCACAGGCATGGCTCGATAGAGGGAAGACCCCTGAGCAAAACCCACCATAGTTTCACCTCAGAAGTACCCCCTGGGCTGAGATATTTGAATTTTTCCGACCGCAAACTGAAAACAAGATGGCGGCCATCGCGATCAAAGAACTCCTCGCAATCAAAGATTCTTTGATTGCGAGCCTGCAAATTCTTTGATCATGAGGATGGACTAGATGGCCAAAACCCCATTCTTCTTTCGCAAAATAGCCATATAAATGTTCCCATTGACTTATAATGAGAACTTAAAAGTTTGATAACTTTTGAATGGATCAATATTTTTTCTCCAAATGAAAAGTGGCATGTTAGTTCACCCAAGCTCTTTCAGATGAGCCACGTTGCACAGCAGCATGCCACACAAAGGCCGTGCAACACCACGGACAAAATCGGAAAAAATGCCCACATAACTGGCAAAAAGTGCATTTCTCAGCATTTTGGTGTGCAAAAACCATAAGTCCGACTAAAATGAAATTTGGCAAATCAAGAGATCTTCCATGTCCCACGGCGCATACCAAATTTCATGTAAATCCATTGAAAGGGTCCAAAGTTATTAACGCACAAAATTTTGAGTTTAACACAGAAGTGGCTTCATAACCCTAAATATAGGGGTGCTACAGCACCCCATAATATATTCCATGTCTAAGCATGTGAAAATGCTACTGTAGAGGAGAATGGGGTGAGATTTAGGCCTCACAACCCCAATGACACACTCCGGCATCTGTCAGACTGTGGAGGATCGGGGTGGCGTTTGTGAGGGGGAGCTAGGGGTTCAACCCTAATGCCTCATTTCCTAACTTTTTTTTGCTTTAACCCTAAATGAAGCATTAATGCAGTTTTTTGCACAGAACTTCCTTACTTTTGGAAAAAAAAATTCTAGCATCATTGCAACCGTGACAGTGAGTACTTCACACAAAATCGGAAAGATTGTACCCATATCTCACATCGTTTCCGAGATATGGGTACTGAAAAGCACTGGAGAGGCAATCTTTCAACCCTTGTGACAGTAATTTCACAGTATCTCATGAACCATACAACGCCCAAACAAAATTCCACTGCAGGGTTACTCTATGATTTCAATTCTTCTTCCAGTGACTAGATCACCTAAGGGTGATCTAAGTCACCTGTAACTAAAAGTCTGTATCTTGCTTCGTTTCCAAGATAACGGCACGGAAAGTCATGACACACACTGCAATGTAATCCTATCAGAAAAATGTAAATTACATCACTGAATGCCTCTGCAACAAATTATTTCCCCACCACCTAAATAGCATAGTTCACATCTCTATGACATCCCCTCAACACCCTGCAAATTTCAAGTAAAAAGACTAAACTGTGATTGAGATATGGTCATCCCAATTTGGGCTATCTGATCTTTCCTAGAGCCATCTGATCTTTCTCATTAACATTCAAAAAATACATGTAAATTTTCCCATAGGATATAAAGGGAATTCCAAATTGTAATAACTTTTGAACAGATTAATATTTTTTCACCAAACAAAAAGCGGCACGTAGCCACTCTGGTGGGAGAGGGCCCCGTGCTCCCACCAACTTGCCCATTTCTGCATAACAATATGCATCCGAGGGAGCTCGGGTCCTCTGGCTTGTGCTGCCACTTACGCATAGCTACAGAGCCATGCAGCATTCCTATTGGCCACCAAATGCTTGTAACAGTAATCTGTCCATTCTTGGGATCCATAACAGCTAGAAAAACAATTCAAGTGTCATTGTAACCGTGACACTGAGTCGATCATACCACATTCACAGACCAAACCCATATCTTACATGCAGCCAAGGCCGACCATTACCAGGCCGCCCTCACCTCCTCCTGGGGTTCGGCCCGGACTTTCTGGGATAATATTAAACAACTAAATGGAAAATCACGCTCCCCTGCCCCATCTCAGCTCACTAGCAATGGCACTACCTCCACCGAGCCTGCCACCATAGCTAACTGGCTCAACACCGCTTTCACTGACCTTAGCTCTGTCCTCCCTAGTAATTTCTTTGACCCTCCCCCTGTCCTCCAGCACCCCAGCTTCCACCTGCGCAAGATTTCTGCCCAGGAAGCCAGACCCATCCTAATCAAAGCTTTGAATAGCAACAGTCCCGGCAGTGACTCACTGAACCCCAGTATCCTCAGGCTGGTGCTAGATGAAGTCCTTGCCCCACTCACCAGCCTAATTAACCGATCGCTCTGCCTGGGACAATTTCCCATGGCTTGGAAAACAGCAATAATCACGCCCATTCATAAAGGGGGCGACAGGTCGTCGGCCAACAACTACTGGCCAATCTCCATCCTTCCCCCCCCCCCAAAAGCCCTGGAGAAAGTGGTGCCCATTCAAATCACTGAATATCTGGCTAAGCATAACATCTTATGCCCAGAGCAACATAGCTTCCGTGCTGGTCACAGTACCAGCACTGCACTAATTGAATTCTCCAACTTCCTACACTACTCCCTGGATACCAGCTCCCTAGCTGGTGCAGTGTTCATCGACCTCTCAAAGGCTTTCAACACCGTCTCCCACCCTCTTCTGCTGAATGCTCTCTGCCACACTGGTCTCTCGGCTGGCCCTCTAGCATGGTGCACGAGCTATCTAGCCGCCCGATCACAGTGTGTTAAAATCAATGGGATACTCTCTGATACCCACCCATTCACTCTGGGGTCCCCCAAGGCTCCATCCTGGGCCCCCTTCTCTTCTCACTCTATCTGAACACCCTGCCCAGTGCATGCCCTGGCAAAATTCTCCTGTATGCAGATGACGCTGTCCTTTTTGCCACCCACCGCAATCCCGTCTCCCTCCAGGACACCCTACAGCAGTCTTTCAATAATGCTGAAGTCTGGTTTAAGGAGCGCAGACTCGTCATTAATCTTTAAAAAACCAAAGCTATGCTCTTTTCCCACCCCCAAAACAAAGCTAGCAACCACCCACTCTATATCCTCCCTAGTACCAAACAGCCACTGGAACAAGTCTGCTCCTACAAATACCTTGGGGTCACCTTCGACTCAGCCCTCACATTTCACAACCACACTGATGCCCTAACATCCGCCACTAACACACGGCTTGGCATCCTCTTCATATAGAACCTGCCTTCCCCAAATGCGCTCCATTCGCCGTTCGTCTTCTGTATTGTCCTTGCAGACTATGGTCTACCAGTCTATGGTGCTGCCGACACGACTGCACTCAAAAATTCATTAACCCTGAATAAAGCCTGCAGATTGATTACTGGTGCCCCAGGCTCACACACACCTGTCAGCTGTATGGCGAGGCTAAACTCCTTACCCTGGATGAGCGGCTCCGATATCAAACCTGCCTCCTCACAAAAAAAACCCTACTCGGGCTCTCCCCTCCTGGGGTGTCGGCACCCATCCACCGGATCCCACCCAGTATTGCAACACGGTCATCCAACAAGACCACTCTAATGGTCCCCAAGTCAAGAACCAGCCATGGTCAGAGGTCCTTCTGCTACAGAGCCCCATCCTGGTTTAACTCTCTCCCTGCCCCCATCACCAATGCCACCACCATCTCCAAGTTCAAAACCACCCTTCGAAACCAACTCTTCAACACTCGTAGCTGCTCCTGTCTCTGAAGGCAGCCTCCACCTCGACTTCTCATGACAATGCCCACTGGGCGGCTCTCCAACTAGCCCTCCCACCACCTCCTCCCGGTACACCGTACCTATGTCTAACCTGGCTAGTGCCAGCTGTTTCATGGTATGCCTATTAGATTGTTCAATTTTTGATACCAACTTGTGTAACACCTGTTCTCAATTACTTGTACCCTGTAACCTAAATGTATTATGTCTGACCTCAGTGTGAAGTGGCGCCTCTGATGAACGCCTATTTTTAGCAAACCTGTGCTATGTAACCTAAAACTCTATGTATGTCTTTAATGTGACGAGGTACCTTTGGAAACGAGCCTCTGGCTCAAAGGTTGTAAACTGATTTCACAAATAAATAAATAAATACATTGTTTCTGAGATATGGGTACAAACAAAATTCAACTGCAGGCTTACTCTACGATTTCAAATCTTTTTCCAGTGGCTAGATCACCCCAACACCTAAACAGCATAGTTCACATCTCTATGACATCCCCTCAACTCCCTGCAAATGTCAATTTAAAAGACCAAACCCTGTCCAAGATAAAACATTTTAAAGTTTGAGACTTTCATTGGTCGGAGTGGCAGAATTCCACAACTGTTTAGATTTTACACACCTAACGACTGAAAAGTATGTCCATGGCAATAAGGCTAGTTACCCTATACATTTCAAGCCATTACCGCAATGCAAAATGCTGTCCGCAAAACGTAAACTGCGCCACGTCATATCTCCACAGTGAATGTATTTTCTGACACCTAAACACCATAATTCATATCTACAGGACATCCCATCAACACCCTCCAAATTTCAAGTTAAAAGACCAAACCGTTTCAGAGATATTTAATTTTAACAGTTGTTAAAATTAGGCTATCTGGTCCCTCCAAATCTGGCCATCTAGTCCTTCCCTCGGGATCAAAGAATCTTTGATTGTGAGCCTGCAAATTCTTTGATTATGAGGAGGGACCAGATGGCCAAAACCCCATTGTTCATAAGAACAGACGAAATTTGCCAGCAGATAAAGGCCTAGAAGTTCTATCAAGTCTGCTTTCGAATGTACAGCTAGCACCCCTTATTCTGCAGCTGCCCTCCCTTCACCCTTCCCTTCATTAACTCTCCCTTGTCCTGTCCCATCCTCGTTTGAAGCAGTCCACTGTTCTACTGCATACCACTTCTGCAGGTAACGATTCCACCCAGCCACCACCCTCTCTGTAAAAAGTGTCTCCTCATCTCCCTCCTGAACCTTCCTCGCTCCAGTCTCATATCATGGCCCTGAGGTGGCCCTCCTACCTTACTTTGAACAGCCCCTCTGTACCGTCTTGTTTATTCCTTTCATGTATTTAAGGTTTCAATCATGTCACCCTGTCTCTCTCTCTCTCCAGTGAGTACATATTCAACTCCTTCAACCTCCTTTCGTATGATAAGTCCCCAGCCCCTTGATCATCTTTGTTGCTCTTCGCTGCACCTCCAGTAACATAATGTCCCTCTTCGAATCGGACGCCAGTACTGCACAGTACTCTAAGTGTGGTCTAACTAATGACCTATACAGTGGCAGAATCACCTCCTCCCTCCTCAGGATATACCCTTGCAATACAACCCAGCATTTTGTTGGCCTTTGCAGCTGCCTTCCTACATTGTGCCGAGTTGTTCATTGACCCTGTAATGAGCACACCCAGATCCTTCTCCTCCTCTGTCTGGGCTAGCTGCACTCCCCTAGCTGGTAACTCCTCCTTGGGTTCTTCATCCCAAAATGCAGCACCTTGCACTTTTGCCATTCAAGCCCAGTTGCCAGGTGTCTGACCAGGTTTCAAGCTTTGCCAGATCATCCTGCAACCCTGCCATCCCCTAGGTCATCCACCACCTGCCTCCTGGTATCATCAGCAAACAGACTGATCTTGCTCTTGATGTCCCATGATATGTCTGCAATGAATATCCCAAACAACACTGGTCCAAACACTGAGCCCTGTGGAACACCGCTCGTCACTGACCTTGGGTGTGAGAGCTCCCCACCCACTACCACCCTCTGTTGCCTTCCCTGCAGCCAGTTTCCTACCCATCTCACCAGCTTTGCACCCGCCCCTGTGCATACTAACTTCCTTCCCAGCCTTCCATGTGGCACTGGGTCGAATACCTTACTGAAGTCCACATACAGGACATCCACTGCATGGCCCTGTCCAGTTGCCCTAGTGCCCAGTCATAGAACTCGACCAGGTTGGTGTGCAGGATCTGCCACGTATGAAGCCATGCTGTCTGCTGTCCTGTAGTCCTTTGGCCTCTAGGAGGGCCACCAGCCTCTCCTTCAGGATAGTCTCCATTAGCTTACCCACGATGGATGTGAGGCTCACTGGTCTGTAGTTTCCCGGTTCATCCTTGGGGCCACTCTTGTGGAGGGGCACCACATGAACCATCCTCCAGTCCTGAGGTACACACCCCGATGTAGTGAGGCATTAAATAGGTCTGCCAAAGGTCCTGCAAGGACCTCTGCCAGCTCCTTCAGTACCCTGGGGTGGATGCCATCTGGGCCTGGTGCCTTGTCCACCCTCAGTGCCTTCAAACCCTCTCAAACTCTGCTCTCCATGATTTCTCCATCTGTCACCACTTCCCCCCCTGCTTCTGCCATTTCTCCCACCTTGGGTATCACCCCCCTCTTCTCTTTAGTAAATACTGAGCAGATGTACTCATTTAGTACTTCCGCCTTATCACACCCTCCTTTCACCCAACCCCCCTCCTTCCTAATCCTTACTATGTGGTCCTCATAGCTCCTTTTCTCCCTGATGTACTTAAAGAAGTCCTTCTCCCCCTTCTTAATGCCTTGTGCCAGCCTGAGTTCCGTAGATGCTTTGGCTCCCCTTACTGCCCTTGTCACCTCCTTCGATTCTGTCAAGTACTCCTCCCTGTCCTCCCCCCTCCCTGTTTTCTTGTACTTCCTAAAGGCAGCTCTTTTCCTCCTTACCTTTTCCATGACCTCCTTGCTCAACCAGATCAGTTTCTTAGTCCTAGCCTTCTTGTTCTGGGCTTTGCAGCAGGTTTTGGTTGCCTCCACTATCCCCAGCTTTATGAGCTCCCACCTCTGGTTAGTGTCCATACTAGATTGAATTCTGGCCAGGTACCCTTTTACCACTTCCCCCATCCTCCCAAAGTCGGCCTCCCTGAAGTCCAGCACTATTGTGCCAGATTCCACTCCTTCCTTGCCCATATCCAATGTGAGCCATACTAAGCGGTGGTCACTCCCTGACAACAGTTCCTCCACTGTAAGTTCTCTCACAAAGTCCCCATTTGCCAGCACAAGGTCAAGGTTATTTCCTAACCTGGTTGGTTCACTGACCATTTGCAGCAAGAAGCTGTCCTGGAAGGCATCCAGCAGTACCTCCTCGTTCGTTCACAAAATAACCATATAAATTTTCCCATAGACTTATAATGGGAACTTAAAACTTTAATAACTTTTGAATGGATCAATATTGTTTCACCAAACAAAAAGCAGCATGTTCCTTGGCTCATGCTCTTTCAACGTGCCAAGTTGCAGAGCGGCACACCACACAACGTCACGCAGCACCATGGACAAAATCTGAAAAACTGCCCACATAACTGTCGAAAAGTGCACTTTTCAGCGTTTTGGTGCGCAAAAACCAGAAGTCCGACTGAAACAACATTTGGCAAATCAAGAGATCTGCCATGCCCCACTGTGCATACCAAATTTCATGCAAATCCACTTAACAGGTCCAAAGCTATTAACGTGCAAAATTTTGAGTTTAATATAGAAGTGGTTTCATAACCCTAAATACAGGGGTGTGTCCACGCCCCTATAATTAATATATATATATGTATATGGTAAACAAATATTGTTAATCCCAAAAGCTGAACTTTAAGCTTTATGCTTTTAGTATTTAAATGTTTAAGAAAAGCCTGTGGCTCTTTCAACTTGAATCAGAATGCTGTGACACAGTTTCAGGCACTCCTTGATTACTCTTTCCTTCTGAGGCCTCAGGTGGCTCTGATGATCATTTGTAACTTGACAAAAAAGAGAAAGGGGAAATAATGGAACCTGATTGGGCAGAATGCATCACCTGATCAAAGCTGGAGCAGGGATTAATCACTGGTAATGCCCGCTCTAACATGGCATTAATTTCAGAGATGTGCAGTACACCACACAACCAGCAGAAACGCGCGAGCAATCACCAATGTATGGAAGGCAAGTGCCCGCCTGCCTGACTTAAAGTTCCTAATAATAAAAAAATGCTGTGATACCATTAGTACAGTGGCGCCCATAGCCATAGTTAAATAAATATTCCCAACAGCTGATCATGCCAGAAGTTCAACTAGGCATAATTCCCACAATGCAACCGCCAACATCCAAATGCAGGATCGCGTAAATAACATTTTCTCCGGAGCGAGTGAAAACGTTCCATTTCTACCGGACAGAATGGCACGGAAGCCACACTGACAGCAGTAATGTATTCCAATCTGCAAAAGCACTGCATAAAATATTTTGAATCTATACACGCACAAGTATCTTATTGTGTTTTTTTTTTTTTATTAAACTCTAGGATTACAAATACCTTTGAGCAGGAACTGCTCATTTACAAAGGTTCCACGTCAAAGGATGTAGGGTAACATACATACAAAGGTCAACAATGCTTACAGTCTTATTTATTTATTGAATTTTGATGACCGGGTAGGCCCGCTGGGCCCCGAAAGTCCCTTTTTCAGGGGCAACCCGGGAATACTAATACAGACATATTTGAACTTCATGCAGTAACACAACACAGGTAATCATGGGTATACAGTATTCGGCTGTTTACACATTTCAGTAGTAATTAGGCTATTGTAGATCATTATGATAAGTTGTAATTAGAGCATTAAACAATTGTCAAGCAGGTATGCGAACAACATTAGGGTACCATAGGTAAGGCCCAAATCTGGCATTCGGGTGGTTAATTGTAGAGGTAGGAGGAGAAAATAAGAAAAAGAAGAGAAAAGAGAGTTAGTACTACCTTGTTTGGGGGGGGGGGTGGAATTACAGGTCGTGGTGGTAGTGTCAGGTGCAGTGGCACTGGCAAACACCTTTAGCTAGGAGATGAGTTTTGAGTCTGGTGCAGAAGCACTGCACTGTAGGGGTTTCTCTCACCTCCAGTGGGAGGTGGTTCCATAAGGACAGGGCAGTAAAACAGAAGGATTTCTGGCCTGCCTTCATCCTAGCCTTGGGAACCTCTAGCAACATTTGGCCCGAAGACCTAAGGCTGTGCTGGTTACTCTTTACTATGAGGAGTCCTTCGAGGCTAGGGGAAGGGGAAGGGCTAATTATCTTTTTGGCCAGACAGAGCAAGGGGTAGCTAAAGCGTGCTTCGAAGGATGGCCAGTTAAGTTTTACTAGCGCCTCACAGTGGTGACTCCTAGAGTGGGACAGGGTGGCAAAGCGGGTCACTTTGTTGTATAGGACCTGTAGTTTACTAAATTCCCGCTTCGAGATGCCCTGTGTGACCGGAGCATCAAAAGTCAATGTAGGAAGTAGGACACTCGCTGCTACAGCAGTCCTAGCTTCAAGGATTAGCAGATCCTTAACCCGGTATAGTAACCCAAGTTTGGAGTGAATTACTTTTGTGACTTGGTCCACGTGTTGTTTGAACGTGAGGCCTTGATCAAGGATGAGGCCGAGGTATTTTGTGGAAGGAACAACTTCTAGCTTGTTGCCATCGAGAGATGAGAGTTGGAGAAGTTGCGATCTGTCTTGTCCTAAGGCTCTTGGACCGAACAGCATAACTTTGTTTTTTTTGGTGGTGAGGACCATTTTGTTATTAATGAGCCACCTCTCCATGATATGAATATCTTTTTGGAGAGAACTGGATAGGTCACCCAGGTTATTGGAGGATATGTAAATAACAGCATCATCCGCATATTGGATTAAATTGCTGCATCCACAGTGCTTCTGCAGTTCGTTGACGAACACCGAGAACATAAGAGGCCTGAGTATGGACCCTTGTGGCACTCCCTCCATTAGTGACTGAGGTTTGGAGAGTCTGTCCTGCCATTTGACTCTCTGAGTCTGACCTGTGAGGTAGCTTTTTATCCAACTGAGGGCATGGGCATCCAGGCCTAAATGGAGGAGTTTTTGGAGGAGTAGTTTGTGATCCACCCGGTCGAATGCCTTGGAGAGGTCTGTGAAAACCGACCCTGTGCTGGATCCAGTGTCCAGGTCTTTGAGTACATCCGAGGAGAGTTTGGTTAGGGCAGTGTCAATCCCATGCTTGGCTCTAAAGCCGTGTTGCGATGGGGACAGAAGCATGTGAGCTTCCAAGTACTCCTTGAGTTGGGCATACACTATTTTCTCCTGTATTTTTGCCAGGGTACAGAGCAGAGAGATAGGCCTGTAGTTTTCAATAGGTTCTGCAGGCCCTCTCTTACGGATCGGAACCACGTGCGCCTGTTTCCACAATTCAGGGACATAACCCTCGAGTAGGGACCTGTTGATCAGCCAGGTGAGTGGCTGTGCGAAGCGCAGGGGCACTCTCCTTTAGCAGTCTCGCTTTAAGTCCATCCGGGCCTCCTGAACCTGTCGTTTTCAAGGTTTTAAGGATGGCCAGGACCTCTTTTACTTTGGCAAGCCTCAAGTGAAAGAGTGGGTGGTCAGGCGATTGAGGAGCCGGCAGGGCGGCCATGTTTTTTTGTGCCGATGGACTTGCCAGGGGTTTAACAGGGTTGGTGAAGTACATATTTAGGGTCTCAGCAATTTGTGCCGCATCATATAGTGCCGTTCCATTAGCTATGATGGGGCCTGAGATAAAACACAAAGATGTCTAAGCATTTATTATACAGCCAAACGTGGAGAAGTCAACATAAGCCAGCTTCAGACAAGTTTCGGGGTGAACAGTGTATAGTTAGTATAGGGTAGAAGGGAGTCAGGAAAAAGTAGGCAGCCTAAAGGGCCACTGTCAGTGGGTAGAGGTAGGTGGCAAAAGTGCAAGGTGGATGGGCAGGAGGGCCCCATATCTGAAAGTGCCATTAGAGGGGGGAGGGGGTGGGTGAGGCAGTGTGGTGTAAGGGGTGAGGGTGGGGGAAACTGGTACCAAAAAAGTGGAGCTCTAAGGGAGGTTATAGGTCACCTTTGACTAGGGTAAAATGAGCAGGCAGTTACTTAGGAGAGGGCAGTCACACTGAGTGGTAGAGGCGAGGAATAGTCGGAGTTGCCTTTTAAAGGGACCAAGCATCGCAGTTGTAAGTGTTTCTTTGTGAAGGGTATTGTACCACTGAGAAGCCCTGTGCGTGAACAACTTCTGACCCACTGTGGTCCGTCATCTGGGGACCTGGAAGCTTTGATATAGAGCACTGCGTGTAAGCCAAGTACTGCTGTTGGCAGTAAGGAGCTTTGCCACTCCTGATGGTATGAGCCAGAGGAGAACTTTTTTGGTTAACAAGCAGGACTGGTATTGTATACTACTGAGGAGTGGTAGCCATCCGGCCTGAGCATACAGGTCAAAGGTGTGTGTTAGGCGGTCGGCACCCATTAGACGCCTACAGGCCTTGTTGAGTGTCACCGATATCCTCCGGAGGGCCGTAGGGGAAGCAGAGCCATAGATGACTAGACCGTAGTCAACGATGGAGGTGACAGGGCTGAAGATGGCCAGTCTAAGGGCATCAGTGGCCATGCAGTGTTTGTGCTTGTGGAGCAGGCTGATCTGTACGTTGGCGGCTTTAGCTACATTGCAAATGTGCCATGCGTAAGAAAGGGAACTGCCCAAGGTGATGCCGAGATATTTAAACTCAGGAACATGTTCAAGTGAAGTCCCCACGTGGTTCTTGACGGTAAGGGACAGAGGTTTATACTTGCTCCGTGCGTTGCAGAATGTCATGACCTTAGTTTTGCTGTAGTTCAGGATGAGTTTATGTGAGCTAAACCACTGTTCAACATGCCTGAAATCACACTGCAACTGATTCTCAAGTTGTTTAGAGTCTTGGTTGCTAGTAAACAGTACTGCATCATCCACAAAGAATAATATTCTCTGTTGGCAGACGCTAGGGAAACTGTTCAGGAAGAGAGAAACGAGTAATGGCCCCAGTAAAGACTCTTGCGGGACACCTGAGAAGACTGGCTTTTCATCACAGATGAAGCCAGCAATCCTAACACGCTGGACCCTTCCCCCGAGGTAGCCAGCAAACCAGGACAGTGCATCCTTGGAGAGCCCGAGAGTGGTCAGTTGCCTGAGAAGGAGTAGGTGGTTAACAGTATCAAAGGCCTTTGTCAGGTCAATAAATACTCCCCCAGATTCCTTGGTCAAGGGTGTCATGGATGAATCTGGTAAATTCCAACAGGGTCGTGGTGGTATTATGCCCTTTTCAGAAGCCATGCTGTTCTGGGCACTGGATTTCATATTTGTCCAGGAAATCGACAAGCTGGTCTGAGACTATTTGTTTCAGAGTTTTAGATGAGGGAGGGGGGAGAGGATGGAGATGGGCCTGTAGTTGGTGTGCAGTGAGTTGTCTCCACTTTTGTGTACAGGTGTGACAGTCGCCCATTTCCAGAGTGATGGGAATTGACCCAATCTTAGCGAAAGGTTGAAGATCTTTGTCTGGGGTTCAAGGATTTAATCTAGGACCAGAACAAGCAACTTCAGGTCGAGTGAGTCACCACTGTAGCCAGTTTTGCAGATGGCCTTGCATATATAGGTTCTGGCTAAGTGCACTGGGATCTCTTTGAAAAAGAACTGCGGAGCTGTGTGCACTTGGGACACAGTGTCAAAGGGGTATTGTTCACTGCTACAACATAATTTAGTGTATCTGTAGCAGATGTGTTTCATGAAGTAAACAGAGGTGTGCTAAACTGTTGGAATTTGTCATCTGTGCTATATACTTCACCACACAGCACCACTAAACCTGTCATGTTACAAGCACATTAATCCCCTCTGAAGGAGGCTTCTACTGTGGAATTAATGCATGGTTGGGTGGTTGTAGGCACGAGGCCAACCCCCCTAAACCGTGCATTAATTCCCCAGTAGAAGCCTCCTTCATCGGGAATTAATGCTTACTAGTTCCAAGAGTTTTTAAAACCATTTGAAGGTGTTAAGTATGTTCTTCTACTGCTTAGTAAAATGCAGGGGCTCCAGAACTCAATCACTTCACAGACTTGTTCCACTGCTTACTCCAGGTCACAAACTAGTGTGTCTGGTGCTTCAGTCCATCCAAAGGGCTTGGCTTTATGCTTTTAGTATTATTTAAAATGTTTAAGAAAAACATGTTGCTCTTTCAGCTTGAGTCAGAGCACTGTGTCTGTTTTCCTCAGGTACTCTAATTTCAGGATGCAGTTTCAGGCACTCCTTAATTACTTTTTCTTTCCTTTTGACCCTTAAGCTCCGATGCCCCAGTCAGCTCTGATGGTCAGTTGTTCCAACGTGACAGATCCACCTGAGGCCCCTCCCACATGAACCAAAAAAAGGTGGAGTGGATCTTTAGGAGCTGCTCAGGTGGCGGTGGGGGTGGATCTTACCAAAAAATAAATAAATAAATAATGCTGCCTCCCACTACTCAGGTTACAGTTCTTATGACTCCCAATTAAGAAAGAAAACAGTGCCCTGCAACCACTGATTAACACGAAAGCATATTTATTTGAGGGCAGAGAGCATTTCTTGGAGGAGGGTAAGGCAGAGGACACAATTTACACATTCAGCCAGTTCCATTGACAGAAAACATGACATCAGCCCTTGTGTACATGCAAAACATCCGTAGGGCTCTGCCCACTGCGGCCGTAAAAAGGTTTGGTGGTGTCAAAGCTTAAAATTGTTGCAGAGAAAAGTCAAATGCAAGAGATGAGAAAGTCAACTAATTCTGGAGTTATAAAGAGCACACCATAGAAGGCAGCCCCACAGGAAAAAAATAAATACTTTCCGAAAGCTAAAGGCAAGCTGACTGCTAACACAGATGCAACAACTGGAAGTGCTAGTGCAAAAACAAGAAATGTATAAATATAAAGTGCAGTTTATACTATAACATGCATGCTATTACAAAGTGCTGCACAGCAAAATTCCAATTAATGGCATGTAGAAGATATCCAGGCACCATGACTTCAGGTTTTCTGAAAAGGCGTGTGGGGAAGGGGGGACTAATAAAAGGAAGGAAGGAGGAGGGCTGGAGAGAAGAGGGCAAGGAAATGGATAACAACAATACAGCCTATATATAATAAGTTTTTAGCACATAAAATTATACATGAAATAAAAATTGCCAAAGGATCACATATCAAACTCAGAACTGGATAAATGTAACATATCAAACAAACAGCAAGACATTAAATTATTTCAAAAAGATGCTTATTGGAAATGCTCATTTAAACCTGGGGCCATAGTGGCCTTCAGTTTACACTGCCAAAAAGTTTCCTGCCACAGCAGTTTTAAATCCAGGTCACCGCCCTAAGTACTCAAGCACACTTTTTTTTCCAGTCCTTGAAATTTAAACATATGCCCTGGTCCACTGTGCATGATATACACAGCTAATGCATTGGAAGCATGGCCAAAAGAGGCACAGGTTTTAAACTCTGCCAGCGGACTTTCAAAATCCTGAGCCCCCTGAACTTCTGCATCAATGTGGCTCCACTTGGTATTCATGAGAGTCACTTTTAGCTGTTTGCAGCAACCCTCCATGACCATGGTTCCTTTCCAACGGCCGGGACCCTGAATCACAAGCAGCTGTTAGCCCCACCCCCTCCAGACAGGTCCACCAATTGGAAGCATAGCCAGAAGTGGCAAGCATTTTAAACTCTGCCAGCGGACTTTTAAAATCCTGAGCCCTCTGAACTTTTGCATCACTGCAGCTCCACCCAGGATTCGTGAGACTCGCCTACCCACCCCATGATGACCGTGACTCCTTTCTAGTGGCCGAGACCCTAAATCGCAAGCAGTTGTTAGCTCCACCCCCTCCAGCCAGGTCCACCAATCAGAAACATAGCCAGAAGAGGTGTGCATTTTAAACTCTGGCAGTGGCCTTTCAAATCATGAGTCCTCCGAACTTCTGCATCTCTGTCGCTCCACCTGGGGTTCTCGAGAGTCTGTTACCTGTTTGCAGTGACTCTCCTCCCTCCACATGAAGACCCCAGCTCCCTTCCAGCGGCCAGGACCCTGAATCGCAAGTAGCAGTTAGCCCCCTACCCCCTCCAGCCACCTCCCCTCAAAAGGTAGTATACCCTAGCAACCCCACCGTGTGAAGGACCGAGTGCAAAGGACATCAAAGAGGGAGTCTGCCAGAGTGTCAGGCAGGAAAAGCTACCGGGGACCAGTCATGCTGTTTCATCTGCCACAAAAACAAGTCTATAAGGTACTCTCATTACTGAATCACTGACTCATACCCTGCAGTAAGACTGCAGTTGCTGACCAATCCTACTGAGCTTGGTTTCACAGTTACAAAAGTTTAACCTGTTGTTATAATATCCAACAAATACCCTATTTAGAGACTACTTACATTTCAGGTTTTCTAACTTATTTTGCTGGTTCTTGCTTATTAGCTGCTGTGTTCTGGCTAGATATTTTATTGAGTTATTTCTCTGCTTTTTACCTTGATAAATTGCTGTGTCCAGCAAACACCCTGTATAGGGTCTGTCCATTTTCTGGTTTCTACAGCTGCTGGTTTCAGTACTTGGCTTAATTTCTGCCAGAAGCATCTCGAGAGTCTGTTACCTGTTTGCAGTGACTCTCTCTCCCCCTTCCCCCAGAGCACCAGGAGGAAGGCGCTGCTGGTATAACTAAACTTCTCTACTGGGACTAAAAACTAGAACTCTTGTACTGGGAACTTCAATTTAGGGTAAAAAAAAAAAAGTGTTTGCTAGAGTTAGTTGAAGTGAATTGTTAAATGTATATCTGTTATCTGTGTCATCTGTGTAGTTATCTAGTTGCTTGTCATCATAGTCGGTTTTAGGCACCAGCGAACCCTGCAGTCGCTGGGAGCCCCTTGATCATAGGGGGGCCTCCAACTCAAGCAGTTTACGTTATTCATTTTTATATTTTTTTTTCTTGTGTTCTTAAATCAGCAACAAATGAATGTGCAGCTCACTGTGATGTGACATCATTATGTCATGAAACATCTATGACCCAGTCCATAAGAGGTAGATGGGCAACAATGGATGTAATGAGAAAAAAGCCCCAAGGACTACCACTGCTGTCTCCCCTTAAAAAATATAAATATACTACGGGTTGTACTGAAAATAAAATACAACGATGTGTATATGGGCTACAGTCAAACACATGCGGTAAAAGTGGGCCAAGTGGAGCCCCATGAGTTCACTGATCCTGCTGGGGGGCCCCCAAAATCCTAAAGCCGGCCCTGCTTGTCACAGGTGGCCAAAGGGAATTGTTATCTGTGAAATTAACTAAGTGTAGAAAGATTTGCAAAGTAGGGGGAGTGGCTTAGCTAGAAGGAGCCAGGTTAAAATCAGATTTAAACACTGCCCTAGATAGCTCCTGGCAGAGCACCAGGAGGAAGGAGCTGCTGGTATAACTAAACTTCACTACTGGGACTATACTGCCCTCCTTCCCACCCCTCTACCCAAAGGCAGTTCTACTTTTATAGGCACAGGATTTGACTGACAAGAGGAACTTCCTGTTTGGAAGCAGGAAGTGAGTGATCACAGAGCCACCAAAGACTCACCATCCTAGAAGGGCAAGAGTAGCTCTCCGTCCCCCACTAGCTCCTGGAGGTCTGACTCTCAGCAAGTGAGGAGACTACTGAGAAATATAGGAACTTCTCATCTCAGGACAGGAAGGTCAGGAGCTAAAAGGGCACAGAAGCAGTAAGTAAGTAGGGAGAAAAAAAATAAACAGAGGAAAGAGCAAGTATTCCAAACAACATTTAGGGGGCCAGAAATAAGACATGATTGGAGTGGTGCAGTGCAGTGGCTGTGGAGCAGCAGTCTTCCAGGAGACGTTCTGGAGGATGCAGTGTTGTCCCATCTGCAGGCACCTCTCTGGGCTGAGGGAGGAGGTTGCTCATCTCCAGGCTGAGTTGGCCAGGATTTGTGGGACCTCTTCTCCCACCCAGGGACCACCAGGGTCACTGCCGTTGCCTCAGAGGGTGCCAAGAAAGAGGAGCAGCTGGACCACAGTGGGCTTGGGGGGGTGAGGGTGGAACAGAGGCACATCCCTCCAGTTGTACCTCTCCACAGTTTCTATGCCGTTCTGGAAAAGTGTGGTTCCTTTATGGAGGCACCCACAGTGGAGACCAAGGAGGATGCTGGGAACCTCCACAAAGGAGACCCACAGGAGGGTGGCATGGGACCCCACAGGGGAAGGAAACAACTCCTGGTGGAGGACTCCATTGTTAAGAAGGTAGAACTGGGGGAGGAAGGGGAGAGGAAGTTAAGGTGCCTGCCTGGCACCATGGCTTGGATGGACAGGGAGAGAATTCTCAGAATCACAGGAGCAGCTACACAGGGGAGGGAGGTGGATGTCACTGTTCACCTAGGGACAAATGACCTGGCTAAGAAAGGGATCAGAGCAGTGCAAAAAGTGTTTGTGGAGATGGGGAGGGGCCTTAGACAAATAGCACGCACTGTAACCTTCTCTGAGGTGCTGCTTGTCTATGGCACAGGTGAGGCTAGGGTGCTTCACACCATGGGATTCAATCAGTGGTTGAAAAACTGGTGCAGAGCTCAGGGATTTGGCTTCACTGGGGACTGGAGGTCCACCTGGAGGGATGCAGGCCTATACTGGCGTGATGATCTGCATCTGTCCAGGAGGGGAACCAGGATCCTAGGTGATAGGTTTAAATGCTTCATTGGCAAGCATTTAAACTAGCCAAGGGTGGAGGCACTGGAAAGGAGCAAGGAAATCCTAGCCCCACCCCCAAAAAAAAAAATCAGATTACTAAGTGAGGTAGACACCAACATAGAGATGTCGATAGGGAGAAGTGCAGGGGTAAATGGAGAAAGTGACAAATGCAATAAGGACAGGGATGGAGCAAAAAGGGGCAAGGCCATCAAGAAATGGAGGGTAATGAGTACCAATGCCCGTAGTCTGGGAAACAAATTCCCTGAACTGGTGGCCTTGATGGAAGAGGGATGCCTGGATATTGTAGCAGTCACAGAAACACTGTACACAGAGAACCACGACTGGGATAATACCAGGGTACACAACCTACAGGAGAGATAGGGAGGGGAGAAGAGGGGGCGGAGTAGCTCTCTATGTAAGGGAAGGGATAAAAGCAACTGAAAAAAAGAGTAAACAGGGAGGAGAGGAGGCTCTGTGGGTCACCTTAGAGACTGGAAATGGCACCACAATCCGTACAGGGGTTGTATACAGACCCCCATGTCAGGGGAAGGGAATGGGCAAGGATATGATATAAGGCATATTTAGGATGGCAGAGAAAGAGGAGATACTGTTGATGGGGGACCTTAATATAACAGATGTTAACTGGAGCACCTTTGCTGCAGCCACATCCAAAAGCAGGGCCATTCTCGATGCCCTTCAGGTGGCATGCCTTAGACAGCTAGTTTTGGAATCTACTCGTGAGGGAGCAATCTTAGACCTCGTACTCTCAAACGGAGACAGTGAGAGGATCTCAGATCTAGAAGTGGGAAGCCATTTGGGAACAAGTGACCACCAAACAGTGTGGTTCACGATAAACTCAGCTACAGAGTCAAGCCATACAAAAGTGGAGGGTTCTGGACTTCAGGACGGCTGACTTTGGCAAGCCGGGAGAGTGCCTTAGAAAGGCACTAGTAAACAGGCTAGAAGGAGGGGTGGAGCAACAATGGGGAAATATCAAAACTGCCATCACAGAGGCAACACGCCTTTGTGTGAAGCAAATAAATCAAAACAAAAGAAAAAGACAATATGGTTCTCAAAAGAGGTGGTGGTGAAGGTTAGGGAGAAAAAGATAGCATTTAGGAAGTATAAGGAAACACAGAAGGAGCAGGACAGAGAACTGTACCAGTTAAGGCAGAAGGAAGCAGGAGGGTACTCAGAATAGCAAAGGCCCAAACTGAGGAAAAGACAGCCAACTCGGTTAAGAAGGGGGATAAATACAGGTTACTCACCTGTAACAGGAGTTCTAGGAATGGTATATGTTGTTCATCCACACTTATTGGCAGGTTCCTTGCCGCTTAAATCTTGCGGAAGGTCTTCAAGCTGGCTCCTCCCACCCACCCGGTGGTAAAACCTCGCTCCGCCCCATGACGCCAGATCTGGCCGCTGGAAGCTCAGGTTGTGCGTCAAAGCCGAGAGGTCGGGTGGGTGTGGATGAACAACAATACCATTCCTAGAACTCCTGTTACAGGTGAGTAACCTGTATTTCTAGGGACATGGATATGTTGTTCATCCACACTATTGGCAGACTCTAGCAGTTCTCCGGGAGGAGGGAGGCAGGCGCACACCCCAATACTTACTTGGGAAATAAGGACTGGAGAACCGAGGCCCCAAAACCAGCATCCCGGTGTGACTCAAGGTCGATGTGGTAATGGGTAATAAAGGTGTGCTGACTTCCAGGTAGCAGCTCTGCAGATTTCCTAGATAGGGACGTCCCTGGAAGCAGCCACCGATGCAGCAGTATGGCGGGTAGAATGAGCTCTTATCCTCTGGGAGGCTCCATGCCCGCCAACGATAGCAGCGATCTATGCAGGAGGTGACCCACCTGCCTATCGTCCGCTTGGCTGCAGGTCTGCCAGGTGCGGCTTCAGCGTAGGTGACAAACAGCTGGCGAACCTCTCCGAATTTCAGCCGTAAGGCTTTATAATAAGCGAGCGCCCTCTAGGGTCCAGAGTATGGAGCCTATATTTGGCCTCCGAGGTGTGTGGCCAGAACACCGCAGAGTCAGCACCTGGTTAAGGTGAAACTCGACACCACCTTCGAAGGAATTTCGGTGGGGCGAGGACAACCTTGTCCCTGTGGAAGACCAGGTAAGGAGACTGATGCAAAGCACCTGGAGCTCTCCCATCCTTCTGGCTGACGTGATGGCCACCAAGAAGGCGGTCTTCCACGACAGGTGAGAGATCACACCTGTGCATTGGTTCGAATGGCTTGCCCATGAGCTTTGCCAGTACCAGCAGTAAATCCCACGGAGGTGGAGGTTCTCGACCGAGGGAAATGTGATCAAGGCCTTTGAAAACGCCCAACCACCTTTCTGCGCCCACCGACTGCTTCCCAGCCCGCGCCTCGAAGCAGAGATGGCTGCCAGGTGCACCTTTAGGGTCGTCGACCTAAGCCCTTGACTAGAAAGGGACCATAAATAGTCCAAAATGCTTGCCACAGAACAGGAGGAAGGGTCCAAGCCCTTGCCCGGACACCAAATGGAGAATCTCTTTCATTTGAAGGCGTAGCATTTTCTGGTCGACTCCTTACGGGACGCCTCAACAACACTGAGGACCTTGTTGGAAAGACCCAAGGCCTGGAACTCTAGCCGCTCAGGAACAAGGCCGTCAGGTGCAGGGATTGAAGGTCCGGATGGAACACCTTCCCCTGATTGACTGAAAGCAGGTCTGGGCGAGCTGGAAGCTGCCTCGGGAGCCTGGAGCTGAGGCTGAGGAGATCTGGGTACCAGAACTGGCGGGGCCAGTCTGGGACTATCAGGATCACCTGCGCCTTGTTCCTCCTTGCTTTGAGAAGCACCTTGTGAATCAAGGGAAATGGGGGAAAGGCGTAGAAGAGGCCCAGGGTCCACAGCCTCGAGAAGGCATCCCCCTGCAGCGAGCCCTGCTGAGGGGGGCGAGCATGAACAGCCTCAGCCTGGCGTCTCCTGGAGGCAAACAGGTCCACCTGAGGTGTGCCCCAGTGGGAGAACTGATCTTGTACCACCCGCAGGAGAGACCATTTGTGAGATGCAGCCCCATCCGCTCAGGGCATCGGCCAGGGTGTTGGAGGCTCCTGCCACATGAATGGCTAGGAGATCTGCCTCCAGGCTGCGCCACAGTGACCAAATGCGAGAACTTCCTTGCACAGAAGCATGGGACGGCGTCCGCCCTGGCAGTTCAGGTAGTACATGGTGGTGGTATTGTCCGTCTGACTTGGACCACTGACCCGGAGAAAGCGAGACAAAGGCGGTGAGAGCTAGGCGGACCACCGGAGCTCCAGCAGGCTGATGTGGCATCGGGACTCCCGCAGGGACCAGAGGCCGTGCACTCGGTGTTCCCCCAGATGGGCACCCCAACCCATCAGAGAGGCATCGGTCGATAGAGAGACCGTCGGCTCGGGGCGGACAAACGGGATGCCCTCCTGCAAATGGAATGGAACGGTCCACCACTGGAGAGCGTTCCACATCTCCTGGGCCACTATCACTAGCTGGTCCAAAGGATCGCAGCGTTGTGACCACTGGCTGGCCAGTCCCCACTGAAGGGGGCGCATGTGCCAGCGGGCCCAATGGACCACGCTGGTACAGGCCGCCATAAGACCCAGAAGGTGCAGAAAGTCCCGGGCAGGGCGCGATTGCCCAACCAGAAATGATTGGGCAAAAGAGGTAAGAACCTCGGCCCTGTCCGCCGGGAGTCGTGCTCTGGCTCGAAGAGAGTCGAGCTCTGCCCCGATGAACAGGATCACCCGCTTTGGCTCGAGTTCCGACTTGGCCTCGTTGATGAGAAGGCCAACTCGAGAGCAAACCTGGAGGGCCAGATCTCTGGACCGCTCCACCTCCCGTCTGGAGGAGGCTGCTATCAGCCAATCGTCCAGGTAAGGGTACACCCGGACCCTCGGCGCGCCAGAGAATGCTGTCACCACTGCCATGCATTTGTGAAGACCCTGGAGCTGGAGATAAGCGAAGGGCATGGCTCGAACTCGAAGAGGGATCCCTCCGCCAAAGCGGAGGAATCTCCGATGTGGACGGACGGATAGGACGTGAAAGAACGTGCCTGTAGGTCCAGAGAGCAGAACCACCGCCGTGTTCCAGAGATGGTATTATCTGCGCCAGAGTGACCATTCTGAAGGTTCAAGACCTAGGAACTTGTTCAGGTCGTGTAGGTCGAGAATGGGGCGCCAGCCCTCGTCCGTTCGAACCAGGAATACCTGGACACGAACCGGGTCTGAAGGGGTCCTCCCTCCGTGATCACCTCCTTTTGGAGGAGGAGGCGATGTCGGCTGGCGAGCCGCCAGTGAGGCTGCGTTCCCGAGGCCCCAGTGTGACGGCTCTGAAGGCGGGCCTGCTCAATTCCAGAGGTAGGCTTACCCACCACCTCCAGTACCCACCTGTCCGTGGTAACAGCGGACCAGGCAGAAAGGAAGTGTCTGAGCCGCCCCCACGGGAGGAACCAGGGGTGAGGTGACGGGATGGGGCGACACCCTCACCCGTCACTGGGCAGGCTGGAGGAGGGACCGGCCGAGGAACCTCCTGGGCCTTTACCTCCCTGCTTCCTGTTGGAGGAAGCCGACGCTTGGGCTTGGGCTACCAAGGTCGAGCCTGCTAGGCCCTATGTTGCTGGGCCGGGCGGCCAGAGGCGCGCAGAAGCACGAAGGGCTTAGGCTGTGGCTTCGGCCTTTGTCCTTTTGAGCGGAAAAGACAGATTCCAAGGTAGCATTGGACTTCTCGATCCTCTGCAGGTGACCTTCCACCCCAGGGCCGAAGAGGTCAGTCCCCAAGAAGGGAACATCCGCCAACTTGTGCTGGGTATCCGAAGTAAAGGTGGATATCCTCAGCCAAGCCCGACGATGCATGGCCACTGCGGCCGCCACAGACCTGGCACATAAGTCCCCGATGTCTAACACAGCCTGGAGCTGCTGTTTAGCCACTGCCCTGCCCTGGTCCCACACCTGCCTGACGGTAGTCTGCAGATCTGCGGGAAGATGAGGGACAACCTCATCCAGGGAGCCCAACACGGCGTGAGAAAAATGTGCCATGAGGACGGCCGAACTGGCCTGACGAAGGCCGAGAGAGGACGCAGCATAGACTTTTCACCCGGCATAATCCAATTTCTTGATTCCTTGTCGGAGGTTTGTCCACATCCCTGGTGTTCCGGCACCCGAAAACGCTGTCGGTAACCAACCCTCGGCCGAGGGTGTTCCAAAACCGGACAGGGAACCGTAGGACCGCATACTTTCCTGGCCAACCTGGCCGGCGCAGGGCAGGAAGCAGGACGCTGCCAAAGTTCCAAGGCCGACCCACTATGGCTCAGCCAGCGGAAAGGCCTCCGTAGGAGAATCCCCTCGGTCCAGAATCTCTGTGAGGGGATACCTGGCCCATTTAGAAACGGGTTCGAGCTTCATCCCGGTGGACTCCGAGATGAGTCAAGCAACCCTAAGAAGGACGAAGGGCTATCGTCCATTGACTGTCCTCCCGAGGACTCCAAGTCTATGCGCTTGGAGAAGAGGGAGGAACCATCATCGGACTCAGAAGAGTCCTCAAAGAGCTGCCTCGGCCCTGAGCACCCTCCACCTGCCGAGGTTTATCAGGAGTAAGGGTGACCGACAGCCTATGGGGCAAACCCAAAGCCGACCGAGAATTTTTGGTTGGAGCCCCAACTAATGGCTGTGGGGGCGGAGGTTCCACCAGAATCGGTGGGGCTGCTGGAACTGGCCAAACAACCGGCCTGAGAACAGGCTCCTCGACTACAACGAGGGGTTGTTTCGGCTGCTCCGGTGACAGCCACTTAATGGCTGGGGAAGACGACTGGATCGGCTTATTCCCGGTCAAAAGGAGCTGTTGCCACATAAGTTCCTCGTACCTCCGACGCAACTTGCGCCGAAGCCTCCCCTCGTCTGAGGAAGAGGAAGAGCGGCGGCGACGCTTGCGTCATGTGCCGAGATCGGCCTCTGACGGCGGATCGGTTGGACGTGAGGATGTTCTGAGACCGAGACCGAGAGTCTCGATCAGGGCCGAGGGAAAGCGAGGAGAAGTGTCGGAAATCAGCACTCGGCCTCGGATGATCCCACCGAAGGCTCCGGAACCGGAGGCACAGACGAGCCGACGGGATCCTCAACTCCCACTGGGGGAACCGGGGAGAGGGGATTCTCAGCTTCTCCAGCCGGCAACCCGTCCAACGGGTCGAGAAAAATCTTGACGGCGTCGACGGGAGTCTCGGCCAACTGGCCTGACGGGGACACCGTGAAGCCAGTGGCCGAAGCTGAGGGGTCGACCGAAGTCGACTGTCGACAAGGGGAAGGGGATCTTTCCCGCTCCCAAGAGCGTCGACGGAGAGACTTACTTTTGCTCTTTTTGGACCTGGAAGAAGGTCCCGAAGAAGTTGGACCCTCACCTTTGGTCGAGAGGATCAGACAAAGCTCCTTAAAAGAAGCCGAGTAAGAGGCACCGAGAGAGAGCGGAACAAATGCCGCAGCCGAGGTAGAAGCGGCCCGCGCCGCCTCCTCTTCGAGGGCGATTATCTGCTCAAGCTGATCCGCCGGGCCCGCCGCCACGGACACCGCCAATCGGGCCTCTTTAGATTTCACCGGTGGAATTCTTTTCTCGGGGCGCCCCAGTTGTAATCGGGCAGCACGGTCTTCAAGGACGTAGGCCGAAAAGGAAGAGCACAAGTCGCAGGCCTGCGGGTCGTGCTCAAGGCCCAGGCAGTAGACGCACGTGGAGTGCGGATCCGTCCTAGACATCTTCTGCCCGCAAGGGCACCTCCGAAATCAGGGAGTCGATTTGTCCATCGCAGCAGCGAGGAGAAGAAGACCAAGTCTTTTGCAAAAACTTTTCAATTCTCGAACTTTCAAGAATTAGGAACCACTGGTTAACGCCATATGAGGGAACCTGAGCTTCCAAGCGGTAAGGAAGATCTGGCCATGGGGCGGAGCTTGAGTTTTACCACCCGGTGGGTGGGAGGAGCCAGCTTGAAGACCTTCCGCAAGATTTAAAGCGGCAAGGAACCTGCCAATAAGTGTGGATGAACAACATATCCATGTCCCTAGAAAACCTTTTACAGGTATATCAGGGAGCATAGAAAGACAAAGGGAGGGATAGTGAGGCTGAATAGAATGGACGGTGGGTGGGCAGAGAGGGACAGTGAAAAAGCAGGGATACTGAATGAATACTTCTGTTCGGTATTCACAAAAGAGGAGGTAGGGGAGGTGCCTAATCCAATTAACAGATGCACTCGGATAGGGGGGTTGATCCCAGTCCTTTCACAGAAGAAAGGGTTCTGAAAGAACTCCTAAAACTGAAGGTGGACAAAGCAATGGGGCCAGATGGAATTCATCCCAGAATTCTAAAAAGAATGAAGGGGAGAACTAGTGACACCACTGACTACCCTTTTTAACAAATCGTGAGAGAATGGTGTCGTACCTGAGGACTGGAGGAAGGCAGATGTGATTCCCCTTCACAAAAGTGGGACCAAGACAGAGGCAGAAAACTACAGACCTGTCACTTTGACCTCTGTGGTAGAGAAAGTGATGGAATCACTTCTGAAGGAAAGAACTGTTGAGTACCTAGAGGCCAGTGGGGCACAGGACCCAAGGTAGCATGGGTTCACAGCGGGAAGGTCATGTCAGACGAATCTAATTGTTTTCTCTGACTGGGTGACCAAAGTAGTAGACCAGGGAGGGGATGTGGACATGACCTACTTAGACTTTAGCAAGGCATTTGACACAGCCCCACACAAAAGATTAATTGTCAAATTAACCAGCCTGGGAGTGGGTCCCAGGGTGGTAGCCTGGGTAAAACATTGGCTGGACAACAGGACACAGAAGGTAAATGGAGTCCACTCTGAAGAAACAGGGGTTACTAGTGGGCTACCGTAGGATTCAGTATTGGGTCCAGTCATTTTTAATGTCTTTATAAATGACATTGCAGAGGGACTGGAAGGAAAAGTATGCCTCTTTGCAGATAACACAAAGATCTGCAACAGGGTTGATGCACAAGGAGGCGTGGAAAGGATGAGAAGGGACTTGACAAGGTTGGAGGAATGGTCAGAAGTATGGCAGCTTGGATTCAATGCAAAGAAGTGCAAAATAATGCATCTGGGAAACAAAACCCAGGGAAGATTACACAATGGGGGAGGTAGTAACAACAACAAAAATGGAAAGTGACCTGGAAGTAATCATATCAGATGACCTTAAGGTTGGCAAGTAATGTGAGAAGGCAGTAGGAAGGCTGGGGGGATACTGGGATGTATAGGAAGAGGCATCACCAGCAGAAAACAGGAAGTTGTTATCCCACGTACAGACAGTTGGTGAGACCCCATCTGGAGTACTGCGTCCAGTTCTGGAGACCCCATCTCCGCAAGGACATAGGACAGGATGGAGGCAGTTCAGAGGAGGGGCAACTAAAATGGTGGCAGGGTCTGCAAGAGAAGCCATACAAGAAGAGACTAAAGGAGCTTAATATGTATACCCTTGAGGAAAGGAGGGAGAGGGGGGACATGATAGAAATGTTTAAGTACCTCAGTGGAATCAACAAAGTCCAAGAGGGTAGCATCTTTCAGAAAAAGATGTGCAAGAACAAGGGGACACAATTTGAAGATAGAGGAGGGACGGTTCAGGGGCAATGTGAGGAAGTATTTTTTCACAGAGAGGGTGGTGGATGCATGGAACAGCCTTCCTGAGGAGGTTGTGGGGTCTAAAACTGTGGGAGAATTCAAGAATGCATGGGACAGACATGAGGCAATTTTTCGGGGGAGGAAGAAATAGGCTGTTGGTTAAATAGGATCTGCAGCTTATCCTCTAGGTAGGGGAAATGGGCAGACTAGGTGGGCCAAGCAGTCCTTATCTGCCATCAAAGTCTATGTTTCTATGTTTTTGTTCATTTCTGTAGTATCCAGCCTAAAAAGTGGCCACCAGAGGTTTGCCCACTTTCAGGTTCTCACCATACCTCTCAAGTGTCCCTTATTATGAAGGAGATCCCTCATTTTCCCCTTAAAATTGCTCTGTCCCTCATCAGTTCCTCGTGGAAAAGGTGCTGCCCACACAGCGAATGTGCTGTAAATTCAGACTTTAAAGCAGAAACTCTTATTATAAAATACTAAATCCAAAATAAATTTTGTACAAGTAAATACTATGGTTTTCACAGTGTTTTGAGCTTGTATCTCCATGTTTGAGGATGTGTCCCTCATTCTGAGGGTCAGTGTCCCTCATTGTCCCTCATTTTGAGTGTCCAGAAATGTCCACGTCCCTCATTTCAGTGACAAAAGGTTGAGAGGTATGGTTCTCACATAAACATAACAGTAAAGTAAATAAAAAAACTTGATGCTCTCAGACGTACCACAAAATGCTTGAGAATTCAGGACAGAAAAAGGGTAGCTGAACAAATTCTTTTACCAACATTGGTCTATGGAGAAATGGTACATAGGACTGCTAGTAAAATTATGCTGTATAAATTGGACAGAATTCAACATAGAATTGCTAGATATGTACTCCAATGTAGTTACAGAACACATCACTGTCAGCTGCTTATCAGGTTGGGTTGGCGACCTTTGGAGTTGGGATACCAGAAAACTTGGTTGAGTTTAACCAAGCCCACCGGGGCTCTGGACACCCTCCTCCAGGATCTAGGAACCAGCCTTGGACTGAAAAGATGCCTCTGGGGTCTCCGCTTAACAAGCGGCCCCCAATGAAGACAAAAGCGCCCCTCCAGAAAGTATGTTGCCAGGGGCCGCACCCGACCTAAAGCCACCGGGAAGGGAACCAAAGCTCGGCCGCACCCTGGTACTTTTCCGCTTAAAGGCGAAAAGCCCGCAAGGTACGCTTAACTGAACTCATCTGCTGGCCGCATCCTGCTGGGTTTGGGACTTTACCAAGTACCATTCTCCACAGAAAGCGGCTGTTCTCCTCTATATTTTTGGTTGGACTACTATTTTACCCCAGGGACTGGGAGTGCTGCAGCTGCGGCTGGGTAATACAGCTCCCTGAAGCTAATTTTGCTGCCTAGACAAACTCTCTCCTGTAATCCTAGCTTATTAATTCTATAGTGATGTAGCTAAGTCTTCTACTTCTCTGCTGCCTGTAGTGCTGTAGCTAAGTTTTTCTGTTTCTCTGCTGCCTTGTACTGCCTTCCCGCCTTTTTTGTTTGAATCTCCCAACTCCCTTTGTTCAAGTAAAAGCTATTTTAAGTGCTGTCCTCTTCACCTACCTTAACTGAAACCTGTAACCCTACTCCTCTGCCTGCTAATCTCCTCCTTTCTATCACCTACACCCCCTACCATTGTTTCTGCTGCCTTCTTAATCTGCTTCTCCTTGTTACCCCTCAGGATCCTGCCAAGCCCACCGGGGCTCTGGACACCCTCCTCCAGGATCTAGGAACCAGCCTTGGACCGAAAAGACGCCTCTGGGGTCTCCGCTTAACAAGCGTCCCCCACTGAAGACAAAGGCGCCCCTCCAGAAAGTCTGTTGCCAGGGGCCGCACCGACTGCAAGCCACCGGGGGAAGGGAACCAGGAGCTCGGCCGCACCCTGGTACCTTGTGCCGCTAAAGGCGCAAAAGCCCGCAAGGTACGTTTAACTCGACCTCCATCCTGCTGGCCCTCTCCTGCTGGGTTTGTGACTTTACCAAGTACCATTCTCCACAGAAAGCGGCTGTTCTCACTCTATATTTTTTGAATTTGGACTACTATTTTGTACCCCCAGGGAATGTGAGCGCTGCCACTGCGGCTGAGTAATACAGCTCCCTGAAGCTCTCTTCCCGCCCTCCCCAACCTCACCCACCCTGGTCGACCCTTTAGCTTTATAGACACCAGGGGGTCACATGACTAAGTGTCTACTTTTCCATTGGCTCCTTATACTCTGCCTCCACTAGGGGCAGCTCACCTTTCTTTCAAACTAACGGCTCTGTTATTTCTTTTACCAAGCCCGCCTTCTGGCCTGCATTACAGCGTCCTATTTTCTTTCCTTCCAAAGTATTTGCCCAGGCCTACCAGTATTTTCTCTCTATATCGCCTTGCCGCACTTGGCACTTCTCTATCCGATACTCCTCCTTTCCTGTGCCCCAACTACCTTCTCTTCCCATACTAAAATGCCTCCTTATGTAACTATCTATCGCTCCGGCTTGGCTTCTTTTTTCTGCCTGTCTCTCCTGTATGGTCTAAGTAGGGTCTCCCTATCTGTGCCGCTTGTCACTAATCACAAGGCGGAATCTATAAAGGACTTTTTCTTCTCTAATCTTCTCCTTTCCTACCGTCACCCCCTTCCCGCTCTACATCACGCACTCCTGAAGAAAGGCTGTACCTACCTGTCACTCCTGTACTACCTACAGCATAGAGCCAGACATAAAAAACGTGACACTCTCACTAGAAACCCACTTAAGTTCCTAGCCCAAAGGCTGCTCCTGCTAGCCGGTGACATTGAGTCGAACCCAGGTCCTCCACATAATATCCCTATACCAACCTCAGCCAAAGCTAATAAAGGCCTATTACTAGCCCATATGAATATAAGGAGTCTTGTGGGGCACCTGGCTGAGCTTGAAGCCTGGGCAAAACTGATTAACCTGACATCCTGTGCCTTACTGAAACATGGCTCAAACCCAATATCTCAGATGCCCACTGCGCCTACCTGGGTATGCCATCATTCGGCAGGATCAAGTGGCTCAAAAAGTGGTGGGGGTTGCCATTTATTACAAAATCACCTCTCAATAAGCGGTTCCAAATCCTGGCCCCACATCGCTGTGAATCGCTACATGCTACACTGTCCCTAGGAGCCAAACACTTGCACATCCTGTGTTTGTACAACCCACCCACTGGAGGTTTGGAAAGTCTCCAGATTTTACTACAACATGTGTCTCAATCCATGAAACTGAATGAATGTATCCTGTTGGGGGACATCAACTTAAACTGGCTAGGCCCGAATCAAGGTAACCTTGCATCTATGGTCCAAAAATATAACTGTCACCAACTTGTAACAGAATGCACGAGAATGACTAACACGCAGACAGGAATGCTATTAGACTGGGTTCTCACCAACAGGCCTGACCATATATCCAAAACCACTGTACTTGCGGACTCTCTGACAGACCACTCTCCCACGGTCTGTCACTGACGTTCCTGTCAGTCACCTGCTCCTCGGTCCCGCCGCATCATCCTTACCAACTTTGCAGCGCTTGATGTACAAGCATTTCTCAATGACATATCTAATATGGACTGGTCCGACATCTACAGTGCAACAAGTGCTGAGGCTGCCCTGGATGTGTTCCTCAGCAGGTTTGGGGAGGTACAAAGGCGGCATGTACCTAAGATAAAAAGAAGGGTCAGGGGGCAACAAACTAGATGGCTGAGCAAAGACCTTCTCCACAAGCTCAAACTCAGGGACAAACTCTGGAAACATTACAAATCCACCGGGCTGCCCTGTGATCATCAGGCTTACAAACAGCATAGAAACGAATGTAAGAAACATATCAGGCTCGCGAAGAGCAGATACTGCCAAGACCTTTTAACCAGCTCTGCAAATGATCCTCGAAGATTTTGGAATCATATAAAAGCCTTCCTCGGAACCCCTCAATCCTTCACCCCCTCGGACATGCTACTACAAGGGGTCCTCACCATTGCCTATGCCTTCAACCAGCAATTCTCGGACCTATCTGCTATCACGTCCTCTTTAAAATCTCTGCCAGACAACTCTCAACCATACTCTAACATGATAAACTCCAATCCACAACTTGCCTCTAAAAGATTGTTTTACTTTAAAAGGGTTACTGGAAATCAAGTCTGCAAACTACTGTCGGGGATATCTGAGAACACTAGCCCGGGCTCTGACACCCTGGAACCTCGACTCCTGAAAATAGCTGCCCGCCTCATATCCCACCCACTTGCCAGGATTTTCACCTTATCTCTCTCTACAGGTACTGTCCCCGAGATTTGGAAGGCTGCCAGAACCACGCCAGTTTTCAAAAAAGGGAGCAAAAATGACTTGTCAAACTATAGACCCATTGCCATACTCTCGGTACTGAGTAAAATACTCGAAAAGATAGTAGCCACCCAGGTCACTGATTTTATTGACTCCACAAATGCACTCTGTGAAGTGCAACCTAGCTTCAGGAAGCACCACAGTACTACAACTGCTCTGACCAAATTCACATCGGACGTTCTCTCAAATATGGACAGAGAGCAACTAACAGGTGGTGTGTTCATCAACCTTACAAAGGCCTTTGACCTTGCTGATCATACACTACTGCTTGCTACCCTCAAAAACCTATGCTTCTCACCCCCAGTAACGTCCTGGTTCAGTAGCTACCTCACCAACAGGTCTCAAGCTGTAAAGCTTAACTCAGCCATCTCTGACAGTACCATGATCAATATTGGTGTACCACAGGGCTCTATCCTCGCGAGGTCCACTCCTCTTCTCATTATTTATCAACAACCTGCCCAACGTAATAACGTCAGGCAACTCACTACACTATGCTGATGATCTTGTTATATATGCTCACTCTGACAACATCTCTCACCTGAATTCCACACTGTCATCAGCCTTTCACCTTACGCAGCACTGGCTTGAAGCTCATCGCCTTATACTCAATGCTAGCAAAACCAAGGCCATGCTCTTTGGATCAAATCATAAGTTTAGAACCTCGCATCCCCACTCACAATTCCTGATATCAATGGATCCACCCTTGAGACTGTAAGCTCTTTCCGCTATCTTGGGATACAGCTGACTAAAATCTTGACCTGAAGCAGCATATCCAGGAGTCGTGTAAGAATGTCAACTGTAAGCTGGGTGCTGCCTATAGAACGAACTTTATGCTCACACCCACCGCCAAACTTGCTATTGCCAGGGGTATCCTATTACCCACTCTGTCTTATTGTGCACCTATCCTCACCATGGCAAATAAAACTGTTCTACAGAAATGGGACACCACCTACAACAATGTCTGTAGATATGCAGCTAAAGCACCACATCTGACGCATCATTGCCAACTTTACAAAGGATTAGGCTGGCTATCCCCTTCCTCCACGAGGCTATACTACCTTTGCAGCCTATCCGACTCCATAATTAGAGTGTCGAAACCTGCCACACTGTCTGAACTACTCCAACCTGTAATACCATCGCGTGACCTGAGGTCGTCAGACAAGTCTTTTTTATCAGTTCCCCACTGCCGTACCTCCAAGGGTGCTGGTGCCTTCAGGTGCGCTGCCCCTCTCGCCTGGAACTTACTGCCTATGGATCTGAGAAGTGCTCCAACACACCTAGCCTTCAAGCGGGGACTTCGCTCGTACTTCCACTCTATGGACCATTGCACTTGTTTTGATCCCACTTAAACTTTGTAAACCTGTCTAAATCAATCCTCCCTTGCCATATACTCACTAGCCTACCTCTCCTTGATTGCTCTGTCACTTGGTTTGTCTGATTGCACTTTAGTGAACTGTCCACAAGACTGCCTGCACTTTCAATGTAATGCTTGCAAACCTCTCATATGGACACTCTATTCCAATCATGATTGCTACCTAATTGCCTTAACGTTGTAATATGTATATTATTCTGACCTTTTATACTGCATATCCAACATTGTTTATTCTCTTCTGACTTTGTGTATAATTATGACATAATCCTTCTTTTGTTTTATCCTTTGTCAGTTCTACTGTGTAGTACTAAACCATAAGATGTATCTAATTGTTAATGGGTATTGGTCCCTCTTGCTTTCCCTCTCCGCCCCCCTCCCACTCCTCTCCCCCTCAGTCCTACCTGGTCTCAGTTCCATAACCCCGGGCCCCTTTTGCGCCTTTCCCGCCAACTCGTATCTAGCCGTACTTTGCCGTATGCGTCCCTATGCCCAGCCGAGTTCTAGTTCCATAGCCCCAGGTCCTTTTAGCGCCTTTTCCCACAAAAGCCGTAACTAGCCATACCTTGCTGCATGAGGCCCTGAGCCCAGCCGAGTTTTAGTTCCGCAGCCCCGGGTCTCCTTAGTGCCTTTTCCCACTAAAGCCGTCACGCCGCTCCTTGCCATACGTTCAGCCTAGCCCCTCTCCTGATCCTGCTCCATTGCTATTGGATCCCTCTGTGCCTTTCCCACTAAATGCTGCACCTTGAAATTGTGTCCCTCAGCTCCTCCTTGCCCCTACCCTCTGACTTCATCCTCTTGCTTTTCTGCAAACTCTTCCCCCCTCCCTACCTGCCGCTATCTAGCCGTACTTTGCCGTACGCGTCTCTGTGCCCAGCAGATTTCTAGCTCCATAGCCCCAGGTCCTTTCAGCGCTTTTCCATAAAGCCGTAATAGCCTACTTCGCCGCGCTGGGTCCTAGCCCAGCCGAGTTTTAGTTCCACAGCCGGGTCTTCTTAGTGCATTTTCCCGCTAAAGCCATAATCGCGCCGCTCCTTGCCGTACGTGCTTTCAGCCTAGCCGCCTCTCCTGATCCAGCTCCGTTGCTATTGGATCCCTTTGTGCCTTCCCACTAAATGCTGCACTTTGAAATTGTGTCCCTCAGCTCCTCCTTGCCCCTTACCCTCTGGTTTCATCCTCTTGTTTTCTGCAACACTCTTCCCCCCTACCTGCTGTTCATCCCCCCCGGCTCTGCCGTCCCTTGATTCCATGACCGGTTGTGTATCCCTGCCTAGCACGCAAGGCAGTTAGCTGCTATCTGTCCTTCGATCATTGCCTCCACCTCTCATCAGTTTCACACCTCCTTGTCATCCTAAAATCCCCTTACCTTCCCTTTCCTCTCTCTCTCCCCCTAAATGTGATCTCCCGCCAGTACCCTCTGCCTATTGAAACCGTGTGCCTGCCTTTGAAAATTGTATGTCTGTACTTGTACCTTTGCCTGTATTATGTTAACTAAACTGACCTATTTTGTACTGTAATTGTGTCTCCCGGGTCGTGCCTGAAAATAGTCACCTGTTGGCTAGTGCACCTACCCGGTTAACAAAACCGAAATAAATGAAAACAAACTGCTGTACCCAGATCATTATATCACTAAGACTCTTTTTTCCATTTGAACGCAATAATAAAAGGCACTTTGTGAGATCAATTCATCTTAATAAAATCCAAATGGGGAGAAGGAAAAACAAATATGGAGACAGAATGATACGCATTAGGGCAGCTTTGTTACGGAATAAATTACCAACTTCAAAGCGCATAGTTAATGAACATAAGTCAAGCTCGGAGTTATTTTGTTTCTCTTGCTATTGCTCTTAACCTACTTGTCAAATTGGTAATGGGATACTGAATATATTTTTCTCTGCAATAGTGTGTCCTGCTTAGTTTTAAGGTGCGTATTCCCTCCATCCATATATATATATTTTAGACTATTTTTCACTCCGTACCTTCGGGGCATCTCTCAGGGTCCCACTCACAGCTCCTCAGCTCCACCGCCCGCCTAAACCGCTCTCCATGAGCTTCTTCGGGTTCAGGATTCCAAGCTCTCCCAGCCCCTTGGAGAGGCCCCAGAATCCCCAGGGGAAGGTACAGAGGAATGGCCGACATTAGACGTGTGGCCTTGGTCTACGGTGGTGCCCGTACCTCACACCCGCCCGATAGGGTTTTTTCTTAGTTTTCTGCCGGTGCTCAGGCGTGCAATGATGTCCCGCTCAGCGTGTGCACGCTTCCATGCACACCCGAAAGACGCAGCTCCAATATTCCTACATTCTGCGGCCATGCACTGTGTTGCCTCCAGCCACCGCTAGAGGTACCCAGTGCACCGGCATGTAGAACCCCCCCCCTCCCCTGGGAAGGAAAGCAGTCCATGGGATGCTCGATCCTCCCCCATCCCTACTGACCCCCTGATGGCCCGAGCTTGTTCCTGAACCCGGGTCACCGGCATGGCGTGAGGTGTAACGTCCAGCGCCTCATCTCTCAGCACCACCGGACCGGCTTACTATCCTTATTTTTTAATGTCTAAATTTTTATAATTCTGTACTTTGTATTCTTTAACTGTAATTATAATTTATTTGTGCACAGGACTGTCTTGAAAACAGGATTGTAAGATCCTAATGACTACTCTGTATAAAAATACATTTTTACCTACCTCTTACTAAATGTTTACTGGTTACTGCTTATAGCTACTGTGCTCTGGTCTGACACTGAATTTGATTTATTTTTGGGGTTACCAGTTGTAACAGTCTATGGATGGGCTGATCTCCCTGCTGTTCTGTGGAACTGTTACTACTGTGGGGACTTAAAGCTGGTCCCTAACTGGGTGTCCCATGTGTCTCTCTTTCTGCCCTTAAGGTCTTTGTAAAGTGCAATTACTGCATCCCGTTTCACAATGTTTCTGTTTTTTTGGTATTGCAACCTCTTTACTTATATGGCAGGTCATCTGGTCCTTCCCCCTCACCAACCAATACCCATGGCAACCAATTCATCCTTTCTAACATGCTATGCAACAGTGTACATAAGTTACCCACAAATGGGCTACCTTACCATCACCTCGTTTTGCCACTGGTTCAGTACCTTAAGGACAAGCTGCACGTCCCCTATAGTGCTACACATTGTGCCTCATGCATTTCCCCCTATGGTTGTCATTCCTCCACCTCGCACTTGATGGTGACATATCCCCAAACTCAGGGCCTATGTCCATGTCTGCCACAACCTCGACAAACTAGACCTCTTGTAAAGGTTTAAAGGTAGCTCACTTAAACATTTGCAGCCTCCTTGCTGACAAAGTAGAATTAATAGTCTGGGTAAACAACTACCAACTTAACATCGTCGGCCTGAGACATGGCTCAAACCCACTATAAACGACATGGCTTGCTCTCTCTCAGGTTACAATAATATTTTAGGCTGGGCCGCCCTGGGACAAAACATAGTGGTGGCTTACCTGTTTATTATAAATCCCACATGAATGTCTCTTTTTTCGGCCACCTGGCCAGCTGAGTCACTGGATGAATCCTTACACACTATGCTACTCCTGGGGAACACCAAGCAAATCATCCTCATATGGGTGTATAGTCCTCCCACCAGTGGCCTTAACAGCCTGTCTCAACTCCTTGCGCAGGCCAGGCCAGGAGCTCGTTGGGATCAAATGAGGTTCTCATCATGGGGGACCTTCATTTAAACTGGCTGGGGTCAAGTCATGACCTCTTTGAGGATATGCTATCTAAACATGGCCTCACTCAAATCATGACTAACCCAACCAGGCTGTCTTTGAGGGGGGTCCCCACATGCTTATTGACTGGACCATGACAAACAAGCCTGACAGAATCTTGCAAGCAGGTGTGCTTCCTGACACCATCTCGGACCACTCCCCAATCTACTCTGTCTGGAAAATGAACCTTCTAAAAGTGTCACCAAAAATCATAAGCCTCCATGACTCATTCAAAGTTTGACCCAGGGCTCTTCCACTCAAACTCTGCAAACACTGACTGGTCCTGTGACTATGCCACCATCTCTGTCACCAAATGCCCCAGCTGTTTTCACCTAGGCCTTTGTTTCTCTAAATAAGGCCCATGCCCCCCTTTGTCAGAAGGAGGGTAAAAGGCACAGCAATAAAATGGCTCCACAGTGACCTCCTTAAGCTTCTCAAGCAGAGAGAGGAAGTGGTACTGTTATAAGGCATCCCAATCCCTAGCTGACCTACACGAGTACAAAAGGCTGCAGAACATCTGCAAGCACAAAAGTGTTTTTTGCCGTAAAATCTTGCTTGCCTCTGCAAAATATTCAATGTCTTTCTGGAAAAACATCCGGGGACTGGTAGGAAGCTCCTCTAAGCAGCATCCCAATAACATTCTGGTAAGAGGAGTACACTGCAGCAATGCAAAGACAATTGATGATACATTCAACCGGCAATTCACAGGTCTTACAGCTTTCACCTTCCAGTTCCCATCCTCCAGTGCAGAGCATGCCACTGGTAGCTCATGCCCAACCCCACCTCGATCCCTCCTCACATCATCCTCCATTTTATCTCAAGATGGTGATGACAAATGCCGTCTACAAGCTCCTAATCAGTCTCTCTCCATATATGAGCCCTGGGTGTGATGCCCTGGAACCTAGTCAGTGCCTCGCTCATCACCCCTGTGGTTAAGCACATCTTTAACCTCTTGCTCTTGTCTGGTACTGCCCGCTAGCAGCTAGAAGCTTTCCAAAGTTGTCCCTGTCCCCAGGGCTAGAGACGCAAGATGTCTCGAAAATTACCACATTGCGATACTCCCTGCCCTTATCAAGTTATTCGAGCACGCTGTGGCCAACCAACTCACTGAACACCTTTACACCCATGATATCTTAATGTCTCAGCAACATGGTTTCTGTAAGCACCATAGTACCTCCACTACTCTCACCAACATTACATCTGCAATGGATTAGGGTCAGCTAATTGGGGGCATTTCTGTTGGTCTGACTAAGGCCTCTGATCTGGTCGACAACAGTCTCATGTGTTCCAGACTGTAGGGCGTGGGCCAGTCCACTCATGCTGTCACCTGGTTCAGAAACCACCTGTCAAACTGACAAGTGGTCAAGTTCAAAGGTTCCCATGTTTGGCTCCTGTTAAAACTTGGACTCCCCCAGGGATTGATGCTTAGGCCTGTTCTCGTCTCACTGTTTATATACAGCCTCCCTACCAATATCACTGATTGTAGTGCCACACTGTATGCTGATGACTTGGTGCTCCTCCACAGTTCTAAATCTCATCAACTCCCATGTTACAGAAGACTTCTACAAACTGCAAGCCTGGTTCATAAAAAATAAGTTAGTCATGAATCCTAGAAAGACTCAGTCTATGCTTCTTGGGTCCCATGCCCCACCCCCCCCCACACCACCGTCTATCAAGTGCACTGATAGAACTCTCTGAAGGTGGCACTATCCTTTCAATACCTTGGGGTCACACCTGATCCACACCTCAACTTCTCCCTCCAGATCCACAATGTTTGTAGGACTGTAAATGCTAAGGTTGGTCTAGCATATCAAGTTAAAAACTGCCTTACACTGAGCCGGCCTGGTGGCGTTGAGGGTTAAGGCGCTGGACGCCACGCCGGTGACCTGGGTTCGGTGATGGACTTGGGGAGCAGGCATCGGCAGGGGAGGGAGAGGATGGAGCGTCCGGAGGATAGCTCTCTTCTCCTTGGGTAGGGATCCAGGGTTGCTCAGTGTCCTGGTGACCCACGATGGAGATGGGGGCACTTCAGGAAAACCAGCCAAATACGTAAGGGGCACGGTGCAGCAGACGCCAGTAGGGCAGCCATGCGCAGATGTCATTGCTCGCCACACTCCCAGGGGAGGAAACTTAAGAAAATCCCCGTCCTCAGGGATAGGCAATGGCACCTCGCCAAGCCACACTCCAGCTCCTGGCTTCTTTCTCCAACAGGCCGTCCACCCAACCGACACACTGGATTATAGATAGAGTGCCCTGGGCTGACAGGGCAGCCCCACCTCAGGGTTGCAGAGCCAGGGGTCTGCCAGGTTGGTGCTGGGTAGAAGAGAGCTTCAGGAAGGAGGTAGAGCTCGTAGGTACAGTGGATACCCTAGAGAGCTCCCCATAGAAACTGTGCATAAAAAGAATCTACACAAAAAAAAAAAAAAATGCCTTACACCATTGCCTGCCTAGCCTTTGCCATGGGTATCCTACTCCCCTCCCTCAACTATGGGCTTGTATCTTTTTCTAGTACCTCCAAGTCAATGCTTGCCAAGTGGGAGATACCTTTTGCAGATCTGCCCTTTCGCTAAACAGAGCAACACATCACTGCCACTTCCACAGCTGCCTAGGCTGGCTATTCCCCGTAAACAGTCGTCACTTTGTTCTAGGCTGTTTCACAGACAACATAATTAGGACTGGCACCTCCACCTCCATTGCGGCCCTGCTCAAGTCCTCACACTCGTCCTACCCCTTGAGATTCAACCAAAATTCCCTTCTTACTGTCCCCAAAATATCCACCCACATGGGGACCAGGCCTTCAGTACTACTGCACCCAAACTCTGAAACTCTCCGCCACCTGCAGTCCACAGCTCCTCTTCCCACCCTCAATTTAAAACATCTCCGAGGGTTCACCTAAAGGCCAACTCAAGCTGTACCTGCACATGATCTTCCTGGGCGTCCCCAGCCCTCAGGCTGTTTAGCCTTGCCACTAGCAGGTCTAAACTAAACCAAACCATGCGCATTTCCCATCACTAGGTAAAATGTGTTAAAAGGCAGTGCATCTTAGTTTGCTTTCTCAGTTTTTGTTGCCCCTGCATTCGAGTTAGTCTGTAGTTCACTAGCCTTCAGACCTTCTCATGTACTTTTCATCAACTAACATACCTTATATTTGTGTTTTTTTCTTTCTGCTCCACAACATGCATTGCTGTATTTGTTAATTAGCTGCATTGGTCCTTACTGTGTCATAATTATTGTATTTATGGTCTTCACTGTATTGTAACTTATAGCATTGCATCTTTGTGCATCAGTATTGTATTGACTGTCTTGTAACCTCCCGTGGGGGTCGTACCTGAAAATAGGCACAACTGTGTCTAATGTACTCACCCCCGTCAGTACAAGCTACTACATACATTTTCCCTGCCCTTCCTAATGTTTCGTTGGTATTCATTTATAAGGATTCTACATTTTCTGATAGTTTTTCTTCCAGTGGGTCAGTTCATTAGACTAAAATGTACTTAAAAGCACTGAATACATTTATCATGCAGGCTCAGTTCATAAGACTAAAACATAATTATAGCACTGAATATCTTTATAATGCAGGCTCAGCCATTCTATTTTATTTATTTGTCAGAGATCAAAATTACAATCCTTTTGAGTCATGGACTCATTTCCAAAGGCTCCACGACATAGTACACATAAGGGAACATAACAATTACAAGTACATACATTCAAGATATATCATAAGAAATTGGCAATGTTACATAGCGCAGTTCACGAGTACACATAAAGGAACACATTAATTATAAGTACATACATTCAAGGTATAGCATAAGAATTGGTATTGTTACAAAGCGCAGTTCCTGAGTTACAACTGTTATAACAGTATATACACCACAGTATTTTAGGTACATGAAAACAGTATATACAGGGGAGGCAGTGAACCAGAAAAGAAGCCTATACAGTGGTGTAGCTAATCATAGGGTCACATTGCTATAGCCATAGTACCAAAAGGATACTTAAGAGAAGCAGTCTAGATAGTAAAACTTTGTCACTGGATCCAACTAGGTCATAAGTACAGTTCAGGTTAGCAGCTCACCGGTGAGGTGACTATGTGGACCGCTGAGGGCACCTACAGGTTTGGGCTGTGAAAATGTAATTCCTAAGGCCGACTTTGAAAGCACCGATTTTGGGCAGACTGGTGACAGCCGCAGGGAAGGAGCTGAACCAGGACGGGGCCCTATAGGCGAAAGACCTCTGAGCTAGGAAGGTTCTCACCCTGGGGACTGCTAGAGAGGATTTATCGGTGCTGCGTGTGACAATGAAAGGGGTTGAGTGGTGGAGAGATGATGAGACTCCAGGCAGCGTTACCCCAAGGAGGGTGTTTTCTACCATGAGGCATGACTGGCACTGGAGTCTTTCCTCTAGGTTGATTATCTGGGTGAGGGAGTAGAGGGTGCAGGAGTGAGTGAGCTGGTCGGCACCTGATAGGAGCCTGCATGATTTATTGAGGGATACTGTTATCTTGCCTAGTGCGGTAGCATCAGCAGCTGCATAGATCAACAGACCATAGTCAGTCAAGGACGGGATTGAGGCGGTGATGGCTAGCCGGAGAGCTTCTTGTGGCAGGCAGTCTTTGTGGTGGTAGAGGAGGCCGATATGTGCGTTGGCTGCGGATGTGAGCACATTTATGTGCGTGTGGAAGGTGAGAGCTTGGTCAAAGGTTATGCCCAAGTACTTGTAGGAGGTGACCTGTCTGAGGGGATGGAGGGTGCTGGAGAGGATCTGAAGGGGGAGCTTTTAAGTTTATTTTGATGGTGGGCAAAGATCATGGCTTTGTTTTTTTTCAGGTTAATGACCAGTCTATGGTCAAAGAACCAGTGTTCAGTCTGACTGAAGGAGAGCTGGAGGGCGGCCAGCAGATTGGTGGGGTTGGAGTGGGAAGCACGGAGGACAGCGTCATCTGCACAGATTAGGACCTTGCTAGTACGCGAGTTAGGTAGTGCACTGATGCACAGACTGAAGAGTACTGGCCCCAGGATGGAGCTCTGTGGGACTCCTGAGCGGACGGGGCGGGTACTAGAGAGCATCGTGTTGATCTTGACGCATTACGCCCTGGAGACTAGGTAGCTTGTGAACCAAGTTAAGGGGCCTTGGGAGAAACCCACTTGCAGGAGGAAGTCAAGCAGGAGGGGGTGACTGATCGTATCAATGGCCTTGGGGAGGTCAATGAACATGGCTCCAGCCAGCTGTCCCTTGTCAAATACGGTGTGGAGAAAGCTAGAGAATTCTGGGAGTACTGTGGTGGTGCTATGGCCTAAGCGGAAACCGTGCTGTTCCTTGCAGAGCGGGTTATGAGGCAGTCGGCAAGTTGGTCCACCACTACCTTTTCAAGGGCTTTGGGGGGTGGAGATTGGTCAGTAGTTCCCAGGCTACTGCAGTCTTTCAAGCACTGGGGAACTGCCCGAGGCAGAGGGAGCGGTTTAGTAGGTCAGTCAGGGGAAGGAGTAGCTCATGAAGTGCCAAGCGGAGGAGCCTTATATCCAAGGGGTTGTTTTAGGGGCTGGACCTGTTGAGGGCTTTGGCAAGGTAAGGCTTGGCTTCTTGTAGAGAGATTGTCCGAAGGTAGAAAGGAGGGCGTGAGAGGGGGGGTGGTTGGAGGACAGGTATCGGATCGAAGAAATTTTTGGCAAGCACCACCAAGCTTAGGTCAGTAAAACTGGTATTGAGGCTGTCTACTATACACTTCGGATCGGTGGTGATGAAGCCATTTACACTGAGCTGGGGGGGGGGTCAGAATTTACCATTTAAAATTTTTATATTCTCCCAAAACTTACGGGATGGCCCCCATGTGCACTTGTTACGCTCAGTTAGGTATGCCTGCATATCAGCTGGTTTGCCTGAGTCCACGGCTCTGTGGTATAGATTGTCTTTATTCCTCAGCTGTGTGAGGAGGGATGGGGTAATCCATGGTGTACTGTGCTGCTTAGAGTGGGTCTTAGAGAGGGCAGCAAAGGTGTCACAGGCCAAGTTGAAAGAGTCGGTGAAGTACTCAAGTGCAACATCAATGCTGGTGGCAAGGCGTATTGGGGACCAGTCCCAGTGGGTGAGATGCTGTCTGAAATTTGAGGTGCTACCTTGGTGGTGTCGTCGTCGGACAGTGACTCTTGGTGCGCATTTGGGAAGCCTACTAGACCATGAGAAGATCACTGGGTAGTGGTCGCTGAGGGCGTTAGGTAGGACAGTGATGTCTGTGATTTTATGGGGTTGCTTGGAAAGAACAATGTCCAGCAGGGTGTGTGTGACAGAAAGTTTTCTAGCAAGAGGATATGACCAAAATTGTATGGCTACAGCAAAACAGAGGGAAGGCAATATGAACAGAAATCATATTCTTAGACCAAGAAATCAATGAACTTTAAATCATAAAGTTCCAGTGTGCTTCCACAGTGCTCTGGCACAGCGTCCAGTGGTTGTGTTTATGTGGCCCTTCCCTTCCACCAGCCGCATAAATACGCCCACTTCATGGGGCACTTCTTTTTCTTCTGCAAGTGCGAGGAGTGACGGCCGCTGTGCACAAGAATGGTTACCGGCAACCGCGATGCGCAAATATCGCGATGGCCAGTTTTGTCATGGCCAGCATCTTGTATGGCAGCTATCACCGTCACAGCGAGAGCTCTGACTATTCTTATACCCTGTCTCGTTTTTTGTTTTGTTACAGCTCCGCCATTGTCACGCAAGCCCTTCAGCATCAGTGAAACAACAAGTAAACCTGCATACCCTCCCTGCTCATCCCAGGAATCCTTAAACACATGATGCTGATCTTAAATTAAAAGGTGTCTATTTTTACGACTGGGTACTTAAAGTACATAGATGTCCTTAAAAAACTGTAAAACGTGTTTTCCAGATTTGCAATGTATAGTGAACAGGTTCCATGTGATTACTACATCGCAGCTGATGTTTTTCTGATCAGTAACGAATAATGCACCCAGCAGGATTCATTTGACCCTAGCATTGTTTGGCTGATCTAGTACAATCGGAAAAATAGTTACACTTTACCTTGTTACATTTGGATTATAAAACTTTGTAAGTTACTGAGCGGAATCTCCTGTGCAGATAGGTTTAAATGCAATCACTACAGCCAGTACTGGAGTCCATCTAGCAACAGTAGTTAGCTGCTTTGAATTCTTACAGCTGAACAGAAACCCCACAGCCCCCATGCCAGCCCGAGAAGCCCAACTTGCCCGTGCAGTGTTTCCAAGATGTGATATGCAGCTGTCTGGCGTCCCCTTCTTGGGCCAGAACCACATGTGAGACCCCCGCTTCGCCTGCAGGAGGAGCCACATGACCACATTTCATCGAGAGATACAGCGCGGAGCTCGACATGCAAAGTCAAGAAAGAATGCGTGTCTCTTCCACCGAGTTACTATACTTTAACAAACTCAAACCATGTTATTCCACCACACCTCCTTTAAACTAGATAACCAACCGCCTATGGACTTTAGAACATCAGCGAGGGGGCGCTGGAAAATGTCAAAAGCTTCAAATACCTGGACGTCACCTTAGACGAAAACCTATCCTTTGAGATCCCTGCTGATAAAATTATAAAATTGACACATCAGAAGCTATGACTACTTCACCGCACTGCCCCCTACCTCACTTCACAATCCAGAAAGACTATCTCCACTGCAACCTTACTCCCAGGATTCCTCTATGGCTCATCCTTAATCACTACAGCGAAGCCATCAATCCTGAACAGACTTAAGTTAGCATATCACCAGATAGCCAGATTTTCTGCCTCAGCCCTGGCCTGGACTCACCACTGTACTGTGCTCCATACCTTAAACTGGCCTGGTTCTGAAGTTAAACTGGACCTCCCCTTGTTCTGTACCAGCTTCAAATTAGTACACTTCCCCTCCCCACCCAGCCTCTCCAGCCTGCTTCCTCGGAAATAATTTACCACATCCCTTCTATCATCTCGCAGCTAAACATACCGGAAACTCGCTTAGCAGTTGGAACAAGGTCTTTCTCATTTGCAGCAGCCTATTAATGGAACAACCTTCCTTCTGGACTTCTCTCCTGCCCATCCCTCTCACAGTTTAAAAAATACTACAAGGATCTATTCTTCGCCCCTGGCAGTTGCAACGCCATGTAACCCCCTGCCTTACAGGCACAGGTAATCCTATTGTCCTGCTCTCCTTTTGTCCATCTTGTGTGAAATGGAATGTTATCTGTCCTAGAATGTATGATGTTACCTGCCAACGTTCTATTCTATGAGCCCTGTATAAATATTAGATTATAAGTCATTATGACATAGAATGTATGATGTTCCCTATGTTATGTTCTACTCATGTATTTTATTGCTGAAATCAATACAATATCTCTACCAGTTATTTTTTACTACTGTTGGTATTGCTGTTGGTACGATCTTTATTGACCATTATTTGTGAAATGTTTGGGTTCCCCTGGTCGCCACTGAAAAGGGGACTGTCTTATCTCAGTGGGCCTACCTGGTTATCAAAATTCAAATAAATAAATATTTAACAACATAATACTCCGGTAAGTACACTATGATGACCGGTCACCCATTCAATGTTTCCTCTAGCCGCGATATCCTGTATCCTTTGAAACAAGCACTGCCAAAAAAGTAATATATTATTCCCACTATATAACAGGTATTAGTATAATGCAGAATCGTGATGTGTTAAGAACACTAACCTGAAGCCAACAAGTTTTCTAGTTCCTTACCAGACCAGCTGGATTTTGCATGCACCTGTTCAGACACTTCCAGGACTTCAGGGGATCCCCCCCCGCCAAATGTCAAGCAGCAAGCTCATCTCTGTCTCTTGAAAACAGTCCCCTTCTGGACGAAGGGTGGCACTTTTATATTAAAAAAAAAAAAAAAAACCTGCAATATTAGCACATGGATGATGCCAGGGATAAAATAACTTTCTCTCCGTCTCTGCTGTGGTCTGCTAGCGACACGCTGCAAATGACTGTGCCATTATTTAATGGCACTCCTGATCACTCCCAGTCCCAAATGTATAATGCACATGTAGAGAGATTTCTTAAAGGTGCTGCATACTGAGTTCTCAGTAGCTACAATGACACACTGACCTTAGTCACTTTAAAAATTATTGGGAATCTGCTGCCAGATGTTTTATTACTGGATCATAACACAAGTTAAAGAGCCAGTATCCTGTCTGGGACTAAAAATTACATATTTAAAAGCTGCGAACTATTACTTTTGGTATGTGAAGTATTTATGTCTCTCTCATTCTGAAAATCAGAAGATTTTCTACCTGATAATATTTGGTGTCATGAATGGAACACTACTCTACCTGTAGGCTAAAGCAGCAGTTCCTCCTTATACATTAGTCTTATGACCATTGTCCTCACTGTCGCATCACAACTCACCAAGAAGAGACAGTCACCTGCTGCCAGATTGATCATTTGTGATGCCAACAGCAAGCAGGGTCCCAGTGCTGATGAACTATGAAGATAAACAGAAGTAGATATGCCACTCTCCAGGTAAGGTACTGCTCCTTACATCACAGCTACTACTACAGTATATCAGGAAGTAAACTTTTTAAATATAAAGCCTTGTATCCTCTGATCACAAACTGGCCCCATTCAGTCTTAGTTCACCCAGCTTTATTACCTACCATCTCTAGGGTGTATATTCTCTCCCAGTTGTCCCCAACAAATAACCTGTCATAGCAGGGTCATCACGGCTGGCCTGGCCCATCCACAGCACAATCAAGACCACTTCAAAGGAGGTGCCTAGTCGACAGTGCACAGCCTGTGATGGGCCAGTACACCAGCTTGCTCGGTTAGGACTTTGCCACCATCGTTTCTTCACCTGGGCCATCTGTCATGCAGTGGCATGTTGTGGGTTTGTAAGGAAGCATGCATTCAAGTTAATGTCTGACGGAGAGCCCCCTCTACACTGCTGTGCCAGCTTTGCTGTCACCCACCCTCCACTTGGTGGCAGACAAAAAGTGATGTGGCTAGTCCCCATTCTCCAAGACAGGACTGCTGTCTGTGAGATGCTCAACCTTTTTTCCCTTGGCCGACCTACATACGACTCGAGTCCACTCCTGAAACTCAGCCAGACAGAAAACCTTTTAGGAAACAAATGGAAAAAGAAAATACTTCAGAAATTAAAAAGTAACAACTGTCTACTTTATAGTCGATATAAGGATCTACCCTCTTCAACAATAACATTCGAAGGCTGGAAGACCCTAAGAGGCCTTTAACTGTAACACAGCTGGTGACTTCTCTCTAGCTAGATTATTTAAGATATGTATTTACTTTTTAACTGTTGTTATGGGGCATGAACGGAGTCTTCTTTGTATGTAATTGTTTTATTTCCATGTAAGCTTATGTATTCACCTGATACCAATAAAAATACAATTTAAAAAATAAACTATTTTTAAAATATACAGAGGAAACACATAAATGCCTTAACTGGGATTACAATCCAGGTGCCCAGAATAACATTCTGGCTGCCCTACCAGCTGTGCCATCATGACAACTGGAAACCTGTGACTCCTAGAAACAGCTTACTATTTCTCTCATGCACAACCTAGTGCTTCATACTGTAGATAACTATATTTTCATACACTCTCCCCCTGCCTCTCCATCATGCCCTTCTCCCCCACTCTCTTCTTATGATTTTGGCTTTACCCATGGACTGCACTGACCTAGAGTACTTGGGACTGTTCTCCATAGCACTACACACTTTATGTAACTTTAAACTGGCACTATACAATGGCAAGAAAGAATCTTGGACTGCGATTGGTCAATCTGGGGCTGGACCCATGGTGTTAACCCAGCATAACACCACAGCTCTAGTGTCAGGCTCTTATTTATTTTATTTTTTTCCATCTCCTGTTAAGAAACAAAAGAAAAAAATACTCACCTTAGTAATGTTGTTTCTTCTAATGGAGTCTTGCTGTATTCTGACTATTGCAGTGATATCCAACCTTTGAACTGCCCGGAGAGGAAAGAGCTAACTTTCCATGCAAGGCATGGAACGCTGAGCTTGAGCTCGGTTGCGACTCTGTCTGTTGTTGTTTGAACCCAAACCGCCAGATCTTAACGAGCTATACTCACTGGGCGTAATGTGTGGAAACTGTAAACTCACACTAGCCAACTGGCAACTCAATTTAATAAAAATATTTTTTTGGTTCCAAGGCAAAGACTCAAGTCAGGAAACCTCCCCAAAAAAAAAACACAACACAACACACACCCAAAAATAAGAGGGTGAGAAAAAGGGGACACCTCTAGGGTGCCAACACTGTTCCTGCCCACCCACATCCCAAAATCCAGGTTCTGAGAAGGGAAGCAGGGGAGGAGGTCAGAATACAGCAACACTCCATTAGAAGAAACAACATTACTAAGCTGAGTGATTTTTTTCTTCAAACAACATGAAGTCTTGCTGTACTCTGACTATTGCAGAGTACCAAGCAGTACCTCCATGGAGGAGGGACAGAACCTACTTTGGGAACAAGCTCTGTAGCACTGCTATGCCAAACCGAGCATCACTCCTAGCCTGGATATCCAGAGAGTAATGCTTGGTGAAAGTATGTACTGTTTTCCAGGTGGCTGCTTGACAAATCTCTAAGATAGGAATATCCCTGGCAGTAGCCAGGGAAGCAGCTGTACCTCTAGTAGAGTGAGCCCTCAGGCCTGAGGGTGGGATTCTACCTAATTTTTCATAGCAGAATCGTATACAAGAGACAATCCACCAGGCAACAGATCTTTTAGTGGCAGGTTTTCCCTTACCAACCTCACCGTAAGTGAGGAACAATTGGAGGGAGTCAAACCTGTGACCCTTGGTGCGCTCTATGTAGTAGCTAAGGGCCCTTTTCACATCCAGGCTGTGTAGCCTCCTCTCCCCAGAGGAGAATGGTCAGTGAAGAAAACAGGAAGAGACATAGACTGATTAACGTGGAAATCTGAAACCGCCTTAGGCAAAAACTTCCTATTAGTCCTGAGGACCACCTTATCTCTGTGGAAAGAGATAAAATCAGGCTCCACTGACAGGGCCTGTAACTCACTTATGTGTCTGGCAGAAGTAATGGCTACCAAGAACACAGTTTTCCAAGTCAAGTACTTAAGCTCTGCTGAGGACAAAGGCTCAAAAGGGGGTTGCATAAGCTGAGCAATGCAAACATTAAGGTCCCAAGCAGGGGCAGGGTCCCTGAAGGGAGGATTGGTATGCAGCAATCCCTTGAAGAATTTACAGAATACAGGATGAGCTGAAAGGGAAGAGGCTTGCCTGCTGACAAGAAGGCAGAGACAGCTGCCAGACGCCCTCTAAGTGTAGCTGGTCTGAGTCCCAAGCTATTGAGATGAACCATATTAGTCCAGGACTGTAGGCAACCCAGCAGACTCTGGAGAAATATGCTTACCAGAGCACCAAATAGTAAATCTTTTCCATTTGGAGTTGTAATTCTTTCTGGTGGAAGGCTTTCAAGAAGCCTTTAGAATATCCAGAACACCTTGAGAGAGATGCAAATCAGCAAACTCTAACTCTTCAACAGCCAGGCCTTGAGATTGAGAGATTTGAGATTCGGATACCAAACCCTCCCCTGAGAACATGTTAACAGGTTGTAATTCCTGGGAAAAGACAGGGGAAAGTGGACTGCTAAGGACAGCAAGAGAGGGTACCAGGGCTGTCAGGCCCAGTCTGGAGCAATCAGAATCACTTTGCAGGGTTGAGACCTGATTTTGACTAATACCTTGAACAGGAGAGGGAAGGGGGGGGAAGCATACAGGAATTTCCCTTCCCAATTGACAACTACAGCATCCAGGGGGACTGAGCCCAACACTGGGGGTCTGCAGCACAAAAGAGGAAGTTGCTGATTGCCTGGGGATGCAAAAAGATCTATCTGTGGAGTGCCCCATCTGGAGAAGATCACCTTCAAAATTAGGGGATCCAGGGACCATTCGTGATGGCCCTGAGATATCCTGCTGAGAGCATCTGCCAGGACATTGTCCTTCCCTGGGAGGTGCACTGCTATCAAGAGAGGTATTCAGAGAATAGGCCAGAGACCACAACTTCATTGCACAAGGCCATAGACCGAGTGCCCCCGTGCTTGTTGATGTACCACATTGTGGTGGTACTGTCTCTTCTGATCTGAACTAGTTTGTTCTGAACAGACTTGGAAAAAACTTGAAGTGCTAGAAACACTGCTCTGAGTTCTAAGAGACTGATGTGAAGCAGAGATTCTTGAGGTGACCACAACCCTTGGGTGGTCAGATCCCCCAAGTGGGCTCCCAAGCCCAAAAGGGAGGCATCTGTGGTAAGGATTAGAGAATGCGATTGAGTGACAAAGGGAACTCCTTGTCTTAGGTTGTCCTGATCCTGCCACCACTGCAAAGCCTGGATCAGGGTTCGAGTCACTGGGATTAGCTTGGTCAGAGAATCCTTTCTCTGGGACCAGAAGGCTCTAAAGTGGAACTGAATTTCCCTCATCTGAAATCTTGCTCCTTGGACCACTGCCATAGAGGCAGCCATGTGGCCCAGGAGCTGCAGAAAATGCCTTGCTGGTCGAGACACCTGAAGGGTGAATGAAGAGGCCAGTGTCACAAGGGTCCTTGTCCTGTCCAGGGGAAGGAAGGCTCTTGCCCTTATTGTATCCAGCTCCGCCCCTATGAGGGTGAGGAGCTGCACTAGCTCTAGAACTGACTTTGAAAGATTTAGGAGGAATCCTAGAGAAGTGAGCAGTTGCTGAGTTATCTGTACGTGTGACTTGACTTGGTCTGGAGACTGACCCACTATGAGCCAGTCGTCCAGGTATGGAAAGATGGAGATCTTTTTTCTCCTTAGGAACACAACCACTACTGCCAGGCATTTTGTGAACACCCTTGGAGCTGATGTTAGGCCAAAGGGCATTGCTCTGAATTGATAGTGGCCTGAGGGCAACTCGACCTGAGGTACTTTCTGTGGGAGCATCTGATGAGAATGTGGAAATAGGCATCCTTGAGATCCAGGGAGACTAGCCAGTCCCCTGGCCTTAGAGAGGGTAGAATTATTCCCAGAGTCACCATTTTGAACTTTGGCTTTAAAAGGTGCTTGTTTAAATATCTGAGATCCAGGATGGGCTGCCATTCTCCTGTCTTTTTGGGGGTTAGGAAGTACCTGGAGTACAATCCTTTCCCCCTGTATAGGGGTGGAACCCTTTCTATGGCTCTGAGAGCCAAGAGGGAAGAGACCTCTGCCTCTAGGGCAAGGCCCTCTGAAGGATTTGCAGGTGGAAAGGATCTGGTACTCATCTTGGGAAACTGTTTGAAGCTGCGAACCAGTCCCCGGCTTACTACTTCCAGGACCCATTTGTCTGACGTTAAAGACATCCAGTCCTGGACAAAGTTAGCCAGCCTGCCCCCTACGGGTAGTGAAGAATCGGCCCGGGCAAACCCATCAGGGTGCCTGCTTAGCAGGGGGTTTTGGCTGAGGGGTGGTAGCAGGCCTGCTTATACCCCATCTGCCTCTCCCTCTGAAGAACCCCCTCTGAGCAAAGGCGGAAGAGGAGGCCTGGGCTTGGCAGAAAGGCCTATGAAAAGGCCTGCCCCTGGAACGCTGCCTCTGGGGAGTGGCCTGCCTTTCCTTGGCCTGAGCACTCCTATAGGTGGTCCTGTACTCATCCATTTTCTTCATGTAGTTCTCTGTCTGCTCCCCAAACAGAGAATTACCAATAACAGGAAAATCCATGGCCTTAGTCTGGGTATCCTGTGACAGGCTAGTACATCTGAGCCAAGCCATCCTACAAAGGGCCACATATGTAGCCATGACTCTAGATGAAACATCACTGGACTCCACTGCAGCATGAAATTGCACCTTGGATGCCTCAATACCATCTGCAGCCACCTGATCCAGCTCCTTGGCAAGCTGATCAGGGACCTGTTTAGCTAGAGCCATCACAGTGTCCCATCTCGACTTCTGGTATCTAGCTGTGTAGGCCATATAATTAGCCTGCCTGAGTCCCAAAGAAGATGCCATGTACTGCCTCTTTGCCATGGCATCAATCTTCCTGGAGTCCTTGTCGGGGTGTAAAGCCAAGGGAATATTTGCCTCGTCACAAGCAGCAGCCTGCACTACCCTAACATGGCTGCATTGTTGATATAAGAACTCTGTGTCGGAGCCTGAAAGTGTATACCTCTTGCCCATTCTTCTATCCACAGGAGGTATAGTGTTAGGAGACTCTAGGATTTTTTGTGTCCGTTTCCCAAAATATTTATGGAGGGGAATAGACAGTCTCCTGGACTCGGGGATGTCCATCATCTCTACATAATCAGGCTCCTCTTGATCTTCCACAGCCTCCTCCATAGGAAGCTGGAGGGTTTCAGCCACCTTTCTGTAAAACATAAAGTGAGAAGGTGACTCAGAACGCCTAGTAGTGGAAACACCTGAAGGTCTTTCTGGGGAGATGTCCGGTTCCACAGGCACATCCAGACCTTCTCTTACATCATCATCTTCAAATTCCCCTTCCTCTTCAAATTCCGGTTCATAAAAATCTTCAAGGGTATACTCTTGAACTGGAGGAACCAACCGAACCGAACCCCTGCCAGAAGGAGCCGGATCGGCAGAACCAGATGGAGCGATTCCACAGTCTGAATCGTCCTGGCTATCTCTTCGGCGGTCAGAACATGAACCTCTGGATCCGAACCGGTCGATTTATCTTTGTGCTTTCTTTTTGTCAGAACTGATCCCTCGGAATCGGCTCTCCTTTTGCCCGAAAAAGTATCGCCCTGGTCAGAGGGCACTCCTTCTGGTTTGGTCGAAACCGAACTGGGCTGGCCATCTGGGTCAGCGGACTTCTCAGCCTTCTTTTCCCTCAGTCTACCTAATCTCTTCTCAAGGGTAGATCTGGGAAAGTTTTTACATATTTGGCAGTCTGAATCAAGGTGGTCAAACCCCAGACAATAAACACAGGTGGTGTGGGGATCGGCCTTACCAAAGACCTCCCTACACTCACTGCAGTGCTGAAACCCAGTGGGCCCGGTTTTTTTCTTGGGTTTCTCAGACATGGCCAACCTAACCAAACTTACCCTTTTTTCAGCAACCGCCAGGCAAGACTCCCTTATCAGTTCCTAACCGTGTCACAGGTATTGAAAGAAATGGTTAAAAACATGTTTTTTTTAGAACCGATAAGAACCGGTAACCACACACTAAGTAAACAACAAATTTCACTATCAAATGGCCGGTGCAGCCGAACCAAGCCGTACTTTTACAAGTTCCACACAGAAAAATAGAACAATTCCTATCTAGTACTCACGGCACCACATACAGAGACTGAACAGACTATGCAGATACTTTTTTCGGTTTAAAACCGACGAAAACTGAAAACTTTAACCGACTTTCGAACCGAGCTGAAGGAGAAATCTTCCGAGTGACCGTTCACTGAGGCGGAGTAAAGAATCTGACGGTTTAGGTTTGAATCACTCCAGATAGAGACTTCAACCGAGCTCGAGCTCAGCATTCTGTGCCCTGCATAAAAAGTTAACTCTTTGTTCTCCGGGGCAGTTCAAAGGTTGGGAATCACTGCAACTGTCAGAATACAGCAAGACTTCATGTTGTTTGAAAATATATTTTCCTTGGAAGAGCCTCTTAAAAACAAACACTTGGTGTTGTGGCTAGTACCAAGAGGAGTGAAGAGTAAAGACCAGATATATCTGTGGAATACACAAAGCAATCACAAGGAAATAGCTACAACCAGCCCCGCCTCAACTAGAACATTGGTATGAGGTGGTCGGAGAGATCCAGGACATAGAGGAACTGACCCACAAGGTTAGTTCTAGATCCTCAGCATTTTTAAATAGATGGATAATGCAGCATGAGGCTTGGCAGGGGACACTATGAAATCGGGTGACTCATATGAAGGGGGCTAGACAGAGATAATTTGATTTGAGGGAATCTCCTAATAAAAGTCATAATAAACTCAGCTTACTCACCACTGTTTAAAGGAAATTTGAAGTGTAGATCGGGGGATATGAAGGAAGACTCCTTGTACTTAATGAAGAATCTGACTTAAGTTATAGTACAGTATGGCCTGACTAAAATGGTACATATTCACTGTAAAGAGTCTGTCATGTGGAAATAAGTGAAATGTGAAACATTTGAGTAAATAAATTCTGTATGTATGCCTGTAACCTCAATAAACCTGAATAAAAAAAAAAGGGTACAGGCATGGAGAGGGCCAGAGAGCCCATCATTCAGTATGCCAGTGTGGTCTTTTACCATTTACATACCCCATCCGCCCTCCACCCCAATCGCTCATGTGCAAACACAGCTGGCTGGGGGGGGGGCCTGACAGAACTTGGTTACTGATGTTGCCATCGCACCTCCACCAGTAGACGCAAAAGAGTGGTGCTGCAAGCCTCTCCCCCCCCCCCCCCAGTAGGAGAGTGCCCAAGGGACGTACTTTCATTCTACTTGCTAGCCTCCGCTCCTGACGTTCTAGATGAGGGGTCCAAACCCGAGTCGTCAGCGTGCCAGAACGATCCACCATTGTTCTGTGCCACAACCCAGCTTAGGTTTAACTTTTGTTAATGACAAAACTAGAAGTCGAATCCAAAACGAGACAGCTCATAAGGAAAAGCAACCGCAGCCTCTCACGTCAATAGAACAGAGCAGGCTACAACAACTGGGGGCTACTTGGGATTTTTTCCATACTGAAAACCAAGACTTTGGGAATGTTTATTAAATAAGTTCATCAGAACAACAGCAGCACTCACCCCTACTGCTAATGTCTCATGCAACCTCAATGATAAAATGCAGAGAGCCTACGTGACACGTCAGCAGTAGGTAGGGCTGAGTGCTATCATTGAAATTAATTTACTTAATAAACTTTCCCAAGCTCTACCGATGTTTTTCATGTTGGAGACTGAACAGCCCCACTCGTTCTAGCCTGCTCAAAAACTGGGAGACTATCCCAAGTATCGGCTTTCATTGTTTTGTTATATGGCCAACTGCCCAGACCAGCAGCTAAGTCAGGAGTCACAAGACTGGTGCCAAAGTACTGTACTGATGTGACCAGAATTATAAAAGGAACTTTGAATTTTGCAATAATTGATTTACTTTTGCATTATGAGTAAAATATTTGTTTTCAGTGTGGCACTGCTAAATCAAAAGATTGTTGATTGTGCTCCAGAGTGCTGTATCAGGGGCTATTGTACCTCAGACTGGGATCCCACTGAAAAAAGGAGATGTTACAACTCAGCTGGAATGTCCTGGGTAAATAAATTGTAAACAATAAAACAAAGTGCAGGCCTTTGCCCCCCACCCCCACCCCACAAGCATGCAGTGTATTCTACTGCTTACAGCAATGTTGGGAACTGCAAGATTGCAGGTTCAAACTGTGCTAGCATCAAATGCTCACCATGTGACCCTACATAGATCATTTAACCTCCCAGTGCCCCACTCAAACCAGCTGCAGATATGGGTACAGCTGTACTGAAATCTGGCCTGCAATGAGCAGCAAGAGAGACACTTCATTCATAAATAAGTACTACTAATAAAAACTTACAGGCAGCAGTAGCATAGAATCAGACAGGAGAGTTTAAAGGGATACATTCATGCCCAGTGGCTTTTACTGTTTCAATGCCCATGAAAAGCTCTTTCAAACAAGATACTGGGCTCACCTGTAGCTGGAAGTACTCCAAAGTTATAGACAACTGACTCTGTTCAACATTAAATGGACGCTGTAACCTCCTTAGGTCTCAAATTATTCCTAGTTTAAAATACACATTTCATAAGTAAGCAATAAGATATGGCTGGATGTTGGTAGTACTGAGCTACCAGCACACCCAGAGGCGTAGTCAGGCACGAGACCGCTGGTCGAGTGCCTTCAGCCTCTGGGTGTGCGGGTATCTCAGTACTACCAACACCCAGCCATACCTTATTGGTTATATAACATGCGCACATAGGCAAACTTTAAAAAAAAAAAAAAGTACATTCTAAAAGTTTTCAAAGTCACAAAAAATATACTAAAATGTTAAATAATTTAAACTAGTTCTTCCACAAATGTTTTTCACCTGTCAGTCATACGTCTTTCTTCACACTCAATACATTGTGTGACTGTTTACCATGGAATAGAAGAATTCAAAACTCTGCATTATTCCAGTAGTAGAATCCACACACACACACGGAATGGTAACATGGAATACCTAAATTGCATAGGAGACTAGGTTACCTCTTTAGAATATGGAAAAATCTTACAGTAGAAGTTAGACATATGTTAACACATAGTGCCCAATCCCCATGTCGGCATGCCCCCCCCCACCACCACTATTGTGGCAGACTGGGAAGCCCATCCCAGAGTTCCTAAATTAATTTAAATATTCCCCCCCCAAAATAAAGAAAACTATCCCCCGCCATGCTTCTTTTTTTTACCTGTAATAAAGAAAACGTTCCTCAGCTGTCTCCCAGTCCCCCTGCCCCATCCTGACCCTCCCTCTGCACACCCACCTCCCCGCACCCCCCCAATTCCCACCACCGCAGGTTAGCACTGTCACTTTCTCCGGACCAGGACACATGTCTGCACTCTTCAAAGCTGACCGGCAAACTGAAGAATTAAAGGTAAGCCATATAATGGGAGTCAATGGGGGCTTTAAACTTAGGTTGGTATCTCGGCCAGTTTTCGGAATTGTGGCACCAAATTTTCAACATGGAGTTCTTGGGATGCCACCTCATGGACATGGCACTGTCATTTCGTTTCTCCGTCCCGAAAGGTGATTTCAAGGTCATTGCGCGGAATTACCTTTCGAGACAATTTAACGAAAGGACAGTGGCACTGTTCATGAGATGGGGTCCAAAAAAGCCCATGTTGCAAATGTGGCGAAAACACTCAAAATAATTACCTCGTTAAGAGCGTGTGTTGCACATATTCTATGCATGCTCGTAACTTCACCAATGTTTAATATTTTCACTCCAGATTTTCAACATTGCCATTTTTTCACACCTCCTCATGAACAATACAGCTGTAATTTTTCACATACTGCCAAAAATGTGTTTTTGCACCTGTGGCGCCGAATGGTGCAGTCGCTGCACAAAATCATCTTTTGGGATTGAGTAACTAAATGATAGTGATACTGCTCATAAGGTAGGGTCCCAAAACACCCATGTTGAAAATTTTGAGCAAAAATACCAACAAACACCTTGGGTGTTAGGGTTTCCAACCGTAGCCCCGACCACCACCCTGTAGAGACTCACAGGCACTGGGGTGTGCCTTACGGTGACACACATACCATTCCATCTCACCCCTGCAGCCAGTGACAGGCATCGGGGTGTGCCTTGGAGTTTTAGGTCCTAGTTTCCACCCCATTCTCCTATACTGCACCCATCTCTGCTTATTTCAATATGGAATGGGGAGCATTAGGGCCCAAAACGCCAAGGCACACCGCGACACCTGTCAGCATCTGCAGAGTGGAGGTGGAATGGCGTGAGTGTTATGGAGAACAACCCAAAGGGAGACCCCCAACACCTGTCAGTCTCTGCCAGGTGGGGCTGGGGCATTAGGGTTGGAAACCATAATGCCTCATTAAGAAAGTAAATCAGAGAGGGATAGCTGACGTCACCTACCTTGATTTCAGCAAAGCCTTCAACAACATCCAACACAGAAAGCTGATTAACAAGATGGGTAGTCTGGCCATGGTGCACAAGCTGATAAACTGGGTTAAAAACTGGCTGATGGGCAGGAGGCAGAGGGTGGTGGTAACTGGATCCAATCTGGGGAGAGGGGGTGACCAGCAGGGTACCTCAGGGATAAATCCTGGGACCAGTTCTGTTCAATGTCTTCATTACAGACATTGCGGAAGGGCTAGAAGGAAATTCTGTTGACACCAACATCTGTAACAGAGTGAATACTCCAGAAGGGGTGGAGAAAATGAGCAGGGACATGGAGAGGCTTGAAAAATGGTCTGAGGAGTGGCAACTGAGGTTCATTGCAAAGAAGCGCAAATAATGCATCTGAGAAGAGGGAAACCTGGGGGGAGTTACAGGACTTAGGAGTTATCAGTTCTGATGACCTAAAAGGTGTCAAAGCAGAGCACAAATGTTGCAAGGTTGGCCAGTGGCATGCTGGAGTGCATAGGCAGAGGTATCACTAGCAGAAAGCACAAGGTGGTGATGCCATTGTCTAATGCACTAGCGAGGCCTCAACTACAGTACTGTGTGCAGTTCTGGAGGCTGCAAATGTGCAAGGCCATTGACAGGGTGGAGGCAGTCCACAGAAAGGCAACCAAGATGGTACATGGCTTGCAACACAGAACATATCAGGAGAGATTAAAAGGACCTCAATATGTGCTTACTGGAGGAAAGGAGGGAGTGGGGGAACAAGATAGATATGTTCAAGTACCTCAAGGGCATAAACAAGGTGCAGAGGTGGACATCTTCCAATGCATCAAATGTTCGGCATTGACAAATGCTTGTTTTTAATCCCGAAAATAGGAAAACAGTCCATCATTGTCCATTGTGTAACTTCCTTCCCCCAAACAGTATACAGACACTGGGAGTGCCCAATCCCTCAGTGTCCTCATCTGTCCGTCCATCGCTGTCTACTGTGTAACCCCTTCCCCCAAACAGTATACAGACACTGTGGTACCCAATCCCCCAGTGTCCTCATCTGTCTGTCCACTGTTGTCTGCTGTGTAACCTTCCCCCAAACAGTATACGGACACTAGGGGTGCCCAATCCCCCAGTGTCCTCATCTGACCATCTATTGCTGTCCACTGTGTAACCCCCCAAGCAGTATAACGACACTGGGGCTGCCCAATTCTCCAGTGTCCCTCATCTGTTCAGCAAGCTCCCTAACAAAAAGAAAACCATCCATCGCTCCGTAAAAACAGAAAACCGGCCATCATTGTCCAGTTACCCAACCTCTCACCTTCCCACTCAGGACCCACCACTCCACCCCTACCCCATACTTACCCATCGGAGGTCAGTCGCTGGAATCTTCCTTGGACTGCACGCACATCTTCACTCTCCAAAGCCCAACTGCAAACTGAGGTAAGCACTTCAATGTATTTCAATGGGGTATTCAGCGTCACAGTATTTTAATTGGGTTTTCAACTCAGTGGCATAACTTGGCCATTTTTAAATATTTTTGCCCAAAATTTTCAACATATATTGTCTGGAACCCCACCTCATGAACAATTTCACTGACGCAATTTTCAAACATCCCCTCCCCCCTCTCATCACACCAGTGCACATGACGAACATTTGGCACTGACAAATGCTTGTTTCTTTCTAAAATGAAAAACAGGACTGCCCACCATACTAGTGTTACCACACAAAAATGTGTTTGTTTACATTTCTTGATCAACATCCATTGCATCTTTCTGGGACTTAGGAACACTCCCACACAGTCTAGCCACTCATGTTTCAGTGTGAGAAGAGGAGATTATTACATCACGAGTGACTGAACTGTTTGGAGGGTGTCTGTAATGTTCAGAAAGTATGTAGTAAGAGTTGGTCAAGGATCTGAAACAAAATAAGGTTGAATATAATTACACAATTACCATATATTTCAGTTATACTGTACTAAGAAAGGAAGCAGACAAAAAAACAGTAACATCAATAAGTTTTAAAGAAGGGGAGCAATCTTATAACATAGGCAATAAGGGTTGACACTGCCCCTTTAATAATACATTGCAGTCATTTTTTCGAATATTGTGATGTTATTCAGCAACAAGCTGTGCCAAAGTACATTAAGTCAAGCGCAGCTTCTTCCTCCATGTTATCACAACATCCTACAAATGGCTGTAATGTAGACATTATACTCATCTGTATCTCTGGAATGCTTCCAGCTACTGGTGACCCCAATACCTCATTTAACAAAGCTTTTGATGGGCTTTCAAACTACGTGAGCCACTATACATGAAAGATGCAAAGTGGTAATGAAGTATAATAGAAAATCTTAATAGAAGAATAATGAAAAGAAATGGAATCCAAAATGTAAGATTTATAAACAATATGTATCTATTATTCTACAGAATATATGATAAGCCCTTTGAAAAAGCACAAGCGTGTGAACTGTCAGGGCAATTAACAAAAATAAGGAACTTTGAGAAATTTTACAACAGCCCGAGTGGAGTATTTTTTGGCCCCCCCCCCCCATTTTTGAACACTAATACGTGAATGTTTCCCTTTAATCTGTATGTACGTGATGGAACAGGGACATCTCTAAGTAGGTATGCTGCTGGGGGGGGCGTAGAGTGTGTTACTTAGTGAAAAGCAATCCCTACATCAATGCCAACAAGTATCCAAGCACCCCAACAACCCACCCTCCCAGGATGGTGTTCCAGCAAAAAAGCTATAGGGCACCTACTGAATGCTTTATGGTAGAAATCCTGTCAAAAAACAAGGATTTTTAAAACTACTACTACTGACAAGGGTTCCCTTCCTCCATGACATGAGGCAGCAAGTATTAACCAGTGAATGGGTTTGGAAAAGGATATCAGCCCTAAAGATAGATAAGGCCCAGGGACAGATGAGATGATACCGACTGTGCTCAAGGAACTGGCAATGGAACTAACTGAACCACTGTTAGGGCTGTACAATAGCTCACTTCAGAGTGGGTAGTTCTAAAAGAAGAAAGTAGCAGACTTTATCAACTACCTCAAGAGCAATGGACTAAAGGACAGTAAACAGCAGGGGTTCATGGCAGGAAGGTCTTGTCAGACTAACCGGATGGTATCTGACTGGGTAACGAGGGTAGTGGTCAACAGTCATGCTGTGGATTTACTCTACTTCAACTTCAGAAAGGCTTTCAACTAGGTGCCTCACAGAAGGCTGCCAAAGAAACTACAGGATTCAAGTGCAGCAAAGGATACAGTTAGATGAGTGAGAAACTAACTGGAAAGGAGACAGCAGAAGGTTGTGGTTGATGGAGTCAAATCAGCAGAGAGGACAGTCACCAGTGAGATGCCACAAGGATTGGCCCTGGGTCCAGTCCTTTTTCACCAATGACATGGGTTAAGGTATCCAGGGTAAGATATGCCTCTTTGCAAATGACACAAAGCTTAGTGGCAGGGTAGACAACGAGGATTGGGTTACTGAAATGCAGAGAGACTTGCAAAAGCTAGAGAGGTGGTCAAAGGTTTGGCAATTGAAATTCAATGGCAAAAGGTGCAAGGTGATGCCCCTAGGAAACAAGAACCCCAGGACAAAGTACTGGATTGGGGGGGGTATGACTTCTGAGGAAACAGACCTGGGGTCCTCATCAGTGGCTCCCCAAAACAATCAAACCAGTACAACAACTTCCGCTGTCCTATGGGGCCTGTTGGCATCATTGTGGGGAGTTATGGCCAAATTCAGTTCATATTTTTTGGAGCTGCCCGTCCCTCTCCTCATACTGGAAGGATATAACCTCCACTTTGGCAGAGTTAATGTGGAATTGAAGAATCTCCTCAATTGGTTCTTTTATATGTACTGGAAGATGGGGGCATCCCTCGGAAGAGAAGAAAAAATTACTCACCTTAGTAATGTTGTTTCTTCTAATGGAGTCTTGCTATATTATGACCTCCCTCCCCTGCCTGCCCCTCTCAGAACCTCTGCTCTTGGGATGTGGGTGGGCAGTGCAGTGTTGGCACTTACTGATGCCCACCTTGTGTTTTTCACCCCTCCTTTTTGGGGTGTTTGGGTGTTGTATTTTATTTTATTTTTTGGATCCCCTGACTTGAGTCTTTGTTTTGGGACCAAAAAATGTGTTAATATTTTAGTGGCCAGTTGGCTAGTGTAGGTTTACAGCTTCCACACAGAATTCTAGTGAGTATGGCTCGTAAAGATCTGACAGTTTGAGTTTGAAGAACAACAGACAGAGTTTTCAACCGAGCTCGCGCTCAAGATTCCATGCCTGGCATGGAAGTTAACTCTTTCACCTCCGGAGCAGTTCTAAGGCTGGGACAAGCTGCATATGTCATAATATAGCAAGACTCCATTAGAAGAAACAACATTACTAAAGTGAGTAATTTTTTCTTCAAACAACATGAAGTCTTGCTATATTATGACATATGCAGACTACACAGCAGTACCTCCATGGAGGAGGGACAGAACCTACTTAAGAAATAGGCTCTGAAGCACAGCTGTGCCAAACCGAGCATCACTCCTAGCCTGGATGTCCAGGGAGTAATGCTTGGTGAAAGTGTGTACTGTTTTCCAGGTAGCTGCTTGACATATCTCTAAGATAGGGATGTCCCTGGCCGCAGCTAGGGACACAGCTGTACCTCTGGTAGAGTGAGCCCTCAGGCTGAAGGGGGAACCTTACCCAGTTTTTGATAAAATTTGGATACAAGAGACAATCCACCTGGCAATGGATCTTTTAGTGGCAGGTTTCCCTTTACCAACCTCACCATAAGTGAAGAACAGTTGGAGGGAGTCGAACCTGTGACCCTCGTTACGCTCTATGTAGTAACTAAGGGCTCTCTTTACATCTAAACTGAGCAGCCTCCTCTCGCCAGAGGAGGAATGGTCAGTGAAGTACACTGGAAGAGATATAGACTGATTAAGGTGGAAATCTGAAACCACTTTAGGCAAGAACTTCCTGTTAGTCCTGAGGACTACCTTATCTCTGTGAAAGGAGATAAAATCAGGCTCCACTGACAAAGCTTGTAATTCACTTATGCGCCTAGCAGAAGTGATGGCTACCAGAAACACAGTTTTCCAAGTCAAATACTTAAGCTCTGCTGAAGACAGAGGCTCAAAGAGGGGTTGCATTAGTTGAGCAATGCAAACATTAAGATCCCAGGCAGGAGCAGGGTCCCTGAATGGAGGGTTGGTGTGAAGCAATCCCTTGAAAAACTGGAGAACACAGGGTGAGCAGAAAGAGAAGAGGGCTTTCCTGCCGAAATAAAAGCAGACACAGCGGCCAAATGCACTTTCAGGGTAGCTGGCCTCAGCCCCAAAGTATTTAAATGGACCATAAAATCCAGGACTGTGGGCAAATCAGCAGATTCTGGGGAAATATGCTTTCCAGAGCACCATATGGAAAACCTTTTCCATTCAGAATTATAAGTAGCCCTGGTGAAAGGCTTCCTAGAAGCTTTCAAGATATCGAGTACACCTTGAGAAAGGTGTAGGTCAGCAAACTCTAACTCTTCAAGAGCCAGGCCTTGAGGTTGAGGGATTTGAGATTCGGATACCAGACTCTCCCCTGGGCACAGGTTAACAGATTGCGATTCCTGGGAAGACACAGGGGAAGGTGGACTGCCAAGGACAGAAGGAGTGGATACCAGGGCTGTCTGGCCCAATCTGGAGCAATCAGAATCACCTTGCAAGGTTGAGATCTGATTTTGACTAGCACCTTGAACAAGAGAGGGAAGGGGAAAAGGCATAGAGGAACTTCCCTTCCCAGTCGAGAAGGAAGGCATCCAGAGGGACTGAGCCCAACACTGGGGGCCTGCAACAAAAAGCAGAAGTTGGTGATTGTCTGGGGCTGCAAAAAGATCTATCTGAGGGGTGCCCCATCTGGCAAATACTGACTCCAGTACTAGGGGATCCAGAGACCATTCATGATGGCCCTGGGAAATCCTGCTGAGAGCATCTGCCAGAACATTGTCCTTGCCTGGGAGGTGAACTGCCATGAGGGAAGTGTTCAGGGAGTAAGCCAGAGACCACAACTTCACTGCCTCGGTGCAGCAAGGCCGAAGACCAAGTGCCCCCTTGCTTGTTGATGTACCACATGGTAGTGGTGTTGTCTGTTCTGACCTGTACCACTTTGTTCTGAACAGATGCAGAAAAAACCTGAAGTGCTAGAAAAACAGCTCTGAGTTCCAACAGATTGATGTGGAGCAAAGATTCCTGAGGGGACCACAATCCCTGGGTGGTGAGGTCGCCCATGTGAGCTGCCCATCCCAAGAGGGACGCATCTGTAGTAAGGGTCAAGGAGTGAGATTGAGGGATGAAAGGAACCCACCCCCCGTCTCAGGTTGCTCTGATCCTGCCAACACTGCAGGCACTGGATCAGGGTTCGAGTTACTGGGATCAATTTGGTCAGAGGATCTCTCATTTGAGACCAGAAGGCTCTCAAATGGAACTGAATGTCCCTCATCTGAAATCTTGCTCCTTTCACTACAGCTGTGGAAGCAGCCATGTGCCTTAGGAGCTGTAGAAAGTGCCTTGCTGGTCGAGAGACCTGCAGAGTGAAGGAGGAGGCCAGAGCTACCAGGGTCTTTACTCTTGTCTAGAGGAAGGAAAGCTCTGGCCTGCTTTGTGTCCAGTTCTGCGCCTATGAAAGTGAGTAGTTGAACAGGCTCTAGAACTGACTTTGGAAGATTGAGAAGAAAACCTAGAGATGTAAGCAGCTGCTGGGTAACCTGAAGGTGTAATTTGACTTGGTCTGGGGACTGACTCACTATGAGCCAGTCGTCCAGGTAAGGAAAGATGGCAATCTTTTGCCTTCTTAAGTGAGCAACTGCTACTGCCAGGCATTTTGTGAATACCCTTGGGGCAGAGGTGAGGCCGAAGGGCATTGCTCTGAACTGGTAATGGCCTGACGGCAGCTCGAATCTGAGGTACTTTCAGTGGGAGCTTCTGATGAGAATATGGAAGTAGGCATCCTTGAGGTCCAGGGACGCTAGCCAGTTCCCTGGCCTTAGGGAGGGTAAAATAATGCCCAGAGTCACCATTTTGAATTTTGGTTTTAAAAGGTGCTTGTTTAGGTATCTGAGATCCAGGATGGGCCGCCATTCTCCTGTCTTTTTTGGGGTAAGGAAGTACCTGGAGTACAGTCCTTTGCCCTGGTGTAGGGGAGGAACCCTTTCTACAGCTCTGAAAGCCAGGAGGGTTGAGACTTCTGTTTCCAAAGCAAGAGCCTCTAATGGATTTGCAGGTGGAAAGGATCTGGTTCTCATCTTTGGACATTTTTTGAAGCTGAGAACCAGTCCCTGGCTTACTACTTCCAGGACCCACTTGTCTGATGTTAAAGACTCCCAGTCCTGGACGAAGTAAGCCAGCCTGCCCCCTACAGGTAATGGAGAACCGGCCCTGGGCATCCCATCAGGGTGCCTGTTTGGCAGGGGCTCTAGGCTGAGAGGTGGGAGCAGGCCTGCTCGTACCCCGTCTGCCTCTCCCTCTGAAGAACCCCCTCTAGGCATAAGCTGGAGAGGAGGCCTGGGCTTGGTGAAAAGGCCTGCCCCTGCCCTTGGAAAGCTGCCTCTGAGGAGTGGCTTGCCTCTCCTTGGCCTGAGCACTCCTATAAGTGGTCCTATACTTATCCATTTTCTTCATGTAATTCTCTGTCTGCTCCGCAAACAAAGAATTACCCACAACAGGAAAATCCATGGCCTTAGCCTGGGTATCCTGTGACAGGCTAGTACACCTGAGCCAGCCATTCTGCTAAAAGCCACAGATGTAGCCATGACTCTTGAAGATACATCATTAGAGTCCACTGCAGCATGGAATTGCACCTTGGATGCCTCAATACCATCAGCAGCCACCTGCCCCAGCTCCTTGGCAAGCTGGCCAGGGACCTGTTTCGCTAAAGCCATAACAGTATCCCATCTGGATTTCTGGTATCTTGCAACATAGGCCATATAATTTGCCTGTCTGAGTCCCAAGGATGCTGCCATGTATTGTTTATTTGCCATGGCATCAATCCTCCTGGAGTCCTTGTCAGGGGGGTGTGAAGCCAAGGGAATATTTGCCTTATCACAGGCTGCAGCCTGCACTACCCCAACACGGCTGCATTGTTCTGAAAGGAACTCCGTATCAGAACCTGACAATGTGTACCTCTTGTCCATTCTTTTATCCACAGGAGGTATAGTGTTAGGAGCTTTTAAAACTTTTATTGTCTGTTTCCTAAAAGATTTATGTAAAGGAATAGACAATCTCCTGGACTCTGGGATATCCATCATTTCCACATAGTCAGGCTCCTCCTGTTCATCCACAGCTTTTTCCAAAGGGAGCTGGAGGGTTTCAGCAGCTTTTTTATAAAACATAAAATGAGAAGGGGACTCAGAAAGCCTAGGGGGAGACACTCCTGAAGGTCTGTCTGGGGAGATGTCCGGTTCAATGGGCACATCCAGACTTTCAAAATCACATTCACTCTCTTCATAATCCTCCTCTCCCTCCTCCGGTTCATAAAATTCCTCTATATCATATTCTTGAACCGGTGGAACCGACCGAACCGACCGCTTACCTAATGGTACCGGTTCGGTCGGAACCGGGGAAAGCGACTGGACAATTTGGATTGCTTTGGCTATCTCTGCAGCAGTTGGAGGAGGAAATTTTGGCTCCACACCCGCTGATTTTCTAGTCCTCTTTGCTGGAACTGGCTCCTCCAAGTCAGCTCTTCATTTGCTCGAGGAAGTCTCGCCCTGGTCAGAGGGCACATCCTCGGTTCGGTTGGCACCGAACCGGCTGGCCATCCGGTCAGCTGGACTTTTGCCTCTCTGCTCCTGAGCCTACCAACCTCTTATCCAGGGTAGCTACAGGAAATTCTTGCAAATCTGGCAGTCTGCACTGAGGTGGTCAAACCCAGACAATAAACACATGTGGTGTGTGGGCCAGCCTTGGCAAAGGCTTCCCCACAGACACTACAGTGCTGAAACCCAGTGGGCCCGGTTTTTCTTTTGGGTTTCTCAGACATAATGCCAGCCTAACCAAAAACTTGCCCTTATACGGCAAATCGCCAAGCAAGACACCCTTATCGGTTCCCAACCGTGTCACGGGTTGTGGAAAAAACCATAATGAAATCCGGTTTTTTTAGAACCGAGAACCGCACTCTAAATGCAATTTAATTAAGTTAAAACAACAACCTGATCGGTTCAAACCGAACCTATAATAACGTTTGCAAGTTCCACACAGAGAAATGTAAAACCTATCTATTACTTACGATACCACAGACAGAGCTTGAACCGACCGGTTGCAGTTAAAATAAGACAAATGCGGTTTAAAAAAATCGAGAAATTACACTTTTTAACCGACAAATGAACCGAGCAGAAGGAGAAATTCGGAGCGACTGTTCAGTGAGGCGGAGTAAAGAATCTGACAGTTTGAGTTTGAAGAACAACAGACAGAGTTTTCAACCGAGTTGCTACTAAAATTCCATGCCTGGCATGGAAATTAACTCTTTCACCTCCGGAGCAGTTCTAAGGCTGGGACAAACTGTATATGTCATAATATAGCAAGACTTCATGTTGTTTGAAACATGTTTTATATATATATATATATATATATATATATATATATATATATACACACACATATACACACACACACACACACATATACATATACAGTGACTTGCAAAAGTATTCAACCCCCTTGAAAGCTGTCATATTTGTCTGGATTACAAATGATACATTGAGATTTTGTTCTGTGTAATATTTATTTAAAAAGACTGACCCTCAAAATAATTATTTTAAAGTGACATTGGTTTTATGTTAGAAAATATGTTTAAGAAAAATAAATAACTGAAATATGCTGTTTGCATAAGTATTCAACCCCTGTGCTCTGGAAACTCCAAGTTTACACAGATGAAAAATATTGCCCTAATGAGGACACAATTGGCTTACAATTGGCCTCACCTCTGAAACATTAAAGTAGCTCACATTTTCTGGATAAACCCCCCCTCCTCAGTTTAATGACCATTGGTCAGACTGTGAATCTGAAGACTAAAGAGCATTCTAAGGAAGTTAGAGATAAAGTAATAGACATGCATAAATTAGGAAAAGGGTACAAAATAATATCCAAGTGTTTGGATATCCCAGTGTGCACTGTTGGATCAATAGTGAGGAAGTGGAAGCTGCATCACACCACCCAGGCACTACCTAGACAAGGCCGTCCCTCAAAACTCAGCCTCCGAACAAGAAGGAGACTAGTGAGGGAAGCCACAGAGAGGCCAGCAATCACTTTGAAGGAGCTACAGAGTTCAGTGGCTGAGAGTGGAGTGAAGGTGCACCAGTCAACCGTATCAAGAGCTCTGCATAACACTGGCCTGTATGGGAGGGTGGCTAGAAAGAAGCCATTACTCAAAAAGAACCATACCAAAGCACGTCTGGAGTTTGCCAGAAAGCATGAGAGTGACCCAGCTAAGATGTGGTACAAGGTTTTGTGGTCTGATGAGACCAAGATAGAGATTTTTGGTCAAAATTCAAAGCGCTATGTGTGGCGCAAACCTAACACTGCCCATGCCTCGAGAAAAACCATCCCTACAGTGAAGTATGGTGGTGGCAGCACCATGCTGTGGGGATGCTTTTCATCAGCAGGCACTGGGCATCTTGTTAAAATTGAAGGAAGAATGGATGGAGCAAAATACAGGGAGATACTGCAAGAGAACCTGCTTCAGTCTGCTAAAAACTGAAGCTTGGGAGAAACTTCACCTTCAGCAGGACAATGATCCCAAGCACAAGGCCAAAGCAACACTGGAGTGGTTAAACAACAAAAGGTGAATGTCCACAGTGGCCAAGTCAAAGTCCAGATCTCAATCCCATCGAGAATCTGTGTCACTGTTTGAAAATTGTGTCCTCAAGCCGCCACCCAACCAACCTGAACAACCTGGAACAAATCTGCCAAGAAGAATGGGCAAGAATCACTCCTAACAGTGTGCAAGGCTGGTAGATACTTACCCTAAAAGACTTAAAGCTGTTATTGCAGCAAAAGGTGGCTCTACCAAATACTAATGTGTAGGGTTGAATACTTCTGCAAGCAGCATTTTCCAGTTTTTAATTAACTTTAAAAGATGTGCTGACGGATAATTAATTTTGGCTTTGAGGATATACTGTTAGAGCATATGAGTTTGCAATAAAAATACTGACTGGAATAATATATGTAAGTCTCTCATTTGTAATCCAGACAAATCTGACAACTTTCAAGGGGCTGAATACTTTTGCAAGTCACTGTATATACATACACACACACACTTAGAGGCTGCAAACAATACAAGTTACTCACCTGTAACAGGAGTTCTAGGAATGGTGTATGTTGTTCATCCACACTGTCTGGCAGGTTCCTTGCCGCTTTAAATCTTGCCGGAAGGTCTTCAAGCTGGCTCCTCCCACCCACCCGGGTGGTAAAACTCTTGGCTCCACCCCATGACGCCAGATCTAGCCCGCTGGAAGCCAGGGAGGCTGGGTGGGTCATGTGGATGAACATGTACCATTCCTAGAACTCCTGTAACAGGTGAGTAACCTGTATTTCTAGGGACATGGATACGTTCATCCACACTGTCTGGCAGACTCCCAGCAGTTCTCCGGGAGGAGGGAGGCAAGGCGCACACCCCCTACTTAGGGAATAATGACTGGAGAACCGAGGCCCCAAAACCAGCATCCTGGCATGACTCAAGGTCGATGTGGTAATGGGCAGGGCCCCTACTTTTCTGCAGCACAGTGGGACCAAGTTCTGCGGCAAGACTACCATTTGCCGCAGAACTTCTGCGGCGGTGGCTTGTAATTTCTTCGGAAGTTCTGCGGCACTAACAAACTACCACATTACAGTGACAGCTTGTCATCCTGACTTCACTTTCATGGCAGTTTTTATAGCACTCAGGATGGTGGAAATCACAGTAACACTAGTGCAAAAAATAACAGGCTTATAAAAATAATTTTATGCCTAAAAAAGCAAAGCAGATGTCTCTCCCTTAGGGTCCTAGCCTGTTGCATTAATGACATATGCAGAGGGGATCTTATGTGATAAATAAGGTATTTCTATATGCATGCTATCTATCCAACTAATGAGGTTTCCACTGTCTATCACTTATATAGTTGTATGTGCTTTCTACACCACTCATGAGGTTCCCGCAGTGTATCACTTATATATTTATATGCAATCTGTAATATACATAGAAATGTATGTGTGTGTGTGGTGAGAGAGACAGAGGTACTGTGTGTGTGTGTGTGTATATACTGTATGTATGTGTGTGTATATATATATACACATATATATATATATATATATATATATATACATACATACACACACATTTTTTATTTCCATGAACTTGCATCCTCATTCATACAGGTCCCATTAGAAATAGAATAGAGGAGTTATTGCAAAACTCATTTTTGATGTCAACCTGCTTTCCCTGACACAGTGCGTAACACCATCAGGCCATGACATGCATGTGAACCGATTGCGAGATAGAGCTCTCCAGACCAGCACAATGTGTCCACCATGTGACAGAACACTGCACCATACATTCCCATGCTCCAAGCAGTGATGTGTTTCACCAATCCTTGTGCTGCCCAGTCAGCTCCCAGAGCTAATCTCTGAACCCGAGTTGCCGGCTCGGAAACACAGCATGCTACCTTCTGGCCCAACAGCTGTCCCTGCACACAACATTTGTCCATAAATTTTTGGTGATTCTATCAACCAATGACAATATGTAATCAATACCCCTGGCAAAAATGCACACAGTGCAATTATTTATTTAACAGGTCTAATCTTTCAACAGGTCTACACATTATTATATTCCACTTTTCTGGGCATAATTACTTTATTTTTCTTAAAAATTACAGTTAAATTCATTTTACCAGTTATTCATTTCAGATGGCATCTCTATACCTTAAAGGCACAAATAGGTTTGTAAAAGTGAGGTATGGACTTAACAGGTCTGTGCTATTGACAAGGTTTTGTTAAGTTACCTAAGTACAATAATGTAAGACTGAAAATTGTATTAGGCTGTAGTGCAGGTTGAGCAAATATCACCATGCATGGTGTGCAGTGCCACCGTCTCTGGCAGTGGGAGCTGTGGTAGATAAGTGACTGTTCATTTCTGTTGCAGATTGCAGCCATTTCATTAGCTAATGTATGATGTTATAGCAATGATAACATCACATCCTGAGCATATAGGGGGTTAAGATATAAAAAGAGGGGAAGGGAACCAGATTCTATGGAAAAACAGAAATATTAATTAAAAAATCAGCAAGAAGAGTGAATTCTGCGGCACCGCAAAAGTTCTGTGGTAGATTGCAAGTTCTGCACAAAATTCTGCGGCCGCAGAATTCTAGGGGCCTTGGTAATGGGGGTGTGTGCTGACTTCCAGGTAACAGCCCTGCAGATTTCCTGGATAGGGACGTCCCTGGAAGCAGCCACCGATGCAGCGGTATGGCAGGTAGAATGAGCTCTTATCCCTCTGGGAGGCTCCATGCCCGCCAACCTATAGTAGAGATCTATGCAGGAGGTTACCCACCTGCCTATGGTCCGCCTGGCTGCAGGTCTGCCAGGTGCGGCTTCAGTGTAGGTGACAAACAGCTGGCGAACCTCTCCCCGAACATCAGCCATCCGCTCCTTGTAATAAGTGAGCACTCTCCTAGGGTCCAAAGTATGGAGCATATATTTGGCTTCTGAGGTGTGACTGGGGTAGAGCACTGGCAGAGTCAACACCTGGTTAAGGTGAAACTCTGACACCACCTTCAGAAGGAATTTCAGGTGGGGGCGCAGAACAACCTTGTCCCTGTGGAAAACCAGATAAGGAGACTCAATGGAAAGTGCCTGGAGCTTTCCCATCCTTCTTGCTGACCTGATAGCCACCAAGAAGGTGGTCTTCCACGACAGGTGAGAGATGTCACACCTCTGCATCGGTTCGAATGGCTTGCCCATGAGCTTAGCCAATACCAGCAGTAGATCCCACGGAGGCGCAGGCTCTCGCACCGGAGGGGATATGTGATCAAGGCCTTGGAAAAAGCACTTGACGGGGCGCGCTGTGGAGCCCGAGCAAGATGGCAGCACTCAATAACAGCTCCAGCTCAATTTTGCTAAACTATCTAAAAAACCCCTCAATCGCTGATAAAGAGACCCAAAACAACACTGCCATTCAAAGAGGATCCCTCTAAACATAAATGGGAAATCCTCGAAAAGATAGAGGAGGAGGATCGGGGCTAGGATGCCGAACTGCGCAGTTGAGAAACCCCGCCGAGACGCAGGCCGCGTGTCAGAGAGAGCCCGAGGAAACCATGACCTCTTTGGGACTTAAGCTGAACAAAATACTCTCCTCTATGGCCGACTTGAACAGCAAGCTCGATGCCTTTAGATCGAGAGTCTCGACTGTTGAATCCACGATGGAGGAAATGAAACCAGAGTCGGAAAATATTAAAAAACAAGCGGAGGCCACATCAACCGCAACCACACAGCTGGTGAAGGAGAATACACACCTCAGAGCTAGGCTCGAAACATTGGAGAACCAGGCCCGCTCCTCGCATGTCCGGGTGTTAGGCCTCCCGGAGGGGATCGAAGGGGACCATCCCCTAATGTTTATGAGGGAGTGGTTGGTGAAAGCTGACCCCGAGGACCACGGCACTGAATTCTCCCTGCAGAAAGCTTACAGGATCACACCCAGAGGATACCTGCGAGACAATGAAACCCCTCGGACTCTCCTATTAATAACCGGATGGGATAGCACTAGGATCAGATCCACGAGCAGCGGGACAGATGGGGCCTATCTTGCAGGACTAACAGTTATCCATTTTTTCCCAGACATTAGTTACGCCATCTACCTCAAGAGGAAGAGATCTGATGCATCAGGGCAAGGCAAACAAGCAAACATCTCCCATGCACTGATATTTCCTGCCCGCCTGAGGATAGTACATGGAGGAAAGGTCTGGTATTTTTCGGATCCCACTGAAGCCAGTAAGTGAGCCTCAAGGTTCGTGAGAATCCAGCAGAAACGGCGGAGAGATCGAGGTGCAGACTGAGCGGTCGGAGGACCAGGACACTTGAGGAGCGAGCAGGCCAGATTCTCAAACACTAACTGTGCTCTATTTTGAGTTTATTTAACTGACTGTTTCTAAATACTCTGCTACCTAAAAGTTAAAAAGCGTTGTGGTCTCTCTGAACTGAGGTCATATGGAAATTTAGAAATATAGCAGTTTTTTTTTTTTTTTCTTTTTCTTATTTCTCCTCTAGGTCTTGGACAGACCGCGAATATATTAGCGTGGTACTTTTTCTCATTCCTAATTTAGAGAAATGGCAGGTTTTCTGTTAGAGGGGATTGCTGGGCGCTGCCTATATTTCTTTACAGGAGGACTTGGACTTTAGATTTATAGTGTGGCAAGATTAACCCCTAATTTAGGGGCAAATAGATGGGCAGATAATGCTTCAACTTAAGTTCTTAATCGAATTAGCCACTCTGCTCTTGGGCTCACTCTAAACAGCTTTTACTTTTGAATATATAACTGTAAACGCTTAAATGGAGGTACCCCTATATGCTGTATCAAAATATTTGGGAATCACTAATCCTAGGATTAATAAGGGGATAAGTTCCCCTTTTGTGGCTATGTATCAACTATATTGGTATGTCCTAAATATGGATCTGTATCTGTGAAAAGATATAAGGAAACAATAAAAAATACAAGTAAAAAAAAAAGAAAAAGCACTTGACCACCTTCTCCTGCGCCACCGACTGCTTCCCGGCCCATGCCCGGTAAGCAGAGATGGCTGCTAGGTGCACCTTAAGGGTCGTCGACCAAAGCCCTTGCTGAGAAAGGGACCACAGGTAGTCCAGAATGCTTGCCAAGGAACAGGAGGAAGGGTCCAGGCCCTTGTCCTGACACCAAATGGAGAATCTCTTCCATTTGAAGGCATTGCATTTTCTGGTAGACTCCTTACAGGACACCTCAACAACGTTGAGGCCCTTGTCAGAAAGACCCAGGCCTGGAACTCTAGCCGCTCAGGAACCAGGCCGTCGGGTGCAGGGACCGAAGGTCCGGATGGAATACCTTCCCCTGACTGACTGAGATCAGGTCTGGATGGGCTGGAAGATGCCTCGGGAGCCTGGAGCTGAGACTGAGGAGATCTGGATACCAGAACTGGCAGGGCCAGTGTGGGGCTACCAGAATCACCTGCACCTGTCCCTCCTCGCCTTGAGGAGCACCTTGTGGATCAAGGGAAATGGGGAAAGGCGAGAAGAGGCCCGGGGTCCATGGCCTTGAGAAGGAGCCCTGTTGAGGGGGCGACATGAAACAGTCTCAGCTTTGCATTCTCCCTGGAGGCAAACAGGTCCACCTGAGGCATGCCCCAGTGGGAGAACAGATCTTGTACTACCTCCGGCAGGAGAGACCACTCGTGGGATGCAGCCCCTAACCGGCTTAGGGCGTTGGCCAGAATGTTGGAGGCTCCTGCCACATGGATGGCAAGGAGATCTGCCTCCAGGTTGCGCACGAGTGACCAAATGTGTTGAGCTTCCCTGCACAGAGGCATGGAGTGCGCCCCGCCCCGGCGGTTTAGGTAGTACATGGTCGTGGTATTGTCCGTCTAGATCTGGACCACTTGACCCTGTACAAACAGAGCGAAAGCGGTGAGGGCTATACGAACCGCTCGAAGCTCCAGCAGGTTGATGTGGCATCGGGACTCCCGAGGGGACCAGAGGCCATGCGCTCTGTGCTCCCCCAGATGGACACCCCAATCCATCAGAGAGGCATCGGTCGATAGAAAGACCGTCAGCTCGGGGCGGACAAACAGGATGTTCTCCTGCAGATAAGCTGGAAGAGTCCACCACTGGAGAGCGTTCCACATCTCCTGAGTCACTGTCACTAGCTGATCCAAAGGATCGGAGTGCTGTGACCATTGGCTGGCCAGTCCCCATTGTAGGGGACGCATGTGACAACGGGCCCAACGGACCATGCTGGTGCAGACCGCCATGAGGCCCAGGAGGCACAGGAAGTCCTGGGTAGGGCACAATTGCCCAACCTGAAATGACTGGGCAAAGGAGGAAAGAACCTCGGCCCTGTCTGCCAGGAGCCATGCTCTGGCTCGCAGAGAGTCGAGCTCTGTCCTGATGAATTGTATCACCTGTTTTGGCACGAGTTCTGACTTGGCCTTGTTGATAAGGAGGCCAACTTGAGAGCAAACCTGGAGGGCCAGATCCCTGGACCGCTCCACCTCCATTCTGGAGGAGGCCCCAATAAGCCAGTCATCCAGGCAGGGGTACACCCGGACTCTTCGGCGCGGCAGGAATGCTGTCACCACTGCCATGCATTTGGTGAAGACCCTGGGAGCTAGAGAAAGGCCGAAGGGCATGGCCCGGAACTCGTAGAGGGACCCCTCTGCCCTGAAGCGGAGGAATCCCTGGTGGGACGGACAGACTGGGATGTGAAAGAACACATCCTGGAGGTCCAGAGAACAGAACCACAAGGATGGAATGATCTGAGCCAGAGTGACCATCCTGAAGGTTCGGGACCTTAGGAACCTCTTCAGGTCGTGCAGGTCTAGAATGGGGTGCCAGTCCCCCGTCCATTTCGGGACCAGGAAATATCTGGACACAAACCCCGGGCTTGGTAGAAGATCCGCCACCTTCCTGATCACTTCCTTTTTGAGGAGCAGGGCAATGTCGGCTCGACGAGCCGACAGGGAGGCTGCAGACCCTGTAGTCCCCCATGGGGCGATGGCTCAGAAGGGCAGGGCCTGCTCGAACTCCAGAGGCAGGCCCTTTTCTACCACCTCCAACACCCAGCGGTCCGTAGTGATAGCGGACCAGGCAGAAAGGAAGTGGCGGACCCGTCCCCCCACAGGGGAACCCAGGGGGGAGCAACGAGACTGGGGGCGACACCCCTCAACCCATCACTGGGCAGGCTTGGAGGAAGGACCAGCCAAGGGACCTCCTGGGCCTTTTCCTCCTTGCTTCCTGTTAGAGGAAGCCACTGGCTTGGCTTTGGAGTGCCAAGCACAAGCCTGCTGGCCCTGATGCTGGTGTTGCTGGGCCGGACGTGCCGCAGGAGCAGAAGGTCGAAAGGACTTATGTTGCTGACGACGGCCCTTGTCATTCTGGGCGGAGGTGACTGAGTCCAGGGCAGCGTTGGACTTTTCGATCCTCTGGAGGTGGCCTTCCACTCCACGGCCGAACAGGTCAGTCCCCAAGAAGAGGACATCCGCCAACTTGTGCTGGGTATCCGCCGTGAAGGTGGATATCCTCAGCCAGGCTCTGCGGCACATGGCCACTGTGGCCGCTACTGATCGGGCACAGGAGTCTCCAATGTCTAGAGCCGTTTGGAGCTGCTGTTTCACCACTGCCCTTCCCTGATCCCTCACCTGCTTGACCGTAGTCAGCAGGTCAGCCGGGAGAAGAGTGATCACCTCATCCAGGGAGCCCATGAGGGCGTGGGAGAAGTGCGCCATCAGCACGGTCGAGCTGGCCTGATGGAGGCCGAGGGAGGACGCAGTGTACACCTTGCGCCCGGCATAGTCCAGCTTTTTGGACCCCTTGTCAAAGGGCTTATCCACATCCCTAGCGTTCCCGGAGCGCCAGAAAACGCTATCGGTGACCAACCCCTTCGCAGAGGGGTGTTCCGAAAAACCAGACAAAGAGCTGGTAGGGACCGCATACTTCCTGGCCATCCTGGCCGAAGGCTCAGGACATGAAGCCAGCCGCTGCCAAAGCTCCAAGGCTGGGCCAACAATGGCTTCAGCCACCGGAAAGGCCTCCGTGGGAGAATCCCCTTGGTCCAGTATCTCCATGAGGGGATACTTGGCTCGCTTGGATACGGGCTCGAGCTGCATCCCGGTGGACTCCGAGATGAGCCGAAGCAGACCCATGAACGATGATGAGCTCTCGTCCATCAACTGCCCCCCGGAGGACTCCAGGTCAAGGGGCCTGGAAAACAGGGAGGAGTCGTTGTCAGACTCCGAGGAGTCTGCGAAGAGCTGCCTGGGGCCTGAGCCACCGTCCACCTGCCGAGGACAGTCAGGAGTGAGGGTGACTGACAACCAGTGGGGCAGACCCTGACCCGACCAAGAGTCCTTGGTCGGCACCCCCGGTTTCAGTTGTGGAGGTGGAGGTTCCACCACAATCAGTGGGGCAGCTGGCCGAACAACTGGCCCAGGCTTGGGCACCTCGACTACAGCGAGGGGTTGTTTCGCCCTTTCGGGTGACAGTCACTTAATGGCAGGCGACGGCGCTGGCTTGTTCCCAGATAAAAGGAGCTGCTGCCACATTAAGTCCTCATAGCGTCGACGCAATTTGCGCCGAAGCCTCTCCTCTTCCGAGGAGGAAGACGAGGACGAGCAGTGCCGCCGCTTACCTTGGTGACAAAACCGAGACCGCTGATGTTGGCGGGATTGGCTGGACCGAGACAAGGTCAGAGACCGAGATCCTCTGTGTTTCCGAGGATGGGTCTGGGAGGGAGCGGGGGACACCCACTCCTCCCTCGGCTCGGGAGCCTTGACCAGGGACTCCGGCACAGGAGGCGCAGGCAAGTTCTCGGTTTCCACCGGGGAAACGGTGATGAAGGGTTGTCGGCTTCACCAGTCGACAGCCCGTCCGACAAGTCGAGAAAAATCTCGACCACGTCGACGGGTGTCTCGGCCGGCTGACCTGACAGGGACACCGTGAAGCCAGCAGCCTTAGCCTCAACCTCAACCGAAGTCGAGTGTCGACTGTCCGGGGAAGGGGACCTCTCCCGCTCCCACAAACGTCGACAGTGGGACTTACCCTTCGAGTCCTTCTTTCTTGACCGAGAAAAGTGTCCCGATGGCCCCTCTCCTTCTGTGGAAAGGGACTGGCAAAGCTCCTTAAAAGAAGCAGTGTAGGAGGATCCCAGAGAGAGCGGGATAAATGCAGCGACCGAGGAAGATGAGGATGTGGCCTGGGCCTCCCCGTCCTCGAGGGCTATCATCTGCTCGAGTTGCTCAGCCGAGCCAGCCACCGCGGACATCGCCCAACGGGCCTCCTTGGACTTCACCGGTGGATAACGCTTCTCGGGGCACCCAAGTTGTAACCGGGTAGCGTGGTCTTCAAGGACACTGGCCGAGAAAGATCTACACAACTCGCAGGCCTGCGGGTCGTGATCAAGGCCGAGGCAGTAGACGCACGTGGAGTGCAGATCCGTCCTGGACATCTTCTGCCCACATGGGCACCGCCGAAAACTGGGAGTCGATTTGTCCATCGCAGCCATGAGGAAGAAATTGACCGAAGTCTTGAGAATTTTAAAACTAATTTCGGGAGAACCGAAGAGTTAGGATCCAGTCTATACGCACAGCATTAAGGAGGGAACCTGAGCTTCCAAGCGGTAAGGAAGATCTGGAGTCATGGGTCGGAGCCGAGAGTTTTACCACTCGGGTGGGTGGAAGTAGCCAGCTTGAAGACCTTCCGGCAAGATTTAAAGCGGCAAGGAACCTGCCAGACAGTGTGGATGAACAACATATCCATGTCCCTAGAAAGGCTCTTACTCACCTTTACACTCTAAACATACCCCCGGAGTTACTCCATTGCCATAATATTGGTAATGAAACTTATTATTTAGAACAGAGTATTGTACATTATTTGAGTCACTTTTCCCAATTTAAGCTGACCTGAGGCCCTGGGTGTTCCACAATTCACAACAGACCTGGCATTTGTCCCTTAAATTAACCTTCACAGTGACCTTTGATGCACCCCCCAATCTACCAAATGATTCATTATTTTCTTATTTCATATATTGACGGTTGCTAAAACTGTAAACTGTTATAAAAAAAATGTTTGTGCATATGAAGAGATTTATTATCTCAATGTTATCACAAATGTGATGCATAATAATGTATTGCTCTCCTCCTGTGAACCAATAAACAAACATTAAAAAAAAAAACAGTACAACAAGGCCTAAAGTAATGCAAACAGGATGCTAGGGTGTGTGAGAAGGGGTACTGACAACAGAAGGAAGGCAGTAATACAACCTCTCTATACAAAACTGGTGAGGCCCCACCTGGAGTACTGTGCCCAGTTCTAACGTCCTCACTTAAGGCAAGATAAGGACAGGCTGGAGACAGTGCAGCATAGGGTGATCACAGTGATTCAGTTCCAGCAGGGCAGATCTTATTAGGATCAATTCAAGGCCCTGAACATGTACTCACTGGATGCCAGACGAGAGAGGGGAGATGTAATAGAGACCTTCAAGTTCCTGAAGGGAGTGAACAAGGTGAACTGCGAGGAACTATTTGTCATGTATAATGGATCAGCAACACAGACATACGAGTGGAAACTGATGGGGGGGTGAGGGGGTTCAAGAGAGAAGTAATAAAGTTTGACTTTATAGAAAGGGTGGTGGAGCAGTGGAACAATCTGAAAGCTGATGTGCTAAGTGCCAAAATTATCAATGGTTTCAAGCATGGCTGGGGCAGAGAGAAGCGCCTAATTGTTGGTTAGGGTCGTAGCAGAAGGGCAGGGAGCATGGAGATGGATGGTGTGGGTTAGAACCCTGTACGGACAATAGGTCCCGGGTTTGTTAGGGGTTTATTGGCAGACTGGATGGACCAATGGTCTTGTGACATTCTTGAAGATGAGTCTGCTACCTTATTTCTGCTGTCTATGAAAAGCAGAAAAAGCTCACCATCCTCTGAGGTGCTCGATGGTCTCTACTCTCCATCTCCAGCTCCCCACTCCTCCTGGATGCCTATCAGATAGCCTGTTGGGGGAACCTGCCCTCAGGCCCAAAAGCCATCAAGGGATGTCCCTTGAGGGGACACCCCCCAGAGGTTTCCCCACCATCTCAGTTGTCCTACTATACTCCCACACTTGGGCCAATTCCAGCTTCTCTCCACAGGTCCCAGGGGGTCAGGGTGCATACAGAGTGCCCCAAGCCCTCCTTGGCATCTCTTAGAGCTTCATGGATGTTAACCCCCACCATTGCAGTGAGGTCTTTGACCTCTTGCCATCCTCAGGTGCTGAAGACAGCGTGGCACCTGCATCTTCAGGTGGCTGCAAACAATAAGGTCTCCTGTGCTTCCGGCCAGAGTACTGCAGTCAGCCACCTAATAGAACACAGCTTGTGCCCACCCCTCCAGGCACATCAGGGTTCAGACAGCAAACACTTTGCTGGCAATGCCTTCAATTTTCTTCAGTGGGTACCCATTCCTAGGGTGACCCAACCAAAATACTGCCAGTGCCCCAGACACCTTTGTGATGAGGGCACCTGGGAATGGATGTCATCTCCCTCCTAGCTGCTTAGCACTTCACCTCCTGAGTCTCTCAACACTCCTGCTGAAAGCCCTTCTCACCCTCATCCTACACTCACTCGACACCACAACAGTACCGGATCCATAAACTACAAAAGCTCCTACCACCCCAGTTTTCCAGCAAGGGTGATGCCAGGGCACCATCCGGCTTCCGATTGCCTCTAGTAACAAGCTCCTCCCCCTACAGTACTCATTTTGTAAGTAATTCCAACTGACAACATGGAGGAATACAGAAAAAAGTTTTCCTTAAAATGAAAATAGGTGCATGCACAAACCCACACTTGTTCTATTGGTGACACATTACAAAGTTGTTGCATATTAAGGGGAACTTCGTCCCAGCACCTCCACGAACAGCTCCTCCCCCACCAGGGGGGTAATGTCAGTTTCCCAGTCAGTCAGTGCCTTATGCCTGAAGGGAAGGAAAAGTAAAGTTAGTCAACAGCCACCTTATCATTTTTAATTACTGTACTGTAATTTCTTCCAAGAACCCAGTTTAATTTTTTTTTTTTTTTATTTAGTTGTTTAACCAGGTATAGCACACTAAGCTGAAAGCTTTTTCACAGGAGCAACCTGGGAGCACAAGGAGGTTAAGTGACTTGCTCAGGGTCACACAGTATGCAAGTGGAAGCTGTGGGATTCAAACCCAGGTCTGATCTGCTGGATGTCACCAGATTTGCAGCTCAGAGCCTTAGACCACTGCGCTATACTGCCTCCTTTCAATGGAGTTTCACTCCCTCTTCATCCTGCCACCCCAGCCTTACCGTCACAGTCTCCAGGGCTTATCTCTTTACCTCTGAAAACTCCATTTGCCCCCCATCCCATCGAGAACCACTGATGTGGTCCAGCCACTCTGGAATCTCTATCCAGGATGAAGGCAACTGCCTGTCAGTAACGCAGGGCCTGTGAGTGGTGACAAGCAAGATACTGCAGACAGACAAGGGATTTTTCTCCATTTTAAGCATTCCCAAGATAGCGACTCAATGTGCCCCTGAAATTGGCACGGAACAGGCATATGCAGGGGTGCTGCCTGCATCTTTCTTCCTCTCCATGCTGAGCCAACATGCCTCACCCCTTGTGGATCACTAGGGATTGCCCAAGCAACAACCTATGGTTTGCCTCCTACCCCAGAGGAGGTGAGAGTATGACGGATATTCAAACCTACTCTCTTCTCCAGCCACTTGGCTGCATGGCTTCATTCCCAATCCCAGATCCCCAGTGTTGCAAGTAGTAGCATACTTCAATCCTTTCAGATACACCTGGATTGCCCCTGCACCACAGCAGCCCTTACAACGCCACTCACACTTGAGCAGCCCCGCACTGTCCCCTTATACCAGAGTAGCGCCACATTGCCCACTTACATTAGAACGACCCCACACACCAAAGCAGCCCCATGCTGTCCTCTTACACAAGAGCAACCCAACACTGTCCCCTCACAGCAGAGCAGCCCCAGACTGCCACTCAAGGCAGAGCTGCCCCATATTGTCCCAAAGGCTACATGTAGAGGTCAGTGGTCCTTAAGGCAGCAGCACATGACAGCAGTGAATATTCTGACCTATACTTCTAGACTGCCTCTTCCCATCAGACTTGTATATCTTTTTTTTTCCAGATTTTCAGTCTGTTTTACCCCCTTTTTTTTTTTTAAAGCTGAAATAATAAAATGAGCATACCTCTTAATATGGCTTGGACCAGGTTTTTATCAGTATTCTCTTTTGTTTTTGAACAACCATTCTTTCAGACCACTTTTCTTGTAACTACAATGAGCAAGGCTTGCAGCAGATGCTGGTTAATTTCCCCTGAGGTGTCATACAGACGAGGTACACTGATGAGTCCTGGGTAGGACGAAACACGTGTCTGTGTCTTCTGTTTGCACCCTTTGCAGACTGAGTGAGAGGCCCTTTAAAACCATGCATTCCTGCTTAAAGCTGAACCAGCCTAAAATGTCATGGTGATTTGCATATACAGCCCATGATGCTTTACATTATGGGGGTATGTGTGATTTTCTATTTCTTTGAAACTTGGCTTTATGGCCAATGCTCTTTGGGGGTAACCCTTGCCTCAGTGCTTTTGCACTAAGGTTCTCTGTCTTTTCCTTTTTGCTGCTTTAAAGGGAAACTTTGATTGCATCCCTCGGTGCAGCAGCAGCTGCAGAAACATCCAATTAGGGCTTTGAACATAAAGAACTTTTTTACTCCTGAGTCCTGAATTTAATGAAAAGATCCGCTCGCTCCATCATGGCGACAGACACCCAGGCGGACATCTCACGCACCTTGGGTGACTTCCGCCGCAAAGGTTATGCTAATGAGGGCTACCAACATCTGCTATTTTTTGGTAGTCCTCATTACCATAACCTTTGTGGTGGAAGTCACTTGAGGTGCGCGAGATTTCCTCCTGGGGGTCTGTCGCCATGATGGAGTGAGTGGATCATTTTCATTAAAATTCCGGGGCACCAGGTAGTAAAAAAAAATTTATGTTCAAAGCCCTAATCGGGCATTTCCTGCAGCCACTGCTGCATTGAGGGACTCAATCAGAGTTTCCCTTTAACATGTTCACCCTAGAGAAAAGAAGGCTGAGAGAGGACGTGATCTCAGTTCTCTACATACCCAAGAGTACTGACAAAACTGAACATACAATGGTGTTTGAACTGTTCTCCAGCAGGATGCAGGGACATGCCCCGAAGCTCAGAGGTGGTAAATTCAGGGGTAGCACTAGAGCAGCAGTGCAACGAAACTCAGCAAAACATTTTACCCTATCTTTTTCACCTTAAAAGATTCCAGGCATCTTCCAGTTTTATTTGGTAGTAAAATGTTTTAATTCTGCCAAAATATGAGGATTTAATGAATGTTAACATACTAAAAGCCAGCAGAATAGGCCAAATCGTCTGTCTTGTCTGCTCGAAAGCCAGCAACCTAATGACTGCTCGCCTTACCATCCCCATCAGCCCCCCAAGAGGGTCCTTCATTTGTTTCAGTGTCTCCTTGTACCTGTCCCACACCTTCTTGAAGCCCTCCACTGTACCCTCTTCCACCAGCCTCCCAGGCAGCGCATTCCACTGCTCTACCACCCTCCCAGTGAAAACATGCTTCCTACGCCCCCCCCTGTAATTTCCCCCTTCCAGCTTCCACTCATGGCCCCTGGTTGTTCCCCCCTTCTTTAACCTAAACAGCTCCTTAGTTCCACTCCTGCTTATTCCTTTTACGTACTTGAAAACCTCTATCATGTCTCCCCTATCTCTCCTCTCCTCCAGTGAGTAAAGCCCAAGCTCTTTCAGTCTCTCCTCATAAGGCCTCCCCGCCATGCCCTGAATCATCCTGGTTGCTCTCCTCTGAACCCTCTCCAGCAGTACTATCCTTCTTCAGATGAGGTCTCCAGACCTGTACACAGTACTCAAGCTGCAGCCTGACCAAGGCATTATACAGAGGGAGGATCACCTCCCTTCTGGACATAATTCCCCTGGTTATGCAGCCCAGTATCCTGTTTGCTTTGGCTGCTGTTCTTCTATAATTTTCAGAGTTATTCATTTTGACGTCTACCACCACACCTAAATCCTTTCTCCCAATGTGGCTTGCAATGACACTTCAAGATGTATACATGGCCCATTTAATATAGTTTCTTCTCAAGAAAAAGAGACGGTTGCCACATTTTGCATAGAGTGAGCATTGCAGACCTGGCAAGTGTTAGGATCAAAAAATTAAAAAAAAGGCTCATGGTAGGCAGCATAGGAGGTACCTAGACAAGCACATTTGATAGGTATGCTAATAGTTTTCCTAATTGTAGCTGAAGCTAGAGTTTTTTGGGGAAAAAAAATTGTTACACTGCTGCTTTAAAGAAAACCTTTTCTGGTACTCACCCCAGAAACATTTAAGTACCCTTACCTGCCCCTGAGTTGATCTACGGCCAAATGCAAATTTTCCTCTGCCTCAAATTCAGAAGGGAAGGGAAGGGATCATATTTTGACTCCAAGGAGCCAAGCCGTCAATCCCTTCTACTTCCCAGTCCTAAGCATCGCCCCCTACGCTACCATGTGCTGTGGTGCAATAATATGGAGAGTGGAGAGGTGCGATCAATACAAAGTAACAGGGACTTTTTTTAAGTTCATATTTCAATAGTTTACATGGCCAGTACAAACAAATCATGGCCACCGCTCAACTAACAAGATTGCTGAATCTGGGTCTCTACTTTTTGGCAGCGCAGTTTTGATTCTTCCTCCTCAGACAACTGGGTGGCTCTACTTATAAAGTAGGCCACCATGGAACAAGCTGAGCTTCATTTCTCCACCTTAATTACTCTCTTATTTCACAGGAAATGGTAGCAACCTACAATAAACAACCCAAATCCGTAGTGCAAAAGCATGATTACAGTATGGCAAAAGATTAAAAAATCTTTTCTGCCTCATCTCGAAAATGGAACATTCCCCCCTAGAATTCTGGACCATGGTTACCAAACACAGGAGCATTACCCCCCTCAATACTTTTTCCAACTTTACTCAGGACCTACGCTCCTTACCTTCCCATAGCTGCAAAGGAAATATGGCCTCAGACAGACAGATTTTTTCAATCATCTCCAGGTGCGCCACTACGTAGCAACACTTCCCGCAGCAGCTCGGGACCCCACTAAGGTCACTACACTTGTGAAGTTACTAGGAGTCACACTAGCAGTTATAAGACAACAGAAGGCATAAGCTCATGTAAGTCACCCCCACTACTCAGTGGAGGTAACCAAGGTTAAGTTTGTCCAACTTGACCGTGAAGCTATTGAAACAAGATGCTACAACCACTTCAGCAGGCAACTTATTCCATAATCTATTTGCTCTTGGTTTAAAGCTATACCTTCATACATCAGTCCTACACTGTGTCTCAAGTAACTGCTGGTCATGTCCTCTTAAGCTATACTTTAGCTCCATATATCTGAGATCCAAATCATTCCATAATGCCTCTTGTTTGAGAATTTTATAAAATAATAATAGATCCGCACCCCCACCCCCCCACGTGCGCTCTAACCTCCAAGGGCCATAATCCAAGTTATTTAAGCCTAACTTCGTAGGGTTCATGTTTTAAGTCCTGTTATCAGTTTCCTAAGCGACCTTTGCAATTTTTCGACCACAGCTTTATCTTTCTTTAAAAATGGGCTCCAACTTGAAGAGCAACAGTCCAAATGCGGCCTTATGTATGTTTTGTATAATGGAAGTAGTACATATTCATTTTGTGAGTAAAAACTCCTACGAATGCAATTTGTGAGATGCATTGCCCTATTTGCAACAGTTCTGCTATGCACCCCACTTTTCAAATCGCTCCCAATGTATACCCCCAAATCTTTCTCACAAACTGAATTTCTTAGTCTAACTCCCTGTATATAATAATCCTGCTGGATGTTATTGCTCCCCAAATGCATGACTATACATCTATTTAAACTAAACTTCATTTTATTCCTCTCCACCCATTCACTAACTGATATCATGTCCTGCCCTGGTGTGAGTCTATCATTAAAAGTGTCCACAACCCCCGCAAGTTTCACATCATCCGCAGATTTGTTTATCTTATTTCCACTGTTAATATTTAGGTCACCAATGAAGATGTTGAACAACAGAGGTCCCAGCACAGACCCCAGCGGCACACCACTGCTAACTTCCACCTCATCAGATACATATCCTTGCACTCTAACTGATTGTGTCCTTTCCATTAACCAATGTTTAATCCAATTGATTATAGTACAACCAATACCCAGTCTCACTAACTTTGAGATCAAAATCCCGTGCGACACAGTGTCAAAAGCTCTACTAAAATTCAGCTTCACCACATCCACCGATTTCCCCTGATCCACACGACTGCCTACGTAGAGATAGAAACTGAATTAGTATCACAAGATCTGTTCTTTGTAAATCCATGTTGCAACTCATCATAGAGGTTCCTACCTACCAAACAATTCCTAATTTCATCAGACATGATCTCCTCAACCAATTTGCCAACTATTGAGGTCAAGCTCACTGGTCTATAATTAGCTGCCTCAACACCATTACCTTTCTTAAAGATTGGCACCACAGTAGCTGTTCTCCAGTCCTTTGGCATATAACCCACGTTCATGGATCTACAACCTATATCTGTAATAACTGGTGCAAGTTCCTTTCCTAACTCCTTAATAAATCTGCGGTGCAGGCCACCAGGGCCAGCTGACTTGTCGACCTTGAGCACCTTAATTCTATTAAAGACTTTATCAACTGTAATGAACTCAGGTTGTGCAATAGTTCCTGCATCAGGTAAAATACTTACATCACTAGGATCACCCTAATTGAAAACCTTACTAAAGAATTTAGTAATGGGAGGTAGTATAGCGCAGTGGTTTAAGGCTCTGAGCTGCAAATCTGGTGACATCCAGCAGACCAGACCTGGGTTTGAATCCCATAGCTTCCACTTACACACTGTGTGACCCTGAGCAAGTCACTTAACTTCCTGCGCCCCAGGTCGCTTCCTGTAAAAAGCTTTCAGCTTAGTGTGCTATTCCTGGTTAAACAACTAAAAAAAAAAAAAAAAAATTAGTAAATTCCCTAGTCATGTCATCTGGTTTAGTGAAAACTACACCATCAACATTAAGTGGGCCAATATTCCTGTTATTACCTCTCTTACTGTTAACATAGGAAAAGAAACCCTTAATGTCAGTTTTTGACATCGCTACTCTAAACACTACTTGTTTCTTTGCTTTCTTAATTTCGTTTTTTTAGGAGGCATAATATGTTCCTATATTTAGTCCTGTTTTCTGTAGACTGTTTTTCATTTTCTTATACTGTAATCTTTTCTTGTGACTCAATTTAATAATCCTCCTATTTAACCACGATGGCTTTTTACCTCTGCTATTGTACACAATTCTTGTCAGAATGTGTTTTGCCATCAAATTATTTATAATTTTTACAAACAGACCCCAGCATACTTGAGTTGATAAGCCCTCTGTCATGCTATTCCCATTAATTTTTGCTAGGTCCTTCCTTATTGCTTTAAAAGTAGCCTTATTACACATTATCTGAATTGTTACTCCCCTTGTATTCCTCTTAGCTCTATTAAATTGAAAAGTAATGATGTCACGGTCACTTGACCCAAGTGGGGGTATAATGTTAATATTGGAAGTGTCCTCTGGTATGCTGGTTAATATGACGTCCAAAATATTATCTCCTCTTGTGGCCTCCTAAATGCACTGCTCCTCCCTAGCCGATGTTAGCTCACTCTGAACTCTGGCCACCAAAGAATTATTTGTGGTAGTTAAACCTCCCCAGTCAATACCTGGGATGTTCAAGTCCCCCATCAAGAATATGTTCGAGTCCTCAGCTACAGCGGCTACATGTTCAATAAAGGATTCTGTATCATTAACATTAGTGTCTGGTGGTCTGTAGAAGAAAAACAGCTTACATTTCTTCCCTGTCAATCCCAACATGTCTACCCAAATGGCCTCTATATTCCCATAGTTATTACCAGTATTATTACACAGGCATTCAATATCCTCCTTGATCTATAAAGCGACCTCCCCCATCCCTTTTAACTGTCCTGTCATTATTTATCAGATGATATCCAGATATATGATTATTCCAATTTATATGCTTATTCCACCAAGTTTCTACTACCCCTATAATCTCAAAATTCTCCTTGCTTAATATAATTTCCAAATCCGCCATTTTGTCTTTATTCAAACTCCTAGCATTAAAAATCATAATATTAGCCTTTTTAAGTTTCTTGGTGGTCTTGCTCAACTTATTTGTATATTTAACTGACTTGGAATGTAAACATATTCCCTTTGTCCCCCGTTCTTTCAGTTTAAACACCCATCAATTTCAGCTCTTATTCTTGTTCCCAGTATTCTGCTATCCCAAAAACTTAAGTTGAGTCCATCCCTGCAGTACAAACTCTGCTTATTAAAACTTCCTTAAAACACAAGATATGCAACATCTGATCTCACAAACATATCAAGCCCTGCAGGCCCCACTAGGTGCTCACATCAAAGCTGAGACAAGCAAATGGGCTAAGGAAATTGGGCATCGGATTTCCTCCAAACAATGGAACAACTCTTGCCAAACTATTTCTTATCTTACAGGAACACATACCTGGCGCGAATACATTTGGAAGCATTTGATTCGATACTTCTGGACATCAGAGGCCAGATTCACAAAACCAGCGCATACTGGATTTTACCCAGAGTTGGTATTCACAAAGCCCAATTTGCCCATGCAAACTGGGTTTGGGCCTGGGCAAAGGTGTGAGAGGGGCCACAATGCAAATGAAGTGGAGGGGGACCTGCATATCCTTGCAGTCCAATTCTCAAAGTTTGTGCTCTGCAAAGGTCGTTTGTGAAGGCCCTTGCATGAAGAAATTACCGCTGACAAAAGCCCTGCTATAATCCACGCAACCCTAGTGGTTGGCGGAGGTACTGCAACCCCCCCACCCCCTTCTCCGAATGCCGTCCCCAAATAAATAATTATAGCCCAGTAGTTCAGGATCCCTCTCATGATAGCTGACCCCATAAGAAACTGCCCTTACCGTAATGTAGTGGTCCCTCCCCTCCACATTCACCGATCTGTGTCCCCATATGCTATATTAATGTCTCCATAGTGTAGTAGTGCTCTCACCCTATCGGGTTTACATGCTGTGTCACCTTTCATATGCAGTGATGCCTCCTACACCCCAATTGCTGAATCCATATGGCAAAACAATTTTCCCTAGTGTAGTGGTGCCCTCCCCTTCCCCGATCGCTGACAGTCAATGAGCCATACTGTATTCAGTATGCACTCCATGAGGGCTCAGTCGGCAGCCAGCCGTGGCGATGTGAGGAGGGCTGTGCTGGTCGCTGATCACAAACTGGAATGGGGGGGGCAGGGTGGTGGGTCACACTGGACTGGGTGTGGGGAGGGAACCTAGACTACCAGGGAATAGGATTTTCCACATTTGGGGACGGCGATCGAGGAGGTGGGAGAGAGACCACTACACTACGGAAACATGCTATGGGATACAGGGTTGGCGATCAGGGTGGGAAAGGGCACCACTACACTATGGAAAATTGTTTTGGCAAATGGGGTCAGCGATCGGGGGAGGGCACCACTACACTATGGAAAACTGTTTTGGCAAATGGGGTCAGCGATCGGGGGAGGGCACCACTACACTATGAAAAACTGTTTTGGCAAATGGGGTCAGCGATCGGGGGAGGGCACCACTACACTATGGAAAATTGTTTTGGCATATGGGGTCAATGATCAGGGCGAGCGAAGGCATCACAACAGTACAGAAAATTAACACAGCATATGGGGACAGCGATCGTTGACCAGGGAAGGACTGCTACACTATGAAAAGTGACATTTTCTTATGCGGTTGGAGATCGGGAAGGGGGGAGGGACCCTAGATTACCAGGGTATACAAAAATCTCTTTGAGGACTGTGATCAGAGGCCAGGGGAGGGCATTACACCAGGGGAATGCAGCTGCGTGGGGCATGGGCTGGTTGGGGGGGGCACGCTATGCCAAACAAATGGGTCCATAATGGACATGCTAATGGCCAACTGTATCTTGCATGCCCACTGGGCTCATCTGCATGGTCAATTTCATGAATAGGGACACAGTGCATGTGCGCTATTGTTGACAGTGCATTCTCCTGGCTGGCTGTGGGGGCAGCGCTATTGGGGTTCCTGGTGCTTTTTCTGGGTTAGCGCTGCCCCCACCGGCCCTTATTCACATGAATAGCCTGACTGCTCACCAGCAAAACTGTGGGGAGCAGCGCAATCTTTTGTGCATCACTTTGCCTTTTTTTGTGAATCCTGGCCCACTTGTCCTTCTGTGTTATTCAGTCATTTTATTCTGTGCGTGTTCATATTCACTTTGGCACTCAACTAGTAATATCTGAAGGAACACTAAGCTAATCAGCCACAATTATTCCAGGTACTAGGCCCTTCACTGCTCTGCATGAGAGGTTATTCTTAATATCACTTATGCAACTTTTCTTTATCCTCTCTCAGCATGGTTAAATATCACTGCATGTTTGATTATGCATATATGTTCCACTTCATCCATGTGTTACTACTACCATGGAACAAGATCTTCTTTTCAAGCTGCTATACTTTTCTGTTTGGTTCTTGATTGTTTGATTCAGAAAAAAGTAATAAAATGTGTTTTAAAAAATGCTTTAATCTCAACCCAGTGGCATAGAGCGCTGAGGCGCTGTGCACCTTACGTTTCACCACATTAGCAACCAAGTTCGGGAACCAGCTCGGGTCACCAGAGGTCAGCTGGTGGAGAGGACTGAGCATCTGGTGAAGAGTTCACCTTTCCCAGGGTGGTGAGGCTTGCCAGCTTGGCCCTTGGCTGCCCTAGGGTGAATACCTGAGGGTACTGCCAACAGTTCGAGTGACATGAAGGGTAGGGCCATGGTTCTGTAGCATGTGTGCCTCCATACACATATGTGCCGCTGTGGCAGGGGACTGTGGGTGACCATCAGAAAATCGGTTGGAGCATACTACATGAAGCCCTGTCCACCTATCTCTGTCCTACGCCATCTTACCTGACCACCAACCTAATCTGGATGAGAATCACTGGGTGGGGGAAGGGAGAGGACCCCCCTTCCCAACCCCACCGGGGGCATTTGTGGGGATCTCAGGCTTGGTGGTCGGGGGAGGCGAGTCCCAGGCGAAAAGAGGCAGTGACATGGCTGAGAGCCAACCTGTGGCAACCAGCAAAGGTAAAAAGCTATATTAATGAGCTAGTGTACTGCCTAAAACCAATATTAGTTTTTAAAAGCAGTCAGCCATTACCTTTTACATCTAAAGTACTGTTTCTTTTCCCTTTGGTTAATTAGAAGATTGTTTACCTGATGTAAGCAGAGGTGATGTGTGCAACAACTCTCTGCCTGGTAGCTGACATATCTAGCTCCTTTCCCCCCACTACATCGTCAGCACTGCGACCTCACTGACTATGATATCACTGCTGCTTAGGAACAGTCACTCAGTAGCTGTCAGGTCAGTCACCTGTGATGTCACAGTCAGTGAGATCACAATGCTGATAATGTAGTGGGGGGGAATAAAGACAGACATGTCAGCTGCCAGGCTGAGAGCTATTCCACACATCCAGCACAATTAAATCACATGTAAAACTTTCTAATAAGCAAAAGGAAAAGGAAAAACACTTCAGAAGAAAAAATTACCACAGTAATGTTTCTCCAAGGGGAACCCTCAGAATGCTTAACTAATGCAGTTAGCCTCCTATGCTGAACTGCCCCAGAGAGACTGGAACATACAGTATGTACATGTAAATGATGTAATCACTGGAGTGTGTCAGTAATTCAAACTGCTGCCCCTAGGTGGTGGTGTGTTCTAAAGAGTTAGGATTCAATGTATAATGCCTGATGGAGTCTAACCCCCATATCTAACTAGCTTATAGGAAAAAAATCTACAATAGGTGTACAAAAAAAATGAAACAATGTTTAGAAGAGAACACAAACAGACTGGTTTCCAACGTGGAAACCATCAATATTAAAATATCCCAAAAGGTTGCCCAAGTAGCTATGCAGAAGGTAATACTTGAAAGATGCAGAACCTTTTCTGGTTCTGGAGGCAGAGTTAAGCATACTGAGGGATCCTTTGGAAGAAACAACATTAGTATGGTAAGCAATTTTTTTCTTCAAACCCCAGGAATCCCTCAGTATACTTAAAGAGCTACTGATGCCTCAAAGAAAACTTTGAAAAACATGATAATTAGATACAACTGAGCATGCATTCCATATATATTCTGTATATTTCTCTTCTCCATTATTTGCTACTGAGTAAACTTGCATCAATACATGATCTTTATCCCTTAGAGTTTATCTGCCTCTATAGCTTACTCCCTACTTCATCATAATCCTCTGTTGTGACATCACAGTCTGTTGCCACGAGAGTAACTGTGATGTCACAATCAGTGCATTATGACCTAAAGTAGGGAGAAAGCAACAGGGATAGATTACCTCTTCAGGAACAGAGATTACGTTTTAATGCATATGACCTCAGTAATAAATAATGGGAAGGAGGAATACAGAACTAACATGTAATACAATCTGAGCTGTGTTTAAATATTATATTTTGTTAAAGTTGTCCTGAAGGTGTCAGCTGGTCTTTAACTATAGCAGACTACCAAGCAGTATCTTGGGAAGTCAGGTGCAGAACCTACTTAGGGAAAAGGTTCTGCAATATTGCAGTGCCAAGCCTGGCATAACTTCTGGACTGTATGTCCAGACAGTAGTGCTTTGTGAAGGTGTGTAGTTTTCCAGGTTGCTGCTCTACAGATTTCCAACAAGGGAACATCCCTCACTACTGCCACTGATGCAGCTGTTCCACAAATGGAGTGAGCTCTAAGGCCCTGGCTGCCGGCCGGCTTTGTTGTAGCAGAACTGTATGCAAGAGACTATCCAGTGTGCAACTATACTTTCTGATGCTGGCCTACCCTTACCCACTTCACCATAAGTCTGGAACAGCTGCGAGTGGCCTGACCTAACAGCTTTGGTATGCTCACGGTAGTGGCTAAGTGCCCTTCTGATATCCTGACTATGTAACTTCAGCTCACCTGAGCCAGACTTGGCTGTGAAAAATACATATATACATTCATACATACATATATATATATATATATATATATATATATGGGCTCCATGAGCTTGGCAATGCACATGTTCAGATTCTAGGGGGGAACCGGCACCCTGAGAGGTGGATAAAGGTGTAGAAGTCTTTTGAAAAACTTTTTGAAGATGGGGTGAGAGGCTACTGACCTCTCTTTACCCACTGAGAGATGGGCAGAAATTGCTGCCAGGTAGATCTTAAGAGTGGAAGGCTTGAGGCCTAGGCTTTGCAGGTGGACCAGGTAAACGAGGAGCATAGGCAGACATGCTTGCAGTGGAATGGTGTGCTTAGGTCCACACCAGAGGGAAAACCTATTCCATTTGGATGCATAGGTTTTCCTGATTGCTAGCTTCCTGGATACCTTGAGGTCATCCAGAACTTCCCTAAAAAAAAAAGCTGAAGATTAGAAAACTCTAGATAATCAATAGCCAGGCCTTAAGGCAAAGTGACCCGAGGCTGAGGTACAGGATCCTGCTCTGGGATATGGTCAGGAGACTGTGCCTCTGAGAAAGATGACTAGGCTGTGTGACTGACAGGGCTGGCAGGAGACAGTACTGGCCCAATCTGGGGCCACCAGAATCATGGTTGCTGACTGTCTCCTCAGTTTGAGGAGAACTCTCAGTAACGGGGACAGGGGGAAAAATATAAAGTAACTTCCCCAACCAATCCAGTGCCAGGGCATCCAGGGGCACTGTGTTCATTGCTGGGGCCCTGCAGCAGAACTGAGAGAGTTGGTGATTCTCCCTGGAAGCGAAAAGGTCCATTTCTGCGTAGCCCACCTCCTGAAGACAGTGTACAGTACCTGTGTGTTCAGGGACCACTCATGGTGGTTCTGGCTGATTCTGCTGAGAGAGTCTGCCAGGATGTTGTCCTTTCCCAGAAGGAGAATTGTAGATAGGCTGATCTGACTGGAGTATGCCAGGCTCCAGATCTTCATAGCCTCTGTGCACAACTTGGTGGGTCTGGTTCCACCCTGTTTGTTGATGTAGTGGTGGTGGTGTTTGTCCTGACCTGTACACACTTCCCTTGGGTCTGGGGCAAAGGACTGTAGGGTAAGAAAACACTGCTCTGAGATCCAGAAAGTTGATGTGCAGGCTTGATTCCTGGGGAGTCCAAGTGCCACTTACCATGAGGTCGTGCCGATGTGCTCCCCACCCTAAGAGGGAGGCATTCATTATGAGAATTACCACGCTTTTTACTAACTTGATGAACTGCATGTCTCTCATTTGGAATCTGGCACCTGGGACCATTGCTGTGGCAGCGGCCATGTGGCCCAAGAGCTGCACGAAATGTCTTGCTGGTCTGGGTTGCCCCAGGACAAATGATCCTGCCAGTGCCAGTATACTGTCTACCCTGTTCTGAGGCAGGAATGCCTTCCCCTGCAGGGTGTTCAACTCTGCCCCTATGAACCACAGGACCTGTAAGGGTTCTGAGACTTTTAAGGGTTACACAAGCAGGTGTGGAAAGGATGAGAAGAGACTTGGCAAAGCTGGAGGAATGGTCAGAAGTATGGCAGCTAGGATTCAATGCAAAGAAGTGCAAAATAATGCACCTGGGAAACAAGAACCCAGGGGAAGAATACACAACGAGGGGAGAGGTAGGAACAACAACAAGAAAGGAAAGGGACCTGGGGGTAATCATATCAGATGACCTTAAGGTTAGCAGGCAATGTTAGAAGGCAGTAGGGAGGCCGGGGGGTATACTGGGATGCATAGGGAGAGACATCAGCAGCAGAAAACAGGAAGTTGTTATCCCTCTGTACAGACAGTTGGTGAGACCCCATCTGGAGTACTGCGTCCAGTTCTGGAGACCCCATCTCTGCAAGGACATAGACAGGATAGAGGCAGTCCAGAGGAGGGCAACTAAAATGGTGCAGGGTCTGCAAGAGAAGCCGTATGAGGAGAGACTAAAGGAGCTTAATATGTATACCCTTGAGGAAGGAAGGGAGAGGGTGACATGATAGAAACTTTTAAGTACCTCAGTGGAATCAACAAAGTCCAAGAGGGTAGCATCTTTCAGAAAAAGAGACGTGCAAGAACAAGGGGACACAATTTAAAGATAGAGGGGGGGGCGGTTCAGGGGCAATGTGAGGTATTATTTCACAGAGAGGGTAGTGGATGCATGGAACAGCCTTCCTGAGGAGGTTGTGGGGGCTAAAACTGTGGGAGAATGCATGGGACAGATATAAGACAATTCTTATGGGGGGGTAGGAAGAAATAGGCTGTTGGGTAACTAGGATCTGCGGCCTATCCTGTAGGTAGGGAAATGGGCAGACTAGATGGGCCAAGCGGTCCTTATCTGCCGTCAAAGTCTATGTTTCTATGTTATGGGGAACCCCAAGGATTCCAGGTGTACTGAGCCAAGCTGAGAGAATCCCTGACCTGCTGGAAGGATTCCCAGACGACTAGCCAGTTGTCTAGGTAAAGGAACACCCGTGACCCCTAGTCTCCTTAGATGTGCCACTTCTACTGCCAGGCACTTTGTGAACACCCTGGGTGCTGAGGAGAGAGACCGAAGGGCAGGGATAAGAACTGGTAGTGACCCGAGGGTAACCGGAACCTCAGGTGCTTTCTGTAGCTGGGTCTGATTGTGATGTGGAAATATGAGTCTTGCAGGTCCAGAGAGACCTTGGGCTTTGTCACGTGCCTGTTTAGGAGCCTGAGATCCAGAATACGTTGCCATTCCCCATTTTTCTTCTGGGTAAGAAAGCATCTTGAGTAGAATACTGCATTCACCTGCAGCAGCTCTCAGACCTCCAGTTCTAGGAGGGTTTTTTCTGCTGTGAGTGCAGGTTTGAACCTTCAGTGCTACAACATGGGGAAAGATTTAAAGTTTAGTAAGAGACTTTAGCTCACTACCACCAAGACCCACTTGTCTGTGGGGATGATTTCCCATTCCTGGAAGAAGTGAGCCAACCTGCCTCCCACTGGGGGCAAAGTGGTGACCTGAACAAAAATGTCAGGGGATTTGCTTGGGCTGAGCTCTGGCAGCTGGTGCTGGGTCAGACTGTCTGGAGGGCCTCCTGCCCCTGAAATAATAACAAGGGATGTGGAGAAAGGGGTACCCCAGCCTTGTCACAAGCTGCAGCCTGGACCACCCCCTCATGGTCTGGGTAGGTAAAAAGGTAGTCAGCACTAGACCTGTCAAGTTGGTACTTTGCCATTCTCACTCAGCTTAGTTCTCCCTTGCCACCCTCTCGAACAGCCTAGTATTCCCTTTTTGCCTTCCCCTACCCACTAAATTCCTACCTACATGCAACCCCACCCCACCCCCAAGCCCACCTCTGAGATTCATTATGTATGTTGCGTTTCTTGTGTACTGTGCATTTTTTGTACAATATTTTATCTAGGCAATCCCATACTCTGTGTTGTTGTCATATTCCTAGCATTCGCTTTAGAACAAATCCTTGCACTTGGCACTTACTCTGTATATTATAGATCTCTCTTGCTTAGTATATTTCAGCATCATACCTGTGCATCGTCTGAAACTGAAAATATATATATATAGTGACGTGCAAAAGTATTCAACCCCCTTGAAAGTTGTCAGATTTGTCTGAATGACAAATGATACATTGAGATTTTGTTCTGTGTAATACTTTATTTAAAAAGACTGATCTTCAAAATAATTATTTTAAAGTGACATTGGTTTTATGTTAGAAAATATTTTTAAGAAAAATAAATAACTGAAATACGTTGTTTGCATAAGTATTCAACCCCTGGGCTCTGGAAGCTCCAGGTTTACACAGATGAAAAATATTGCTCTAACGAGGACACAATTGGCTTACAATTGGCACTTCACTCTGAAACATTAGTAGCTCACATTTTCTGGATACCCGTCCCTCAGTTTAATGACCATTGGTCAGACTGTGAATCTGAAGGAAGGTGTGAAAATGAAGACTAAAGAGCATTCTAAGGAAGTTAGAGATAAAGTAATAGACATGCATAAATTAGAAAAGGGTACAAAATAATATCCAAGTGTTTGGATATCCCAGTGTGCACTGTTGGATCAATAGTGAGGAAGTGGAAGCTGCATCACACCACCCAGGCACTACCTAGACAAGGCCGTCCCTCAAAACTCAGCCTCCGAACAAGAAGGAGACTAGTGAGGAAGCCACAGAGAGCCAGCAATCACTTTGAAGGCGCGCATGAGTTCAGTGGCTGACAGTGGAGGAAGGTACACCAGTCAACCATATCAAGAGCTCTGCATAACACTGGCCTGTATGGGAGGGTGTAGAAAGAAGCCATTACTCAAAAAGAACCATATCAAAGCACATCTGGAGTTTGCCAGAAAGCATGAGAGTGACCCAGCTAAGATGTGGCACAGGGTTTTGTGGTCTGATGAGACCAAGATAGAGATTTTTGGCCAAAATTCAAAGTGCTATGTGTGGCGCAAACCTAACACTGCCCATGCCTCGAGAAACACCATCCCTACAGTGAAGTATGGTAGTGGCAGCATCATGCTGTGGGGATACTTTTCATCAGCAGGGACTGGGCATCTTGTTAAACTTGAAGGAAGAATGGATGGAGCAAAATACAGGGGGATACTGCAAGAGAACCTGCTTCAGTCTGCTGAAAAACTGAAGCTTGGGAGAAACTTCACCTTTCAGCAGGATAATGATCCCAGGCACAAGGCCAAAACAACACAGGAGTGGTTGAACAACAAAAAGGTGAATGTCCTACAGTGGTCAAGTCAAAGTCCAGATCTCAATCCCATCGAGAATCTGTGGCACTGTTTGAAAACTGCGGTCCAAAGCGTCACCCAACCAACCTGAACAACCTGGAACAAATCTGCCAAGAAGAATGGGCAAGAATCACTCCGAACAGTATGCAAGGCTGGTAGATACTTACCCCAAAAGACTTAAAGCTGTTATTGCAGCAAAAGGTGGCTCTACCAAATACTAATGTGTAGGGGTTGAATACCTCTGCAAGCAGCATTTTCCAGTTTTTAATTTTCTTTAAAAGATCTGCTGACGGATAATTAATTTTGGCTTTGACAATATACTGTTGGAGCATATGAGTTTGCAATAAAAATACTGACTGGAATGCTCACACATGGCTGGGTGGGCTAGGCTCACACATGGAAATTAAATTTCAATATCACCAAGTGCAAGGTGTTGCATTTTGGGCGGGGAAACCCTAAACACAGGTACACCCTGGGAGGGGAGGCGCTGGAGGCCTCAATAGGGGAAAAAGACCTAGGGGTCATGGTGGATGCATGTATGAATAACTCTGAGGCAGTGCAGGAGGCGCTAGAGGCAAACAGGATGTTGGGATGCATCGTAAGGGGGATCACCTCTAGGAGCAAGGAAGTGATTCTGCCGCTGTACAATGGACTGGTTAGACCACACCTTGAGTACTGTGTACAGTACTGGAGACCACAATTGAAGAGGGACATAGAGCTCCTGGAGAGGGTACAGAGGAGGGCAACAAAGATGATACGAGGGCTAGGGGATTTGACGTATGAGGACAGACTTAAGGAGCTCTGCCTGTTTTCATTGGAGGAGAGGAGAGCCGGGGGGACATGATTGAGGGTCTTAAGTACCTCAAGGGAATAAATAGGGTAAACATGGAAGGATCTTTAGATTAAAGCAGGAGGTATCACTAGAGGCATGGTTTGAAGTTGGAAGGTGGAAGGGTGGGGGAAAGAGGAGAGGTTTTTCACTGAGAGGGTGGTGGACCCTTGGAATGCACTGCCTGGTGAGCTGGTTCAGAGATCCACAGTGGAGGGCTTCAAGAGAGGGTGGGACAGACACAGAAAGTGGATGTATCAGATGATGGCCTGTCCCAGGGGGGTGGGGATGGACGATACGGGTTTCTGGAGCACAAGGGATGGGAGGGTCTCGGCACCCAACTAAGGATCTAAGGTTCGAGCAGACTCGATAGACCGTAAGGCCTAATCTGCTGGCAAATAGTATGTTAGTATGGAATAATATATGTAAGTCTCATTTATAATCCAGACAAATCTAATAACTTTCAAGGGGGTTGAATACTTTTGCAAGTCACTGTATATATACTGTATATGTATGTAACGGACTGTATCTTGTATGTCACCTGTCCGTACATGATCGCCTTGTAAATACACTTGCTCAACGGAGTCTTCCTACTGAAATAAATTTGAAACTAGTGAAACAAACTTGAAACCTTTTATCTTCCTGTCAACCCTGTGAAAGAGTTGGAGTTTTGCAGGAGCTTGTGGGATGCCTTCTTGAGGGACTTATGGACTGGCAGGAGTAACTTCTTGGTACTCCAGTTCTCAGAAAAAGGAACTGGAGTGAATCTGAAAATAAGCCACCAAGTTAGTAAAAAGCGTGGTTAAAAACTGCTACACAGAGAGGTTTCTCCAGTTCTCTGGAACCGCAGTGGAATCGGGAAAACCGCTCGAAAAAAGGAAAAAAAGAATAGAAACCTAACTAACCTGTAGTTTAATACTAGCGGCAGTGAAATAAAAGAAATGTGAACTAAAGTTTTTTGTTTTGTTTTTTTACACAGAAAACAATAAAATACAGCAAAGCACTGCAGAGAATTCTCCAAGGAGTCTTGCTAGGCAGGCAGAGAAAATTATTCTGAACACAGCACAGGGGTCGATCTTAATGTCGTTTTACTGGCCCAGGGCATACTGCAAACTGCCTTGGGCCAGTGCAATCATCCCCTGACTTTCTCGGTTTGGCTAGTGCAATCTAGCCATTATTTGGCAAGGTCCCTTTAAGCCCAGGTTTTCAATCGGTGAGGCACGCCTTCTTGGGAAGGTGCCAAGCTCTCTCAGGGGAGACATGATGCCATGGACAAAGTACTGGAAGATGCTGTATGTATATTCAGCCTGCCAGCAGCGTTTCCATGATTGATTCCCCGCTCTCGCTCCCTCTCTCCACTAGCACAGCATCACAATGTCTTGCTGTGGAGGATCAATGGCAGGCATTAAGAAAAAAAATTGCCGAATCAGCAGCTGTTCTCATCAGCCAATCACATGCCAGCATTTCAAAATTCTTCCAGCAATAATGAGAGATGTCTCATGCCGCTCTCCCCATTAAGAGACTACAAATCTCGCCAAACAGAATGCTGACCCAGCTCAGAGGACCATGCACATCAGGCCCTGATGAACCTTGCCTGGGCTCCGCTTGCTGGCATCCACACAGTTGACAGTACATATCCTCCGCAAGCACTGCTGTTCACCTTCTCCGACTGCCGATTTCAAATAGTGATCCCAGCGCCTGCCTTACTAGGTTACCTCTGGACCCACACTGACACTAACCACTATCTGAAAAGTGCAGAGCACAGACTTGGATCCTTTAACAGCATTGCTGACCAGACACCTGACCAGAGACAACAGCTACCACTGGTACTGGTAAGGCCCCCCAAAAAACAGTGTACAGTTTTGTTGTGGTCTGTGACTTGATTTGTTACCTGAGAGAGAAACCTGCAAATCAAGTCACAGACTATTAATGTTTTGCAGCCTGACTTTCCTAATGGTGTCTTGTGCTCCATGGTTAAAGCAGGAATGGTTTGTTTTAGTAAAAAGTGCACATAGCTTCGGGGAATCAAGAAATAAGTTAGTGAGGGTGGGGTGCACAAATGATTACTAGATTATGTGTGGGAGGAGAAAAACTGTTTTTTTTCCCCACTGGCACCAGCGTGTCCCCTTCCCTACGACATCCTCACACTTCGTGGCCACCATTAATGTTTGGTGGTGGGAGTGTGGGAGAAAAACTTTGTATTTTACTGGCAACAGCATGTTTTCAACTCTCTCACCCTGTGATATCCACTCACTTCATGGTCCCATCAATGTTTTGGGACGTGTGTGTGTGGGGGGAGAGAGATACTGATTGGCAAAGTGTGTGCGTGGGGGGGATACTACATGTGCCTCTATAGATATTGTTGCCTACTCTGCTTAAAAACTATTCTGTGTAATGCATTGTTTGTGCTAACTTAAGAGAAAAGGCAAGGGGGGAATATGGAAAGATAAGGCCTGAAGGAACCACTGGTATAATCAAATATATTTAGAAAAAAGAAGTCTGACATGCACTGAAATTCCAGGGGGTTGGAGGGGTTAGCAGTGACCTCTGCACCACGTAGCCAGTCCTTCATTTTGGGTTCGGATTAGCATTTACTTTGTGGTTCATCAGATGACATCGACCTTCCGCCATGGGAGCACAGCGAGGCATCTAACTTTGTCAATGTGTGCTTGTTTTTACAAAATGTTAATATTTAGCTTGGGGCTAGTGCAATCTGTGGTTGGGGGGGGGGGGCCTGTGAAGAAGGCTTCACTTCCCCGGATGGACCAGTGCAAGAAAAAAGGTGACAAGCCTGCAGCAGCACCCAGTGGCAGCAGTTTGAATTCCTGGCACATGCCAGTGATTCCATCATTTACACAGATTCCAATCTCTACGGGGCAGTTCAGCATAGAAGGCTAACTGCATCAGTTAAACATACTGAGGGAATCCTGGGGTTTAAAATAAAAAGTTACAAGTGACTACTACTTAAAATGTGCCTTTTTTTTTGTTCCAGTAGCTCTTTAAATGCACCTGTCAAAGTTAGTGCATGTGATGCTGATATGCATACTCTGGCTGCCATGTTTTCCTGAATTTTTTCACACACACACGCTAAAAAGCATGCGACTCAGCCACCTTGGGAAGCATGCTGAGATACAGCACCATGTGAAATGTCAAGACGCTGTATAAAACCAGGTGTCCACAAGGCACAATAAAATGTGTAAGATGCTCACCCTTCAATAAACCTGAAGACTGAACAGCAATCCTGGTTCAGGCCTCTCACCCTCAGGGCCTTGTCCAAGCTGTCATACACAGTCACACCTGCTCGGACGTTAACCTGTTTAAAAAAAAAAATATGATGTGATTAGAATAAATGGGCAGTTATTGTAATTCACAGAAAACCCATGCACTTTTTTGTCATACTACAACTGCTGAATCAGAAATCCCAAAACATGACTGTGATGTCAAAACTGTCAATTATGGATTTTTTTTGCAATGGATTTATCCCTCAAACTTGGAGTTAAACACCACACACAGCCTTTGTGAAGATTTTGGAAATTACACATACTATAGATGTAGTAGTTATGTGTTTATCTCAACTTATTCTTTATTAGTAAACAAACTTGTATTGAAACAGAATCCCTTTCCTTTGAACTTGAACTTTGAACTCTATTTTTAAGTGAAAAAGATGTTCCAGGACTAGAGGGCATGGGATGAAGTTGGAGGGAGGACAATTCAGAGGAAACATGAGAAAGAATTTCTTCACAGAACGGGTGGTGGACAAGTGGAACACCCTGCCAGAGGAAGTGGTGGGGGCTGAAACAATCATGGGATTTAAGAATGCATGGGATAGACATAAAGGAATTCTAGAGGTCAGGGGTAAGGGGCAACAGACTTCTAGGAAAACAAACTGAACTTACAAGCTCAAATGGGCAGACTGGGTGGGCCATAGGCCCTTATCTGCCGACACTGTCTATGTATCTATGTAACTTCATCTGCATCTGTTTTCTTCCTCGCCACAAAGGTTTTTCCTTCCAGCAGCCAGTCAGCCTCTGCTCCGCCCCAGGCAATCCCTGCTGACCACCACCTTCCCCTGGGACTCACAAGCAGTATTTACCTCATGGATTACCCCCATGGCGGGGCCAAGAGGAGGGCCATCCTCTCCTCCCCCATGGTGCATACACAGATCTACATGGAGTCCCAGGGAGGTGTGGCACAGGCAGGGGATGAGCCCTGGTATCATCTGCCAGCTAGTTTGTCCATTTTCTTCCCTCGACCTGACAGCACACAATAAGTTGCCAGTGCACGTGCCTATGAAGGCACACCACTGCCCTGCCACCAAGCCAGTCTAGCAGTCATGTGTCAGAACCCTCCCCCCCCCCAGAAGCTCAAGCCTTTCCCTCCCCTGCTGGCCCAAGGACCCAAGTTTGCTCCTGAACTTGGGTCGACAGTGTGGCACCCAGCGCTTCAACCCTCAGCACCACCGAGCCAGCAATCCTGTTATTATGTAAAAAAACATAAACTTATCCCACACCCATCTGCTAAAACCCATCCGATCCCAACAGTAGTGTTTGCATTTTGAAAATAATGAAGAGTATCATTACTTTTTAGGAAAATCTGGAGCCAAGCCAGAAGGCAGACCAGTAATCCTTAATGTGAGCACTTATACTTGTGCAGATTCAAACAAAAGCATTTACAATGAAAATCATGGGTCTTGCTCCTGGCTCAGCGCTGGATTTTTCTAAAAAGTGATGATATTCTACAGCAGTAAACACAAATACTACTGCTGGGATAGGGTGTGTTTTAGCAGCTGGGTGTGGGGGAAGGTTATGTTTTTACATTAACATACAAAAAAATCAGCAAAAGTTTATGTTTGGGGGGAGAGAACCGAAAACCAAAATCCATGTACTAAGCAAATCATGCACGGGCAACCTTGCCTAACTTTCCCAATCTTGGTATTTTGCTGCTTTGCCTTTGAGGTAGAATCCCCATAATGGAAACACAGGCACCGGCATAAAAGTCATCCAAAAGCAGGCTTTTACAATTGTTCTATAGAGATCTACATACTACCACTTGGGATGCACTGCACAAAGTTTGAGGTTTTAGAGGCAAGGCACGTTGATTACAGAGCAGCCAATCCCACAGGCTCAGGGCACTATACATTTTTTTAAAATAATACAAAATACGAGAAATTCCTTCTTACTTACCATAATTTCCTTTTCTGTTAGCTCCAACTTTGTCACTGGGTAAATAATTACATACGAATAATGTGAGCCCCCACTGGGGCAGTGAGTGGTACAGCCCAAAGCTGTCATACCAGCACAGAACACTAGCGACATGAGGATTCTGCTTTTCAGTTCAGCTGAGTCCATGCAGTACAACCAACCTATACAGATATCAACCATGTCTCTACATTGTCCTCTTAAACCATTTCATAACCTCTGTAGCACAACAAAATAAAAAAAACATTTGTCAATGCCGAATGTTTCTTGCTTGTATGTGCTGTTTAGGTATTTGGAAGTGAAAGTACCATGCCTAAGAACTGTCAGCGGGGGTCAGAAGCTCATGCTGCCCAACTGGAGCCCATTTTCCACTTTTCTCCCCTTTGCAGAGTGCGGGCGAGCAATGATGCTTAGGCACAGTGTGCCAATGTCCGCCTCACTCCGCTCCCTTTACTACACCGCTCTAGTAGCGCCCACGGTCATCATCGGGGGCCGCTACAGAGCGGTGGGTCCCTGGATCCCACCCTGGGATAGGAGAGCAGTCCTCCGGATGCTCAATCCTATCCCTCCCCTGCCGACCCCTGGCGGCCTGGGCTCACGTCTGAACTCAGGTCGCCAGCATGGCACGAGGTGTGGCATCCAGCGCCTCAACCCTCAGCGCCGGGGGGGGGGGGCAGCAGTTATGCTGCCTTTAATACTCCCCTCACCTTCCTGCTGCAGTGTACCCTGTCCCCCACGTACAAGTCACTATTCCACCCAGACCCTACACCAGTTAGTCACTAACCCATAACATTTGGTGTGACACCAATCCCTTAGCCACTCAAACTCCTCAAGCCTACCCTTCCTCCCCATGCTTGCACATGGTACCAGCAGTACCTCCAAGAATATTACCAACTTCCCCACCCCCTCACACTGCCTGCCCAATTACTCGAACCTCCCCCTCACTACTTAAACAGTGTCCCCTGCCAAGTCACTTGTAAGCACATGCAACAGTAAATTAAGTTTCTTCCCCCTGCATGCTGAGCAGTGCCTGCCCTGCCCCTCCTGCAGTCAACCTGGGGACAGCTTCAACCCAAATCGGCTATGCCTTTCCCCTTTCCCCCATCTCACCCATTTCAGTATAGAATCCCCCAGGACTAGAATTCCCATCCCTCCCTCTTTCCCTTCTAATGCCCCTTACATCACCCGGTATTCATTCTTCCCTGCCCCTAACCCCCACCAGCTGCACCCTCTGTGACTTCTGTATCTGTACGCCCTACTTCCGCCTCACCCCTTTTCTCTACCTTATTCCTCCCATTCCCCTTGAACCCCTTCCCAGCCTGACTACTTCCTACTGGGCTTCCCATGTCGACCTCTCCTCCTCCTCCTCCCCTGCCGATTTCCAACCCCTCTCTTATCCCTGCTGTTTTCGATTTAGAGCCCCCATTCCCTTTTACCCAGATAGTGATGCCCCTCCCATCCTTCCCCCTTCCAGTAGCCTTCTCTCCTCCAGTCACCACCCCCTCCTTCCTTCCTTACTAGCCCCCTTCTACCCTTTCATCCTCGCTATCTCTTCCCTTACCTGTTGCCATCCCTCTCATGCCCCACTTGTCCTCTCCTCTTCAGTATGTTCCTGCTCCCCCTCTCTCTCCCATAACAGAGGTTTGAATCTATTCTTAGTCGATACCCCTCCTACATCTCTTCGCCTATCAGTTCCCCCCGGTCAGTCTCTACCCACAGCCATCTGCTCTGTCCCCTAGTACTCCTCGTGGTCTCTTCCTCCCCCCTCAGGAGGCCCCCCCTTCGCCTCGGGCACCCCCTCCCTTCTCCTGTCTTTTCTGTTAGTGTCTCTGATACTGGGTTGGTTTCACTCCCTAGTTGTTCTACCTGCATCCCCTTTGCCATCCTCTATACCCCTCCCCGGATGCCTACCATACTCATCTGCCCTGCCACTTAGACTCCTCCCTAATCTCCACAGTTCCTCCCTCAAACTAGCCAGTCATCTACAGACCATACACCCCTATCCTCCAAGCCCAGCCCAGGATCATGGCGGACCCACACCCTGTACAGCCCACCACCCTTCCAAAGATGCCCGCCCTACTGACGTGGCACCTGCCCCATTTTGGCCCCCATCTTATGTTACGGGCTCTTACTCCCAAGTTCTGTACCCTACTACAACTGTTAGGCCCCTATTTACTCAAATTCCTGTTCCCTCCACACACTAGTCTCCCTACAGCCCCCTTGCCGACCGGGTTAATTCAGTTTCAGATCTCATCTGTTAGATACCGTATTACTGTAGCAATCCTAAAGCCTCATTTGTCTGTTTTTCACACCTCGGCTACCATACTTTTTGTTCTCAGCTCTCATATAGTTTCACTTTGCCCAATTAGAAATCATATTGCACTCCAAGTATTACTCAGCTCAGAAAAATAAACAGAACAAATAAATATGTATTATTACAACAATCATAACAGTATAGCTCAGTACTTAGCTCAGTTAGAGAAATAAACAGAACTGAATCTGTATTATTACAGCAATCCTAAAAGTATCCAATCATTCCTTTGTCTCCACTCCAGAGACCATGCTGTAATTTAGGACCACAGAGGATCCTGGGCGGGAGGGTAGGCAACTCTAAAGTCCCCGGCAGAGCTCCACTGAGCTCGCTCACTCCCCCTCTCTCACTTGCTCATTCTATTTCTCCCGACGCTGCAGGCTGCCCTTTTGTTCTGGGCTCCTGCTTGCACTGGCGCCTTTGTCTGCCCACAAAGAAATCAGCAGGAATCCTTGATAGAGCTCCGTTGAGCTCACTCACTCTCCCTCTCTTTCTCACTCACTCATTCTGTTTCTCCCAGAGCTGCAGGTTGCCCTTTTGTACTGGGCTCCTGCCTGCGTTGGCATCTTTTTCTGCCCAACAAGAAATCCGCAGCAGTTCCGACAGAGCTCCACTGAGCTCGCTCACTCCCCTTCTCTCACTCACTCGTTCTGTTTCTACCAGTGCTGCGGACTGCCCTTTTGTACTGGGCTCCTGTCTGCACTGGAGCCTTTATCTGACCATGAAGAAATCCACAGCAGTCCCGACAGAGCTCCATTTAGCTTGCTCACTCTGTTTCTCCTGGCGCTAAAGGCTGCACTTTTGTACTGGGCCCCTGCCTGCGATGATGCCTTTTTCTGCCCACAAAGAAATCCGCAGCAGTCCCGACAGAGCTCCACTGAGCTTGCTCACTCCCCCTCTCTCACTCGCTCGTTCGTTCTGTTTCTCCCGGCGCTGTAGGCTGCCCTTTTGTACTGGGCTCCTGCCTGCATTGGCGCCTTTTTCTGCCCACAAAGAAATCTGGAGCAATCCCGACAGAGCTCAGTTGAGCTTGTTCACTCCCATGCTCGATCTTAATCTGTCCCAAACACTGATTTCCCACAGTAACCATGCTATTCTGAGCCAGAAGTGCAAAAACATATTTCAGCCAGGATGTGAAAAATGACAGCTGTACTGTTCATAAGGAGGCGTGAAAAAATGCCAGTGTTGAAAATCTGGCGTGAAAATATTACAGATTTGCAAAGTTACAAGGGCGCGTGGAAACAGTGCAACGCACGCTTGTAACATAGTCATTTTATGGACTATCATTACCAAATTTTCAACATAGGCATTGTAGGACCTCTGCTCATGAAAGGCGTCACTGTCATTGTCTTAATCTGTCCCGAACACTGATTTCCCACAGCGACCGCACTATTCTGCTATTCTGGAAGTGCGAAAACACCTTTCGGCCAAGATGTGAAAAATGACAGCTGCACTGTTCATAAGGAGGTGTGAAAAAACGCCAGTGTTGAAAATCTGGCATGACAATATTGCAAATTCGCGAAGTTACGAGCGTGTGTAGCAACTAAACACTAATTGCCAGCAGATTAGGCCTTATGGTCTATCGAGTCTGCTTGAACCTCAGATCCCTAGTTTGGTGCCGAGGCCCCCCCGTGTTCCAGAAACCCTATCATCATCCCCATCCCACTGGGCCAGGCTGTCATCTGATACATTGGCTTTCTGTGCTGTCCCTCTCTCTTGAAGCCCTCTACTGTGGATCTCTGAACCAGCTAGCCAGGCAGTGCATTCCAAGGGTCCACCACCCTCTCAGTGAAAAACCTCCTCCACTTTCCCCCCCTCACCCTTCCACCTTCAAACCATGCCCTCTGGTGATACCTCCCTGCTTTAGTCTAAAGATCCCCTCCATGTTTACCCTATTTATTTCCTTGAGGTACTTGAAGACCTCAATCATACCCCCGTCTCTCCTCTCCTCCAATGAAAACAGGCAGAGCTCCTCAAGTCTGTCCTCATACGTCCAATCCCCTAGTCCTTGTATCATCTTAGCTGCCCTCCTCTGTATCCTCTCCAAGAGCTGTATGTCCCTCTTCAAGTGTGGTCTCCAGTACTGTACACAGTACTCAAGGTGTGGTCTAACCAGACCACTGTACAGTGTCAGAATCACTTCCCTGCTTCTAGAAGTGATCCCCCTTATGATGCCTCTAGGCCTTTATCTGCTGGCAAATTTTGTGTGTTCTTATGCATCCCAACATCCTGTTTGCCTTGCTAGCCGCTCTCCTGCACTGCTCAGAGTTATTCATACGTGCATCCACTATGACTCCTAGGTCTTTTTCCCCTGTTGAGGCCTCCAGCGCATACCCTCCCAGGCTGTACCTGTGTTTAGGGTTTCCCTGCCCAAGATGTAACACCTTGCACTTGGTGATATTGAAATTTAATTTCCATATGTGAGCCCAGTTTTCCAGGGTGTCCGGGTCCCCTTGCAGGGCCAACCTCCTCTCTTCCCCCTCAACTACTGCTCCCATCTTGGGGTCATCAGTGAAGAGACTCATTTCACACCCTATACCCTCCCTGATGTCCGATATGTATGCATTAAACAGGATCGGACCCAGGACCGAGCTCAGCGGTACCCCACTACTGACCTCTCTAGGGTTCAAGAGCTCCCCACCGACCACTGCACTCTGGGTGCGTCCAGCTAGCTAGTTTTCAATCCATCTGACCATTGAAGGGCCTACTCCCAACCCTATCAGTTTCTCCACCAGACCACTGTGGGGGACAGAGTCAAACGCCTTGCTGAAGTCCAAGAATAATCCATCCACAGTCTTTCCCCTGTCCAGTTCTGATGTTACCCATTTGTAAAACTCCACAAGATTGGTTTGACATGATCTACCTGGCACAAACCCATGTAGCCAACTATCCAGACCTCCCACCTCCTCCAAGTACACCCCCAATCATTCCTTTAGTACACTCTCCATTAATTTTCCCACCACGGAAGTCAAACTGATGGGTCTATAGTTACCTGGTACTTCCCTTGATCCCCCTTTATGGATTGGCACCACATGTGCCTCTCGCCAATCCCTAGGTACCCTCCCTGTCTCAAGCGACCTGTTGAAGAGCTCCGCCAGGGGTGCAGCCAGTATGTCTACCAATTCCCATAGTACTCTCGGATGAATGCTATCCAGCCCAGGAGATTTATCTTTCTTTAGGGCCTTGAAGGCTAACCATACCCTTTTGGTGGAGATAGCACCATCCATCCCCTCCACCTTACTGGTCTTTTTATCCTTATTCTGATGCGACACCCCTGGGGTACCTCTCCCTCCTTCTTGCTCCATTTCTGTTGCTCCCCTGATCCCACTCACTACCGCTTCTATCCCCATAGTGCCTTGCTTTGTAGATATCCCATTCCCCTCCCTAGTGAACACAGAGACTAAGTACTCGTTTAATACCTCTGCCTGGTCCCCCGCCTCTTCCATCCCCCCTCCTTCTGATCTCAATCTGCCGAGATGGCCCTTAGTTTTTCTCCGCTCCCCAATGTACCAGAATTGTCGCAGATCTACAAGATCTTTGTGGATTTCTCTTCCCTTAGGCCACACCTTTGGAACTATACTCGCGTCAGCACTAGGACCACATGGAAACCTTTGCTGGTTGGGGGCCACCCACAATGATGTCATGTGTCAGTGTCTACATAAACGTCGGTAGCCCAATCTTTCCTCAGTTTTTTTCCCATCGTCGGCTGTACTAGTCAGAACCACTCGCAAAGACACAGACAGGATGGAAGCTGTCCAGAGGAGGGCAACTAAAATGGTGCAGGGTCTGCACTGGAAGACATATGAAGAGAGACTTAAGGAGCTAAATATGTATAGCCTCGAGGAAAGGAGGGAGAGGGGGGACATGATAGAAACTTTCAGGCACCTCAAGGGAATCAACAAAGTCCAAGAGGGTAGCATCTTTCAAAAAAAAGGTGTGCAAGAACAAGGGGCACAATTTGAAGATAGAAGGGGAGGCTCAGAGGTAATTTAAGAAGTATTTTTCACAGAGAGGGTTGTGGATGCATGGAATGGCCTTCGAGGAGGTTGTGGAGTCAAAACAGTGGTGGAATTCAAGCATGCATGGGACAGTCATAAGGGCAATTCTAGGGGTGGGGTAGGAAGAAGTAGGCTGCTGGTTAACTAGGATCTGCAGCTTATCCATTAGGTAGGAAATGGGCAGACTGGGTGGGCCAAGCGGTCCTTATCTGCCGTCAAAATCTATGTTTCTATGTTAACTTTTCCTCCATGTATCCCTGTGCCAGCCACTGCTCTATACTGGACTTTGCCCCCCACCACCACCATCCGGGTGACTTTTCTAGATGCAAGATGGTACATTTCCTTTCCTAATCCCTCTTGTTGTTTTATATGTTTTGTAGGCCTGCACAATGCACATTCGTAAAAGTGTCATTTTTTTAGATTTTTTCCACCAAATTTGCAACATAGGCTTTTTGAGAGCCCACTTCATGAACACTGGCACTGTCATTTCGTTAATCGGTCCCGAAAGGTGATTCCACGCAGTGACCGCAAAATCATCTTTCGGGACCGAATAACGTCATGACAGTGGCTGAATTCATGAGGAGGGGTCCCAATAACCCCATGTTGAAGATTTGGTGCCAAAATTCTCCAAAATGCCTGAGATATGCACCAAAGTTGAAAAAACCCTATTTATGCCATTATACAGTTTATCGGCATTTCTTCAGTTCGCGGTCGGCTTTGAAGAGTGTAGACGTGTTCCTGGTCCACCGAAGACCGTCGCACCGGGCTCCGGGGTAAGTATGGGGCGAGTGGGTGTGTGGGGATGCAGGGTGCGGGAGCAGGACAGACCGTGAGGGACTGTTTTCTGTTTCACAGGGTAAAATAAAAAATAAAAAAATCATCACAGGACTTTTTTTTCTTTTACAGAGGCATTCGGCATGCTGGGGTTGGTCCCAACGCGCCAACTAACTGTATTTTTTGGGGGACAGGCTGATGGGGATTGGGCATCCCTTGTCGGCACATACGGGGCAAGAGCCGAGGGGATTAAGCACCCCCCAGCAGAAAACAAAGGATTTTTTTTTTTTTTGAGGGGGGTGACATGATGCCAATGGGAAGTGGGCTCCCCCACTGGCAAATGAAACTGGTATGGGCACTGAAACTGACAGGGATTGGGCCCCCCGTCAGCAAACAAAGATTGTTTTGTTGGGCACATGCTGCCGAGGGGTCGGCAGTTTGGGCTGGATAATATCGTTTGTGAACATGGTGGTGCTTGCCGCCACGTTCACAAACAATATTACACTAGGTAACGTTCTGCCCTGCAATGACGGGTCGCTCCCTCATTGCAGCGGAATGGCTGACGCTGCAATGACAAGGAGGCCCCTGACTGCAGCGGCTAAAATGTTTCAAGGTGGTGGCATGCTGGCTGAACTAGTGTCAGCAGCAGCGTGCCACCCCTTGGGGAATGTGGGACAAGAATCAAAAGGCAGAGGGGGCATTGGCCACAACAGTGCCACACCTCCACAACCTGCTTCTGCAGCAAGCTGCCGCAACATGTTTCTTGTGCATGTGCGCAAGCAACATACAAATTCACCTATTCGACTTAACTAAAACAATGAAAAAGGTTATTATAAGCCTTCCATGTCTTGGACAAGACTTCCATGACCGAACTCACTGCTTTTCTTAACCTACTCTCAGAGTCTCTCAGAAAAACACTGCGACTTCCCTGAACTGCCACTGGCTCATGGATAAATCTCTTCCACTACTGTAACATATATTTTATTAGCAGAGAACAGCCTTCAAACTTTACTTCAATATCAACAGAAACTAACTGGGATAGGTTTCCTACCTCACAACATCGGATATCTCACACGGAGGTGAGAGCAGGATCACTCTGCTCGCAGACGATACTAAAATGGGGGAAGTCAGGGCCCCAGATAAGATTTTTTTAGGATGAGTACTTGTACTCCTCATTTTGAAAGTGAGGTGAGTAAAACCAAATTCAGATGAGTACAAATGTCTGGACAGAATGTAGTAAGGAGTACGTTTTTAAAAACAATGTAATTTTTTTCTAGAAAAGACTTGATCAAGTGCCAACAATGCTCCAGATAATGTTGGCAGGTAGGAGTAATTTACTCACCAGTTTTAAAATATAGTGAGTAAAACATAATTGGTATGCACACGAGTGCTGTAAATCTGGAAAAAAAACTGCTCCTTTTAAATCACCAGTTGTCTTATGAAGCACTATTCTTTGGAGTGTGGAGTATTTACAAATGTTGGGTGAGTACTGATACTCATTTAAACATTTTTCTAAAGAGTATTTCCTAAAATGAGGTGAGTAAAACAGGTTGGTTGGTACTCCCCTTATCTGGAGCCCTGGGGGCAGTAGTGAATGAAGTTGACGCGTGGAAACAACTACAGGGGGACCTAACCAAGCCGGAGGAAGTCAGCGAAGTGGCAGCTGGGCTTCGATGCAAAGAAGTGCAGGGTTATGCACTTTGGGGCCAAGAACCCAAGGAGGGAATATTGGTTGGGGAGTGTGAGGCTGGAGGTCATCGAGGAAGAGAAGGACTTAGGGGTGATAGTAAAGGAGAGCATGAACAACTCTGCTTAATGCAGGAAAGCTGCAGCTAAGGCTAATAGGATGCTGGGGTGTACTGCAAGGGGATTCTCATCCAGGTATAAGCAAGTGATCCTGCCCCTCTAAAGGTCCATGGTCAGGCCGCACTTGGGAATACCGCATGCAGTACTGGCATCCGTATCTGAAGAAGGATATTAGACTGCTGGAGGGGGGCAGCGAAGGGCGACAAAAATGATACGGAGGATAGAAGGCATAACCTATGAGGACAGGCTGAGGGATCTGAGTTTGTAAACCCTGGAGGAGAGGTGGAATGAGGGGATATGACTGAAACGTTCAAGTACTTGAAGGGGGTCAACAAATCTAACGCTGGTACACTGGGATTGGACTTGCACCTAAAAATCGCTGGCATCCAAGTGCAGTATTGGGGGTGCTGTACTGCTAGGGTGTGCAGTTCTTTGGATGAGACGTTAAACCGAGGTCCCTTCTGCCCATCCTGGTGTTGTTCTGGTGGGTGTCCAGGTGGAAGTAAAAGAACCCAGGGCACTCTTCGCAAAGAGCAGGGAACATTCCCAGTGTCCAGACCAACATTCCCCTTCCCATAAACCAGTTCATGCAATTATCCAGGCTGCGTGGGGGTGATGATGTGCGATATGGCCGCCACCACACATTCAGTTACTTCACTACCAGTCTAGCATTGCTTGTAAAGTGCTTTGGGATACTGTGTATCAAAAGCACTATATAAATGCTGACTTTTCTTCTTCTTCTGATGGGTTATTTAAGCTGAGTAAGGGACATAAGAGAGCACGGGCTAAGACTGGAGGAGGGAGATTTAGGAGAGAGATGAGGAGACATTACTTCACGGAGAGGGTGGTGTCGAAATGGAATACCCTACCAGAGGGGGTGATTTCATGTAAGACAGTGGGTAGTTTTAAAAGTGCATGGGACATGGCACGGGGGAGAGTCTGGGTAAGTAGTGCTGAGAACTTCCTGGAGGTGAGAGGTGGGGGTGGGGCAGCTGCAATCCAGGGGTGCTAGCTGTGCACTCAAGCAGACTTGACAGACGATGAGGCCTGTTTCTGCTGGCAGATCCATATGTCCGTATGCATGTAATATAAGACACCTCAACTAGAGAGCCTACTGGCCTATAACGGTTTTGTAATTCTGAGACTTTAATATATAAAATGCCAAATAGTTGCTTTTTCCTGTGACGACCATGGAAAACAGATGAATCCCAATTCCTGCTCTGCTGTTTAACTATCTAGTCTGAGAAGCAAAACATATGTCTATAAATATATTGGACAATATTCCCCCAAGAAGAGCCACGGACTCAAGGGAGAGGGCCCCACTGACAATGCTGTACCTAACAGAGAAGGAAATTAAGGAACTATGAAGGAGTTTCTCCTTTCTGTATTGCTCCAAGTTGTCATTGGGGAATAATTACATATGGGTACCAAAAAGCAGTATCCATCTTCAATAAGGTGGGGGAGAATATTGTCCTGTATATGACCCTAAATGAGGGCTACTCACTTGTAAGGAATTGTTACATAACAGTAGATCTTCGAGGGGATATCAATCATCAGGTCATACCATAGGAACTTCACCATCGGTGAAGCAGGATCCACATGGAAGATTTTCAGCAGCACAGCTGGGGCTGCCCACGCTGACGTCTTCTGCCAATGTCACAAACCCTATAAAGGCGTGAGTGATTCCACTCCCTCCTCAGTTCTTCCCCTGGAGACAAAGGGAGAATAGCTCTAGCCATGGGGGACCGAGGAGAGAGAGAGAGAGGTGCCCAGGCCTATATGAAAGTCTGAATACATCAGATAGTTCCAGGAAAGAGATCCCCAAAAGGAGGATGGCGAGAGGTAAAACAGACCTGATGAATGCGATCCCCCATGAAAATCTACTGTTACGGTAAGTTTTTACATAACTGTTCTGTCTTCTTCGGGAGTATCTCAGTCATCAGGTCACACTGTAGGAACAAGTTCCAAGCAGTTACAGGTGCAGCAAGACAGTCTGGAAGGAAGGTCAACCCTAAGCTTAAGACAGGAGATCCTGCAGCACAGCCCTGCCAAATCTTGCAGGGCTTTTGAGGCACTGTCCAGACTATAGTGCTTGAAGAAAGTATGGACGGTATTCCAGGTGGCAGTTGCACAAATGTCCGTGGCTGAGACCCCATGAAAACAGGCCACAGAGGTAGCCATGCCTCATGTGGAATGAGCTTTTATTGCTCCAGGCAACTCTTTACCATACTTGTCATACCAGACCACAGTGCAATTTGCCAAACATTTAGACAAACATAATTTATTTTATTTATTTATTTGAGATAATCAGAAAGACCTTTGAGTCAAAGACTCATTTACAAAGGTTCCACATCATACATAGTGAGGTACAGGGGTAACAGAACATACAGGTTGTTGTGCATTACATTACATCACATTGAGGATACACACTAGCTACATAAAGTGACTATTAGACAAGGACATCATGGATTTCAGAGGTTTAGCACAGCCAAAGGTAGAAGAGAGGCTACTTGTCAAGTCGAAGATTCAGTGGAGTTAGGTCTGGAACCCGACAAGAGGCTGGTCTAGGGGCAGTCACATAAGTTGGAGGCCTGGAGGCGTTTCCTTAGACTAGATTTAAAAGGGCCTAATCTTATTTTGTTGGATATTAGACTGGAGAGCGTGTTTGTCCAAGATGGGGCGTTGTAACTGAAAGTTCTTTGGAATTTGGAAGTCCGGCAATGGGGTACCCTTAGTAACGGTTAGTTCGAGTTATGTGCGATTCTGATAGGGGATTTTGGTGGAATAATTTTGTTTAGGGTAGGAGGGGTGAGGCCTAGAGTTATCTTTCTGGTCATTAGGCAGGTGTGGTACTTGATTCTGTTGTCTAAGTTTAGCCAGTTAGTGGCGCTGTAGAGGGAGCAGGTGTGGGTGAATCGATCACATCAGAGTATGAGTCGGCAGGCCTTGTTTAGTACGAGGCGAAGTCTATTAAGGGCAGAGGTGGGAGCAGCACTGTAGATAAGATTGCCATAGTCTAGCAGAGAGAGGACAGAGAAGTTAATGGTGAGACGTAGAGCCTCGGGGGGGGTGAGGCAGTGTTTGTACCGATAAAGTACGCCTAGTCTAGAGTTGAGGGCGTGGACAGAAGCAGAGCATGTTGATTAAAGCTGAGGGTCGGGTTAAGTGTGATCCCTAGGTATTTAAAGGTGTCCACTTGTTCAAGGGGGGTTTGATTTGCAGTTAGAAATTGGGGGCAGAGGCTTTCAATGGGTTCTGCGGATGGAAGAAAAATACAGGTTACTCACCTGTAACAGGAGTTCTAGGAATGGTATATGTTGTTCATCCACACTCATTGGCAGGTATCCTTGCGCTTTAAATCTTGCGGAAGGTCTTCAAACTACTCCTCCCACCACCAGGTGGTATAACTCTCGGCTCGCCCATGGCGCCAGATCTGGCCGCTGGAAGCTCAGGTTGTGCGTCAAGCCGGGAAGTAGGGAGGGAGTCGTAGGGATGAACAACATATACCATTCCTAGAACTCCTGTTACAGGTGAGTAACCTGTATTTCTAGGGACATGGATATGTTGTTCATCCACACTCATGTGGCAGACTCCTAGCAGTTCTCCGGAGGAGGAGGCAGAGCAGCACCCCCAATACTTACTTGGAAAGAGACTACGGAGAACCGAGGCCCCAAACCAGCATCCAGGCGTGACTCAAGGTCGATGTGGTAATGGGTAATGAAGGTGTTTGCTGACTTCCAGGTAGCAGCCCTGCAGATTTCCTGGATAGGGCGTCCCTGGAAGCAGCCACTGCTGGCAGCAGTATGGCGGGTAGAATGAGCTCTTATCCCTCTGGGAGGCTCCATGCCCGCCAACTTATAGCAGAGATCTATGCAGGAGGGTTACCCACCTGCTTATAGATCCGCTTGGCTGCAGGTCTGCCAGATCTTGACTTCAGCGTGCCAGGTGACAAACAGCTGAGAACCTCTCCCAATTTCAGCCGTCGCTCCTTATAATAAGCGGCCTTCAGGGTCCAGAGTATGGAGCCTATATTAGACGCCTCCGAGGTGTGATTGGGGTAGAACACGGCAGAGTCAACACCTGGTTAGGTGAAACTCGACACCACCTTCGGAAGGAATTTCGGGTGGGGCGCAGGACAACCCTGTCCCTGTGGAAGACCAGGTAAGGAGACTCGATGGAAAGCCCTGGAGCTCTCCCATCCTTCTGGCTGACGTGATAGCCACCAAGAAGGCGGTCTTCCGACAGGTGAGAGAGAGCACACCTGTGCATAGGTTCGAATGGCTTGCCCATGAGCTTTGCCAGTACCAGCAGTAGATCCCACGAGGTGGGGTTCTCAAGACTGAGGAAATGTGATCAAGGCCTTTGAAAAAGCGCCAGACCACCTTCTCCTCTGCGCCACTGACTGCTTCCGCCCGCGCCTGTAAGCAGGAGATGGCTGCCAGGTGCACCCCTTAGGTCGCGACCCAAGCCCTTGACTAGAAAGGGACCATAAATAGTCCAAGATGCTTGCCAAGGAACAGGAGGAAGGGTCCAAGCCCTTGCCCTGACACCAAATGGAAAACCTTTTCCATTTGAAGGCATAGCATTTTCTGGTCGACTCCTTACGAGACGCCTCAACTACATTGAGGACCTCGTCGGAAAGACCCAGGCCTGGAACTCTGGCAGCTCAGGAACCAGGCCGTCAGGTGCAGGGATTGAAGGTCCGGATGGAACACCTTCCCTGATTGACTGAGAGCAGGTCGGCGAGGCTGGAAGCTGCGGAGTCCTGGAGCTGAGACTGAGAATCTGGGTACCAGAACTGGCGAGGCCAGTCTGGGGGCCTATCAGAATCACCTGCGCCTTGTCCTCCCTCGCGAGAAGCACCTTGTGGATCAAAGGGAAATGGGGAAAGGCGTAAAGGGCCGGGTCCATTGCCTCGAAGGCATCCCCTGCAGCGAGCCCTGCTGAGGGGGCATGGAACAGACTCAGCCTCGCGTTCTCCTGGAGGCAAACAGGTCCACCTGAGGTGTGCCCCAAAGGGAGAACAGATGCTGTACTACCTCCGGCAGGGAGACCACTCGTGGGATGCAGCCCCTATCCGCTCAGGGCATCGGCCAGGGTGTTGGAGGCTCCTGCCACGTGAATGGCTGGAGATCCGCCTCAGGCTGCGAGCAGTGACCAAATGCGGAGAGCTTCCTTGCATAGAAGCATGGAGCGTCCCGCCCTGGCGGTTTAGATAGTACATAGTCGTGGTATTGTCCGTCTGGACTCGGACCACTTGACCCCGGAGGAACGGAGCAAAGGCGGTGAGAGCTAGGCGGACCGCTCGGAGCTCCAGCAGGTTGATGTAGCATCGGGACTCCCGCGGGGACCAGAGGCCATGAGCCCGGTGTTCCCCAGATGGGCACCCCAACCCATCAGAGAGGCATCGGTCAGACAGAAGACCGTCGGCTCGAGGCAGACGAGCAAGGATGCCCTCCTGCAAATGATCTGGAACGGTCCACCACTGGAGGCGTTCCACATCCCTGTGTCACCACGAGAAGCTGGTCCAAGGGATCGCAGCATTGTGACCACTGGCTGGCCAGTCCCCACTGAAGGGCGCATATTCCAGCGGCCCAGCGGACCACGCTGGTGCAGGCCTCATGAGACCCAGGAGGCGCAGGAAGTCGGGCAGGCGCAATTGCCCAACCAGAAATGATCGGGCAAGGAGGAAGAACCTCGGCCTGTCACTGGGGAGCCGCGCTCTGGCTCGAGAGAGTCGAGCCTGCGCCCGATGAATAGAATCACCTGCTTGGCTCGAGTGTCCGACTTGGCCTCGTTGATAAGGAGGCCCAGTTGAGAGCAGACCTGGGGGCCAGATCTCTGGACCACTCCGCCTCCTTCCTGGAGGAGCTGCTATCAGCCAGTCGTCCAGGTAAGGTACACCCGGACCCCTCGGCGCCGAAATGCTGTCACACAGCCATGCATTTGGTGAAGACCCTGGGAGCTGGAGACAAGCCGAAGGGCATGGCTTGGAACTCGAGAGGATCCTTCGCTCGGAAGCGAAGAATCTCTGGTGAGGAGAGGCCGGATGGGGCGTGAAAAGCGGTCCTGCAAGTCCAGGAAGCAGAACCACCGCCGCGTTCCAAGGATGGTATTATCTGAGCCAAGTGACCATCCTGAAGGTTCGAAAACCTTAGGAACTTGTTTAGGTGATGTGGAATTAGAATGGGCGCCAGCCCCCGTCCGTTCGGAACCAGGAAGTACCTGGACACAAACCCTGGGTCTGAAGGAGGGTCACCACCTCTCTTACCACCTCCTTCTGGAGGAGGAGGATGCGATGTCGGCCGGGCATCAGTGAGGCTGGGATCCCGAAGCCCTCGAGGCGGCGGCTCTGAAGGTGGTGCCTGCTCGAATTCCAGAGGCAGGCCTCTTCCCACCACCTCCAAGACCCACCTGTCCGTGGTAACAGCGGACCAGGCGGAGACGGAGTGCGGGCCGTCCCCCAGGGGGACCAGGAGTAAGGTGACGGGGATGGGCGACACCCCTCAGCCCGTCACTGGGCAGGCTTGGAGGAGGGACCGGCCGGGGACCTCCTGGGCCTTCCTCTTGCCTCCTGTTAGAGGAAGCGGCGGCTTGGGTTTGGGATGCCAAGGCCGAGCCTGCTGGCCCTGGCGTTGCTGGGCCGGGCGCGCGGGAGGCCAGAAGGACGAAAGGGCTTAGGCTGTGGTTTTGCGGCCTTTGTCCTTCTGGTCGGAAGAGACGAGTCAAGGTGGCATTGGACTTCTCGATCCTCTGCAGGTGACCTTCCACCCAGGGCCGAGAGGTCAGTCCCCAAAGGAACATCCGCCAACTTGTGCTGGGTATCCGAAGTAAAGGTGGATATCCTCAGCCAAGCCACGAAGCACTTAGCCACTGCGGCGCCACCCGATCTGGCACATGAGTCCCCTATATCCAAAGCAGTCTGGAGCTGCTGTTTGGCCACTGCCCTGCCCTGGTCCGCACCTGCTTAACCGTAGTCTGCAGATCGGTAGGGAAGATGAGGATGACCTCATCAGGGGCCCAACAGGGCATGAGAAAAATGTGCCATGAGGACGGCCCGAACTGGCCTGGCGAAGGCAGAGAGGGCATAGCGTGACTTTTCGCCAACACAGTCCAATTTCTTGGACTCCTTGTCAGGAGGTTTGTCCACATCCCTGGCGTTGCCCGTGGCGCGACAGCTGTCGGTAACCAACCCCTCAGCAGGGGTGTTCAAAACCCGGACAGGAACCGGTGGGGACCGCATACTTCCTGGCCATCCTGGCGGCGCAGGGGCAGGAAGCAGGGCTGCTAAAGCTCCAGTGCGGACCCACTATAGCCTCGGCCACGGAAGGCCTCCGTCGGAGAATCCTCGGTCCAGAATCTCCGTGAGGGATACCTGGCCCGTTGGAAGCGGGTTCGAGCTCCATCCGGTAGACTCCGAGATGAGCGGAAGCAGTCTAGGAAGAGACGGCAGGCTTATCGTCCATTGACTGACCTCCTGAAGACTCCAAGTCCAGTCGCTTGGAGAAAAGGAGGAATCATCTTCGGACTCGGAAGAATCCTCGAAGAGCTGCCTCTGGCCTGAGCCACCTTCACCTGCGAGGTCGGTCGGGAGTGAGGGTAACTGACAACCGATGGGGTAGACCCTTAGCCGACCGAGAATCCTTGGTCGACCCCAATTAGTGGCTGTGGGCGGAGGTTCCACGGAATCGGTGGAGCAGCTGGTTTTGGCCAACAACGGCCTGGGTATAGGCTCCCCGGATAAGTCGAGGGGTTGTGCGGACGTTCGGTGACAGCCATTAATGGCCGGGAAAGGCGGCGGGTCGGCTTGTTCGACCAGGAGGAGCTGTTGCAACATAAGGTCCTCGTGACCGTCGGCGTAATTCATGAAGCCTCCCCTCATCCGAGGAGGGCGAGGGGCAACGCCCCGCTTACTGTGATGCCGAGACGAGACCGCCTATGGCAGTGGGATCGGCTGGACCGCGAAGAGGTCCAAGACCGAGACCGAGAGTCCCGGAATTTCCGAGGTCGGTGCGGGGAGGTGTCGGCCGGAACCGGCACTCCCCTCGGCTCGGATGGTCCATCCGAGGGCTCCGGAACCGGAGGCACAGGCGAGCCCACGGGATCCTCAACTCCTCCCGGGGGAACCGGGGAGAGGGGAATCTCGGCTGCTAAAGGCGACAGCCCGTCCAATGGGTCGAGAAAAATCTCAACTTCATCGGTGGGAGTCTCGGTCAACTGACCTGAACGGGACACCGTGAGGCCAGTGGCGGAAGCCGAGCGGTCGACCGAAGCCGACGGTCGACGGCCCGGGGAGAGGGACCTTTCCCGCTCCCAAGAGCGTCGACGGAGGGACTTACCCCTGTCCCTCTTTTTGGACCGAGAATAAGGTTCAGCAGACACAGGCCTTCTCCTTTAGTGGAGGGACAGACAAAAGCTCCTTAAAAGAAGCCGTATAGGAAGAACCCAGAGGCGGGATAAATGCAGCGGCGAGGAAGATCTGACTGGCGCCTCCTCTTGAGGCGATATCCGCTCGAGCTGATCCATAAAACCCGCCCTTGTGGCCACATAACCCGGGCCTCCTTGGACTTCACAGGGAAGCGCTTCTCGGGGCCCAGTTGCAATCGGGCAGCACGGCTTGAGGCGAGGGCCGAGAAAGATGAGCACAGGTCGCAAGCCTGCGGGTCGTGCTCAAGGCCTAAGCAGTAGACACACGTGGAGTGTGGATCCGTCGAGACATCTTCTGCCCGCATGGGCATCTCCAACCGGGTCGATCGGTCCATCGCGGCCGCGAGGATAGAAGACTGAAGTCTTTTTGCAAAATTGTTATAAATCCATAAGCGGAGAATAAGAACCAGTCACAAACGCAGGGCGTTAAGGAGGAACCTGAGCTTCCACGCGGTAAGGAAGATCTGGCGTCATGGGGCGGAGCCGAGAGTTATACCACCCGGGTGGGTGGGAGGAGCAAGCTTGAAGACCTTCCGGCAAGATTTAAAGCGGCAAGGATACCTGCCAATGAGTGTGGATGAACAACATATCCATGTCCCTAGAATCATGACTTTTGTCCTATTTTAGTTAATTATTAGGCATTGGGTGGTGGGCCAGCGTTCAGTTACACTGAGTGAGTGTTGGAGTGTTAGGTGGAGTTTAAGGGGTTCCGGATCAGATGTGAAAAGGACGGCATCATCGGCGTATAGGAGCAGGTTGCTGGGGCAGGCCGATGGGAGGGAGTTTAGGTATAGACAGAATAGCAGGGGGCCAAGAATGGAGCCCTGCAGGACACCAGAGCAGATTGGGAGGCTAGAGGACAGGACAGTGCCTAACTTGACCAGCTGTGTTCTATCGGAGAGATAGCTGGTGAACCAGTTTAATGCATCATTAGGGAGGTCACTGTAGGTGAGTGTGTTTAGTAAGAGGGCATGGTTGATGGTATCAAATGCTTTAGAGAGGTCCACGAAGATAGCTCCTGTGAGGTGGCCGCGATCCAAGGCAGAGTGGATATGCGAGGTAAGTTCAAGGAGGGCGGTGGTGGTACTGTGTCCCTTTTGGAAACCATGATGCTGGCTGCATAGCAGGTTATATTTGGTAAGGTGGTCAGTGAGTTGATCAGAGACTATGAACTCTAATGCTTTGGATAGAGGTAGAATGGAGATGGGGCAGTAGTTGTTAATGGAGGTGCTGTCCCCATTCTTATGTACAGGGGTGATGTAGGCGGATTTCCAACAAGTGGAATATTTCACCTGGCAGAGGAAGAGGTTGAGAATAAGGGTGAGCGAGGTGAGGACTTCCAGGAGGGTGAGGCGGAGAAGTCTCAGATTGAGGGAATCACTACTAAAGAGAGAGTGGTTAAGGGCTTTGGCAAGGTAAGGTTTGGCTCTCTGTGGGGTAAGGATGTGAAGATTGAAAGGTGGAGCATGAGGTGGAGGGGGATTTGACCGGGTAGGCAGCAGGTCGAAGAAATTAGGGTGGAGGACATGGTTGAGATCAGTGAAGGCGGAGTTAAGGGCCGAGGCTATACTGAGGGGATCCGAAGAGAGATTACCGTCTATTAGCAATTAGTCTAGGGGTAGGTTAGTACTTTTGCAGCAAAGTTCCTTAATATTATTCCAGAATTTGCGCCGGAGCCCCAGGTGGAGGTTAAGGAAGATTTGTAGTAATCTGCTTTGGTGGTACGAGTGGCCCATGTGCATTTGTTATGGGCTTCCCTATACCATTGCCTGTCCGTAGGATGTTGGGTTTCATTAGCTAGATGCCAAAGGGCATCACAGTGTCGCAGCAAGCCCAAGAGGTGGTCCAAGAACCAGGGGGCATGGTTGCCTTTGGACATACTCTTGGTTAGGGGGGCAAACTTATCACAGGCAGTACTGAAAGTGGTGATAAATAGATCAAGAGCAATATCAGGGTCGAGGGTATTTGCTAGTGGTGTCCAGTCCCAGACACTGAGGTAGGCCTTGAGTTGGGCTAGTTTACCAGGCCCAAGTTTGCACTGGGAGGTAATTTTGGGGGGTTTGGGGCAATGCAGGACCAAATGAAGAGTACAGAGGAGTGGTCACTTACAGAATCAGGGAGAACTAAGGTGCTGGTTATACTGTGGGGGCGGTTCATGAAAACTAGATCTAGGAGGGAGGATGTCCCTGTGCATGAGTTAACCCGGTTGGGGGCAGTGACTACCTGCGTGAGATCAAGCGCTGTGGCCTCGTCTATGAACGGGGCAGCTGTCTTGGCCAGCCAATTTATGTTAAAATCCCCCATAATTAGTTTTTCATGATTAGGGGGGAAAAGTGGCTAGATGGGACTGGATGTCTTGGAAAGCTTGCTTCTGGTCCCAGGAAGGGATGTAGGCAGCAGTGAGGAGGAAAGGGGAGGTAGACTTGTCTAGGGTTAGTTTTTGTGTGAGAGCCTGAGCCCTCGATGTTAGGTGTGACAGGGGGAGTAACTGTCCTGCGAGCGAGTCTTTAAGGTAGAGAGTGCTACCGCCCACTCGCCTACCAATTCTGTCAGAACTATAGAGGAGATATCCAGGGAGGTAGACCGCTGTGTCAGGGACAGTGGGGGCAAGCCAGGTTTCGCTCAATGCTATGATGTCTGGGTGGTGTTGGAGTACCCACCCCTGAAGAGAGAGTCCCATTTTTTTTGCAAGCTGCAGATGTTGATAGAGGCAATGTGCAGCCCATTGACTGACTGTGGGTGGGCCAGGGTTGGGATAGACGTTGCCCGTCAGTAGGAAGATGAGCGACTGGAGTCGATTATTACATATTCGGGTGTTTAGTTTTAGTTTATTAGTCTAGGAATTAATATCTTTGAGTCAGGGCTCTTTTACAAAGGTTCCACGTCACAAAGGACACTTAAAGCACGATACACATTACAGGTAAAACCAGACAGGAAAATTACATCATAAATTTGCTATTAACAGTTTAAGGCAGTAATGTTTTTAAGTTTCATAGAAAAACAAGCTATAACAGGTTCAAGCGAGTAGACAATTTCGAGGTTAAGGAAACTTCCAGGGAGAGGGTGATTATTAGGCGCCAAAAGGAGGCTAGAGAGGAGGGAAAGGTGGTGAGTGGAGAGTAAGTGAGAGGACAGGAAAAGGGGAGTGAGTTTGGGTGGGAGACAGGAAGTAGTAGAGGTACCAGAGGGTTCATTAGTCAGGAGGAAGAGGCCTCAGATGTGAGGATGGACATGAGAGTAGTAGTCTTTATCTAGCGCAATCACAGTTGCTAGTGGTGGTGAGGTGGGCATAGAGCATGGATTTGAAAGCTTCAAGCGAGGTTGAGGATAGAGTAGGTGGACTAAGCGCATTGAACCATGTCGGGGCCCTGTATCGCGAAGATCTTTGTCCCTGTGCAGTCGGCATCTGGAACCAGGAAAGGTTAGGCGTTCAGATCTGGTGGAGGTCGTGAGCCAGGATTCAGTCGAGATAGGTTTGAATACATAATGGAGTCAGTCCCAAGATAGATTTTTGCCATTGTGCAGGTGAGATAAATAAGGACGATTTGATAGGTTCAACCAGCCTGATTCATAGTACAGATCACACGTGTGAGTCAGTCTTTGAGCCCCGTGAGGAGCCGGCAGGCCTTATTTAGAGTGATTGAGATGCCTTAGAGCAGTGGAGGTAGCTGAGCCATAAATAATAAGGCCATAGTCAATGACTGAGATTATGGAACTCTGTATAGCTATTCTCAATGCCGCTTGATTTAGAAATTGTGATTCTGGAATAGTATTCCAAAGCGTCGGTTCACTGTTTTCGCAGTGTTGTTAATGTGGGTTGCAAAGGTGAGCCCTTGGTCAAAAGTGATGCCAAGGTATTTGAAAGTATTTACTTGGTCCAGTGTAATTCCGGTTTAGCCGATGGGATGTTTTCTGCGTGTACCCCATGGTGGGTATCGGGAGTTTTAGGGTATGGGGGGCTGATAGGAGGAATAAGTAGGGAAAAGGGGGGAGGCACAGTGGGGATTCTGTTAGAGGTTGGCACGAGAACGAGGGGCTCCATAGAGTCATTTGCCTGGGGAGATGACGTGTGGGAGAGGGTGAAGAAGAAGAGGTTAATGTTTATATGATTGGCACTGAGAAAGGGTGCAGCCAACTGGGTGCTAGCCTGGGCTTGTAAGTGCACGCTGCTCATGCGCAGGTTAGGGATGGTGGAGCAAGGTGGGGAGTTACAGCCTGCTTGTGGGTCGAGTGTTGTACTTGTGTTCCTTTTTCCTAGATTGGGAGAAGGAGGGTAGGACGTTGGGGGGAGCAGTAGATACAGAGTGAAGAGGGTGCAAAGTAACATGGTGGAGCTGGAGAGAGAAAACTCTTTAGCATTTAAGGTCCAGAGTGTAGTAGGGGAAGGGACTACTAGTGGTGGGCAGGTATAACCTGCAGATGGTAAAACTGGCTGATAGGCTAAAAAGTAACAAGGGCGTGGTCTGTGGAGCTATATATATGCGAGTCCACCAAGGGTGGTGGTGGGGTCAGCGGGGCAAAACACACACATTTAGAAACCTGAACACCCTCTCTTCCTAGGATGAAAGAAACAAACTGCTTTGACTTTCTACATTCTTTGGTTTGGAGCTGGTTACTTCGAAGTTCTGCGCACATCCAATGTATGGAGTAGTGCTTCCCCTAGATTGGCACGCTCAAGAAGATAAAAAGGGAGGTGGACAGATTGGTTGAGGGTAAACTCAGGCACCACCTAAGGGAGAAACTTAGGGTTTGTGCACAAAGACTCTGTGTCTTTGTGAAAAATCAAATAAGGTTTCTTGTACCAGAGGGCCTGAAGCTTGAAAATCCTTCGAGTAAAGGCAACAGCAACCAAAAATAACATGTTCCAAGAAAGGAAGTGTAACTTGCAAGTAGCGTCTGGCTCAAAGGGAGACAGGGTCAACTTCTCCAAAACAAAATTCAAATCCCAAGCCAGGACAGGGGAATGGACTGGAGGTTTCAGATGCAGGATGCCCTTCAAGAAAGTATGGGAAACATCCAGCTGAACTATGGTGCAGTCACCCATTGGGTCATGAAAGGCCAAGATAGCCGAAAGCTGCACCTTGAGGGAGGAGGAGTACTGAAGACCTGAATTTTAATTTTTATTTAGTTATTTTAAATGTTTCACCGGGAAGGCACACAGAGTCGAGATTCATTTCCAGGAGCGACCTGGGGGAATGGGAAAAACAGCAATATACATACATACAGGTAAAAAAATACAGTAGATTATATACACACAGGTAGAGCAATTATAACACAGCATAATATCAGGGAAGATGCACAATGAATATATACAAATATACAGGTAAAAACATTTGGAGTAGATCCATAGCTGTAGGAGACAGGGTTGTAATTTGCTGGGGTAAGTTAGATGGGATAGAAAGGTAGGTTAGTTGCAAGTACAGGTGTGGGGAGGGAGTTTGCGAAGGAGAGAGGAGAGTGTGGAAGGTGAGGGGGCATGATGCAAGGACAAGGGGAAGAAGTTCCACAATTTAGGTAGGCAGTACGAAAACGCAAACTGGCCTTTGGAGGTGGATCTTCTGGGAATAGTTAGAGTGGTGATCAAAACTATGGAGAGAATTGAGGGAGGGAATCGAAATAGTATTTAGCAGTGAAGGAAATGGAGTGGGAGCATCTCCTATCCTCAAGGGACTGGAAGGAGAGAGAGAGAGAGAGTGAGTTACAGAGCTCACAGTGATGAGAAAGAGGGAGAGCATCAAGTGTAAAATGGCAGGAGTTGTTGTAAAGGGTGTCCAGTCTAACAGGGAGGTTTTGGGAGTGGTACTAAAGACTACATCACTGTAGTCAAAAACTTGGAGGATCATTTTCTGTACAGTAGTGTGGCGAGCATACAGTGAGATGCAGCTGCAGTTGCAGTACAGGGCACCAAGCTTGGGATTGAGTTTTTTGGTAATTGCAGAAACGTCGAGGTGCCTGTCAAGCCAGAATCTGACAGCGATAATAGGCAATCCACAGTCTGGTTCACTGGACAAATGAAAGAGTCCAGATTATGTCCAGCAGTCCAGATCAAACCTCTTCCACTTCTTGGCATAAGTGGCTCGAGTGGAGAGTTTCTGAGCGGCCACTAGAACATCTACTACCCTGTTGTAAGCCCCAAATCTGGTGATGGCTACCTTCTCAGGAGCCATGCACGCAGACAGAGGGACTTGAAGTTGGGATGGACCAGGGTCCTCTGAGCCTGGGTCAGCAGGTTCCTGCAGAGAGGGAGAGGGACCAGAGGCCCCTCCGCCAGCTGCTGTAGTAATGGAAACCATATCTGACAAGGCAAGAATGGAGATACTGGAATTATGCTGGCTCCCTCCATCTGCAGTCTGAAGAGCTCTCTCTGAATTAGAGGGAAGGCATAAAGGAACCTCTAGCTCCAGGAGAGGGACAACGCTTTCACCAGAAAACTCCAGGCCCTGGCCCCAGCTAGCAGAAACTGGGCAGTTTTGCATTGAGTGGGAAAGTAAAAAGGCCCAACTCTGGACAATCCCATCTGTCGAACAGATCTTCTGTGACAGAAGAGAGAAGCTCCCACTCAAGCATGCTGGACTGTGTCTGACTTAGGCTGTGCACCAGAGTGTTAAGCACTCCCAGAATGTGAACCACTAAAAGAGTTAGACCATGGCCCAACGCCCAGTACCACACTCTCATGGCCTCTGTGCAAAGGGGGTATGAATGTGTCCCTTCCCCGGCTTGTTGAAGTAATACACAACACTGAGGTTGTTGGACTGAATCAACAGCTGACCTGGAAGAAGATGGTTCTGTAAGGCCTGCATGACATACAGAACTATCCACATCTCCAGTACACGGATATGCAGGGAGATTTTGATCTGGTACCAAGAGCCCTGACTTTGAACGGGACCCAGATGAGCCCCCAGTCCAAACTGGAAGCATTAGTGGTAAGAATTTGCTGGGGGGAGGAGATCTGGAATGGTACCCCTTGCAGGACGTTCAGGGTGTCCATCCACCACTGGAGCACCTTGCAGACTGGGGAGGAAACCAGCACTAACTGATCTAGTTCATCCATACGTGGGTCCCACTGTACTCGGAGAGTCTACTGTAGGATGTGCATGTAGAGCCAGGCCAGTGGAACAGTGGGTATGGCTGCCGCCATCAGCCCCAACAGCCTCAAGTACACCCTGGGAGTAATATAATGGCTCTGGGCTTCCTCCTGAGCCTGGGCAATAAGACCCTCCACCCTGTTCTGAAGCATGAAGGCCTTTCCCTGCATCAAGTCTAGAACTGCCCCTATATACTGCAGTCTTTGGGACGCACTAGGATCGACTTGGCAAATTGACCGTGATGCCCAGGAAGAGAAACAACTGAAGAGTTCTCTCCAGAGTCTGCAGGAGCTGTTCCCTGGACGAGACCTTTAGGAGCCAATTATCCAGATAAGGGAAAACACACAGTCCCTCCCATCTGAGGGCTGCAGCCACTGCTGCTAAACACTTGGTAAAGACCCCCGGTGCAGAGAACAAGCCAAAGAGTAGCACCTTGAATTGGTAATACTCGCCCTGGAAAAGAAACCGGAGGAATTGTCTATGGGGAGAAAATTCCAAGACGTGCAGGTAAGTGTCCAGAGAACATAGCCAGTCACCCTGCTTGAGAATGAGCATGAGTCCTGGCAAAGTCACCATTCAGACCATTTTGTACTGGACATACAGAGGTCCTTGAGGTCTAAGATGGGTCTCAGATCTCCAGTTCTTTTGGGGACCAGGAAGAACCTGGAATAATACCACTTGCTTATTTGGCACCTGGGTATTGGTTTGATGGCCTGTTTGCACAGAAGGGACAGTACCTCCTCCCAGAGAACAGACAGATGGGCCAGAGAGTAGGTGGAGGGCAGAGAAGGAGCCTCTGGGGATTGCTCGGTGAGCTCCACAGTATGACCAATTTCTATGACTTGAAGAATTCAAGTGTATGATGTAATGGTTTTCCACTGATTGAGATGGAGGGAGAACCGACCTCCGGCTACCACCTCTTGGTCGGGAACCGGAAAGGTGGGGGCTGGCAAAGAGTCAAGCGGAGGTGGATCCAGCTGCCAGGGCTGGTTGATCACCTCTAGGACACTTGACTGCAGTGGAAGGAGCAGGCAAGGCGGCAGAGGCTCTGCATTTGCCTTGGGGCAGAGTGGCTACTCCTGGCCTGCTGGACCCCTTATGAAAGGGAGGGCACTGCCTGCTCTTGGATGTGTATGACAGAGCAAACTGACAGATTTGATAGCCCTGCCAGATGCCTGCAAATCATTGAAATTGTCCAGAACATCTGACCCCAAACTGTTTTGAGCTACTTAAGGGGGCATTCAGCACCTTCTGCTGGATGTCTGTAGAAAAGCTTGAGACCCTGAGCCAGGAGTGACTATGAAAGAAAATGCCGGTACCAGTAGCCCTGGCAATAGTATCCAAGATATAGAGGGCCTGCATGAGGTGTTTGCTAACATCTTGAGAAGTTTGCAAGCATTTAAGTACCTCCTGCTTTTGGGTACCATCTGGAAGGGCCTGGGCAGTGGCCTTGCCTTTCTTCAAATTGCCATTCTGGTACTTAACCATATCAGAGAGTTAGTTGGCAATCCTCAGCCCAAGGGTGGCGGAGAAGGCATAAACCCTCTTGCCCCAGAGATCAATTCTGTGTTACTCTTTGTTGGGTGGGGGGAAAGGAGCTGAGGTGTTTTGGCACCTTAGACCTGTCATGAGCTGCCTTTATTACCACAGAACCTGTTTCAGGCTGGGCAGCATAATGTGAAAAACCCTGAGGGGCATGATAACATTTATTAGCCCTGCAGGGCATGGCTGGCACCATGTTTGGTCTGTGCCATGCTGAGATAGTAGCATTCCTCAGAGCAGGCAAGATAGGAGAATGATCCTTCAGGTGGTTGATGCGGTTAGGGACTTTGGCATTTTTCTTAACGACAGACTTACCATCAAACAATAGGTATCGTTGGTCATTAGAACCAGGTTTTTCCACCTCTGGAATATTGCCAGGATCTGACCATTTCTTATGCCTGCTGACCTGGCCACAGTTATTTTGTTACCAGCAGACTAGATTACTGTAACACCCTTTACCTAGGGCTGTCTGGAGGATTGAAACGTTGACTGTAGTTAGTGCAAAATGCTGCGGTCAGGATGTTGATGGGTGTCTCTATGAGGGACAATGTCACTCCTGTTCTGCGCGCCCTGCACTGGCTGCCTGTGAGTTCACGCATTACCTTTAATATATGCTTGTTAACTTACAAGGCCCTATGTGGTTCGAGACCCAAATACTTTAAAGAGCTCCTGGTTCATTATCATCCTATGTGACCCCCCACACTCCACTGAGGCTGGTCTGCTTGTTGTACCTTCCTCCCGCCTAAAAAGATCTAGCAACAGAGTGTTTGATGCAGCTGCTCCCTCTTTGTGGAATTCTCTTCTGCCCTATATTCATGCAGTAAGCTCGGTAGAGGACTTTAAAGGCTCTTTATAAAGACATTCTTGGGGGGCGTGGCTAGCCAGCGAGCATGGAGGACGCTTGCTAAATAGGCTCCTTGGGTGGCGGCTTTAAATATCTTATTTATAGCTGTGAATTGAACTCTGGGCTTCTTCTGTTGCAATATACCTGCAGTCTGGGTGGATGGCTACTAATAAATCTAAAAATCACCAGGCAAAAATCCAATTTCGATCCAAGACATCGAGCAGTGGAGATGAGAATTCATCTTGGGACATTGGGCCTTCCTCCTTAAGCGGCAGCTCAGTAAGTGTGCACACCGACTCCTATGCAATGGATATTACCAAAATGCTTGCAGAAGTACCAGATACACTAGCACAAATGCTGAGGGACATGAAGGATGAGTTTCACAATCTTAACTAGCAATTTACTCATCTGCAGTCCGTGGTTACCACCCTGACTGATACTACTGCCACGCATACCTCACAAATATGCGAACTTTAACGTAGGATTGGAGATTTGAAGGATACATACGCGGGGGCCTCGGCTGAAAGAAATGGGTTGCTATCAACAACTGCTGATCTACGAGAGCACCTGGACGATCAGGAGAATCACTCTAGGTGTTCAAATATTTGCATTATTGGGCTGCCTGAGGGACTGGAAGGCCACAATCAGAACATGGAGATCCATACCTGGCTGATTCAGAAGTTGAGCCTAGCAGAAGAAGCTGTAGGGTATGAAATCAAGCGAGCTCACCGGGTTGGTCCCCCTCCTAAACTGCGGGACCATCCTCGACACTGTCTTATTAAGTATTTAAGATTTCAAGATAAGGAGGTAATCTTGCAGAAGGCTGCAACGGCGGGCCCTCTTAAGGCGCATAATGTGACTGTGTACGTGTACCAAGACTACAGCAGGGATCTTCAGACAAGGAGGCAAAAGTTTAATCCAGTGAAAAGCAAGCTATACAGGATGGGATGGAAGTTCTGTTTGGGGTAACCGGCCTGTTTGAGGGTGGATAAATCCAGTTAGAGTCCTCGTTTTTTCTTTACCTGCCACAAGCTTGCTGAGAGATGGCTTGAGGAGGAGGAGAATAGGGGAGAACGAGCAAGGCTCAACGATGAATGAGTGAGTTTAATGTAGAGCAAGAATTGACTGTCCTTGGCAGATGTCTATACTATGCTTGATGCTTTTGTTTTGTATGGTGGGCCTTTCTTCCTATCTTTGCCCCTAAGGCTCTTATTTCTTCCTCAAGCATGTTGTGGGGTCTGGTCGCATTAAACTGCCCTGTTGACAACTAAGATGTGTGCGACTCTCATGGATATCCCCTGACCAAATCTAGGGATTGGGGTTCCAGTGGGGGAAGGGGGGGGAGATACTACACTTAGATACCGTTGCTATTTTTGGTGGCTACAAGGTCAAGGCAATGGAATTTTGTGCCCTTCTGAACAATTTAGCGACAGGCTTCTGCTCTGGATGCACTGCACCCGACCGTGCTAGAGGGAGTACGGGTAACAGCGGGGCAAGGATATATTCGGGATTGATCCGTTAACTCCATATAAAACTGGAGGTGGAGATCCTTATAAGCGGGTCATGAAAGTTCTGTACAGGCATGTGGAGTCACTGTACAGTGGCAAATTAAACATGCTGTAACAGGCACTATGGTTATAATTAATAAGTGCTTGCCTGGGCAGAACACTCGAACGTGGACTCATCTAGAGTTTGTTCCTGTTTAAATAATATAGCTATTCTGTTAGCTTTTTTCTTTTATATGATGACTATGCCACCACCCTTCTATCCAGCTATATGGTTAGTAGGCAGGGCAGGGTTTGTTTTCCCTACTTAATGTTTGTAATGGGAATGCTGGCGGGTTCTTTCCCACGGGGGGGGTACAGTCACATCTGGATTAAAGTCGGGGAATGTTAGGGAAGTTTTGGGGAAGGGGGAACAGCTGTCTGTTAAAGAAGAGGCGGTATATTCGAGGCTTTAAAGGGCAACCCTTTTTGCTTGTGAGAAGGGGGGAGGTTCCATCTCAGAGGCTCCACAATACGCTGGCACTGGAGCATGACGATTTGAGGCCTCCTTTTAAGAGCGCCAATATTGACTTTTGAACTTGGGCTCATTCAAGGGAGAAAATGAGGGTGATGTCAGGGGTGGATGATGGGTGGGGGGGTAAGAGGATGGAAATATTGGGGAAAAGAGTGTGCAGGCTTTTTCATTGCTGACCAGAAGGCTATACAATTGTAGACTGATGTTTAATGATGGGGCCTAATGTAAACTGTATTTCTTGGAATATAAATGGTCTTAAGTCCATTGTGAAATGAGAGAGGGTAATGGCGGAAATCTGCAGAAAAAGGGAGAATTAGTCCTACTGCAGGAGTACCATTTCTCAATTCCTAAGTCACAAAAAACTGCTGAATTCATGCGGGGGTACATCGGTTTCCTCGACTTTCTCATTAAGGCACAAGGTGCTTCCATTTGGCTCCACGGGGCTCCAGCCTGCAGATAGTAGATACATTGGTGGATGCATATAGTCGATATGCCCTGGCAAAGGTAGAGGTTCTGGGTAAGGGAAACCTGTTGGTAGGCTCCATTTATGCACCAAATATAGAAAATCCAGTTTTTTTTTCAGAAGCTTGCTCTAGACATGTCCCGGTGGGAAGGCCCTTGATTACTGGGGAGAGACTATAACTGTGTCCTTGACACGGTCTTGGACCAATCTAATTCTTCCCCTACTCCAAAATCTCATATGAAGGCACTGGAAGAGCTGCAAGTCGATTTTGACCTAGTTGACACCTGGCGTCACTTACACCCCTCGCTACGAGAATATAGTTTCTAGTCACATGCCCACAATTCCTATGCCAGCATCAATAGGATGTTGCTATCTAATGCCTTAACTACTTCAGTGGGGGAGATGGGATATTCATCCATTTTAATCTTGGATCATGCTCTCCACTATGTTAGAATCTGTGGGTGGGGGAACCCGGAGGGAGTTGGGGCCTGGAGGCTGGACCCACTGCTTTTGCAGAATCAGGAATATGTTTCATTTATGGGGGCAACTATACAGGAATTTTTTAATTTTAATCACAAAGGGGACATGTCGCACTCCACACAATGGGAAGCATTAAAGGCCCATATCCGAGGGCAGACTATTGTTTTTGCTGCACGAATGAAGCGGGCGTCCACTAGAGATCTAGAATCTCTCAGAAGTAAAATTGCTACGTATGAGAGGGCGCATAAGCTTAATCCCACTGCCACCCTTTACAATATAGTGCCGAAACTAAAGTGGAGATTTAACTCCCTATCCAGTGCTCAACTGGAGCGTACTATTCTTCTGGCAAATGCGGAACAATATTCTGATGGGGATAGAGCGGGCAAATACCTGGCATGGCAGCTCAAGAGGAGAGAATCCGCCAAGAGCATTTCACAAATTCAGGATGCACAGGGGAACATGGTAAAGGATGCTACAGACATAGGGGATGCATTTGGTATATACTATAGAACACTTTACACCTCAGAATGTAACCCCAAGAGTGAGAAGTATGATCAGTTCTTTGCAGGGGCTCCACTCAATAAGATCAAAGAGGAGGACACTAAGAATTTAGACTTCCCTTTCACTAAACAAGAAATACAGTCAGCCATGAGAACTCTGAAGAGCGGGAAGGCTCCAGGGCCTGATGGCCCACCGATCGACTTTTACAAAAACATTTGAGGGGTATTTCATGGAACCCATGTTTGATGCCCTTGAGGAAGAGTTGCAGAGGAGTGAGTTGCCCCCTCCACACGGTCTGCTACCATAACAGTGTTGCCTAAATCAGGGAAGGACCCTGCCTTGTGCTCCTCATATAGACCAACTTCGCAGCTAACTGGAGATTACAAGATATTAGCGAAAGCCATGGCGACAAGACTGGAGCGGATTCTCCCCTCGATACTGCATCTGGACTAGTCTGGCTTTGTAAAGGGTCGCATGGGTAAACATAACATACGGCGCAGCTGGCCCAGTGACGCAGAGGGCTGAGGTGCTGGGCCTCTCACCTCGCGGCACGCCGGTGACCTGGGTTCAGGAGCGAGCCTGGGCATCGGAGGTCGGCACGGGGGGGGGGCGCAGGCGGAGCAGGATGGAGTATTCGCAAGGCAGACCCCCTCTCCAGGGAGGTGGGGTGGTATCCCTCGCTCTTGGCTACCCCCTGGAGGAGGCTGAGGGGCTGCGCAAGAGAGGGTGCTAGCGATAGGCCAATAGGGGCAGGCGGAAGAGGGCCGTTACCAGGGCTGTAAGGCGCATGCGTGCCTCCACACGCATATGTCTTTTTCCTGGGGTCCTCAGGTAAAAAAGGGAAAAAATCGGAAAAAGCAGCCAGCGGAAGGACAGCGGCCGACTCTCCGCAGGCACCGCTCCTCGGCCGGGCGTAAGGTAAGCCCCGGTAATTCCAGGGGACGGAGCTGGGGGGAGTCGGTCAAATGGGGGCCGTATGGCGCAAGAAGAAACAGAGTGGAGATAAAAATAAATAAATAAATAAATAACATAAGGCGCACCCTTAATATTATACTTAGATGGGCTCGCACTAGGAGTTTGCATGGAGCAGCAATGGTAGCACTTGACGCAGAAAAGGCTTTCAACCCTGTGGGGGTACTTATTTCACACACTAGGTAAACTAGGGGTTGGCCCTGTATTTGGAGCATGGGTTAAAGCACTCTACCGGGGGCACCTCAGCACAAGTCAATGCCGGAGGAGTTATGTCTGGGTCATTCCAGCTGGGACGGAGCACAAGACAGGGGTACCCATTATCGCCATCATTGCGTGTCCTGGCGCTTGAGCCCCTTGGGGCAGCACTGAGAGTACATGCAGGGATTCAGGGATTTGGTGGGGGAGCCGGAGCATAAGATTGCTATGTACGCGGATGACCAGCTACTATATTTGCAAAATCTTGATAAGGACCTGCCAACAGTGCATAAATTATTGCGCTCATAAGGCGCAATTTCAGGCCATAAGGTCAACTGATCTAAAAGCGAACTTATGCCAGTGGGGAATCTGAATCGAGCGCAGTTGACTGCTTGGTTGGGAGGGCTCCAATTGGTTCACTCACTAAAATACTTGGGGATGCAGATCTCTGCCAAAGTAGGGGAATTACATAAACTAAATTTGAAGCCCCTCATGAATGAGATTACAGAGCACTGTTTGAGGTGGACAGTCCTACCTATAGCGCTACTCGGCAGAGTGGGGGTTATTAAAATGTCGATTTTACCCAGATTACTTTATAGGCATCAAACTCTCCTCATTAAGGTTCCCAAAATCCACTTTAAATATCTGGACTCCATCCTGCATAAGTTCATATGGCAGAGGGGTCGGGCTAAAATACCTAGGGCTGTGCTTCAGAGGAAGCCTGGGGAGGGTGGAGTAGACCTTCCTCATTTTTTTTTTTTGTATATTCTATTTATCAGAAATTTTCAGTCACATACACTACAACATACTACATATAACACAGAGTACATACAAGTACAACACACACAATACATATAATACATACAAACCCAGTTACATCATTAATTTATCACATGTATTTTACTAACATAAGGGCAGTCGAGTGTGCAAATATATCCCATTAACTAATACATACTTAGCTACCTCCAACTAGTCATCCCTCATTAGTAAGGGGGTACAGAGAGCAATCCCCCGCCCCATTCCACTTTTAAACTACGCTACTGTGCTGGCAAGCCAGGCCCACATCTGTCCTCTCATTCTTGTATTGACTGTTAATGTTAATTTTAATTTAATTTTAGAGATTCCCTTCACCCTCAACTATGAAAGGCGTATTCTAGACCCTATCCGCTATATAAGCGCTTTGGATGTATGAAAGGTGCTATATAAATGCTGATTCTTCTTCTTCTTCTTCTATCCAGCATTCTATGCCTAAATATTCAACCCCGTATGGAGCATTAAACTTTCATACACACTCAGGGTTGCCAAGAAAGGTGCCCAATCTCTCAAGAACCTCTCCTCCTTATCTCTGACTAACCACGTGAATCTCTCCAAAGCTAACGAGCGTAATACCAGCCTTCTCCAATCTACCAGTTTGGGTCCCTTTCCATCCACCCAGGTATTCTGTATACAATGCCTAGCAAGCACAAACACTACCCTTGTCCATCTGGGTAGTAGTTGCCAATCCTCTTCCCCTTCCATTCTTTCTACTCCAAATAGACACACCAGTGGGTCTTGAGTCAGGTGGCCCCCCCATTCCTTTATTAACCTCCTGAACTACCCCCCTCCAGAAATTCACTAAAACGGGACATGTCCAGAAACAATGAAAAAAGGTATCCAGCCCTCTGCCACAAGTACAGTCCGGTGACACCTCAGAGTGCACCCTATGCACCGCCACCGGCGGCCAATATATTCTATGAAAGAATCTGTAAAAAGCTTCTTTAAATTTGTTACAAATCATAATTCCTTCTGGCATGCCTAACATCAGTACCCAGTTCTCCCCCGATATCTGCATCCCTAAATCCCTTTCCCAACGCGCCTTTGTGGGACCCGTCAGGTCTGGCAGACTCTGTTTCTCTAGTTTAACTATTTTTCCCACAAACCCTTCTTGATCCTTCTTTGCCTGGTATATTGCCCACTCAACTCTGCTTGGGAATAAACCCTCCTTTTCACCCATGCCCTGTCTCCCCACATATGTCTTCACCTGTACATACAGAAAAAGGTGAGTGACACCCAACCCTAGCACTCGCCTAACTTCATTAAATTCACGGACCTCCCCTTTCTCCAGTAGGGCCCCTACACAAACCACACCCCTCGTTTCCCATTCTAGAAATCCCTTATCTTCCATCCCAGGGTCAAAAAAAGGGTTCTTCGCAATCGGGAGGAGTATAGTCTCCCTTCAAACCAGACCCTTTCATCATCAAAGTGATCCCAGGCCTCTAATGTCGCCCTAATGGGTTACCACTCCCTAACTCTCTAAATGCACGCAATCCCTTACTGTGAAGGTATGCTGTGAGCCTCCCAGGATTACCCTCTTGTTCTAGTTCAACCCAGCTGGCCACATCAGGCCTATGTACCCAGTCTGCCACCCCTCGGAGTTGTACTGCCTTGTAATATGCTACTAGGTCTGGGAAGCCAAGGCCTCCTCTACTCCTATCCGCCATGAGCCTTGCAAGACTAATTCTGGGCTTTTTCCCTTGCCACATAAAGCCTGTGAACCCCTTCTCCAACCGTTTCACGTCCTTTTGGGTGGGCCTCAGCTGCAGCATTTGCTTAGGGTAGAGAATGCAAGGGATAATGTTCATTTTTATGAGATTTATTCTCCCGATCCATGATATCGGTAGCTGCATCCAGCTCTCCAAGTCTGCCAACAATATTTTAATCAAAGGGGTAAAATTCAACTTATACAACTCTTCCCATCTTTGCCCAATCCGAACCCCCAGATATTTAAAATCTGAACTTACCACCCTGAACCCCATGCGCTGTACCTCTGGGTCCACATCTGGGAACCCCAAAACTTCCGATTTCCTCACATTAATCCTATATCCGGAGAACCCTGCAAATTTCTCAATAATACCCAACAGGTATCTCATTGAGTCCCGCGTCTTACCTAAGAAGAGTAACATATCATCGGCATATAGCGCCACCTTATGCTCCCTGCCGTTTCCATCCCTTACCCCTACTATACCCTTATGCTGACGGATCGCTGCCGCCAGGGGTTCAATTGCTAAGGCAAATAGCAGGGGGGACAAGGGACAACCCTGTCCCATTCCCCTACCTAACCCAAATTTTCTGGACAAGCACCCATTCACCACCACCTGTGCACATGGCCTTAAGTACATAGCCCTGACCCACCCTATAAATGCATCTCCCAGGCCAAACCGGGTCAATACCTCGAATAGGTACTCCCATTCCACTCTGTCAAATGCTTTTTCAGCATCTAAGGAGATCACCCCTGCCTTGACACCATCTCGCCCCGCCCGCCACACAATATTTAACAACCTACGAACATTATGGTAGGACTGCCTCCCCTTAATAAACCCAGTTTGGTCCAGGTGGATCACCTCCGGAAGGATATCCTCCAATCTTGTGGCTAATATTCTGGCTAAGATTTTCATATCCACATTAAGGAGGGAGATCGGTCTATAGGCTGAGCATTCAAGCTCATCCAGGCCCCCCTTACGTATTAAGCAGATACTGGCTTCGTAACATGAATCAGGAAGCAATGGGACTTGTCCCTCCTCCCCTCTATCAAATACTTCTTCCAGTACCTTCACCATTTCCCTCCCCAAAATCCTATAATACTCAACCGGAAAACCGTCCGGTCCACTCGCTTTCCTTTCCTGTAATTTCTGTATTGCCCTTAGGATTTCCGCTCTTGAGATGGGCTGGCTCAGCTCCTCCCTCTGCTTATCCATAATCCCCGGCAGCTCCACCCCACTCATAAACTCTCTTATATGCTCTTCCTGTCCCACATGTTCTGCCCTGTATAACTTTTCGTAAAACCTTCCAAAGCACTCTGCTATGCCCTCAGAATTTGAGATGACCTGCCCTTCCCCTTCCCTAATCCGCAAGATCCGTGTTGGGCATCTACCCCCTTTCATCAGCCTCACTAGCATGGGACCAGGCTTGTTTCCCCACTCGAAGATCCTCCTCTGACAACAAAACCATACTTTCCCCGCTTCTTCTCTCAAGAGGGAATTAAGAGCTTCCCTCGCCGTAGTCAGCAATTTGGGAGTTTCTCCCCTTTCTCCCCTTCCAACCTGCCTCTCCAACTCCTTCACCTGCCTTTCTAATTCTTCCCTTTTACTCCTGTTCTGTTTTTTAATCTTAGCAACATATGCTATTATAGCACCCCTCATATAAGCCTTACCCGCCTCCCAGAGTAGAGCACTGGAAACCTCACCCGTATCGTTCAATTCCACATAAGATTTCCATTGCTCCATTAGGTACTCCCTAAATCTTTGGTCTTTACTCAGGTATGTGGGGAATCTCCAGGTTGAATTCCTACTCTCTCCCCCTACTCCAGTAATCCTCAGTACCACCATAGCATGATATGAGATGAAAATAGGACTGTGGCTTATCTCTTCAATCCTTCCCATCCAGCTTCTAGGCAGGAAAATGTAGTCTAATCGAGACCAGGTCTTATAGGGGTTGGAGTAAAATGTATACTCCCGTCCCGTGGGGTTAACCGCTTTCCACTGGCTCATAGTCTCTGCCACCCTCCCCTTGCCTGTCAAGTGCTCCACCCTTGCATCCATTGTCCAATTAAAATCCCCCCAAGATAAGTCCAGGGAATTGCTCTCTGACAAGCAGGCCCAGCAAAGAGGAATAAAAGGCAGGTCATACACACTCAGAACATAAATACAACTGAATGTGATGGTTTCCGCAAACTCCAGTGGCAAAATGTATCTACCTCTTTAGGATCTCTACCCCTCTTCACTCGAATCAGTTTTATGTAGAAGTATCACAACCCCCCCTTTTATGTGAGGAATAAGAAGCCGCCAGACACCTCCCAACCCAGCCCCACGCCAACTTGGCATGCTCTACATCTGTTAAATGTGTCTCTTGCAGCAGCACCACTTGTGCCCCTTTGCGTCTAAGAGCAGTTAGAAGTGAGATCCTCTTAACTGGGCTCACTATGCCCTTCACATTCCATGATAAAACATTTAGGGTAGCCGGATCACTTATTCCATCTAGTGACACTTTCCATTTTTAGGGTTACGTTTGCATAATATTGCATTGTATTTAACCACTTTATCACCTTCCTTATGATACCAAACCTGCATTTTTGATTCTTGCACACACGACTGCATTTCTTCTGATATAACCGGGTAACTACACTACAAACTAAGACAATAAGATAACTTTCCATCCTAACACTCATATCCAAACCCTTCCATGCCTCCCCACCTCCCCCCCTCCTTCCCACTCCCTTCCTTCCCGCCACTTCCCCTACACCCTCCTCCTGCAACACTAATTGCTAACACAGCATAAGTGCAGACTCCCCCCACAAGAAACAGAGAAAAAAATTCGAAAGACCTCCTCCAAAACTAAGATGCACGTCCCGCCGCTCCCACCAGCAGCCAGAGTCTTCCTTCTAGAACCATTTCCCCCCCTCTCTGGAGTCCCTGATCAGGTCCAACTTGCATCTGCCAAGCCTCCCACACCCAACTCTTACTATGGGGCCCCTCCTCCGTCACCCACTTTACTTCCCATCCCCACACCTCATCTCCCCTTCCCCCACCTAACCTATCCTAACCCCATTGCCCCCACACCTCCCTCAGACCTCCACCCCACCCTTTTAAGTTCACCTACTCCTCCACCCTAATCCTATTTCTCCCACCCTCAATGAGGAAGCTACTAATACCACTTTCCGTGCCTGTGTCTCAACCTTACCCCCTACTCTGTACCCATAGTTCACCCCTAAGTGCGTTCTTTCACATTTCAAGCCAACTCACTAGGCATGAGCAACCTCCACATCATCCCTCAAGTTCCCCCATACGAGCACCTATCCTCCTCCCACCCCACAGTCGCCTTCCCCTTGCCTTCCCATCAGATCTCTCGACCCCTTAAACATAAGTGTACTTCTCCCTCCCTTCTTTCCTCCCTCCTCCTTTAATAAGAATCCCCGCCCCCGTAATCAGACTTCAGATGCACTTCTTTTACTTCTGACCATAGCAATGTCCACGTAGGTACAGATGGCTAGGCCGCTCTATCAAAAAACATGCGCTAGGCCTCCCTCCGCCCCTACCTCACCAAGCATTGGGACTCCTTCCACCTTTATGCCTCTCTGCATGCCACCCAGTTCATCAGTTCAGTAGCAGAGGCCCCTCATGAAAGCAGGGAAGAGCACATCTTGCAGATTAATAACCAGACCACTTCGGTCCCTGCCGCCAAAAGAAATCTTCCACCTCAGCTTATCCATCGTTCCTCTCCTCCCGTAGGTATCCCCTTCCCATAAAGAAAGGCGCAATGGCGCCAACCACAAACACATCAAAGCAACTCTCAAATTATAGTCTGCATATCAAAACGGTATTATACTGCTTAAATGGGGATAAAGGGAGAGAAGAAAGTCACAGGAAAAAAAAACAGCACGGGTACTTCCCTTCACCCGCTCCTCCACGACCATTCAGCTGACTCTCTTCTTCAGGCCTTTTATAAACTCCTCCGCTTTCTCTCACTCCCAGAAAGAGTAGGTCACTCCCTCATGCCTGATTTTAAGTGTAGCGGGGTAAACCACAAAGTTCTCAACCTCAGGTCCATCTTGTAAATGAGCCTTGCTCAATGATGATCGCCTGAATAAATAAAGATTTGATTAACTGATCGACTGATTAAGGCTTCTCAACTGTGCCATCAGTCCATTAAAGGCCTTCCTCTTTTTCAGCAACCTAGCTGAACAGTCCTGCGAAATGAATAGCCTATAACCCTCAAAGCTTGAAAGCCCCTGCAATCTATATGCCTTCAGCAATGCTTCCCGGTCTTGAATGTTGTGAAAACGCATTAAATCTGGCAAGGAGGCTGATCTGCTGGGGGCCGCGGCATTACCGCCCTATGCGCCCGTTCCAATTTAATCTTGCCATTTTTTACCTTTAGGCCCAATATTTCAGGTAATACTCTGCCACAAAAATCGAGAGCATCTTCCCTCTCCATGCCCTCCGGGAGTCCCCTTAAGCACAGATTAAGCCACCAATGATAATTTTCCTGATAGTCATAGGCCTCCTTGAACTCCTCAAGTTCCCTCTGAAACGTGCGAACTTGCTCAGGGACCGCAAGCACTTCATCCTCTGACCTTGAGATTCTTTCTTCGGCTTCAGCCATTCAGGTGTTCTGCTCTGCCTGTTGCTCTAATACCTCCTGCAATCTGCTGCCTAATTTATCTTCCAGTTTTACTAGACGTGGCTCTAGGGCAGCGATAACTTGACCCATCAGTTCCTTTCCCAGTGCCGCCACCTTAGCCGCCGAAAGCGATACTAGGCCAGCATTTTCTCCTCCAGGGCCCGCCATTACCTTCTTTCCAGCCTTTCCAGTTGCCCGCTGACTTTTGGGGCACATGAGTGTCAGAAACTCATCCATTACTCCCTCCGCTACCCAATGTCACAATTTGGCTTGCTCTTAGGTGAGGAAATCTTTATTTTAATACTTAAAAACTGGCCGAACCGGCGGAGCTAGCGGGAAACGCGACTACTCAGTTTAGCTGCTCATTAGCGCCCCCCCCCCAGCTCCCATTCTAAAGTAATCCTTCCTGATTTTAAATCTTATTACTGGGCAGCCCAATGGACTTTCATACTGGTGGAAGAGGTAGGGGACAAGTATCCGTGGGTGGGGCTAGAGGAAGATTTTTTAACTGGCAATTATAGGAATAATCTGTTGGTTGGGAGCCTGGGCGGATGGTGTGTGAGTGGGTTGTTAATCCTTTCACTGCTGTTACCCTGGCTATTTGGATCCAGGTCCATAAACTAACTGGATCTGTAGGGGGCAGCTCTCCTAATCTCAGCATACTTAATTTCATGCGACAAGGTGACCGGTGCACTGCTGAGATGGTGCAAAGACTATGGGCCTGGAGGAAGAAAGGGCTTGTGACAATCAACCAGTTATACGGAGGGCTGATTAAAAGTTTAGCACAAATTTGTGCACAATGGAATATACCTATAGGAGACTTCTTCTTATATCTATGAGTTAGACATAGATGTGGGGACAATTTAGATATGGCAAACAATTGGGCTACTCCTTCCCCTTCTGAGGAGGAGCTGTTCCGACCGCAGCCTAGCTGAAGCCCCTTATCATTATTTTATCAGCTGTTTACTAACCATGGACCCCAATTAATGCATCCTAGTGCGGTGAGGTGGGGCAAGGATCTTTCTCTCAACCAATAAACCAAAAGACATGGTCCATGGCATGCATACACTACATGGACTGCTCCTGTAGCAACAAGCTGAGACAGATCCAGCTCCTCTTCCTGCATAGGGCTTATACTGATCCTAAGAGACTGCACAGGATTGATGCTGCACGCTCACCTATATGCCCCAAGTGCCGGGCAGATGAAGCTGACTTTCTCCACCTGGCTCTTACCTGCCTCAGGGAGGCCTCCTTCTGGCACCAAATTCATCATATCATGTCTCGGGTTCTAGGGTATTCCACTTCTAAATCCCTTCTAGAATTACTATTAGGGGCAGACCCGCATCATCCAAACAAGAAACTCTCCAACCCACTATGGTCCATTGCTTTAATTAATGCCAGGAGAACTATCACACAGGGGTGGATGTCTGCTAGTGCCCCCACGATTGCGAGATGGGTGCAGAATGTAAACTCTTGTATGGTGCTGGAGCAGGCCCAGTTGGGTGCTCTGGGTAAGACATCCTGCTTCTGTGAGACCTCGGATCCTTGGTTGTCAGCAGTGGAACGGGGTATAATTCCAGGCTAGGAGGAACAGGTTCATATATCACAGGTCCCTTTCTACTTTCCTATCCATTTTCTCATATGTCTATACTCCAGAGCAATATCAGAATGCTATCTATAGTATATTACATTATTTAGTCTGTAGTGCAGACAAGTAGAGGATGTAAAAACTGCTCTGTACGAAGAGTATAAGATGTGTCTGCTTGAAGGGCTCAATGATGCCTCTTTGATAATATGCATAATAGCTCTGCTGTCAGGATGCCTTACTAACTGAACTGTAAAATGTGTATAACACTCTATTAATGTATGCCCATAAACATGTAGATATCTGGTTGCAATCGAAGCTGTACCACACTTGTAATAAAAGATTTCTCAGAAAAAAAAAAAAATTCTTGTTCCAAAAAGCTTTTAGTTTTATTTATACATGTTGTGATTTTAAATTCTGAGGATGTTTTATTGTGAAATGCTCGGTGCCCCTGGACACGGAGCTATATAAATGAAATTTGCCTTCCCATCTTGGGAGGAGACTCTGGTATCTCCAGGAAATACACCAGATCTTTTCTGGTAGCATCCACCTATCAGTATGAAACCCATGGCTGAGGACAACTGCTTCACGATATTGAAGTTAGGGTCCTCAGGAGGAGACCTGGGAATGTGTCTGACAGAGTCCTCACTCACTGAGGAGGCTGTGGATCTGTCTGAGGAGAGGGGTTCTTTCTCTTCCTCTTCCTCTTCTTCATCAGGAAAGAATAACATCAGTATGGTTCTCCTCTTCAACATCGACCTTTTCCAATTCTAGGTCCAACAACCAAGGTACTGACGACAGCCCATGGGGGAGCAGCCCACAAAGGCCGATTTGGAGCCGATATCGCAGGCGATGTAGACCTATATGTGCCTAGCTGGTGGACCAAACCCGTAGTGAATTTGGTCAGGATATTATTGAGGTCGACAACAGTGGAAGACAGCATAGATGGGGGGGGGGGCAACGGCACCAGAAGGAATGACCCACCAAATGGGCCCTGAAAGCCCACAGTCCAAGGGCCTGGGGAAGCATCAGGCCTAGATGGGAGTGCTGTCGATGACAAACCATCATCGATGAAGAAGATGCTGACAACCTAGAGGTCAATGACCGGCCACCTTGGATAGCAGGCAGAGGAGCTGTCGGTATGTATCTGGTAGAGACAAGAGACCTGGACAGCAGATTTGGGTGTCCATGCAGCCACAGCCGACAGAATATCCCTGGACGAGGAAGAAGAAGCCATCAGGGAGCAGGACCGCCACCATGGGGAGTGGTCCCAATCTCTGTTTTTTTATGACTTTTCCCCAAAGACTTGTCTCGGCCCTTAGCAGCCTGGGAGCTCGACAACCCTGATGGTGACTGGGAAGGAGGGACCCTGGAGGATCCCTGCCCAGAACTGGCTACATGCTGCTCCACAAGGAAATTTTTAAGTGCCTTTTTGCGTCGCCTGAGGGTTCTTTGATTAAACTTCTGGCAGGGCTCACAGTCAGATACTTCATGGTCAGACTCAAGACAGCAGACACAGAGAGAGTGTTCGTCTGTAAAGACAATCTTCTTTCCTCAGCGACAGAAGTAGAAGGATTAATTCCGACATAAACAAGATAAAGGAATCTCTCTGGAAAAGAGATTCTAAAATTTGAAGTATAGAAAAGCCGTAAGCGAAAAAAGGCGCAAAACTGTGTCAGAGCTTCCACAGAGACCCATGCAATCGAGTTGCTGGCAGGAAAAAATTAAGGAGGGAGCTGGGCCACTCATACCTCTATAGGGTTTTTTTTTGGGGGGGGGGGCAGAATCTTGTTTCAACATAGTAAATGAGCTAGCACTGTTAGTTCCCTTCTGAAACGAAGATTGGCTTCGGAAAGTTTTCTTTTTTTAAAAGACCTTTTCTCTTCTTTTAAGTTCCCAATTCATTTCATATCAAGAGCTGACTGAAAATTTGAATTTACAACCAGGATCTTTCTTAATATACTTGCATATTCGTGAAATCTTAAAGAAATGTTTAGACAACTTGAACCTGCCCCAGCATCTCCATTGCAGCACTTTTTATTTTTGCAACACTTAACTCTGAAGAGAAACTAATAGGAAACCTATATCCCTATTTATCGACAGGTAACAGTGTCGACTTGACCTCTCTTAAAAGGGCATGGGAACGAGATTTGGTAAATTTTATAACTGCAGATCAATGGAAAAACATTATATCCTCACATATAACAGCCTCTCAAAATATTAAGTTGAAGCAAATCCAGTTCAATGTTTTCCAAAGAGTATATGATACACCGAGAAAACTGAATAAATTTAATCCAAATCTGTCATATAGATACCAACGTTGTAAAACCAAAGAAGGAACATTATTACATATATTTCTGACATGTCCAGATTAAAACATTTTTGGCATAAAATCTTGGTGCTTATACAGCAGATTATATATAGAATAAAGGATGGAGAAGTGTGTGATGTGAGAATTTAATGCACACCCAAGGTGTGGGATGCCACTTAAACCCCAAGGGGTTTATCAAAGCAACTCACACCAAGGGTGTGCATTAAATTCCCATATGCACATTTCCTCATCTTTTATTTTATATAATATACTGGTGAGCAATTCTTTCCAAACCTAGGTCTATGACCGTCTCACGCACGCACCCAGACACACACACACACACACACGTCTCCCTTTCTCCTCAGGATGAGGATTTTTCATTTTTTTATTTATTTATTTAGTTTGTTTTTCTTTAGTATTAGGGATCGCAATTTCAATCCCATTTGAGAGCAGATGCCATTCTTGCTTGCAGTGTCGCCAAAGGTGATGAACCACAGGATCAATCAGATAAATCTTTTTTTTTTTTTTGGGGGGGGGTTGTTTATTTAATTTTTTTTAAAGCGCAAAGACAGGCTCGTCCAGACAGAGAAATTATAAAAACTGTGGGGCAGTGTGGCGGCTCCTTGCTAGCTAAGTTATAGAGCCGCCATGATTCAGGAAGTGTTCAGCCCTCCCACACAAAGAAATAGAGTTAATGGCTGGGTGCTCTATTTTCAGTGACAGCGCACATGTTCGCCGTAAACATGTTGCCTGTTTTTGATAACTGTGCTTGTATTACTCCTATATTGATATGTAATTGTTTTGTTTCTCCCAACTTTGTACACCCTCCAAATGCTTCTGGAAACAAGCTGTTTACAGCTCAGGTTGTCTATCCTGGTGAAACATTTCCCAAATAACGTAATAACACATGGGTTATTACGGCAAATATCAACTGGCTGAGCCCATTGAAAAAATTGCTTGCCAGTTATTATAGGGTTGTATATTCAATTTGACCCTGGAATTATTCTCATTCGTCTTTCTGACAGAGCTAATATGTCTCAGCAGTTTCAAGATCTGCTTATGTTATACTGTTCAATACAAAGAAACTTATTCTTCAACATTGGAAAGAAACCCACCCCCAGGTTTTGAAGCATTTATGAATTTTATGGTTGAATGTGCTAAACTGGACAGGCTACATTATTATCGTATAAATGAGGTACATAAATTTGACACTCTGGGCACATAATCCTCGAATCTGAGATGTTGATGACACTCTGCCTCTTTCTAGTTATGGCTCTTTGTCACTTATTCTTTTTCCTCCCCGGTCACGCCTTAGATTGGGTTATGGTGAAAAACGCCTTTATAGGGTTGGTGACATCGGCAGATGATGTCGGCATGGGCAGTCCCAGTTGTACTGCTGAAAAATCTTCCATGTGGATCCTGCTTTACCAGTGGTGAAGCTCCCATGGTGTGACCTGATAACTGTGAAGACACCCCAAGATCCTTAATTCTAGGAGGGTTCTATGTGATAAAGGCGAGTCTGAAAGACTGCCTATCACATACATCGAACAAACTTGAGCCCATAGTCAAAAGGGTGATAGATATTGTACCGACCATTGCAAATAGCAACAGTCACTAAAATACTTAACTAAAACACACAGAAATCTTTTATGCGGGGGGCAAGCCCTCCGCACCCCCCAAACTTAAATAACCAACTCCAAGGGGGGTGCGGACCACGGGGAAAGTTACTGGATTAAAAAACAAAAACAATTATTCTGCCTATAGCCGGACGCGAACCCAGGTCTGCTTGCATCGCAATCGGTGGTGTACACCACTACGCCATGCAAGCAGCTCGGCGGAAATTGGCCACAAAGGATACTATATCCTGCAGTAGTGAGTACAGCTCCTTGCTATTACTCTCTATACGGGATATAGCGATGTATTGCACCACTCGCTCTCTTGTAGAGCGCTATTATTGAGTCGCTCAAAAGTGCAGCACTCAATAATCAGCACTCTACATGGGTGCTGCCTTCTAGGAGTGGTGCACATCCACACTTGGGCAGTTTCCTTTCCCTTTACATCCAGCCAGAATAACTTTGAGCTAAGCTCCTCCCACCCACCTGAGTGGTATACCCCTCAGCTCTGCCCTGTGATGTCAGATCTTGCATGCTAGAAGCAGGGATTCATGTGCCACTTGCCAAGGGAGGTAGTGTGGGTCATGTAAATGTGCACCATATACCACTCCTAGAACTACGATTATAGGTGAGTAACCCTCATTTCTAGGGACATGGATATGGTGCACTATCCACACTTAGGCAGACTCCTAGCACTTCTATGGGAGGAGGAAGGTGCACATCCCTACTTTGGGAAGAGGGCTTGGAGAACTTAGGCCCAAAACCAGCATCCTGGCGTGACTCAAGGTTGATGTGCTAGTGGGAAATGAAGGTGTGTGTTTACTTCCAGGTAGCAGCCCTGCAGATTTCCTGTACAGGCACATTCCTGGAAGCAACCACCGAGCCAGAGGTATGCTGGTGGAAAGAGCCCTTAGCACTACGGAAGGCTCCCTACCAGCCAACCTGTAGCACTGGTCGATGCAAGATACAATCCACCCACCAATCATATACTTAGCTGCTGGTGTGCCAGATGTGGCTTCAGCATAGGTGACAAACAGCTGGCAAACCTCTCCCTGAAATCCAGCCGTGCGCTCTGTATAATAAGCGAGTGCTTGCCTCACATCTAACATATGGAGCCTGTGTTCAGCCTCCGAGGTTGGACTGGTGAAGTACACCAGGAGGTTAATCATCTGGTTAAGGTGAAACTCCAAAACAACCTTTGGAAGAAACTTCAGGTTGAGATGGAGGACAAACTTGTCCCTGTTTAATACTAAATACTGAGACTTCCCCGAGAGCACCTGGAGCTCACTGATCCTTCTGCCAGAGGTGATGGCCACCAAGAAGGCGGTTTTCTACGACAGGTGAGAGCTATCACACCCATGCACTGGTTTGAATGGCTTGCCCATGAGCACTGCCAGTACCAGCAACAAGTCCTGAGGTAGTGTTGGTTCACGCACCAGCAGGGACAAGTGGTCAAAGCCTTCAAAGAAACTCCTGACCACCTTCTCCTGCGCCACCGTCAGCATACCAGCCCACATCCTGTATGCAGAGATGCTTGCCAGGTCACCTTAAGGGTCGTCCACCTCAGGCCCGACTGGTAAAGGGACCACGGGTAGTCCAGAATGTAGTCCAGAACAGTAGCCAAAGGCAGGCCAGGGGTCTAGCTCTCTGCCTTGGCACCAAATGGAAGTGCACTTCCATTGGAAAGTACACCACTGACAGATGGACCCCTTCCAGAAGGCTTCCACAACAAGGAGAACCTCTTGTGAGAGACCCAAAGCTTGGAACTCTAGCCATTCAGGAACCAGGTTGTCAGGTGCAGGGGAGTGAAGGTTTGGGTGTAAGATCTTCCCCTGCTGACAGATCCGGACACAGAGGCAAGGGCGACGGAGGCCTGCTGCTGAAGCTGAGGAGATCTGGGTACCAGAACTGGCATGGCCAGTCTGGGGCTAACAGAATCATCCGCACTTTGTCCCTCCACACCTTGAACAGCATCCTGTGGCTCAGGGAAAAGGGAGGAAAGGCTTAAAGGAGGCCTGGGCTCCAGGCCCTCGCTAAGGCATCCCCCTATCAGTATCCCACACTGTGGGGGGTGGGCACAGAACAGCCCTCAGCTTTGTGTTCTCCCAGGAGGCGAACAGGTCAACCACTGGGAACAGGTGGTCCACCACCTCCTGATGAAGGAACCACTCATGAGACACCTCGCCCATTTGGCTGAGGGCATCTGCCAGCTGGGTGGAGGTTCCGGATACACGCATCACCATGAGATCGGCACCCAAGCTGCAAACGAAGGTCTGGGTCTGAAGGGCTTCTTAGTCGACCGGTGCCCTTGAATAATCTCCAAATGGCCGTTACTATATATAAAAACATTTGTTAATACTGGCCCCCATGGACTTTAATGGAGCGCACCCCTGTGCTCGCCCTAGGTTCACATAACTACGTGCCGGAGCGCGGGGAGAATGTTGGGCAGAGCGAGAGACCAGGAAGTGGAAGGGATCGGGGAGGCAAAGCTATTATCCCTTTTCACTTAAGCAATAACAGCATAAAAGTTAATAAAATTTATACAGATGGTGTTTCACCGATATAAGGCACCAGGATGTGTGGTACAAATGCGACTTTATTCACGTTGGTGAATCTCTTTAAATGTACGCTAAAAACAGAAATATGGTATATCTTTTAAAAAAAATGTGTATCTGCACATGACAGGATATTTGTCTAGTATTACAGTAGCTTTGTAATACTGTATGTTGCACTAATTGATATTTTAAAATCAATATGTGATGAACACAAGATTTGATAACTACAGTAAATGGCTGTATATTATTATTTTACATGGCGTTTGATTTTTTTTTTTTTAACTATTGTGAATATTCCCTTAAAGAGGCACTGTCAGCTTTGCCCCTCGGTTTTCTTTCAATATGCAACTGTTGATCTGTGAGCACAAAGTAGCTCTAAGTATGTTCTAGAAACTCTCTTCATAGAAGAGAAAGTGATCATATTACCTGTTATTTTATATTTCATAGTGTTTTCTTTACATTCATCCGGAATGAAGCCCCCCGTCCACCGGAAACAGGTCCCGCGCCGAGAACGCGCGTCTACCGTGCATGCTGTGCCGAGCTGTAAATTTTAGCAACCCGATCCCAATAAACATGAGATCCAACGCAGCTGTTAACGCTAAAAGTGCTGCTGGTATTTGAGGAAAAAAAACAAGCGCTGGATGAACCGCAAAATTCTGTTAAGGTCTGGCACAGAAATCCCATGCATGCGCACTAGTGGCACATTCTCAAGCATGTGTGGGATCTTTCTTCTGGCCACAAGTACCCATGCGTGGGATTTCAGCGCCAGACTAACAGAATTTTGCGGCTCATCCAGCACTCATTTTTTTTCCACAAATACCAGCAGCACTTTAACGTTACCAGCTGTGCTGGATTTCATGTTTATTGGGATGGGGTTGCTAAACTTTGCATCTCGGCACAGAGTGCATGGTAGATGCGCGTTCTTGGTGCGGGACCTGCTTCCGGTGGACAGGAGGATTCATTTGGGACGAATGTAAATAAAACACTATGAAATATTAAATAAGAGGTAATCAGATCATTTTCTTTTCTATGCAGGGAGTTTTTAGAGCATACTTAAAGCTACTTTGTGCCCACAGATCAACAGTTGCATGCCGAAAGAAACCCAAGCGGCAAAGCTGACAGTGCCCCTTAAAGAGATGTAATGCCATGGGGACAATGCCCGTCTTTATGACATCATTGTGATGCAATATAAAACAGCCACCCTCTGAAAATTGAAAACACCCTTGATAAAGTTTTGGTAACAGAATGAAACGCCAGAGGGTAAGCTTTGGCGGATTGTGAGAGAAGCACTTTCCTTATCAGTTAGCAGTACTTTATAGTATATGGATAGCCTTTATTGTCCACGGAAACCAGTGGATTTCTAAATGTTGTTGTAGGGCAGTTCAAAGGTCAAAAAAGCTGTTGTACTATCGTTCTGACGTCACATCGCTAGTACAACAGCTTTTAGCCTCATTCTCTCACCTGATTGGCTCATTCATTGAGGACCCACCAGAACAAAAAAAGAAAACATGGCAGCACGATTTACCAAGCGCCGAATGGTAGACGGTCCATTAAATGACACCCATAGAACCACACACAGCTGTTTGTCAGAAAAGAAAATTACTTTTTTTTTTTAAATATTTAAAAATTAAACTGCTCAGCCACAGAAGAAGAAAACCAAAAGGAGGAGTCTACTCAGACCGATACAGTCCGACTGTCAGAAGGCAGAGCAAACGGAAGCAGGAGAAGCCAGAGCGAGCGGGATAGGGAATGGGACCAGTGGAAAAAAATAAAAGGTAAACATTCAAAGGGCCACTGGTTCCCCTGGACAATAAAGGCTGACCATATACTATATAAAACAGTGGATGATCGCCCATCCACAACAAGGCTATTTGCCTCTCGGGAGTTGATGACATTAGTGAGACCTCTCAAGCTTCGTTCTCATGGTCTCTATGATGTCATCAACTCCCTTGAGGGAAACGCAGCCTTACTGTGGATGTTCGATCATCCACTATTCTGTATGTTCCATATGTTTTGAACAGCATGTGAGTAATTAAATAAATACAGGTTACTCACCTGTAATAGGAGTTCTAGGAATGGTATATGTTGTTCATCCACACTTCATGGCAGGTTCCTTGTAGCTTTAAATCTTGTCAGAAGGTCTTCAAGCTGGCTCCTCCCACCCACCCGGGTGGTAAAACTCTCGGCTCCGCCCCATGACGCCAGACCTAGCCCGCTGGAAGCCAGGTTGTGCGTCGAAGCCGGGGAGGTCGGGTGGGTTGTGTGGATGAACAACATATACCATTTCTAGAACTCCTGTTACAGGTGAGTAACTTGTATTTCTAGGGACATGGATATGTTGTTCAATCCACACTTCATGGCAGACTCCTAGCAGTTCTCTTGGAGGAGGCAGGCAAGGCGTATACCCCCTACTTAGGAAACAAGGACTGGAGAACCGAGGTCCCAAAACCAGCATCCCGGTGTGACTCAAGGTCGATGTGGTAATGGGTAATAAAGGTGTGTGCCAACTTCCAGGTAGCAGCCCTGCAGATTTCCTGGATAGGGACGTCCCTGGAAGCAGACACCGAAGCAGCAGTATGGCGGGCAGAATGAGCTCTTACCCCTTTGGGAGGCTCCATGCCCGCCAACCTGTAGCAGAGATCTATGCAGGAGGTGACCCACCTTCCTATGGTCCGCCTGGCTGCAGGTCTGCCAGGTGCGGCTTCAGCGTAGGTGACAAACAGCTGGCGAACCTCTCCTCGAACTTCAGCCGTCCGCTCCTTATAATATGAGAGCGCTCTTCTAGGGTCCAAAGTATGGAGCCTGTATTCGGCCTCCAAGGTGTGACTGGGGTAGAACACCGGCAGAGTCAACACCTGGTTAAGGTGAAACTCTGACACTACTTTTGGAAGGAATTTCGGGTGGGGGCACAGGACAAACTTGTCCCTGTGGAAGACCAGATAGGGAGACTCGATGGAAAGTGCCTGGAGCTTTCCCATCCTTCTGGCTGACGTGATCACCACCAAGAAAGCAGTCTTCCACGACAGGTGAGAGATGTCACACCTGTGCATCGGTTTGAATGGCTTGCCCATGAGCTTAGCCAATACCAGCAGTAGATCCCACGGAGGTGGAGGTTCTTGCACCAAAGGGGATATGTGATCAAGACCTTTGCAAAAGCACCCGACCACCTTCTTCTGCGCCATCAACTGCTTCCTGACCCACGCCCGGTAAGCAGAGATGGCTGCCAGGAGCACTTTAAGGGTCGTCAACCGAAGCCCTAGCTGAGAAAGGGACCACAGGTAGTCCAGAAAGCTTGCCAAGGAACAGGAGGAAGGGTCCAACCCCCTGCCCTGACACCAAATGGAGAATCTCTTCCATTTGAAGGCATAGCATTTCCTGGTCAACTCCTTACGGGATGCCTCAACAATGTTGAGGACCTCATCGGAAAGACCCAAGGTCTGGAACTCTAGCCGCTCAGGAACCAGGCCATCAAGTGAAGGGATTGAAGCTGCGGGTGGAGAACCTTCCCCTGGTTGACTGAGATCAGGTCCGGGCAGGCTGGGAGCCGCCTCAGGAGCCTGGAGCAGAGGCTGAGGAGATCTGGATACCAGAAATGGTGGGGCCAGTCTGGGGCTACCAGAATCACCTGCACCTTGTCCCTCCTCACCTTGAGAAGCACCTTGTGGATCAGGGGAAATGGGGGAAAGGTGTAGAAGAGACCCGGGGTTGAGGGCCTCGAGAAGGCATCCCCCTGCAGCAAGCCCTGCTGAGGGCGGGCATGAAACAGCCTCAGCTTCACATTCTCCTTGGGGGCAAACAGGTCCACCTGAGGCATGCCCCAGTGGGAGAACAGATCTTGTACTACCTCCGGCAGGACAGACCACTCGTGAGACGCAGCCCCTATCCGGCTTAGGGCATCAGCCAGAATGTTGGAGGCTCCTGCCACATGGATGGCTAGGAGATCTGCCACCAGGCTGCGGACGAGGGACCAAGTGCGGAGAGCTTCCTTGCACAGGGACATGGAGCGCATCCCGCCCTGGCGGTTTAGGTAGAACATGGTCGTGGTATTGTCCGTCTGGACTTGGACCACTTGACCCCGTACAAACGGAGCAAAGGTGGTGAGGGCTAAATGGACCGCTTGAAGCTCCAGCAGGTCGATGTGGCATCGGGACTCCCGAGGGGACCAGAGGCCATTCGCTCTGTGGTCTCCGAGATGGGCACCCCAACCCATCAGAGAGGCGTTGGTCGATAGAGAGACCGTCGGTTCGGAGCGGACAAATGGGATGCCCTCCTGCAGATAAGCTGGAACGATCCACTACTGGAGAGCATTCCATATCTCCTGGGTCACTGTCACTGGCTGGTCCAAAGGACCGGAGCAATGTGACCACTGGCTGGCTAGTCCCCATTGTAGGGGACATATGTGCCAACAGGCCCAATGGACCACGCTGGTGCAGGCCACCATGAGGCCCAGGAGGCGCAGGAAGTCCCGGGCAGGGCGTAATTGCCCAACCTGAAATGACTGGGCAACGGAGGAAAGAACCTCGGCCTTGTCCACCAGGAGCCGTGCTCTGGCTCGAAGAGAGTCGAGCTCTGCCCCGATGAATTGAATCACCTGCTTTGGCATGAGTTCCGACTTGGCCTCGTTGATGAGGAGGCCAACCTGAGAGCAAACCTGGAGGGCCAGATTCCTGGACCGCTCCACCTCCAGTCTGGAGGAGACCGCAATCAGCCAGTCGTCCAGGTAAGGGTACACCCGGACCCTTCAACGCCGCAGGAATGCTGTCACCACTGCCATGCATTTGGTGAAGACCCTGGGAGCTGGAGAGAGGCCAAAGGGCATGGCTCGGAACTCGTAAAGGGACCCCTCTGTCCTGAAGCGGAGGAATCGCTGGTGGGACGGACAGATTGGGAAATTAAAGAATGCATCCTGGAGGTCCAGAGAACAGAACCACATGCCTCATTCCAAGGATGGAATGATCTGAGCCAGAGTGACCATCTTGAAGGTTCGAGATCTTAGGAACCTGTTCAGGTCGTGCAGGTCTAGAATGGGGCGCCAGACCCCCCCCCCCCGTCCGTTTCGGGACCAGAAAATAACTGGACACAAACCCTGGGTCTGGTGGAGGATCCGCCACCTCCCTGATCACCTCCTTCTGGAGGAGCAGGGCAATGTCGGCTCGACGGGCCGACAGAGAGGTCGCGGACCCCATAGCCTCCCCATGGGGTGATGGCTCGGAAGGGTGGGGCCTGCTCAAACTCCAGAGGCAGGCCCTTTCCTAACACTTCCAACGCCCAGCGGTCCGTGGTGATAGCGGACCAGGCGGAAAGAAAGTGGCGGAGCCATCCCCTCACGGGGGGAACCCAGGGGGGAACGACAAGACTGGGGGTGACACCCTTCAACCCGTCACTGGGCAGGCTTAGAGGAGGGACCGGCCGAGGGGCCTCCCTGGCCTTTTCCTCCCAGCTTCCTGCTGGAGGAAGCTGCAGGCTTGGCTTTGGGGTGCCAAGTGCGAGTCTGCTGGCCCTGATGCTGGTGTTGCTGGGCCGGACGTGCCGCAGGGGCAGAAGGGTGAAAGGGCTTACACTGCTGCTGGCGGCCTTTGTCCTTCTGGGCAGACGTGACCGAGTCCAAGGTGGCATTAGACTTCTCGATCCTCTGGAGATGGCCTTCCACCCCAGGCATGGACAAGTTGGTAGCCGGGAAGTGGACATCTGCCAGCTTGTGCTGGGTATCCGCCTTGAAGGTGGAGATCCGCAGCCATGCTCTGCGGCACATGGCCACTGCGGCCGCTACTGACCAGGCACAAAAGTCTCCAATATCCAGAGCAGTTTAGAGCTGCTGCTTCGCCACCGCCCTTCCCTGATCCCGCACCTGCTTGACCGTAGTCTGGAGGTCAGCCGGGAGATGAGGGATCACCTCATCCAGGATGCCCATAAGGGCATGGGAGAAGTGCGCCATCAGTACGGCCGAACTGGTCTGATGGAGGCCTAGGGAGGACGCAGCGTACACTTTATGCCCGGCATAGTCCAGCTTTTTGGACTCTGTCAGGAGGCTTGTCCACGTCCCTGGTGTTCCCGGAACGCCAGAAAACACTATCGGTAACAAGCCCCTCCACAGAGGGGTGCTCTGAAAAACCGGACAGTGAGCCAGTGGGGACTGTGTACTTCCTAGCCATTCTGGCCGAAAAAGCAGGACAAGCCGCCGGCCGCTGCCATAACTCCAAGGCTGGGCTGACAATGGCTTCACCCACCGGAAAGACCCCCGTGGGAGAATCCCCTCGGTCCAGTATCTCCGTGCGGGGATACTTGGCCCGCTTGGACACGGGTTGGAGCTGCATCCCAGTAGATTCTGAGATGAGCCGAATCACACCAATGAACGAGGATGGGCTCTCATCCACCGACTGTCCCCCAGTGGACTCCAGGTCAAGGGGCCTGGAGAACAGGGAAGAGTCATCATCAGACTCTGAGGAGTCTGCGAACAGCTGCCTGGGGCCTGAGCCACCCTCCACCTGCCGAGGATGGTCGGGAGTGAGGGTGATTGACAACTGATGGGGCAACCCCTGACCTGACCGAGAATCCTTGGTCGGAGCCCTAGATTTAGGTTGTGGAGGCGGGGGTTCCACCACAATAGGTGGTGCAGCTGGTTTCAGCCAAACAACAGGCGCCAGTTTGGGCTCCTCAACAACCATGAGGGGTTGTTTCAGCCGTTCAGGTGACAGCCACTTAAGGGCCGGGGAAGGCGACGGGGTCGGCTCGTTTCTGGTTAGAAGGAGCTGCTGCCACATTAAGTCCTCATAGCATCGTCGCACCTTGCACTGAAGCTTTTCCTCCAAAGAGGAAGAGAACGAGCAGTGTCGACACTTTCCTCGGTGCAGAGACAGAGACTGCTGGTGTCGCCGGGATCGACTGGACCGAGAGGAGGTCTGAGACCAAGACCGTCAGTGTTTCCGAGGGTGGGTCTGGGAGGAAGCGGGGGAAACCCGTTCCTCCCTTAGCTCGGGAACCTTAACCGGGGACTCCGGCACAGGACGCACAGGCAAGTCCTCTGTTTCCACCAGGGGAACCGGTGAAGAAGGGTTGTCGGCTTCTCCAGTCGACAAACCTGTCCGATGGGTCGAGAAAAATCTCAACCGCGTCGACGGGTGTCTCGGCCGGCTGACCTGAGGGGGACACCGTGAAGCCAGCAGCCTTAGCTGCAACCTCGACCGAAGTAGAGTGTCGACTGTCCGGGGAAGGGGACCTTTCACACTCCCACGAATGCAGACGGTGGGACTTACCCTTCGAGTCGTCCTTCTTGGATCGACAGGAGTGTCCCAATGGACCCTCACCTTTTGTAGAGAGGGATTGACAAAGCTCCTTAAAAGAAGCCGCGTAGGAGGAGCCCAAGGAGAGCGGGATAAATGCTGCGACCGAGGATGACGAAGATGCAGCCTGGGCCACCTCCTCCTCAAGGGCGTTCATCTGCTCAAGTTGCTCAGCCAAGCCCGCAGCTGGACACCGCCCAATGGGCCTCCTTTGACTTCACCGGTGGAATGTGTCTCTCGGGGCGCCCAAGTTGGAGTTCAGCATGGTCTTCGAGGACATTAACAGAAGGACTTGCACAAATCAAGAGGGCTCAATGGATCGTGGTCAAGCCCGAGGCAATACACACACATGGAGTGTGGATTGGTCCGAGACATCTTCTGCCCGCATGGGCACCGCCGAAAACTGGGAATCAACTTATCCATCGCAGCCGCGAAGAAAGGAACAGATCGAAGTCTTGTAAACTTTAAAATTAGTTTCGGGTTAACCGAAGAGTTTGGATCCAGTCTAAATGCAGAGCGCTAAGGAGGGAACCTGAGCTTCCAAGCGGTAAGGAAGATCTGGTGTCATGGGGTGGAGCCGAGAGTTTTACCACTCAGGTGGGTGGGAGGAGCCAGCTTGAAGACCCTACGGCAAGATTTAAAGCGGCAAGGAACCTGCCATGAAGTGTGGATTGAACAACATATCCATGTCCCTAGAAATATATATTTTAGTACAGGCACTTGCCTTGTGGGTCATGTATTCTAAATACTGTTTAGTGATAGTGTGGGGTGTTTTGCGAGGCCTCCCTGTTTGCCTGGTTTCAGTTTTGACTTTGTGCATTACTGTCTGTGGGCAATCCTTTCCCTGTTGCTCTACACTTTAATTGAACAGCCCCCACATGCTAGAGTTACTCAATTAAGAATCAGAAAAACAATACAAGTTGTGAAATTACTAATTCAGATAAGGAGCTCCTCAGATGTGCTGCTGCCCCCAGCACACTGGTAAAAAAGACAGCCCGAAATGAGGCACTGGAACACTCACGATATTAGCATTTCATGCTGCTACAGAGTCTCAGCTTTTAAAGCTATAGCTGTACCAGTGAGCCTCTGGTCAGGGTGCACATTGCCCATGTTGCAAGAAATTCCCACTGGCAATGTGCAACAACACAGAAAGATGCATACTGCGTGAAAAATGCAAATTGCTTGAAAAAGCTTCTGTTGCATAAAAATAACACTGGGAAAGTCTGGCACCATGGCTGGCACCACAGCTATATGTGCACCAAAGACAGCAGCAATGTCAGCACCAAAGACTGCCACGACGTCTGCTCCGAGCCCAGCAGTGACATCGGTAACAAGTCCAGAATCGGCAACGAGGAGACACGTATTGAAGTCGTCACCAGAGAAAAACCCTACAGAAGACAGGTTTATAGGATGAGGATAAGCACTGCACTAACACCAGATGGTACTGAGCAATGATGCCAACAGAGTCCGTGAAAACAGACACTGGTATCCGCCAAAGAAATACTGCCACAAATGAGATTGTCCAGGGACAGAACCTCAGTAGTACATGACCAGAGAAACTTGAGCCACAGTCCATAAACCAAACTGCTCATCGGATCCAAAAGAGAGTGGGGATGTTGGAGACTGAAGTGCTGATATCGATGCATGAAGAAGACCCGTATCGGACACACAAGATGAAGTCGGGGGCACAGACTCCAGTCCCACACAAAACAGAGCTAGTGACCTCAAAGCATAGTGGCAAGAAACAGATCGAAACTTGTATCCTCACAGCATTTTTTGTGCACTACAAGATCAATGTCAACTGATTCCGGGAATTCGAAATCAAGTGTAAGTGGGTTCAGAACCGTTACTTTATAGGACTCCAGGAGCACTATCTTTCTGGGCATGAGGCTGTCCAGTACTGAGGCACTCACCCATAGAGGAGTAGGGGGTCTGAAACAGACTCATTGCTGAAGTAGCTGTTCTTTAGACACCCTACCTGACAAAACAGTCGGCAAAATACACTGGTCACTGAACGAGGCAAGACTGAGAGGTAAGATTCTTCCAGAGAATCTCTCCCCTTAGGCCTCACCTTTGTAACTATATCCGCATCAGCACTAGGCCCATATGGAAACTTTTGCTAGCCAGGGGCCACCCACAATGACATCACATGTCAGCATCTACGTAGACGTGGGCATCCCCATCTCTCCTCAGTGCCCTGCTGGAGAATGTGCTCAGAGTACTCTTTTTTTGGGGAACCAGGAGATTATACCAGCGCCTCAGATATTAGGCAGATACAGGAAAGTACAGTTACGTAGGAACTTACCGTAATAGTAGATCTTCGAGAGAGGTTCCTTCAGTAGGTAATCACATATAGGACTGGTGCCACCTGGCGTCAGGCCGCACGGCAGACTTTTCTAGCAATACCCGACAAGGGACCACCCACCTGACGTCAGTGTGACTGTATATAGTGGGCATTCCCCACACCCGCCCTCCAGTTCTCCCGCCGGAGCCAGGAAGAGACCTGACAGCAGGAGCGAACAGGATTTGGAGTCTGTGTAGAAACAAAAATATGGGGAAGGAGGGAGGGAAAAATATGACCTACTAAAGGAACCTCTCTCCAAGATCTGCTGTTACGGTAAGTTCCTACGTAACTATCTTACTTCGAGAGGGTTCCTTCAGTAAGTCATCACATATAGGACAGAGTCCCAAGCAGTCCCTCCAAGGACAGACCGAGAGAAACTAGGGAGGAGGAAAACTAACTCCAACGGAAAAAACAGATCCAGGAAGGACCCAGTCTAGGACAGAAGGCCCTGCAGGACAGCCAGGCCAAAGCCAGCCCTCCGCCTAGAAGCAATATCCAGACTGTAATGTTTAGTAAAGGTATGGACAGAACTCCAAGTAGCGGCAGCGCAGATGTCGGCCACAGAAACGTTCCGTAGGAAGGTCGCGGAGGCAGCCATGCCCCTAGTAGTATGACCTCTGATGGAACCCAGCAGAGGTTTATCGTACTTCTGGTAACAGTATCGAATGCAGTTGCCTAACCATTTGGAAAGGCCCTGCTTAGAATAGAAACCAGTTTGCCCTTCGATCTTGGGGCAAAGGAGACAAACAACTGGTCGCATGAGCAAAACTCTCTAGTCCAGTGAGTGTAACACCAGAGAATCCGATGGACATCCATCGAATGAAGGAGTGCCTACTCTTTATTAGAGGGGGATGGGTAATACACCGGAAGCTCTACTGACTGATTCAGTGTGGTTTCTGACACCACCTTGGGAAGAAACCTCATATGAGTTCTGAGGACCGCCCGGTCCCAATGGAAAATCAAGCATGGCTCCTTGCAGACTAGAATGTGAAGCTCCGAAATTCTTCAGGCTGACGTGATAGCCACAAGAAGAAGCGCCTTCCAGGATAGGAAAAGCAAATCACAGCTCATAGCCAGCTTGAAAGGAAGAAGGGTGAGCTTTTCCAGTCCGAAGTTCAAGTCTCAAGGTGGAGAGGGACTGCGGATGGGGAGCTTCAGATGGAAAATCCCTTTCAGAAAGGTTTTTGAGACATCCAACTGAGCCACGGGTTTACCATCCACTAGCTCGTGGTACACTGAGATAGCCGAGATATGGACCTTTAAAGAAGAGTAGGACAAACCGGAGTCTAAGAAGTGAAGGAGGTATTCCATGACTGGTGGGGTTGAGCAAGAGAAGGGGTTCCAGCCCTTAGCGGTCGCCCAAATGGAAAACCACTTCCACTTCATGGTGTAAGTGGAACGGGTAGAAGGTTTTCTGGCCTCAATGAGGACTTGAGCAACCCTGAAGGAAACCCCAAAACGAGATATCGCTATGTCTGCAGGAGCCACGCATGGACATGTAGGGTCCTGAGTCCCGGGTGCACCAGTCGACCTTGATCTTGGGTCAGGAGGTCATGAGTCACTGGAAGTGGAACCAGTGGTTCCCGGGAAAGCTGCTGTAGCAGCGGGAACCTGATCTGTCTCGGCCAGAGAGAAGCGATGAGGATCATCTTTGCCCATTCCACCTGAAGCTTGAGGATAACCCTCTGCAGAATGGGAAACGGAGGGAAAGCATACAATAATGTCCCTGTCCAAGACAGACACAATGCGTTGCTCCAAAAAGCACCTTGCTCTGGAACAAGCGAGCAAAATTTGGGAAGTTCTGTGTTGGACTGGGAGGCGAAGAGGTCGATTTCCAGACGCCCCCAATTTTGGAAGATGGATTCCACCACTTCTTGATGTAGTTCCCACTCGTGAGCTCGGGTCTGAGATCTGCGGAGACTGTCCACCAGGACATTTAGAACGCCTGGAACGTCCACGGCCACAAGGACTGGATGGTGCTGGACTGCCTAGTTCCACATCCATGTCGCCTCCTTGCACATGGTGTACGACCGGGTTCCTCCTTGTTTGTTGACATACCAAACTATCGACATATTGTCCGTTTGGATTAGCAGTGGTCCCTTTGGAAGGAGGGTCTGAAAGGCCTGTAACGCATACAGGACCGCCCTCAACTCCAGAACACTGATGTGGAGTGATATCTCCAAGCCCGACCACAGTCTTTGGGCTTGGTGTTCCACGAGGTGAGCTCCCTGCCCCATATTCGAGGCATCCGTGGTGAGGGTGGCCACTGGTGCAGGATTCCGAAAGGGAAGTCCTAAAGCAAGATTGTGAGAATACGTTCACCACTGCAGATCTTTCTGAACTGCTGAGGAGATTAGACCCGGATGGTCCAGGTCATCCAGGAGCTGATCCCACTGCACTGTAATGACCACTGAGTAATTCTCATGTGAAGTCTTGCTAGGGGAAAGGTAGTGATGGAGGCCGCCATCAGGCCTAGAAGGCGAAGGATTTCCCAAGCTGGGATGGCCCTGAGGGAAGCCACTTTGGCGGCCTGACAGATGAGGGTCTCCACCCTGTCTGGAGGAAGGAAGGCTCTGCACTGGACCGTATCCAGGACTGACCCAATAAACTGAATTCTCTGGTCAGGGATAAGGGATGACTTGGGAACACTGACCGTGATCCCTAGTCTGCTGAAAAGGTCCAGGGTAAAGGAAAGAGCCTCCAGCAAAGAATCCCTGGGTGGGGCTGAAATCAACCAGTCATCCAGGTAAGGGAAGACCACAATACCACTGCAGCATAGGAATGCCACGACTACCACCAGGCACTTGGTAAAAACACATGGTGCCGAAGACAGGCCAAAAGGGAGCGCCTGGAACTGGAAGTGTTCCCCATGGAAATGAATGTGCAGGACTTGGCAGTGGCTTGGGAAAATAGAAATGTGCAGGTAAGCATCCTGCGTATCCAGGGCACAGAGCCAGTGGTTCTCCATGAGGAGAGGGAGAAGGCTCTGGAGTGTCAGCATTCTAAATATTTTTACTTGACAAACTGATTTAGGCAACTTAGGTTGAGTATGGGTCTGAAGTTCCCCATCTTTTTTGGAACTAGGAAAAAGTGGGAATAAAATCTCTTTCCCCTTTGCCCGAAGGGGACACACTCGATTGCTTCTTTGAGCAAGAGCAAATTTACTTCCTCACGAACAAGAAGGCCCTGGTCCAGAGAGTAGGAGGATTTCTGCAGTGGAGTTTCCGGGGGACTCTCCAGAAGTTCTATGGTGTGTCCGATGAACACTAGCTGCAGGACCCACTCACCAGAGGTGATCGCCCTCCACTCCTGCGCGTGGCCGGCGAACCTCCCCCCACCTGCTTCCCGTCTCAAGACTGAGGAGGCAGTGGGGTCGGGAGTCAAGAAGTGGTGGGACGTTCAGGGGGAGGACTTCCTGAACATCTCTGATTTTTGGAGGCAAGAGGGGTGGCAGTACCTGTGGCCTTACACTTCCCTTAGCAGTGCCCTGGTGCGTTCTTTCTCTGCCTCCAGGTCCTTTTCGGAAAGGACAGTTGCTGCCGCTGGGGGCCTGATCAGTACATAGACCTGACAGACCTAAGTGCAATGCCCTTATCCTGTAGGTCTGTGATAATATCCTTGGTGTCCCCATCAAAAAGAACCAAGCCCCTGAAAGGGGCATCCTGAATTGCCGACTGGACCTCGTTGGAGAGTCCAGAAAGGCAAAGCCAGGGATGCCATCTGAGGGCAACAGCAGTTGCCGAGGTATGGGCCACTGAGTCGACGTAGTCGTAAGTGGCGCATAAAGCATGCCTACAGGAAACCTTGGAGAGGCGGAGATCCTTGGCAAGGTCCTCCTTCAAAGGCAAGGGATCCAAGGACTGGACTCATGCTTCCAGCCTGGCCAGGGTCGCTTTTTGATGGGACACTATGTGGGCCACGTAACTGAAGGACCGGAGGGCGCACGTGGCCAACAAGTATATCATTTTCCAACTGGTCCATCTGCCTTGTCTTTTTGTCCAGAGGAGTAGTGCTCATGTGCTTAGGTCCTGAAGAGCGATCATGAGCTGCAGAGATGACCACAGAGTCGGCCTTGGGATGAGCCTTTAAGAATGGGGCATCCTTCCGTGCCTGGCAGAGCCTGTCCGCCCACTTGGGGACAGCCAAGATAGAATGAGGCATCTGCCAGATGGTAATGGTGAGGTCCTGGTGAGGTGCCATCCAGGGCGGAATGGGGATCAGAGACAGAGACTAAGTCTAGGTGCTCTGCGAGCCTCTGTATCATAGGGCCCTGTTCCTCCGACTCCCAGTCAGAGAAATCTTTCATGGTCCTCAACAGGTCCGAGAAGGCAGGATCTTCTGGTGCAGACTTTGGAAAGACCTTGCCTTTCATCTCCTCATGGTGCTCCGGGAGCTCCTCTGAGGAATCTTCTCTCCCCTCTTAACTACCATCGCCGTTGTCCGCCTTCTCGACAGGACAGCGTCTGTTATCCAGAAGGGAGACGTCCTGCCGAGTCTTCCCCAAAATGTGGACAGTGGCTATAGATGAACTGCTTGGGGAAGGGGACCTGGGAGACCACAGTTGTGGGAGTCTAGTCTCCAGGTCTGAGACCAATTCCGACCAAGCCTCCTGCTACCAAAACTGGATTAAAGTCTTAAAATCCAGGGTAACCAGAGTTGGGGGTGGGTGGTGGAGTAGGCAGAGGCTGAGGGGGAGAGGGAGAAGGGATAACCAGTGGTGCATAATAGCCCTGGAATCCCGTAAAGTGCGAGTATGGACTGAATCCAGGGTAGAACTGCCCAAAATGACTCCAGTCCGGAGTGGAACCCCCGGGTAATGGTCCCCAAGAAGATACCATAATGGGTAATGCGGGACAGTTCAGGGTCTGGTATAAATCCCAGTCATCAGATCTGGTGTCAGGGGAACCACGTTGGACTCGCTATGCGTATATATGGGCTGAGGGTCTGGGCTGGAGACAGCACGTCAGGAACTGGCGTGGAACTATGCGACCCGATCCGGTGTCGGAGCCGGACAAAAGGGCCCTGGCGTCGGGACCAGATCCTGCACCGGGACCAAAGGCAGGGGCCGGTCAACCATCCCGGCTGCGGGACTGTCGTCAGGATAACCGGCATCAGAGGGGGCGCCGGAAGGCGAAGGAGGTGCCTCCACAGTAAGGCCTGTAGGCCAAAGAGGAGACTCCTTCTCCTTGACCCCAGAAGGAGAAGGCGGAGTAGACCCCGAAGCATCAACAGGGTCAATGGGCTCTCCACTACCATCGCCTGATGTACCTGCAGGGGAACTGGAGGATATGGGAGGAAGAAGGAAGGAGGAGGGGGGAGAGGGACTTTCTCCTCTGGTTCCGCGGACGCCGGTGAGGCGCTGTCAGGCCCTGAAGGGAGAACTGAACCCGAGCAGTCGTCAGGAACAGCCGACTTAGTGGGTGGGGTTGGGCGGTCAAGGAAGGAGCCCCCGGTCAGCTTACCAACCGGAGCCGGGAGAGTACCCACTGCCTGGGTAGACATCTTACTGGCTGCCACATAGTCCCTGGAGGAGCCGGGGGCCGATTTATCGGCAGAGGCGGTGCAGTCGTCGTCGGAGACGACGGCCGACTGATCCACTGGAGTTTTGTCTGACTTACCGTCCGATTTTCTGGACGGCAGCCGGTCCTTGCTCGTCGAGGGTCTGGCGTCGTCCACGGAGCGGCCCCGCTCCCTAGATTTCTCATTGCGTTTCTTTGATGGAGAAGATTTCTCGGACGAATCTCTGAGACGATCCATTTTGTTCTTGAGGGAAGCCAGGTGGGCTTTTAGCAGATGGGCCTCCAAAGCCTGCTGTCTCCTCTTTTTAGTGGATCTGGCACTCAGGGCAGGAGGAGACTGGATGGTCTGGGCCTAAACAGAGGACGCACTTGAGGTGACCATCTTTGTGCAGGATCTGCGTGCCACAGGACGAGCACTTCTTCTTGGGAGAAGACAGCAATGAAGAACAAAAATTTTGAGAAAAAAGCAGCAAGGGATAATCCGACGCGATAAACTTTCACGACGATCGCTATATGGAAGTGTGCAATGCGACTGACACAAGGCGACGGCGGGAAAGAACTGGAGGGCGGGCGTGAGGACCGCCCACTATATACAGTAACGCTGACGTTGGTCACGTGACGTCGGGTGGGCAGTCCCCAGTAAGGTATTGCTAGAAATGTCTGCCGTGCGGCCGGACACCAGGTGGCGCCAGTCTTATATGTGATGACCTACTGAAGTAACCCTCTCAAAGTAAGATCTGGAAATAACAGCCATACAAAGTCACAAAGCAAAACTAGCCGCTCTATTCCCCTACAGTTGATAAAAAATGGGAAAGGACAGAGGGCTTGCATGGCCTAAGGGAAGCGATCCTCTTTAAGATCTACTGTTACGCTAAGTATGTAACTGTTCCATCTTCTTCAAGGATATCTTTCCCCATAAGCCACAGCTTTAGAACGAGTCCCAAGCAATCTCAAAAGCCAACTGGGAGGATGGTGCAGTCTGTTTATGACAGAAGACCCTCCAATACAGCATGGCCAAAGCCTGCACATCTCCGAGAAAGAGAATCACCGATCGTCTGCCCAAATTAAATAACTAACCCTCTCTCCATCCGTTTCTCTTCCAGCCCTGACCGGGCGAACAACCCTGAAGAGGCTCCCTGCCCATGCTGGGATTCAGCTTCCTCTGGCCGCCATCCCCCTCCTTGACTTCGGCCACAAGAACTGCCAGGTAATCCACCGCTCTTCTCCCAGCACCGGCCTGAATCCTGGCGTAAAGCTCCAGCGATGACTGGCTTGCTTTCTGGGACTCCTGTCTCAACACTGGCTGCCGCTTGAATTAGTGACCTTGTAATTGGCTGAGCTTGGGAACCGAGGAATTCTCCCTAGTTGAAGCTGCAGCACGGGTCCTCGCTCCTCAGACTTGTTCCTTAACTGATTAGCCTGTTTCAACTGCTAAGCTAAACCACAGTGTTTTATCCCGCCCTCACACCCCATCCCCAGCCTCTATTAAATCAGCTAAAACCTCTCCCCTCACCTTACCTCCACACTGTCGCTCACTGGTCGTTTCTGCATATGGAATTTGTTGACCGCTGGATTTTGTGTCAGGCACCCCTACACCACTCAGTCACTGGGTTATGTGTTTATCTCTCTTCTATTGTTTACTTATATAAGTTGCTTGCACTACCTTAGGCTTCCTCATAGTATGCAACTATTTGTGAGTTGACTCTGCCTTTACCCTATTTTCTCTCCTGCTTGGGAGACACCCCCACCTAAACAATAATCCAGAGTTTAACCAAGTGCCTGAAACAAAACTAGCCATCCTCATTGCCAAACTCTTCTAACCAACCCAGTTTCTCCTACATGCTGTCTAAGCTCCATTTGAAATTGTGCTTCCTTTACCCCCAGGTACAGTTCTGATTATTTCACCCTGCCCTAAATACTAATTCTTCCTTCATTCCCTGGTACGTCCACTCTCCTGCTCTTTCTTATTGTTGCTTCCTCATCATGCCTATACTCGCGCCCTGTTTTCTTCTAACTGTCGTCATTTCCCTAACTTTCCTCCTCCTCACACACACCCTGCCCCCACCTCTTCATTTGTACACCACCTCTGTCACTCCACTCTTCACTACCTGGTCTCAAACACTGCTCGCATCCCATCTCCTCCTCTCCACACCTGGAATCACTACCCCTTCTGCCCCAGTGCCTCCCTCATAGCTGTCCCTATCTACAGGACACTTCTACACACCCTGTGCTTTCAAACTCCTACAGCTAACCTAGCCTCCCTCCACCCTAGTCATGCAAGAGCAATACCATGGCATAAGAGTATGAAACTCCACTATATAATCATTTCCCTCCTGCTCCTTTCGTCCGGTGACATACAGTGGCATCCCCCAGGAAGAAACCCAATTCTGCAGCACTCTGTAAAATGCTGCAGCAGACCTACTGAATGAAGTAATGCAGTTTCAATGGCAATTAGTCCCTTTTGTCATTCAGGAAAATGTGACACTGCCAGGATGAAGTGAATGACACAGTTTCCTGTATGACAAAGGGGACTAACTGGCAATGAAATTACATTGATTTATTCAGTAGGACTGCTGCAACATACTGCAGAGTGCTTTACAAGTGGGTTTCATCCTGGGGACGACACTGTAAATCCTAGCCCAAGACCCTTCTCCCAACTGGCATGATGTTCCCACCCTCTACCTCCAAAAACTCCCCTATCGGGCCCCTCTGTCCTGCCCCATGGCCTGAAAACTCTCCACCTAAATATCCGCAGTTTACTCCCTGAAATCAAGCTACTCCAGCAGCTTCGCTAGATCCATATATTATCAACCTGACAGAAACATGGCTTAACAGCAAAATGGCAGACCCACCTCTCACCATTCTGGGCTACTCTTTATCTAGGCAAGACCAGTTAGGAGGGGTGCGGGAGTGGCTATTTATGTCTCCTCAGCCATCCAATTCACCACCATCTTCTCAGCTTCTGTCCCAAAGCATACGAGGTACTTACTTTACAAATATTCCTCCCGTTCTCTATCCCCATTTTCACAGTTGGGGCCTATTGCCACCCTAGCCTAAACTCTTCTGTGGCTACTGACCTAATTACTTCCATAGTCTCTCATACCTCACAGAGAGAAGTCAATATCATGGGTGACTAACTTAAATTGGTTATCCCCTTCCCAGCTCAAAATAAACAACAACATTGCTGCCCACAACTTAACCCAGTTCATCCTTAAACCTACTGGGTTAAACCCTAAATCGAACAATCACTCCCTAATCGACTGGGATCTCACATCTTAGCCACACAGGGTTATTAAATCTGGGGTGCTATGTGATGCCTTAAGTGACCACTGCATAACCTACCTGGTACGTGGCATTCACCGTCCCAAAGCCCAGCACAAAATCATGGTGGCTTACTCATACAAGTCTATGAACCTTGCCCCGCACCTCAACGACCTATCCTTTACCAACTAGGCCCCTACTGGCACAGCAAACTCTACAGACACAGCCACAGACTATTTCAAAGGGAAATTCCTTGAAGAATGGAACCAGAATGTGCCTCTACGCCACGTCAGAATCTGTGGAAACCACCGTCCATGGATCTCCCGTGAACTTATAGCATGCCAAAATGCAAAGAGATCAAGCTTGAAAGCAACACAAAATCTCTAAACTTCCTAAAGACTATGACGCCTATCGTTGCCTTCACAAGTGCACTAAAACCACACCATCTTCAGGCAAGGCAAGGCAAATTTTATTTAAAAAGACGCCCATCCCGGAGGCTCTGGGCGCCGTACATTGATCAAATAAATACAACACACCACCATACAATCAATAGAATATACAGCTCCAAACAATTAAAACCTTATTTTGCTACTCAATTTGTTTCCTTATTAAAATTTAAACAATATAAGCTTATAAAACATAGTCAAGGAATGCCTGATCAAACAAAAATGTCTTTAGCATGACTTCAATAATGTTCGTCGCTGGTTCTGCTCACATCAGCTTTTCCTAAATGCCAAGAAGACAGTCTCCATGACCTTCAGCACTAGGTAGAGACTCTCTAGACTCCCCTCCTTGCCCATCTTCCATACCCTTGATAGGACAGTCCTTACAGACACCTCCTCATTCAGATATCTGGGGGTTTGGCTTGACCAACACCTCTCTTTCACTGGACATGTGGACACCATCCTAAAGATGTTGCACCCCAAGCTAGCTGCTTTATACAGGAACCAGAAGTACATCCCTCTCCCAGAAAGGCATGAACTTGTCCAGAAGATGATCCTCCCCATCTTAGACTATTGTGAAGTAGTCTACAATGCTGCTCCTAAGACCGCCCTAGCCAGACTGGATACCCTCTTCAATTCCTTCTGCTGCTTCGCTCTGGATGCTCCTCCTCTCACTCACCACTAACAGCTCTACCACTCCCTGGCATTCCCCTCACTAGAAAAAAGACACCTCTCCACTGTGCTAAAGTCATCTCAAAATTTTGGTTTCGCTCACTCCCTACCTATCTCAGCTCTTCCCTAATAGTCCCCCCCCGCCCATTCACTTAGGTCCTACGACTCCCATACCCTAAGTGTCCCTTGCCGCTTGTCCTCTGTCGGCCAGGCTGCCTTCACATATCGCTTCCCTAAACTGTGGAATTCACCCCCTCCCCAATTTGCCACTCCTCCTCCACCTCATCCATTTCCTAGGCCTTGCAGAATTTCCTCTCCATAAACTGCAACTGTAGCTGACCTCACCTTGTTACACCCCATGTCTCTATTTGTTACTCCATCTATTGCACTTATGGTCCTTGTCCACCATGTCTCTAACAACAAACTGTATTTTTTTTTTTTCTCAGAGTTCTGTTTCTGATGCTACTCACCCACCATATGTATATACAAAATACTAGGTACTATTGAAATGTTTCTCTTGTTGCTGTATGTCGAACTGTTTGTACTATCTGAAATGTTATCACTTGCTGTAATTGCTTGTGTGTCTTATTTCAATTCCCCTTCCCCCAGGAAACACCGTGAGACGAGCAACTTGTTTTTCAGTGTGCCCTTTCTGGTGAAACTCTTGAATAAATAAACAATGTCCAGACTGTGGCATTTCGCGAAGATGTGGACAGTACTCCAGGTGGCTGCAGTGCAGATGTCAACCGCACTTACATTTCTGAAACAAGCCACAGGTGTGGCCATACCCCTTGTGGAATGACCATGAACCACACCAGGAAGTTTCTTATCGTACTTCCTATAACAGAACATAATACAATGTGCAAGACATTTGGACAAGCACTGTTTTGAAACAGGGACATCCTCCTTCCCAGGTGTGAACAAAACAAAAAGCTGAGAGGATTTTTGCAGTCCTTGGTGCAACCAAGATAGTATCTCAGAATTCTATGCACCATCTAAAGTGTGGGAGCAATGCTTCACTTTGAATGGCATGCTCATGGTAATACACTGGAAGGTGGATAGTTTGATTTAGTGTAAACTCAGACACCACCTTTGGCAAAATCTTAGGATTAGTATGTGGAAAATCAAATAAGGAGGCTCACATATTTGAGCTTGCAGCTCTGAAATCCTGTGAGCTGAAGTGACTGCAACTAAAAATAACGCTTTCCAGGAAAGAAAGCATAAGCCACAACCCATGGCTGGCTCAAAAGTAGACAAACAAGCTTCTCAGGCACATAACTGAGGTCCCATGGGGGAAGAGAGACCAGACTGCGAACAGGAGGTTTCATGTGCAGAAGAATTCTTAAAAAGGTATGGAAGACCTCTAATTGAGCTACCGTACGCCCATCAACTGAAGCATGGAAAACTGATATACCTGCCAGATGCACCTTCAGTGAGGAATACCAAAGTCTGACAATGAGAGTAATCATTCCAACACTGCATTAACCAGACAAATAAATGGGTCCAACTATTTGGAAGTGGCCCACAAAGTGAAATGCTTCCATTTCAAGGAGTATGCATACCTGGTGAAAGGTTTTCTGGCTGCAACCAGTACATCGCCTATTTTCAGTGATACCCCAAACCTTGCAATGGCTATGTCTTCAGGAGTCAGGCATGAAGGTGCAGGGACTTCAGGTGCCAATGGACCACAGACCCCTTGTCCTGTGATAGCAGGCTTCTGCACAGAGGTAAGGGTACTGAACGCTCCACTGCTAGTTGTTGGAGCCGTAGATACCATATTTGTCGAGGACACAGAGGTGCCATGAGAATGAGGCTCACATCCACCATCTGTAGTTTCAGTACTATTCTGTATTAATGGAATGGGAGAGAATGCATACAGAAACCTCCCTTTCCAAGAGAGGAACAACATGCCTCACTTTGGGGGGGGGGGGTCTTTCCTGATCCCCTTAAGGAGGCGGTAGTTCGACCACTCCTAAAAAAACCCTCCTTGGATCCAGACTGTCTAGCTAACTACCGGCCTGTCTCTAACCTTCCTTTTGTTGGGAAGGTTATTGAGAAGGCGGTTGCGTTACAATTAGATGATCATCTTACAACTCACAATGTCTATAATACTCTCCAATCTGGTTTTAGGAAGAAGCATAGCACAGAGACTGCCCTTGTTCGGGTGTTAAATAACCTCCTAATGGCTAGAGAGCGAAAGGCATGTACCATTCTGGTCCTTCTCGATCTCTCTGCGGCATTTGACACTGTAGGCCACGGTGTGCTGTTGGAGCACCTGCAGATTTATTGTGGACTGTCTGGAACATTCCTCAAATGGTTTCAATCTTACCTCACAGACAGGTTTCAGAGGATTACTACTGGAATTTATTCCTCTGGTGCTCACTCCCTGCCCTGTGGGGTACCGCAGGGTTCCATTTTAGCGCCCATGTTGTTTGCAGTGTATATGCTGCCTTTAGGAGCTATCATCAGGCAATACAGCCTGGGTTTTCACTGCTACACAGATGATACTCAGCTGTATCTGCCCTTTCCACCCGGGCAAGATGGTGCTCTCTCCGTGTTAGACAGTTGCCTTACTGAGATCAGATTATGGATGAGTTCTAGCTGTCTGAGACTGAATCCTGATAAGACTGAGGTGTTGGTAGTGGACCCGGGTCACCCGGTGACGGGTTTGGGGGCTGGCCAACCACCGGGCTTATTGCTCGGTGGTATGTCGCTCACTACCTCTAATCGGGTACGACATCTGTGTGTTATTTTTGATGACGGCTTGACCTTAAAATCTCAGGTGTCAGCCGTGGTCAAATCCTCTTTTTTTCATCTGAGGAATATCACCCGGATCAAATACCTGGTCCCACCAGGTGATCTGCCAACGTTGGTCCATGCCTTTATCATTACCCATCTTGACTACTGTAATTCCCTTTACCTATGGCTATCTGGGGCTGATATCTGTCGCCTGCAGTTGGTGCAGAACGTGGCGGCAAGGCTTTTGACTGGGATCTCTAGATCCAGTCATATTACGCCTGCGCTCCGTGAACTGCACTGGCTGCCTGTTAGGTGGCGGATTACCTATAAGGTTGGTTTACTAACCTTTAAAGCCCTACATGATCAGGGACCCGGCTACCTGAAAGATCTCCTGGTACCCTTTTGCCCCCTCCGTTCTCTCCGCTCCGCCAACGAGGGATTGCTGGAGATTCCCAGGGTTCGATTAAAAACATCTGGATCTCGTGCTTTTGCTTTTTCAGCACCAACCCTGTGGAATTCTTTACCTCACTGGTTGAGAGATTGTCCAACCATCGAGAAATTTAAAAATGGTCTGAAGACATATTTATTTGGTTTAGCTTATCCTAGTTATGGCTATTAATTTTATCATTTTAATTTATGTATTTATGTGAATCTATTGTACAGCGCCTTGGCTTTGAAAGGCGCTTTATAAATAAAGACGATTTGATTTGAAAACTCCAGGCCCTGGAGCGAGTGAGCAAAAAACGCAGCAGTTTTGCATTGTGTGGGGACTCAATGAGGTCCAACTCTGGATGACCCCACTTTGAGAAGAGGTCATCTATCACTGAGGCCAGCAACTGCCATTCGTGAATCCTGGACTGTGACCTGCTTAGTTTGTCTAAGATATTTTGGACCCTTGGGAGACGGACGGCTGAAAACTCCATGTTTCAGAGTCCAGTATCACACTGTCAATGCTTCTTGACACAAAGAATAGGAATGAGCCCCCCCCCTTGATTGTTTAGGTAATGAATAACACTGAAGTTGTCCTTCTGTACTAGTAGATGACCCAGAGTCAGATGCTCCTGTAAAGTCTGCAAACTGTATAAGACAACGCTCATCTCTGGAACATTTATGTATCATCTGGCTTTCTCCTGGGTCCATGAACCATGAGTTTGGTAAGGGCCTAGACATGCTCCAGACATAGATCCTGATGCATCCGAGGTGAGAATCCGAATCAGACTTGGTGTTAAGAAAGGAACGCCCCTCAGAAGGTGTTGCAGTCCAGCCATCACGTCAGTGTTTTGCATAAATGGGACGTGATGAGCACCTTTTGGCCCACGCTGTCCTGTCAACTGGTCCCACTGCACTACCAGTGTCCATTGTGGTATCCACATATGCAGTCAAGTCAGTAGTACAGTCACAATGGTTGCCACCATGAATCCCAGGAGACTCAGGAAAGTTCTGGCTGGGATTTAATAACTGCTGTATACCAGTTGCACTGGAGTCATCAGACGTTCTGCCCTGCCCAAAGATGGAAACACTCTGCCCTGTTCTGTATACAGGACTGCCCCTATATACTGCAGCCTCTGGCAAGGGGTCAGTACTGACTCTGATATATTCACTGTCACCCCAGGTTTTTGAGCAATTGCCTTGTTTGGGATACAGTGTGTTTAAGTTGGCTCTTGGACTTGGCTTTCAATAGCCAATCATCTAGGTATGGGAAGACACACAGGCCTTCCCTGCAAAGGGTTGCTGCCACTACCACCAAGCATTTAGTGAAGACCTGAGGCACAGAGGAAAAGTCAAAGGACAACACTCTGAACCAGAAGTGCTCCCCTTCCAGGACAAACCTCAAATATTTTCTGCGATGCTGCCTTTTCTTGATATGAAGGTATGCATCCTTCATGTCCAGAAAGCAGATCCAGTCTCATTTGCAACAGTGGAATCAGATTTTGTAGAAGACCATGCAAAACTTTTTGTACTCTATGCAGAAGTTTAAGTCTAGCAGGTTTAGCACAGGTCTGAGAACGCCTGTCATTTGGGGATCACGCAGTATCAGGATTAGAACCTTTTGGCTTACTAGTACAAAGAAACAGGTTCTATGGCACATTTGTTTAGTAAATTATGTACCTCTTCTTTCAAAATGGCCAGGTGACCCGGCAGGTAAGCTGAAAGAGATGGACAATGCTCTGGAGGGGTGTCCAGCAATTCCAGGGCATATCCCTTTGAAATTATCTCCAGGTCCCATTCATCTCCCTCCACTGTGTTAAATGCAGGAGAAACTGACCCTCTATTACCACCTCCTGCAGTTGAAGTGGTGTAGGGGGGATCCAAACCAAAATAAAAGATTTGTAGAAAACCAACGACCACATAAATACTCTACATAAATAGAGACGGGAGACGCCAGGTGCTGCGACTGTAAAGCACCAAACCGGGTGGTGAAAAAAACACGTACATATGCATAAGCAATGAAGCCAGAAAAAAAGGCATACCACTCCGATGTATATTATTGGTGCATCTCGAATCCAAAAGGTAAGCAGTAAGCCATCAACGCACCACGAGCGAAACCCGGAAGAGACAAGCGGACCAACCGTCACGACGTCACACTCACGCTTACGTATCGACTACCACGTCTTCTTCAGAACGTGAGTTAGCTCATAATCTGTCCCCCTTAGATACAGGGATCAAGTAAAGCAATATAGCACATTAAAAATATACATACATTTCAAAATACCTACAAAGAATCAAAACCACAAAATATAAAATAATTAACAAAAGAACATCAATTGTAGCAAAGGGAAAAGAGCCGGACAAGTCATAATCCCTAATAAACCCGGCTAGAGCACGGACAAGTCATAGCCAGATATACTATATATGTGCCACCGTGTTAAAACCAGAACAAATAGTGCAAAAAACTATTAAATTACTGAAAATCATAACAATAATGGTAATAAAACTACAAAACACCAGAAAGGGGGCAGAGCCGGAAAAGTCATATCCCCATTATGTGGACAGAGCACGACACAGGTCATGTCCACACATACTAACATTAACTATAAAAACTGTATAAAGGGTTTAGTCATTCAAACCATAGTACCATAGTATTTAATTCAAAATCCAAATGCCTCTCTTTGTAAGATCCTAAATTGAAGTCTCCACCACGAAACCAACTCCACTTTCTCCAAACCGACATATCTCAATGTTGCTGGAGATCCATGTTTAGCTTCATGGTAATGACGTGCTATCGCATATTCCATATTAGCATTCCTAATGGCTCCTTTATGTTCTCCTATCCTCAACTTTAGATTTCTTTTAGTTTGACCCAGTAACATAATCCACAAGGGCAGGTCAGCATATAAATAACCCTTGAGTGTTACAATTAATAAAGATTGTATCTCATAACTTTTACCAGAGCGTGGATGATGAAAAATCTTTACATCTGACGTGTTGGAACAATGTACAGATCTACCACATCGATAGTTGCCTTTGGAAAGGTAGCCAATTTAGTTGTTGCATATCATTCACACAGGGAATATCTGAATTTACCAACAGATCTTTTAAATTTTGTCCTTTTTATATGAAATTAAAGGACGATTCTGACCAATATGTTTCAATCTCCCATCTGAGTTGATAATATTCCAGTGTTTATGTATAATGTGCCCTACTTTAGGTGCCAAATGATTGAATTCAGTAGTAAAAATTAGTTTATCCATTTCCTTTTGATCTTGTACATTGGGAATTAATAGTGTCTCTCTCTCTATTTCATTCAGTGAATGTAAACTCTAACAAAACTCCAGGTTCATAACCTCTATTAATAAATCTATCAGTAATGTCCTTTCTCGCTTCACAAAAAGATACATTATCAGAGCAAATACGCTTAGCTCTGATGTATTGTCACTTAGGAACATTCTTGATTATAGATTTAGGATGACAGCTCTCAAAACGTAAGAGTATTGCGGGACATGGGTTTTCTATATAATTTTGTTGAAAGGGATCCATCCTTCTTTTCTATCAGCATATCCAAAAAAGAAACATTGTCTCTACTTTTAGAATAGGTGAACTTAAGATGTATACTGGTATGATTTATATATTCGATAAAATGTTCAAGTTCAACCTCAGAGCCTCTCCAAATCATCAGACAATCGTCTATGTATCGCTTCCACAACTTGATATACTTCAAAAAAGTATTATTGGATGGATTATATATGTTTGTTTCTTCCCATTCACCCATAAATAAATTCGCCAAACTAGGAGCAAAGGTCATACCCATTGCAGTCCCTTTTATCTGAATATAGAAAGAACCATTGAACCAAAAATAGTTTTGTTCCAACACAAATCTCGCCAGTTCCAGTATAAAATTTGAACTAGGTTTGCTTTTTTCCCTTAAGCTCAAATGTTTAGAGAGAGACTGCAAACCTCCCTCATGAGGTATGTTGGAATATAGGCTTACCACATCTATAGTAACTAATAGATCGGACTCAGATAACGATACATTCCGGAGCATCAATAAAGCATCTTTAGCATCTTTAACATAGGACTGCAAATTAGGCACAAATTTTTGTGCAAAAAAGTCAACAAACTTGGACATGTTTTCAGTTATAGACTCATTAGCAGAGACAATAGGCCGACCCATAACAGGAAAAGTATTTTTATGTACCTTGGGTAAAAGATAGAACACAGGCTTCTTTGAGCAAATATCTTCAAAATTCAACTTCCTTTTTGGTAATATCACCTGATAGAAAACCAAGTCAATGAGATTATCCGCTCTCTGTTTAATCAGGGTCACGGATCTCTTCGATCTTCTTATAAAACTCTTGATTATTTAACTGTCTCATGGCTTCCTCAATATGACTGAGTTCCCCACACAACTACAGCACCACCTTTATCCGCTTGTTTAATCACTATCGAACCCAGATTTTTTAATTCCTGTATGGCCTGTCTCTCAGCTCTGGTAACATTTTGTGCACAATATTCACTTTTATTATTAACAATCAATTTATGCACATCGTTAGAGACCAAATTACAGAACGTATTAATCGTGTAATTCAAATGGGGAGGGTTGAAGGACGAGGGCTTTTTAAAAGGGGTATCTTCTCTTGTAATTTCATGGGTGGGGGGCATAACCATATTTGAATTGAAAAAATCTTTCAAGAGTAACTTCCTAAAAAATCTAAATAAATCCAATTCAATTTGAAAAGGATTAACTTTAGTAGTGGGTACAAAGCTTAAACCTTTAGATAACACCTGTATCTGTATAGGAGTTAACACTACATCCGAAAGATATATGACCTCCAATTCAGATTCCTTGGTCTCGGAGATCTCCTCACCCCCCCCAATTCTGTCTCCCTCTGTAATTCTGTCGCCCTCTGTTGCCTCTCATACCGTTCCCTCTTTCTCCTCCCCTTTCCCCTTCGTGTTCTGTATGGTTTAACAAACCCAAGTCTTGACTGTTGTCTAAAAAGCGTCTATTTTCATTCAATCTCTGATGGTCTTGAGATCGCTATCTGGTCCGAGGAAATATTCATTTCATCTCCATGCGAAGATACTGAATAGGGTTGTGGAAAAACTTTCTTTTATTTCCTGCCAGGTATATACATTTCCTGTTTTATAATCATTTCATCCCTAACATATTTCTTCTGTTTATACTGCACCAAGTCCGTCTGAAATTTAACTATAGACAAATTGGTTTTACCAGAGGAATCAAAATCTATAGGTGAGAATTTTCTTTTAATTTCTCCAACAAAGTACTTAATTCCTGAGTAGCTAGATCAGATTCTTTAATTGCTTTCTTAATAGTAAGTAACATTAGATCATAGCTGCATTTATTCAAGATTCTCTCCCAATCATGTAAATAATCCAAATCATCCATACCAAATGAAGGAGGTTTTTGGATCCTCATACCTTGTGGGAACCTACGCTCCCGCCAGTATTGTGATAAAAAAGCCGCATGTAAATCGAATCTAATGACTTTTTTCTGTAGATATTCATAATGCCTAAAATCCACATTGTCTCTTAGTCCAGACAGGCCTACTCCAGAGAGCAGCGCCTGTACTCTATCAACTGGCAGTAAAATATCCTGACCAGTTTCGTCAGAGAGAAGGATAAACCTTCCACCGTGGGTTGGATATAAGCCATAATAAAAACTCTGGAGCCCTCCACCGGCAGCGTCAACTCCTTAAGCTGCCAACAATTTTAAATGACAAAAAACACGATGTCCAAGAAAAAAATTACAAGGACCGTGGAGGCTCATAAACACAGAGTAATACACAATACCCCAGGAGTTGTAAAACCAATGTGCCGTACAAAAAGGAAAACAGGGGTCAGCAAAGTAAGGCTATACAAATAAATCCTTTAATAAAAGATTTGTAGAAAACCAACGACCACATAAATACTCTACATAAATAGAGACGGGAGACGCCAGGTGCTGCGACTGTAAAGCACCAAACCGGGTGGTGAAAAAAACACGTACATATGCATAAGCAATGAAGCCAGAAAAAAAGGCATACCACTCCGATGTATATTATTGGTGCATCTCGAATCCAAAAGGTAAGCAGTAAGCCATCAACGCACCACGAGCGAAACCCGGAAGAGACAAGCGGACCAACCGTCACGACGTCACACTCACGCTTACGTATCGACTACCACGTCTTCTTCAGAACGTGAGTTAGCTCATAATCTGTCCCCTTAAATACAGGGATCAATTAAAGCAATATAGCACATTAAAAATATACATGCATTTCAAAATACCTACAAAGAATCAAAACCACAAAATATAAAATTAACAAAAGAACATCAATTGTAGCAAAGGGAAAAGAGCCGGACAAGTCATAATCCCTAATAAACCCGGCTAGAGCACGAACAAGTCATAGCCAGGTATACTATATATGTGCCACCGTGTTAAAACCAGAACAAATAGTGCAAAAAACTATTAAATTACTGAAAATCATAACAATAATGGTAATAAAACTACAAAACACCAGAAAGGGGACAGAGCCGGAAAAGTCATAGCCCCATTATGTGGACAGAGCACGACACAGGTCATGTCCACACATACTAACATTAACTATAAAAAACTGTATAGTTTAGGAATGCTAATATGGAATATGCGATAGCACGTCATTACCATGAAGCTAAACATGGATCTCCAGCAACATTGAGATTTGTCGGTTTGGAGAAAGTGGAAGTTGGTTTCCGTGGTGGAGACTTCAATTCTAAGATCTTACAAAGAGAGGCATTTTGGATTTTTGAATTAAATACTATGGTACCTTATGGTTTGAATAACGAACTCCCTTTATACAGTTTTTTATAGTTAATGTTAGTATGTGTGGACATGACCTGTGTCGTGCTCTGTCCACATAATGGGGATATGACTTTTCCGGCTCTGCCCCCTTTCTGGTATTTTGTAGTTTTATTACCATTATTGTTATGATTTTCAGTAATTTAATAGTTTTTTGCACTATTTGTTCTGGTTTTAACACGGTGGCACATATAAGTATACCTGGCTATGACTTGTTGCGTACTCTGGCGGGTTTATTAGGGATTATGACTTGTCGGCTCTTTTCCTACAATTGATGTTCTTTGTTAATTATTTTATATTTTGTGGTTTTGATTCTTTGTAGGTATTTTGAAATGTATGTATATTTTTAATGTGCTATATTGCTTTAATTGATCCCTGTATTTAAGGGGACAGATTATGAGCTAACTCACGCTCTGAAGAAGACGGGTAGTCTATACGTAAGCGTGAGTGTGACGTCGTGACGGTTGGTCCGTTGTCTCTTCCGGTTTCGTCGTGGGCATTGATGGCTTACTGCTTACCTTTTGGATTGAGATGCACCAATAATATACATCGAGTGGTATGCCTTTTTTCTGGCTTCATTGCTTATGCATATGTACGTGTTTTTCACCACCGGTTTGGTGCTTTACAGTCGCAGCACCTGGCATCTCCCGTCTCTATTTATGTAGAGTATTTATGTGGTCGTTGGTTTTCTACAAATCTTTTATTAAAGGATTTATTTGTATAGCCTTACTTTGCTGACCCCTGTTTTCCTTTTTGTACGGCACATTGGTTTTACAGCTCCTGGGGTATTGTGCATTACTCTGTGTTTATGAGCCTCCACGGTCCTTGTAATTTTTTCCTTGGACATCGTGTTTTTTGGGATCCAAACCAAGTCATGCTGAGCCAGTGGGGGCACCTCCACCGGCTTTAGAGGCCTTAGAATGATCTTCTGTGGGAGCTGGCAGGACTCCACCACCCTTACCTTGGCCTTGCTGATGGTAGGCTTGACGGCCACCTCTGGCAGCAGGCTGGCGAAAAGATCCTCTACCAGGTATGGGGTACAAGGATTTCACTGACCTTAAAGCCATTCTTGAGGCTCGAAGGTCCTTAATGCCTCATCTACATGATCTCCAATCAGTTTTGTAACTCTATAAGGAGCACTCAGCACTTTTTGTTGCACATCTGTTGCAAACCCAGCCACCCTAATCCAAGAATACTTTCTCCTGCAGCCCTGACAGATGCATCTGAAGCATCACCTACTGGGTGTAGCAGGTGTTTGCCTACCTTAGCACCTGCATTCAGATTTTTAAGCAATGAATTCTTGGCTGTACCTCCTGGGAAGGCCTGAGCTGCAGCTCTGGTAGAATTCCAAAGGCTATTATGGTACTTAATCACATGAGCCTGATAGCAATACACAGGCCTAATAAGGGAGAGGCATATGTTCACTTGACCATCACATCAAGCCTCCTGGATTCCTTATCAGGTGGTAGGGTACTCATATGTCTTGGTGCCCTGGATCTATCATGGGAAGCCATTATGACCACAAAATCTGTTTCTAGCTGGTTAGCATAATAAGGCTTGGCAGCAGGGACAGGGAACTGCTTGTCAGCCTTTCTGGGTACAACTGGTATGGAATTTGGCATATACTGGGCAGCAAAGGCTGCATCCTCCAAGGCAGGATAAACTGGAGGAACAACGATGGAGGGAGTGCAGGGAACCTCCAGAAACTCCATCAGATTCTTTTTGGAAAAATCCTCTTCTTGCATAGCAAACCCCATAGCAGTTTGCATCTGTTGCATCACTGTCTGAAAAGTGGAATCTTCAGGAGGAGATCTGGGTGTGTAAACAACAGAGTACTCACTGCAAGAGGATAAAGTACAGCTAGAATGTGGTTCATAATGTTCTTCATATCCTACCCTCCTTTTCTTAATCCTCCTCCATTATAAGGTCTGGATTAACTTCCCCCTCGTCTTCAGCATCTCTGTTCGGCAATGGGAATAGAAGACTTCACTGGCGATGCTGCCAGTCATTGCTCAGGAGGTACTTGCTGTGTACTAGCGGAGGAAGTAGATGAGACCTGCGATGCAGTAACCCCCGTCGATGACAGTGCAGGCTGCAAAGGCAAGCTTGGCAGAATGTGCTGCATCATATCTGAAAATAACACCAGCACTGTCTGCGCTTGGCACAACGCCCTAGCCAGGGGCTGTGACCCCTGGAGTCAACGCCAAGCCTGCCCCAGATGATGACATACCATCCATGGTAGGTACAGCAGTGCCTGAACCAAGCCCTGACCTTGGTGTGTGGTTGACAGTCCGGGGTGGGGGGGCTGATGCCACTCCTGCCAGAGAGGACGATGACTATGCAGGTTGTCTGGGTACAGGTCCCAATGGTGACACAGATCTTGTTTGGGAAGCTGATCTATCCTTATTCTTATATTTGTGCTCATGTCTCGAAACTGCTCTTTCATGGTCTTTTGACTTTGACTATCGTAACTTGGTCCATGGGACTAGTGACGCGTCTTTCCGACACTGGGATTTCTGCATGTCCACTCAAGTTTTTTCTAATAAAAACTTCTCAAACACCCTTTTTTCTGCATCGCCTTGTTGGTTAATTGAAACCCTGGCAAATTTCACAAGACCTAATGCTGTGCAAGTGTCCTAAACAGCAGTCACACACATCATGGGTGTCGTCCTTGTATATTTTTACGCTGCACTTGCAGTTCCGGAGCAATGCCATTGGTTTCGGTAGCTTACAGTAGTCAGTGGTATCACTAAATTATTAGTGATTACTAAAGAAGAAACTAATAAATGACAGGAGTTTGGCATCACAGTTTCCACAGTAAACATAGAAACATAGATTTTGTCGGCAGATAAGGACCGCTTGGCCCACCCAGTCTGCCCATTTCCCTACCTAATGGATAAGCTGCAGATCCTAGTTAACCAGCAGCCTACTTCTTCCTACCCCAACCCCCTAGAATTGCCTTATGACTGTCCATGCATGCTTGAATTCCACCACTGTTTTGACTCCACAACCTCCTCCGAAGGCCGTTCCATGCATCCACAACCCTCTCTGTGAAAAAATACTTCCTTAAATTACCTCTGAGCCTCCCCACTTATCTTCAAATTGCCCCTTGTTCTTGCACACCTTTTTTGAAAGATGCTACCTCTTTGGACTTTGTTGATTCCCTTGAGGTACCTGAAAGTTTCTATCATGTCCCCCCTCTCCCTCCTTTCCTCGAGGCTATACATATTTAGCTCCTTAAGTCTCTCTTCATATGTCTTCCGGTGCAGACCCTGCACCATTTTAGTTGCCCTCCTCTGGACAGCTTCCATCCTGTCTGTGTCTTTGCGAGTGGTTCTGACTAGTACAGTCAACGAGGGGAAAAAAACTGAGGAAAGATTGGGCTACCGACGTTTATGTAGACGCTGACACATGACATCGTTGTGGGTGGCCCCCAACTAGCAAAGGTTTCCATGTGGTCCTAGTGCTGACGCGAGTATAGTTCCAAAGGTGTGGCCTAAGGGAAGAGAAATCCACAAAGATCTTGTAGATCTGCGACAAAAACTGTGATGGTGCTGAGAACAGCTAAATACTCAGTGCAAAGCATAAAAAATAACAAAACACAAACTAGAAACTATGAGGCCTACGCAAGTGAAACCTGAAGCTGGCCCCTCGAAGAGGCATACTCTCATCAGTGGGGGGACTGGAAACTGAGGAGGCTGAGGCTGGCATCACTGTTTATGTTGTTAGTACACGTAACGTGCGCATGGTACGTACTGGCCTCATTCGTTAAAACTCCAGTAGGGTCCAAGTTTTTCTCGCCCTAAAAACCAAAAAACGGGGCTCTATTGAGCAGACTGATCTGTAATTATACAGCTGCATTATGTCAAAACTATAGTTAGCTATTACGTAGTCAAAAAGTGTAGTAACACAACTGTACTAGGATGTGACTTCCCCATATCGTTAGCCTTGTTGACACTGTCTGTATTTTGTTGTTTGCTCTACCTGGCAATATGTTATGTATCCTGTTGCTATCTTCCTAACAACCTGTTATGCCTGTAATCCCACATGCTGTTATCTACCTATCTACTTGTTATGCTGGATGATCCTGTATGTTACCTTGACTATGCCTGATGCTTTGTATGTAGCTTGTATCCTCCCGGGTCGCACCTGAAAATAGGCGCTTGGATGTCTAGTGTGCTTACCTGGTTAACAAAAGCAAATAAAATAAATAAACTGTAGAAAACTGAATTTGGGTGCCAAAAACTATAGTGATATAAAGCAATTTAAGTATGGATGTAAAAACTGTAGCTATATAACTATTAGTTTTATTTTATTTTTTGTTTCATTTGGTGACTGGGTAAGTACACTGGACTAGAGGCCCTTTTACAGGCACTGCCCAGGTCACTGAAAAGGTACAAATACATCAAAAGTCAAGTTACATTGAGATAAATTGATTGTAGAGTATGAGACATTGCCAGTTCTTTAAAAGCCAAGGCATACAAAATTGCAGCACTCAATTATTTTGTTGTCAGAACTATAGTGATATATTGGCATTATGGCCACAACTGTAATAATACATCTGTATTAGGTCAAAGCTATAGTAATATGACTATAATGTTGTCAGAACTCTAAATATCACTGATGTCAGAACTGTATTATGGTGCCTTAACTACAGCAATGTAACTGTACTAAGTGAAAAAGTACAGTTATGTAAGAATTTCCCATAACAACAGATCTTCAAGACAAGCTCTTGCAACAGGAAATGACTGGTAGAACTAAGCCACAAGGCGCCAGGACCATTCAGAAACCTTTCATGCTAGCAGTGTACCTTGGGGGACTGCCCAACACCAACGTCAATCCGCTGACATCGGCCTATCCTATAAAGGCAGCAATCCCCCACACCCTCCTCAGTTCTTCTGCCAGAGACCCGGAACGGGCAGCAAAGAAGAAACTGAGGGGGTTTCCCTGAGAGCCAAAACTAAGAAAAGAGAGAGAGAGAGAGAGAGCGAGCGCAGAAGACTCACTCACGTGGGAGAGGAGAAAGGCAGACAGAGAGCAGGGCAAAGGAAAGAGGGAAAATTAGAGCCTGCTATAAGAGCTCCTCTCGAAGATCTACTGTTACGGTAAGTTCTTATGTAACTGTACTGTCTTACTTTGAGGAATGCTCTTGCAGTAGGCAATCACCAGTAGGACTAAGTCCCAAGCAGTTTCAGAAACCAAAGGAAACAGCAGCGGGAGGAGGAAACATAGTAGTCAGAGGCTCAAGAGAGAAGGCCCTGGAGAAGGCTAGGCCAAAGTTAGCCCTACACCTAGAGGCGACGTCCAGGTGGTACTGTTTAGTGACGGTATGGACAGAGCTCCAAGTGGCAGCTACACAGATGTCTGCAGCAGGCACATTCCTGAAACAAGCTGTGGAAGCACCCACATCTGGTAGAATGGCCCTTAACAACTCCTCAAAGTTCCTTGTTGTACTTTTGGTAACAGTAAACAATGCTATTTGCTAGCCACTTAAACAAACACTGTTTGGACACAGGAGCATCATCTCTCTCTCTTCAAGGTGAATGAAACAAACAAGTGGTCAGATTTCCTCAAAGTCTTAGTCTACTGTATATAGTAACTCAAGATTCAATGCACATCCAAAAGTATGGATGGAGCAAAGCCTCCCTTTTATTAGAATACTCTGGAAAACAAACAGGCAGGCAGATGGATTGATTCAAAGCAAACTCTGATACTATCTCAGGAAGAAACTTAGGGCTGGTACGCAAACACACCCTGTCTTTGTGAAAAACCAAATAAGGTTTCCTTACACATGAGAGGCAGACGCTCAGAAATCCTTCGAGCAGAAGTAACAGCAACTAAAAAGAGCACTTTCCACGACAGATAGCACCGCTTGCAGCTCGTGGCTGGTTCAAAGGGAGGTAAAGAAGTTACATAAGAACTTACCATAACAGACCTTTGAGAGGATCTCGGTTATCAGGTAACACCACTGGAACCTTCACCATCAGTGAAGGGGACTCCACATGGAAGATTTTCAGCAGTACAACTGGGGCCACCGACGCCCTCGACATCCACTGATGTCAATAACCCTATATAGGTGTGAGCAGCCCCGCTACCTCCTCAGTTCCTTCCTCCCAGAAACTAAGGGAGCTAGGCTCTTGCCATGGGGGACTTGAGGAGAGAGGAAGATGCCCAGACCTGAAGGAAAGGCTGGATACAATGGACAGCCAGTTCCTAAACAGTAGTCCAAAGAAAGGGGATGTTGGAAGGGAAAATATATCTGATGACTGAGATCCCCTCGAAGATCTACTATTACAGTAAGTTCTTATGTAACTGTTCTATCATCTTTGGGGGTACCTCATTCATCGGATAACATCGTAGGAACAAGTCCCAAGTAGTTACAAGTGCATAACAGTCTGGGAAGAGGGCTCTCCATAAATGTAAGACAGGAGTCCCTGTAACACAATCCTGCCAAATCCTGCATGGGCTCTTCAGGCAATGTCCAGACTGTAGTGCTTGATGAAAGTATGGACTGTACTACTGGTAGCAGCCGCACAAATGTCAGAGGCTGAGACCCCACGGTAGCCTCGGCTACAGGAGGGCACACTCTGCCCTGGAGCACTCTCCCCATGACAAATCAAGGCTCCTGTCCTAAAGCCTCAGCTACAGGAAGGCACACACTGCCCTGGAGCACTCTCCCCATGACGACTCAAGGCTCCTGTCCTAAAGCCTCGGCTACAGAAGGGCACACCCTGCCCTGAAGCACTCTCCCCACGATGACTCAAGGCTCCTGTCCTAAAGCCTCAGCTACAGGAGGGCACACCCTGCCCTGGAGCACTCTCCACACGACGACTCAAGGCTCCTGTCCAAAAGGTAATTCGCCAGTCCTAACAGCGCCTAACAGCTTTTGCATTCCTTTGGTGTTTGAATTTTGGCGCAGTTTTCACCTGGATCGCTGCCCTGTTTTAATTGCCAAAAATGACTGCATAAACGCACGGGACTTGCACCAGCTACTGTACTACCTAAACCATTATACTAAATATGTGCTCACTAGGTGGGACATTGAAATTTAATTTTAATTCTGTATCTCAGCTACCGGTTGCTTACTTGAACGTGGTGCCAAAAACCTGGATGTTGAGTTTTCTGTGGCTAATACAGCATTATGTGTCAGATTAGTTTGCTGTAACTCAATATTTACTGCTAGAAACAAATTAAGCTGCTGACCTAGCTGTTCAGACCGGGAAAACCTGAAACCTCTTTTTTGATTGGTAAATCCCCAGTCAACCCCCATTTACATCTCTGTCCCTATTTTAGCCGATCCTCTTAATTCTACTGGACGGCTGAACTATGCTAGAAAGAAACCTTGCTGCTAGCAGCAAAGAGCTGCTGTAACTCAAGTCACATAGCCAGCAGCTCAGTAGGGAGACTGAGCAGCTAGCCGCGTACCAAGCGCTTTTATTTTCCCCCTCAGAATCAGTACAAGAACTGCATGACTCGCTCTGCACAGTCAATGCTAGCAGCTGCTGAAAGTTAACTCGCATCGGGAGACTGAAATTAACTGTTAGAACTTCTCTTCTGGCTTTACTAAGCTAGCAGCTGCTCTATAAATCAAATCACAGTGCCAGCAGCTGAACTGTACTGCAACAACTGCTCCGAGCTTGCGGGTGCTCCTTCCCCACAGTGCCTCTGGACTGCTCCCCCCCCGCCCACCACCACTCCACCCTTAGCCAGCACTAGTTATATAGGGTGAGGCTTAGCGTAAACCACTCCCAGAAGTAAATTAACTATCTCCTCACTTTACCATTAGCAGTTTATATTTCTTGACTGCTAGAGGGCGCCTGGTATTTTGTTCCATCTTTCTAGCTCCCTTATCATAACGCTGCTAGCAAATGACTGTGTTATTCCTAAATTGAGCCTCCCTCCTACACACCCCACTTCATGACCCAATCATTTAAAGTCAATATGGCCAGAAATCTCTGTACAATATTCCTGCTAGTATCTATTTTTTCCTACCCTCATATGGTTCCCTTTATTATACTACCCACCAACCAGGAACCATCATAACACCTACCTTGATGTCTCTAGGCTCTCCATTATACGTTTGCCACTTCACATGCCCAGTGACACCTCCCCACTTCTTGTCCATTACAAGTTCATCTACCACTTAGCCTACACTCTACATAAATCTTCGCTGCTAAACCCCACCCTGTCTTCCCCTTTCATCCACTGCAAGCTTTGGTACCTGCTACTCCTAGCTGGGGATACTGAGCTTAACCCAGGGCCTGCAAATAACTTATTACACATTGATTCTAATTGGAATGACACTAAGGGCCTCCGCACTGTGCACCTGAATATCAGAAGCCGTCTTTGTAACATAGTGGACCTTGAAGCCTGAGTTGCTCAATATCATCCTGATATCCTCTGCCTATCAGAAACATGGCTAAAACCTTCCACCCCGATTCCCTCTGCTCACTACCAAATTACAATCTAATCAGACAAGACAGGCCCTCAACAAAGCGTGGAGGTGGTGTTGCTATTTTCTATAAATCATATTTGTTACTATCCCACGACGTCACACATACCCTAACTCACTGTGAAGCAATCCATGCAACCTTACAGCTAGGCTCCAAGAAATTACACAGAGTCTGTGCCTATAACCCACCTGCTGGTGGTAGCACCGGTCTTGAAGAACTCCTCTCCCAAGTGGACAGCACCATCGGCCGAAATGAAGCCCTTATACTGGGAGACCTCAACCTAAACTGGACTAGTAAATCAAACCAGTCCTCTCATACCACTGTTCAAGGCCACAACTTTCACCAACTAATCACAGGCCCAACCAGGGTCATGGCTCCCCCACGGACTAGTACACTTATCGACTGGGTCCTTACAAATTGCCCTGACAGCATAGTATTTGCAGGCACCCTTGCAGATGCACTAACTTTTCACACCCCAATCTACTGCATCTGGCGCTCTACCAGTAAACTTTCTCCTCCTCCAAAACCCATCACCTTCCGCAACCTGGCCAACTTGAACTTAACACAGTTTACACATGCTCTCTCTTTGATTGACTGGTCACCCATCTACACCTCTGCTAATGCCCAGTCGGCACTTGACTATGTCCTGGCCCAGTCTGGTCTGCTTCAAGACACCCACGCTCCTCGTGTCACTTGTATTCGTGGAACTCAGGCTAAATGGTTAACAAAAGACATACTTAACCAAATAAAGGCCAGGGACAGAATGTGGTGGCATTTCAAAGCCTCTGGGTCCCAAATTGACTATAACTACCGATCTCTGAGAAACACATGCAAAAGAAACACTCGATTAGTTACAAGCTCTTTTGGCAAAGACCTGCCTGCAAAAGCTGCAGGGGACTCTAAGAAGTTCTGGTCAACCATAAAAACCCTCCTTGGAGCTAACAATTGGCTTACTCAAGTGATATGGTGATAAATGGCATACACTGCAATAATCCGATGACTATTGTCAACGCTTTCAGTCGCCTCCTCCCAGACCTAACCAGCTACCTGGCTACCTTCCCACATGTACACACCGCTTCCCCTTCCGGTGATACTAAACCTCTTCACATCCATCCTCCCTTTAGGTTCTGGAGCATTACAAGAGCAGAAGTTCTAAAACTGCTACTCTCCATCCCTGACAGTACCAGTTCGGGGTCTGATGGTCTGGAACCAAAGCTCCTAAAAGCTGCTGCCCCTCTCATAGCCTCTCTCCTAACCAAAATCTTTAACCTATCTGTATGCCATGGTCTAGTTCATAACAGCTAGAGTTACACCCATACCCAAAAAGGGTGATTCAAAAGAAATCAAAACTACCATCCCATTGCAATTTTCTCTGCACTTAGCAAAATCTTGGAAAATATAGTGGCCACTCAATCCACCGAATATCTTCAGAAGTATAACCTTCTCTCCTGTTCTCAGCACAGCTTCCTCAAAGGCCACAGCACTTCCACCGCCCTCCTCAAACTCTCAAACGACATCTATGCTTCCATGGACTCAGGCCTCATGACAGGTGTGGTTTTCATCGATTTAACCAAGGTTTTTGACCTGGTTAACCATTCCCTTCTTCTTTCCAAACTACGCTTCCTAGGCTTCTCCACTGATGTAGTGGCTTGGTTCAATAGCAATCTGACCGACAGAAAGCAGGCAGTAGTTTTCAACTCTGCCATATCAGATCTTTCATCTATACAGGTTGGCATGCCCCAGGGCTCTATACTTGGCCCCTTGCTCTTCTCAATCTTCATTAATGACATCCCGTTGCTTGCATTCACCTGTTCATCTCTGCTCTACGCAGATGACCTAGTCATCTACCAAAGTGCAAGAAACACTGCCAACATAAACCACCTTCTTGCCTTGGATTTCGCAAGCATTCAGTCTTGACTAACAGAGAAAAAACTTGTTCTCAATACCAGCAAGACACTGATTGACTGCATTACCAGATCAGGCCTCCCCCATCCCTCGCCTCTCTATTGCACGCACAACCTCTCAACTATGGGCTCCGATCTGCTGACCAAGCCCCTCTTCACATCCCTAGATGCAAAACTAATATGGGTACACGTGCTTTCTAATATACACGGCTCCAATGTACTGGAATTCCATACCCCAAACTATTAGTTGAGCTCCCACCCATGCTAGTTTTAAGAAATTTCACCGTGATCATCTGCATGCTACTAACCCCTGCACCTGCTTTCATCCACCTTAGACCATTCTCTCTCCCTGCCCTCTGTTTTTCCCTAGGTAACCTACTTCTTTGTCACCTCTTCCATTTCTCCTAATACCCTCCTACATGTTCCTCTTTCATCCATTACCCTCTTCCTCTGCTTCCCACCTCCCTCCTTTTTCCTCTACCTTTTCCTCTCCTCCGTCTTTTTTTACCGCAAAATGGCACTTATTGTACTCGTCTGTGTATATTATTTCTCTCACATTTGTTTTCTGATCCTGCTTTACTTGTCCAAAATGTATCCGAATGTATTGTACTGAACAATGTCTCTCTACACCCTAAGTTTGAAAGTATGTGATCCCCTCCTAACTGTGTTACATATATCATGTGCTGCATCAATTCAATTCAACTTTATTTTTAAAAGGCGCTTTTCTTAAAATCAAAGCGCCTGTACAGATACATATAACAATAAATATAATAAGTCAAACTAATAAAAATCCTTAAAAGCTATATTAAAGGTGGGTTTCAGCACTCCCTTAAAACCAGGGGCAGGTCGGGCAATCTGCTTTTACTGACGAGGTAGAGAATTCCACAGGGTAGGTGCCATAAAACTAAATGATCTAGCACCAGATGTTTTCACATGTATGCTCATGTATTCCTCAAGTATTTCAAACTGCATTCTCCCGAGTCGTGCCTGAAAATAGGCATTCTTATGCCTAGTGCACCCACCCGGTTACCAAAAGCAAATAAATAAACGAACAGCAAGCCACAGAGATAGCCATTCCTCTGGTGGAACAAACTTTGACAGCACCAAGCAATTCTTTGCCATACTTGTTGTAGCAGAACACAATGCATTTAGCCAACCATTTGGATAAACATTGCCTCGAAGCAGAAACGCCCTCTCTACCTGGGGTGAAGGAAACGAACAACTGCTTCAACCTTCTGGACTCCTTAGTCCTAAGTAGGTACTACTTTAACGTTCTGCGCACACCTAATGTATGAAGCAGTGCTTCCCCTGTATTGCCACACTCCAGAAACTAAACAGGAAGGTGGACAGACTGGTCGAGTGTAAACTCTGAAACCACCTTAGGAAGAACTTAGGATTTGTGCGCAAAGAGACACTGTCTGTGAAAAATTAAATAAGGCTCCTTGCACCAGAGGGCCTGAAGCTCTGAAATTCTTCAAGCAGAAGTAACTGTACCTAAAAACAACGCTTTCCAGGAGAAAAAGCGCAAATCACAAGTCGCGATTAGCTCAAAAGGAGACAGGGTCAATTTTTCTTTTTTTAAAACTTTATTTAAATGTTTTTATAAATTAAGATAACAGTACATTACAGACAGAAACATATATCATATCACGTAATTCTGATAGTACATTTCATAGGTCTTATAGGGGGCTAGGTAAGGTGAGATTATCTGTTTGTACAGTGAGGTCACTTAAATCAGGGTTTAATTCAAGTAAGAGTAATCTGTTTATATGACAAAGAACCTCTGTGCGCAAACACTGAGGCAAGGGTTACCCCAAAGGGCATTTGGCTGGGAAGCCAAGTTTCAAGAAAATACAAAATCACACATGCCCCCACAATGCAAAGCATCATGGGCTGCATATGCAAATCACCACAGAATGTTATGCTGGTCCAACTTTAAGCAGAATTGCCCAGGCACACTGCCTATAGGGTAGCTGGTCCATGCCACTGGGGTGTCAAACAGACGAGACATACTGATGAGTCCTGGTAGGACGAAACACGTGTCTATGTCTTCTGTTAGCACCCTTTGCAAACTGTGTGAGAGGCCTTTCGGCACCATGCAATTCTGCTTAAAGTTGGACCAGCATAACATTCTGTGGTGATTTGCATATGCAGCCCATGATGCTTTGCATTGTGGGGGCATGTGTGATTTTGTATTATCTGTTTATATGTAAGGATTGAGTATTTGCCTATATCTATTTCGCTATGACAGGGTTTCTCAAATGGTGAGGCCAGCCTCCCAGGGGAGGCCCCAACCTGTTCCAGGGAAGGCTCAAGCAAGCCTTAAAATGTACTACATTTAAATGTCAAGTTTTGGATGCTTTGTGTGAAAGGGTGCAGCAAACTGAAAGCGAATAATGGCATGCGAATTTATGTGCAAAATGGTTACCAGGAAAACATGCTCAACAAACACTTGTTTCCTGGTATGACATGGGGGAAAGCTGAATGGAGGAAATACAATTCTTGGAAACTGTGCAGAACAAAATGCAAAATAATACAAATGAATAGGAACAAGATAACAATTGACCCATTATACTGGCTGCAGAAAAGCACCAATACAAAGGCTAAGCACAGCGATACTAGAAGCAAGACCAGGAGGGAGCAAAATGGTCCTCGAGAAGGTGTTTAAGAGAAGGATAAAACTGACAAAGAAACAGTCAGACTCAGGGAGGTATTGCAACGAGGGGTAAACAGGGCCAAAACTCAGAAGTGTGGAGCAAGTAGGCTGACCTGAGGAGGGGGGGGGTTATAGAGATGGGAATAACAGCATCAGTAAAACAAGAATAAACTCAACTACTTAAATGCATTTCATTGTATTCTTCCTGTAATGTGAAAAGTATGATAGTTGTTCTAACTATAGGGAGGCCCAAAATTATTTCTATATTAGGAGGAAGCTCAAGATCTTTCTCCAAGGCTTGGGGGAGGCTCACTATAACAAAGTGTGAGAACTCCTGCGTTATGATAACAGGTAGGCCTGAGTATAGTGACAACTCTGATGTTTACTATGTTTTATATGGGGCAGGCCTGGGATCTGAGGGACAGGATTTATCTGTTTCAGAATCTTCTGATTGGGGGACAAAGTCAACTCTTTGCATGGCTATATACAATGCCCATCTCCTCCACAGCAATTCAAACTGGTTTTGCCTCTTATTAAGGGTTGCTGTAAGTGCTTCCATTCTATATATTGTAATCATTAAATCATGCCATTGATGCAGTGTTATTTTCTGTTTGGAGAGCCAATTTTTAGTGATTACTTTCTGGACTGCCAGTGTAATTATTTTCAGCAGTTTTCCTGTGGGAGGATCTCTATGTTCTTTTGGTAGGTCCAGAAAGAAATTAAGTGTGAGAGTCAGAAAGAGGTTGGGTCCAAAACTAGAATGGAGGGCCTGTTGCAGGTCCTGGAAGAAAGAGACCAGTTCAGGGCATTCCCACATAATGTGAGCCAAGGCTGCCGGGGAGTGGCCACATTCCCTCCAACAAAACGAGGGTCTAACATCTTTGAATTCTGCTTATATTGCAGGAGTCCTGAAGTATCTAGTAAAACTTTTCCAGGAAAACTCCCACCAACTAGATGCGAATATATCCCACTGTATCCTTTCCTGGACCTCAGTCCAGATCTCGTCAGAGATTTGGATTCCTAGGTCCTGATGCCAGGCGTTCCTTACTGTCTGTGATGTGTCCCCCTTCCAGGAAAGCAGGGCCTTATACAGATATGAAATGATGGTGTTAGTGGGTGCCCTTAACTCTAATGCTGTCTTAATAGGTTAGTAATTTGCGGAGCACTTATAATTTTAGGCTGGAGAGATGAGTGTAATCCCTAATCTGAAAGCATCTAAATCTATCCTGCATGGATATTCCGTATTTATTTACCACCTCTTGGAAAGCTTGTACTTCATTTTTATTTATGAAATACCAGATCAGGAATAGGCCCCTCAGGGTACATTTTTCAAAAAAAAAAATTCAAGTCCCAAGCCAGGATAGGGGAACGGACTGGAGGTTTCAGATGCAGGATGCTCCTTAGAAAGGTATGGGATACATCCAGCTGAGCAATCGTGCGGTCACCAACGGGCTCATGAAAACAGCCAAAAGCTGGACCTGGAAGGAAGAGTACTGGAGGCCTGAGTCAGAAAGTGAGATCAGGTAGTCCAGGATATGATTCACCGAGCAGGTGAAAGGGTGTAAGCTACATCTGGCAGCCCAGATGGCAAACCACTTCCACTTCATGGCATATGTGGCTCGAGTGTAAGATTTTCAGGCAGCCACCAGGTCATCCACTACCTTGTTAGAGATCCCAAACCTGGCAATGGCTATGTTCTAAGGAGCCAGGCACGCAGAAGGAGGGACCTGATGCTGGGATGGACCAGGGTCCCCCTGAGCCTGGGTCAGCAGATTCCTGCAAAGAGGAAGTGCGACTGGAAGGAGAGGAAACAATACCTGGCGAGGCCAGAATGGAGCCACCAGCATCACAGTGGCACCCATCATCTGCAACTTGATTAGTACCCTATGAATGGGAGGAAATGGAGGGAATGCATAAAGAAATCTCCCGCTCCAAGAGAGGGACAACGCGTCTTGCCAGAAAACTCCAGGCCTTGGATCTAGCAAACAGAAACTGGGCTGTTTTGCGTTGAGTGGGGACGAAAAAAGGTCCAGCTCTGGATGACCCCATCTGTCAAGGAAGTCTTCTGTGACAGATGAGAGAAGCTCCCATTCGTGCATGCTGGACTGAATCCTGCTGAAACTGTCCACCAGGGTGTTTAGTATGCCTGGCATGTAGACCGCAGATACTGTCAGACTGTGATCTAAAGCCTAGTATCACACTCTCATGGTCTTCCTGCAAAGGGGGGTACAAGTGAGTCCCCCCCCCCATTCACTGATGCAGTATATTACGCATAGACTGTCCGACTGCACCAGCAGCTGACCCAGAGCAAGGTGTTCCTGAAAGGCCTGCATGGCGTAGAGCACCGCTCTCATCTTCAGGACACTGATATGCAGGGGAGGCTTCCCACTGAGACCAGGAGCCCTGGATCTGAAAGAGACCCAGGCGTCCTCCCCAGCCCAGACCTGAGGCATCTGTGGTTAGGATTTGATGTGGGAAAGAGATCTGGAATGGAACGCCTTGAAGCAGATTCAAGGGGTCCATCCACCACTGCAGTACCTTGTGTACTGGGGAAGAGACCAAGACTGGTTGGTCCAACTCATCCATGCGCTGGTCCCACTGGAGGGTACACATATGGAGCCTGTCTAGCAGAACAGTGATTATGGTAGTTGCCAGCGGTCCCAGCAATCTGAGATGCACCCTGGCAGGAATGTACCGGCTCTGGGCAACTTCCTGAGCTTGGGCAATGAGGCACTCTGCCCTCTTAAGAGGCAGGAAGGCCTTCCCCTGCACCAAGTTCAGAAACACCCCAATACACTGTAACCTTTGGGATGGTACCAGAACCAACTTGTGCAGGCTGACAGTGATGCCCAGGGAGTGGAAGAGCTGGAGAGTTCATTCCAGAGTCAGTGCCAGGCTGCCATGGCTGCATTCTTCAATGCTGGGAGCACTGGAGGAATGATCTTTGGGGGAGATTCAGGAATCTCCAGGAAATCCACCAAATCTTTTCTGGTGGCATCCTCTTCCTCAGTTTGGAAGCCCATGGCTGAGGATACATTGACAGTGTCGGCAGATAAGGGCCTGTGGCCCACCCAGTCTGCCCATTTGAGCTTGTAAGTTCAGTTTATGTTTTCCTAGAAGTCCATCGCCCCTTACCCCTGACCTCCACAATTCGTTTATGTCTATCCCATGCATTCACATTGAAAAAAGTGGGGGCTTCAGCAGCAGACCTGGGAGTATGCTTTACAGAGTACTCACTAACAGAAGAGGCTGTAGATCTTTTAGAAGGCAGGTTCTCTTATAACTGGCCTGGTGGCGCTGAGAGTTGAGGCACTGGACACACACCTTGCGCCATGCCGGCGACCTGGATTCGGGAATGAGCCCGGGTCGTCGATTGTCGGCAGGGGAGGACTAGGATAGAGCATCCTTAGACTGCTCTCCTAGTCCTGAGGTGGGTTGGAGATTTCCCACCACGCTGTAGCGGACCCTGGGACGCCCGGGGACACTGCTAGCATCGGTGCAAGCTGAGGGGGAGCGCGGTGGTGGTCGGCACATCATACCTGGACATTATTGCACGTCCACACTCCAGGAGTCCTGAAAAAAAGGAGGAGAATCAGCACTGGGCAACTGTGCAGCTTGATGGCAGCACTCCGAGCTGACCGGAGGACTTTGGCAGAGTCCCGTCGAGGGAGGGTCCAGGACTGTCTGGTTGGCAGTGGCAGAGGGGAGCCCTCCAGCGGGATGGCATGACGGCCATCCCGAATCCTCCTGGGTGCGATTTGAGCTACCCATCTCTCTAGGCGGGTGGAGCCGGCGTCTGGATGCCCTACGCCGGTGTAGTACCAAGGCAAGGCGTAAAGATAATCATGATAGAAAGTAGGATCTCCTCCTCTTCTTCCTCCACATCATTAGGAAGAATGAGGTCTGGTTGTTACTCCTCCTCAATGTCGACCTCTTCCAATACCTGGGTCTGGTGTCAGGTGCACTGTCAGGCGCACCACAAAGACCCTCCTGGGGCCGTGGGCAGTGTCGATGGCATTGGCGAAGGGGCCTGTTTAAGGCATCCAGCTGCTGCACAAGCCGTTAGTGAACTTGATCAGGACTTCATTCAAGTTGACAGTGGATGTCAACGGAGGGGTTCAGCTCAGCAGGTACTCATTTAACGCCTGCTGTGTTTTACAGCGAATCTGACAAGCCTGTAGCCCTAGTGGGAGAAGGGGCAAGTCTTGACAGAAGAGTCATCAATGATGAACCTGTCATTGATCACAGAGGGGCTGACAATCTGGAGGTCGACTGATGGGCATCCTGAGAATCGGGTGGAGGTGTTGTCGGTATGAGTCTGGTGGGCACAGAGATCTGGACAGTAGTTCTCTTCGTTGGTGCGGCCACAGCTGACAAAGACCCCCAGAAGAAAGAGAAGCCGACAGGGAGTGAGATCGATGCCAGGGGGAGCAATCGTGATCTCGGTCTTGTTTGTGACTTTTCCCCAAGGACTTGTCTCAGGCCTTGGAGGCCGGGGGTTCAAAGAGCCAGTCAGCAACTGAGAGGGCCCGGGACCCCAAAGGACCCCTGCCCGGAACTGGCCACCTTTTGATCCATTAGGAATTTTTTAAGAGCCTTCTTGCGTTACCTGAGGGTTGTTTGGTTAAACTTCTGGCAGAGCTCACAGTCAGAAACTTCGTGGTCAGGCCAAAAACAGCAGACACCGGTGGAGTGTTCCTCTGTGGAGGCAATCTTCTTTCTACAGCGATGGAAAAGAGAAGTACAAGGATTAACTCTCGACATAAAAAGAAGGAATCTCTGTTGGAGGGGCTGCCGCTGCACTTTGGCAGATATGGGACATATATTTTGATCTTGTCCTCTCTTGACTCTATTCTGGTGCACTCTTTGACAGGAGCTAGGAGACTGTCTGGGAGAGAGTACAGAACTCACTGACGAAATGGTCCTACTTATGGTCCTCCACCAACATTCTCTGCCTTGGCATAAAACAATATTGCCAATACTGCTCTTGGCAGCCAGGAAGGCTATAACAAAAAGGTGGATGAAACCAACAGTTACAGACTGTAGGCAGATTGTACAATCAATTTACCAACTGGAAAAGCTACATGCCAGCTTGACTGGAGGCCTGTCAACCTTCACTACCAAATGGCAAAAATGGATTTGGTCTCTGGCCCAAATCGACAAAGATTTTATACTGTAGGCCATCTGTCCGGTGGGGGCTCCAATTGATTTTCAGTATTCCAAACATTACATTTTGTTTAACTGATCAGTTGGGACTGTCTTGACTAAATTTTATCTCCTACATAGTCTAAGAAAATTGTATTATCAATTGTATCTCAACAATGTAAGCAATCCACGCAGTAATCTTTTTTTTTCTTTTTGTGTGATCTGTATATTACTGGCTGTCTTGCTGAAGTCTCTCAATAAAAATTAATAAAAAAAAAAGAATCTCTTTAAACAAGAGATTTTTAAAAGGTAAGTTAAGAAAAGTCATAGGCTGAAAAAGGCGCAAATACTGTGATGGAGCTTCCGTGGAGACCCATGTAAGCGAGTTGATGGCGGGAAAGAACTGCGAAGGAAGTGGGGGCTGCTCACGCCTATATAGGGTTGGTGATGCTGATGGATGTTGGCACTGTGGGTGGCCAAAGTTGTACTGTTGAAAATCTTTCGTGTGGATTCCCCAAAGATTCCTATGGTGTTATCGGATCACTGAGATACCCCTGAAGAAGATCATAAGTTTCTCCAGCACAAACTTGAGGTCCCAAGGAGGGACTGGGTCCCGAATGGGAGGTTTGAGATGCAGAATGCCTTGCAGAACAACGTGAGACACATCGAGCTTGGCCACAGCTCTGCCCTGAATAGGTACATGGTACGCAGAGATGGTAGAAAGATGTACCTTGCTGGAGGAGTACCTCAGTCGGGAATCAGAGAGGAGGAGAAGATACTCAAGCACCTGATTCACCGGGCAGATGAAAAAAATCCAACTAGTGTACAGCGGCCCAAAGGGAAAAACACTTCCACTTGGTAGAATAGGTTGCCCTGGTGGAGGGCTTACGTACAGCCACCAGTACATCAGAAATCCTAGAGAACACTCAAAACTGGGCAATGGCCACGTCCTTAGGAGCCATGTATGGATATGCAGAGATTTGAGGTCTGGATGGACCATGGTCCCCCCACTCCTGGGAGAGCAAGCCAGTGCACAGGGGCAAGGGCACTGGAGGTTACACAGCCTGCTGCTGCAGCAAGGGGAACCAGATCTGACAAGGCCATAAGGGAGCTATGAGGATAATCTCGGCCCCCTCCATCTGAAGCTTGAGCAGTACCCGCTGAAGGAGCAGAAAGGGAGGGAAGGCATAGAGAAACCTCGCCTCCCAGGAGAGGGACAGTGTGTCTCGCCAGAAAACTCCAGGCCCAGGATCGAATGAGCAGAAAAGTGGCAGTTTTGCACTGAGTGGGAAAGCAAAAATATCCAGCTCAGGACACCCCTACCTGTCGAAGAGGTCTTCGACTACTGGGGTCAGAAGTTCCCACTCGTGAGCCCAGGAGCAGGAGCAGCAGCAGCTTAAGCTATCGGCCAGGATGTTTTGGAAACCTTTAACATGGACAGCGGAGAGCTCCAGACAGTGTTCGATAGCACAGTACCAAGCCCCCATCACTTCCCTGCACAGGGGGTAAGAATGCATTCCCCCCTCCCTGCTTGTTTATGTAATAAACCACAGACATGTTGTCCATCTGCACTAAGAGCAGGCCTGGGAGAAGATGAGTCTGGAAGGCCCGAAAAGTGTACAGGATGGCCCACATTGCCAGGACATCGATGTGGAGACCTTATTCCATGTCTGTCCACATGCCCAGAGTCCCGTGAGCTCGCAAGTGTGCTCCCCAGCCGAGACCGGAGGCATCTGATGTCAGTATCTGGTGAGGGGTCAGGACAGCAAAAGGACCCCCCCCCAAGAGGTTGGACGGCTCTAGCCACCAGGCCAGAACTTATCAGACGGGGTCGGAGGCCATGACCAGCTGGTCCAGGTCATCCAAGAGTTGGTCTCATTGAACCCGCAACGTCCACTGACGAATCCTCATGAGTAGACAGGCTAGAAGCACTGTAGCAATGGCCGCTGCCATGTGACCCAGAAGACGCAGGAATACCCTGGCTGGGACCTGACAGCTGGAGGAGATCAGATGGGCCTGGTCCATCAAACGCTCCACCCTGTCCATGGGCAAGAAAGCCATGCCCTGGGATGTGTCCAGAAAGGCCCCTATCTACTGGAGCCACCAGAAGGGTATCAGACAGGACTCTGGAATGTTGACCAGGGCCTGGAAGTGACTGAAGGTATGCTCCAGGGTCTGGAGAAAGCATTCTCAGGACAGGGCTGCTAGGAGCCAGTCGTCCAAGTAGGAAAAGACATAGAAGCCCTGACTCCTGAGGGAAGCTGCCACCACTACCGGGCACTTGGTTAAAAACCCTGGGGGCCAAAGACAGGCCAAAGGGGAGAGCCCAGAACTGAAAATGTGCACCCCAGAAATGGATGCGGAGGAAGCGTCTGTAGGAAGGAAACATTTTGATATGCAGGTAGGCATCCTGCATGTCCAGAGAACAGAGCCAGTCCCCCCACTGCAGGAGGGCAGGATAGCCTGATGAATGACCATCCAAAAGCGTTTGTACTCTATGAACAGATTCAGATCACTCAGGTCTAGAATGAGCCTGAGGTCCTCGGTCTTTCTGGGGACGAGGAAGAATTGGGAATAGTACCCCCTGCCCCACTGAGCTTGGGGGACAGGCTCTATGACCCTTTTTTGTAGCAGAGCTTGAATTTCCTCCCAGATGAGTGGCAGGTGATCTGAAGGGCAGATGGGGTTACCAGAGAACTGTTGGGAGGCCACTTGAGGAATTCAAGAGTGTGACAGTGTTTTATGACCTGTCAAACCCAGCTGTCCAAGATGATCTCCCTCCACCCACCAAGGCAGAGAGAGAGAAGCAACTATCTACCACCTCCTCTAAGGTCTCTACTGGGGGGGGAGGGGTTCTGGCAGGAAGTCAGGATATAGAAGCAGGCACCAGAAGGGCTGGGGTGGCCACCCAGGGAGCCCTAGTGGACTACTGCCTGTTTACACCTACCCTGGCCCTTGGCAGGAGGGTGGGACTGCTGGTGAAAAGAGCGGCGGAAAGGTGACCGTTGGCCAGACTCAGGCTGCGTATGGTACAAGGAATGGATGAATGGACCGGAGGGCCCAGCCCGATTCCTGGATGGAGGAGCTCAAGTCCTGTATGATTCCTCCAACGAGGACATGCTAGGGATGCTTCCCAACCTTCATTTGGTAACCCTAATTTATGTGTTGTCCACAAGTTGTTAGCAAAGCAATGGTATGGGCTTCCTATTCGTTCTTTAGCAGAACTGCTTCTGGATAAATCTTTTATTTCTTTTGAAGCTTTTCAGGAGAAATAAGACCTCCAGTCTATATTTATTTTCAAATACTACCAGCTACAACATTGTGTATTACAATTTTTAGGTCGCCCTCCATAGACACATGAAGCTGGGACATTTTTTAATACTTTGTCAGCTCCTGCTAAACAATCCCATCCTCTCCCTCCTCCATCCCTCCCCTTTCCTCCCTCTTCACTACTTCCTTCCCCTCCCTCCCTCCTTTGCCCGTAGGTATCCTGTAACAATTCTGTCAACTAACCCTACCCCCTCCCCTTGTCCCTTCTCCTCCAGCCACCTCGCAGGATTCCCAACATCCTGAAGGGACCCCCCTCCCTTCGCAGGGTTCTCAGCATCCTGGAAGGAACCCCGTTCTTCCCCACTGCACTTACTCACGCCCCCTTTTTCCTCCTCTCCTTGGTTACCCCTCTGCCTGAAGCAGTCCCTGACCCTGCAGGGTCCTCAACATCCTGAGGGACTCAAGGGTTTGGCTTCCTCCTGCCCCCCCTCGCCCTTATAAATCACGGCACTTACTCTACCTGCTCCAGCACCCCCCCTTGCACTTGTGGTACTGACAAAAGAGAAAGCACTTACCACTGTCTAACTTCTCTACACTGTCTATATCTACCTTGTTCCTTTTAGTCATTTCTCTCAATTATAGCTATCTACATGATTTACTCCACTTGCACTATACTGCCATTTGTTAACTGCCCGCTGTTTTTATTTACTGTATCACTACTGTCTCATGTACCCGGACTGTAATTATTGTTTACTGTAATTTACTTTTTATCCTTTCTGTACCCCTTCCCCCCAGATTGCACCAAGAGACGAGCAACTTGTTGCTCAATGTGCCTTCCTGGTGAAACATTTCAATAAATAAATCCAATTTCACAGTTATATTTATTTATTTAGCTTTTGTTAATCAGGTAAGTACACTAGACAAGACAGCTGCGTATTTTCAGGTGCGACCCGGGAGAGTAAGGGGAAATAACAGTTTAAGTACATAGGACATGATACAATTTAGGCAGTTACACAGAGTCAGGGAAAACATAACATATTCACTAAGGCCACAGAGTTAAAATAGACAGAAACACATGCACAGAGTCACCAAAGCTGTGAGCAGCTCATTATATACAATTATATACAGTTTAGGACCCCAACCAGTGGAGCCGCAGTCAGAGCAACACCACATACATAGGACGGAAACCTTATGCGCAGGGCCATACCCAAGAAGGAAGGCAACACCTTGAGAAAGTGTGGTTCAGTGCAGGGTGCCAGGCAAGATCATGGAGGTTTGAGACAACCACATGCTGGGGAAAGTTTCAAGCGATTCCACAGGGCAGTTCAGAGGCAGGTGGGAGAGGAACGAACCTGTGCAGGGAGAGAGTTCTACAATCTAGGGGCACACAAGGCAAAATCTCTGTCCCTCATTTGAGTGCGAGTGGCAGGGATCTTGAGAACAGCTGGGCCCAGAGACCTAAGGAAGTAAGTAGTGGAGACCGCCGGTATGAGGAGCTCCGCCAGTCCGGAGGGGAGGGTGCCAGTGCCAAGGACCTTGCCCGTGAAACATCTCAGGACAAAGTTTAGGTAATTAGGCAGGGAGAACCTGTTACACTTGCCATATAGGTCACAGTGGTGGGTGAGGCGAGGGGCGACAAGAGCAAAACAGCAAATGCTGTTGTAGGCTATGGACCACCTAGACAGGTGGGCTTTGGAGGTGCGAGCTAACACAAGGAGTCTGTAGCTGAGAGAGGGAAGAAACAAACTTCTAGCCAGTGCAAGGCGAGCAGACGGTGTAAGATTACTCTTTGCTCTGTAGGCCAGACCCAGTTTGCAGTTCACAGCTTTGCATACATTCTGGATATGGCGCCCAAGGTCAAGCCGAGGGTCAAGTGTCACCCCAAGGTATTTAATGGCGTCAGTGATGAGAACCTGAGCACCACCAAGACCAGTGATACACAAGGGAACAGGATAGACCTTAGTATAGCCTAGAGGTTAGAGGAACAAGGTGTGAACAAGCTTGGTACATCCAGCAGACCAGACCCGAGTTTGATTCTCACAACCTCCACTTGCATACTGTGCGACTCTGAACAAGTCCCTTAACCGCCCAGTGCTCCCAGGTCGCCCCTGAAAATAGGCACTTGTGCCTAGTGGGCCTTACCCGGTTACCAAAGATTAAACAAAAAAAACTTGGCCAGGGACCCAAAGAGCATGGCCTGCGTTTTCTTAATGTTAAGGACCAGCTTATGGGACGTGATCTAGGATTGGATACTCCTAAAGTCCTCACTCAGCTGGTGGCTTGTAACTCCAATGTCCCGAGAATGAGTGAGGATGACCAGGTCATCGGCATACAGGATAGGTCTGCAAAAGGTAGAGGTAGATGGTAGATTGTTGACAAAAATGGAGAAGGGCAGGGGCCCCAAGACTGAACCCTGGGGGACTCTTGAGGACACTGAAGTGGTGTCCGAGAACACCTTACTGTATTTGCTAAGCTGCTGCCTGCCTTGTAGGTAACTGGAGAACCAGTTTGGCACAGGTGGGGACAAGCCAACGGACCTGAGCTGCGAACAAAGTAGGACATGGTCAACCAGGTCAAAGGCCTTGGACACGTCTATGAAAATGGCACCTGAGACTTTACCCTTATCCATAGCTGTTCTGATCCCAGAAGAGACAGTGAGTAGGGCAGAGGATGTGCTGTGCCCTTTTGGAAAGCCATGCTGCGTAGGAGACAGCAGCTCATGAGTCTGAATATATTCAGAGAGTTGCCCCACCACAACTTTAAGTAGTTTACTGACTTCAGACAATATGGCTATCGGGCGGCAGGTGTCAAGAATCTTAGGGTTGCCCTGTTTAAGAACAGGGACAACCCTAGCTACCTTCCATACAGATACATAGATACATAGACAGTGTCGGCAGATAAGGGCCTATGGCCCACCCAATCTGCCCATTTGAGCTTGTAAGTTCAGTTTATGTTTTCCTAGAAGTCTGTTGCCCCTTACCCCTGACCTCCAGAATTCATTTATGTCTATCCCATGCATTCTTAAATCCCGTGATTGTTTCAGCCCCCACCACTTCCTCTGGCAGGGTGTTCCACTTGTCCACCACCCGTTCTGTGAAGAAATTCTTCCTCATGTTTCCTCTGAATTGTCCTCCCTCCAACTTCATCCCATGCCCTCTAGTCCCGGAACATCTTTTTCACTTAAAAATAGTGTATTCCTGCACCCTGTTCCTCCCTGTAAGATACTTGTACAGTGTTCCCCATTCATTATTTTTGCACGGTGGGCCACCACCCTATATTTTTTTTACTACCACTCTATATTTTTTACCATCACCCTATATTTTTTTGCCACCACCCTATATTTTTATCCATTACTGATTGTTTGTTATAAAATCCTCCAAAATTGTCTTTTATTCTCATCCTTTATTGCACTACTACCCCTGTTTTGATACCAGTCCACTGTATTTTACTTAAAATCCACTTATGCACATGTACAGTGCATATACGAGGTCTAGAAAAATAATGCACCTTTGGACTCAATCATCACTGCCACCACCCTATATTTTCAGACAGTGGGGAACCCTGCTTGTATGTCTCTATCATATCCCCTCTCTCCCTCCTCTCCTCCAGGGAGTACATGTTCAGTTCCTTCAACCTATCTTCATAGGACTTGTGATGCAATCCATGCACCATCTTTGTTGCCCTCCTCTGAACCTTCTCTACCCTGTCTATGTCCTTACGTAGGTATGGTCTCCAGAACTGTATACTGTACTCCAAGTGGGGCCTCAATAGTGCCTTGTATAGTGGTGTCCTGCTGGTGATGCCCCTGCCTATACATCCCAGCATCCTATTTGCTTTACCTGCTGCCTTGTCACACTGTTTCCCTACCTTGAGGTCATTAGAGATGACAACTCCAAGATCCTGTTCCTGCTTGGTGCATGCTATATCCTCACCCCTCAACTGATATATTGTGCCAGGGCTTTTGTGCCCCATATGCATTATCTTGCACTTCCTTGCATTGAATTTCAACTGCCAAACCCCTGACCATTCTTCAAGTTTCTGCAGGTCCCTTCTCATTCTGTCTATACCCTCTGGTGTGTCTATTCTGTTACAGAGCTTTGTGTCATCAGCGAACAGTGAAATTCTGCCCTCTAGGTCCTGCGCAATGTCACTGATGAAGATGTTGAATAGGACCGGTCCCAGCACTGATCCCTGTGGTACCCCACTGGTCACTCTTCCCTCTGTGGAGTGACCGCCATTTACCACCATCCTCTGTGTCTTGCCACCCAGCCAGTTACCTACCCACCACACTACTGTCCTGCCCACACCCATATGTCATGGATAATCCCATTAGCTAGGGACAAGTTGAAGATATGGGCCACCGGGGAGGTTATATAACAGGCACCAAGATGGAGGAGCTATAAATGTATTTAATTAGGCTTTTGAGGACTCTACTTCTCCAGATGCCTATTATTGGCAAAATGTGTTAGCTCTTGATAAACCAGATTCCTTTTGGTCAATGATTTAGTCAAATGTTTTTAAATACAGTATTTAAAACAAGACAGGTTGCATTTGGTTCAGTTTAATATTTTGCATAATTTATACTTCTCTCCTTTGCATCTTTATAGTATGGGAACAGCCTCTTCGGTTGCCTATTGTCAGTGTAATTGTGCAGAGGGTAGTTTATGCCATCTTTTTTTGGCAATGCCGGAGGATACATCCTTTTCGAGATTTCATTCAGAATAGTCTGGACCCTATTCTAGGCTTGTCTGAGTTTTTTTACACCAGAGATTTGTATCTTAGGGGACTATGGACCACCATTTTGGGAACTGAGGAAGGCACACATGGCATTGATGTCAGCAGTGGCTAAGTTGTTAATTCTTCGACAATGGAAAGATAAATCCCCTCCTACAAGACTGGAATGGGTCCGAGAAATGCTTCAGGCTTTGAATGCTGAACGATCTACAGCATGTTTATGCCACACCTTACCAACATTTATGTCATGCTGGGAGAGTTTACACACTTTGCTTCTCACAACTCCGTAACCAGACAAGCAAGTAGTGGCCTGACTATAATTTGCTTGTTTTTATTTGGCTCTTTTTTCCCATTTCTGGGCTGTTTTCACCCCATGGACAATATTTTTGTATCTATTTTTAAACTTTTGCAAGGATGGGTGTGTTTACTAACCACGTATGTTATTACTTCGCATGTCCACTTGGGGAGGGAGTTTGGGGAGACATTATTTGGGGAATAGTTTCCTTTTTTATTTTGTTATTCTTAGTGGGGGTTGTGTTTTGTGTTTTATACTGTTGATGACTGCTGCTGTTCTTGCATAGTTATTTACATTATATGTTGTATTCTTAGGGTCGTTATTGCAACGTTTCATATTTTGTACTTTTCAATAAAGTTTATTAAATTGCAAAAAAAAGGGGGGCATCCAGAATGCTAGACTGCACATCAGAGGCGAACCCAGACACACATAGCCAAGAGAGGCACCAGAAACAAATGTCCAAGGCTGCCCCTCTGCCCGAGGCATCAACAGCATCCGAGGCAGCCCGCAGGACATGACTACCAATGTCTGAGCCCATCTTGAGGGTCAGGGCTAGTTGCTTTTTAGTGGGATCATCCGGCAGGGTCTGAACCATTTCTTTAACCTGGTCCCACAACACATTCTGGTACTGGACCATATGGGCCAAATAGTTAATGGCCCTAATGGCCAGAGTAGCCGAGGAGTAGACCCTCTTACTGAGGTGATCCAACTGCCTGGACTCCTTGTCCAGAGGGAGAGCAGTGAGGTGTCTTGGTTTCTTGATACAGTCGTGGGCCACATTAATAACCACTGAGTCAGTCTTTGTCTGTCTCCCAAGGAAGGGTTTACCGGCAGGGGGAATTATTCCAGACCATCTTGTAACATCACCACAGGAGTCGATCAGGGGAGGGACCACCAAAGGGAGGACATCAGGCTGGCGTAGGTAAATGGCCAGTCGGCCATATTCGGGGCCTGCTCCTCTGTCTCCCAGCCCATGGTGATCTGGATGTGCCTCATGATATCCAAGAAAGAAAGGTCATCAGAAGGAGATCTGGAGACTGCCTTGGGGTGCTCCTCTTCCCCAGACGAGTCCCCTGCCAGGGAGGAAGAGTCCAAATAATTAGAGTCCTCTTCGTCATCATTTTGCTCACTCTCAGGGGACTAACATTGGTCCAGGTGTCCGCTCAAACCAGCGCAGACCTGGTGCCCAACATCTGATTATCACTGGGACCCGGGGTATCAGGATCCAGAGGAGGCAGAGTCCCAGGAGGATAGCGGGGAGATGCCGCCAGCGAGCCCGCTGGTGTGGGGTTCTACTTCTACACCAGAGCCCACCATGAACTGAACAGGGCTTTATGTCCACCAGCGGAGAGTAATTGTAAATCAGAGGATAAGGGTAGGCCAGTGTCAGAAAAGTGTAACCCAATGTCAGCCCAGTCAAAGCCGGCATCAGGTACCCCGGCATAGGTCCAGCGGGCACTGGAGAAGGGACTGGCATTGGGGCAGGCTGAGGCAGCACTGGTGGTGGCCCAGCAGGCGCAGGCCATGGGAGCCTGGGAGGGGTGCCCACAGGTACTGGAGAGGACAGACTGGTGCCAAGAGGGCAGAGAGAGAGACCTCCCAGGCGAGGGCTGAGGTGAGATTGGATGTGGAGAGGTGCTGGTAGCCTGCAGCGGGTACTGCCTCGCAGGACTGGCACCACCAGCACCCCCTCCCCGAGGAGGGGATCAACGCAGGCAGTGCCCTGTCTGGGGGGGGGTGTCGGCTGAGGGACCAGCACCCGAAGAACCTTCACCGGTCAAGCCACCTGGCTGAGAGCCTGCGGAAGATAGGGGCCTGAGCATCAGGGGCTGGGGGGGGGCTGGAGACAAAGTCCCTTGCCCCAAGGAGCCTCCTCCCGCAGCCGAGATAAGAGCGGGCAGCACAGCCACTGGGAGGGATTAAGGGCTGGCTGGGCCGAAGAGGCTGACCTCCCGTGGGAGGAAGACCCAGACGTGGTTGAGGGCTTATGAGGAGACTGCGAGTGGGAAGCGGACTGGGCCCAGGCCCGGTCTTTATCATGGTGTCTGTGCTCCCTGCTAAATTTTTTTACTGAGAAGAGAAGAAGAGGAGGAAGCTGCAAAGGACTGAGGTGAAGTCAAAGAGCTCCTGGCCTGCAGCTCCTGTTCCATCTCAACGAGTTTCTGCTTAAGGAGACGGTTCTCCAGAACTTTCATGCAACAGCTCTGTGTGGCCTGGTTAAATTTCTGGCAAAACTGGCAGGCTTCCATGTCATGGCTGAGGCCTAGACACAGGATACAAGAATGTCTATCATTTTCTGGAATCTGTTTGCTGCAGGCACACTTCGTGGAGTAGTCGGAAGATGAGGCAGGTTGAGAAGAAATAAATCTGAATCCAGTAACACCGAAAAATCGATTTTAACACTTAAAAGAAAAAAGGCGTGAAATGGTTGACTATAACTATGACGGTGTCAGTGTTCCAACGTGCATGGGTCGATAGCAGAAAAGAAAAAAATTACTCACCTAAGTAATTATATCTCTTCTAATGGAGTCTTGCTGTATTCTGACGATTGCAGCGATTCCCCAACCTTTGAACTGCCCGGAGAACTAAGGGTTAACTTTCCATGCAGGGCATGGAACGCTGAGCTCGAGCTCAGTTGAAGTCTCTGTCTGGAGTGTTTTGAACCTAAACCATCAGATTCTTACGAGCCCAACTAAACTGAAAATTATATGTGGAAATTGTAAAAATTCTACTAGCCAACTGGCTGAAAAGTTTTGGATTCCCAAGGAAGACTCAAGTCAGGAAACCCAAAAACTAAACCCGATGTACTTAAAAAAAATAATAATAAATAAGCACCCAAACAAAAGGGAGGCAGGTGCCAGCAAATACACCACTGGGATGCAACACTGCACCTGCCCACCCACTTCCCAAAAACAGGTTCAGAGAGGGGAGACAGGGAGGGAGGTCAGAATACAGCAAGACTCCATTAGAAGAAATATAATTACTAAGGTGAGTATTTTTTTCTTCAAACAACATGCAGTCTTGCTGTAGTCCGACAGTTGCAGACTATCAGGCAGCACCTCCAAGGAGGAGGGATAGAACCTACTTTGGGAACAGGCTCTGAAGTACTGCTGTGCCAAACCGAGCATCACTCCTAGCCTGGATAGCCAGAGAGTAACGCTTAGTAAAGGTATGGATTGTTTTCCAGGTGGCTGCTTGACAAATTTCTAGGAGAGGAATATCCCTGGCCGCAGCCAGGGAAGCAGCTGTACCTCTTGTGGAGTGAGCCCCAAGGCCTGAGGGTGAAGTTTTTCATAGCAGAATTGTATACAAGACACAATCCACCTGGAAATAGTTCTTTTGGTGGAAGGTTTGCCCTTTCCCACTTCTCCATAAGTGAGGAACAACTGGAAGGAGTCAAACCTGTGAACCTTGGTATGCTCTATGTAGTAATTAAGGGCTATTTTGACATCTAAACTGTGTAGCCTCCTCTCTCCTGAGGAAGAATGTTCAGTGAAGAAAACAGGGAGAGACACAGACTGGTTTAAATGGAAGTCTGAAACCACTTTGGGCAAGAACCTTCTATTGGTTCTAAGGACCATTTTATCCCTATGAAAGGAGATAAAATCCAGTTCCACTGACAGGGCTTGCAATTCACTGATATGTCTGGCAGAGGTAATGGCTACCAAGAATACAGTTTTCCAAGTCAAGTACTTAAGCTCTGGTGAAGACATAGGCTCAAAGGGAGGTTGCATAAGCTAAGCAATGTAAACATTCAAATCCCAGGCAGGGGCAGGGTCTGGGTCTCTAAAGGGGGGATTGGTGTGAAACAATCCCTTAAAAAATTTACAGACCACAGGATGGGAAGATACTAAGGAAGGTTTCCCCACAGACAAAAATGCAGAAACAGCTGACAAATGTACCTTGAGAGTAGCTGGTCTGAGGCCTAGGCCATTAAGATGGACCATATAATCCAGAACCGTAGGCAATTCAGCAGTGTCTGGAGAAATATTCTTCTTAGAACACCAAATGCTGAATCTTTTCCATTTGGAGTTGTAAGTCTTTCTGGTAGAGGGCTTTCGAGAAGCCTTGAGGATGTCCAGAACCCCTTATGAAAGATGCAGCTCTGCAAACTGTAACTCTTCAAGAGCCAAGCCTTGAGATTGAGGGACTGAAGATTGGGGTACCAAATCCTCCCCTGAGAGGATATTAACAGGTTTTAATTCCTGGGAAAAGACAGGGGGAGATGGACTGCCAGGGACAGCAACAGTGGGTACCAGGGCTGTCTGGCCCAATCTGGAGCAACCAGAATCACCTTGCAAGGTTGAGACCTTATTTTGACTAAAACTTTGAAGAGGAGTGGGAAGGGAGGGAAGCATACAGAAACTTCCATTCCCAATTCAGAATCAGGGCATCAAGGGGGACTGAGCCCAAGACTGGAGGTCTGCAACAAGAAAGAGGAAGTTGGTGATTGTCTGGAGCTGCAAAGAGATCTATCTCTGCAGTGCCCCACCTTGAAAATATCACTTTCAACACCTGAGGGTCCAGGGACCATTCATGATGGCCCTGAGAAATTCTGCTCAGTGCATCTGCTAGCACATTGTCCTTGCCTGGAAAGTGAACTGCTACAAGAGAGGCTTGCAGGGAATAAGCCAGGGACCACAACTTCATGGCTTCTGTGCACAAGGCTGTGGACCGAGTGACTCCCTGCTTGCTGATGTATCACATGGTGGTAGTGCTGTCTGTTCTGACTTGAACCATCTTATTCTGAACTGACTGTGAGAACATTTTTAGAGCTAGAAAAACTGCCCTGAGCTCTAGAAGACCGATGTGTAGAAGGGATTCTTGGGGGGACCACAGGCCCTGGGCAGTGAGGGACCCCAGGTGGGCTCCCCAGCCCAGAAGAGAAGCATCCGTGGTAAGGACCACTGAACAAGGCTGAGCAACAAAAGGAACACCTTGCTTTAAACTGTCCTGATCCTGCCACCACTGGAGGGCCTGGATCAAGGTCAGAGTCACTGGAATCAGTTTGGTAAGGGAGTCCTTTCTCTGAGACCAGTAAGCTCTCAGGTGGAACTGAATATCCCTCAGCTGGAATCTTGCCACTTGGACCACTGCTGTTGAAGCTGCCATGTGGCCCAACAGCTGGAGGAAATGCCTTGCTGGTCGAGATACCTGAAGGCTGAAGGAAGAAGCTAGTTCCATAAGAGCCCTTGCCCTTTCTAGTGGAAGAAAGGCACTTGCTCTGAGTGTGTCCAGTTCTGCCCCTATAAAGGTAAGGAGCTGGACTGGTTCGAGAACTGACTTGGGAAGGTTGAGAAGAAATCCTAGGGAAGTGAGAACTTACTGGGTCACTTGCAGGTGAGACTTGACTTAGTCTGGAGACGGACCCACTAATAGCCAATTGTCCAGATAAGGAAATACAGGAATCTTTTGCCTTCTTAGAAAGGCAACTACTACTGCCAGGCACTTTGTGAAAACCCTTGGAGCTGAGGTTAGGCCAAAGGACATTGCTCTTAACTGATAGTGGCCTGCGGGCAACTCAAACCTGAGGTACTTTCTGTTGAAGCACCTGATGGGAATGTGAAAGTAGGCATCTTTGAGGTCCAGGGAGGCTAGCCAGTCCCCTGGCCTTAGACAGAGAAGGATTATTCCCAGTGGTGTCATCTTGAACTTTGGTTTTAAAAGATGTTTGTTCAGATATCTGAGGTCTAGGGTGGGTCGCCACTCCCCTGTCTTTTTGGGGGTGAGGAAGTATCTGGAGTACAGTCCTTTGCCCCAGTGTAGGGTAGGTACTCGCTCTATAGCTCTTAAAGCTAGGAGACAAGAAACCTCTGCCTCAAGGGCAAGGATTTCTGAAAGATTTGCAGGTGGAAAAGATCTGGCTCTCATCTTTGGAAATTTTTTGAAGCCGAGAACCAGTCCCTGGCTTACTACTTCCAGGACCCACATGTCTGATGTAATAGACATCCAGTCCAGGACAAAGTAAGCCAGCCTGCCCTCTACTGGAATCGTAGAGTCGACCCGGGCAGAGCCATCAGGGTGTCTGCTTGGCAGGGGCTTTAGGCTGAGGGGTGGATGCAGGCCTGCTCATCCCCCTTCTGCCTCTCCTTCTGAAGAACCCCCTCTGCGAAAAGGAAGAAGAGGCCTTTGCTTGGTAAAAAGGTCTTTGAAAAGGCCTGCGCCTGCCCCTAGGCTGCTGCCTCTGAGGAGTTGCCTGCCTTTCCTTGGCCTGAGCACTCCTGTAAGTGGTCCTGTACTCGCCCATTTTCTTCATGTAATTCTCTGTCTGCTCCCCAGAGAATTACCCACTACAGGAAAATCCATAGCCTTAGCCTGGGTGTCCTGTGAGAAGCAAGTACATCTGAGCCAAGCCATCCTCTGAAGAGCCACAGATGTAGCCATGACTCCTGATGAGACATCATTAGAGTCCACAGCAGCATGAAATTGCACTTTAGGCGCCTCAATCCCATCTGCTGTCACCGCCTCCAGCTCCTTGGCTAGCTGGGGGGAGGCCTGTTTAGCCAGTGCCAGTACAGTGTCCCAACTGGACTTCTGGTACCTGGCTGTATAGGCCATGCAATTCGCCTGCCTGAATCCCAAAGAAGATGCCATGTACTGCTTCTTTGCCATGGCATCAATCTTCCTGGAGTCCTTGTCAGGGGTGTATGAAACCAAGGGAATATTTGCCTTGTCACAGGCAGCTGCCTGCACTACCCCAACATGGCTGCATTGCTGATATAAGAACTCCGTGTCTGAGCCTGAGAGTGTATACCTCTTGTCCATTCCTTTATCCACAGGAGATATAGTGTTAGGAGACGTTAAGATTTTTTGTGTCTGTTTCCCAAAAGATTTACGGAGGGAATAGACAGTCTCCTGGACTCTGGGATATCCATCATCTCTATGTAATCAGGCTCTTCTTGATCTTATACAGCCTCCTTCATAGGAAGCTGGAGGGTTTCAGCCACTTTCCTGTAAAACATGAAATGGGAAGGGGACTCAGAAAGCCTAGGAGGGGAAACACCTGATGGTCTGTCTGGGGAGATGTCCGCTTCCACAGGCACATCCAGACCTTCACTTACATCATAATCCTCAAATTCCCCTTCCTCTTCAAACTCTGGTTCATAAAATTATTCAAGGGTATACTCTTGAACCGGGGGAACCAACCAAACCGAACCCCTGCCAGAAGGAGCTGGATCGGTCAGAACCGGATGGAGCAATTCCACAATTTGAATCGCCCTGGCTATCTCTTCGGCGGTCGGAACACAAACCTCTGGATCTGAACCGGCCGATTCATCTTTGCGCTTTCTTTTTGTCAGAACATATCCCTCAGAATTGGCTCTCCTTTTGCCTGAATAAGTATCGCCCTGGTCAGAGGGCACTCCTCTTGGTTCGGCTGAAACCGAACCAAGCTGGCCATCCAGGTCATCGGACTTCTCGGCCTCCTTTTCCCTCAGTCTACCTAATCTCTTCTAGAGGGTCGATTTGGGAAAATTTTTTACATATTTGGCAGTTTGAATTGAGGTGGTCAAACCCCAGACAATAAACAGAGGTGGTGTGGGGATCAGCCTTGGCAAAGACCTCCCCACACTCACTGCAGTGCTGAAACCCAGTGGGCCCATTTTTTTTTCTTGGATTTCTCAGACATGGACAACCTCACCAAACTTACCCTTTTTTCGGCAACTGCCAGGTAAGACTTCCTTTTCGGTTCCTAACCGTGTCATGGGTATTGGAAAAAAAAAAACAGTTAAAACACGTGCTTTTTTTTTTTAGAACCAATAAGAACCAGTAACCACTCTCTAAATATAGCAAAATTCACAATCAAATGGTCGGCTCAGCTGAACCGACTGCACTTTTACAAGTTCCACACAGAAAAAATATAGAACAGTTCCTATCTAGTACTCACGGCACCACAGACAGAGACTGAACTGACTATGTGGATACTTTTTTCGGTTTAAACCGACAAAAAAACTGAAAACTTTAACCGACTTCAAGCTGAAGGAGAAACCTCCGGAGCGACTGTTCAGTGAGGTGGAGTAAAGAATCTGACGGTTTAGGTTCAAAACACTCCAGACAGAGAATTCAACAGAGCTCGAGCTTAGCGTTCCATGCCCTGCATGGAAAGTTAACCCTTAGTTCTCCGGGGCAGTTCAAAGGTTGGGGAATCACTGCAATTGTCAGAATACAGCAAGACTTCATGTTGTTTGAAAAACTAAGGAGGGTGTCGAGGACCACCGGCCTTTATAGGATAGTCTGACATCAGCAGAGTGACGTCAGTGGTGGGTGGTCCCGCATGGTACACTGTTAACTAGAAAGGTTTCTATGTGGTTCGGGCACCTGGCGGCTTAGTCCTAACAGTGACTGCCTGCTGCAAGAGTCTCCCTCGAAGTAAGATCTATAGTAATATAATGCTGACTTAACTTTAATATGAAAACAGAATTTGTGAGGGGGCAGGATTTTCATAACTTGCTCATGGCTCTGTGGACTTTGCCCTCAGGCTTAAATATAAATGGAATATTTGGTAGCAGCTTAAGGCAGGTTATTGCATGCTCCTATACACTGTAACTGTATTATGATATCAAAACTGTATTATTACAACATTATTTATGTTCAGTTACTCTTCATACAAGAATAACTTTATCCTTACATTATCAAGAGATGATTTCTCACTGTGGGAGCTGAAAGGCTGCAAGTACAGCTATGTGTATTGATGGAATTAAAAGTAAGAAAAAAATTCACCAGCACTCACCACAGTACGTTGCTTGTTGGGCAGGTAAACCCGAACAGTTCCCCCCATTCGTTGTGGCTCACCAGAAACTGTCTCTGTGGAGGGCCGCCGAGAATACTGTGGACTAGGTGGTCCTGTGTCACTGGATGTTGACATTTCTGCAGTACCTCTATCTGGTGTAGGGTCGGGCAGGGCCAACCCGTTGGAAAAAGATCCCAAGGTACCCACAAAGCACTTCATTCACAGTCACTGTCTACGTCATAGCGCTCTGGAGATCTGCAAGATGCAAAGGAGTAATTTCATGAGACAGTAGGTAGACAGCCACCTAGTCAGTCTTCTGAATTCCTGTTTCTTAAGATTTGACAGTGAGTAACTACACGCATAGCAGGGTAAGAATGCTAGCTACTTTTGCTCAGGTGGAAGAAACAGAAGCAGGATTTGGAACAGCAGGTACCTACTAGAGGTAAAACATTTAAAATCGTTATGTCTAAGGCCGGCCCAGTAGTGTGGAGGGCCGAGGCATTGGTGCCTTACCTCCTGCCACGCCAGCAACCCATGTTTGCGGCTTGCTGGGGGTCAACCATGGAGGGAGAGGATCAAGCAACTACAGGACTGCTCTCCTCCCCCTGGTTGGGAGGCTTGGTGTTCACGCCAAACAACTGCCCTTGGGTGGAGGTCCAATGGTAGTACAGGACAAAGGATGCTAAAATAGAGGGTGCTGCAGGACTTTAGCGCACACGCAGCCACATGCACACGCTGACGCAGCGCCTCGCAATGAGGAAAACGAGAGGAGAAAATGGGAATCTGGAAGGCTACATGATGCCTTGGGAAGGAGAACCGGACCCCTCATAAAGAAGTAGTCAAGGCCTGCCTGCCAGGTCCCCATGGGAGAAAAGCTCTATAGGGGAAAAAAAGTGAAATCAGACATTTAGAACAAACAAAAACAAAGAGTTATTTACTAGTATCTGTGTTTCTTCTAATGGTATTCATCCACAGCACCACATTATGCTTGATTCTGGCACACACGCCAGTACTGAGCACAGTGTGGTATGTGGCTGTATACTAATCTATGCTGAGAGAACAATAAGAGTACCAGTTTATTTTACTACACTAGGCAAGACAAGTGGTGGTGAGGGGGGTGCATGAAAGATAATATTCAAAAATAAATTGTACTGTACATTTTAAAACATTTCTTTTGGACAAAGATCAATTATCCAGAGTGGGAAACATTGGGATATATGGTCTTATAAAATGGGTCAAGAAAGAAGTCACCACAAATACTGATCTTGTATTAGACAAGTCAGGTCACCGGCCATGCCTATATCTACTCACAAATGCTTAGTGCTATATTTTCTAAATTACAACTTTAAACTTTTTTAACACAGAAAGAGATATAATGCATTGGTCCAGACCAATCCCCATCAACAATCACAGGTTTAGCTGATATGGATATGTTTACGGGTACAATTAGTTAAGGCACTGAAGCAGCATCTTAAGTATGCAAAGGTGCTAAATATCCTTCATGAATGACTTGTAATAGTAGTGCTAGAGCCATGCCTTTTTTAGGCAAGGTAAGGCAAGTTTATTTATAAGGCTCAGGGTGCAGTACGTACTCAATATATTGACAAATAATGTAAATGAACTAATTCAAATGGTAGGTCTGCTGAAACATAATATTTAAGTGCTCCCTTGAAGGCCACAACTGAGCGGGCAGAACAAATATGGGGTGGCAAAGAATTCCAAAAGGAAGGTGCAGCCACCCCAAAGGTCATATCCCCCCCTGACAACCTGAGCCTTGAATGGGGAATGGACAGCAAATCAGCCCTGGTGAAGTCAAGAGGACGGACAGAGGTGTGTGGAGACACGAGATCTTTCAGGTTACCAGGACCCAAACAGAACAGGGCTTTGTACAGTAGCAGCCAAAAACACTACCAGATATTTCCCGAAATTTTTGTGATATTTCCAGAAATATCTCCTGCTTTCTGCATTTCCACAGTAGGGGCAGCAGAGAGAAACTCTTCAGAAATTTCGCAAAATATCTGGCAATGTCTCTGGCTACTACTGTATGTCAACAAGCCAATCTTGAAGCTGATGCACCATGGAAAAGGTAGCCTGTGCAACACAGGAGTAGTATGTTCCCTACAAGATGTTCCAGCAATCCACCAGGCGTCTGCATTCTGGACCATCTGCAGCCAGTGCATCAGACTCCCAGATAACCTTAAGCAGAGAGCACTGCAGCAGTCCTGCCTAGATGTGATAAAGGCAGTGTCTACTGTAGTCAGGTCCCCAGATGCAAGACACGATTTAATGTGGAAGATGTTACACAGATGGACAATGCCACTATGATGACCACTATCACCTGATACTCAAGTGTCAGCCTGCAGTCCATAATGACCCCCAGAATTCTGACCACAGTCACAGCTCCAAGTGTGATGCAATTCAAAGATGGCAACATGGCATCATTCCCTGTCCTACATGATACAATCATCACTTCAGGCTTATCTGGATGCGCTCAGCCAGTTGGAGGCCATCAAGTCACTGAGTCTGTGCAGACAGTGACACAGCACAGGACCCGCTTCTACCCCATCAGGTGAACAGGACAGGTATAGCTGGCCATCAGCATAGCAATGAAACTCCATGCTATCCTGTCTTATGATCTCACCCAACAGCAGTATGTACATGGTGAATAACATGACAGCAATGGTCAAGCCTTGAGGTATGCCGCTGTTGAGCCCCACTGTTTCAGAGATGGAATTTTCTAGAACTACCTACAGTACCCCATCCATAAGGAAGGACTCAAATCAATGCAAAAAAAGTGCCAGTAAATCACATATAGTGCCTCAGGCTTTCCAGTACCACCCCATGATCCACTGTGTCAAATGTTGATAAAAGGTCAGATCTTTGCAATCCGCAGTTAAAATCTCCTCCTAGTACTATCATTTTCGTTGTAAATAAAAAGGGTTGAATTTCTTTCCAGAGATCAATGCGGCTGACTTTAGTTTGGGAAGGATAATTAATGAGTCTGTAAATAGTTCCTTTAAAAAGAATGTCTATCAAGAAAGCCCTTCCTTAGTGTATTTCTACTATTTTAATACCTTGATATTGTGGTGACAAAAACAAATAGCAATTCCACTACATAGTTCTGTTCCTAAAGACCAGTAGCTAGACCCCATTTCCAGTCAGATGCTGCTTTATTTGATTCTGATAGATCATAAATTCTAGTATCATGGGAAAAATGTACATCCAACTGACTGAACTCGAACACGGAAAAGGTTGTTTTGCCTTTTCTCAGACCAGATACTGTTTGTGTTCAGAGAGGATCCAGCTAGATTTATTATCAGTTATCATCTAGGGTGGGTGGTAAGGTACTTCTTTTGCCTTGGACCTGTTCCCCATCGTTAATTTTTTCATTTTAGGTTTGTTTTCCGAGGGGTCTTCGCTTTCTGAAGACACCTCTGAAATCGAGTCGGCATCTGAATTTTCCATTTCGGTGTCACCCCACTGTAATGGTTCATACTGATTTTGGAGTTGCATCCCACCTGGTGACAGTTTCTTCTGTTTTTGTTTTCCTTTCCCTTGTTTCTCAAGGTAGAAGGAGTTTAAATCTGGGGGGGGGGCATCTCGGGTGCATCCTTGAAACTGCTACTTTCTTCTGTGGGGAAGGGGGTCTGGTATGGAACAAAGACCCGCTATCTCCATGGGAGTGGAAGTTTGAAAAAGAGTCATCTTTAGGTCTTGGCTGTCTATGTTGGGTGGTGTTACTTTGAGGGTGTTTGGTAGGAGCTGCAGGAGTCCTTGCTTGAGAGGGCTGTGGAGGAAGTGGAGGTGCTTGCCTTGGGGTTTCTTTTGGACCACTGTTATTGTGTATGGCCCAGCTGACATAAAAGTCATGCTCAGCAAAGGCTGCATCAGATGTATTTTGAGAGGTCCATGGGCAATTGGTTAAAGTATGCCCTTCGGTTTCACACAAGCTACATTCTGGGGTAAACGTTCAGTGGGCCCCTGAGTGACCTAACATTCCACACATACTGCATCTAATTTTTTCACATCCACTGCTGACATGTCTTGGGGAGCCGCATTTGTAACATATGCACAGCATCCCAGGGTAAAACAGGATGCCACAATCTCTCCCTACGAAAAAGCTACTGGGTAAATGTCGAATCCCAGTATCAGATAGTCTCAATTGGACTTTGAAACCCCACCCACCTGTCCAAAATCCCTCACCATCTATAACTGGCTCTGGTAGGCCTTGAATATCACACTTTTGCTCTAACCAATATATGATGTCCTTAACATTGACCCACTCGTTCCTGAACAGTACGGTAACTGTTTTCAGAGTGTGTTTAGATAAAGGTACAGCAAAAAAAAATGAGACCAAATGTCAGTGTCTTTAACAGCAGAATACGGTTGCCAAAATCTGTTGAACAACGTAGCAGAATGAAAACTTAAGTCAAAGCTATGTTCGCCAGGAGCATGTATGAAGGAGAACACTTCAGAAGGAGAGAATTGTAAAGATTATTTAATAAGGAATTTCCCCACAAAAGTTCTGTCTGATGGTTCAACTAAACCACTCGTGTATCGAATCCAGACAGCATGTCTGCGTTTAGCATTAACAGGGGGATCATGGAATAAGCTAGCAAAGCTAAATTTCTGACCTCTCTTCTCGGTTTGAGTTGTCATCCATTGGATTACTGTGTGTGTTATCCTCAGTTGCTGCAGTTAGGATTTGGCTGTCCGTGATGCTGGGGGCCCCTTCTTCTATTATTTCCTCGTTAGCAGGAATGTCCTTAAGGTGCGGCTCCACTGGATCTTCTACCATCTCTCCTGGTGTTGTGAGATCCAGGCTTTTGTTGAGGTTGCCATTAAGTATGTCATCTACATTTTCAGGTACTGTTTTTAAATTATCTTTTACTGTCATATTTGATCCTGGTAGGGGGATCGTATGGTCAAGTTGTCACCCGCTAGAATCTGTTTGTACCCAGCCTGCGTTCTGAAGGGCTAGCCCTGGTGACCAGTTAGCATCAGGTCTCTCACGCTTGTCTTCGGGAGCCGTGGAAGTACTCTGGTTTTGAGGGCCAAATTGAAACACTGTATCACATAGTTTTTTTCCCGTAGTATTTTCGGGACTAGTACTCAAGTCTCTTACGTTTTTTCTTTTCTTCTTCAATCCAGTGTCTCTGATGACTGTACTGAAGTTCAGCATTTGACAAAAGCTCTGCTAGTAAGTTTTACTGCAAATTCCGTTCAGCGACGTCCAATTCCAATAAGATGCTTTCATCCGGAGTAGATGTTTGGCTTCCAAAAAATAATTTGGTGGTTCCTGAAGCAATCACCTAAGCTAGACCTGCAGGAGCGAAGATCTGCTCTCCTGCAGGTTCAGCAGCCAACTCTCCAACCTGAGAGTCTGCCATGTATGCAAGGCGTCCCCCTACTGGCAAGAGTAGGTGAATTTCACCGGTGTCCTGGCCAAAGTTCCCCCATTCAGTAAAAATGCCACAAACACCTTAATCTGTTTCAATTTCAGTTAATTTCCATCTGTATCCCCACCCCGGACAAGACTAAAAACAGGCAGAATTGCCTAGCTCTCCTTTCCAGGTTAACAAAAACTAATAAATGTATAGTATTTACACAATCCAATGGCTAATGTGAGAGAGTATCAGAGTAACTCTAAACAACATAAGAGTGCTCTGATCTGCTCACTATGAAGCATTGCTGTCCTTTTCTTTGCTGTATCGGATTCCAGCTACCACTTTTTGCCATGTTTCAGCACCCTAAAAGCTTATCTTCAATTAAATTTTTTGTTGTTTTGTATTCAATTTTTATTTGGCAAGTGCAGACATACAATACAGTATAGGTAGTACATTTCCACTTCACATCTATATCATGTCAGTGCTAGGCAGAACTACATAAGAACAGTGTACAGAGATGCAATCCTAACATCCTTTTTTCTTTTGTGCTCGGTCTAATACCCACTTTCAGGCATGAATAAACCATAAGGACATGGTAACAATCATGACAGCATGGCACTAGGGAAAGCAGTCTATCTAAACCTATTTATTTCATTATTAGGCCACGTTTTAGTAGTAGAGATAAATTATATTTTTATGTTGTATTATGCAAATAATTGAAATATGGGAGCCAGATTTTATTAACGATGGTTTCCTTATTTTCTTTAATGTAAAAAATTATCTCTAATTTTCCACTATTTGTTAGGAGATTTAACCATTCCTTATATTTTGGGGTGGATGTATCTTTCCAATGTAAGAGAATTACTTTCTTTGCCAATACCATGGTCAATGATGTAAATAAGCCTAGCTCTGTACCAATTCCTAAAGTGTTGTGTTAAACCAAATAATACAATTCCTGGATCAAAGGGAACAATTTTATTTAGAATTTTGGAGGTTATGGGCCAAATATTCAAAACTTTGCACTGGGCACAAACCGTTTTCGCAGGGTTAGTGCCGGTCCGCTATACTCAAACAGTCAAACAGTGCGGCAAACTGCATTAGCGCCAGGCAAAAGTATAATGTATGCAATGGGTAAACCGAGGTACATGTACATGAATACAGGCGCAATGTTATATTCAGTGCATTAACGCTGCACAAAGCGTTTTTGTGCAACTTAAGAGCGACATTCTGCATGGCGCAAATTACCGCCCAGGAAAAGGTAGTCTTAACTCTGTGCAAACCAGCTTTGTGCGACTCCGTGGCTTTGCACGGCTTTGCGCAACCCTAACCAGTAAATATTACACACAGAAAGAAACCAGACATGGAAGAAACATGTTGCACATGGACGGCACCTCCTATGATGCCATCTGCCACTGGTCTCAGTCATGCCAGGCAGTAAGCAGTGACTCAGCGCCCAGTGGACACCATGGCAGTGTGTCCATACAGCGCACACCTGCAGACCACACTGCGGTGGACACCAACAGAATCCAGCACACACATGCAGCACTGGGAGTGTGGAGGATGTTGAGGGGAGGGTGTGCAGGTGGCCCGTGTGCACCACATGCTGGGTGCTGCCACAAGGCTGGGACAAGCCAAGCAGTGCAAATGGTCCAGTGTTGGGAATATCCCAACACCAGTGTGCCTGTCTAATGGAATGTGCCCCCCCAGCCACATACTGCACATCTGTACAGAGACAACAGCGCACACAGCCAGCCATGTATATGTCACTGTGAGTATCCCATGCCAGTGGTGCAGCATCTGTAGGTCACACAACAGCATAACAGTAATGTCCACTGTCAGTACACAGGTGCAAGATGGGCCTGTCACTGTGTAAAGTGCAGTAGTCACTGATGCCCTACGCACCATAGGCATTTCTGTGTCCCTTACACTACTGGCCCCCTTGTTACTGCAGTGTCTGCTGTGCACTGTAGCAAGAACTACACTTTGACAATTGCATGCAGCACCACCACCTGTGCCTGTGCTGTGTAGTCCCCTGGGGCACAATATTCTATGCAGTTCTGTACAAATGTAGCCCGCATCTACCACCATGCACATCTAGACTGACCTGCAGGTGGAGCTGTGGGCAGACACAGCCAGCCCATGTACTTCCAGACTGACCTACACGAGGAGCTGTGGGACCCTGCAACAGCGCTGGGTAAATAAACTGCATGCGAAACAGGACATGATGAGATGTTAATCTGGATACTTGCCCACAGACTGCCTAAGTATGCTCATTTGCATGTCACTTTTGAATATAGCAAAAGTTTGCCGCAGGCAAACATGAAAGCACCGGGCAAACAGCTTGGCTCTGCGCAAAACCTGCATAAAAGTGTCTGCACCACGCAAATGTTTCAGAAGCATGGTACATTTCTGCAGAATTTCACATGCGCTGGTACTTGCAGCTTTAATGAATCCACTCCTTTGTTAGTACACACATTGGCCACATAGTTCACCTTTACCATCTTTCACGTCGCTGTGCACTGGGCTGCTGTTGTGGTTTGCACTTCCTGGTTGCTATACTCACAGCTGTCTTATTTCCTGGGCTATTTTTGCACTGCACTCCCAGCCCAGTTTGCCCAGCTTCCTTAGCAGGCTATATTCAGCAGATTTAGCACTGGGGCTATTGGGTCTGAGCTAAATTAGCATGCTGGGCAGTGCTAATTTAGCCCTGGGGCAAAGATTTGAATATCAGGCCCTATATCTCTTATTTTATTCTGGTAATCTTCCAAAACTGGACAAAAGATTAACATATGACTGAGAGTACCCTTAGCTTTATTACATCAGGTACAGAGGCTCGACAATGTAGAGTTAATTTTGCAAAGCTTACTAGGAGTATAGTACAGCTTATGTACTATGTTGAATTGTATCTGCCTGAGTTTAGAATTCTGAGATACCTTTTCAGGTGCAGATATCACTTCAGGCCAGACAACAGTTTGAGCCCAATCTTAAGTTCTTTGGTCCAGTTTTGTTGCCATAATGCTGTATCCCATTTTTTTAGCTTCCTGCTGTAACTTACACATTTTTGAAATTAATTTAGGCTTATTTGAGGGATTTCCCAGTAGCAGCTCCGGAGAGGTTGCCCCAATTCTCTCATCAGATTTATTTTGCAAGAACCTTCTCAACTGCAAATATGACAGAAGGCCTCCTGTGGGTAGATTAAACTCAAGTTTTAAAACCTCGAGAGGTTTTAAAGTTCCATCTCTTACACACTGACCCAAATGGGTTAAACCACAGCTTTTCCAGCTATGAAACATTTTAGTCATCTGAGTAAATTTAAGGTTCTAATTCATATACGAAGTCATAAATAATGAGACTAAGATCTTACTTCGAGAGGGTTCCTGCAGCAGGTCATAACATGATGGACTAGCGCCACCTGTTGTCAGGACCCAACGGCAGACTTTTCCAGCAAAGCCCGATAGGGGACCGCCCACCGGACGTCACATGACGTTGTCAGCGTGACCCAATACAGTAGGCGGTCCCCACGCCCACCCTCCAGTTCTTTCCCATCTCCTCGTGCAGTTACCTTGCGGTAGACCTACACAGCAATCGTCGTTTATTTTCCTTTAAGTTCTAAAAATTTCTCTAAAACCTTCGGGTTTTTTATTCGCACCAGCGCTTCTCTGTCATTACCAATTCCAAAGAAGTGCAATTCCTGTGGCGCCCAGATCCCGCACAAGGATGGTCACAGAAAGTGCGTCATTTGCATAGGCTCAGACCATCCCATGAACACCTGCCCGGACTGCCAACCATTCAACCAGGCCACCTGGAAATGGATGCAGCAGGCTGTGGAGGCCCATCTTTTAAAATCTCACCTAGCCTCCTTAGAAAAGCAAATGGAAAAGATCAGGGATTCTGCTTCACTTTCTTCATCCTCTCCTTCGAAGCATAAGAAGAAGGAAAAACACCAGGAACGGGAACACCAGTCAGACAAGGCAGAGACTTTCAGGCCAGCTTCCAGCAAAGCCTTTCCCCTGCCGCCTTCCATCAAGGTCATCCAGGCAGCATCTGTGGACTCTAAAGGAACCACCTTGCTCCCAGTTCTCTCAGTAGGTAAGTCGGCTCCCAGCTCCTCTGAAGACTGCGCTGCTCCTGCCGCTAAGTCACTCCCCAGTTCCTCTGAGGACTGCACGGCCACCGATAAGTCAGTTCCCTGCTCCTCGGGGTCCCGTGCGGCAGATGCTGCTAAGTCGGGGGGTGGGTCCTCCCCTTCCTGCCTGGTTCCAGCACCCAATAAGACGATCCCCACAGGGGATCACGCGGATGCAGCTCTCCTATCAGGGACTCACATCAGTGCACCAGATGCCCAGACGAGCCCAGGGAAGACAGCCCCTCTTCCCCCTTCTCCCCCACTGGTAGCGCAACCTGCTGACCCCACTACCCTGGGAGGAGACAGCAGCAGTCTCCTGGATGTGAAGTACACTCCAGGATCGTACTTGCGTTCCCCTATGCGGGTCTCAGGACAGGTGGTCTCTCCTCCTCTGCTGGAGCTCGCCCAGGAGGTGCCTTCTATTCCTGCTGGAGGGAGCCCTTCCCGGCTAGTTGACAACCAGGCGCCGGTTAGCCCTCCCTCACTGCACCCGGCACCATCTCTGCCTATACCGGATCCTCAGATGACTGTCTCCTTGCAGAGACCTGGATGTCTGTCTCCACTGCAGGATCTTACGACCTGGGTCTGTTGTTGGATATCCTGCGACATTTCAGACGCCAGCCTAGCCGATGCCAGATCCATTCCTGACGCCAGACCCGCTGGTCCCGTCAACGGTGATTCTGACAACGGCTATCTCGTTGCCGAACCAGCCGCCGATATACACGACGACTGGTCCGACGTGAGTTCCTCCGATGTCAGCTCCTCTTGATGTCTGGGATTTTTTCAAGACCCCACTACATCCCTCACTACTCTTCGGGGTTCCCTTTGGGCCATACCTCGGCTGGTGTTTGCCTGATTGGCACAGCATGGGACATTATTTCCAGGACTACAATTCGTACCTGGGCTCTTCCACTCAGGGATATCATGGGTATCACTACCCTCCACCCCCATGCCTATCCCTCCCTCCTCCACTCCCCCTGCCCCTCCGGCACCTCAACCAGATGTCAGGTCTGTTTTCCAGTCCTGGTGGAAGGAGGCGAAGGCCAAGCTGGTAATGGACCTAGAGAGCAGACTCCCTCAGCCTCATTCCTCTCCTAGGTCCTCTTCCCCAGTGGACTCTGCTCGATACAGTCCACATCCAGGGAACTGACACTCAGTATGTACCACTTTCGGATTCTGAACCACTTACCTGCACATCCCGATTTTCCCAGGTCACCGACGCTTCCTGCAATTTACCTTTCGGGGGAGCACATTCAGTTCAAGGCTCTTCCCTTTGGCCTTTCCTCGGCACCCAGGGTTTTTGCCAAGTGCCTAGCAGTGGTGGCTGCAACCCTGAGACAACAGGGCACTGCAGTTTTTCCTTACTTGGACAAGTGGCTGATTTCAGCCCCATCCAGCGAGTCCCTTTCAGTTACCCTGGACCTGTTTTCCAGACTGCCAAATACTATCAACTTCTCTAAATCATCCTTGACTCCTTCGCAGTGGCTTCAGTTCATTGGAGCCATTCTGGATACGATCCAGGGCAGAGCCTTCCTCCCTCCCCCCGAACTGGAAGGACACTCTGATCGAACAAGCCACCCTGGTGGCCTCTTCCAGACATCTTCCGGCCAGAGAAGTTCTTCGTTTTCTCGGCTTGATGGAGGCCTCTATCTCCACGGTTCCCCTGGCGAGGCTCCACATGAGAATTTCTCAGTGGTCCTTGAGGGTTCAGTGGGATCAGCTCCACGACCAATTGGACCAGCCGGTTCTCATTTCCTCAGCGCTTCAGAGGGACCTGCTGTGGTGGAGGGATCCTGCAAACCTATCCTTGGGCCTTCCGTTTCAAGGCTCAGCCCCCCCCCCCCTCGGAGTCCTTACCACGGACATCTCCAATCTAGGTTGGGGGGGCTCATCTGGGGGACCATCAGAATCAGGGACTTTGGTCCTGGTCATAGATGTCATTGTACATCAACATTTAGGAGATACAAGTGGTCCTGTACGCTCTCCAAGCGTTTCAGACTGTTTTCCCCAAGGGACTACTGCTTATCCAGACGGACAACACCTCAGTAGTCTGGTATCTCAATAAGCAGGGAGGCACTCACTCCTATCCCCTTTGCAGAGAAGCGATAAGAGTGTGGAACTGGGCAGTTCAGCATGACCTGTCTCTCATAGCAGTGCATGTTCCAAGAGCGGAAAACATCCTGGCAGACAGTTTATGCAGATCGTTCACCCTCGCTCATGAATGGGAACTAGATCAGGAAGTGGTGGAATCACTATTCCAGAGATGGGACAACCAGAACTCGACCTATTCGCCTCCTCAGCCAACGCAAAGCTTCCCAGCTTTTGCTCGCTCGTTCCAGAAAATGGTGCTTTTTGGCACAATGCGTTCTCTCTCTCCTGGACAGTGAAATTCGATACTCCTTTCCTCCCTTCCCCATTCTTCAGAGGGTGCTCATCAAACTTCAGGCAGAGTGAGTCTGAATGATCCTCATTGTTTCTCTGTGGCCTAGACCAAGCTGATTCCCGCTTCTTCTCCAGTTGTCCAGGAAACCCCCAGTTCCGCTTCCACTGAAGCACAGCCTGTTAACCCAGGACACGGCTCGGCTGGTGCACTCGGGGCTCAGGACCCTGCATCTTCATGCCTAGCTCCTGCAGATATAGCGTTCTCTCGCTTTGGTGTCATTTCCAGAGTTGCCCAGGTTATCGTGGAGGCCAGGAAGCCTTCCAAAAGATCCACTTATGCCATGAAGTGGAAACGCTTTTCTACATGGGCGGCCTCCAAGGGTTGGGACCCTTTCACTTGTTCAGCCCCGCAGCTAATGGAATACCTGCTTCATCTTTCAGATTCAGGGCTTTCATATTCCTCCTTAAAGGTTCATTCGTCTGCCATTTCGGCTTACCATGTGCTGGTAAACCCGTGGCCCAGTTGGAGATCTCCAAAACCTTTCTGAAAGGAAGTCTCCATCTGAAACCCCCCATCTGCAGCCCTACACCACCTTGGGATTTTAATTTTGTGTTGGAGAAGCTCACTCTCCCTCTTTTTGAACCAGTGATGGAGCTGTGATATGTGCTACCTTTCTCAGAAGGCGCTGTTTTTAGTTGCCCTTACTTCTGCTCGAAAGATTTCCGAGCTTCAGGCTCTTGTTTGTAAAGAGCCATATCTTGTTTTCCACAAGGACCGGGTGGTCCTCACAACTCATCCTCGGTTTCTTCCTAAGGTGGTACTGGAGCTCATTCTGAACCAGTCAGTTGAGCTTCCGGTGTATTATCCGGCCACAGCAAATAGAGGTGAGGCTCTGTTACATACATCGGTCGTACACCGTAACCTTCAGTGTTATACCTTCCGGACCAAGAATGACCAACTCTGTTTCTTTTGCTCCCAAGTCTTTGGGGAAAGCTGTTTCTAAGCAGTGCCTTTCTAAGTGGCTAGCCAACTGCATTCGCTTCTGTTATCAGAAGCATGAAAAACCCTTGCTGGGGTCTGTTGAGGCTCATTCCACTAGGGGAGTGGCTGCATCTGCAGCTTTTCTCCGTAATATTTCTGCAGAGGAGATCTGTGCGGCAGCAACCTGGAGTTCCATCCAAACCTTTACCAAGCATTAAAGTCTGGACATTGCTTCTAGGCGAAGGGCCAGGTTTAGCCTAGCTGTTCTGCAGGGCCTTCTGTCCCAGGCTGGTTCGTTTCTACCCTTTAGTTTGTTCCTCCTCCCATGTTTCTCTCGGTCTCTCTTTGGAGGGACTGCTTGGGACTCTGTCCTACATGTTATGATCTACTACAGGAACCCTCTCGAAGTAAGGTAGTACAGTTACGTAAGAACTTACTGTAACGGTAGATCTTCGAGAGAGAGTCCTGCAGTAGGTCACGGTTTTCCCTCCCTCCTTCCCCCCCAAATTTCATTTTTGCTTTTTGGGTCTCCAGACCAAGTGTCCTCTCCTTCCAAGCTTCGACGGGAGAACTGGAAGGTGGGCATGGGGACTGCCCACTATATAGGGTCACGCTGACAGTCATGTGACGTCCGGCGGGCGGTCCCCTATTAGGCACTGCTGGAAAAGTCTGCCTTTGGGTCCCGACGCCAGGTGGTGTTAGTCCTATATGTTATGACCTACTGCAGGAACATCTCTCGAAGATCTACCATTACGGTAAGTTCTTACGTAACTGTACCGTCTATACCTATTTAAGAATGGGCCTCTTTCCATAGAGATGAAGTGGTTTTTGTTAACTTCAAAATCTTATTTTGTAAATTTTACTATCACCATTTACATATAATACCGGATTCAAATTACTAAAAGGTGTAAAATATTGTTCTATGAAATCAGTTTTCACCTCATTTGTAAGAACAGTATTATGCTGAGTGAACCAGTACAATACTGGTTCTAACTGCGCTGCATAGTAGTAAAGTTTCAAATTCGATAGACCCAGGCCACCATGATTTAAGGGGGATATAGTTTATCCAAAGTTGCTTTAGGTCTCTCATTTTTCCATATGAACTGTCTAAAGAACTTATCGATTTTATTAAAAAAAGGTTTTACCAAGAATGATTGGTACAGTCTGGAAGAAAAACAGAAATATTGGCAAAATGTTCATTTTGAGTATGTTCACGCGACCTGTAATTAATTGTTAATGGTAAAATAACCCCCATCTATCCAAGTCTAGTTTTTTTTTTTTTTTTTGTAATAGTGGTTCAAGATTCCATTGAAACAGTTTATTACTATCCTTAGTAAGGGTAACACCAAGATATTTAATTTCTGTTCTAACCACAGACTCTAACAAGGTGACTGGGTTAGAGATTTCTTGACCAATACAGATACATTCTGATTTATCCCAGTTGACCTTATAGCCTGAAATTTTTGGAAAGTCTTCAATCATTTTTACCAGCTCTCATCAGTTTTTTTGAGGATTGTCCAGAAATACTAACATGTCTTCAGCATATAAGGATACTTTGTATAAAACATCCTGGACTTTATAGCCTTTAATTTGAGTGTTATTACAAATTGGGGATGCTAGAGATTCAATATAAATATCAAATAGTAACAGTGACAGGGAGCAACCTTGCCGAACCCCTCTTGCAGGAAAAAATGGTTCTGAAAGATTTGAATTTGTTTTAATTCTAGCCCTGATTGTTTTTATAGTTCATACCAATCCACCGCATAAACCTCTCCCCAAAGTTCATCCTAGTCAAACTTGTTAGGAGAAAAGGTCAGTATACCTGGTCGAATGTTTTTTCAGCATCGAGTAATATAATTGCCACCTCTGAACCTGAGGTTAACTCGATAATGTTTAAAGCTTTTCTGATGTTTGTGGTTAAACGCCTGCCTGGTATGAACCCGGTTTGGTCCGGGTATATGATGGACTGGATATGATCCGCTAACCTATTGGCCCAAAGTTTTGTTACTATGTTATAATCAATGTTCAACAAGGCTATTGGACAATATGACCCAAATTGTAAAGGATCTTTATTGCTTTATAATATCAAGGTAATTACAGAATCGTTTAAAGAGTCTACCAGTGTTTCTCGAACTTCTATTGCCCTGTATACTTGAAGTAACAGGGGAAATGGAATATCAGAAAACTCTTTATAAAATTCTGACATATAGCCATCAGGACCAGGAGTTTTTTCTGTTTTTTAAATGTTGAAACACTGAATCAAGTTCTTCCAGACTTAGAGGTCTATTTATTATGTTTTTGGAGGCAACTGATAGTGGAGTTACTGGAACATGATTAAAGAAGTTATCTATATCTTGTTGTGAGGGTTTTTCCTCTGGTGTATAGCTTCTTATAATTCTGAAAGCTACTATTTATTTGTGATAGTGGCGATATTATTATTCCTAAATCTGTTTTGATTTTAAATATAGTGTTTTGATAGCGCTCACATTGTGTCTGATAGGCCAAAAGTCCATCTGGCTTCTCCGAAAATAAATAATATTTTGATTTAGAATGCTGAAATGCTTTTTCTGCTCTATAAGAAATGTAACTGTTAAGCACCTCCCTTTCCTGTAACACTGTATTTGAATCAGATTCCAAGTTAGATAAATTATAAGTGGCTTGCGCGACCAGTAGCTTATGTTCTAATATATTCAAATTTTCCAATTGTTTTTCCTTTTTAAAAGAAGATGATGCAATAATCCATCATCCAAGATATCATTTTAAAGATTTCCAAACAGACAGAAATGAGATTTCCTCCTTTATATTATTTTTTTTTAATTCTGTTTGTTCTCCAAGTTTTTTGTTTGAAAATGGGGTCTTTCAATAAAGAATTATCAAATCTCCAATTAAAATCTTTACATCTATAGCTGGCCCGGTGGTGCTGAGGGTTGAGGCACTGAATGCCACACCGGCGTCCCAGGTTCAGGAATGAGCACAGGCCACTGGGGGTCCGCAGGGGCGGAGAAGGACTGAGCATCCGGAGGACAGCTCTCCTTCTCCGAGGAGGAGGGATCCTAGTGTTCGGTGCCTGGCTGCCAACTAGCAGTGGCTGGGTGGCAGCAGCACATCGACGCTGAAAGAACAAAGGGCAGGAGATGGGGCAAGACGCTCGGAGGAGCGTGTGCGGACATGTGCGTGCCTCCTACTTTGGCGTCATTGCATGCCTCAGATCCAGGGAACACAATGGAGGAGAAAAGCATTGCCACACGGCATGAAGAAGGGCACTTTGCAGGTCCCGCTCCCAGCTAGCCACTGCAATGGCTCACTGGATCTGGTCTCCGGCGGGGGTTGGGGAACCCTGCCAGCCCCACCGGGGGCAAGCCCTGGGTGGAGGTTACGCCCACAGATTCAGGACGGGAGCTGGGGGCTCCCTCCAGAGACAGACCATGGCAACAGAAGTATAAACAGAGTTAAAAAAAGAAAGTCTTTACATCTATTTCTTTTGTCTATAAATTTTACCACTGAGTTAACCTGGGCATGGTCAGAGACCTTAATAGCACCATAGTTCATTTTAGAGACTTTGCTTCTTAATTCTTCTGATAGCAAGTAATAATCAATTCTAGAGGATGTTTTATGAACACTTGAAAAAAATGAAAATTTCTTCCAAGATGGATATAGTTCTCTCAAGATATCGATAAGCCTTAGGTCAGACATGCAGTCCTTCACTACTTTAATAGCTTGTTTTTTATAGTCTTCTACTCCTTCTGGTCCATCTAATAATGACAGGGAGAGATTAAAATCTCCTCCTATTATATAAGGGGCTGTAAAGTTGGATAATGCAATGAAGTAATGTATAAAAAAGTTTGGATTAGGGATGACGCACAACAGCATCTCCAACATGGAGAGAGTTTTGTTGGAAATGCCTCTCCTTATTTTTCCACACACCCTCGGTTACAAGGTACTTCCAGGCTGGGAACACAGCTCTGTGCTGGAGAGGGTGTGGTCAGGTAGGTACACATGCTCACATCCTCTGGACGTGTCCAGAGGTAAAGAGATATTGGCAGGGGATATCTCAGACCCTCGGCCTGCTCTGGGGAGTAGCTGTTCCCTGCTCCTTTGACTCCCTTGTTCTGGGACTGGATCTTGGGGACATTAGCAGGGGTGGACAGCAGTCCTTATTTAGGCTGCTCTGCCTGGCGGCATTTAAGGAAATCACGTCCAGATGGCTCACTGCTGCCCCGCCGGATCTGGGTTCCTGGCGTCGCAGGATAGAAGGGCTCAAACGAATGGAAGGCTCGACAGCTAAATTAAGATTGACAGAGGAGAAACATAGGGAGCAGAGGGGAAATAGGGGAGAGCATGGAGACACCAATACCTGTTTGACCCTGGCTCTACACCTTTGGCTCAGGAGGGTCCTGATGTTTGGGTGCTGCCAGAACTGAACAAGAAATCGAACTGACCATAATACAGACCTTAGGCCCCTGTAGAAGACAAGGAAACCAGAAAAGGACTGACTCATTCCTCTTCCTTTCCCTGGACGGCCATAAGGTTTAGCATTCACAACTGCCAGGTGGTGCTGAGTCTTTATTTTATAGGAGTTTTGCCTGTACAGTTTAGAGTTTACTTTTTGCCTAATGAAAAGAACAATATTAGCTTTTCTGTGTAATAAGGTCTTTTGCTTAGCTTGTAACATCACTGTAGCACTACTTAAACTGCCTGGCAAGAGGGACACGCAGTCTCATTTATTCTTTGAAGACACACAGATACCCAAGAGTGATGTATAGCTCATAGTCCTCAGAGAATTAATAACTAAACAATACAATGTCCAAGATTGATCTCATAAAAAATTATATTTGCGTAAATAATTGATTCATTTCTTGTGAAAAAAATTGTATATATGAGCTGTACACCTGAATCTGGAAATAAACTGAAAAAAAGAAAGTTTGGGTTATCCATATTAGGGCCATACAGTACACTAATAGTTAAATAATTGTTGCTTCTTTGTAATGTAGCAATGACATATCTGCCATGGCTATCTATATATAGCCTGATCTTTTCTAATCCAATTAAGGTTATTTTTTATAATGAGAGCAACGGCCCTGGAGCTGCCTGAAAAAGTAGCATGAACTCCAACAGGTCACAGATATACCTGAAATTTGAATCTGAGAAATGAGTTGTTTTGTAATTATAAGCAGTTAGCTTGAATTTGATTAGCATACTGTATTATTTTCCGAATGTTTACTCCGTCTCTGGCCCCCTTTTTATTCCAATTTAGACATTTTAGATTATCAGTCATGAAAAAAGTTTAAACCAAGTATGTAATTAAGTCATAGCAGCCTTAAAAACTTCATAATGGTTTGTTTTTAAACTTTGAGTTAACACTGATTGATCCGGCTTTAAGGTATTTATTCTTCACTTGAATAACCTTCCAAGAGATTGTACCTCCTTAACAAAAAGGAAAAAAAAAAAAAACGACATTTAGTTGGGTCATTCTCACGATAGGCATCTATCGGGGAGTTAATGCATGGTTGGGACTGTTGTGGCACAAGGCCGGAGGCAGAGTGCGTACAACGGTCCAACCACGCATTAACTCCCCATTAGATGCCACCTTCATCAGGGATTACTGCGCTTGTAACATGGCAAATGCAATACTAGTATTTCACAGATGCTATTTTCTTTCATATGCAACACTAATGAGGACAACTGTTTATTGCACATCCACAATTATGCTTGCCCTCTCTTACTTTTTAAGCGTTTGTCTGAGTGCAAGCGTGCGCGTTCACGTTGAGCAACACATGTCGATTAATATAGTGGCAACTTTTTTTTCCCCTTTGACCTCTGCTGTTCATGTCAATATTCTCATAACATAGCACTTGCACCTTCCACTTTCCTACTTGTAGTGCTATGCTCTATTTCTCATCCCTCGTTTATATGCGTTACCGGTGCTCTGCTGCATTGTGGACAATATCTGTCCCATGCATAACTTAATATCCTCCCAGTGTCACACTTCTGTTCTCCACTGCCTCGCCACCACGAGCCTGGCTATACTCACCAGTAGGTGGCGCTTTCACAACACCAGGGAACTTCGGTTCTATTTTCTCATTGCTGTCTTTTCTCCCCGCATGCTGCTGAACTTCCCATCTCCTCCCACAATCCTTGCCTGCCTCGCTTGACATCGCAGCACCTACCACGGCACACTTTCCCCTTTTGGAGCTCTGTTATCTACTCCGCCTTCCTCTCCGCGCGAATGTACACTTCCTCAGAGTTTCCCACCAACCGCCTTTTTTTCCCTCACCACTTGTTAGTCTGACCGATAGGTGCCACTTTGTCACACTTGCACAACTTCTGCTCTCCTTCTATGAGCGCGTTCACGCTCTCAAGATGGCATTATTGCTCTCAACGTTCTAGAGCAAAACGGCATTATCGTGCCATAATGCCATGTTGCTCTTCTACCACCTGATGCTTTTGTGCCAATCCTGTCCCTTTCTTTTGGTCCTCTTGTTTTAGCCATGTTACAATCAGACTTACTGCTGGGTATTTTCCTCCCTTCCCCCTTAGACAGTCTGCAATGACGGTCATGTAACCAAGAAGGTGTATAGTGAGACTGACTCTGGCACCAACGACTAAAATTAATCTACCTATAGTTTTTATACTGCTTTCCCCATCATATCAAATCAGAAATAATCTTAAATATATTTTTTTTTTTTAGTTTCCCTCTTCCCCATTTATATTTTACTGTATACTCTTATCTCCTATTTTTGGGAGACTTAAATTTGCATAGAAATATTTTTAACCTTTATTATTAAGACGAATGTGGAGGGTCAGCGCCCTCAGTATGGAAAAAAATATGTTTTCAAATACTGATCTGCTTCCACAGGAGTTTCAAACAAATGTTGCCTCCCATTTAAGAAAACTTTTAAGCAGCCAGGGATAAGTAAATTGTGTGGGATCCCCTTCTCCCTCAAAATTTTCCACACACCATCAAAGGATTTCCGTTTTGCCACAATTGATGGTGGCAGATCTGGATATATTTGAAGGTATAAGCCTCTAACATGCAGGCCGTTCTCTGTCCTCACCTTCTTACGGATTTTTTCTTTTATTTGGAAATGATGAGGCTTAATGAAGACAAATCTTGGAAGGTCTTTTCTTTTTTTGTATTTAACCTGCTTTTTGCCCCTCCGCTGTCTGTCAGAGCCCCGCCCTGGTCACGGTGCCCCCGGGACTCCACCACCTAATGAGCCCCTCGCTCCCCCAGTCACTCCTGGCTTACCCCCCCAGGAGGCGGGGCATGGCATCGCAACAGGCACTGGTGCCGTGGAAACATATATGGTTGGGGAAGCCCTCAGCCAGGCGGCTGACTGAATCTCGGGGGCAGGGTGTCACAGAGACGTCCAGCAGAGAGGGATTTTATCCCTATAGGCTGAGGCGGAGACATCCAATGATGCCGGCATCTGCACCGCCCCAGTGCCCCTTGACTATGCGGCGGTGCTCAGGGTGTTGCACCTAGATACTGCTAGGCGTCACTCCCACACTGAGTGCAGGAACACCCCACCCCCTCCCCAGAGAAGGAAAGCAGCCCTAGGGACGCTCAATCCTTCTCCTCCAGGCTGGCCCTCTGACGACCCGGGCTCGTTCCGAAACCGGTTCGCCGGCGTCACAAGAGGAAATCCAACTGTTGTGCCGGGGGGCTGGAAAGTCTTTTCTTGTTGAAAAGCCTCTGTGGGCTCTATCCAGCTCTGCTTTTTCTTCAGGGTATTTTTTCCCCAGTCCTTCTGTCAAAAGTTCTTCAAAATATTGTAAAGGTGGCGTGGCTTGCTGCCTGACTGAACGGTTATAATTTCAGTGAGCTCCCTCATCGACATCCAATATTAGCTAAATAATTATCTAAAATATCTGTTTTAGAGCTAATGGCGGCATCCACTGGTTCTGGAGTATTTGTGGAACGAATTTAAGTGTTTTCCATGACTATGGGACAGAAAACGGGAGAACAGAAAGCAAACTTCTTCGGGCCATGTGGTGGGGCTTGCAAAACATTGACTACGTCTGCATCTTCCTCGTTAGGGGAGCAGGGATTAGAGGGCGCTGGCCCAGCGACATTGGAATCCCTCCAACAAGTGGTGACCACCCTGACAAAAACTGTACAAGTTGATAAAAAAATGGATTCCCATAACGACAGGATGGCACTGGTAGAGCAGAAAGCAGACACAGTGATAGAAGGGACGAAAGCATCAGATCGATCAGCAGAAAAAGCCCTGGCTACAGCTGCTACATGTATAAGAGAACAGGCACTCCTAAAATCACACTTGGACTATTTGGAAAATGTTACACGCTCTGCCAATGTGTGAATTATTGGACTGCCGTAGGGGGTAGAAGGGGAGGATTTGCTTTCCTTTATCTCTACATGGCTGATGGAAACTCTGGGTACTGATGTTCAGACCCAAGTGCTTCATGCGTTAACCTCCGTAGAGCAGAAGGTTTTTCCGAAGGAGCGAGGGCAGTTATGCTGGTTACAACATCCATGGCTATCCGGGACAACATTTTACAGGCTGCAAGGAGAAAAAGAGTCGTGATGGAAGGAGTCGAGGTGTTGCTGTTTCCAGATCTATCGTACTCCACCTGCATGAAGCATAAGGCTTATTTTTTTTTTTTTTTACTTTATATTTATCCTCCTTACTGCACCATCCTTCCACTCAATCAGAGCCCCTCAAGCAGCCTTTCGCAACATCCCCTGGTGCCCCAAGGAGTCTGCTCCTAGAGTATCCATCTGCTCAGAGACCCTCAGGTACTCCAGTGTACCCCTCCAGGGTGGGGCAGGGGAAGGGCTCCCCTAACCTTCCCCCTAGCAATGGTGGAGCGGGCGGGACACAGCGGAGTCTGCCCCGGTGAGCGCTGGTGATGCGGTCCGGCTTCAGAGTTGTCATCAGCTAGGACTGACGTGCTCCATTTTCTCCTGTTCTGGTGAGTCCCTATCCCCGCAGTCGCCAGCACACTGAGAGAGCCAATGAGGAGGCATGCATCGAGACGCAACTCCTCCCCAGGCTTTTGGCTGGCGCTGCCCCTCCCGATGTCTGTCCTGATCTGCATCGCCAATCCCGGGTTCACCCAGGAGGTGGTGATATAGCAGCGGGACAAACCTGTAACCCTCCCCAGAGAGGGAGAGCTGCTGTTGGGCGCTCAATCCCTCTCTTCCCCTGCCAACCCTCCGGCGACCCAAGTCCGTCATCAAACCCGGGTCGCCGGCATGAAGCGAGACGTGGCATCCAGTGCCTCAACCCTCAGCGCCACTAGGCCAGGCCTAGCATAAGGCTTCTGATGCAGTTCGCCACTGGCTCTGGGAGCTGGAAGTCCCGAATAGTATGATGATGCCAGCGCGCCTTCACGTAACAGCTGGTCAAAAATCTTATGTCTACACAGATCCTAAAGAAGTCGCCAAATTAGTGGAAAAACTAGAAGCAGAGTGAGCTGCAAGAGGAGGGGGTTCTTCTTCGGACTCTGAAATAGGGGACATAGAAAACATAGAAACATAGACTTTGACGGCAGATAAGGACTGCTTGGCCCATCTAGTCTGCCCATTTCCCTACCTACAGGATAGGCCGCAGATCCTAGTTAACCAACAGCCTATTTCTTCCTAACCCCCACAAGAATTGCCTTATGTCTGTCCCATGCATTCTTGAATTCTCCCACAGTTTTAGACCCCACAACCTCCTCAGGAAGGCTGTTCCATGCATCCACTACCCTCTCTGGGACACATGACTTTTCCATCCTAGTAAGTTCCTTTCCAATCTATTACCCACTGGGATATTGGGAAAGACTTATAGCTGTTGAAAGCTCAGAGGAGAGCTGTTTTTGTTTTTTTCCTTCGTGTTGTGTTCCCTAAGAGACTCAATTCATTCTGTTTTTGGGTCTGCTGGACATTATATCCCCAAGCCTCTTGCTGCAACTTGACAGGGGACTCGTTTATTTTTTCATTTTATAGGACATCTAAAAGACTTATAATTTTATAAACTTAACAGTCTGTTTCTAATACACTTTAATAGTCAGTAACTGTTAAAATTAATAGATATAATAGTGCTTACTCTGACTGTGAAGGTAGTTGGATGTTATGGGGGCTATACTGAGTGAATATAAGGATTTTTTTTTATTACAGAACATTAACACACAGGTCTATTTGGCCAGAATAAGGACTTATAGATGGTATAATTTTGAGCTGATTCAAGATACAGCATTGGCAGTTTTGCTTTAAGTGAAATTTACCGATTTATTAACGGATGAGCTAGACCCTCATATCTTGTATCAATTGTGGCAAAGTCTGATCTATCTGCTTATCAACAAAATGTGTAATATATCTGATATATGGCTTTACTCAGTATATTTACATACAACTAATTGCCATAAAACTTATAAATAAAAAGTAAAAAAAAAATTATATATATATATATATACACACACTGTAAAGGATTTGAGCCTTCTGAGCCCTCAGCAGCCCACCAATGTATAAGTTTCCCCTTCTAGAGTGTCACTCCAAATCTTGAATTTTGTTCTGTAATTCCTGCAGCTGTTTTTGGTGTTGTGCAACCACATTTTGTAATGGGTGTAAGTAGTCTTCTGCTGCACCCATTCTAGATTCTTGCCCTGAGACCCTTTTTGTCGGGGTTTCCAATTCCATTTTGATATCTAAAGAGGCTACGGAGCCCTTTATAGAATCAAATTAAACTGTTATGTTCTGGAAGCTTGATCGCATTTCTTCTAGCACTGCTTCTTGGGCTGATTGGAGTTTTAATAGGGCAGTGAGCGCCTTAACTTTAACAGAATCTGATAATTTAAGGAGGCAGTATAGGGTAGTGGTTTAAGGCTCTGGGCTGTAAACCTGGAGACCTGGGTTTGAATCCCACAGCCCCCACTTGCATACTGTGTGACCCTGAGCAAGTCACTTAACTTCCTTGTGCTCCCAGGTCGCACCTGTAAACAAGCTTTCAGCTTAGTATCTCTCTCCTGGTTAAAAAAAAAAAAAAAAATCTGTGCAGGCTGCATGCTTAATGCCCTGGGTTCTCGGCATAGCGCTTGAGCTGCCCTCATCTCCTTTATCTTGGTCTTCCTTATTCGGGTCTATTGCAGAGCTAGTGTGAGCGTCAAGTGTTTGGGTGCCTTCTAGAAGCGTCACTCTTGTTGGTTGTGCATCTTTTGCACTATCTAATGGCGCAGAATTAAAGCTACTTGTTTCCATCAACTGAGACTGATCGTTTACATCCCTCCAATCCTTATTTGATGTGGCTTAAACTGTTTGGGTTGCCCATAAACTTGTAGCAGGGTTCTCTTCTGAGGGTCCTTCACCTAGGTCTGTAATATCCCCACCTTTGTCTGTACCAGCCCCATTAGTGGAAACAATAAATTGATCCATAGGACCCTCAGAAGGTAGCTCTGGTAATTTTATACCCGCAGAGTTTGCTGTTTTAGATTGCTGGGCTCTTTCTTTGAATTAAAAGCTTCTGCTATAACAGGTAAATGTATTGTTCCTGATTGATTTAGATTTGTTCTAGAAGCAGAGCATTTACATTAATGAGACAGCCTGTTTGAGGCCTCTAAGCCCTTGTCTGCCTCTTTCAGCCGTTTTATTCTTTTAGACATTTAGAAAGGAACTGAAAATGTAAACTCAGTGGTCACAAGTTATTTCAGGAGTACCAGACTAAAAGGCAACAATTTTTTACCCAGCACCAGGCCTGGTTGGCCTCCTAATTAGCCGCTTATTTCTCGATTATTGCGTAACTGTTGCTTTAAGTAGACAGAGAAGTGTAGTTTTCACTCAAAAATAATTTCCAATAAAGTAAACAGCAATGCTAACACAATTAAAAAAAAGAAAGTTTTTTGAGAGCAGATAACGATAAAAGACATGCTACGGCTAAAGGGATTCCCTCTGATGATCTTTCATATATATCTTAGTTTACGGTCACGTCATTCTTTTTAAATAACAAATGCCGAACTCAACGTCCGTGCAACAAAAGTTCTTTTGGTCCCAAATAAGCTGATAGTCTGTTCCTTTCAAACACTTATTTCGAAAAGTAAATAAACAGTCGCAAATAAACTCCGGTACTGCAAACACAATTTAAACATAAAGTCAGAAGGAGAAGGGGAGAAAACATAAGACTCTTACTGGCTTGGCCTTTCCTAACAGAAGGTATGTTTATTTCACTTTCTACTCACCACACCACGCACATTACTAGAATCAGGGATTCATATTAACATACTAATTGCAAGCAGATTAGGCCTTACGGTCTATCGAGTCTGCTCAAACCTCAGATCCCTAGTTGGGTGCCGCCCCACCCCACCCCCTGTTCCAGAAACCCTCATCACCCATCCTCACCCCCTGGGCCAGGCTATCATCCATACATCCGCTTTCAAGGCCTCTGTCCCATCCCTCTCTGAAGCCCTCCACTGTGGATCTCTGAACCAGCTCTCGCCAGGCAGCGCATCCCAAGGGTCCACTACCATTTCAGTGAAAACCTCCTCCTCTTCCCTCCCCACCCTTCCACCTTCAAACTATGCCTCTGGTGATACTCTCTTGCTTTAGTCTAAAGATCCCTCCATGCTTACTCCTATTTATTCCCTGAAGTACTTGAAGACCCCAATCATGTCCTCTGCCTCCTCTCCTCCAATGAAAACAGGCAGAGCTCCTCAAGTCTGTCCTCATACGCCAAACCCCAGTCCTCGATTATCTTAGTTGCCCTCCTCATACCTCTCCAGGAGCCGTATGTCCTCTTCAAGTGTGGTCTCCAGTACTGCACAGCACTCAAGGTGTGGTCTAACCAGTCCATTGTACAGCAGCAGAATCACTTCCCTGTTCCTAGAGGTGATTCCCTTATGATGCATCCCAACATCCTGTTTGCCTTGCTAGCCGCCTCCTGCACTGCTCAGAGTTATTCATACATGCATCCACCATGACCCTAGGTCTTTTTCCCCTGTTGAGGCCTCCAGTGCCTCCCCTCCCAGGGTGTACCTGTGTTTAGGGTTTCCCAGCCCAAGATGTAACACCTTGCACTTGGTGATATTGAAATTTAATTTCCATGTGTGAGCCCAGCTTTCCAGGGTGTCCCGGTCCCCTTGCAGGGCCAACCTCCCCTCTTCCCCTCAACTACTGTTCCCATCTTGGAGTCATCAGCGAAGAGACTCATTTCACACCCTATACCCTCCCTGATGTCGATATAATATGCATTAAACAGGATCGGACCCAGGACCGAACCCCTGCGGCCTCCACTACCAACCTCTCTAGGGTTCCGAGAGCTCCCCACCAACCACTACTTCTCGGTACATCCAGCTAGCCAGTTTTCAATCCATCTGACCATCAAAGGGCCTACTCCCAACCCCGTCAGTTTCTCCACCAGACCATTGTGGGGGACACAATCAAAACGCCTTGCTGAAGTCCAAGAATAATCCATCCACAGGCTTTCCCCTGTCCAGTTCTGATGTTACCCATTCGTAGAACTCCACAAGATTAGTCTGACATGATCTACCTGGCACAAATCCATGCTGCCGACTATCCAGACCTCCCACCTCCTCCAAGTACACCTCCAATCGTTCCTTTAGTATACTCTCCATTAATTTTCCCACCACCGTGGTCAAACTGAAGGGTCTATAGTTACCTGGTACTTCCCTCGACCCCCTCTTTATGGATTGGCACCACATGTGCCTCTCACCAATCCCTAGGTACCCTCCCTGTCTCAAGTGACCTGTTGAAGAGCTCTGCCAAGGGTGCAGCCAGTATGTCCGCCAACTCCCATAGTACTCTTGAGTCAATGCCATCCGGCCCAGGAGATTTATCTTTCTTTAGGGCCTTGAGGGCTAACCACACCCTTTCGGTGGAGATAGCATCATCCGTCCCCTCCATCTTACTGGCCTTTTTATCCTTATCCTGATGTGACACCCCTGGGGTACCTCTCCCTCCCTCCCTCTTGCTCCATTTCTGTTGCTCCCCTGATCCCACTCACTACCTCTTCTATCCCCACCCAGGGGAACACAGAGGCGAAGTACTCGTTTAATACCTCTGCCTGGTCCACGCCTCTTCCACTCACCTTCCTTCTGATCTCAATCTGCTGAGATGGCCCTTAGTTTTCTCCGCTCCCCAATGTACCGGAAGAACCCCTTTTCCCCTCCATGTATCCCCTGTGCCACGCTGCTCTTTAATGGACTTTGACCCCCTCACCATCCGGGTGACTTTTCTAGATGCAAGATGGTACATTTCCTTTTCCCTATCCCCTCTTGTTGTTTTATATTTTTTGTAGGCGGCCTTCTTTTCTCTGACCACTGCCTGAACCTCACTGGACCACCAGCACTGTTTATGTGACCTTGTTCCCTTAAGTTTCACCTTAGCACAGGTCCTGACTGCCTCATGAAGTCCCGGTTTTATGACCTCCCATCTCTTTTCCACATTTGTCATTGATGTAATCCCCTTCAAGTGATCCTTGAGAATATTTCCTATGCCCACAAAGTCTGCCCCCCTGAAGTCCACTGCCAATGTCCTAGCCCCCCAATGCTTATTTGAAACCAGACAGTATTGTGGTCGCTCCCAGTCGGGGATCCTCTACAACCAGGTCCCTTACCAGATCCCCATCTGCCAGAACCACTTCCAGGACATGCCCCTCCCTTGTGGGCTCCATCACATGCTGTGTTAAGAACACATCCTGGAAACCGTCCAGCAGCCTCTACTCCTTGGCCACCTTAGAGGACATGGTTCCCCAGTTTGTACCTGGCATATTAAGGTCCTCCATCAACACCACTCCTTCCCCTTTTGGTCTACACTGGGCAATGACATTGTCCAGTAAACCATCCTCCAGAACATCACCCATCCCGGGGGGCCTATATACTACACCCAGCTTGACCTTACCTCCTGCTGGGGTTCGTAAGGTGACCCATAATGCCTCCAAGTTTCCCTCTGCCTCTTCTACCCTAGCAATTTCTATGTAATCTCTAATGAACATAGCCACTCCACCCCCTCTGCCCTCATTTCTATCCTTCCTAAGCATAGTGTAACCCCAGATGTTTAGGTCCCAGTCATGGTTTTTGCTGGCACACATTTCCGTGACCGCCGCCACATCCACCCCCCCCCGAACAGCATGGCCTGGAACTCTGGCAACTTGTTTCCCAAACTCCTGGCATTTACTAACACCACCCCCAACCCTTATCCCTGATCCCCTTTGTCGAACCCCACCCAGGGTCCTTATACTTCCATCCTCCCTCTGCTCCTCCCCAGTCTGTTTCCCCCTCCCCCTTGGGTTTGAAGGCTACTCCCCTCATCTGGAGGAGAGGGCTTCTTTTCAGCCCCTCCCTTATCCCTCCCCCCCCACAAGTTTAAACCCCACCTTTCTTGAATGTAGTCAGCCACCCTCTGTTTAAGTACTTTCTTCCCTAATGGGTCAAGATGAAGTCTGTCCTTGGCATACAGTCCCTTATCCTCACAAACTCCTTTCCAGTTCCCTAACACCCCCAACCCACTCTCTTCACCCCCACTTCCTGAGCCAGTCATTAACCTCTGTGATCTTCATTTTTTTCTCTCCACTGAGGCCTTTGGTACTGGCAATATCTCCGAAAAGGAAATGTTGCATCTATTATCCGACAGACTCTGGCAAGTTCTTGGAACCTTGCTTGGATTTCAAACGCTATTTCCCTCTAGATCGTTAGTTCCCAAATGCACCAGGAAATCGGTTTCCTCCACAATCCTAACCAGTTCGTACACCATGAACTTTGCTCTGTGCACTGTCAGCCAGAGATACTCACTACTTTCACCTGGCTATGGCATCCACCCCACTGTCCCTCCCACTGGATACCCCAATCATCGAGTCTCCCAATAACAGAACCTTAACACCACCATCATCCTTATGGTTACCTCCACTATCGCTCTCAACCCCCATCCCCACTTTATTCTGTGATCTCAATTCCATGGGAGTTTTTCCTGCCTTATTAGAGACCCCTTGTCACCCTCCCCTTTCTGCCTCCCTTGTTATTTTGCCCACTTAACTCAGACCCCCAATAGGTTGTCCCTTTAACCCTCTCTTATCCGAACCATTTATCCTGGCCTGATGGTTTCCCTTTCCCCCACACTGCCATCCTCCCCCCTTGTAATAGTATCCCTACCTCCAGAGGCCCTCTGTGGGTCCCCTTTACCTAGGGCCCCATCCTTGGTACAGACCCCCTGCTGAAGGGGTTCCCCCTCCCCGCCTCCCAGTTTCTCTCCAGTCATGCTCTCTTCCCTCATGTCTGCAATATGTTGCATCTCCCCCATCTGCTTAACATTTATGTTTCCCCTTCTCTCTCTGGGACTATTTCTATCCTTTCCATTGCCGGTCTATGATGCCCTATGGGTATCCAACTTCCTCCCCCCGGCCTTTGTATCAGTTTCCTCATTTCCACCAACCCCTACCTCCCCCTCTAGGTTGCTTGGTAGCTCAGATTTATTGTAACACGCTATGCCAGCCTCCATCAAGTAACCAGAGTTTCCCCGACTGCCCCTCTAAACTGCCCCCTTGCCCTGTTCCCCTTAGGAGCTCCCTTCCCACAGTCTGCTCTTTTAGGCTTCCCCACAACAGCCCCTCTCTTCTCACTGTCTGCTCTTCTAGGCTTCCCCACAACAGCCCCTCCTGATTCTTTCCCCTCCATTCTCTTTATATTCGGAATGTTTACCCCATGCGTTTTCCCCTTAGCGTCAACATCCCTATCTAAGGGTTCTCTGTCCCTAATATCCCCCCCTTCTGCTTGCTGTAACATAACGTCCTGTAACTTCAGAGCGTTGCCCCAGCCTCCCCTCAGCCTCCCATATCCACACCCCTTATCCTTGGACACCCCCCCAACTCCCTCAGCTTACTCCTTAACCAATATACTTCACTCCTGATACAAGACAGCTGTCTACAGAGTGGGCAGCCTCCGTCTCTCCAGGCCCAATTGAGAATTATTGTCATCCCACAGCCTGTGCAGCCTACAACCCTTCTGAAGATGCCTGCCATGGTGTAATGTGGCCACTCTGTTTGTCCCTCTCTGTTCATAATGGCACACACCCCTTTTCTCAGTCCCGTTCCCCCTGGAATACAGTCTCTCTCTATACTGACTGCAGTTATTTACAAACCCAATTTCAACCCCACCAATAAAGTTCCCAAGTCTCAAAAACACATACAGTCCATTGTTTGTCCAGTCCCACTAACAGTGTGCGTGTGTAGACATCAAGTACCATATGATGTCACAGGCCCATCAGTTCCTGTTGCTTCAAATTTCAGTCACAAACAGAAATGCACAGCCCTTCAATCCCAACCCCCAGTGACTTTTCAGTATTTAAGAAAGCCTACAAAACAGGGTGAGTGGCAGGGCTCTACGACCACCAGGCAAACGTCACATTTAAATTTCACTCTAATTATCACTGCCACACAAGTGTTCCCACACACAGCACACAAGCCCCAATAGTTACAATATCACAGCCCAAGTAACAGTTCTAACTCAAAGTAGTAATTTTTTAACACACAGAACTAATTTTAAGTACAAAACTATTCAAATATTTCAGTTAAAACAGAAGATAAAACCAAACCTCTTTCCTGAACAACCTCCTACTTCTGTTCCCAGGTGAACACACGTTCTTCATTTTCTGTAGTGTAGTATCGGGTCGTTATGGAGTATTTCACTGCTAGGTAGACTCTCGATGAAGTATCGTCTATCGCTGAGATGCTCACCCGCACATCCTCAGGTCACCATCTTAGCCGGAAGTCCGCAATCACAACATCCCACCCCTTCTGTTCTAGTGAGAAGGTGGACTGGCTATTAAGTACTGCACCTAGTTCAGGACCATACTTTTATTTAAAATAGAAAACAACACCACTGATGCACCCTTGATACCTCTACCACAGAGTATTTCTAGATCCCACTGTAACTATGAAGAGGTGAGCAGACTCCACTAAGTTGTATAAGACCAATGCACAAAATTGTCTATCTTATTCATCATGTACATAGTCCAACCAGTCCACCTGTTACTGAATAAATCAATCTGATTACAAACCTTATGGATTAACTTTTCCATTTGTTAAATTGTTAACATAATATCCCTCCAAAGGTCCTGGCTGAAGCCACTTTTTCATAATGACTCTCCTAGCCCATCAGTACAGTACTGAATAAATATTTTTGAAGTTTATTAAATTGTTTAGGTGGATAATCTAAAAGTAACACTATTCTAGGTGACAAAAGCTGGGAGACAGGGAAATAACTCCTATAAACTGGCTCCAACAGCAGCCCAAAACTTGACGTATATGGGGACAACACCAGAAAATGTGGGAGTGGTGTGCCACGTGGTGACCACTTTGCCACCAGCAAGTAGCTCTGAAACCATGAAAGAACTGTGCCGTAATTTAAGGTGTTCTAAAATAATGAACTGCCAACTTCCAGGAAAATTCCTTCTAGGAATAAGAGTAATGTGATGACATACCCGGAGTCTGTGCAAGTTGGAAAAGCAGAATCAATGGATGCGGCTGTGCCAGTTCAGTGAGATTTCCAGGTTTAGTAGTTAGAAAATGCTTTATCTGCAAAACTCTATCGAGATTTGCCACTGTTGAGGCATAATGCTGTTGTAGATGGAGGACAGTGTAAGGCATACCCTGTTCATACAATTGATAAAGGTCCACTAGCCCCTGTCTTTCTCAATATTTAAAACATGGGTCTGTCTGCATGGGTACAAATGCCAAGTCATATGGAATTACTGTCAAGGGTAGGAGATGCTTATCTGCCAAAATTGTGTACCACACTCATAAAATGTTTCTAATGAAAATACTATCTAGTTGGCGGTCCAGAGATAAGGGATGACTAGCAAATCATATACTAGTTAAGCAAATTACTGTCCAACCACACTGCGATATGTCTGTGTTGAGCAACTCTGAAACAGTGTAGAAAATTTGGAAATGTAATTTCCCATTGTACTTGTGGTAGCTGAAATCTGCGAAAAGCTATCCTTGGCCTCAAACCCACCCAGGCAAACATAAATATACAGAATTTGTCGGCAGATAAGGACCACCTGGCTCATCTAGTCTGCCCATAAATACAGGTCCCACCGGGACGCATTTATTCCATTCACTGAATACTGCGGGGGGGGGGGGATACTGGTAAGGTCTGAAATAAACAAACAAGGTAGGATATTCATCCTGATCGTGTCAATTTGTTGGTGAAATGTTAGAGGTAGAACTAAATCCTTATAAAGTTTATTTAAAAAGCTAGCAGAACCAAAACAGACAGACAGGAAAATTATACAAATTTTAAGTAGGCAGTTGTAACGCCTCGTTCTGAGGTACTTTTCTTTTTCCTTCTGCTCATTAGAAAGTTTTCTATGTGATAATATTCTGTTGGATGTGTGGAACTGCTCTCAGCCTGGCAGTTGACAAATCTATCTCTATCCCCCAACTACATCATCAACATTGTGATCTCATTGACAGTGACATCACAGGCTAATGACCTGGCAGCTGCTGAGTGGCTGTTCCTAAGCAGCAGTGATGTCAGTCATTGAGGTCACAGTACTGAATATGTAATGGGGAGACAGAGCTACATATGTCAGCTGCCAGGCAGAGTGCTGTTCCACAGATCACATCTACTAACATCAGGTAAACAATCTTCTAATTAACCAAAGGGAAAGGAAAAAGTATCTCAGATACAAAAGGTAATGATTGACTACTTTAAAAACCTAATATTAGTTTTAGGCAGTACACTAGCGCCTTAATAAGGGAAGGTAATTATGCTGATATAGATAAGTCAGCAGGTATATAAACCCCAATACATTTTGTCTTGGGTTGGTCCCACTGGAACTAGTATCATTCCCAGACCTCTAAAGGTGGGTCATCACTTATATGGGGGGCAGCAGTCTTGTCTATGTAAAGTTAGTACCCCAAGAGTTGTCCATAATGATGAAGGGCTGTCCACAAAGGGGGAAGAGATGGTGTGGGACTAGTCAAGTAAATCAATAAATCATCTGCATAAAAAGCAAGCTTGTGGTCTTCCCATGTAATGTGATACCAGAGATGTCTTGCTGCTGCCGAAAGAATTGAGCAAAAGGCTCCACTGACAGTGCAACTAAAAAAAGCGGACATCGGGTAACCCTGCCGTGCCCCACAAGATAGTTCAAATCTAGGGGAGAGTGAACCAATCACCCTGACTATGGCCTGTGGACTATGATACATGGCCATGATCGGAGATATGAACTGGGGAAAAAACCAATCCATGGAGGGTATAGTAATGAAACTTCCACGACACCCTGTCAAAAACTTTTTCCTGCAACCAGACTCAGCAGCAGAACTGGCTGCTGAGTCCTGGATGTGTACTGGAGCAAGTCCAGGATTACCTTAATATTACCCTGAGTCTGACGCTGTGTGGCAAATCCTATCTAATCTAAGTGGATTAAGTTAGGAAGAATACATTCAAGATGTCTGGCTAGGACTGAAGCATACAGCTTGTAATTCAAATTAAAGAGTTAGTGGAGCCAAAACAAGCAGACAGGAAAATGACACAAAATTTAAGCAGTAGTCAGTTGTAACTTTTTATTTCTGAAATATTTTTTAATTTTTCCTTTTGCTCATTAGAAAGTCTTGTATGAGATAATATAATACTAAATATGTGAACAGCTCTTAGCCTGGCCGCTGACATGCCTATCTCTATCCACCACCCCCAAAACACACTACATCATCAGCATTGTGATCTCACCAACACTGACATCACAGGTGACTGACTTGTCAGCCACTAAGTGGCTGTTCCTAAGCAGCAGTGATAGTGCAATCAGTGAGGTCACAATGCTGATGGAAGTAGTGGGGAGACTAGGGCTAGATACATCAGCTGCCAAGCAGAGTGCTGTTCCACACAGCACACCTACTAACATCAGGTAAACAATCTTGCAATTAACCTAATGGAAAAGAAAAAATACCTCACATGTAAAGGGTAATGGTTGACTGCTGCTTTTAAAAACTAGTTTCAGGCAGCACACTAGCTCTTTAAGTACTGAAATCTGCCTATATGATTCTGGTTTAATGGGATTTTTATTCAACTTCAGGATGGCAGAAATGGTAGTAAATCGCCAGGAAGGGAGAAGGCTGTCACCCTTCTGAATCGCTGCATACGCCTTCAATAAAGGAGGGTAACTTTACATGCCTTCAAAAACTCAGCAGTGTAATCATCAGGGCCCAGACATTTATTTTGTAAGAGCAAGGGCCACCTCCAACTCCAGGAGAGAACGGGAGAATCGGTGCCTGATTTTTCTCTTCTGTAATCCAAAGAATCCTCTGAATCAAAATATGCAAAATGTACTGAAAGCTCCAGTTCTGTGTCCTGTATAGACAAGGAAGCATAATGATCTGTTAAAACCTTGAGGATCTGTGAGGTCTTGAAGACCTCATGATTCCTTGCTGGACATCGCAGTTCAAAGACACTGGCAGTCGTCTCTGTTTATGAAGGCAGAGAGCCAGCAATCTTGATGTCCTGGGTCCCCATCATAATATCTTTGTTTTAAATATCGAAAGGCCAATTCTGTTTTGGTGTTTAAGATGTCCTGTATCTTACATTGTGTTTGTGTAATAAGTTGGATAGGAATATAACCCCCCGTTGATGCCCCAGCTGGAGAAATTTCAATTTTTCAGACAACTGTTGCAGGGCTGCTCACTAAGCTTTTTGATCTGAGAGGTAAAAACTACAAATTATCCCCTGCAATACTGTTTTGAAGGTTATCTCAAATAATCGTTGGAGAAATATCTGGGTAAGTGTTTGGTTGCAATACGAGCAGGATTTTTTTCTTTTAAAAGATCCCTGAATTGGGGTAGTTTAAGAGACTAAGGTTAAACCTCCAACTTGTCTGCTTTGGCTCCTGGTTCATTTTCAATAGAGTACCAAAGTTAGGAGGGCGTGATCAGATAAAATAATCTGTCCAACTGTACAGTCCAGGACTTTGGTTACATGTTCAGTACCTATGAAGAAATAATCCAACCTCGAATAACTCTGATGTACATGTGAATAAAACAAATACTGCTGTTATATGTGTGCCGAGCTCTCCAAACATCTGTTAAACCAAATTCCAACAACAGTTTTCGAAAATACCAATGGGCTGAGATCACTCTAGATCCTCTAAGGGCTGTACAGTCTTTACGGGGGTCAAAGGGTACATTAATGTCTCCCCCAGAATTAAGATGCCTTTCTGCCTTGCAATTATCTGATTAAATAACAGCTGAATAGCAAATAGGAGAGGAGCCGTCAGGGTGCTCTGAAGGAAAGAGGGGAGGCAACTAAAGGAGGGAGGAAAACTGGGAGGAAGCTGGGGGGGGATTCAGGGGAGAAAGGAGGAGGTGCTACTTCACCGACAGGGTGGTGGAGCCATGGAATGCGCTGCCCAGGGGGCTGGTGGAGGGGTTCAAGAGAGGATGGGACAGGTACAGGGGAAGGGTTCTGGAAGCAAAGTCCAGTGCAGCGAGAATATCTGGGACTGGGAAGGGAGAAGCAAGGGTGGCAACAAAGTCAGCTGCCAGGGTGGGGGCTGACCAAATGAGCAGACACGAAAGACCGTTAGGCTTATTCTGCTGGCATGTTAGTATGTACCTAGAGAAAGGTAGAGGTTTACTACAGTGTAAACTTCACCCAAAAGTTTACCAGTGATTAAGACCAATCTACCCAAGAAATCAGAGTACGAGTCCTCCATTTCAAAGGGGAAGGATCTACGAATTAGGGTTGCAAATCCCCTCTACCTTCCCTGTTGGTATGTGGCATGAATGACATCTCTGAAGCCAAATTTATTAAGTCTTTCATGCTCACTAGCCAATAAGAAAGTTTTCTGAAAGGGAAGGCCCGGTTTCAATGTTTTAAGAGAGGAGAGGACGTTTGCCCTCTTAACAGGATGTGTCAAACCACTATTGTTTTGAGATATTTGAATTTGAAAATGCGCTCTATCCATCCTTACTCAATTAAGCAAGGAATACCAAATTTTTAAATCCCTCCTCTACTGTCGGTATGCCTCCCTACTTCCCGCACAAGTACAGACTACAAAGTCTCTTGGCAATAGAGTTACCTGCCCTAACCACAGATGAACTGCAACTCACCATATTTTAATAGAACCAGTGAGGGAAAAATTATGAACTGTAGAACCATTAAAACAAATGGCTGTTAAATAGTAAAAAAAGTTAACTAATATAACTGCTACACAACACATGTAAAACAACCAGGAAAAGACTGTACTCTGTAAACCCAAAGCTGATGTGAGTGCTAGACTGACTTCCAATTGTGAGGACAGTACTATAACTGACCCTAGCCACTTGGGGATGAGAAATGACAGTATACAATGTTTCCCCAACAAGGAGCTAAATTGTCAGGAGCAGGCCCAGCAAGCCTCCTTGCAAGGAGTGAAATCCTAACAACATTCCACTCTGAGATGGTCCATAGCAGTGCAGTGAGGGGACCGAGGGCCACAGCCAGCACTCATAACAGAGTAACCAGACTACTAAGAATACCCCCATCCATGTGTGGCCACCCCGGGGGGGGGGGGAACCAGCAAATAAAAAATAACAGACAATCTATGGGATGTGGTGCGCAGTGGCATTGCTCTGCAAATGTATCAATTATTTCTGCAGTAACATGCACAAGTGAAGATATGCATTTCCTGTACAGTACAGAAAACTGGCATCAGTGCATATAAGCACATACTTAAAATTGTAACTTGTTATATTTTCTAATATCTCTGCTGCTGCTTCTGCTTTAATGTGTCCCAGGGCCCTTCTGGAAAATAAGTGTTTACTTACAAAAGAAAAAAAGAAAGGCTAAGCTGGAATGCACACATTCTAAAAAAGGAAATAAATAAGGTGTTCCATATTAAACTGCCACAGCATTAACAGAGAGCGTTTAGATTTAAATTGGCTTCCAGGCCATTTCAGAAATTACTTTCAAAACTGCACTTAACGTGCTTTAAAATTCTTCAAGGTAATGTACCAATTTACCTTGCAGAGCTTATTCACCCATACTCCCAGAACTGTTCTCTGTGCTCTTCCAACACTTGTCTTTTATGTGTTCCTACTCCATAACTCACCACTGTTTCCTCCGCTGCACCTGCTTATGAAGGATCACCTTCCTACTCTCCAACTACTTGATTCTTGCTCTAAAAACATAGCTCGTCTTCTCCCTTGATAACCAACCTCCTCTTCCTTCCCCTGAAGGATACTCACAGTTTCCTCTCCCTGTCCGCCATATTGAAAAAAGAGCGCAAGCACCGCGCAAGTAACTGTGCAGCACTTGCACCAGACCTGGCAGCTGCTACATTCAGTCAGACAATGGGCCAACCTTATCCAACGGAATATCAGACCATGTCATAGCAGCACTAAGTGAAACTCTGCCGCCCGACATGGATCTGGGTTGTATACAGCACACAGGGAATAGTGCTACCTGGAACAGATAGCACCAAGACCACTGTGAGCTACATTCAGCCACAACATGCAAATGAGACTATTGGATATTCAAGGTGCTAAGGGGTCATTTGTATACTTATTACGTGCTCATCTGAATGGCACACAGAAGATAGTACAGTTATGTAAGAACTTACCGTAACAGCAGATCTTTGAGAGAAGCTCTTGCAGCAGGTAACACCATTAGGACTAAACGGTCAGGCACTACGACCCCACAGAAAAATTCTAGCTAGCAGTCTATAGACTCCCCCCCAAACATTGGCCCACCTCCAACATTGCTTATGGTAGTATCACTGTATTTTGTATACTGTACTCTCCCGATTTGTGCCTGAAAATAGGCAGAGTTATTGCCTAATGCACTTACCCGGTAACCAAAAGCTAATAAATAAATAAAAGGAGCGGCGGTTAGCCAGCTCATTCTCAGTTCTCCCATAGGAGACCCCGGCACAAAATGAGAAAATGGAGAACCGAGGAGGTTCCTCATAGAGGAAAGGTATCCATGATGGAGAAAACAACTACCAGGGGGAAGGTAGGAGGGACAACAGTACCTGCTGCAAGAGCTTCTCTCGAAGATCTACTGTTACAGTAAGTTCTTAAGTAACTGTACTATCTTACATCAAGAGGGCTCTTGCAGCCGGTAACAAAGTTAGAACTGAGTCCCAAGCAGTAAAGTAGTGGCCTTGGTCAGTTGGGTGGGGGTAACAAAAAGACTCCCTAAATATCTGAAGAGAGGAGGCCCTGCAGGACTGCTGGTCCAAAGCTTGCTCTGCGTCGTGACACAATGTCCAGACCGTGGAGCTCAGCAAAGGCGTGGACAGAGCTCCAAGTGGCAGTTGTGCAAATATCAGCACCAGAAACATCCCTCGAAGAGGTAAAAGGAGGTAGTCATGACCCTGGTAGAGAAACCCATTACAGAGCCTGGTAAAGGGTTGTCATATTTGACATTACAGAAACAATGCAATCAACCATTTGGGTAAACACTGCCAAAAAACTGGAGCCCCTGGCTAAGGATACAAACAACTGGTCGAGCAGTCTTCTAGGACAGGTGCATTCTGTAAGGAATCGAAGCACCCTGTGAACATCCAGAGTATGAAATAACACCTCCCCTAGGATTGAGTACTCTAGGTAGCAGACAGCAAGGTGGATGAGTCTTCAAGGACACTCTACCCTTGTGGAAAACCCAATAAGGGTCTGTACAGAAAAGAGTCTGAAGCTTGGGAATCTTTTGAGCTAAAATAATGGTACTAAAAATACCAGACCCCTTGTGGGATCAGGTCCCTAAAGGGAAGCTTGCAAAGCAAAATGCCTGGCATGAATATGGGGGGAAGGTCAATCTGGGCAAGAGTGTTGTCCCCTGCTGGTGCACAGTAAGCCAGGACAGCAGATGGATGCACCTTTAAGGAGTATCATCCAGACCTGAAACCGACAGGGAGAGAAGGTAGTCCATAACAGAGTTCACCAGGCAGGTGAAAGGACCCAGATATACAGCAGTGGCCCAGATGCAGAACCGCTTACAATTCACAGTACAAGTGACCCTGATGGAAGGTTTCCTAGCAACCACTAAGACAGCCACTACCCCGGGTGAAACCCCAAATCGGGATACAGCTAAGTCTGCATGAGCCACGCATGTAGAGGCAGAGATAAGAGATCCGAAAGGACCAGGGTACCCTGCTTCTGAGAGAGCAAATCCGAGCACAGGGGCAGGGAAAGCGGAGATTCCACTGTTGACTGCTGAAGGAGTGGAAACTGAATCTGGATTTGGTCTGCAAGTAACGCTTAGACACTTTTCTTCTGCCTCTGACTACAGCGGAGGGGAACCCCCTGCGGTCAGAGAAAGGGAGGGGCGGCGTGGAGGAATCTCCCTATCCCAGAGAGGGATAATCTGTGTGCTAGATGGGGAGGCAAACAGAAGCCCATCAGGGAGTCCCAATCTGATGAAGAGATCAATGACCACTATGGGAAGAAGTCCAACCTGTGAGCTCTGGATCGACTCAGGCTGTCTGCCCAGGGTAGTTGAAACGCGTGGAATATTGTCTGCTGACAAACCCAGGTAAAGATCCATGGCCCAAGACCATACTTTTATGGTCTCCCTGCAGGGTGGGAAAGAGTAAGTCTCACCCTGCTGGTTCATGAAGAAGACCACTGACATGACATCACCTGGATCGACAGAGGGTCGAGTATCAAAACCACCTGAAAAGCCTGAAAGGCATATTAAATCGCCCACATCACCCAGACATAGATGTGGAGAATGATGGATGCTGGGACTAGGGTTTTCTGCATCTGACTGTCTCCCAAGAGGACTCCCTGGTCTTGGCCTGATGCATCCATAGCCAGATATCTAACTGGGAGACTCCTTTCGAAAGCAAACTGCTTCAGAAAGGATGGTGGAATCTGACCACCAGGCTAGCCCTTGACTTGTGGGGTTGATATCCGGGACAGGCTATTCTAGAACATCTGGTAGCTAGGACCACTGGACTCTCAGGTACCACTGGACCACCCTCATAAAGAACCGAGCCAGAGCAACTGTGGTAATGGCCACTGCCACACATCTCAGGGGTCTGAGGACCGACCTGGCTGAGACCTGGCCAAAGGAGGAGATTTGTCGAGCATGCTCCAGGAGATGCTCTGCCCTGTCTGGAATGGAGAAAGCTGTGCCCTGAACCTTGTCCAGAATCGCCTCTATGTACCGCAGCCTGTGGTTTAGCCAAGGAAAGGAAGGCTTAAGGTGATCCCTAGTCCCGAAACAGGTTAAAGGTTAGTCATCCAGTTGTCTGGGGAAGGGAGATAAAGTGGCCGCGGCTCCATAAGGCTGCAGCCGCCACTGCGAGGCATTTGGTAAAAATCCTGGGGCCGAGGACAGGCTGAAGGTTAAGATCCAGAAACTGGTTGTGATGCCCTTAGAAGTGGGAGTGCAGGCACTTCTTGTAAGGCTGAAGAACCAGTATATGGGGTTATGCATCTGGCATGACCAATGAGCATAACCAATCTCCTTACAGGGAGAGAGGCAGAAGGTTCAACAGAGTGACTGTCCTGAGCCGTTTGTATGCTATACAATTGTTCAGGAGGCTGCGGACGAGGGTAGGGCCCAGGCCCTCGATTTTCTTCAGCACCATTAAAGGGTGGAATAAATCCTTTTGCATTGCGTTACGCGAACTGGCTCTATGGCCTGTGTCTGCCATGATACAAAAGAGGGTGTCTCCCCCTCGCTTCCCTCAAGACTTCTGCCATGGAAAAGTGTGTGTGTGTGTAGTTGGGGGGGTGTCATGAGTCAGACTGAGGAGCCTGGGAGGGTCCATGAAGCCTGAGAGGTCATGGGTGCCAGAGGGCAGAGCCCCTGGAAGTAGGGGGTGGAAGCTTGCTCCTGGACCCTGCTCTCTGCTGCGACTTTCAGGTTGCTGTCACGCATTCCGCCGAAAGGGCTGCCCAGTTTTTGTCTAGGCTGAGGACTGTACATCAGTGTATGGACCAGATAGCCTTTACCGACTCCCTGTAGTGAGTCTTTGCCAGATGGGACAGGACCCCGAAGGGAGCGTCCATCAGTTTGGACTGTACGTCCTGGCGTGAAGCCAGACACCATGAGCCAGCAACACCTATGGCACCAGAAGTGATCCTGGGTAGCAGTAATGGCCATGGGACTGCCTCCGGCTGCTCCATATAAAAGGGCTTATCCTGAAGAGAACTACACAGACAGTCTTCTTAGAGACTATATAGTCGCAGAGAAGTGGTACTTACAGTCCACCCTGTTGACATCTTTATAACAGTGAACAAGTAGAGGAACTCCCATAGACAAAGTGTCAGTTCCCTAAAGAAGGACAGCGGGACAATGTTGCCCTGGATCCAGCTCCTCCATATTCCAGCCGCACAGCTGCTGGATATGCCGTAAGACGTCTATAAAAGAAGGGTTGTCAGGAGGGGAACAACAAACGGCCCTGGGCCTCTCTGGCTCTGTGTCAGAGTCCTCTTGGCCTGAAAAGGAGGGATAATGGACTTCCGAGTACCCTGAAACTGGGGAGAAGGCGAGAGGTGTGCTTGCCACTGGGTTGGTGGGTAACAGCGCTATTCTATGCCGGAGCAATCCCCCTGGCAGAGGAGTAGACCATGATACAGTCATCAGGCTGAGGTAGCCTGGATTCAGTTCGAGTTGATCCAGGGAACGCGGTGTCTGTCCCTAAGGGATGGATCCATCCAGAGTCCGGTTAGCAATGGGTGTCAAAATCCTAGTGCGTCAGCTGAGCTTAGGTGTCAACCCCAGCCGGCAACACAGGCACATAGAGTGTCAAGTGCACCATTGCCATAGTCAACAGTGCAGGAAAGCAGCCCAGGGAACCCAACGTTGGTCCCAAAGGGATAGGTCCATCCAGTGTTCAGTCAATGATGGGCATTGGATCCTCAGTCGTCGGCTGGAAAAAGGGTCATCAGGCCCAGCTGATGACTCAGGGCGAGAGGACAGTGTCAGGTGCGCCATTTCCATAGCTGATCTTGGCGCCGGGGAAATCAGGCTGATCTGGGAGACCCTTCATTGGTCCTAAATGGACAGAGCCATCCAGCGCCCGCTTGGTGATGGGCGTCAGATCCTCGGGCATTGGCTAGAAGAGGGCATCAGGCTCAGCCGGCAACTTAGGATGGTAGACCAGCCACCCGACATCAGTCCTAGATGGACAGAGCCATCCAACATCCGCTCAGTGATGGGAGTCGGGTCCTAGAGCATCAGCTGGAAAAGTCAGGCCCAGCGGGTGACTTAGGAGGGCATATCAGCAACCCATCGTCAGTCCTAAATGGACAGAGTCATCCAGCGTTCACTCGGTGACATGCGTCATATCCTCTAGCGTTGGCCAGGAAAGGGCATTAGGCCCAGCCAGCGACCCAGGAGGGTGGAGCAGCATCAGGCATACTCCATAACTGCCACTGACGGTTCTGGCATAGGCAGTCACCGGACTGGTGGCTCAGCCTGCATCTGTCAAGGACAAAAAGGCCTGATGGGGAGCTGCCTCCCAAGGGGGCAGGGACGCCACTCTCATGGGGGAGGTGAGCGTATGCTCCAGGCGTCGCCTGGAGAAGTTGGCCCCAATGTCAGGGAGGACTCAGCAGACACCGTGGCCAGGGGGAAGATGGGCCAAGGCCCGCCACCCAAATATGCACCAGCCATGGCTTAGGACCTGCAAGGCCAAAGGAACTAAGCTCCAGGGGTGAAGAGGCAGAGGTCCCGAGCCCCTAAGAACCTCCTCCCGAAGTGCCATGGAAGAAGGGCAGGTTCAGCTACCAGGGACCCGGAGGCTGTGGTGGAAGGGGGTCGACCTCCGGAAAGACGAAGGCCCAGAAATGGTTGCTGGGATCACCGGGGACCAAGATGGTGAACCCGACCGGGTTTCTCTGAAATCTTCTCCCAGTGCGTCGATGTCTCGGGTGAAGCTCCTCCTCCATCTCAGGCAGTTGCTGTTCAGCAGGAGAGCCTTGAGGGTCTTCTGGCAGCAGGGCAGACGACAGAGCCGCAGGCACTGGGGAGACCTAAGCGATGCTGGCAGGCCTCTAAGTCTTGATCTGTGCCTAGGCCTAGCTAGCTGGCTGAAAGGCTGTCCCGCAGTGCAGGATGCCGGCGCTGCCTTGTGGAATGGAGAAGAGAATCCTGCTTAATAATCACTGTAAAGAAAGAAATGTGTTAGTTTTAAGTTAAACATAAGAAAACGCCAGTAAAATCGAAAAATGGTGCTCAACTGAATCAGAAGGCATCCGTGGAGCCGATGTGTATGGGTCAACGTCAGGAAAAGAACTGAGGATGGGATGTGGGAGCGACCCTTTTATACCACAGATGATGTTGGTGGGGGGGGGTGACATCGGGGGAGGGGCATGGTCCCCCGCTATAGACTGCTAGCTAGAATTTTTCCGTGGAGTCCTAGCGCCTGGTGGCTTACTCTTACTGGTGTTACCTGCTGCATGAGCCCTCTTGATGCAAGATCATCAGTGCCCACCCTGAGGGTGTGTGACATATTCCCTGGTGTCTGGTAGCACCCCTCACCCACTGATCATCTGTAATAACATTCTAAAACGCAGTCCCTGGTGTCTAGTGGCACCCACCAACCCCTGATCACCCGTTCCTGATTACATAATGTTATGAATGGTGTCTGGTTGTTCCCCCAACCCCCGACTGTCTGTTATCCATTCTGAAATGCAGTCCATGGTGTCTAGTGGCACCCTTCTCCCCCCATCACCCATCATACAGTCTAAAAATGTAGTCCCTGGGGTCTAGCAGCAACCCCCCAGTCTCCCATTATACACGGTCATGCTGCCTGTCACTGACCCTTCCAGCGGTCTCCTGCCAAGTCTCAGCTTCTTTTGCACACCCCTCCGCACCTAACTAACTCATACTTGTTTTGTCTGCTTGTGTTAAGTTTTACAAGCTGCTCCTAGTATTGCTTGTCCCATGTTCTGCTTGGTCAGATTATGCTGCTTCAATTATTGTCTTCAGATGTTTTTGTCTTGTAATTTCTAGGTCTGCATTATACTCCTGCTTAGGTTATCTGGCACCTACAATGTTTTTCCTGCCTTAGCCAGACATAACTTGCCTCCACTCATTTACACAGCTGCTACTACTTGAGTGACTACCCTTAACCAGGCCTCCCGATTAGGCTAAAGGAATGGCTATCTCAAGCTGTTTTTCTGTTATGATTCTGCCACTGAACAACATGCACTTGATATCTGTCTGTATGCTCTCCATCATTCTGTTCTCCCACCCCCCCGCTAACCTGTTCTTACTTTGCAAGCTCTCCCCCTCTAATGAGCTCTCTTATCTTTTCCTCTATGCTCACATCTTAAGCCTGCTAAGCGTTTCTCCTACCCCCCCTGCTCTCCTCCCCTCCATCCCTAATTTCTACATCCACTACTATTCTACACTACTATAGGCAACTATTTGCCCCCCATCTTTTCTGCTACCCCCATTCCTTCACCTCTAGCTGCTCTGTCTGCTCTTCAGGCACTCATTCTTGGTCCTACTCTCCCCCTGCTCTCTCACTCTCCCTCCCCTCCTATTTGTGACAGGGAGCTCCTGCCACTCTTGAGGACCGACCTTTTCTTAAATCTGTTGCAACAGTTCTTCTATTTCTTAACCTAATCTATCCTACACAATTTCTAGTCTATAAGGTTGGCCATTTATGGGCATCCCTTTCCCTTTCCCTTTCTTGACTATGCTATAGTGTCCTCTTTAATTTTCCTTTTCCCTCTCAGGTCCTCGTACAGGGAGGTTACTGTGGTGACCTCCTAACGTATGTAAAACAGGCTATGTTTATCGTTGTTGGATTTAGTATGTAATAGCATGTCATAAAATACCTTAATGTAAATACCTGACGTTTATGAAACATGTAAATGTTGAAAATACCATGGCACTATGTGTTTTTGATAATGGTAAAAAGTACTAGGTGAGTATTATAGAAATTAAGTTAGTTGTGCTATTTAAAATTCATGTAAATTGTGGTAAACTGAACAAGTCAAATGGTATGGTGATTTGCATATATCCCATGGTGCTTTGCATTATGGAAGTACGTATGATGCTGTATTTCTTTGAAACTTGATTTGTTGCCAATGCCCTATGGGATAACCCTTTTTCAGTGACTCTGCACTGAGGTTCCTTGTCTACAGCTTGTTTTGTTTTTTTTCCTTTTTGAACCCCCACTACCCAAGTAAAGAAGGCCCACATAGGGATGAAGGGTTTTCATTAAAAATGTTTAGATCAGAGATCAGTGTCAGTAAGTGCTGGCTAAGTGCAGAGAAAGGACATATATAGTTTACTGCTGCAAACTGATGTACTGAAAAAAGAATATGACATTGCTGAAGCATATTTCCTGTATTCTGAATAAACAACACACAGAGATTGTGTGTTGAACCTGAAGTTCGGTGTCTGGTCCATCTGTCATTCCACATCCCCTCCACAGACTTGGTGTCAGAAGTGGAATATCTTGCTGGAAGTGTCAGAACTTGCCGAAGAGGGATGTTTTCTGGTGGATATCGCCCAGATATCCCAGGTGGACCAATGCAGCAGGAGTTGCCAGAGGACAAGCCGGAAAGTCCATGGAGTTCTGACCAGAACGATGGCTGACAGGCAGAGAAAAGCTGCTGCCTGGACTGGAACTTGGAGGAAGGCCAAGCCTGAAGACAATGAAGAGATGCAGGTTGAGGCGAGAGAGACAACACCCCATAGGTGGAGACCCTGATGAGGATGATCCACTGGATGAGTGGGTAATGGCTGGTGGCAGACCGACTATGCAAAGAGACGGAACACTGGTGCCAGGTGCTCGAGAGGTTCCTGCCGGAAAGTTTGGAAAAAAGAGTCAGAGGAGGGATTTTTGTGGGCTCAGTTGGAGGTGGACCCCCGACTGAGCAGGATATTCCTTTGTTTCCTACGTTCCCAGGATGTTACCTGTTGGAGGTCGGAGATACAAATATGGAACTTGAATGTGAGACCCCAGGTAAGACTGTGCCTAGTGATACTGTGCTGGGATCGAAGACTCCAAGCAAGTAAGATGAAGCCTATGAGGCTGAAGGGACTTTTTCTAGTATTGATGCAGCTAAATCTATTAACAGTATTGACTGGGGTATTCTGCAGGTTAAAGATGCTAATGCTGCCAAACTGTTACAGTTAATGTCAAGAGGGGTATGCAGATTAATAGTGATGTAGGGGGAAAACAATGTTGGTGGCAGCACCCCATACGTCGAATTGGAAGAACACCCCTCCCCCCTCAGCTAGTGGTCAAACAGGGATTCAGCATGTTTGCAGTTCATTTGCATCACGAGATAAGAAAAATGGTTTGTCTCCCCATACGATGCACAGGGTTAATGCCAAACCTCACCCAACAACTAACACAGCAAAATCTGGCCAATGGAAAATCATGTACACAAATGCTCACAGCCTGGGAAATAAGATCCCAGACCTGCAGGCAATAATGTCAGAGGCTAAACTGGACATAGTAGCAATTAGTGAGACGTGGTTTACCAGTAACCACACTTGGGAGACTTCAGTACCTGGCTATGTATTGTTCAGAAGAGACCGAGGTGCAAAAAGGGGGGAGGAGGCCCTGTATGTCAATGAAAATGTCAAAGCTACAGAAATTCAGAATACACATAAGGAGCCAGAAGAACTGGGGTCACCTAGAAACAGGAAATGGGACAACCATAAGAACTGGGGTTGTCTACAGGCCCCCAGACCAGGGAGGACATAGACACATTACTGTTAGAAGATATACAAAACATGACAGCTAAAGGGGAGGTTCTGATAATGGGAGACTTCAACATGCCGGATACAGATTGGTCAATACCAGCAGGAACATCTGCCAGAACTAGACACATAGTGGATTCCCTGCAGGGGGAGGGTCTCAAACAACTGGTACAGCAACCCACAAGAGACAGGGCTATCCTAGATCTAGTACTGACTAACAAGGAAGGGATCACAGATCTCCAGGTAGAAGGTCACCTGGGGGCCAGTGACCATCACATGGTATGGTTCAATTTGGCTACTACATCTAAATCATCCCATTCCAAGGCAAAATATGGGACTTCAGAGGAGCTGACTTTGATAAGATGGCCAACAGAGTTAAGCTAGCCCTGGCAAAAGAAACACAGGTGAGGGGACAGGCAAAGTGGGAAGCATTAAGGATGCAATACTTGAAGCAACATCCCATTGTGTTAGACAGAAAAGGAAGTGCAAGAAGAAGGAAACCACTTTGGTTCTCAAACAGTAGCAGAAAAGGTCAGAGCCAAAAGGCTGGCCTTCAGGAAATATAAGGGAACACAGCGGGATGATGATAGGGAGGCATACCAAACTGCCCTAAGGGAAGCAGGGAAGGCAGTAAGGCAGGCAAAGTCCCAAACTGAAGAAACACTAGCACAAACAGTAAAAGAAGGTGACAAGACTTTCTATAGATACATTAGTGAAAGGAGAAAGTCCAGAGGGGTATTGCTAAGCTTAATGGAGAAAAGGAGCATGTGAGGAGGAGGACCCTGTAAAGGCATCTATCCTAAATAGATACTTTTGCTCAGTACTTACTGAAGAGAAGGTAGGCAGGGCCCACAGCTTAGCATCATGGACACAGGGGAGGAAGGTGAGCACTACTCCTTCACAAAAGAAAGGGTCCAACAAGAGCTACTGGCTCAGGGTGGATAAGGCAATGGGACCTGATGGCATACATCCCAGGGTACTTAAGGAGCTAAAGGTGGAACTAGCAGAGCCATTAGCAGAACTGTTTAGTGAGTCTCTGAGCACAGGAGAGGTCCCAGAAGACTGGAGAATGGTTTATGTGATCCCGCCCCACAAGAATGGTAGCAGGAGGAGGCGGGAACTACAGACCAGTCAGTCTTACCTCAGTAGTGAGCAAGATTATGGAGGCACTTCTTAAGGAAAGGATAGTGCAACACCTAGAATCCATAGGCACAGGATCCAAGACAGCATGGGTTTACAAAGGAAGGTCCTGTCAAACTAATCTCATAGATTTCTTTGACTGGGTAACCAGAGTGGTGGACCAAGGGGGAGCAGTTGATGTCGCCTACCTTGACTTCAGCAAAGCTTTTGACACTGTTCCACATAGAAGATTGATAAATAAGCTGGGTAGGCTCAGGGTGGGTGGGTCAGAAGTTGGTCAACTAGGTGGCAAACTGGTTGACGGGCAGAAAACAGAGAGTGGTGGTAAATGGTATACAGTCAGAAGAGATGCAAGTCACAATTGGGGTACCTCTGGGATCAGTTCTGGGGCCAGTCCTCTTCAACATCTTCATTAGTGACCTTGCAGATGAACTAGAGGGTAAGGCTTGTCTGTTTGCAGATGACACCAAGATCTGCAACAGAGTAGATGATCCAGATGGGGTGGGCAGAATGAGAAGAGATCTGGATAAACTAGCAAAATGGTCAGAAGAGTGGCAACTGGGATTTAATGCAAAGAAGTGCAAAATCATACACATAGGGAAGAGAAACCCTGAAGCCACCTATAGGCTGGGAGAGGAGTTGCTAGCAGTCACAAAGGAAGAAAGAGACATGGGCATCATCATCACTGATGACCTGAAATCATCCAAGCAGACCTCTAAAGCAGTAGGTAAGGCTAGGGGGGTGTTAGGGTGTATTAGTAGGGGTATCACAAGTCGTAAGAGGGAGGTAATAATCCCTCTTTACAAGACACTGGTTAGGCCCCATCTGGAGTACTGCGTGCAGTATTGGAGGCCACACCTTCACAAGGACATTAACCAAATTGAGGCAGTCCAGAGAAGGGCAACCAAAATGGTGCAGGGACTGCATCAGAAGACATATGAAGACAGATTAACAGAGCTCAATATGTATACCCTTGGAGCAAAGGAGGGAGAGAGGTGATATGATCGAGGCATTCAAACACCTTAAGGGCATTAACAAGGTGAAAGAGTCTAACATGTTTAAATATAAGAAAATAGCAGGACAAGAGGTCACAGAATGAGATTAGAGGGGCCGATTAAGGGGAATGTGGAAATTCTTTTCACAGAAAGGGTGGTGGATGCATGGAATGGCTTACCACAAGAAGTGGTGGCTATGAATACAGTGCAGGGCTTCAAACAGGCATGGGATAGGCATAAGGAACAATACAAATGACTATGAATAGATAGGCCACCGACAGAGCAAAGGCCGATGGCACATTTATAAGGTAGAAAAAGAAATGGGCAGACTGGATGGGCCTTGCGGTCCTTATCTGCTGTCAACTTCTATGTTTCTGTGTTTCTATGGCACGAAGTCAAGAAAGGTGTTCTGTACCACGAGGCCCAAACCCCGTACAAAAAAAGTATCTACCTTCAGGTATCTGTATCAATAGCAAGTGAAATGAATGACTCAGGAGACATAGTGGGTTTATGTACAGGGCCTGAACCTAGGACAGGGCCCTTGCTTAAAACTGACATGTCTGGTGAGGTTGGAGCAGATAATTACTCACCCCACAGAAAGTTTTTCTATGGTACTAGACTTTACAGCTGTCCAGATTTTGGTTAAGAAATATGATAGACTTTCCCTAAAAGGAGATGGGAAGGTACCGTTAGTCTCTGTTAAGAAATGTGTTCATGCCTCAGGGTAAAGAATGATGATATCCACTATGTTTATGATGGAATGTTTATTGTTAATAAGGACCCTTAGATGCATCTTCTGAAGATGGACGAGTGGAAGTTCCATCTCCTCCTGGGACAGGAAGGTGGCAAGCAGTCGGCAATAACTTCTTCCCTCTTAAGGTGGGGGATATGTGACAGGGAGCTCCTGCCACTCTTGAGGACTGACCTTTTCTTAAATCTTTTCCAACAGTTTTTATTTCTTAGCCTAATCTATCCTATACAATTTCTAGTCTATAAGGTTGGCCACCCGTTTTCCCTTTCTTGACTATGCTATACTGTCCTCTTTAATTTTCCTTTTCTCTCTCAGGTCCTCATACAGGGAGGTTATTGTGGTGATCGCCAAACATATGTAAAACAAGTTGTGCTTATCGTTGTTGGATTTAGTATGTAATAGCACTAAGTCATAAAATACCTTGATTTATATACCTTATGTTTATGAAACCTGTAAATGTTGAAAATACCATGGCACTAGGTGTTTTTGATAATGGTAAAAAGTACTAGGTGACTATTATAGAAATTAAGTTAGTTGTGCTATTTAAAATATTTGTAAATTGCTGTAAACTGAACAAGTCTGAAATGGCATGGTGATTTGCATTTATCCCATGATGCTTTGCACTACTGATGTATGTATGATGATGTATTTTTTTGAAACTTGATTTGTTGCCACTGCCCTTTGGGGTAACCCTTTTTTCACCGATTCTGCATTGAGGTTCTTTGTCTATAGCTTCTTTTGTTTTACTTTTTGAGCCCCCACTACCCAAGCAAACAAGGCCCACATAGGGATGATGGGTTTTCACAAAAAATTTTAATATTAGTGTCAGTAGCTGCGGGCTAAGTGCAGAGAAAGGACATGCATAGTCTGTTGCTGCAAACTGATGTACTGAAGAAGGAATATGACATTGCAGAAGCTTATTTCCTGTATTTTGAATAAACATCACACAGAGATTGTGCATTGAACCTGAAGTTCGGTGTCTGGTCCATCTATTATCCCACAACCCCTCCACACCATTCCCTCTGTCTGCTCTGCAACTGTGTTCCTCTGGCTGCCCTCCCTCCTCATCTACCTCCCTCTACTCTCCCCCTCGTATTCCCCTTGCCTCCTCCCATCCCCACCCCTCCTTCTCTCCCCCCTCTCCTTCCTACCCTCTCTGTCCCCCCACTACTTGATGCCCTACTCTCCTACTTACTCTATCCACCTTGACTTCTCTTCTACCCCCTCCTCTCACCCTGAAGTCCTCAATCATTCCTTTCTATCCCACAACCATTACCCTTATCCTCTCCCCTTGAACTCAAAAAGCGTAAACCACTATGCTCTTTAACCTCCCTCCTCTTCCTCCTCCTTCTGGATGGTGATGTGGAGCCCAATTCCCACTCCATCCCACCAATCTCAGTTTTTTCCACTTTGACGTACATAGCCTCCTCCCTAAAATTGACTACTTCAAGGTATGGGCATCACTTCACTCCTCTGACATAATTTGTATATCTGAAACTTGGCTCTCCTCCAGAGTTCCAGATTTGCTACTAGCCCTCCCTGAATTCCATCTCTTCCACCAGGACAGAGGTAAAAACAGTGGTGGTGTAGCCATTTATACCTGCCAAACATTTCTTGCTCGGTCACCCACAAAGAGACCATACCCTCCTCTCATGACCTCCTACTGCTCAAACTCTCTCCACCATTCCCATTTTCGTCAGTGTCCTCTATGCCTTCCCTAAGACCCACCCCCCTCTTAAACACCCTCCCCTCTCTAGCCTCTGGTGAACTTGTCCTTTTTGATGACTTTAACCTAAACTGACTCCAACCCCCGACTCTAAGCATGTCCGGCAATCCATCGAATCATTAAACCTTTCCCAACTCATCTCTGAACCCACCACCCCCCTCCTCAAACAACTCCCTCCTGGACTGGGTACTTCGCTCCCACCCCCACCAAATCTCCTCCACCAGCATGCTCTCTAATGTATTTAGTGATCACTGCCTAGTCTACCATATTAGAAAAACCTGCCCTCCCCCCAAAAAAATCCTCCCCAAAACATATTTGTTACAGACCCCTTGGATCCCTCAACATGGATGCTCTTTTGAGTGTTCTTGACTCTGCTGGCTGGTCCACAGTCTACTCTGCCTAAGACACTGACACTGCTTTAGCGCACTTCATTGACAGCCTCACTTGCTCATGGAACACCTATGCCCCCCTCAAAAGAACCAGAGTGAAACACACCCATCACTCCTGGATTATCCCAACCTCCTGGAGTTATGCAAAACAAGGGATCTGGCTTGGGCACACCTTATGGCCTCCCACTCTGACCACCAGCATAACAAGTATCTAAGAAACTCCTGCACCAAGGCTCTTAGAGCTACTAAAGCCCACAAACTAACTTCACTGGTTCCAGGCCAACCATCTCAACGTAAATACTAAGACGATGGGATCTATAACCTTTGGCACCAGCCAAAAGTTATCCAGGTTGTCCCCTTTTCTTGTCTTCTCCACCCATGATGGTACCCAGTTTGAGGTAGTCCCAACCTACAAGTACCTCGGTGTGTGGCTCAACAGTAACCTAGACTTCTCAACACACAGTGATATTATCCACTCAAAGCTACAACCTGAGTTAGGCATCCTCTACTGAAACAAGGGCCATTTCCCCTGAAGTCCACAAGGATCTGCTTGTCAAAATGATCCTCCCCATTTTTGAGTATGCAGAAATTGTCTACAGCGCAGCCCTTCCATCTACTCTCGCCAGGCTGGACACCCTCTGTAACACCTTCTGTCACTTTGCTACCAACTCTCCCCCTTGTACATACCACTGATCCTTCTATTCCACTCTTTCCATTGCCCCCTAACCCTCTGGCCACCCCTCCCACTGCTCCTCTCTTAGAGGCAAATACTGGTTTGCTTCACTCCCTCACCTACCTTCTCTACTATCCCCCTCAGCTCCCTCCTCCTATCCCCTTCGCTCAAGAGACTCCCGCTCCTTCTTGATCCCTCATCCTCGCTCTATTGCTGGTCAAGCATCTCTCTCTTACCATTTCCCCTCCCTCTGGAACCTGCTCCCTCTTCTTTGCTATGCCCGATCCCTACTGTCCCTAAAGCGGTTGCTAAAGCCAACCCCCCCACTACTTGCTTTTGCTTCAACCCCAACCCTCCCCATCCCACCTCTCTTCCCCTTTTCGCCTACACCTACACCTTCTTGCCCTCACATTCCCTCCATCCTTCTACCCTCTGCAGACTTAGCCTCACTGAATTTTTCCCTGTCTGTCCCCCCCCCCAGCTCCCCGATAATCCTCAATTGACTCCATCACCCAGACTTGCTGCCTTTTTACCTCAATGTATTCCTACCACAACTGCCACTGTATTTTTGCACCTTAATGATTGTTGGGTTTTTTTGCACTTCTGCTTGTGTTTTTATCCTTATATTGTTTCCCTTTCCCTTCCCAGGGTCGCACCTCGAAACCAGCCTCAGCTCAGTGTGCCTTTTCCGGTTACAAAACTTATAAATACAGTAAGTAAGTAAATAAATAAATCATGCATTCTAAAATGCAGTCCCTGGTATGTCATAGAACCCCCAACCCCTCGATCACCTGCCACTTATTATGTAACATTATCTCTGGGGCCCGATATTCAAAACTTTGCCCGGGCGCAAAACCGAGTTGCCTGTGAAAACCAGGTTTTGCGCAGAAAAACAATACTGAAAAAAGCAGTTAGTGTGGAGCAACTCGGTTGCACCTGGCAAGCGACAGAGTGAAGCTATGTAAATGAAGGGGCATGGACCTGAATATTGGCACAGTTCAATATTCAGAACATGTAATGCTACGCAAGGTTGTTATGCAGAATACTGTACATGCTCAAGGGTCAGCTCAGTTGGTGGCCACCTGTGGTGGAGAGGGAGGAGGGCTATGCTGGTCTCAGGGTCAGGGATGGCTGGGGAGCGGGGTGGTGGGTCACTACCTGCTGCCAGGGTGTGGGGGTCCACTAGACCATCAGAGAAAAGGCGACATTAACTATACAAGGGATGGGGGTGGGTCCACTGGACCACCAGGAAATTTATCATTTTACAGGGATCAGGATGGGGGTTACACTGGACACCAGGAATATTTTATATATTTATATGTACTGCACAGATGATTGGGGGGGGGGGGACGACTAGCCTCCAGGGATATATATTCTGTGTCTTACAGGACGGCGATCAGCAATGGGGGAAGGACCACTAGACCACTAGGGAAATTGTTATTTTTTATTATCGGGATGGGGAACAGCGATGGCGGAGGGACCACTAGACCACCAGGGAAACTTATTTATTACTGTCGGGATGGCAATTGGGGAGGGACCACCAGGCTACTGGGTAAATTGTGATTTGTTACTATCAGGACGGCACTCGACGATGGGGAAAGGACCACTAGAGAGAGATGTTTTATTTCATAACAGGATGGTGACTGGTGGGGGGAGGGGGGGAAGGACCACTAGCTACCAGGGAACAGTTATTTTTTATTATCGGGATGGCAATCGACGGTGGGGAGGCACCACTAACAGCAGGGATGGCTTTCAGGAAACGGGCAATTGGGCTGGCACCATGCTATGCAGCCTCGCTTCATATGCAAATGGACCCATAATGGGCTTAAATGGATCCTTAGCACCTTGCATGCCCAATGGACTAATTTGCATAGGTCCATTTGAATATGGGGAATTTAGAGCAGCTGTAAGTCACTGTGCCACCCTATGCTGGAGTCCGTGTCTGACTGGCGCTAAATGGCTCAGCGCTGGGTCTCAATGGCCCTATATTCAGTCGAATAGTGTCAATGTGCTAGTCCACCGAATACAGCGGTTTTAGACACTCAGGCAACTGCAAGCCGCAGTGCAAAGTTCTGCCCTCCACTTAGCCAAGATTTGAATATCAGGCCCCTGGTGTCCAGTGGTTCCCCCATTGTACTCCCAATTACCCGCTGACATATGTAAACGTAATCACTGGTGGTCCAGCATCCCCCCACCCACTCTGCCACTAACAAACCACCACCCATTACACACACACACACACCCTTACTGATGTGACCGGCGATGTCCAATGGATCCCGATACAGTGACCCGCATGGCCCTCCTCTCATCTCCTCAGCTGGCCACCATATGAGCCATCAGTGGCGTGAATACAGTATTTATACTGTACACACGCCACTGACAGCTCATACAGCTGTTACCCAAGGAGCTGAGAGGAAGACTATGCCAGCCGCCATATCGGGATCCAATGGATGTGTCTGATCAAACAGGTAAGAAAGTGTGTGCGTATGATAGGTGGTTGTTTGTGAGTGGGCAGGGTGGGTGCGGGACACTGGATTGCCAATGATTACATTTACCTCTGTCAGCTTAGTGATCAACAGGGGTTACAGGAACCACTGTACACCAGGGATAATGCTACATAATAAAGAACGGGGCGGGGGGCTGGGTGATGCCATTAGACATCAGGGACTGCATCTCAGAATGTACGACAGGTGCTCAGAGGTTGGGGGGGGTGCTACTAAACACCAGGGACTGCTTTTTAAACTGTATGATGGGCAGTTAAGGTTGGTTTGTCACTAGACACCAGGGACTGCATTTTTGTATTATGGGCAACTGGGGGGGTGGAGGGAACCACTGGACACCAGGAATAATGCTACATAATAAGGAACAGGTGATCGGGGGGGCTGCCACTAGACATCAGGGACTGCACTGTAGAATGCATGACGGGCAATCAGGGGTGTAATAGGAACCACTGGACACCAGGAGTAACACTATATAATAAGGAACAGGTGATTGGGGGGGGTGAGCACCAGACACCAAGGATTGCACTGCAGAATGTCTGATGGGCGATCAGGAGGTAGAGGGTGCCACTAGACACCAGGGACTGCACTGCAGAATGTATGACGGGCGATCAGGGATGAGTGGCTACAGTACAGCTGTCCTGCCTCTGGTGGGGTGGGGTGGGGACACGTCTTTGCGCCTAGTTAAGACATGCTTTTCGGTGGCAGTAAATAGCGCTGCTTTGGGGGCTGTTAACCACCACCACAAACCTTTGAAAATTCATCTGCACCTGTATGATTGATGGGCCCCCCCCCCCCACATCTGCATGGACACAGTGGTATTTTAGCACCTGGTCACTGCTGGGTTTGGGGGGGTGCTAACTGGGCCTCTGAATATGGCCCCATCACAAGCACAAACCACGTTAGTGTCGATGCTAACACTTGAATATCAGGCCCTGTATGTCTGAAGATTTGCTGCTAAATCATCTTCTAACACGTAAGAACAGGTTACTCACCTGTAACAGTAGTTCTAGGAGTGGTATATGTTGTTCATCCACACTCTCTGGCATGTCCCTTTCCCCTTTAAATCTGGCCAGAAAGTCTTCAAGCTGGCTCCTCCCACCCACCCGGGTGGTAAATACCTCAGCTCCGCCCCATGACGCCAGATCTTAGCCCGCTGGAAGCAAGGTGATGCGCCTAAAGCCGGGGAGGTGGTGGGTGCATGTGGATGAACAACATATACCACTCCTAGAACTACTGTACAGGTGAGTAACCTCTTCTAGGAGCGTGGCTATGTTGTTCATCCACACTCTGGCAGACTCCAAGCAGTTCTCCGAGAGGAGGGAGGCAAGGCACACACCCCCTATTTAGGAAAAAGAGATTGGAGAACCGAGGCCCCAAAACCAGCATCCCGGCATGACTCAAGGTCGATGTGGTACTGGGTAATGAAGGTGTCTGCTGACTTCCAGGTAGCAGTCCGACAGATCTCCTGGATAGGGATGTCCCTTGAAGCAGCCACCGATGCAGCCGTATGGTGGGTAGAATGAGCTTTTAGCCCTCTGGGAGGCTCCTTGCCCGCCAACTCATAGCACAGACCTATGCATGATGTAATCCATCTAGCAATGGTCCGCTTCGCTGCAGGTCTGCCAGAAGCGGCTTCAGCGTAGGTGACAAACAGCTGGCGAACCTCTCCCCGAATTTCCGCCATCCTCTCCTTAAAATAGGAGAGCGCACGTCTGAGGTCTACAGTATGGAGCCTGTACTCAGCGTCCAAGGTATAGTTAGGGTAGTATATCGGCAGAGTCAACACTTGGTTAAGGTGAAACTCTGACACCACCTTCAGAAGAAATTTCGGGTGGGGGCGCAGGACACCTTTGTCCCTGTGTAAGACCAGATATAGGGAGTCCACCGAAAGTGCCTGGAGCTCCCCTGTCCTTCTGGCTGACGTGATAGCCACCAGGAAGGCCGTCTTCCACGACAAGTGTGAGAGCTCACACTTGTGCATGGGTTCGAATGGCTTGCCCATGAGCTTTGCCAAAACCAGCAAGAGATCCCACGGAGGTGGAAATTCACGCACCGGAGGGGATATGTGATCCAGGCATCTGAAAAAGCGCCTGACCACTGCCTCCTGTGCCAGTATCGGCTGACCGGCCCACGCCCAGTAAGCAGGGATGGCATCCAGGTGCACCCGAAGGGTGGATGACCGAAGACTCCCTTTTGGAGAGAGACCAAAGGTAGTCTAAAATGTTAGCCACAGAGCAGAATAAGGGGTCCAGACTCTTACCCTGACACCAAATGGAAAACCTTTTCCATTTGAAGGCATAACACTTCTTGGTCGATTCCTTATGAGATGCCTCCACCACAGTGTACACATCCTCAGAAAGACCCAGAGCCTGGAACTCTAGCCGCTCAGGTACCAGGCTGTGAGGTGCAGGGACTGAAGTTCCAGATGGAATACCTTCCCCTGGTTTAATGATATCAGGTCCAGACGTGTACAATGTCGCTCCGGGGCCCGACAGCTGAGGCTGAGGAGATCTGGCTACCTGAACTGGCAGGGCCAATCTAGGGCTACCAGAATCACCTTCGCCTTGTCCCTCCTCACCTTGAGAAGCACCTTCTGGATCAAGAGAAATGGAGGGATGGCATACAGGAGGCCTGGGGTCCATGGCCTCGAGAAGGCATCCCCCTGCAGCAAGCCCTGCTGAGGGAGGGCAGGCATGGTGCAGGCTCAGCTTGGTGTTCTCCCTGGAGGCAAACAGGTCCACCAACTGTTTGCCCCAATGGGAGAACAGACTGTAAGCTACCTCTGGATGAAGAGACCACTCGTGGGATGTCTGGCCTAAGCGGCTGACAGCATCCGCCAGCTGGTTCAAGACTCCTGCCACATGGATGGCAAGGAGATCCACCTCCAACTGGCTGACAAGGGTCCAGACTCGGAGTGCCTCCTTGCATAGCAGACGGGAGTGCATGCCGCCCTGTTTGTTGAGGTAGTACATGGTCGTGGTATTGTCCATCTGGACTTGAACCACTTGACCCCGGAGCTGAGAAGCAAAAACTGACAGGGCTAGTCTGACTGCTCTGAGCTCCAACAGGTTGATATGGCATCAGGACTCCTCAGGGGTCCAGAACCCGTGGGCCCTGCTGTCCCCCATGTGGGCTCCCCAGCCCATGAGAGAGGCATCGGTCGTCAGGACGACCATCAGCTCGGGGCGGACAAATGGGATTCCTTCCTGTAACTGGTCTGGGATGGTCCACCACTGGAGAGCGTCCCACATCTTCTGGGTTACAGTGATCAGCTAGTCGAAGTGACCATATCGCTGAGTCCACTGGGCGGCCAGCATCCATTGGAGGGGGCGCATGTGCCACCTGGCCCAATGGACCACAGAGGTGCATGCCGCCATATAGCCCAGAAGGTGCAGAAAGTCCCGGGCAGGGCGCAAATGCCCAACCAGAAATGACTGGGCAAAGGAGGAGAGAACCTCCACCCTGTCCGCCGGGAGCCGAGCTCTGGCTTGACGAGAGTCAAGCTCTGCCCCGATAAAGCCCATCACCTGAGAGGGCACGAGTTCCAACATGGCCTCGTTGATAAGGAGGTTGAGCTGGGAGCAGGTTCGGAGGGCCAGATCCCTGGACCTCTCCACCTCCTGAAGGGAGGAACCCTCCAAGAGCCAGTTGTCGAGATAGGGGTATATACGAACTCCTCGACACCGAAGATGGGCTGCCACCACTGAATGCACTTGGTTAAGACCCGTGGGGCCGATGACAGGCCGAACGACATGGCTCAGAACTCGTATAGTGTCCCTTTGACCCTGAAGCGGAGGAACCGCTGGTGGGGCGGACAGATTGGGACATGAAAGAAGTTACCATCCGGAAGGAGTGAGACCGGAGATATTGATTCAGGACGTGGAGATCTAGGGTGGGGCGCCAACCCCCCCCATCCGATTGGGCACCAGGAAGTACCTAGACACGAAGCTTGGGTCTGTAGGACAATCCGGCACTGGAGCTACTGCCTCCTTGTGGAGGTGCTGAGCAATGTCGTCCCAAAGGGCCGACTGAGTGCGAGCTGAGATCCTTTCCTCCCGAGGGGCGTGGGCTCGGCTGGGAAGGTACTGCTCGAATCCTAGAGGCAGTCCCTGGCCAACCACTTCCAGAACCAACCTGTCCGAAGTGATACCGGACCAGGCGGAAAGAAAGTGTCGGAGCTGGTCCCCCATGGGAGGACCCAGAACTGGCGTGCCGGGTGTAGGGGTGGCAACCCCCAACCCGCCACTGAGCAGGCTTAGAGGAGGAGGAGGAGGCTCCTGGACCTGCATTTCAGCCTTCTTTATGGGGCTGTTGAGGACCCTGCCTTATCCTGGGGCGCCAAGCTTGAGCCTGCTGTTGCTGCTGGCCTCCTTGATAGGAGGGCTGCCTAACCGCAGGGGAAGAGTGCTGAAAAGGCTTCTTCTTGCGCTTCTGCTGGTTCTTGCCCGAAGAACCCTTCACGAGGTAGCATCTAAGATGGCACTGGACTGCTCTATTCATTGGAGGTGACCTGCCACTCCCGAACCGAAGAGGCTGGTGCCTAGGAAGGGCACATTAGCTAACTTCTGCTGAGTATCTGCCAGAAAAGAGGATAAACTCAGTCAGGCCCTGTGATGAGTGGCCACTGCGGCTGCCAAGGAGCGGGCACAGGAATCTCCAATGTCCAAGGCCGTCTGGAGCTGCTGTTTTGCAACAGCACGGCCCTGGTCACGGACTTGCTTCACCGTGGTCTGCATGTCTGCTGGGAGATGAGGGAGGACTTCATCTAATGAGGGCATGAGAGAAGTGTGCCATGATCACAGCCGAGCTGGCCTGACGAAGGCCCAAGGATGAGGCCGCAAAAACCTTCCAGGCAGAATGGTCCATATTCTTGGACTCCTTGTCCGGAGGGCAGTCAGTGTCAGCTGAGCTACCCGTGCGTCTAAACACAGAAGCAGTCACAAGGCTCTCGGCCGAGGGATGCTCCGTGAACCCTGCCAGGGACCCCATGGGTACCGTATACTTGCGGGCCATGCAGGCAGATGGAGATGGACAGGAGGCAGGGTGCTGCCATAGCTCAAGGGCAGGGCCAACAGTGGCTTTGGCCACTGGAAAGGCCTCCGTCAGGGTATTCTCCCCTCTTGAGGATATCCTTGAGGGGGTATTCTGCCCTCTTTTGGATAGGCTCCAAGAGCATTCCAGTCAATTCAGATATCAGGTGGAGGATGCCCTGAAAAGAGGAAGGACCTTCCTCCAAGCCTGCCACTGAAGAGTCGTAATCCCCCGGATACGAGTGCAAACCAGTAGCATCCGAGTCTGAACAGTCGGGATATAAGGGTCTCCCACCTATGTCTCCCTCGATACGCCGAGGGCGATCAGGGACAACAGTGAGGGACAGATGTCGGGGGAGGCCGATGTATGTCCGGTCCTCTTTTGAGGGAGCCCCTCCCTGAGGCTGCTTAGGTGGAGGTTCCACCAATATCAGTGAGGAGACCGAAACAGGCCGAGCTGGAATGCATGCCGGCCCTACGGGTGGGGGAACCGAGACCTTCAGTTCCGGAGGGATCGGTGTTGGCCTCTAAGGCTAGGGCCAAGTAATGGCCAGTGTTGCCGGTGGAGCCGGCTTTTGACCGGTCAGAATCAGCTGTTGCCACATGAGATCCTCATAACATCGACAAAGCTTCCGCCAAAGTCTCTCCTCATCCACGGAGGATGAGGATCGTTGGCAACACCTCTTCCTGGAGTGCTTGTGACCTTTCTTCGGTTTTTCAACCGAAGGGGTCCTGGTCCTCGATCGAGACCGACTGAGTCGGCTTGTTCGATCGGGAGAAGCCAGAGTCGAAGAGAACCGAGGTTCCGGCACCTTTCCCTCGATTGGGACACCCGAGGGCTGGGTCTCCTCGCCGGGGAAGGAAAGGATAGGTGTCCTTTCCAAGGAGTCGGCGACAAAGGCTTGACTGGGTCGAGAGATATCTTGGCCGGTTCAGCCATTTCCTTGGCCTCGGTGCCTTGGCCTGATGGAAGGTCCGAAAAGCCGGCTGCCGAGGAAACGATCTCGACCAAGGTCAAGACTGCAAGTTCCTGAGAGTCAGACCTCTCTCGGTCCCAGGAACATCTCCTTCTGGATGAAGAAGACTTGGGGTCCTTGCCTCTCTTCCTAGGGCAGGAGGAGTGCGAGCCCGAGGGTGCCTCACCCCTGGTGGGGAGAGACTGGTACAACTCCCGAAAGGACCCAGTAAAGGTAGAGCCAAGTTTGAGAGGCATGAAAAAACTTCGGCTGGCCAAAGCTTGAGCAGTTTCATCTTCGAAAGCCGCCATCCGATCAAGCTGCCCAGTGGATCACGCGGCCTCGGAAACCGCACCCCTTGCCTCCTTCGATTTCACCGCTGGATTGCGAAGCTCCGGTCTCCCCAATTTTAGGCGCGCCTTGCGGTCATCCAGGACGTTGGGATGGAAGGCCAGACAGATGGTGCAAGAGGTGGTGTCATGTACGACACCTAAGCAGTAGACACACGACAGGTGGGGATCGGTGTGCAACATTTTCTGCCCGCAGGGACACCGGCGAAATCCGGGGGATGATTTGTCCTCCATGTCAGATGCACTGGCATCGGAATCATAAACTCTAATGAGTCTTAGAGAAAGCATTATCGGTGAAAACCGACGTTGAGAATCAAGGGCCTACGAACTGCTGAAGTAGCACGAGGGAACCTGAATCTTCCAGCGGAAAAGAAGATCTGGCGTCATGGGGTGAAGCCAAGGTGTTTACCACCTGTGTGGGTGGGAGGAGCCAGCTTGAAGACTTTCCGGCCAGATTTAAAGGGGAAAGGGACATGCCAGAGAGTGTGGATGAACAACATATCCACGCTCCTAGAACTACTGTTATTGCCATACAACAATTTCTCATATTACCATTAACCCTTACTAAGAATGCTCATCTGTCAGATGTATTTTACCTTGTATTCCCTACTGCCCAGGTACAGAGAATTGTTTGCAGCCATACTGGTCCTTGCACAAATGGATGAACAAAGCAGGTGATTTGCTACCTATACACTGCCTACTACCCAGGTATATAACATCTTTCTTTGGCATAGCGTAGTTATATCCACCATGTAATTCTTTATTATACTTTTAAATTCATATTTTATAACTTGATTTATGTTTTCCTTTTTCTACTGTATTTTCATTGTCCTTCCTATGCTTCCTTTCCCCCAGATTCCACCTGGAAACGAGTTTCAGCTCTTTGATATTTTGTGTATCACATCTGCACTGTATTCCTTTCATGTACTTTTAATAGTGTCCCCCCCCCCCCACATAGCTTTCTCCCACAAGCAGCTGCTGCTCAACCCTGTCCCCACCTGGCGCCACCTCCCGGTCCTTCATGTCCTTGATTACCCATGGATTTCCCTCCTGGAGGGGCAAGGAAAGGCCATCATCCCCCCCACTCGGTGACTTTCATCTAGATTTGTGGGCTCGGGTGAACCAGCGATGGCATGGGACAAAGGCAAGAGGACAAGGCTTCATGAAGCCTGTGCCGACCACTTTTTCGTTTTCTCCCTGCAGTCCCCTGCCACCGTGGCGTGTAAGCGTGTGCACGTGGAGGCATACATATGCTACGGAACCATGGCCCCTCCCTTTGTGCCACTTGAGATGCCAGCGCTATCCTCGGGCCACTCGTTCCCAAACCCAGGTCGCCACCGTGGTGAGAGGTAAAGCGCACAATACCTCAGTCCTCTATACCACTGGCCTGTCTGGTGTACTTTTAATATTTTAAAACTTGCTTGATTCATGTGTACACTTTATTACTGTATTTCACAGTCCTTCCTAGGTTCCACATCTCCTAGGTCGCACCTCGAAATTAATTTCAGCTCAGGTTGCCTTTTTGGTAAAATCTTTAAATAAAGAAAGAACAGAACTGCAAAAAGTTCTGTTTTGTACCTTCCTTGCTGACATTTGTGAAACGTTCAGTGACTGATACTTTCGTAAGAACAATACTACATTAAAAAAAATTTATATTACCGTATAAGGTGTTTTACTTTCAACCATCACCCCCATGCACAGCACCCAGGCATTCTCCTAACACAAACTCTTCTATTGTTTTGTTTCATAAAACAGAAACCTATACCTCTCCAGTGTAGGTTTTGAGCAGATGGGTGAGTGTTTTTTTAAATAATAAAAAAAATTAAAGGGTCACTATTTTTTTTTAAACAATAAAAAATGAAACCCATGATTTCTTGGGAAGAAAAAAGTGGATTTTTTTTTTTTTTCTTAGTTTTTATTTTATGTTTCAAACCATTTACTACACAAAATTAACACATGGGCAACAAACAGTGCACAACTTGGCTGTGTTTCCTTCCTGGAGTTCTGATGACATCTGGGACCTCTCAGGCATCACTCTCAAGGACCCTATAATGTCATCAGAACCGCTCAATGGAAACCACAGTCTGGTTGTGCATGGTTGCCCATACATCATTCTCTATGTATTGTAGATCTGCTAGAGGGCAGCCTCCCTGCTTCCACCAATATAAAACGAAAAAAAAAAAAAAAAAAGTAATCAAGGAGAGATTTTCTAAAGCAGCTTGAAACACTGGTCATTCTATAATCTGCCAGATGTGGTTCATATTGAGGAATGCAGCTAAGCTAAAACCTTTAGAGGATTCCAATGAGATAAAAGCTGAATCACGTTAGGATTTTGAAATTGTTTCAGGACAGCTTTTATGATTCTGAACTACTGTTTGGTTTTATCTGGAACATATGTACCAGTCATATCGCTTAACTGCCCCAAGTTAGGAGTATCCCTCATTTTTACCACAGAGAACACCCTCCATCCCGCTAAGACGAGTGTGCTGTCTCACATTTCATAGTAAGATTCATACCACTTACCTGTCCCACATTAGGAGAGAGCGTGCCATGGCCCTACCACTTTCACAAGGGGCCCTATCAGTTTTTGCAATTAAGTTAATGTATTACTAAGGGAGAATTTACCACCCCTTACATCCTTGGCCCTATCACTTTTCAGACCGTTCCGCCACCAGTACATGTGGAGGGTGCTGTTCCACACTGTACAGTGCGGTTCATACTGTACCTCTCAACTGTCCGGCACTAGGAGTGGTGTCACTCATTTTACCCCACAAAATAAACATTTTACCCCACAGAAACCCCTCTGCCCCACATAGAGAGGGTGCTGTCCCACATTACACAGTGGGATAGATACCTCTCTACTGCACCACATTAAGAGGGATACTCTTCATTTTACCATTCAGAATCCACCATTCCCATATGGTGCTGTCCAACATTGTATGGTGGGAGTCATACCTTTCTACTGGCACACATTAAGAGGGAAATCCCTCATTTTTACTACTCAAAATCCCCTTCCCCACACTGCACAGTGGGATTCATGCTACATAACTGTCCCACATTAGGAGGGAAATTCCTCATTTTACCTCTCAGAACCCACTCTGTCATACATGAAGAGGATGCTGTCCCATGACAATATACAGTAGGATTCATATGTCTATATTGTCCCACATCAGAAGGGTTATCCACAGGGGGCAGATCATTAGTTAGGCTTCATCTAGAAAGAAAAAACAAGACATCTAGTTGCAAGAATGGGAGTCAATGCTTAGGGAACTTATTGCAAAATATAAGGTTAGCTTGACTCCTAATGAGATTATTTTGCTCAGATAGAACATTAACTCAGTCCTCCAACAGAGGGTAGATCTGCCTCATTTAAGTTACACCAACCTTATTGGCAATCTGGAGAAAGATTAGGTCATTTATTAGCATATCACTTAAAGAAGTTTGCCACATAACTGAACGTCTGACGGGAGGAGGGGGGGTCGGACAAAAATAACGCTTTTGAGGACTCCTACCACTTTATGCCCAAGAAAGAAGTTTCTTGGAGAAAAATGCAGAGAGGTTTCTTACAGGTTTTCCCATGTTCTTGCTGTCACCCGAGTATGTGGCTACACTGAATGCACCCCATCTGCACAGCAGTTGACAGAGGAGATCCTTCTCACCCCAAAAGGTAGGGCACCAGACCTGAGTGGCATCCCAGCAAATTTTTATAGCGTGTTCTTGCCAGAGCTTGTTGAAACTTGATTAGCTGTGTTTCAGAAGCCCAGTTTAGAAGGGCTGTCCCCCATCCATGACCACAACCTTAGTTAAGGTTCTCCCCAAACCTGGGAGGGACACCATGCTGTGATCTAGCTACAGGCCGATTTCCCTGATTACAGCAGCTGACTGTAAGTTATCATCTAATATTCTGGCTATGGGCATGAGTGGTTTAAGACCATGTTTGGTTAACTCGGACATGTGCGGCAGAGAAAGGGATCAGGAAATCTGAGGTGACTGGCAAATCACCTGGCTGACCCAGTCAACCGTTTATCATGAGATGCGGAAAACATATTAAACTGGGTCTGTAAATTTTTTTTTTTTTTTAAATATACTTAATTACTCTAAGTTTTGGCTAGGAGGAGACTTCATCGTATGGGTCAAAAAAACATTACAGCACCTGCATTGGTTTTGACTAACAGCAAGGTGTCAGCCCCTTTCCCTTTGAGTCCGGGTACTTATCAGGGCTGTTCCCTTTTTTCTCCTTTTTATATTAGTTCTAGAGTTCTTACTGGAGCATAGTCATGATCATACGCAAGTACAGGTAATAAAGTTAGGTAAACATCATAAATGCTTGGAATATACCAAGGATGTCTTGCTTATTCTCAGACTACAGAAGTTTCAGTCCCAAATTCGATTAATATTCTGGAGGAGTACAGTCCTATCTTGGGCTTTAAAGTTAATGTTGGTAAATCATCGCTGCTTTTGCTAAATCCTGTTGATAAGCTAGACATATCTATATTATGGGATGCAAAAATGGCTAAGAATCACATTGGATATTTGGAATTTAACAACATCCCACAGCTCTTTTTCTTTTGTCTATTTTCAGGTGCGACCCGGAAGATTACATAAGATGTACAGACAATGTAATGAGGATAAAAAATATACAGACAAGAGTTGGAGGGCATACTACAAAGGATGAGACATTAAGTATAGTAGATTAGATATTATGTAAGCAATAATACCCAATAGGGTGGGCTGTACTGGGAAATATTGGACTGCCCAGGGGCGTAATGAGGCCCAACGCCACAGGCAGAAGGCCTTATAGCCCCTGGAAGGTCCGGTATTTCCCAATACCGCCCACCCTGTAGGGTATTATTATGCTTAGAAAATGGCTCATTTGACATGTAAAAAAAAAAAAAAATTTACAAATAAAAATAACATTTTAAATAAATAAAAATAAAGAACAAAAAATGACTTATTTGTAAAGTAGTCCCTCTACTGGCACATTTTGCCAGTTTGCCAATAGAGGGCGCTGATATTTTGAGAGTGTGTTTCTATTTAGTTTGTGGCTTCTCTTTGTCCCCTGTCCCTCACCCCAACCTGGCACGGCACTAATAAAATATTGTTTCATGTTCTGCAAAAATCTGTGATAGACTAGATGTTGTTTTTTTTTCCCCTGTCGATGACCTCTGGTCCCGGGTAGTTGGTGCGCTTGATGAAGATGGATGGACGGAATGGAGCAAGGTGAAAGTGTAAAAAAGAGGTACATCATTGTCCCTTTTTCATGGTGTTGCCGTTTGTCTGTGTGAACTGAGATGCTGAGTAGGGAACAACTGTAATCCTTTATGGACTCCGAGAATCAGGGTATGGAGTGCTCAGGGGACGTTTACAACTTCTGTTCCCAATTGTGGAGACACGCTGCCCGCGGGGGAGCTAACAGATCGGCCGGTGTTTGGAGGAGCGTGGGCTGGCGGAACGCCCATGACTTCTGTGAGTTTGGTGCAAGTGGACAGTTTAATGGGATAATGAAATGTGTTTTTTTGTTGTTAAGTATTTGTTTTCTGTGTGGTGTAGTTTTGGGGGCTCACGTCTCTTGATGGCCGCTAAGCTGCCATAGAAAACGGCAGTTGGACAACTTGAAAATTCAGGGTGCCCTATGATAAGGCAAGTAATGGGGCACTCAAATTGTTACTTGTTTTGTAGCAGGCTCTATCGAAAAATACCCGCCCCCTAAGTTTACTCTCCTAGCCAATCAGAAAGCTAGGATTTTTAAAGCCATTTTCTAATAAACAATACATACATTGTAATTCAAGATGAACAAAGTACAACAATGAATGCAATCTGAGTACCCAGTTTTTTAGAATTCCAAAAGTATGGCAAAAAAGAGGCATTCATTGTGGAAGACTGTGGCTGTGGGGGAAACAGTCACAGGACAGGGATTCTGGGGCAGTTGCAAGCCGTGAAGGTGTTCAAATGTTCCCATAGGGATTTCTTAAAACTGTTATATGTGCCAGCATACTGCACATTCTCAAGAAGGGTGTTCCAGAAACTGGAGGCACAGACAGCAAAAGCCCCATCACCTGTCAAGGAGCAGGACCTAGGTACAGAGTGTGTATGGGTGCTGTTTGATCTGAGTAGGCATGCAGGTTGGACAGGTTTAAGGAGGCTTGACAATGCAGGAGGGGGTAGCCGCTCTGACTATCTTGTCGATAAAGCAGCCAAGGGTTAGGGGAGCGGTAGTTTGATGGGGACAGCCAGCCAAGTTTATTGCACATGTCACAGTGGCAGGGTGAGTTGAGGAGCAGCAAGAGCAAAGCAGCAAAAAGGAGCAGCCCAATTTCATGTAACAGAGCTCAGTTGCTTAAAATCACTATTTTTTTTTTATACTTCTTTACTATTTTTTAAATGTATATCATGGATTATGCATACCATTACATATTTCATGTCTTACAGTAATTGACAGTTTCTCTTTTTGTTTGTACAATTATAGCACAATCACACTTATACGAAATATCATATCACCTGATCTTTCAGGTTCAGGCTACATCCATGTAAGTCCTTTAGACAAGCTATTATTATCTAGAGAAAAACAACAAAACAAAAAGAAAAGGAAAAGGAAAAAAAAAGTAAACTTATTTAACCTAACTCTAAGCCACCATGTTAGTTTATATTGCATTATTTTTGTTTCAGTTGATATGAGTGGTTCATCTCTTATTTACAGTACCTTAAGCCGATTTCAATCTTCACTTTACTTCATGCTCATAATCTTTATTTTGTTCTAAGTAGACAACTCTCTTATGTACCATTTTTTTACCCTCTATCTTTTAGTTATCTGGGAGGATAAGTAATTCCCATATGTTCCATATGTTATTAAATTGTTCTTTTCTTTGGTTAATTGCCCATGTTATTTTCTCTATTAATTGTATTTGTTGTACAATCTCTAGCCAGTCTGTCCCTTCTGGAGGGGCCTCTTGCAGCCATTTTCTTGTTATGGCTTTCAGTGCCGCTGCTGTCAATACATTCCAGAGGTGAATTTCGTCTCGCCCCTTCATTTCTCTGGGACACAGTCCCATTACCAGGTGTTCAGAACTTAATTCTGTATGAAACATAAATATCTTTAATTTGGCTATCACATGATCCCAAAAAGGCCTCAACTTGGGACAGTGCCAAAAGACATGTGCCAATCTAGATCCATCTACTCCGCATCTCCTCTAACAGGCTGCACTAGATCGTCTATCCCAGTGGGCCATTTGAATACAGCTAAAAAGTACCTAATTCTCACTTTCCAGTAAAACTGTCTCCAAGAGGGTGAGGAAGTGGTAGACCATGTATGTCTCCATAGTCTCTTCCATTCCCTCTCTGTGAGGGTGATGTCTAACTCTTTCTTCCACTTTTTCATAACAGGTTTAGTGGAAACAGAATTTCCTGTATTATATACACTGTATAATAGGGTAATTGCTTTTTTACCATATAATGAATTCAATATTTCTCTAAATGATATTTGTATCATCCCCAGTCCCTCTGTCTTAGATCCCCGTTATTGTAGTTCTCTAATGTAATGTCTAAGTTGGTAGAACCTTAATCTGTCCACCCATACCTACCTTGTACCTGTTCCAAAGATACAATCTGTGTACCCTGTATTAATTGATATGGTGATGTAATTCCCCTGTTAGCTTGTTTTAGGAACCACTTATCCTGTGTTGCAGTCGGAAACCCTGGATCATATATCTACCAACGGAATAGCCACATAGCCTTTCGTATCTTTCTGCCTCTAATACCCTTTCCCCTTCCCCATCCCTCCAAGACCGTCCTAATTCCTGTGAAATATGTTTGGCAAGTACATTTAATTCTGGGTTGGAAAATCATTGCTCTTAGTGGGGGGTCAGTTTGATCCATAGTATCTATTCTTTTCCATAGTGTGTCACAGTTTTTGTTTCACCAAAGCAGAGCTATTCTCATTTGAGATGCTATCCAGTACCCTGCTAAATCTGGAAAAGCCAACCCTCCTTCCCTTTTTGGCAAATATATTTTTCTCTTAATTCTAGGACGTGTTTTTCCCCATGCAAAAGACAGCAATAATTGTTGCCAGCTTGCCAACCTAAGCTGTGAGACCTCACAGGGGACACATTGAAATAAGTATAGGAATCGTGGTAGTGCGTTCATTTTCAAGGCCAGTACCTCGTCTCCAAACGATAAAGGTAAGAGTTTCCAGCGCAGGGTATCTGCCTTTAATTAAGTAATCAAGGGTGGATAGTTTAAATTACATAATTCTCCTGAAGTCCTACCTACAACAATTCCAGATACTTCATGCTGGAAAGTTCCACTTCATGGGAAATTGTTCCCTTATTGTTAAAGTAGGTATATGATGGAGACTCAGTGTCTCCATCTTATCCTTATTTAGAATATAGCCTGAAATTGTTGAGAATCTGTCCAATTGCTTCATCAGCTGAGGCAAAGATTCTTCAGGTTTGGACATATAGACCAGAATATCATCAGCATACAGTGCCACTTTATTCTCCCTATCTTTCATCTGTATGCCATGTATTCGATCACTCTGCCTTATACTTTCCGCCAAAGGCAGAAAGTACAGGGCAAAAAGTAATGGGAAGGGGGACACCCTTGTCTTGTTCCTCTCCCAAGAGCAAATCCCACAGAAATATGTCCATTTGCTCTTACATATCCCATGGGACTTTTGTAGAGTTTAAATACATTTTTAGTGAAGTTTTCCAGGATCCCAAACCCGGAAAGGACCCTCTTCAGAAAAGACCATGAGACTTTATCAAAAGCCTTTTCAGCATCAAGACTCATTAGTAATGATGGAATTTTATAGTGGTTTATATGGTCTACTATATGTACAGTTCTCCTCAGGTTATCCTGGGCCTGTCTGCCTGGGACAAATCCTGTCTGATCCAAGTGGATCAAAGATTTTTTCACAGAGAGGGTTGTGGATGCATGGAATGGCCTTCCGGAGGAGGTTGTGGAGTCAAAATCAGTGGTGGAATTCAAGCATGCATGGGATAGTCATAAGGCAATTCTGGGGGGTGGGGGTAGAAAGAAGTAGGCTGCTGGTTAACTAGGATCTGCAGCTTATCCAGTAGGTAGGGAAATGGGCAGACTGGGTGGGCCAAGCGGTCCTTATCTGCCGTCAAATTCTATGTTTCTATGTAAAGCAGGCAGGACTTCTTGAAATCTACGAGCAATCATAGATGTATACAGTTTATAGTCATTGTTCAATAAGGAAATGGGTCGATAAGCAGTGCATTTTGAGGGGATCCTTTCCGGGCCTGGGAATCACCGAGATGACATCCTGTGCCCATGATGGTGGTGATGGTTCTCCCTTTCCATTAAATACTGCCTGCATAGTCTGGAACAAAAGGGTCTGTATCATTTCCGCAAAAGTTTTGCAAAACTCAGCTGCTAAGCCGTCACGTTCCGGACATTTTCCAGTCTTTAATCTCCCCATCTCCATTTTAAGCTCTTGGTATGTTAAGGGTTTAGTGAGTTGAAATTTTTGTTGTTCCATAATTTTAGGAAGTGTTATTTTTCCCATAAATTCTTCTGTAAGATTATCTGGTACGGGGGGCTGGCTCTGTACAGCTCTGCAGAATATTCTCTAAAGGTTTCTGATATATCCTTTATTTTCGTCACCCTCTGTCCCGTACGTGGATGTTGCAATTGACTAATTACTGCCTTCGCTCTCTGCACACTCAGTCTAGTTGCTAATAATTTTAATGATCGGGGACTCCCTTCGTAAAATCTCTGCCTTAGAAAGATCAGTTTCTGTTCCACCTGGTAATCCAGAAGATTTCCCAGCTGTTTTTTAAAACCTAGTAATTCTATATGTCTATCTTTTTTATATTGTTTTGGTTCATCTTCTTTTATTTTCTTCTGAAGGTCTACTCTGGTCATTTCCCACTCTCTTTTCTTTTTTGCTGATATTTCCATAAACTTTCTTCTCAAAATCGCCTTCGCCGTATCCCATAATATGCTTGCTGTAATGTCTGGGATATTTTTCTCCTCTAGGTATTTCTCATACGTATCTTTTATAGCCTTCTGTACCTTCTCATCTTTGAGAAGTGATACATTAAGCCTCCAGATTGTCTTTTTGCAAAAATCGCCTATGTCCATTGAAAGGAACACAGGGGCATGATCTGATAAGACCATGTCTCCAAACCAAGTTTAGTGCACTCTTTGCATCTCTTCTTTATATAAAAAAAAAAATAACCTAACCTTAAATATGTCCTATGAGGATTTGAAAAAAAAAGTATAGTGCCTCTTAGTTTTGTTAATCTGGCACCATATGTCTATCATCCCCATTTCCATCAAAAGCTTATTTAGTTGTTTGGCAATTCTGTTTGTTTGTCTCAGTACCTTAGAAGTGGTGTCCAGTATAGGGTTAAGAGCGAGGTTGAAATCGCCCCCACATATCATTGTCCCCTCCACCCAGGTCTGTAGCTGTAAAAAGAACTCTTTATAAATTTTATATTCAGAACCGGGGGGAGTACACTGAAATCAAGGTAATCCTCTGTCCCCTATATAGTCCTTTTAGTGCTACAAACTTGCCCTCTTTATCAATCTAAGTGTCTTCTTTTTGGAATAGAGCCCCCTTCGAAATCAATATTGCTGTTCCTCTCCTCCTTCCTTTCCCATATGTGGAGGCATATACCCCCTCGAATCCCATCTTGGACAACTTCTCATGCTCGTTTTTCGAGAGATGTGTCTCCTGCATAAGCGTAAAGTCTTCTTTTGTTTTTTTAATATGTCAACATTTTGCTTCTCTTAACCGGGTTAGTTAACCCATGTACATTATAAGAACAGATTAATGTGTTCTTATTATTCACTTTGGTATGTTTAAGAGAAGTTGTTCCGTTTTGAGTGATCCACTTTCCCAAAACTGATCCATTAATTTCTATTAATGGTCAATAGATTCATCTTCTCACATTTGGTGGCTATTAACATATAAACCAACAAAACTTTAACATAACAATCGTGATATAATTCTAGTAGCCAACTGGGCCATTTAGAATTTTAAACTGTTTAGTAACTCCCAAGGTAGGAAACCCTGCTTTCTGGGTTTCTGTGTAGTGATAACCCCTCTCTTTCCTCAAAGGGGTGTCAGTAGGGGGTATGAGTATTCTTTCCTCTAACTGAGGTTCTCTCCCCACAAGCCGCTCGTTCTTACTGTAATCAACTTGCGTAAATAATATTCTGTCACTGACCTAATATTGCTCTTAAAGTTATCACTCTCTCCTTCTGAGCTCCCCATTCCCCCCGACCCTAATATTTGGTACAATAAATTTCATGTACAAATTCCCCAACATATATATGTGTATTTCTCACATTTCGTCCCTTTGTTCTTTTCCGCATTGTCTCGGACAGCGATGAGACCGTGCTCTGCATAGGTGGAATTAACAGTCCATAGACCGGTAGTCTCCCTTTTATTTATTATTTGAAAGAGTACTTTATTCCTCCTTGTATTAAAGCAGATACCATCTCTTGGCAGTAAGTCTCATAAGTCTCTATAATTTGATCACTCATGTTGTATTTTATTTCCACTTCTGCTATTTCAGTGTCTATGAGTCTCTGAACTTCTTTCATTCCCCGAGATCAGGGCCTCCTTGCCGCTCGAGCATAAGCTCAATATGAGGTCCATCTCTGGGGAACAATTTTACTAAGTACCTGAAGACTCTGGACTACAGTCACCCTTCTTCCTCCATGGGAATAGAGGATTCCTCTTTCTTTTCTGCATGCTCAATCAATGCCACTACACATCTCGCCGCCTCCCCTGCATTCAGTCGCGTGTTATTCTTGTTGCACTGATATGCCACCACCTGCCAGTCCGGATAGAAATGCTGTCCTATGGATTTTCTTTCCTGTGGTAGGTCTGGGACTTGCATTCCTCTTTCTATCAAATCTTGTTTCGCCTCCTGAGCAGATCCGTATAAAACAGCTCCAGTGTCCCACATAACTCTAAGGCGTGCAGAAAATGGGGTCTGAAACGTAACGTTTTGCTCTCTGAGCATTTTTAAGATAGGTGCATATCTTAGTCTAGCATTCTGTATCTCCGGTGGATAGTCATGATCAAGTGTAAGTTTAGAATCTAAATACTTCAGGTTTTTTGAGACCAGGCTTGGCGTAATATGTCTTCTTTCACTTTGTAATTGGCCCATCTGATCACTACTGATCTGGGTCGAGCCTCTGGATCAGTTGTTTTTTTCACCAGGGATCTGTGAGCCCTCTCGATTCTTAAAGTATATCCGGTGGGAAGATTCAGTACATCAGTAAGTAGATTTTCCATAAATTCTGCCATTGGATATGTCTCTGCTCCTTTTTTCAGCCCATAGACTCTCAAATTATCTCTCCGAGATCTGCTTTCTAAGTCCAATGTTTTGGCATGTAATTCAGCAGTTTGATGGAGAAGCAGGTCTATCACTTTACTTGACTGCTGCGTGTGGTCTTCTGTAGTTGCAACTCGTTCCTCTAATGTACCCATTCGAGCTTCTACTTTAGAGAGTTTGTCAGAAACGATTTTCCTTTCTGGATCCCTGCATCTCATTTAGGAAAGTTTCAAATCGGTTACGCGATAACTGTTCTAATTCCCCATCTGTCTCCTGTTCTGAGCCTCTGGTGCTGAATGGAGATCTACTTCTATCTCAAGGCCCTGGGGCCCTATTTGCACAGTCTTCATCTTCAAACAATAAGTTTTTTGGGGGAGTTATTTTCAAACCTCTCCTGCCTTTAGGTCCTCCATTTGACGTTTGCTCTGTTTCGGTCTTGGTGTGAGCATTTTACAAGGGGATTTATGTAATTTATCAAGTCGGGTGGTGGAGAGCCATTTTCTCAAGTCTCTACAGGTCCATGGTGGAACCGGAAGTCCTAAAATCACTCTAAACAGGTATAGGAGCAACCCAATTTCATAGAACAGAGCTCCGTTGCTTAAAATCACTCTAAACAGCTGATGACAGAGCTCTGGTGCTGAAAATCACTCCAACAGGTGCCTTAAATCATGCTAACAGCACTGGGAGCAGCCCGAATAAAGGTAACAGAGCTCTGGTGGTACAAACAGGCACAGCTGACACTATAATTAAAGTTCAGGGATACAGGCTAGGTGACACAGGCATTCCTGCAGCACAGAATTCTATCAGTCAGTGTCCGACGACAATAATGTTCATACAATTCAGCGCAACAGCCTGTGGCCACAGCTAGCCAGTTCTGCTGCACCCTGTTCAAGTACCTGCTTCTTGCTCAGCGGGCTCCGTTGACTGTGTGTGGGGGGGCCTTAAACAACGCTGCGCTCTAGACCCCGTAAACGTGCTCCTATCCTCAGCTACTGACCTGCTTCTTGCTCAGCAGGCTCCAGTGATCGTGTAGGAGGGAGGGGGAGAACCTTAAACAACACGGCGCTCTGGATCCCCTAAACGTGCCCCCATCCTCAGCTACTGACCTGCTTCTTGCTCAGCAGGCTTCAGTGATCCTGTGTTTGGTGGGGTGGGGCTGGACACTATGCTCCCTACTAGACAGTGTAAAGCTACACCAAGTTCCCACTTACCCAGCAGGGTCATGTAGAGGCTTCTAAATGGATACTGAGCTTTAATATACGCTATGTGATGTCTAATTTACCAGTTTACATTAGGGTCTCTTGGGTTCAAGAACTTGACAGTCTCATTCAACAGTTTTTGTGGCTGGCAGGGCACCCTGGACAGGTCTCCTAAAATTATTACAGTCAATGTTCAAAGGGGTCCGGCAAGCCCAGTGGTGCTGAGGATTGAGGTGATGGACACCACACCGGCGACTTGGGTTCAGGAACGAGCCGGGGCCTCCAAGGGTTGGCAGCGGAGGTAAGGGATCGAGCATCCGAAGGGCAGCTCTTCCTTCCCTGGGGAGAGTTCCAGGGTTGTGCCAGTCTGTAGCAGCACCAGGTGGCATTCGGGTGCAGCACAGACCCTGCGGTGCTACATACAATGGGGGAGGAGCTTGGCCGACGGCGGCACATAGTGCCTAGCTGCCATTGTATGACCAAGCTCCTCGAGAGGACAAAAACCACCGAACACTAGGCAACGAGGTAGGTCCCTCTAATCTCAGAAAGTGCCAAGGGAGGGTGGGTGATCCGGGGGCTGGACCTGCCAAGTCACTTGGGGGGGGGACTTATGGAAAGCGGGGGTTCAGGCAGGGAGTGAGAGGCACAGCTGAGAGGGAGCTCCCGAAGGATGCCCGGGGCCACGGAGAGAGAGAAAATAACAGTTAAAAAAATGTTCAGGCCGGTGACGTCACCAGCGGCATGGAGACCTAACTGAGGAGCTCTCTCACTCACCATTCATAAAGATTGATTCCACTCAGCTTGAATAATAGTAAGAAACTCGAATATGCAGAAATCACAAAGTGGAAATAAAGCTACGAGAAGATCCTGATCTAAAAACTCAAAATCGATGCGAGATGGACCTGGATTGAGCCCTGTAAGTTCTGCTGCAAGTGGGAGAGAGTCGCCTATGAGTACGGCAGGAGGAGACACCGAGTCTGAAATGGACACTTTATCTAGGTCCAGATTTGAGACTCTCCTGGCCGAAATCAAACAATTTAGAATGGAGACAAAGCAGGAATTCAGTAAGCTGCACGCCGACTTGAATAAATTGGAAACCAGAGTTACTGTTACGGAAGATCGGATCTCGACGACTGAAGATGACCTAATACAGCTATCCAAAGCGACAGAATACCTAATACAACAGAATGAAAGCATATCGGCCAAATGTCTCGATTTAGAAGCATGATCGAGACGAGACAATCTCAGAATTTATGGTCTGCCTGAATCAGCTGAGGTTGGAGACATGAATGAATTTGTAGAGGATCTCCTTCGCCATGTGTTGGACCTGCCACAGGACTTCTCATTTAGAGTCGAGAGCGCACATCGTGCACTGGTGCCCAAACCTACTTCGGCGACAGCCAGGCCTCGTTCGATAGTAGCCAAGTTTTCCAGTTTTCGAGAAAAGGAGAAGATCCTGAGAGCCACGTGGAAGCAGGGTCAGGTAGAATATAATGGCGCTCACCTGATGTTCGACCAGGATTACCCCCCAGTGATACAGCAGCAACGGCAGACCTACGCCCCTTTGTTGAGGAAATTAAAAGCCCTAAATGTTAAGTTTCAGACACCGTACCCATCACGCCTGCGGGTACACTGGGAAACTGGAACTGAAATATACTATACGGCCGAAGAGGCCCTCCAGGCCTTCAGGAAGAAAGGGCATGAAAATTTGGAGGCTCCCAGGTGCAGAGAGCCACCCCCCACTCCACAGAACCCTTGGTGTTCGACTGGTTCCCAAACCTCTAACCGAACGGGGAAGAAGGCAGATAGTACTACCCTTCAGGACATTAAAAACATGCTATACAAACTTACTCATTCCCAGAACTCCGGGGAATCGCTGCTGGAAAAACAAACTGGTACTTGAAGAGGGGAGCTATCCGATGGGGGTTTGTGATTACTTAGTTGGAATCACCTCCTGCTACTCCTCCCCCTACAAGGACATATTGGATTTATGGTTTTCGACCGGACAATTTTTTTTTTTTTTTTTTATTTTTTTTTTTTGAAATCTCTTTTTATCCCCTCCTGGTTGCCCTCGCCACTCTTCTCCTTCAGGCTAGCTCAATGCCCTCCAGTCCCCACTGAGTCTGCCCCTAGAGTGCCTCTCTGGTGACTCCTACCTGCCTCCTTCCTCCCGTGGAGCACCTTGCACAGTGGGGTCTGCCCGTGGTTGCAGACTGGGTGGCTGGAGCGGCCGTCATCCAGAGTGCCGAGGTTGTTTTCTGTTTTTCTGTCCCTCCCTCCCCTCCCTCCCACTGGAGGCCGCCAGCTCGGGTGGAACGTGCTTACGCCGCCTGCCAAGTGCCACATGGCTGCCTCCCTCCCAGCTCCCCACAATGGGAGCCGCCATTGCCCCCGAGAGTCGGTGCTTCCACCGGCACTCCCCGGGCGCCGGGTGTATTGAACACCCCCCGTATCCTCTCTCGAAGGAGGAGAGCATCCGTGGGGACGCTCGATCCTCCTTCCCCCTGCCGACCAGAGTCCGTTCCCGAACCCAGGTTACCGGCGTGGTGCGAGGTGTGGCGTCCAGCGCTTCAACCCTCAGCACCACCAGGCCGGCCGGGACATTTGGTTTATATGACTGCTTGTTTAATTTATAAGATCTTGTCTACTTGAATTCAGAAAACACTGTCTTGGATCTATCAATATGGGGGAGAGAATGTAGGCAGGGGTCCCGAGTCGTCTTACTAACATGGAGCGGGCTGCTATCGTAGGGTACCGGCTTGGGCCCCCACTCATGCCGGGGTAGTAGAAAGAGATAGGCGTTTAAAACTGAAATCCTGCTCGAAGGTTAAGATTGTTGCGGAATTTTATAATGGGGCGGGCACCTAACCCGAAGTTGAAGTGCAGTACTCCTGAGGGGTCACTGGGAGGCGCGGTTGTGCTCTGCCAAACCGTTGATCCGTGCGACTCTCCTCGTGGTGGAAGGAACATGTCCGTGAGGTTAAAAACAGTCGTGTGGAGGAACCGCTTAGTGATTATAGGCCCCTCTGAATCTCAATGAGATGAAACCGAATAGAGGGTAAGGACACTCTTATTGCACTTAATTGTCTTGGGGTAAAATACATAGGCAGAAGTGGGAGTTGAGACTTCGAGCAGATATCAATTTTAACGGATCTCTAGGTGGTAAAGGGTTTGGTGAGGGCAAGATACATCCTTTTGTCAATGGCCTGAAATTTGCAATGGTAAGCCGTATAGACACAGTAAAATCCCCCATAAAATCACTTAAAGCATAACAACGTTGGAGTTTAGGGGAGTGAAATACTAGGCAAATGCAAATGGGGTTAGGATATAAAGATGCGATAGCCCCCTGAATTGAGATGAAATAAATATGCACCCAGGGGGTCACCGGAGGTACGGGTTGCCTGGGGTAGCCTGTTTGGGGGGAGGTCCTTGCTGACTGCCAGGGAATGCCCTCGGAGATCGGTATCAGTGAGAATGGGGGACAGGGGTGGGTGCACAGGACAGATTAGTAATCTAACTTACAAACGAAATCCCCTATGCTGTGCTGGGTAGGATGTATTTCTGGGCCATTTTTGAAACAGCGGTGCTAATTTAAAGGAAATGACAGATGGATGAACAAAGTGCTGTCACTGTCTGATATGACGACGATATGGACACACACAGGAGCTGTGGATGTTCTATTGAGGACTACGTCACCATTCAAGGTGGGGCAGATGAGGACCGATGTTGTTGTTTAAGGCTCCACATAACTATTTGATGCTAGGGAAATGGTGACAACAAGGGGGGCTACTTTGTGGAGGGTTAAATGTACCCACTGGGGGGGGACACCTGTCGCTGCAGCTACGGGTCGCTCAGGCGGTAATAACCTCCTGGTAATGCAAGATAAGGCACATACCCACAGCAGGAAGTAAAAGAGCAGTCCCCTTGAAGTAATAAAAATGTCCTTTGATTATATATATGATCGTAAGGGGGTGTTCCAGCCTCAACATAAAGAGTGAGGGGGTGATGCTCGCTACTGAGACTATGCGGTCACATGCCCAGTCAGGTCGACAAGATGGTGTGACGGGCTGTCCACCTGGAGGGACAATGCCTTCACCAATGGCATATAGTAATAAGCTAGGATAAGTTGTAAAAAGCCTTAGATCCCCTTGTGCTCTCTACTTTGGCCCTCTCAAATCAATGTTTGGAACTGAGAGGGGGTGAAATGGGAGTACTTGTAAACAGCTGCAGCCGGGTACCTCCTATAGTCCGACGTCCCTGGATTAATCAGATGCCCCCTAGTGGGGAGACAGGGAATTTCCATTATAATGACATTATTCTCGGGGAGAGCGGGTCATTGATTATAAATTTCATAACATGCTGACAGGGACTCTTGACATTCAGGATCTCAAAGTAAAAATACTGTTTGGTTTGAATGGGGGGGGATGGAAGGGAGCATTGGAGGCATTGCAAATGCTGCTTAGGCCTGTGGTGTTCTGCACATCATGCATTCTGGTGGGAATGCTGTTGGTGACAACGAGCCATGTCATCTGGCAAGGACCCTTGAGTTTTAGGGTCTGGGAGGAACGAGCCATTACTATGACTCCTCCTTCTCCCATTCGAGTACTGATTACTCAATCTTACAGGGAACAGTATACTCTGTTCCCCTACCTTGGGAGTCACGTTGTAAATAAATGTTACTGTTGGGTAAGGGCTGTTCAGTTAGCAGCCTCCCATAGGTTCTGTAAGTTTATATGTTTTGTGTGTGCTGATGTTTGGTCACATGACCTAGATATAGATAAACAGTTTTATAGGCAGGTTACATTTAAACATCAAGCGAGACGGCAAGGCTTAATACAGTTATCAGCAAGACCATGGAATAACACAGAGGAAAACTGGGGAGGAGTATTGTGGAAAATTTCAGGAAAGTGGCTGAGGAATGTGGAGTCTGTTCCCACAGGTTTAGGGATTTACAGTTCTCTTTATTTAAATGGGGGACAATAATGGAATTAAAATCATTTCCCACAATGTTAACGGGCTAAATAATCCAGTAAAACGATACAAAGTTATGTCTGTTATTAAAAGAGAGAGCCCCTCATTTGTCTTACTACAATAAACTCACCTTAATAGATCTGAACACCAGAAACTGAGGAAATTTGGTTATGACCAAGTGGTAGCAGCCTCTTATGGGAAAGGAAAAAGCAGGGGTTCTGCTATACTGGTCTCTAGAGGAATCCAATTCCAAAAGACAGCCAGTTACATGGACCCAGAGGGCCGTTTGGCCATACTTTCAGGCAACCTGGAGGGGGCTCCTATCACATTGGCCTCCTTGTATGCACCTCCGGGTTCTACGAGGGAGGTCATGCGCTCCTTACTTCATAGGATTACTGAGCATCACACGGGATTGTTATTGATAGGTGGGGATTTGAACCAGATATGGGATCAAAAAGACACATCTAAGGTTAAGTCCTTCAGACAGAACCTGGCTAGCAGACTAATTAGGAAGCATTTGAAAGGGGCTTTCTGGGTAGATGCCTGGAGAAGCCAGAACACAAATAAAAAAGAAAACACTCACTTCTCATATCCCCATGGCTCATATGCCAGGATTGACTATATGTTGATCTCGGGAGAACACCAGGATCAGATACTGGAATGTAGACATGTTCCGTCTGTTCTCTCTGACCACGCTTAGTTATTACTGAGACTGAACTGGAAGGTCAAAAAAGGTCAATCCCTCTGGAAACTCAACAATTATTTTCTGAACCTAAGGGAGTTTACGGACATGGCTACTGCCAGACTAGCTCAAATCCAACAGGATAATGAGTCCCCTGAGATATCAGATACTGTGCTATGGGATACTATCAAAACTGTATTCAGGGGAGACTGTATCAAATTTGCTGCCCATTTTAAACGACAACAAAATCAACAACTGGAACATCTCCAAAGGCAATTGCAGGCCTTACAGGACCAACATGCGCAGGGGGTTAACATTGTACAGGGGGATATTCAAAAAGTCAAACAACAAATCCAGAGATTGATTGATATAAAGACGGAACAGGCATTACAGAGCCTGCGGCAGAGGTATTATGAGTCCAGACCTCGGGCTTCTCGCCTCTTAGCACACCGTCTCAGACGACAGACCGTGGAAAACACAGTTGCGCAGATCAGAGGTCCCAGAACAGGTGATTTACTAAAATCCCCAGAAAAGATTCTATCCGCCTTTAGGGAATTTTATACAAATTTATATAAGTCAGAACACTCACCAGACAGGGAAAAAACAGAAACTTATTTAGCTAAGTTAAAATTACCGAAATTGACTCAGGAAATTAGAGAATCCCTAGACACCCCTATAACCTCTATAGAATTGGCAGCTGCAGTTAAGAGATTGAAAACAAAAAAATCACCCAGACCAGATGGGTACACCCCGGAATTCTTTAAATTCTTTGCAAAGAAGATAAATGACCCTCTGCTGAGGGCTTGTAGGGTGGTACAACTAGGGGAAGCTCTTCCAGACAGTTGGAATTACGCAGTTATCTCGAGTATCCCCAAACCAGGGAAAGATGCTACACAATGCAGCTCCTACGGCCCTATATCTGTCTTAAACATCGACTATAAACAATATGCCTCAATTTTGGCAAAATGCCTGGAGGTGATCCTGCCTAGGCTAATTAACTATGACCAAACAGGCTTTATCTTGGGTAGGCAAACTCAAGACAACATTAAAAGATCTTTGCATGTGTTGTACCATGCCGCTCGGTCAAGGGCACCCTGCATGATCCTGAGCCTAGGTGCTGAGAAGGCCTTCGACCGGGTGGCATGGAAATTCTTGGAATTGACCCTTGAACGGTTTGGATTCTTGGAATCCTTTATCAAGATCATAAATACTATTTATACCAACCCGAGAGCCTATGTAAAGATTAACGGCAGAGTTTCCCACCCGATTACTCTACAACGAGGCACTAGGCAGGGCTGCCCTCTTCCCCCCTTCTTTTTGCCCTATATCTTGAACCGCTAGCCCAGGCGTTGAGGTAAGATAAGACAATACAGGGATGGGACTTGGGAGGGGAGGTACACAAACTTGCCGTTTATGCAGACGACCTGTTAGTTTACCTTCAAAATCCAGAACAGTCACTAGAACATTTGTGGGCATGCCTCACAGAGTTCAGTCTCATGGCCGGGTATAAGGTGAATACATCTAAAACTGAGGTATTAAAAGTACATTATGAACCATCAGAACAAAGTAGACGGAAGTATCCCTTTAGATGGGACCTAACCCATATTAAATACCTAGGAATCCAACCGAGTTTTCAGACAGACCAGTTATTAACACTTAATTTTACTCCAATCTTAAAAAACATCAAATTGGAATTAGAGCAATGGACACCTATCCCCATCCCCTTGATACAAAGGGTGGAGGCGATAAAAATGGTAATCCTCCCTAAGTTTTATACCTGGTCCAAACACTCCCTATCCATGTCCCGGATTCCTACTTTAGCTAAGCAATAGGACAGTTTTGCGCTTTTGTGGGGTTCACATAAACCTAGGGTCCGCCTCTCAGTTCTTCAGATCCCGAAGAAGGAAGGGGGTCTATCATTACCTAACTTTAAATTATATTATCAGGCCGCACAGCTACGGACAATCTTTTATTGGTTAGATCAGGTCTATCTGTCTAAATGGAAAAACCTGGAACTCAGAGGGGGGGCCATTTCAAACTTGAACAGCTCCCTTCTTGGGCAGAGGGAGAGATTGAATATGGGTCAAGAAGGTAATCCATTTACAACTCTTACATTGAGTATATGGTTTGGTACCTTGAGAGACAGAAAGGCAACTGGCTGGAGGTATCTGCTAATTTCTACCCGATATCTGGATACCTTTTTCCCTGGTTTGTGGGATGCGGGGTTCAGGAGGTAGGAGGCAAGAGGCCTACACCTAATATGGCATTTTCTGGAGGAAGGGGAGATTGTTTCTTTTGAAACATTAGTCAACAGGTATGGAATTCCTTGGCAAGACAGATTCAAGATACTTTCAAATTAGAAACTGTATTAGAAGCATCACTACAGGTTTAGGGACTGGGATCTCAAGGCCTCCCCAGTTTGCACTTATTCTTAAAAAAGCAATAGAAGGTGCACCCATCAGAACACATATTATTTCTAATATATACCAGGCTTTGTTAGCATGGAAAGGTGACACTACTTCCACTATAAAAAGAGTGTGGGAACTTGATATAGGGAGCCAGATTCCAGAGGAAACTTGGGCATGGACCCGAAAAAATCCACTGGTGCCTTTCATCAATTAGTTGGCAGGAATTTTCTTGGAAAATCTTTGCCAGATATTTCCGGACTCCAGCAATCTTGATGAAATATCAGGGAATCAACCTTTAAGCCTGTTGGAGAAACTGTGGGCACTCCCCAGCAGCATTGGTACACATGCTGTGGAGTTGCCCTGTGCTATACACCTTTTTTCAGGATCTACATCAGGCTCTAAAGGCAATAATTGACCCGGGTTTGGTTTTAACTCCCTCCTGCTATTTTGTCCTAGAAATTCCAAAGGAATTCAGGGACCCCCTCACAATCAAGTTCTTGAAAATTTCATTTTTAGCAGCCCAGAAGGCTATAACTAAAAATTGGATGACTCGAATTCCTATCACATTAAACATGTGGCAGGAGATTATGATCAGCATTTATAGGATGGAGGCAATAACAGCGTCCTTGAATAAAAGATTGCCCCAATTTGAGATTCTGTGGAGGCGTTGGATCCTGTATATGGCAGAGGTGAGATCTGACTTTATCCCATAATGAAGAAGGTCCACAGGATCTTGGGGGAGGTTCTACATGGGGGGCCCTGGACCTCGTGAAACTCGGTAGACCCCAGTATATACAGATTTGGATTATTTCTAGTTAGGTCAATTAATCAACAATTAAAGACAGCTTGAGGCAAAGTGGGCTTCCTCTGATTGTGGTAGTAGGCAATGTGCCTTGTGTGCGGTATAAGTTTAATGAAATGCTTAGGCATATAAGGTAACTATTAAATTACTTCTAGTAACATAACAAATAATGAAGTAAAGTAATGTAATTTCAATAACTGAAGACTTGACTGCCTTAGTAAATTGAGCACTATCTGTCAGACAATCAGGTCAAGAAAGGAGTTAATGGATCTGCCTATGAAAACATTGTAATTTATTGTACCTGTTACTTGTTTGTATGTAATGTTTTTGTCTTGTTCTACGGAACTAAAATTACAAATAAAGAAAGTTTAAAAAAAATAAAAATTTTCAGAGGGGGGCCTAAATCTGCCCAACTGTAAACTGTGCCACTCTGTGTTTGCTTTCCATGCTTTGGCCCAGCACTGATCCAGCACTGAGGGAGAAGAGCAATCACCATAGATTTTTATGGAAAAATGTATCTTGAGCAACATAGTGCCAACAGCTCTTTTATAGAAGCCTCAGTCTGAGCAAACAGGACTAGCACCAGTGTCAAGGGCAGCAGCACAATGATCCCCCGGACGAAACTACTGGGAGAAAACAGTCAGGGGTTTTTGCATATATAGCGTCCCAACTTGGTGCTGCCGCTTACATGCTGAGTGTGCCTTGTGAGTTATTTTAAAGCACTTGTTTTTTGCACTAATTTTGAAAGGCACTATAAAAATAAACATGATTTGATATTGCTGCCGACACTAGTGCTAGTCTTGTCTGTTCAGATTTTTGTCATGTTGACGTACAATGGTGGATTACTGTGGAGTGAGGTTTTGTTCACATCTTTTATAGTGGACCCCTAGTCCCGCTCACCTCATTCTGGAACATGGTTTGGCTGTATGGTGGAACATTGCTGCTCTGTTTCCGTTTTCCTGGAAACCTAAACCAAAACTACAATTCCCTTTATGGGATAACCCCTATTTAAAAATCAGTGGGAAGGAGCTATCCTGACAGAGCTGGAAAACGGGGGGAGGGGGGTGGGGGTCTTGAAGATACTGTAGAACTAGTCTCAGGTCTATTGTGTCTCTTCAGTAATCTGCAGAGCCCAAGTCCAATTTCTGGTATTGCCACCAAGTTAGGCATGCATTAACTGATCTCGGGGGCGTAGTTCTGAATAGAGTGGAGAGGGACCACTGGAAGAACTAATAAGCAGGGTTAGAGATTTGGACCTCCCAGTGAGGATTTTATATACTAAGACAGTAAGTATGCATCACGACCCTTTTCCCTCTGTTGAAGAAAGCCTGGAAAATGGAACTGCAACTCAATACTCAATCAATCAAACTTTATTTAACCAGGCGTTTCACCTTTGAGCAAGCTCATTTGCAAGGTGGTCCTGGACAATTACAATGGACAACAATACAATGGTACACAACATATACAACACTGAATACAGTCGATCATACATTTTGTGCATTTTACAATATAGACAGACAACAGGCACAAAGGATAACAAGGGAATACTGCTACAAAACTATAGTAACCTGTAATAATACAACACGACAGAAGGTATTGAGTATGTGCTAAAAAGGAAACAGTGAGTGGCAAGACGAGAAGGGGGAGGAACGCGGCAGTTGAGGACAATGTGTAGTGGTAAGGGCAGAGGAGTAGAAGTGCTAGAATGACCTGACAAACAAAAGAGGGATTCGGAAAGCAAGGTCTTGAGCAATTATCTACGACATAAGCAAGTTTCTTTCAAGGCAGCTGTGAGAAGAGACTTGAAGATGGATATCCCTGATACCGTAACAATCTTAAGTGCCTTCTGCAGGGAGTTCCAAAGGGAGGGAAGAGCAAAGCTAATAGCGGCAGTGCCAGATCGTGTTTGGATCTTGGGGACATCAACCATAATAAATGCGGAGCGTCTCAAAACAGTAGGTCCCTGAGTTTCGATTAAATACACTGGAGATTTAAGAAGGAAGTTTATTTGTAACTGCCCTGTGAAACCAAATGGCTGCATTCCTCTTCCTCCTGACAGTAAGAGAGGACCAGTCAAACATCTCGTAGAGCTGATATTGGTGGGTGTTTAAAGGAGCACTAGATATGAATCTCAGGGCATGGTGGTATAGGGTGCTAATTTACTTAGAACTGATACAGGGCAGTGACCATAGAGGATGTCCACATGTCAAGTAGAGGTAGGAAGGTTGTTTGGACCAGTGTCTTTTTTGCCTCGCATGTGAGAAGATGTCTAATACAATAGAAGACGCCCGGGCACTGTTGCAGTCTTTTGGCTAGTTCCTGCAAATGTACCATAAAATTATATTTGTTGTCTAGCCAAAAACCTAGGTATTTAAAGTTGTCAACGATTTCAATGGGTTCATCAAGTAAGGTGAGTATCCTATGATGGTGTACGGTAGTCGGAGTGTGGGATTTAGGGGAGATGACCACAGCTTTTGTTTTGCTTACATTAAGGAGGAGCTTCAGCTGCAGAGAATTTTTTGGCAGGATGTCAAATTCATGTTGCAGCTCCTTGAATGCAAGCTCGGGGGAAGAGTACACTGTGTATATCACCGTGTCATCCCTGTGTATTTGGGAGTCACTGTTATTAATACAGATCGCAAAGAGTATGGGACCCAGTATGGAGCCATGCGGTACTCTACGCGGTAGAATTTTAAGCAGTGAGAGATCACCTTGGTCTTTGATTTGTTGCATTCTAAGACATATGTCATTCATAATGGAAAAACATTTAAAATCCAAAACGTGTATACCTGTTGTTCTAGCAACGTAGTATATGTGATACAATGTAGAAAATGTGAGGAAGGCTGCTATATTGGTGAAACTGGACAGCAACTCAAAACAAGAATGAATCACCACAGATTCACAGTTAACCATGAAAATGAAAGCATACCAGTAGGGGAACATTTTTCAAGACCATATCACTCCATCAGTGATTATACTGTCAGAGTGTTAAAAGGTAACTTCAAAAACAGCCAGGAACAACAAACATTTGAACTAAAAATTATACAATATTTTAACACTAAAGAAAAAGAACTTAATAAAGATGCTGGTTTTTTAGTACATTACCAGTGATTATGCTTAACACAGTGCTTCAGAGTTTCTTTTTAAATCCTCACATCAGCCCCCTCTGGCTCTTTTAAAAGGCACCTTCTAAAGACAATGGTATGTATTTTTTTTATTTCCTGTCTTTATTTTTAACAAATGTTAACTAATAGTTCAGAGCCAGAGTAAAATTAAGATGCCCTTTGATCTTACAAGTTGAGCTCTTCAACAGACACACTCCAATGACAGAGTCTTCCTGTTTGTAAGGAGTATGAATTGGCTGTAAGGCTTTGATGTGTAAACTGCTAGTCTATGTTTTGAATCCACATCCAACCTCTATATCTGTCATGCTGCTCAACTGTTTCCACTTTGACCTCAGGAAGAGGGTTTTACCTCTCGAAAGTTAGTCTTAGAAATAATTTTGTTAGTCCAATAAAAGGTAGCACATGCAACATATGTGTTTTTGTATCTACATTACATTCTGTTGGGAAGGCAACAGTTGAACCATTTCATGGAGGTATCATCAAGTCCAAGACTACTCAAAGTGGCCAACAGCAGGCTAAGGTCAACAGTATCAAAGGCCTTGCGCTTAGGTCTAAAAACAAGGCATAGATGTGCTTCTTTGCATCTGCTGAATTTAGCCAATCACTAGAGACTTTGGCGAGGGCGGATACAGTGCTATTCTCTGGTCTGAACCTCGACTGTATGGGGTTTAATAGGTCCTGAGATTCGAAGAAGCCCCTTAGCTGTTGGTTAATTAGCTTCTCCAGTAGTTTTGACAGGATGTGGAGTAGGGAAATTGTTTAGGTCACATGTATTCCCAGACTTGAAAAGGGGGATAATATATGCGATTTTCCAGATTGGTGGGAGGTCCCCTAGTGAAAGAGAAAGACTGAAAAGGTGTGTGATTGGAGTAGTTAAGTGAAAATGTCCCAATTTCAGAAAAAAGGTCTCTAAAAGGTCTGCCCCGGTGCTTTTCTTTGTATCCAGTGCCAACAATAGATCCTCAACCTGCTTAAAGATTACAGGGTTAAAACAGAAGGAGGTCCTCCGATTTGTTGTGTTGGCAGGATGAGGGGCATCGCCAGGCAGAGACTGTGTCGCTAGTCTACTGGCGGGTGAGGCGTCGAACACTAGTCCTGCTGTGACAAACAGATTATTGAGTTGCTCTAGGATATCAGTCTTTTCAGTATGTGTAATGTCTCCAACCACTATCTTGGTAGGCAGGGGCGAGGAAGATGATCAGCCCTCGACCTCCTTTAGGATATTTCAGAATTTGGCAAAATTATTTCTGTTCTCTTCAAGGGCAGACTGGAAATAGAGACCTTTCTCAGCTCTAATAAGTTTAGTGCAGGAGTTTCTAGCAATGTGGAAAGCAAGCCAGTCAGAATCAGTTTTCATTTTTCTGGCTTTCCTCCACAACTTTTCTCTGCCCTTAAGAGCTGCTTTCAGGGGTGGGTGTAAACCAGGGGGATGACCTTTTTATGCTTGCTTGCACACATGCACAAGATAACTTAGGAGAGAAGTGGGTTGTGGAGGTACGGCACTGTGGCGGCACTGCATTTCTGGGCTTGGCCGTCTGTAACCAATGCGGTGGCACGCTGCTGCTGACACTAGTTCAGCAAGCGTGCCACTAACTTGAAATGAATTGGTCGCCTCAATCAGGTAGCGCCTCGTCACTGCAGCGTCAGCTATTCATCTCTGTGTTCGGTGTGAATAGTGCAGACGAGATGCTAACTGTGCGACGGCAGGCGGTCCCTGATTTCAGAGCTTGTCTTTATATGGATTTGAAAGGACGAACCCCAGTCGAACTTTCTCCCTCCACTGCCCCAAGCCGTGCGGCTAATCTGCGTGCTGCCATTTCGTCGTGGGCGCATCACGCATAGCAGTGTGCTCGCAAATGGTAACCGTGCAATAGAAATGTACCAGTCTCTAAGCTCAACACCTTGAATAGCACATTATTCACTTATTTCCTCCAGGGTTCTGAGTGCAGACAACAGGAACACATCAAATGGAAGACTTTCTAATAAATTCCAAGATTCTAGTTCGATACCTCGCTTCCAAGGTGAGACTGTGTACTGTCTCCCGTGTTGCCCATAACGGCTTGTAGATATTTAAATAGTTGAGTAATTTCATTTCTGGCATAACTTATACTAATATCATGGTCAGTGTTACTGCACATAGAACTATATCCTTTTGCAATGCATTGGACGTGCGTCAAAAAGGGCACTGCAGTTTGGGCCATAGGTCTCCAGAAATGTAAACACCTCTGCTGGATCAGTAAAAAGAACAGTCCAAAATGGTGGAATAAGTACACACTTCAGCCCCTGATTCCGAACTCAGTGAAAAGCCTTATGACGATCCAGGACCCTGGGGCTGTGTTCATATGTTCCACTCTTATTAGCCCTTTGACTGTCATTCCAAAGTTTGATCATTTGAACTGGTTTGCATTCAGTTTGCTTTTTCCTTCAGGATTTTTGCTTCCTCTGTGGGTTTACACAGTGGCATAGATTTGGGGGGAGGGGGGGCAGGTCCCCCCTCCCCCGACGCAAAGAACCGGGACTTTTCATTGCAGTCTTTTTTTTTTTTTTACTACTTTGTGCTGGACCACTGGGCGAGAAGAGCTTCAGCTGTACAAATTTCTTTACTGTCAGTCTCGGTGTATGTTGTGGTCTGGATGAGGATGGATAATAATAGTTTGCTCATATAGTATCTGAAATTTAATGCAACTGTACTGACTCCAGTCTGAGTTCTGTGTTTCTCCTGTGGGTTGTGGCTGCTCTGCTGCTCTGTTGCTGTAAAATTAAAATAGGAAAACAAAAACATAATGTGGCCAACTGGCCATGGTGGTTGGGTTCCAAAAACTTTTCTTACTTCCATGAGGAAGTGGACATGGACTTGTTTTTTTGTAGCTGTCTTTATAATTGTCTATTGTTGTCTCCTAAGTTAGCAAAGGATTTTCAAGGTTGTAGCTTCTTTGGTTCTGGTGGGTAGGGTACTGTAGTGGATAGTGGGTAGTACACTCTCGAAATTGAGCGAGTCTCTCAGACTCAGTGACTGGATGTTTTGGGCCTTTGCTTCACACAGTTCCCGGCCATTTCGCCCAGGACCCATTTGCCTTCTCACTTGGCCTGAGCCTTGAGTTTATTTTTAGTCATAGGTCACAGGGCAGGCTCCAGATGAGAGTCTAGCCAGCGCCAGCCTGTCCAGGCCAGCCCATCAGATGATAGAGCAAATTAAAGTGCTGTAGTAATGTGTTTACGGTCTGGTAGTCACTGCATTCTGGAACTTACTGGAAATGGAAGGGAGCGGGAGGAAAGCATACAAGCAGCTGCCAGCAGCCTGGTGGCAGGGTAAGACTATGAGGGTCAAATAAATCAATCAAGTCAATCCAGATCAGGCAGCCCTGAGGGGTAATTTGGATCTGAAGAGGCTGGGGTACTTGTCGGGGGTCGCTATGCGTTAAGAGTGATTGTGTGAGCCAGCTTGGAAAGGGTAAACTGGGGGGGGGGGGACTGCCGCCATTTTATGTGTGGATCTGATCATTAGCTGGTGTGGTGGTGATCTGTTGTACTTTGTAAATTAAATCTATGTAGTCTAGCAGTGAAGTGCAGCATTGTCTGTAGTCCCAATTATTTTAGCACAGTTGTACCTCAGTGCGAGTCCAATGGTCCTTTTAATTCATTTGCTCCCAGTGGCCATTTTGGGTCTGATCCAACAATGGATGGTTCTATGGCGTCTATGGAAACAAATGAGTCAGTTCCAGTCCATCAGTCCATGGTGGGTGGGTAGGATGAGGTGGTTATGGTTCTGAGTCTGACTCTGTAGTGCCACTTGAATGAGTGTCCTGAAAGAAATTAACTGGGTGCAATTATACCTAGTATATATAGTATCTGACTGTGACTGTGCTGGCTACCAACCTGTTTTATTTTGTTTTTGTTGCCTGGAAGAGGAGGACTAGACAATTCCACCTATTTTCAACCAGCCCTTGTCCCTTGGTGCTGAGGAGGGGGGAATCGTGGTTGCCAACTTACACTGAACCACAGTAAATGGGGTTCATTTCAGATATTTATCTTGGTAGGACATTGATCCATTGGGTATAAAATGTAAGGGTCCAAGGAAAAGAAAAGTTTATGTCACATTGTTCAGCTGAGCCCATATTCATAGAACAGCAGTTGAAAACCTGTATAACAGCGAGCAGGTAGTCCCCAAGGTACAAGAAAAGGTGGGTCAAAATTAAAAACTGTGTGCCAATTGTCTCAATTCCCCACCCAAAAATGAACCCTGCATTAAGCTGTTGGTGGTATTTCTAGTATTTACTATTTTTGCAGTCTTCCCTTCTGTTGTATGGTTTGGTTTGGGGGCACAGTCTTGGTTATTGCCAGACAGTACTGTCAGCTTTCTTTTATTTTCCCCACAAACCATGTTGCTGGCACATGTGCTGGATTTGCTGCAGACACAAGCGGGGCTTTTTGCATCCCTTTTGCTGCAGATTTTGTACAGACGGATAGCAGTTATCCTCCATTAAAATAAGGGTCTGAGAAATGGAGCTTTCTGATTGGCTGTAAACATTCTAACAACCTTATGTTAATCTTTTATTAACATACATGTAGAGCTTAATCATATGCTGAAGAAGGTTTAACACTATTTAAAAACATGTTTTTATTATAATAGCATTAAGGCACTCTCAGGGGTTATGTTAATGGTCAGTTAATCACCCTCTAGGGGCATGTGGCACTCGGCTATGCCTCGTGCCACATTACACCCCTAGAAGGTGATTAACAAACCATTAACATAACCCCTGGTCATGCCTTATTGCTTAATCATCCTCCACACACAACAGTGCAGCACAGATGGCTTGCTGCTACACTGGTACTCTCCGAGCTGTCCTGTTAGTCTGCATGAAAGCTGCTAGCATGGCCGTGGGCTGAGATTTTCATGGTGGTGGCAATCATGGCTATTTGAATGTTGGTACCAAGTGGAAGGGCCCGGGGGTTTCGTGAGTGGCAAGCTATACTTAACTGGTTGTATAAATTACAGCAAGTTCCCCTTCCAGCTACATAAGCACATGACATGTACCACACTGCTCAGCACATAGTAACAGTGTAATACACAATATAGGCCAAAGTCAGAGAGGTGCCTAACAGCTATGAGATGTATGTTTTTTTTTTTGTTTTTTTTTTATTTTGGAGTAAAGGTCTGGCTCAAGTGCCACTTGCCTGTCCTGAAAGAAATTAATGGTGCAACTGCACCTTATATTTATAGTATCTGTGCTGGCCTGGCACAAACCAACCTGTATTTTATTTTTTTTTGTTTTGCTGCCTGGGAAAGGAAGAGTAAACAATTGTGCCTGTTTTCAGCTTCGTCCCTGGGGAGAGGGATACAGATGGATTTAGATGCCAACTTACATTAAATCAGATGAAGCTGTTGGTATTTCTACTAGTGCTGCAGTCTTCCCTTCTTTTGTACTGTGGGTGGTGGTGTATGCGGTTTCTGCTCCTTGATACTGATCAAGAAGTTGCTATAGTTTTGACAATTTTTTTGAAATAGATAAGTTATTTTGATAGTGATCTGGTTGTTTGTAACAAATCAAAGAAGGCTTGAAAAGCAGCCAAATAGTGTCAAAATGACCCTCAAAATGCACCAGAATGCGTCGAAAACCTGTTAGCTTCTGGTGGCCTAGGCAGCCCCAGAGCCCCCAACCTATTGATTTGAGATTTACTATGAAAAGCAGGACTTTTGGTACTCTTTGTCCCCCCAAAAAAAAAAAATTAGCTACGCCCCTTGTTTAGAGTTCAGCACAGATCTCCTGCAGCTCATGGTCCTTGCATGTTTTAAGAGACAGATTGCGCTGTAATTATTTTGTGATGAGAAGTACAGTTAACGCTAATTATTTTGTGCGTAAATAGTGACACTGAAATGCTTGCACTGACTTGACGTGATACCCCTAGGGTGCCATGCATCGGGGGGGGGGGCACCATGAAGGGGTAATTCATCCTTTTACTTTTTAATTTTTTTTGCGAGTATCATGAACAGTGAATTTTAAAGTGTACATATTTGATGTATTTTCCAAGGGTGGGTGTATGTGCATTGACTTGAGTGTAGAAGATGCCCGTCTCAAGCACACTGCGTATTGTAGAATCAGATGTCCCCTGTCTCCTCTCTTGATTTCCAGCCACCACCGAGTCATCCCAGCTCGCCGATGCGTCCACCTGTAACTTCAACTGGATGACTGCTGCTGCTGTCTGTCTGTTAAATGTGCCATGGCATCAGGATCAGCAGCCAATGAATGCAGCAGACAGCAGTAGTATGCCTCTTTGCGCCCCCCCGAAGTCCGGTCTATCGTCTACCCCCCTTTTGGTTCCAGGATTAAGTGTTATGCACACTGCATGCCATGCATCATGTTGTGGTAGATGACTTGAGAGAAAATAGTCTCTTGACTCGCGAGGAATCTGCAAGGATCCATCATCAAGTCGAGTGTCCAGCTTCTGAGCTTTGTGAGCACCAGTGGTTCCGACCTTGTGTGTGTGTATTTTTATGTTTTTGACTAGCCACACAGTGGAGAATGGGAGAGGCAGCAAGAGATTCTGGTTTGACACGTCACACCATATACTGGTCGGCTGCTGGGCCTGGGTCAGATTGGGAGGCATGTGACTGTGTGGCACACTCGTGTTTAAGGGTTGTCCAGGCCAGCAGCGAGTGTGGGGGCCAGGGATTGTCAAGTGAGTGGTGGTGGTGGCGTGTGTCTGTGTAAGAAATTAAACTGTGAATGAAATGGCGATCAATCATATAAAAATGAATGCAGTCAGACAGTTCAGAACTGTATACTATACTGCTGATGTTCTTGCTTGTTGAGAGACTGGCTGTTGGCTGCATCAACAGGGTCGGAGGTGCACTGCTGCACTCCCCTGCAATGTGGTACTTGTAATGGAAACTTTTATATTTTTATGTTTTACTGACTGTCGGAGAAAATTCCTGTGTCTCCAATGAGCTGCTGGAGGTATTCTTTGATTGAGAAGGTTTTGGAGCTGCAAAGAAAAAAAGGCACCAATTTGAAATTATCCCCTGCAGCTACATAAGCTGCTTTATGTTCCACAGCAGTTAAACAATACTGCTGTTCCATCTTTGTTGTTCACGGATCGGCTGCATCAACGGGTCAGAGATGCACTGTTACACAGCAGCCCTCCCCCGTGAGTCTCGCCAGCGCTGGCCTGGGACATGGAAACTTTTATTTTACGTTTTACTGACTGTCGGAGACAATTCCTGAAACTCTGGTGAACTGCTGGAGGAAATCGGGAAGTTTTTGGAGCCACAAAGAAAAAAGGTACCATTTGAAATTTTCCCCAGACTAGTGGCTACGTAAGCTGCTTTGTGTGTTTTGCAGCAGTTAAATAATTCTGTTCTTGCTTGTTCGGGCATTGGCTGCTTCAACAGAGGTCAGAGGTGCACTGCTGCACACTCCTCCTGGGATGTGGGACTTGTAAACTTGTTTTATTTTAAGTTTGTGACTGCTGAAGACAATTCCTGGTTCTCCAGTGGTGAGCTGCTGGTGGGGGAGTTTTTGTAGCCGCAAAGAAAAAAGGCACCAAGCCGCCAATATTTGAAATTTTCCCCAGCAGCTACCTAAGCTGCTTAAAATAGCTTGCTCCTGTCCTCATGTGGTTGACACCAATGGTGTTTCTCAAGTCACTCACGAATGGTCAATTACTGATACAGTGGGAAAGGAAAGGGCACTAATTCAAAAAATAAAATGTACTAGGAGCTTATACAGCAAAGGCCACCACCATTTACCTGTAGTGATCAGTGAGTTGTTTGGTGAATTTTTATTTATCATGACTTTGATAACCGGGTAAGTACACCGATACCAGGGACTGTTTTCAGGCACAACCTGGGCCAAGACAATGGCAAAGGAACAGACTAAAGCATCATACATGAAACATGAAGGCAAGTTACACAAATAATGTCCGGAAGGAAACAGATGATAGACGAAGGATACATCTGCAGACCTTTACAATAAGAGGGTGCAGAAAAACATAATACATGATACACTTGGTTCTAGAACAGCAATAAATACTGGGTGTGTAGGTAGGCAGGGCAGACAAAAACAACGGGGGGGGAGTGGTGAGTGCTAGGGGGGAGGGTAGACAGTGAGAGAGGGGAGGATAACAGAGCAGACACAAGGGATGACGTTCAGAGGTAGGGAACGCCTACCAAGGGAAGCACTGGCAGCAGGATGCAGATTGTAGCCAGTCCACGAGACGAGATTTAGGATCATTTCCTTATTGCAGATTATTTCTAGTTATGTCAGTTCATTATCCTTCCCACCCTCCATCAGTTTCTCTCATTTGAGTTGAGCTGATTTACTGTTTTACCCCCCTCCACCACCAAAAAAAAAAAAACAAATTGTCTGCTATATAGTGCCAGATCACATCTGTACCAGCCATCAAAATGCTTAATTGGGCAATGGACTGATGATGCCAATCATTACTTGGGACCATAAATCAATAAATGTGGTCTGCCTTTAATTTGATTATTCATTCTGTCATTTAGCCTTCACATGAGGGGCTTTTCTATTTGGTGTTTTGTGAATAGTGTTTCTGGTTTTAGTAACCTTTTCTTCTTGTTCTAGGTTTGTAATGGGGTGACTGACTTTGAATATATCTTCCACACTTATGCTATTATTTTAATCCATTTTATTTTGCAAACGAAATTCTCTAGCACACATTTCATAGAAGATGCCTCAAAATGCTACACCAGTATGTCCCAGAAATGGATAAACCATGTACACAGGGCATATTTTCATGCTAACAGTCATATTTATTTTATGCATATAGTTAATGCAGATGTACTTGACTATTGCAACTGCTTGGTTCATTGTCAGAATAAATGTACATTTCTTAAATGAGGTTTAAAAACATGTTCTAAGAATAAGAATTATAATGGGATAAGAAATTTGGAAGTTGTACAAAGTAGCACATTCTTACAGAACAAACATGCTGTAGTGCTAATATGAGACATGCATGTCAAACCACTGCAATAGTAATACCAGTTTTGAGTCAAAGACTGTTGCAGCCCTCACTGTCATAGTGCCCACCTTGCATATGCCATCTGAAATTATCATAATGATAGGGTTACATGTTGTGCAGTTGTGAGTGAAGAGTGATGATGGTGGTGGGTGGGTAGGGGTTGGAAAGGATGACAAAGCTTGAATTCAAGGAATAAAAGAATGTAACAACAGTAAGGAAGTTATCAAAAACTCACCATCTCCCTAATCACTACAGATAAATGAGGTGAAGGGGATAATTGGCTTTCCGTAATTGCAGCAAGTAACCTTTTTTAGGAATGTCATGGTTCTTGGGGTGGGATAAAGACTGAAAAAGAAAAATGGGGGTGGCGCGGCACTGGGAAGTTTGCCTAGGGCCACCATATCCCCTAAGGCCGTTCCTGGGGAGGAGTGTCGAATGTCCAATCAGAAAGGCACAGCACATCACCATGGAACTGAGGTAATCTGGTGGGAAGGGCCACCTCAGGCTGGTTCCATCTGACCGGACCAGCATGTCTCCATTTATCCTGGACCAGCACGCCCCTTCTATATAAAGCTGGGCTTGCACCTGTGCATTTAATTCATGCACTCTGCATTTATCTCGTTGCTCTGCAGCGGGGGGGGGGGCGCGCATATAGCAGCACCTCACTGGTCCATTTCTGGCTGGAGCTCCGACAGTAGGGATTACTAATGAAGGAAATTTGGAAACTGGGCATGACGACCACCGGTCCACGTACAATGATTATGGGCCTACTGGTGATTGATACCACCAAATGGACAGGGACAGAACTGGGCATGGACGCTGTTACCTGTCGGATTTCTAGGTGTAGGTTTGGGGAGAGTGAGAGGGGAAAGGATGATCACTGTCTTTTTTCCGATTTCTAGGACTAGGTTGTTTGAAATGGGAGGGCAACACACGGATGGTCACAGCCTGGGGATTAGCCTGTTGAGGAACAGGTGGGAACAAAACATGGCAAGTCCAAGGTACAATGGGAAACTGAAGCCAAGGAAGACCCTCTCGGGGGCTGGGGAGGACAGGAAGGCGAGCACCCACGAGGTGGCTGGCTACCCAGCAGACATGACAGACCACTAGGCCTATTCTGCTGGGTTTTAGTATGTTAATATGTATGTTAGTATGTCCCTGTCCAGTCTAATTTCAGAGACTGGGCTGGTGATGATGGGAGGATTGGGGGGTGAAGAGAAATGGGCCATGGACTGGTCCCAGTTTCTCCAGGGACTGTTAAGCAGGGTAACACTCAGGAGGGAACAGACCATGGGTGTGGATCCCATCCGATTTCAGGAGGTTACTTATGATCTGGAGCAAGGAACATACTAGGGCATGGATGCCTGTCCCGGTCCAATTTCACAAGTAGGTCACTGAGGAACTGGATGTAACAGAACTGCATGACCGCCCACCAGGACTAAATTTCAGGGACTAGGTTCATAGCTGTGGATAAGGAGGCAACAAAGCAGACGCACAGGTCCCCGTCCTATTTCAAGGACTAGCTCAGCTACTGGAGATCAGGATGGAATATGGCACATCCCAACTCCCAATTCTGTTTCAGAAACAGGGACAAGGCTGGTGGGGATTGCAAAGGAACACCTGTTGCATGTACTTGTATTACTGCATATGGGGTGGGAATAAAACAGGGCACGGCTCTGACCCCAGTCCAATTTTAGGAACGAGGCTGTTTAGGGATTGGGATGGAACTGAACTGGGCTGCCCTTAGTTATAACCTCCTCTACATTTTAATACAGGGAACATCAAATTAATGTGACTGTCCCTTCTCCCATCAGCAAAACCTTGGCTTGCAGTATCACTGTTTAGCTGGAAGCAGGTAACTGTATCAATCATTCGGTTTTCCCATTGAAAAGCAGGGAAATGTCAAGGAGAAACTGCAAATGGCACGCCTGCGCATCTCCGCCACTTGCTAACATCTGGAGATACTGGTATATCTGATAAGGTCAGGGTGCTGATATTGGTGTTGCAACTGATTATGCATCTGTACTATGTTAACTGCTGTTGGTTACAAAAAGATCGAAAAGCAATTAACCTAATAGGGAGGCATAATCAGAAGACTCTCTGCTGTGACACCCCACTACACCAGCACTTGGGTATATGCTGGAAACCAGGAAAACATCAGAAAAGATAGGATTTGTTCCACGGGCTAGTATCAGCCATGACAGTATTCAATAGGAAAACATTAATTATAGAGAACACCCCCCACTGTGTTGGCCAGATTAAGGAAGCTACACACACCAGCTCTGATTTCTAATTGAATCAGAAAAGGTGAGCCTGAGCTCTGGTTCCCCCAAGTAGTAAGTACGATGGTGCATTACCTATGCATTAGAACTCAGCTTGTGGTCCAAATGGCTCGACAGTAGCAGAGGCCAGACAAGCCTTTCTTCAGTTTCTGTGCAGAGGGCCCCAAGAAATTAATAGTGGTGGTGCTTCCAGTCGCAGGGCCCCACCTTATTCACAGGATCATCCATTTAAATCAATCAGGTTTCTTGATCCCATTCCCAACATTCATACCGCTCAACTGTACCTGATTTTGCCTCAAGAGTTTTCTCAGTCCATCGTGAAATTTGTGTTTTTGTGACGGAGCAATGGAGATTGTACGCACAAAAAGTGTTTCGGACATTACAGTTAAATGCTTGTTATTCTTCAGAAAATGAATCTTGCACCAATCCCCTTACTGTATCAGACTGCTAAGTGCATATTACCAGTTTTAAGATATATCCCTGATTTGGGGGGCCTTTGTCCCTGATTTATGAGGCAAGAGGTTGAGGTATGCCATCATTATCTCTGTAAGGTGTGTGTGTGTTTTTGGGAGGGGGCTGGTTTTACAGTTACGGCACTGATTCCACCACTAATGCATCTCAGTGTATGGGAAACAGACAGCTGGTGCCAACCGAACCTAACAGAACCCTCCCTCCCCTCCCCTGAACTCCAGACTGCTCAGCCTAGGCTATTGACATCAGTCTGGGGTTTCACAGCCACTAAGGAATTAAGACATTGGGCGGGGGAGTTGCAACTACAAGAAGCACCCCCCCCACGTAAAATCACTAGTTGACACGTTTTCTTCTTGCCATGAATAACAAGTGGGTTCAGATCCAGCTTGAGGATCTCGTTTCCCTGTTGCCTTCCTAAATGAACAGTCAGCATCTCAGATCAGTTCAAAGCCCCAAATCTCATATGTCAATCAATTCTAGTCTCTATATGAATTTTAATCGCCAAACCCCAGTCTCACTGGCGTCCCTCCATTGCCCTCTCCTCCCTGAAAACATGTCGCCAGGGCAACAAGGAACAACAGAGAACAGCCCCAGTCTGGACAGAAGTCAGCTGATTTCCGGTAATCTGGATAGCACAGTGTGAGTGTCAAACAGGAGTGCACAGTGTGATGCTTGGCCAGCTGGTTATGGTTATTGTATGATATCTGTAATATAAAAATATAGTATGTGATTGTCTCAGATAAAAGACCCTGTGCTTCCATGGGTGCCCCCTAGGCTTCAGTGAAGCTATAGGATATGTAAACTGACCAGGATATCTCTGTAATGTAATTAACTTCCTTGAGAAATTGCATTTTATGGCCTTTTTATGACCTCATGCTTTTGAAGTGAAAACTAAATTTACATTTTATTACATCAGGAAAGAACGTCATTTAGCCGACTCCTGTTGGATATCTCACACCTGGGTGACAGACTGCAGGGTTGTAAACCTCAAAGGAACTGGCTGATCAAAGACTCATAATTTGGGAAATGAGTTTTTGCTGATGTCACATTATTTAATACCGAGGACCACCAAGAAGCGCCCCCAAACCGAGCACCAGGGCTAGACTCCGCCAGCGGGCGGTCGGCCTCCTCAGCCGACGCTCGGACCAACCAGCCCGGACTAGCTGCCCTCGCAAGCCGAGGACCGCCAAGAAGCACCTCCAAACCGAGCGCCGGGGCTAGATTCCGCCAGCGGGCGGTCAGCTTCCTCAGCCGATGCTCAGACCCATCAGCCCAGACTAGCTGCCCTCGCAAGCCGAGGACCACCAAGAAGCACCCCCAAACCAAGCGCCGGGGCTAGACTCCGCCAGTGGGCGGTCGGCCTCCTCAGCCGACGCTCAGACCCACCAGTCCAGACTAGCTGCCCTCTTAAAGTACGGCAAAGCCGCAACCAATCGGAAAGCGAGTGCCCTCTCGGTTTTGCTTCTGATTGGGCCCCGCTTCACTTGCTCTGTTCTACCTTTAACTGTGATTTTCTGGGATTTTGATTGTTAAAACTTATCCAAAAAAAGCTGTTCTCACTGTAATTGTGGGGTGTGGGGAAACGGTCTGCTAAAAAAACCTAGGGTTAATTGCTGTGATCTCAGCCCTTCCACGAATTGTATTCTGGACCAGATGCTTCGGCGCCAAAGCTCCACTTACAATTCACTTGTTAATTTAGACCCCCTGCTGCACTGCTGACGCTTGTCTCCTGGACAGCCTTTAAATCCTAGTGCCTCTCTCCTTTATCCTCAGCAAAGGACCGCCAAGAAGCGCCCCCAAACCGAGCGCCGGGGCTAGACTCCACCAGCTGGCGGCCTCCTCAGCCGACGCTTGGACCCACCAGCCCAGACTAGCTGCCCTCACAAGGTACAGCAAAGCCACAATTTTTATGCCCAACTGCCCTTCCCCCTCCTCTGCCATTTCTTATATAGACCCTTTCCCGCCTCTACTAAAAGTCATGCCCCTTGTGTCTGGCTGCCCTATGGCCTGTACTTCATCTCTCTGCCAGCAAACCAATTAACAGTTCCCTAAACAGCTTTTACTACTCTGCCCATCCTCTTGTGTATGAACCCTTGCCATTGATTGCACTCAAGCATATGATTGATAAATTACTCTCCTAGGCGGCTCCCTACAGCGCTATTCCACCCTTCCTCACTCAAAGGATTGTTCCACTCTGTCTCAAGATCTACTCTCTCTGGCGTTATCTAGATAGGACAATTACTGTGGACACTTATTGTGGTCATTCCGAAACACACGTTTTATAAACACAATATTGTGCTCCAGACAGCACAGGCCTAAGCCTTAGATCATATATTACCATCCCCACATCACTCATAGTGGGGGGAATCCTCTGGATCCACCTTGTACTCCTTCTATATCCTGATCCCTGCGGAAATTGCAACCAATCACAGGATGCTACATAGGGGGACTGGATGTTGTCCTTGATCTATCGCAATACCTCAACAGTATCAAGAGACTAGGTATGTATATATAACCTCCCCCTACTGCAACATCACCCATGGTCTAGCTGCTATGGAGGGACGCAGTCGGTCTTGTTATTGCCTGACACACATCTCCCCCTCTACACAGTAAAATCTTCAATGCTCTTATCTGTCAGAGTATTAATCACTGCTCTATTAGGAGGGCAAAGCTTTGCACCTGGATATCACAGAACGCTGAACCAGAACAAAAAAAAGCGGGCAAAAGCAAGACTATACAAACTATCTCTTGCTGCAGTCATGAAACTGCTGATTTTACTACTATTATGCTCAGGAAATGTGGAACTTAATCCAGGGCCCCTAGATGTTATTACTTTACCCTCAGATCTAGCCAAGATTAAAGGATTAAGCTTCCTCCATGTTAATGTGTGCAGCCTATTGAAAAAGATCACGATGATCCAAGCTTGGGTTAACCATACCATACCATACCATACCAGATATACTGGTGGTTTCCGAGACATGGCTTAAGCCTGCCACAGCCGACAAAGATATAAATTTACCCAACTAGAGACTTTTCAGAGCTGACCGACAATCTAGAGGAGGGGGTGTAGCTATATACGACTTATACGTAAAGGACAACCTAACTGCAACCTGCCTCACCTCATCTTCTATGGCAAAAGAATTTGAATGCCTATCCCTTAAAGTGGCTCTTTCACATACCGCATTGTTGCAGGTAATTGGCTGCTACAGGCCTCCTTCTGCTGGTCTCAAGCTATTATCACATCTGGGTGAGATAATCAAAAAGGGGCCTGTAGAAACTATAGTCATTGGAGACATAAATCTAAACTGGCTCTCCAAGGCAGCTACCCCCTTAATATAATTTTGTGACACATATGGGCTTACACAACTCATCAATGAGCCTACCAGAATCAACAATAAGACACCAAGTAATAGCACACTTCTAGATGTCATTCTGGTGAGCAAACCTCATCTATTCTCCCAAGTTGGAGTCCTGTTCAGTGATATCAGCGACCACTGCCTCATTGCTAGTATAAGAACATCCTATAAACCTACATCCCCCACTAAGTTCACAGCAAGGAGACCAAAGCAGAATTTTAACATTTATGCATATCTGGAAGAGATAAAGTACTCCACACGATGGCAAGAATTTTACTTAGATATAGTGGAGATAGCACATGATGTTCTAAATTACATTACCACAGAAGCCCTTAACAAATATGCACCAGTATCTAAAGTGTGTATCAAACACAAAACCTGTCGTTGGTTTACATCAGACCTTAAATCCGCCCTCCTAGAGAGAGAGACATGCTATGGAAAAAGGCACGTAAAACTAAGACGCCATCAGATTGGGGGCAGTTCAAAAAGGCCAGAAACATCTATACCAGGAAAGTAAGAGATGCTAAGGCTGCTTACTATAGGGCTGAACTAGATTCCTCCTTCCACAACCCCAAGTTCTGGAACACTATAAATGACATAGCAGGACATGACCCAAGTAATTTACTCCCAGCCAAGATACTCATTGGAACGAACATCATCAATGATAGACTGGAAGTCTTGGAGTTCTTTAACAATCACTTTACAACCGCAGTACTAGCATTTGACACCTCTCCTGTTAACCTAATGCGATCCCAATTAGGCATACAAAACACCGAAACACTAGTAACTGACTCTACCTTCTCCTTCAAACCAGCCACTTTGAAGCAAGTGGTAGAATTAATATCCCAACTGGACATCAAGAAAAGTGCAGGTGCGGACTCTCTTGACCCCTACTTCTTAAAGATTGCCGTACAAGTATTAGCAGTACTGATAGCACACTTATTTAACCTTTCATTACAACTAGGAACTATCCCATCGATCTGGAAAACCGCTCAAGTCATTCCACTATTGAAAGCAGGGGACCCTTCGGATCTCAACAACTACAGACAGATTTCCATCCTTCCTATGCTATCTAGACTGCTGGAAAAGATCGTAAGCACACAACTGAGAGGATACCTTGATGCGGCTAACCTCTTAAACCCAGCACAATCTAGTTTTAGAGCCAAATATAGTACCATTACAGCCCTTGCAAAAGTAACCGACTGGCAACTCAAATTGGATAAAAAAAAATTGTGTCTGCGCTGTGTTTTTAGACCAGAGTAAGGCATTCGATACGGTCGACCACGATCTGCTCCTCTCCTCCCTGAAATCCATAGGACTCAATTCGAACTCCCTACGATGGTTCAACAACTACCTTACGGGAAGAACCCAGGAGGTGAAGGCCGAAGGGGACCTGTCACCACTCAAACCACTGCAAAGAGGAGTACCCCAAGGATCTATCCTCAGTCCGATCCTCTTTGCCATCTATATCAATGGTATCGACAATAACCTCACCAAAGCCACTGTACACCTATTTGCCGATGATATGGTGCTGTATGTCAGCCACCCTTCTCCTGAGACAGCTTGCAAAGAACTACAAGCAGAATTCAACCTACTCCAACACCAACTACTGAAAAAAAAACTTCTGCTCAATGCAAAGAAAATGAAGGCAATGTTTTTCTCTCCCCAAACACAGGCAGGATATTCTAATCCAAGCAATCTCCCTCACAAAACCACTGTCCTTGGTGAAAACCTTGAATCTGTCACAAAATTCAAATACCTGGGTGTCTGGCTAGACAGTAGACTCTCCTTCATAGAACATTTAGAATAACTACTAAAAAAAACTTCGACAAAGATTTGGATTTTATTACAGAATAAAGTATTTTCTCACAAGCGAAGCTAACAAAAAGCTGGTCCAGGCCACATTTCTTTCAGTAATCGATTACGCTGATTTCTTATATGGTCGTTGCCTCATCTCAGACCTGGAAAAACTGGATACACTCTACCATAGGGCCCTGAGGTTTATCACAGAACTCCCTTTCAACACCCACCATTGCTCCCTATATGCCACAGTTGGATGGACCTCGCTCCACTTTAGAAGGGACAGAAACACTACACTATGGATTTACAGAGCCATAACCCAGAATTTGGCAAAATATGTTTCAGACTGCTTCATACAAGCCTCGTCAAGTAAATATGCCCTAAGAAGTTACAATTTCATCATGTTTAAAGTGCCCAAATTCAATTCTCGCTTTGGCAGATCTGCCATTAGTTTTGTGTTATCCTCCTTATGGAACACTATGCAGAAAATACTGAAAGTGAGCAAAAACATATCCATCACATCCTTCAAATCCCTGTACTCCAGGCTTATCAAAAAAAAGTAACTGTATTAGACGGTAGTAGAGAAAATCTTCTTCCTCTCCCTCGCCTCCTAGCCCGTCCCATCCTCCAAGGCTCTCCGTAACTCCCCAGATTCGTCATTCATACATTCCTCTCATTCTTTTTTCTTTCTTTTACTATGCATTCATGTAGTACCACACTATTCCCCCTGTTATGTTCCTCACCCTCCATTACCGGCCTCCATCTTCCTTCACTGCCTACTTGCACCCCTCCCCTCTCTCTTTCTCTATCACACCTGCCTACAGTCTCCGATAAGGCCATCAATACCGTCTATCTCTCTTGCCACCCGGCCCTCCTTGTAATAACCCTCCGACTTACCTCCCCATAGAACACCTCCTCATCCGCCCAGACCGCGCACCATCCATTCCCAAACCTCTGTCAAACCCCCTTATACCACATACTTTACACCTCAATCCCCACATATTCTCTCTACAACCAAACTTATGAGCTGCCTATTCCTTAATCCATGTAAATATGTAAATGGTGTTAATAGTCTTTGCACAATTTGTATATATCTACGTACTGGTACCCTTGATGATATTATATCCTGTATAATCTGTTCCTCATTGTGTTGTGTTCATTGAATTGTACTATATCTTTTATGTAACTGAACCTTGACCTTACCAGGTACATCTTGCAAATGAGCTTTGCTCAACGATGTTCGCCTGGATAAATAAAGATTTGATTGATGATTGAATACACCTCCTGACAGGACACCATGTTTGTATTTTTTTTTTATTATTCCAAACGGAGGAGCTAGATGACTCATACAAGGGGTGTGGAGACGCAGTTTAAACTGATACTTGTGTCTGAAATGGGTGAGATCAGGGAGTGAAATTCCTATACCTTAGGTGCCCCAGGGCAGACAGTTTTGTCTCAGGACACCTACTACTGTTTAGTGCCTGCACCATGGGGCACCTAAGGTATTCCTGCAGTCAGAGCTCAGTTTTATATGTGTTATACTTTCTGTGCCTTTGATTTTGTTTGGGACTTTTTTTTTCGTCTTCGGGAGTCTGGCACGTCATGTGACATTTTCCGGGGGGAGGGACGGCCATGTGAAGACAGCGCAGACTCAGGGCGCTGACACCGGGACATGATCACAAGGTACAACAAACTGCTCATCCCAGTGTCAGCTGACTGGTCTGCAGAGGAGAGGAGCTGGCTGAAGCACGAGATTCACTTGACACAGCCATGTGAGCCACAACATCCAACCGCAAGTCTGAAGGGGTCAGTTCGTCACTGCTGGAGGCAGGGTTGCAGGCTCGTTACCAATTGGTGAGTACTACTATGGTCGTTTGCTCACCCCCTTCCTTCTATGTGACTCGAAGAGCTCCCAGCAAAGCACAGCATTCTATCCAAATGAGTTGGACAGATGGGTTATGCCGCGCTTTCACGGGGGGAGGGGGTACGGATGTTGGAGTGGCCCCAGCAGTTGGGATCGCCGATCGCGATCCAAGTTATTTTTCTGAGCCCACCCAAAAAAAAAACCCAGCTCTTTTAAGAGCTAATAGTATTATTTCAGAGGCGGTGTGCAAATGAAGGGAGTGGGAGACTTACGCAAGATACAAGTGAAACCGCGAAGGTCTCGGGCAGCAGGGAGGAAAGAACTTAACTCTCCCATCCAAGAAATAGAAAACCAAAAAAGTGCAACAACACAGATTATCAGAACTCTTAGTTTAATAAGAGTTCTGTTGGGAAAAATGTTGTCAGGAGTGACTGTAACAGGAGGGGTGCATGGGGGTAAGAGAGACCTGGGGGAAGCACTGAGAGAAGGCTCTTTCTTTACCTACTTTTACAAGTTCAACTACTTACTTTCACCAAAAGTACTGTTGCCTAACATATTTAATTTCATAGCAGTTTGTGGATTGTGCTGCAACAGGCAGAGACAGTACTATTGAAAAGCACAGCTAGACTGCATCAGAGAGGGTCTCAGGGGTCATTCTCAGTCACTTTTTCAGGTTGAAGTAGTTCTGTGTGTGTATTCATCTGCTTACTGAAATTGCTGGGAAGTGGAACTGAATTTCAAATAAAAATCTGTCTCCTGTTCTCCCCTATCAAAAAGCACTAAGCAATGTTTTACTTCACTTTGGAAGCTAAGACAGCCAACATATAAAAGAGCTGTCTATTCAGCCCGGTGGCACGGAGGGCTGAGGTGCTGGACGCCTTACCTCATACCATGCCAGTGACCCGGGTTCGGGACAAGCACGAAGCACTGGGTCTGGTTAGGAGGAGAAGGAAGAGCGCCAATGGCTCTCCTCCTCCGGGGAGGGGTTAGCTGCATGCTCCCGCTGCAATACCGCCAGCTGTGGGAGCCCGGGTGGAAGGTGCAGTAGGTTGAGAAGCAATAAGGGTATTGGGCAGACGTCGGCAGAGGGGCGGAGCAGGAGGCACGTCTCAGCGCGACTCCTAGCTCATTGGCCCTCATTGCATGCCGACGTCTGGGGAAGAACAAGGGAATAACACCTTGTTCTCTCCTGGGAGACGACACCTCTCTGGGGGGCCTCCAGGCTCAGACAGACCCGGCTGTACCGATTCCACAACACACAGTATGTTGGTTTGGAGAGGTAAGCACGAGGGGTCCCTCCTCACCACTACCCCAGGGGAGTAACTAGTGTGGAACCAAGAGCTGTAGGGGCAGATCACGATGAGAGTGGAGCCTGCAGAAGAGGAAGTCAGAGAGTAGGCAAGTAGGGCGTATAAATACAAGGTTAAAATAAAAAAAGCTGTCTATTGGAGCAGAGCTAGTAGTATACTTTAAAAAGGCTTGACGACGGAGCTCCGCTACTACAGCTATTGTTATCTGTAAACCATCACCTCTGTGTTCTATTAGAATCTAAACTGGTAATAAATAGTGTTTTACAAGCTACTCTGGACTGTCACTAACCCACTCAGCAGGTCAGGCCCTCTGCTCCCACAGTGCCAACCTCTGAGCGCAGTATTGTGAACAGGTAACAGAACAGGGTAACCCTCCTGTCTGCCTGTGGGTCCGATTCACCTTTGGTCTCAAATTCTGGGGGGATTCAAACTGTGAACCTTATGCTAGCATACCCAAATGTACAGGCTCAGATAATCTGCTCTTCGGGGGGGGGCAGATATTTTTCGCCTAAGGGCACCTAACCAGGTATCCAAAATGAACCCTTAAAAAGCTATACAAGACCTTAGTATATTCTTACCTTTTCCCAGTCTGGTAACACCATTAAGCTTATGAACAGCTGTCAATCTTAACCCTCCATACATCACATGCAAAAAGGAACTTCGAAGACACACCCAGGCAGTCTTTTTAAATGAAAAGTTTACTTAAAAATTGAAAAAATATGTAAAATGTAAACACAGATCACTATATCACAAAGCATACAGTCACTTAAAAGAAAGCAAGGAAAAGTACAAACATAAACTCCTACCACAATACAATTAGACTTTTTGCATCTAAAGTATTACCTTCTTACAGTGCTTAAGTTAGTTCTTGTTTCTTAAGAGCCCACAAAGAAAAGTCTATCACATCAGACACAGATCCCAGGTTAAACTGTGTCTGCCTCACACACCCCTTCCATGATGTCATCTAGCTCCTCTTTTGTTAAATATAAAAAATTATACAAACAATGATCTTCCTGTCAGAAGATATTTCAAATAAAGTGACATCAACACAAACTAATTTCCCAATATGACTCCTTAATTAACATCCCCTCTGTGATCTTAAACAGTTCCTATTCCCAGGCATTTCAACGGATTTTATGACTTTTAGCACCATAGTGCTATAACAATGTTTTTTCCTCTAAAACGTCACAAAAGTTTATGATCTCCATCCTCTGGCAGACTCATAAAGTCCCATTTCATTTCCACTTCAAAGCAGCAAAAGGCCATAAAATGCAATGTCTCAAGGAAGTTAATCACATACAGAGATCTGGTTTAATATATAACCTGTCATTTTAAATGAAACCTGGGAGTGGGGCACCCGTAGCACAGGATGTCTCATGGAAGACACTCACATACCACATTCTATATTACAAATATCAGAGAACAATCATAACCAGCTGACCAAGCATCACAATCCTCCCCACCTAGACTGAATTTGGGGGCTCTATCCCCTTCATGAGATGAGCTGCCCAAATCAGTTCACGCTTCATAAACATGCGATAAGCCATCTGTGTTCTAACTGGTCGCTTCAGCCCTATGTAAGATTGTCATGTCATACCCTTGCAAGGCAAGACTCCATCTAAATACTCTACCATTAGTTTTTCCCATTTGAGTCAGCCAAACCAGGGGATTGTGGTCCGTTTGTACCTCAAAATGATGCCTGTATAAGATGGCTCAAACTTATTTAGGGCCCACACTATGGCAAGACACTGTTTTTCCACAGTAGAGTATGCCTGCTCCCAGTGAAGCAACTTTTTACTCAGGTACACTACAGGGTGATCTTTCTCATGGTTGGATATCTGACAAAGTACTGCCCCAATACCCACGTCTGAGGCGTCAGTCTGAACTATAAAGGCTCTGCTATAGTCAGGACCTGTCAATACAGGAACACTGCACAGTGCCTCCTTCAGTCTGGTAAAGGCTTTTTCACAGGCTGGTTCCCAGATAATTTTCTTAGGCATCCTTTTCTTTACCAGATCAGTTATGGGAGCAGCCAGAGCACTGTAATTGGGTACAAATTTCCTACAGTACCCTGCTGTCCCTAGAAAACTCCTGACCTGCTTCTGCGTTTCTGGCCTGGGCCACGCCTTGATCACCGCTATTTTTATTTGGTTAGGACGGAGCTGTCCCCGGCCTACAACATGCCCAAGATATGCCACTTCAGCCATGGCTACCTGGCACTCTATCCTGCCTAGCACTTCCCTAAGGTGGGACAGGTGTTCCTCCCAGCTGGCAGTAAAGATGGCAATGTTATCCAGGTATACCACGGTGTACTCCTCAGCACCATTTAACACCTGGTTCACCAACCTTTGGAAAGTGGCCAAGGTGTTCTTCATTCTGGAAGGCATTACTTTAAATTCAAATAAGCCTATCGGAAAGACGAAGGCCAACCTCTCCCTAGCTCTATCTGTTAACTCTACCTGCCAATACCCCTTTGTCAGGTCGATAATCATAAGGTAGGTCGCCCCTCCCAACTTGTCCAGGAGTTTGTCCGTCCAGGGCATTGGGTGGGCATCTGACTTCGTGACTGCATTCAGTCCACAGTAGTCTACACAGAAACGAGTAGAGCCATCTGGCTTGGGCACAAGGACTACGGGTGAGGCCTAGGGGCTGTGGGATCTCCGGATTACCCCTAAATCCAGCATCTCCTCCACCTCCCTCCCAATGTCCTTTTGGACAGCTTCTGACACCCGATATGCTGTCCGCCGTATGGGTGTCTGTGTCCCAGTCTCCACATCGTGCGTCGCTAAGGGGGTTAGTCCAGGCTTGGCGCTAAACAGTGGGGCAAATTCTGCTAGAACCTCCCTTACTTCCAGGATCTTGTCTGGGGCCAGCTGGGGAGACAATTTAACTGCCTCCACAGAGGACTCCCACTTGCTTTCTTCCAGCAAGTCCAGAAGGGGGTCTCCTTCATTCGTTCCCTCCCCAGGACTACATACTGCGAACACCATGTCAGCCCTACTAGCATATGGCTTCATCATGCTGACATGGTACATTCTTTCTGTCTGTCTTCTGTCACGCATCTATGATATAGTTCAAGTCATTTACCTTCCTAACTACTTTGTACGGTCCTGCCCACTCAGCCTGCAGCTTGTCTTTCCAGATCGGAATAAGGACCATGACTTCCAGACCCACCATGTATGAGCGAGCTCTGGCTCTGCAGCCGTACCACACTTTTTGTTTCTGTTGGGCAGCTGCCAGGGTGCTCTGGGCTGTCCCCATAAGCTCCTTCAGCCTTTCCCTTAACCTAAGGACATAATCCACCATGGGAGTTCCCTGGGTGGCATGCTTGCCGTCCCAGTCCTCCCAGATCAAGTCTAGGGGCCCACGCACCCAGTGTCCATATAAGAGCTCGAAGGGGGAAATCCTGTTGACTCTTGGTGCACCTTCCTCTATGCAAACAACAGGTGGGGAAGGTATTTCTCCCAGTCCCTCCCATACTGTTCAGCAAACATTTGGAGCACTGACTTCAGGGTACCGTTAAATCTTTCCACAAGCCCACTGGCTTGCGGGTGATAAGGTGTCATGCATCTCTGCACCACTCCACACTTCTCCCACAAACATTTCATCAGGTCTGACATGAAGGAACCCCCTCGATCAGTGATAACCTCCTGCAGAAACCCAACACAGGAGAAAATGCCAAGTAAGGCATCTGCCACTTTGACTGTCCTCAGTGAGGATAGGGCGACTGCCTGGGGGTACTGGGTCGCATAATCCACCACCGTCAGGATGAATCTCTTCCTGGAGGACCTTGGGTCAATTAAAGGCCCCACAATATCCATTCCCACCCTCTGGAATGGCTCCTCCACTATGGGCAATGGAATTAGGGGGACTTGGGTTTTCTTACTTGCCCTCCCTGTTTCTTGGCACCGGTGACAAGCCCTGCAATACTCCTTCACCTGCTGGGTGAAGTTGGGTCAATAGAAATTCTGGGCCAACCGCTGCATAGTGCACGCGATTCCCAGATGACCAGACAAGGGAATATCATGTGCAATCTTGAGCAACTGCTCACGATACCTCTAGGGAACGACAAGCTGCCTGCCTATCACCCCTCCCTCTGTCTGCACAGCCTGAGTATACATCAGTCCATTTTCCCCAACAAACCTTATGTTTACCGTCACCTCCCTATGCTCCATCAGAGTCTGCCCAAGACCTCAGCTTCTCTAGACTAGGGTCACTTCTCTGAGCTGCTGCAAACTCCTCACACATTCCCAAGGCATGGGACAGGTCCCCTTCAGTCTCTAAACTAGGGTCCCTAGCACTAGCATCAGGGCACTCAGGATCACTGTCATCCCGAACCCTCTGACAATGGGTCACCCTTCCCTCTTCGGAGTAACCCTCTGTAGCTATGTGGTCAACTGCTACTGGGGAAATATCTACCCCCTTTTCATTAGTCTCCCTATCAGGAGAGACTGGCTGGGGAAACAGCCTCCCAGTGGTTTCCACAATGGCTTCTGTGGGGTCCAGGGAACTACAATTTTCCCTTGCCGCTTGGCTCCGGGTAACTGCACATACCATCCCCTGTTAGAGATTGTTGCCAAGTACGATGTCCACCGCTAAAGTTTTGGCTACAGCTACGTGTTGCACAGTTCCCCCTGTTTCACCCCAGTCTAGGAGAACACGAGCACATGGCAATGTTTTCTCCTCACCAGTGAACCCTTGTACAGTAATATATTTATTGGGTATAAGCTGACCAGGCTCTACCAGATCCCCTTTTACAAATGTCAAGGATGCCCCTGTGTCCCTTAATCCTTGTGTCCGTACACCATGCACCATGACTGGGTGCATGTGCTCCCTCATGTTCACAGGCATGCTTCCAGGGGCACAAAAACAACCCACTTCTTTCCTAGCCCCATGTTACGTATTGCTTATCCTTTTGGGACACTGTCAGGCAATATGCCCAGTTTCTTTACAGACCCAACATTCATTTCTTTTCTCAGAGAAATATTTTCTCTGAAACCTGGGGCTAACTGGTTTCGGTGGAGGCAGTGAGGGTATTAGCTGGCCCGAAGGCGCGCTTTTCCCCTTCTGCGCAGCCACGCCTGCCCCATTCGCTCTCAGAGCAGGTCTGCTCTTGGCATAGCGGTCCGAGAGTTCAGCAGCCTCTTGCACTGTTTTGGGATCTCAGTCCTCCAGCCAGGTTTTCAGCTCTGCTGGGCATGCCCCAAAAAACTGTTCTAGCAAAAATAGTATTTTCAATTTTATCTACAGAGTTTGCTTCAATTCCTTCCCATCAACGTTTTAAAAACTGACGTTTCGTGGCTAGCTTCTCATAGCTCATATCAGGGCTTCTCCTGAGCTTACGGAATTTAGCTCTGTATGCTTCTGCAGTTAAATCAAACTTTTTTAAAAGTGCAGCTTTAAGTTTGCTGTAATCATTACTGTCCTCATTGTCCATTTGACCCAATGCATCCCGAGCTTTCCTAGTAAATAGCGGGAAGGGGATAGCTGGACGCTCCAGGACCCTCTAGGAATTTTAGCCTGAATACAAACTTTTCCCCCTCTTTAAATTCAGCTATCAATTTGTGACCCAGTCCTGTAGTTCCAGTTAAACCCAAGCCACTTACCTGTTCTGGTGCTGGTGGTTGGAGTCGTAGCTTCTCCAGTTCATGTCACCTCTGGCGCTCACACTCCTCACGGTCCGCCTCTCGCTGTTCACGCTCCCTCTTCTCCTCTGTGGCTCGCTGTTCTCGCTCCTCCTCTCTCTGGAACTCCAGCTTCATTCTGCGCAACTCAATCTGCAGCCTGATTGCTTCTGTCTCCAGAATGCTGGTTCCCCTGCTGCTGTGGTCCTTCGCTGGCACTAGCCATGCTGTCATCCTCACCGGATCTAGACACTGTACTGGCTGCCAGCCCCTCCACATTCAAGGTTCGGTCCCTTACAGTCACAGTCTGTGACTCGATGCTCTGGGCATCTGCTGCCATCAGGGCATTCACGAGGTTCTGCTTGGGGGCTCTCACGGCGTACAGGGCTCTCACCTCATACAGGACTTCTCTGTCCTGGCACAACTGCCTCAAGTAGTCCGCAGTGTACCCACTGTAGTTGGAAGCCATCTTCTTCCCTAACTACAGCTACTCTAACTTGCACTTCAGAAAAAAAATAAAACAGCTGGACTACCTAAAATCTGAAAAAAAACAAGTTTGGTTCAGGTCCAAAACGCTTCAGCTACTTGAAAATGGACCACCTAAAATCTAAATAAAAAGGCTGTTTTAAGGCTTGAAGCAATAAAGGGCAACTGTGAGCAAAAGAGCACTTGAAAATAAACCAGACCCCACACACAAGTCGATTTTTCTTGTTGTGTTTATTATTGAGTCAGCACACACTGTCACTTTTTGGTTCGGTGAAGACATTTAAAACTATGTAAACTATCCGGCCCGGTGGCGCTGAGGATTGAGGTGCTGGACACCACACCTCGCACCATGCCGGCAACTCATGTTCGGGAACGGACATGGGCCGCCGGGGGTCGGCAGGGGCAGGGAAGGATGGAGCGTCCGGAGGACTGCTCTCCTTCCCTAGCGGAGGAAGTGATCTCGGCACTGGCACCTGTGTGACCCCAGCTGGAGGCTGGGGAGTAGTGTATGTGCGCAGATGGGGGGAGTCCGTGCGGATGTCTCGAGGGGAGATGCCAGACCGGCCACCTCGCTGACGCCACTGCACGCATCCAACTCCAGGGAGCTCAAACAGAAAACCTTGCCACAGCGCCTCATGATGCCGCCGCTGTCCCTCATAGTTTCCCAGGCTGACTCCCATTCCAGACCTGTGTCCATGACACCTTGGCCGGTGGCACGGCCCTGCCCTGGGGGCAAGTCAGGGGGCAGGGAGGACAGCTAACATGAGAGTGGGGATGGCGGAAGCCGTGACTGGGTGGGTGAACTGGCGCTGGAGCAGGACAAAAAAACAATTAACTAAGGGGCAGCATGTAAATAGTGAGGAAGTACGGTTGCTTACTACAGGCCCAAGTGGGCATGTACTTTTTTTCATGAATTTCATACCCTGAGTGAGATATACCATCTTGGGACTCTAGAGATACGCTCTCTGAATCTAACTTAAGCACTTCCAGAGGTAATACCTTAGATAGCAAAGGTCTAAATGTATTGTGGTAGGAGTTTTGTTTTGTAATCTTCCCTTGTTCTTTTCTGTGTTTGCGAACACTTTGATATATTGTTCTGTGTTTACATTTTTCATATTTTTATCATCTTTTAGTAAAGTAAATTTTCTTGAAAGACTGCTTGGGTGTCTGCCAGTTCTTATTTGCATGTGACGTAAGTCTAAGTTAAGTCTGACAATTGTTCAACAGCTTGATGGTGTTACTGAACTTGAGTAAAAAGGTAAGAACACACCTAAGGTCTCTTATAGAGTTAAAAGGGTTTATTTTGGATACCTGGTTAGGTGCCCTTAGGCGAAAGATATATTGCATCCCCACAAAGAGATTATCATCTGAGCCTGTACATTTGGGTATACTAGCATAAGGTTCACAGATTGAACCCCCCCCCCCGAACTTGAGACTAAAGGTGATTCGGACCCAAAAGCAGACAGGAGGGTTACTCTGCCTGTTACCTGTTCACACTACACACTATTGTGCTCTGAGGTTGGCACTGTGGGAGCAGAGGGCCTGACCTGCGGAGTACGTTTGTGACACACAGCACATCATCACATCATGAGGAACTGAGCTCAGCTGGTAGGATGGGTCGCTTCAGGCTCCTTCTAGCTGCCCAGACCAGCATGCCATTTATCTGTGATGCACCCTGGCTATATAAAGAAAAGACTGGCTTGCGCTGCATATTCCATTTGTGCACTTTGTGGCTATTAAGCTGCAGTGATATTCCCGTATGACAGCACATCCTTGTTCCTTTTCTGACAGTGGGGACTGCTGAGAGGAAAGCTGGAAACAAGGCATGACTACTATCACCGGTCCCAATACAAGGGTTATGCGCCTGTTGGCGACTGATACCATCAAAAGGAAAGGGACAGAGACGGACATAGTCGCAGTCACCTGTCCTATTTCTAGTAGTAGTTTTGGGGGGGACTGAGTAGGGACAGAACCTAGTCACTGCCAACTGCCTATCTAAGAATGAAGGTTTGGGGCCTCTAGATGCCTCTGTAACCACTGCATTCGCTTTTGTTTCTTAAATTAAATTTCCATCACTGTATTTCTATTTTGCCAACTACTAGCAAAAAAAAAAAAAATCCAGTGGAATTCTTGTATTATGATACTGGCAAGGCTGGAAGTGTATTTCAGTGGGAAACTGCAAAACTGTTTTTTCAGAGTTTTGTAGAGAAATACTCTCTACTACAAGATACCAATACAGTGATGGACTAGGTGGTGATCTGGTGTTATTTCCTACTCTGTACTGGTATTAGTGTTGTAAACCTCTCTACAACTTAGGTAAACATGGAAAATGTTCTGATGGCAGGGGTTACTATATACATGAAAAGCTTTTACAGTATATGTAACACTGATAAAGTATATAACGTGTATATATAATATTATACCTGTTCAGTTGTTTTCGATGTTGTGACTACCCTGACTTATGTAACTCCCATTGCCCTCTCCCCCGGGTCGCACCTGGAAACGAGCTTTGGCTCAGTGTGCCTTTCCCAGTTATCACATTTTAAATAAATAAATACATAAATAATAACTGAGCCCCAGTAATAAATAACTGAGTCCCAATAATAATTGTGGTATTGGGCATTATTTTATTATTTAACTTACAAGAACCACAATTCCTCTTCCTGATTCAAAGCCAGCCACCAAGCACTTGCTGCAGCCCTGCCCAGAAAACCATGTTTTGATGATGCAAAGTGGGGAAGGGGCTGCAATGCTATGGATAGCATTATAATGCTATCAGGGGCAGCAGTGGCCTTTATGCGTAACTTTTTCTTATTACTGGCACTTGAACATGTTAAATGGGGTGGGGGTAGTATTACATGTACTACTCCCCATGTACAAGTGTCTCTAATAGGTACAAGTTACACAGAAAGGCTGCCACTGCCCCAGCAGCTTTATAATACTATCTGTAGCTCTGCAACCCCTTCCCTACTTTGCGTTATCAAAATGCGGTTTTCTAGGCAGGGCGGTAGAGGGCGTTCATCAGCTGGCTTTGAATCGTCAGGAGAGACTACGGTTCTTTTAAGGTAAATACAGTAACTAAATAATACTAACATACTAAAAGCCAGCAGAGTAGGCCTAACAGTCTATTGTGTCTGCTCATTTAGTCATCCCCCAATCTTGGAGCTGACCCTACAGTCCTCCCCACCCCTTCCCCTCAGATTCTCCATTTCCAGCCCAGGATGTTCCCCTTGTATTGGGCTCTGCCTGCACAACCCTTCCTTTATACCATTCCAAACCCCTCTTGAACCCCTCCACAGTCCCCGCCTCCACTAGTCCTCTGGGCAGCGCATTCCATAGTTCCACCACCCTCTCAGTGAAGCAGTACGCCTCCTTCCCCCGAGCCTCCCCTCTAGCTTCCACCCACGCCCTCTAGTTGCCCCCTCCTCCTTCTTTTGAACACCCCAACTAAGCCTCCCTATTTATCCCTTCATGTACTTGAAGACCTCCATCATGTTCCCCCCCAGTCCCTTCTCTCCTCCAATGTATACTTATTGAGTTCTTCAAGCCTCTCCGCATAGGTCCTTTTCCCCTAGGCCCGAGATCATTTTGGTTGCTCTCCTCTAGACCCTTTCCAGGAGTTCAATGTCCCTTTTTAGGTGTGGCCACCAAAACTGCACACAGTACTCACAGTGCGGCCTGACCAAGCAGGTATACAGAGGAAGTATCACTTCCCTCCTTCTGGAGGTAATCCCACTAGCGATGCAACCCAGCATCCTGTTGGATTTGGCCACCGCTCTCCTACAAGTCTCAGAGTTGCTCATCTTGACATCCACCACTACCCCCAGTTCCCTCTCAGCCATCGAGACTTGCAGCATCCCCCCCCCCCCAAGGATATACACCTGGCCCGGGTTTCTTGCACCCAGGTTCAGGACCCTGCATTGAACCTCAGTCCCCACTTTCTTGACCACTTCTCCATCCACCATCGCTCCCAGCTTTGAGTCATCCCCAAAGAGACTCATTTCACTCCTGATGTCCTCCCTTATGTCCGAGACATAGGCGTTGAACAGGAGGGGGTCCTAGGACTGATCCCTGAGGGATCAGGGCTTGAGGGAGCTGGCTGTTGACATCAGTATTCAAGGTGGGGTCTCAGGGTTTAATTCCCCGCACCGCTCGACCAGAAGTGGCTTGCTTTTGCACTTGATACTTTAATCGCTTTCCCTGCTTATTCTGCTGTGCTGTGCTGGAAGACGCTACAGAAGTACAAGCTGTGGTGCACAGAGTGAGAGACTGTTCTAAACTGCCTGTATTTAATTGCACTGCATTGTGAGTTGATCAGCGGGCAGGGAGCTCGAGGGAGCCAGCTGCTGACATCAGTATTCAAGGCAGGGTCTCAGGGTTTAAATCCCTGCGCCGCCTAGTGAGTGGCGCGAGCGCCACTCCTCAGAGAAAAAACTGTTTACAGCTTTTCTGCTTAACCTACCTGAGGCTATGTGCTGCTATTTTGTAGTTTAGATATTTTGACTACATTTGTAAATGTTGCTCATTCAGATTTATCACATGCCAGTATTTGGATTGAGTGTTTTTATTTTATTACTTTAGCCTGTTTGGAGAGTACTGTGGCCCTGACTTTCCTCCACACAGGAACAACAGTTAGCAGTATATAGTTGTTTTGTTTTAACTTATGTTATTAAGCACTTAGGTTAATTGTTGGTTTTTCATATATGTATGTGTATATATAGATATATATATAGATCCCTTTTTTTTATTTATTTTTATTATGTTTTGGTTAATAGTTTTTAGTTTTGTGTCTGTAGTGAATAACAATGGTTCCAATTCATTTTATTGGGCTGATGGGGGGTCAGTTGTTGAACTGGAATTTTCTAACTTTAGCTATTCATTTCCTTTTCTGGGGATGCCCTATGTGGGCCATTGTTTTGATGGCTCTGAGAGTGAAATAGGGTACTCCATAATGTTTTCCCCCTTTCATTATATGAATGTTTATTTTGCTCAAAGTTCTCCTAAAATTGTTAGGCATCCCACAAAGAGGTAAGAGATATTTTGAGAATAAAAATAGGTTACGCGGGATATTAATTTTATTATTAATATACGATTCTGTTCATCCCCATCCTGGCCCAACTATTTCCGGAATGGTGGACACTCTGAAGAAGGGTACCCCTTTACTTGAATCTTCTCTGAAAATAGTCCATCTAAATGTTCACAGCCTCCCAGCAAAGTGGACCTCATTTGTTGCCTGGGTTGAACAACATAGTTTCGATGTTGTTGCCTTGTCAGAAACATGGCTAAGTGATAACATCAATATGCAACCATTTTTCTGGAGGGCTATGAACATTGTAGAAAGGATAGGGTGGGTAAACGTGGGGGAGGGTCCATGATATATGTTAAAAATAAATATAAGTTCACGGTTGTCCCCCATTCTTTGAGTCATTCTGACTGTGACATGATTTCTGTTGATTTATCATCAGGGCATAACAAACATCTTACCATTAGTTCTATTTATGTTCCTCCAGGAAAGACTGTGTCTGGACTGAACCTCATTCCAGAAGCTAAATATGAACTTCCGGGTCACAGAGAGTGCATACTTCTTGGTGACTTTAATAGCAATAGGGCAGCAGAGTCTTGTAGCTCTGCTAAAGATTTATTGGTTGATATGGGCCTATCTAAATTGATTAAAGAGGTTACCAGATTTAGTTATAAATCTGGTCAGGGAACATCGCTAGATTGGGTTGCAGTCTCCCACCAGGATCAGATTACCAACTCGGGTGTGATGCCCGATGTTTTGAGTGACCATTGCCCTGTGTTTTGTCAATGGTCTGCCAAGCTCATTAAACAACCTCCTAAATATATAACATTTAGGAAAATAGGGTCTCTCACACCTGAATTGGTAGATGCTGCTTGCTCTGAGATTGACTGGACTGGATTTGAGTCCATCTTGGATCTAGATGTGATGTTGGATGTCTTTGTCTCTCACTACCTTAGGGTAATTAATAAGCTTGCACCCTTTAGGAGACTGAGAGTCAAGGCCACCAAACATAAATGGATTTCCCTGATTTGCTGCATTTTATGAGATTACGGGATAAAAGTTGAAAAGAATAGAAGTGTAGTTTAGACCTTTCTCTTTTATTGAAATATAAATCTTTAAGGAATTTATGTAAATCTGAAATTCGTAGGGCTAAAAGAAAAAATTACTCACCTTAGTAATGTTGTTTCTTCTAATGGAGTCTTGCTGTATTCTGACAATAGCAGTGAGACCCAACCTTCGAACTGCCCCGGAGATGAAAGAGTTAACTTTCCATGCCTGACATGGAACATTGAGCTCGAGCTCGGTTGAGACTCTGTCTGTTGCAGTTTAAACTCAAACCGTCAGATCTTTACGAGCTAAACTCACTAAGGTCCTGTGTGGAAGCTGTAAACCTACACTAGCCAACTGGCCACTAAACATAAAAACACATTTTTGGTCCCAAAACAAAGACTCAAGTCAGGAGACCCAAAAAATGAAAAACACAACACCCACTCACCCAAGAAAAAGGGGGTGAAAACAACAAGGTGGGCACCCGAGTGCCAACACTGCCACTGTCCACCCACATCCCAAAAACAGAGGTTCTGAGAGGGGCAGGCATGGGGGGGAGGTCAGAATACAGCAAGACTCCATTAGAAGAAACAACATTACTAAGGTGAGTAATTTTTTCTTCAAACAACATGAAGTCTTGCTGTATTCTGACAATAGCAGACTACCAAGCAGTACCTCCATGGAGGAGGGACAGAACCTACTTAGGAAATAGGCTCTGAAACACAGCTGTGCCAAACCGAGCATCACTCCTAGCCTGGATATCCAGGGAGTAATGCTTGGTAAAAGTGTGAACTGTTTTCCAGGTAGCTACTTGACATATCTCTAGAATAGGGATATCCCTGGCAGCAGTCAGAGAAGCAGCTGTACCTCTGGTAGACTGAGCCCTCAGGCCTGAGGGTGGAACCTTACCCAGTTTTTCATAACAAAATTGGATACAAGAGACAATCCACCTGGCAATGGATCTTTTGGTGGCAGGTTTCCCTTTACCAACCTCACCATAAGTGAGGAACAGTTGGAGGGAGTCAAACCTGTGACCCTTGGTACGTTCTATGTAGTAGCTAAGGGCTCTTTTCACATCTAACTGTGCAGCCTCCTCGCCAGAGGAGGAATGGTCAGTGAAGACACAGGAAGAGACACAGATTGATTAAGGTGGAAATCTGAAACCATCTTAGGCAAAACTTCCTGTTAGTCCTGAGGACCACCTTACCTCTATGAAATGAGATAAAATCAGGCTCCACTGACAAAGCTTGTAACTCACTTATGCGTCTGGCAGAAGTGATGGCTACCAGAAACACAGTTTTCCAAGTCAAGTACTTAAGCTCTGCTGAAGACAAAGGCTCAAAAGGGGGTTGCATAAGCTGAGCAATGCAAACATTAAGGTCCCAAGCAGGGGCAGGGGCCCTGAATGAAGGGTTGGTATGAAGCAATCCCTTGAAAAACTTGGAGAATACAGGGTGAGCTGAAAGAGAAGAGGGCTTACCTGCTGAAATGAAAGCAGAAACAGCTGCCAGATGCACCTTCAGTGTAGCTGGTCTAAGCCCCAAGCTATTTAAATGGACCATATAATCAAGGACTGTGGGCAGATCAGCAGACTCTGGGGAAATATGCTTTCCAGAGCACCATATGGAAAATCTTTTCCACTTAGAATTATTAGTAGTCCTGGTGGAAGGTTTTCTAGAAGCCTTCAGAATATCCATTACACCTTGGGAGAGGTGTAAATCAGCAAACTCTAACTCTTCAAGAGCCAGGCCTTGAGATTGAGAGATTTGAGATTTCGGGTACCAAACCCTCCCCTGAGCACAGGTTAACAGGTTGTAATTCCTGGGAAGACACAGGGGAAGATGGACTGCTAAGGACAGTAGGAGTGGATACCAGGGTTGTCTGGCCCAATCTGGAGCAATCAGGATCATCTTGCAGGGTTGAGATCTGATTTTGACTAGCACTTTGAACAGGAGAGGGAAGGGGAGGAAGCTTACAGGAACTTCCCTTCCCAACTGAGAACTAAGGCATCCAGGGGGACTGAGCCCAACACTGGGGGCCTGCAGCAAAAAAGGGGAAGTTGGTGATTGTCTGGGGCTGCAAAAAGATCTATCTGTGGGGGTGCCCCATCTGGAAAATATCACCTCCAAGACCAGGGGATCCAGTGACCATTCGTGATGGCCCTGGGATATCCTGCTGAGAGCATCTGCCAGGACATTGTCCTTGCCTGGGAGGTGAACTGCTGTGAGGGAGGTGTTCAGGGAATAAACCAGAGACCACAACTTCATTGCTTCTGTGCACAAGGCCGTAGACTGAGTGCCTCCTTGCTTGTTGATGTACCACACTGCGGTGGTATTGTCTATTCTGACCTGGATAACTTTGTTCTGAACAGATTTGGAAAAAGCTTGAAGTGCTAGAAACACTGCTCTGAGTTCCAACAGATTGATGTGAAGCAGAGATTCCTGAAGGGACCACAACCCCTGGGTGGTCAGGTCGCCCAAGTGAGCCCCCCCAACCCAAGAGGGAGGCATCTGTAGTAAGGATTAAAAAGTGTAGACTGAGTGACAAAGGGAACTCCTTGTCTCAGATTGTTCTGATCCTGCCACCACTGTAGGGCCTGGATCAGGGTTCGAGTCACTGGGATCAATTTGGTCAGAGGGTCCTTCCTTTGAGACCAAAAGGCTCTCAAATGTCTCAAATGGAAATGAATGTCCCTCATCTGAAATCTTGCTCCCTGCACCACTGCTGTGGAAGCAGCCATGTGCCCCAGGAGCTGTAGAAAATGCCTTGCTGGTCGAGACACCTGCAGGGTGAATGAGGAGGCCAGAGGGGTAAGGGTCCTTGCCCTGTCCAGAGAAAGGAAAGCTCTGGCTTTTTCTGTGTCTAGCTCTGCGCCTATGAAGGTAAGGAGCTGGACAGGCTCTAGAACTGACTTTGAAAGATTCAGAAGGAAACCCAAAGAGGTAAGCAGTTGCTGAGTTATCTGTAGGTGTAACTTGACTTGGTCTGGGGACTGGCCTACTATGAGCCAGTCGTCCAGATAAGGGAAGATGGCAATCCTTTGCCTTCTTAGAGAAGCAACTACTACTGCCAGGCATTTTGTGAATACTTTTGGAGCAGAGGTCAGACCGAAGGGCATTGCTCTGAACTGGTAATGGCCTGAGGGCAGCTCGAACCTGAGGTATTTTCGATGGAAGCTTCTGATGAGAATATGGAAGTAGGCATCCTTGAGGTCCAGGGACACTAGCCAGTCCCCTGGCCTCAGAGAGGGTAGAATAATTCCCAGAGTCACCATTTTGAATTTTGGTTTTAAAAGGTGCTTGTTTAAGTATCTGAGATCTAGGATGGGCCGCCATTCTGTCTTTTTTGGGGTAAGGAAGTACCTGGAGTACAACCCTTTGCCCTGGTGTAGGGGAGGAACCCTTTCCACGGCTCTGAGACAGGGAATGAAAAATCCCCAAGTCCGTGGTCCGGGACCCACCTAAATAGTAGCAGGACTTAAAGCTGTAGTCCTGTTTAAGTCCATCGGACTTGACTTTTTCTGCCACTTTCTTGAGCGTGTGTAGCTCTCAGATCATCATCCTGCAATCTGTCCTCCTCCCCCCACCTTCCCAGAAGTGTGAGTGCATGGTAAATTTTTTTTTTTTTTTTTTTACAACTTAGAATTCTGGCACTTTGAGCGCCTCATCTCACCCAGCATGCACTGTCAGGAACGCGGGGGCTGTGCACGGTGCCCGGACACAGTGATTGCGAGACAGCATTAAGCCTGCACTGCCTACATGGGGGCTTGCACTGAAATCTCAAGCAGGACTGGATGCGAGGGGACCCGTGGCTGCTGGAGACAGTCGTACGGTAGGAGAAATGTGCATGGATGGTATAAACAGGGGAAACGGGTGCCATTTAGGTCGAGCACTGGCATTGAGAGGACGTCGTCGGAAGTAGTAGTAATTTTTCTAACTGCATGTAGGCTTGACATCAGAATCCCTGAATTTAGTTTTAATAGGAGGCAGGCAGAGTTAAGCTACAACAGGGATTCAGAGTGAAAGCGATAGAGATGTCTTGACAGAAAAAAATATATATATACACATTTTGGCCACAGAGCGGACCGTGTGTGCTTGACGGCAGCTTGTTAGCTGCATAAACCCTGTGTGTCTAACTGCTGAGACTTCTCTTGAAGGGGCAGAGAACACAAAAAAAAAAACACTATTTGGTCAGAAAGAGAGCCCCCTCTGTGTAACTAGTCAGCAGCAGCAGCATTAAGTTTCATTGGGGTTCTCTTGAAAGGGAACAGAACTTTGCTATAGGAAAAAAAAATATTGGTCAGATAGCGACTTTGTGTGTCAAGGTAGTCACTGGCAGCAGAGGGTTAAACTGCATAATAGGGACTAATGGACTTTGCTATAAAAAAATACTATTTGGTCACAGAGAATGACCCAGACACCATGCCTGACTAGTCACTGGCAGCAAGGTTATGCTGCCTAAGACGACAGTTTTGAGATGGGAGAAAAAAAACTGTTTGGTCACAGACTGGGCCTGTGTATCTGACTGGCAGCAGGGTTATTCAAAATAATCACTGTTTTTGCCAGTGGTTTCCTATAAGAAACAAGATAAAAATTATTTGCTTTAGTAAACATTTAGATGAAAAAAATAATGGGACTTATCAATGCCTGCCACAGACTTCCGGAACAAAAGGAACACAAGTCCTGGACTTGAGTTCCTCAAAAAAAATGTTCAGCCCCTGTGAGAGTCAGGAGGGAAGAGACCTCTGCCTCTAGGGCAAGTGCTTCTGATGGATTTGCAGGTGGAAAGGATCTGACTCTCAGCTTTGGAAATTTTTTGAAGCTGAGAACCAGTCCCTGGCTTACTACTTCCAGGACCCACTTTTCTGATGTTAGAGACTCCCAGTCCTGGACAAAGTAAGCCAGCCTGCCCCTTACAGGTAGTGGAGAATCGGCCCTGGCCAACCCATCAGGGTGCCTGTTTGGCAGGGGGTTTTGGCTGAGGGGTGGAAGCAGATCTGCTTGTACCCCTTATGCCTCTCCCTCTAAAGAACCCCCTCTGAGCATAGGCAGAAGAGGAGGCCTGGGCTTGGTAGAAAGGCCTATGAAAAGGCCTGCTGGGGTGCTGCCTCTGAGAAGTGGCCTGCCTTACCTTGGCCTGTGCACTCCTATAGGTGGTCCTATATTCGTCCATTTTCTTCATGTAATTCTCTGTCTGCTCCCCAAACAGAGAGTTACCCACAACAGGAAAATCCATGGCTTTAATCTGGTTATCCTGTGACAGGATAGTACATCTGAGCCAAGCCATTCTACGAAGTGCCACAGATGTAGCCATGACTCTAGATGACACATCATTGGAGTCCACTGCAGCATGGAATTGCACATTGGATGCCTCAATACCATCAGCAGCCACCTGCTCCAGCTCCTTGGCAAGCTGGCTAGGGACCTGTTTTGCTAAAGCCATGACAGTGTCCCATCTGGATTTTTGATACCTAGCAGTACAGGCCATATAGTTGGCCTGTCTGAGTCCCAAGGATGCTGCCATGTACTGTTTCTTTGCCATGGCATCAATCCTCCTGGAGTCCTTGTCTGAGGGGTGTGAAGCCAAGGGAATATTTGCCTTATCACAGGCTGCAGCCTGCACTACCCCAACATGGCTGCATTGGAACTCCGTATCTGAGCCTGACAATGTATACCTCTTGTCCATTCTCTTATCCACAGGAGGTATAGTATTAGGAGTCTTTAAAATCTTAAATGTCTGCTGCCCAAAAGATTTGTGTAAGGGAATAGACAGCCTTCTAGACTCTGGGATATCCATCATTTCCACATAGTCAGGCTCCTCCTGGTCATCCACAGCTTCTTCCATAGGAAGCTGGAGGGTTTCAGCCACTTTTTTATAAAACACGAAATGGGAGGGGGACTCAAAGCCTAGGATGAGACACTCCTGAAGGTCTGTCTGGGGAGATGTCCGGGTCAATAAGCACATCCAGACTTTCAAAACCACATTCACTTTCCTCATACTCCTCTTCCTCCTCCTCCGGTTCATAATACTCCTCTAAATCATAATCTTGAACCGGTGGAACCAGCCAAACCGAGCGCCTTCCTGATGGTGCCAGTTCGATCGGAACCGGGGAAAGCGACTGCACAATTTTTATCGCTTTGGCTATTTCTTCAGCGGTTGGAGAGGAAAGTTTTGGCTCCACACCAGCTGATTTTTCCTTTCTAGTTCTCTTAGCCGGAACAGACTCCTTGGAATTGGCTCTCTTTTTGCCTGAAGAAGTCTCACCCTGGTCAGAGGGCACTCCTTCTTGTTCGATTTGAACTGAACCGGGCTGGCCTTCCAGTTCAGCGGACTTTTTGGCCTCCCTTTCCCTGAGCCTACCAACCCTCTTTTCTAGGGTAGCTGCAGGAAATTTTTTACAAATCTGGCAGTCTGCATTGAGGAGGTCAAACCCCAGACAATAAACACAGGTGGTGTGGGGGTCAGCCTTAGCAAAGACTTCCCCACACACACTACAGTGTTGAAACCCAGTGGGCCCGGTTTTTCTTTTGGGTTTCTCAGACATTGTGCCAGTCCTAACCAAACTTACCCTTTTCAATGGCAATCCGCCAGGCAAGACCCTCTTATTGGTTCCTGACCGTGTCATGGGTCCTGGAAAAAAACGTAATAAAATCCATTTTTTTTAGAACCGATAAGAACCGGTAACCACACTCTAAAAGTACAATTTAAGATTTTTAAAACAACTTGATCGGTTCAAACCGAACCGATGAACCGTTTACAAGTTCCACACAGAACAGAATTAATATATAACCTAGTACTCACAAACACCACGGACAGAGACTGAACCGACAGGTTACGGTTTAAATTCGGTCGAAAACCGAGAAAAGCGGTACTTTAACAGACAACTTGAACCGAGCAGAAGGAGAAATCTCCGGAGCAACTGTTCAGTGAGGCGGAATAAAGAATCTGACAGTTTGAGTTTAAACAGCAACAGACAGAGTCTCAACCGAGCTCGAGCTCAGCGTTCCATGCCTGGCATGGAAAGTTAACTCTTTCATCTCTGGGGCAGTTCGAAGGTTGGGACTCTCTGCTATTGTCAGAATACAGCAAGACTTCATGTTGTTTGAATAGCGTTCTCTCTCTCTCTGAGCAGAACAAAGCATTTGGAAATCCCAAAAAAAACTGGGATTTATTGAATAATTTGACGGGGAGGGTGAAAAAAATAGCTTCAGACATCTCTATTCAGTCTGGGGCCCATTTAATTAGTAATACCTTACTTGTTTCCTAAGCTTTTAATAAGTTCTTTGGACATTTAGACAGTTAGAGAATTCCCCTTCACGGAAACTCTTTTTTGAATGATCATATTGGCCCTATAGAGTTGGAAAATGGTCTTGTTCCCCCTAAATTCTTTTTTGACCATATATCCCCTGACTTGGTCAGGGACTATGTCTTAAAAATGGATCCTCGGCCCTATACTTTTCATGATGGGTTGGATTTTCGTATTATAAAACTGGGAACTAATTCTTTTTCCTATCCTCTCTCTGTTTTGTTTAATTTTTCTATGTCTACTGGGGTGTTTCCCAGTCTGTGGGAAATGGCCATAGTTACTCCTATTTTAAAATCTGGTGATCCTACTATACTGTCTAATTATCGCCCAATTTCTTTATTGTCCCCCATCTAAAATTCTAGAACGAATTATTATGGATTCATTCATTTGAACGCCTTCAAAGGGGGTATATCCAACTATTTAAACAACAGTGCATATGTACTCTCCTACTCCCATATTATAATTCTAACTAATACAAATATATATAAAGGCTATGTACGGAAAGATTTTTTATACAAAATATTTTTTTTTTTTAGAATGTATCTAGAAAAACTTTATATATATATTTTGTATAAAAAAATATTTTCGTACATAGCCTATATATATATATATATATATATATATTTGTATTACAGTCATAATATGAGACTATTCACTAAGTGAAAATGCAATTAGGTTTAACTTTGTGTAGCATTAATTAATTGTCCCATAATTACGATGTCATCAGTAGAGTATATATGCACTGTTTAAACAGTTGGATATACCCCCTTTGAAGGCGTTGAGCCGAAGTGCAGGGGTCCTGGAATTTTCATGGATTAAAAGCACTTGCATGTAAATACAGGTTACTTACCTGTAACAGGAGTTCTAGGAATGGTATATGTTGTTCATCCACACTTATTGGCAGGTTCCTTGCCGCTTTAAATCTTGCCGGAAGGTCTTCAAGCTGGCTCTTCCCACCCACCCGGGTGGTAAAACTCTCGGCTCCGCCCCATGACGCCAGATCTAGCCGCTGGAAGCCAGGTTGTGCGTCGGCCGGGGAGGCCGGGTGTGTTGTGTGGATGAACATATACCATTCCTAGAACTCCTGTTACAGGTGAGTAACCTGTATTTCTAGGGACAAGGATATGTTGTTCATCCACACTTATTGGCAGACTCCTAGCAGTTCTCCGGGAGGAGGGAGGCAAGGCGCACACCCCCTACTTAGGTATATAGACTAGAGAACCGAGGCCCCGACCAACATCCCGGCGTGACCCAAGGTCGATGTGGAGGGGGGAACGGTACAGCCTGCTTCCAGGTAGGAGCCCTGCGGATATCCTGGACAGGAGTATCCTCGGAAGCAGCCACCGATGCAACGGAAGGGTAGGTAAAATGAGCACTTATCCCTCTGGGAGGCTCCATGCCCGCCCACCTATAGCAGAGACCTATGCAGGAGGTGACCCGCCTGCTCGCCGTCCGCTTGGCTGCAGGTCTGCCAGGTGCGGCTTCAGCGCAGATGACAAACAGCTGGCGAACCTCTCCCGAACTTCAGCCCTACGCTCCCTGGGTAGGCGAGCGTCAAATAGGATCCCAATGGATCCTATATACGGTCTCCGAGGCATGACTAGGGATGAACCCCGGCAGAGAAAATACCCGGCTAGGGAAAGACTCCGCCACCGCCTACGGAAGGAACTTCGGGTGGGGCGCAGGACAACCTTGTCCTTGTGGAAGGCCAGATAGGGAGATTTGAAGGAGCGCTTGGAACTCTCCCCTCCATCTGGATGGCAGAGAAGCCCCAAGAAGGTGTCCTTCCACAACAGGTGGGGGAAACTCGCACCTGTGCAAAGGTTCAAACGGCTTGCCTGTGAGCTAAGCCCATACCAGCGAAGATTCCACAGAAATGGGGATACTCTCCCCGAAGGGGAGGTGTGATCGAGGCCTGGAAAGGCGCCAAACCACCTTTTCTGCGCCACCGACTGCCTTCCGGCCCGCGCCCGGAAGACAGGGGTGACCAACAGAAGCACCCAGAGGGTCATCGGCCGAAGCCCTGGTTCAAAAGGAACGGACCGCAGATGGTCCGGAATGCTCGCTGGGGGGACGGGAGAGGGGGCCCCGGCCCTGTCCCAACATCAAATGGAGAACTCTACCATTTGAAGGCGAGCATGTTTGGCCGACTCCTGGCAGGACACCTCGAAAACGTCGAGGATCTTGCCGAAAGACCCCAGGCCTGGCCCCTAGCCGCACAGGGACCAGGCCTTTAGGTGCAGGGACTGAAGGTCCAGATGGAAAACCTTCCCCTGAAAACTGAGATCAGGACTGGGTGGGCTGGAAGCCGCCTCAGGAGCCTGGGGCTGAGACTGAAGAGAACTGGATACCAGAGCTGGCCAACCAGTCTGGGGCTACCAGCATCGCCTGCGCCTAGTCCCTCCTCGCCTTGCCCGTGGGTCAAGGGAAATGGGGGAGAGGTGTAGAAGAGGCCCGGGGTCCGCGACCTCGATGGCATCCCCTACAGCAAACCTTGCTGAGGGGGCAGGCATGAGACAGTCTCGGCCTCGTATTCTCCCTGGAGGGAAGGAGGAGAAGATCCTGTGCTACCTCCAGCAGGGAAGACCACTCCGTGAGGCGCAGCCTATGCCCGGCTTAGGGCATCAGCCAGGGTGCTGGAGGCTCCCGCCATCGAATGGCTAGGAAACCGCCTCCCAGCTGCACGAAAGACCCAATACGGAGAGCCTCCTTACGAGATGCAAGGGGCTCGTCCGAGCCTGGCAGGGTAGGTAGCACATGGTCGTGGTGTTGTCCGCCTGGACTTAAACCACTGGACCCCACACAAACAGAGCGAGCGGTGCAAGCAAGCGGACCGCCGTGAGCTCCAGCGGGTAGAAAAGACATCGGGACTACCGAGAGGACCAGAGGCAGAGCACTCTGTATTCCCCTTAATGGGCACCCCAACCCATCCGAGAAGCATCGGTCGGAACAGACCGTCGGCTCGGGGCGGACGAACAGGATGTACTCCTGCAAAAATTGGAACGGTCCAAAGGAGAGCGTTCCCTAACTCCTGAGCCGTAGTCACGAACTGGTCCGAAGGAACACAGCACTGTGACCGCTGGCTGGCCAGTCCCCACAAGGGGAACACATGGAACAAACCACGCTGGAGCCGGCCGCCGCAAGGCCCACGAGGAGCAGGAGGTCCCGGCAGGGCGCAATTGCCCGGTCAGACCTGACCAGATAAGGGAGGAAGAACCTCAACCCTGTCCGCCGGGAGCCGAGCTCGGACTCAAGAGTCGAGCCTGGTCCCGAAGAAGGATCACCCGCTAAGGCACGAGTTCCAATGTGGCTCGGAAAACAGGAGACCCGCCTGAGACCCAGAACTCTGGATCGACCCCTTCCACCTGGAAAGGGTTGAAGTCAGGCCACCATCCGGGTGGGGTTACACCCGGGCCCCTCGATGCAGCAGAAGCTGCTGGGCCGAGACCGAAGGGCCTGGCCTGGAACTCGTAAGGAGATCCCCCGCTAGGAAAAGGAGGAGTCTCCCCTGAAACGGACGGAAAGAGGAGTAAGTGTGTCCTGGAGGCCCAGGAGCGGAGCCACACGCCCATTCTATGGATGGGAAATCTAAGCCAGAGAGACCATCCAGGCGTGCAGAAGAATGGGGCGCAAGCCCCCTGTCCGTATGAGACCAGGGAAACCTGGACACGAACCCAGGGTCAGAAGGAGGATCCTCAACCTTCCTGATTACCTCTAATTAGAGGGCCAGGCAAGTCGTCTCAGCGGGCCAACGAAGAGGCTGTGGACCCTAAGATCCCCGTGGGGCAACGGCTCGAAAGGGTGGGACCTGCTCGCAAATCCGAAAAGGGCCTTCCCTTAGCACCTCCGACCCTTAGAGGTCCGGGAAGCAGACCAAGTGGAGGAGGTGCGGAGCCATCCCCCCATGGGGGAACCCAGGTAGGGGCGACGGGGCCGGGGACAGCGCCCCTAGCCCGTCACTGAGCAGGCTTGATGGAGGACGAGGCCAAGGGAGCTCTCGGGCCTTTACCTCCCCGCTTCCCTCTAGAGGAAGGCGCTGGTTTGGAGTCAGGCTGCCCAGCGCATGCCTGCTGGCCCTCGTGCTGGGCCGATCGAGCCGCAGGAACCAGGGGGCAAAGGAGCTTACGCAAAGGCTGTCAGCTGCCCTTGTCCCTCCTGGCAGGTGTGACCAAGTCTGGAGTGGCATCGGACTTCTCGGACCCCTGGAGGTGTCCCTCCACTCCAGGGCCGAAAAGGTCAGTCCCCAAGAAGGGGATGTCCGCCAACTCATGCTGGGTTTCCAAAGAGAAGGAGGATAACCTCAGCCACGCCCTGCGGCACAAGACCACTGCGGCCGCCACCGATCTGGCACAGGAGTCGCCTAGATCCAGAGCCGTCTGGAGCTGCTGCTTCGCCACCGCCCTACCCTGGTCCCGCACCCGCCGGACCATGGTCCGCAGGTCGGCCTGGAGATGAGGGAGGACCTCGTCCAGGGAGCCCAAAAGGGCGTGGGAGAAATGTGCCATCAGTGCAGCCGAGCTGGCCTGACGGAGGCCTAGGGAGGACGCAGTGTAAACCTTGCGCCCGACTTAGTCCATCCTTTTGGACTCCTTGTCAGGGGGTCTATCCACATCCCTAGCGTTTCCAGAACACTGGAAAACATCGTCGGTAACTAACCCCTCAGCCGAGGGGTGTTCCGAGAAACCGGGCAGAGAACCGACAGGGACAGAGCACTTCCTGGCCATCCTGGCCGAGGGCGCAGGGCAGGAAGTAGGCAGCCGCCAGAGCTCCAAGGCCAGGCCCACAATGGCCTCAGCCACCGGGAAGGCCTCCGAGGGTGAACCCCTTCGGTCTAGAATCTCCATAAGTGGGTAAGGGGCCCGTTTGGAAACGGGCTCGAGCTGCACACCCGGTGAATTCAAGATGAGCTGGAACAGACCCATAAGGGCGATGGGCAGTCATCCGGGATGTTCCAGGAGACCCTGGGTCCTCCCAGCTAGGGAACACAGAGGAGTCGATTTCGGGCTCCGAGGGATCTGCAAAAAGCTGCTTCAGGCCTGAGACACTCTTGGTACGCCGAGGGCGGGCGGAAGTGAGGGGAACAGATAACCTGCGGGACAGGTCATGACCCGGCCTGGGTACCACCGAGGACGGTGGGGCAGCAGGGATCGGACAAGCAACCGGCCCCGGACAGGGCACCTCGACTGCCTCGAGCGGTTGAGTCGGCCGATCGGGTGGCAGCTGCTTACTAGCTGGAGAATGAATCAGGGTCGATTGATTCCCGGACAACAACAGCTGCTGCCATATAAACTCCTCCTAACGTCAACGCCATCGGCATCGAAGCCAATCCTCATCCGAGGAGGGGGACGAGGAAGAACTGCAATACCACTTGACTCGGTGCCCCGACCAAGAACGCCAAGGTCGGCGTGAGCGGCTAGACCGAGAGGAGGACCGAGACTGAGACCCGAATCCTCGGGGGAACCAAGGGCAGGCCTGGGAAGGAGCGGGGCGCGCCCGCTCCTCCCTCAGCTTGGAAGAAAGGGCCGAGGTCCGTGGACCCAAAGGTGCAGGCAGAACCTCAGCCTCCACCGGGGGAACCGGCGAAAGGGGTGGAGGCTCTAGCAGAAGACAGCCCAAATGACGGGTCGAGAGACTCGACGTCGACAGGAGTCCTGGCTGGCTGACCTGACGGGGACACCGTGAGGCCAGTGGCCAGAGCCGCATCCTCGACCGAAGTTGAACGTCGGCCGGCAGGGGAAGGGGAACTCTCCCGCTCCCTCCAGCGTCGACGAAGGGACTTAGCCTGCGACTCCTTGGACTTGGGCCGAGAGGCAGGTCCCAAGGTCCCTCTCCCTTCGAGGAAAGGGACTGGCGAAGCTCCATGAACGAAGCTGCATGAGGAGAATTTAAGGAGAGCGGGACGAGTGCCGCGACCGAGGAAGAGGAAGGGGCAGCCACCCCTTCCCCGGAGGAAAAAAGATCGAGCTGGTCAGCTGAGACAGCCGACGCGGACACTGCCCGACGAGTCTCCGAGGAATTTTCCAGAGCGGGAAAAATTTCCGGTCGCCCGAGACTCGAACGGGCCGCGCGATCCTCCAGAGAGCTGGCCGAAAGGGCACAACAAAAATCGCAAAGCTGAGGATCATGATCCAAGTCAAGGCAGTAAACGCATGTGGAGTGTGGGTCTTTTCTGGAGGAATTAGCCGGGCGCCTCCCAGAGCCAGAAAAAGAATGAGCCATCGCCGCAGCGAAGAAGAAGAAGAAGATCGAAGTTTCAGAAAACTTTCAATTGATTTCGAAGACCGAAATTTCCAGGAACCAGTCGAAAATGCAGAGCGCTAAGGAGGGAACCTGAGCTTCCAAGCGGTAAGGAAGATCTGGCGTCATGGGGCGGAGTCGAGAGTTTTACCACCCGGGTAGGTGGGAGAAGCCAGCTTGAAGACCTTCCAGCAAGATTTAAAGCGGCAAGGAACCTGCCAATAAGTGTGGATGAACAACATATCCATGTCCCTAGAAATGTTCTATGTTCCTGAGTGCTCACTTCTTCTGTTCTGTGTATTCAATTTGAGGGCTGCACCTCACGTTGTGAGCACCCACTCGTGGTACTGCACTGTCTGACTTTTGGAATGTCTTGACTTTGCTGTGCGACAGCTGCATACGGAAGGCTTTGAATCTGTTCAGAAAAATGCTTATTTTCCAGAGTGCTGGAACAGGACAGTAATTGCTACTGCAACATGTGTAATTCTCACATGTCTATATCCAGGAAGACTACATTTGAAACTCTGAATTTATGAGTGTGACAGCGTGACTTCCTCTCAAAAAGGAAAGCTGCATCAATTATGTATGCAGGGAGTTCAGGGGAGAATGCTATGGCAGAGTTCAATTGGGAAAAGACTGAATCGTGGTCTGCAAAACACAGCAAGGCATTTGAGAGCCTAAAGTAAAATGAAGGCGCTGCATGCATATCAGGTGATGTTAAAACAACTTTTTCCAAACTTGAGAGATTACTAAAAAAAGAACTGGACTTAATATATTTAACATAATTACTCTAGAAGCAATACCTTGTTAAAGAACAGGCACCACGAGGGCTCAGAGTTACCGTATCACCATCTTCTGGCTTAGAATCGTTTATATTTAAGGAGGAGTGGATAGCTGCTGCTGCATTGTGTTCCAAAAAGTTTATCGAATTAATTATTAAAGAAGACACTAAAAAACATTAAGAGTTAAGCAAGGACATAGATTTGGCGAAAAAAAAAACTTCTAGTGTTTAAAGACACAGCTGCTTTTAAAGAACTTGAAACTCACATGAAAGAAAAAATAAATACGATGCCGAATTTATGGCGAAAAAAACAGAAAAAATTAACACCAGACCAGGAATATTTCGATAACGACAGGATATTTGTATGGAGAAGAAGAGGAAGTTATCAAAGCAGGAGTAGGAGTCGATCCAGAGTTCCTTTTTCAACAAATTACGAGGATACTACCAGAGGTAGAGAAAGAAGTCCTTTTTTAGACAAATGAGGGGAAACAGAAGAAGAAATAGGAGAACAAGAAGATGGACAAGAGGAGGAAAACACCTTGCAACAAGAAAAACGCAAAACCAGAGGGAGTGGGAGGGGCAAGAGTTCCAAATAATCAATTTATCAAACAAGGGTATTGACAGAAGCTGAAACTAGAGTATTGAAACATGGATTATCCTTTGTGCCCACACCACAACTTAATCACTTTCAGGTTCAAAAGGATTTATATTAAACTTTTTCAAAAAATTAAGCTGAAAGCATTTTTCAGTAAAAAAATCAGAAGTGGATCAGCAACTAGGAACAATGGGCTTTATTAGAAACAGAGGGACTTTAACACATAGTGGAATCATCAGATGCACAGAGTGAAATACTTGAACCTATGGAGGACACTGACTTTATTCTGAATGAAACTGAGCAGGACAACATGAGGTCATCTGGTTCTAATCCCCCCGATGTAAGTAATCTTGATATTGAAAATCAGAGGAAAATACTGTTTTCTTCTGTCTCTGAATTTTTACCACGTTTTTAATCCTGCCATTTCAGCATTTGAGAATATGGTGTTGAAAGAGGTGAATGAAGTATTACAGAGGGCAGGTCAGCCAAGAAATAAAAATCTCACACAAAATGAATTAGTGGCTCTGAAAGTATTAGATACCGATACTGCTGTTGTGATTAAACCAGCAGATAAGGGAGGGAATACTGTTGTACTGGGTAGAGATCATTATATATCCATTGTCTCAAGAATGCTTAATGACACTACAAGTTACAGTCAACTTAATAGTAATCCCATGTTATCAGTTCAGAGTAGAACTAAACCAACTGCTCTAGGAGGCAGCACATACAGGAGATATCAGTGAGAGAGAGAGAGAGAACTGAAATTTATATGGTGTGAAAATTCTATAGTCCCCAGCTACTACATTCTACCTAAAGGTACATAAGAATATGAGAGACCCCCCAGGGAGACCAATTATATCCTCAAAAGGGTCATTCACTGAAAAATTAGGCCAAGTTGTGGACTCTTTTTTGCAACAAGAGGTTACAAAATTAAAAGCAGACACTAAAGACACTACACGTCATTTCTAAATTAGCCAAATTGAGATGGAAAGAAACAATGACATGGGTTACAACAGATGCTGAATCTCTGTATACCCGGATTCAGCACACTCAAGGGATTAGCGCTAGCCAATATTTCTTGAGAAAGAGGTCAATAATACGAACATACGAAATTTGCCAGCAGATAAAGGCCTAGAGGTCTATCAAGTCTGCTTGAATGTGCAGCTAGCACCCCTTATTCTGCAGCTGCTCCTCCCTTCCACCTTTCCCCTTCATTAACCCTCCCCCCTTGTCCTGTCCCATCCTTGTTTGAAGCAGTCCACTGTTCTACTGCATACCACTTCAGCAGGTAACGCATTCCACCCAGCCACCACCCTCTGTAAAAAGTGTCTCCTCATCTCCTCCTGAACCTTCCTCACTCCAGTCTCATATCATGGCCCCAGGTGGCTCTCCCTCCTTACTTTGAACAGCCCCTCTGTACCTGTCTTGTTTATTCCTTTCATGTATTTAAAGGTTTCAATCATGTCACCCCTGTCTCTCCTCTCCAGTGAGTACATGTTCAACTCCTTCAACCTCCTCTCGTGTGATAAGTCCCCAGCCCCTTGATCATCTTTGTTGCTCTGCGCTGCACCCCCTCCAGTAACTTAATGTCCCTCTTCAGATACGGGACGCCAGTACTGCACGCAGTACTCCAGGTGTGGTCTAACTAATGACCCTATACAGTGGCAGAGTCACCTCTTCCTCCTCGAGGATATAGCCCTTGCAATACAACCCAGCATTTTGTTGGCCTTGCAGCTGCTTTCCTACATTGTGCGAGTTGTTCATTGACCTGTAATGAGCACACCCAGATCTTTCTCCTCCTCTGTCTGGGCTAGATGCACCTCCTAGCTGGTAACTCCTCTGGGTTCTTCATCCCAAAATGCAGCACCTTGCACTTTTTGGCATTAAAGCCCAGTTGCCGGGTGTCTGACCAGGTTTCAAGCTTTGCCAGATCATCCTATAACCCCTGCCATCCCCTAGGTCATCCACCACCGCTACTTACCTGGTATCATCAGCAAACAGACTGATTTGCTTTTGATGTCCCATGATATGTCTGCAATGAATATCCCAAACAACACTGGTCCCAACACTGAGCCCTGTGGAACAACGTCATCACTGCCCTTGGGTGTGAGAGCTCCCCACCCACCACCACCCTCTGTTGCCTTCCCTGAAGCCAGTTTCCTACCCATCTCACCAGCTTTGCACCCGCCCCTGTGCCTACTAACTTCCTTCCCAGCCTTCCATGTGGCACTGAGTCGAATGCCTTGCTGAAGTCCAGATACAGGACATCCACTGCATGGCCCCTGTCCAGTTGCCTAGTTACCCAATCATAGAACTCGACCAGGTTGGTTTGGCAGGATCTGCCACATATGAAGCCATGCTGTCTGCTGTCCTGTAGTCCTTTGGCCTCTAGGAGGGCCATCAGCCTCTCCTTCAGGACAGTCTCCATTAGCTCACCCACAATGGATGTGAGGCTCACTGGTCTGTAGTTTCTCGGTTCATCCTTGGGGCCACTCTTGTGGAGGGGCACCACATGAACCATCCTCCAGTCCTGAGGTACACACCCCGAATGTAGTGAGGCATTAAACAGGTCTGCCAAAGGTCCTGCAAGGACCTCTGCCAGCTCCTTCAGTACCCTGGGTGGATGCCATCTGGGCCTGGCACCTTGTCCACCCTCAGTGCCTTCAAACCCTCTCGAACTCTGCTCTCCATGATTTCCCCATCTGTCACCACTTCCCACCCTGCTTCTGCCATTTCTCCCACCTTGGGTGTCACCCCTCTCTTCTCTTTAGTAAATACTGAGCAGAAGTACTCATTTAGTGCTTCCGCCTTATCGCACCCTGTTTCCACCCAACCCCCCTTCCTAATCCTTGCTATGTGGTCCTTGTCCTGTTTCTCCTGATGTACTTAAAGAAGTCCTCCCCTTCTTAATGCCTTCTGCCAGCCTGAGTTCTGTAGATGCTTTGGCTCCCCTACTGCCCTTGTCACCTCCTTTGATTCTGTCAAGTACCTCCCTGTCCTCCCCTCCGCTTTCTTGTACTTCCTAAAGGCAGCTCTTTTCCTCCTTACCTTTTCCATGACCTCCTTGCTCAACCAGATCGGTTTCTTAGCCCTAGCCTTCTTGCTCTGGGCTTTGCAGCAGGTTTTGGTTGCCTCCACTATCCCCAGCTTTATGAGCTCCCACCTCTGGTTAGTGTCCATACTAGATTGAATTCTGGCCAGGTACCCTTTTACCACTTCCCCCATCCTCCCAAAGTCGGCCCTCCTGAAGTCCAGCACTACTGTGCCAGATTCCACTCCTTCCTTGCCCATATCCAATGTGAGCCATACTGAGTGGTGGTCACTCCCTGACAGCGGTTCCTCCACTGTAAGTTCTCTCCCAAAGTCCCCATTTGCCAGCACAAGGTCAAGGGTATTCCCTATCCTGGCTGGTTCATTGACCATTTGCAGCAGGAAGCTGTCCTGCAAGGCATCCAGCAGTACCTGCTCCCTTCTGTTCCTGGTTGTTGGGTGCTCCAGTCCACTCCTGACATGTTGAAGTCCCCACAATCACCACACTACCCTTCTCGCAGGTCCTCCTGATCTGTTCCGCTAGTTCCCTGTCTAACTCCTCCGGCCTGAGATGGTGGCCTGTACACCACTCCCATTCTAAGAATCCTATTCTTGGAATCCTGGATTTGCATCCAAAGTGACTCCGTACTACCCTCCTCCCTTCCTCCCTTACACACTTCAGTCCTTCCTTCATATAGTGCCACCCCTCTCCTTCCCAATCACCCTGTCCCTACGAATAACCTGTACCTCTGGTACAGACAGGTCTCCAGTCATTGTATTGGGTGGCCCATGTTTCCGTGATGGATGCAATGTCCACCTCTCCCTCTGCCATGAGAACCTGTAACTCTGCGGTTTTCCTCCCAAGGCTCCTAGCATTAAGGATAACCACCTTCCACCCTTTCCCCTCCCATCCTGCCCTCCTTTCCTAGCATCACCAACAGTACTTGCCATTTGTCCTTTGTCACTGTTATGAGGGGTAAGCTCATATGGTTTCCCAACCTGTGGTCTCTGCATATCTCTTCCCAATTGCCACCCCCCACTCCTAGTTTAAATTCCCAACTTCCTCTATGTACTCCTCCATCCTCTGTTTCAACACTTTCTTTCCCTCCTCACTCAAGTGTAGTCTGTCCTTGGCATAGAGACTACTGACCTCCCAGGTCCCTCCCACCCCCAACAGCCCATACCCTTTAGCACAACACCAGGTTCTTAGCCATCCGTTAAATTCCTCTATTCTCAGCTTTCTTGTTGTGCTTGCCTTTGGCACTGGAAGTATCTCTGAAAAAGTTACTGATCTTCCTGCCCCTCACATAATTGTGCTGGTTCCTCAAACCTCCTCTGGACTGTATCTACTGTCTTGTCAGCCAGGTCGTTTGTCCCAAGATGTATAATTAAATGAGGCTTGTCCCTACCCTTCTAGCATGTTCAGAACAGACTGTCCCACCCTTTCGCTGTCATTCCTGGCATGGCCTCTACCCAAATGCGACTGTGCCTCTCCCCCTTGCTACCCCACCTAACTCCTCTTAGTATTGAGTCCCCCAGCACTAAGATTCCACCTCTCTTACTCCCTGCTTGCTTCCATTCATCTCCCTCTCTCATTTCCAGCTCCTCTTCTTCCTCCTGCACATTATATCCCCCTTTTACCCCTGTTGCAATTCTCCCAGCAGAACTTCCCCCCGCTCCAGTTTGGTCCAGGCATTTATCAATTACTCCTCTAATTTCATCATTTCCCTCCTCCACCTTCTTCCTCTCTAGCAGTGCACAACTATTTTCTGAAGCCTCTTCACAAATGCCCGCTCCCTCTCTCTTCATAGTAACCTGTTCACTCCTTTCCACTCCATGACTTTTGCCACTTCTTCGCCTCCCCTCACAAGTCCCTATCTCCTCTTTCCATTTGTCTTTTGTCTCCTGACCTGGTTTCCCAGGCAACTGTTCTTCCTGGCCTGGGCCCCTTTGTCTCTGCTTCCTTTCTTCTGACCCTCTCCTCACCACTGTTGGCTTAAATCACCCTCCTTCATCTCCCCTTCTTCCTCCCTCCAGTACTGGGCTAAACCCACCCCCAATCTGCCTTGCCTGTTTTAGTTCCTCCTGCAGACCCTCAATCTCCTTTCTAAGTTTCTCTATGTAGTTGCACACTAAACATCCTCCCACACTCCAGCCAATTTTTAGAAAGATTGGTGCACTGCAGTTGTTGCAGCCTACCACCCTACCCATTGCTGTCGTTGCCCACCAGCGACCCCCCACCCTTCCAGATGCAGGATACCAAACACTCCGCCAAGTCTCCCCTCTCCCTCCTCTATCAGTGCAAAACATTTTCTTTATTTCCCTTACCTCCTTTGTTGCACACGTTTAGATATATTGAGCAACTGCTTTTTATATTCCTATCCTTCCTATCCACTCTCAAAAACAGACTTTAAGTAGCCATTGCACAACCTTCTTCAAACTCCTACTCCTCCTTTTCCCAATGCAATATCATTGCGAAGAAGTAATAATGAAAGCTCCTAGATTTGCATTTACTTCCCTTCCACTGAGAGAGCAGTCACCTCTTCACTTGCTGCTGTTCCTTTCCTGGTATGCCCCTCCTACTCCACACCCCTTACTATACCCAGTGTTTAGCTCCTGTCAATCAGATTTAACAGGGCATATAATCAAGAGTTGGGGAAGGGGGGGAAAATTTGCAGCAACCAAAGACAGCAAAGAATACACCACCACTACGTTTTAAATCCTCAACAGTCCAAAACAATTCTAAGTAAAGACAACAAAGAAAGCACAGTGTCACCAAAAGCCCACAATCCAAGTCTAAAAGAAAAACAGCAATTACCAGTTACTGGAAAGCACTGAATTGAATATGCTTCCTTCCCCTTCTGGCTTCTATAACATTCAAAAATACATACATTTCTATATCAGCTCTTTACCCTTACCATCAAAAGGTAACTACAATCACAATAATCTACCTTCTACTAATGACAGCGTACCAGTGGATTTTATTCTGGAGACTATTCAATTTATTCTTACACATAATCACTTTGAATTTTGGGGTGAAAACTACCTTCAAATGTGTGGTACAGCAATGGGAGCCTCTATGGCACCATCAAATGCTAACCTCTTTTTGGGTAAATGGGAAAAATTAACAGTTTTTCAGTAAGTAAACCCATTTTTAAGTAGAAGTGTGTTTTGGACACGCTTTATTGATGACATTGTATGTGTGTGGGACAGTGAGGTGTCAGAAATACAACAATTTGTGGAATGGCTGAATACTAATGAGATCAATATGCATTTTGTTCACAAATCTGATCCAAACAAAATTGAATTTTTGGATTTGGAAATTTTGAAACCTCTCGAAACTAATGGCGACATCATAACCAGATGTTACAGAAAACCAACTGCCACCAGTGTACTTAAAGCTGACAGTGCCCACCCCAAGAATTTGAAGGAGCCCATTCCATATGGACAATTTCTGCGCCTGAGAAGAAACTGCTCTGAGGAGAGAGATTTTCTTATACAAGCAGAACTTAGACAGCACTTCATAAATAGGGGGTATCAGGAAGAACTATTGCTATCATAGATTGGTAAAGCTCTTACGAAAGACAGAAAGGACCTGTTAAGAAAGACATTGATTACATCCCCCCCCCATTACAGATTTCCTGTAACTTTTGTCACTGGATTTAATAGCTGGCAGGACAATTAGGCAATACTGTACACAGAAATTGGCATCTTTCGGGAATGAGCATGGGTCGCTGGGGGTCGGCCGGGGCAGAGAAGGATAGGGCGCCCGATGGCTGCTCTCCTTCTCCGGGGGGTTCACTGCAGACTCCCGCTGCAATGCCGCCACCTAGGGGAGCCCAGGTGGATGGCGCGGTATGGTAGAGAGCAGTAAGGGTATTAGGCGGATGTTGGCAGAGGGGCGGAGCAGGTGGTATGTCTCAGCGTGCCTCCTAGCTCATAGCCCCTCACTGCACGCAGACGTCGGGGAAGGAAACCGGAAAAACACCTCGGTCTCTCCTAGGTGACGACACCTCTCTGGGGATTCCTCCGGGCTCATCGGGCAGACTCCGCTGTGCCAGCTCTACACACAGGTATACAGTATATTGGTTTGGAGAGGTAAGCATGGGGGATATGATGTGTATGTAGAACCATGGGCAGACAATGATGGGATTGGGAGGAGTCCACAGAGAGAGGATGTCTGAAAGAGTGGAGGAAGGCGGCAGAATGGGAGCATAAAAATACAAGTAAAAAAAAAAAAAAGAAGTTGGAATCTGCTACATACTGACCCCAATTTGGGGAGGGCAGTGGGTGAGAAGCCAAGAATTACTTACTCTAGGGGGGAAAACCTTAAAGACAAGCTAGTATACAGTAGACAGGCAGAACCACCAAGAAGTATGTGGCTGGATACTAAACCAGTAGGAAATTTTAAATGCCAGAGATGTAACATATGTAGTTATCATATGGTGGGAACAAAATTCACACATCCGCATACAGGTGATGAATATGAAATCAAGGATTTTATTAATTGTGATACTGCAGTTGTGTCTATTTGCCGTGGTGTGACTATAACCATATGTACATAAGACGCACCACAAGAACCTTGAAGGTTAGGGTACAAGAACATGTGAGAAATATAATAAATCGAAGGATAGATACTCCTGTGGGAGAACACTTCTTAAAGATACATAGCTCTGACCCTCAAGGAAGAAGGAAACCGCTTTGGTTCTCAAATACAGTAGCAGAAAAGGTCAAAGCCAAAAGGCTGGCCTTCAGGAAATATAAGGGAGGCATACCAAACTGCCCTAAGGGAAGCAGGGAAGGCAGTAAGGCAGGCAAAGTTCCAAACTGAGGAAACACTAGCACGAGCAGTAAAAGGCGGCGACAAGACTTTCTATAGATACATTAGTGAAAGGAGAAAGTCCAGAGGGGGTATTGCTAAGCTCAATGGAGAAAAGGGGGCATGTGAGGAGGACCACCCTGTAAAAGCATCTATCCTAATTAGATACTTTTGCTCAGTATTTACTGAAGAGAAGGTAAGGCAGGGCCCACAGCTCAGCACCATGGACATGGGGGAAGGGAGGTGAGCACTACTCCCTTCACAAAAGAAAGGGTCCTACAAGAGCTCGCTAAGCTCAGGGTGGATAAGGCAATGGGATCTGATGGCATACATCCCAGGGTACTTAAGGAGCTAAGGGTGAAACTAGCAGAGCCATTAGCACAACTATTTAGTGAGTCTCTGAGCACAGGAGAGGTCCCAGAAGACTGGAGAAGGGCTCATGTGACCCCGCTCCACAAGAGTGGTAGCAGGGAGGAGGCAGGGAACTACAGACCAGTCAGTCTTACCTCAGTAGTGGGCAAGATTATGGAGGCACTCCTTAAGGAAAGGATAGTGCAACACCTGGAATCCATAGGGGCACAGGATCCAAGACAGCAAGGGTTTACAAAAGGAAGGTCATTTCAAACTAATCTCAGATTTCTTTGACTGGGTAACCAGAGTGGTGGACCAAGGGGGAGCAGTTGATGTCGCCTACCCTGACTTCAGCAAAGCTTCGGACACTGTTCCACACAGAAGATTGATAAATAAGCTGGGTAGGCTCAGGTTGGGTGGGTCAGAAGTTGGTCAACTGGGTGGCAAACTGGTTGACGGGCAGAAAACAGGGTGTGGTGGTAAATGGTATACAGTCAGAAGAGATGCAAGTCACAAGTGGGGTACCTCAGGGATCCGTCCTGGGCCAGTCCTCTTCAATATCTTCATTAGTGACCTTGCAGATGGACTAGAGGGTTAAGGCTTGTCTGTTTGCAGATGACATCAAGATCTGCAACAGAGTAGATGATCCAGATGGGGTGGGCAGAATGAGAAGAGATCTGGATAAACTAGCAAAATGGTCAGAAGAGTGGCAACTGGGATTTAATGCAAAGGAAGTGCAAGATCATGCACATAGGAAGAGAAACCCTGAAGCCACCTACAGGCTGGGAGGGGAGTTGCTGGCAGTCACAAAGGAAGAAAGAGACTTGGGCATCATCATCATCGATGATCTGAAATCATCCAAGCAGACCTCTAAAGTAGTAGGTAAGGCTGGGGGGGGGTGTTAGGGTGTATTAGTAGGGGTATCACAAGTCATGAGAGGGAGGTAATAATCCCTCTTTACAAGACACTGGTTAGGCCCCATCTGGAGTACTGTGTGCAGTACTGGAGGCCACACCTTCACAAGGACATTAACCAAATTGAGGCAGTCCAGAGAAGGGCAACCAAAATGGTGCAGGGACTGCATCAGAAGACATACAAGGACAGATTAACGGAGCTCAATATGTATACCCTTGAGCAAAGGAGGGACAGAGGTGATATGATCGAGACATTCAAACACCTTAAAGGCATTAACAAGGTGAAAGAGTCTAACATGTTTAAATATAAGAAAATAGCAGTACAAGAGAACACAGAATAAGATTAGAGGGAGGCCGATTAAGGGGGAATGTGAGGAAAGAAAAAATTACTCACCTTGGTAATGTTTCTTCTAATGGAGTCTTGCTGTATTCTGACTATGTGCAGTGATCTCCAACCTTTGAACTGCCCCGGAGAGGAAAGAGTTAATTTTCCATGCAAAGCATTCGAACGCTGAGCTCGAGTTCGGTTGAGCCTCTGTCTGCTGTTGTTTGAACCCCAACCGCCAGATCTTTACGAGCTGTACTCACTGGGCGTCCTGTGTGGAAACTGTAAACTCACACTAGCCAACTGGCAACTAAATTTAATAAAAAGGGTTTTTTGGTTTCAAAGCAAAGACTCAAGTCAGGAAACCCAAAAACAAAACACAACACACACACCAAAAATTAAAGAGGGTGAGAAAGGAGGCACCCCTAGGTGCCAACACTAGCCCTGCCCACCACGATCCCAAAACCAGGTTCTGAGAGGGAGGCGGGAATAGAATACAGCAAGACTCATTAGAAGAAACAACATTACTAAGGTGAGTAATTTTTCTTCAAACAACATGAAGTCTTGCTGTATTCGACTATGTGCAGACTACTGCAGCCTCCATGGAGGAGGGAAGAACCTACTTTGGGAACAGGCTCTGAAGTACTGCTGTGCCAAACCGAGCATCACTCCTAGCCAGGATATCCAGAGTGTAATGCTTGATAAAAGTATGGACTGTTTTCCAGGTAGCTGCTTGACATATCTCTAAGATAGGAATATCCCTGGCAGCAGCCAGGGAAGCAGCTATACCTCTAGTAGAGTGAGCCCTCAGGCCTGAGGGTGGAGTCCTACCCAATTTTTATAGCAGAACTGTATACAAGAGACAATCCACCTGGCAACAGATCTTTTAGTGGCAGGTTTTCCCTTACCAACCTCACCACAAGTGAGGAACAATTGGAGAGAGTCAAACCTGTGACCCTTGGTGCGCTCTATGTAGTAGCTAAGGGCCCTTTTCATGTCCAGGCTGTGCAGCCTCCTCTCTCCAGAGGAGGAATGGTCAGTGAAGAAAACAGGAAGAGAGACTGGTTAAGGTGGAAATCTGAGACCACCTTAGGCAAAAACTTCCTATTAGTTCTTAGGACCTTATCTCTATGAAAAGAGATAAAATCAGGCTCCACTGACAGGGCCTGTAACCCATTGATGTGTCTGGCAGAAGTAATGGCTACCAAGAACACAGTTTTCTAAGTCAAGTACTTAAGCTCTGCTGAGGACAAAGGCTCAAAAGGGGGTTGCATGAGCTGAGCAATGCAAACATTTAAGTCCCAAGCAGGAGCAGGATCCCTGAAGGGAGGACTGGTGTGCAACAATCCCTTGAAGAATTTACAAAATACAATTGAGACAGGTGTAGGTCAGCAAACTCTAACTCCTCATGAGCTGAAAGGGAAGAGGGCTTACCTACTGACAAAAAAGCAGAAACAGCTGCTAAATGTACTCTGAATGTAGCTGGTCTTAGCGCCAAGCTATTGAGATGAACCACACAGTCCAGAACTGTAGGCAACCCAGCAGACTCTGGAGAAATATGCTTACCAGAACACCAAATAGTGAACCTTTTCCATTGGGAATTGTAAGTCTTTCTGGTGGAAGGCTTTCGAGAAGCCTTTAGAATATCCAGAACACCTTGAGAGAGATGCAGATCAGCAAACTCTAACTCTTCAAGAGCCAGGCCTTGAGATAGAGAGATTTGAGATTTGGATACCAAACTCTCCCCTGAGAGGATGTCAACAGGTTGTAATTCCTGGGAACAGACGGGGGAAGGTGGACTGCTAAGGACAGCAACAGTGGGTACCAGGGCTGCCTGGCCCAGTCTGGAGCAATCAGAATCACTTTGCAGGGTTGAGACCTGATGCTGACTAGTACCTTGAACAGGAGAGGGAAGGGGGAAAAGCATACAAAAACTTCCCTTCCCAATTGAGAGCTAGAGCATCCAGGGGGACTGAGACCAATACTGGGGGTCTGCAGCAAAAAAGGGGAAGTTGGTGATTGTCTGGGGCTGCAAAAAGATCTATATGTGGAGTGCTCCTTCTGGGAAAAAATCACCTTCAAAACTAGGGGATCTAGGGACCATTTGTGATGGCCCGGAGATATCCTGCTGAGAGCATCTGCCAGGACATTGTCCTTCCCTGGGAGGTGCACTGCTATCAGAGAGGTTTGTAGGGAATAGGCCAGAGACCACAACTTCATTGCTTCTGTGCACAACTTGGTGGATCTCCAGAGAAACCTACAGACTGATTTTACCAGGGTACAGGAGTGGTTCGCCAAGTCTCAATTAATAATAAATGTAAATAAGACTAAGTTGATGTTTTTTGGAGCTGATAGACAACATAGATATTCTGATGTACAGATCACATCTCTGAATCAAACCAAAATAGAACAAGTTGCAAACTACTGTTATTTGGGAGTTAATATTGACTCTTTATTGACTTTCAAAAGTCATATTGAGTCTGTTATTATCAAACACATAAAAGTTAGGTGCTTTAAAGAGAACTACAAAAAGTTTGAGATTACAGGACAGGAAACTGATTGCAGAACAGCTTATACTCCCCGTGATTAAATATGGAGATGTTATATACAGAGCTGCAACTAAACAACTTTTGAGTAAATTAGATAAGTTACAGTATAGGGTAGCTAGATATGTCCTACGTTGTAATTTTAGGACTCATCATTGTGACCTTTTAATTAAGCTAAATTGGTTGTCTCTTGATTTGGAATATAGGAACAATTGGTCCTTATTTATTTATAAATATAGGACAATTTATTTAAAACACAATATAGCTAAAATATTAGCAGATAAAAATCCGGCCCTCAGAAGACATTCAGTCAGAACTTTGTACCAAAACGGAATTGATCCAGATAAGCGAAAAAATCAATTTGGGGACAGAACACTAGTATCACAAGCATCAGCATGTTGGAATACACCCCTCCTTCACTGCATTCTGTGAAACCGTTAAAATTTCTTAAGGGGTTAAAGATGTATCAGGTTCTTTTATGTACATGTATGTGATACTGTTGTTGTCCTATAACTTTGTTGTTATGTGTAGTGTGTGTGTGTTATTATTTAAAGTATGTATTTGACTGTTTGTCTATAATTGGTGTGATTGTGTGAAACTTGGAAATTTTGCACAGGACTGTCTTGAAAACTGGATAGTATTATCCAAACGACATGTACTTTTCCTGTATAAAAATAACGTTTTTTACTACTACTACTACTACTACAAGGCCATGGACCGAGTGCCTCCTTGCTTGTTGATGTACCACATTGTGGGGGTATTGTCTGTTCTGATCTGGACTACTTTGTTCTGAACAGTCTTGGAAAAAACTTGCAGTGCCAGAAACACCGCTCTGAGTTCCAAGAGATTGATGTGAAGCAGAGATTCCTGAGGTGACCACAGCCCTTGGGTGGTCAGATCCCCCAAGTGGGCTCCCCAGCCCAAGAGGGAGGCATCTGTGGTAAGGATCAGAGAATGAGATTGAGTGACAAAAGGAACTCCTTGCCTTAGATTGTCCTGATCCTGCCACCATTGGAAGGCCTGGATCAGGGATCGAATCACAGGGACTAGTTTGGTCAGAGAATCCTTTCTCTGGGACCAGAAGACTTTTAAGTGGAACTGAATGTCCCTCATCTGAAACCCTCTCCCTGGACCACTGCCGTAGAGGCTGCCATGTGGCCCAGGAGCAGCAGGAAATGCCTTGCTGGTCGAGACACCTGAAGGGTGAATGAAGAGGCCAGTTTCATAAGGGTCCTTGCCCTGTCCAGGGGGAAGGAAGGCTCTTGCCCTCATTGTATCCAGTTCTGCCCCTATAAAGGTGAGGAGCTGTACTGGCTCCAGAACTGACTTTGAAAGATTTAGGAGGAATCCTAAGGAAGTGAGCAGTTGCTGAGTTATCTGGAGATGTGACTTGACTTGGTCTGGCTGATATTAGGCCAAAGGGCATTGCTCTGAACTGATAGTGGCCTGAGGGCAACTCGAACCTGAGGTACTTTCTGTGGGAGCACCTGATGGGAATGTGAAAATAGGCATCCTTGAGGTCCAAGGAGACTAGCCAGTCCCGTGGCCTCAGAGAGGGCAGAATTATTCCCAGTCTCACCATTTTGAATTTTGGCTTTAAAAGGTGCTTGTTTAAATATCTTAGATCCAGGATGGCCCCCCATTCTCCTGTCTTTTTTGGGAGTTAGGAAGTACCTGGAGTACAATCCTTTTCCCCTGTGTAAGGGTGGAACCCTTTCTAGGGCTCCAAGAGCCAAGAGGGAAGAGACCTCTGCCTCTAGGGCAAGGGCCTCTGAAGGATTTGCAGGAGGAAAGGATCTGGTTCTCATCTTGGGAAATTTTTTCAAGCTGAGAACCAGTCCCTGGCTTACTACTTCCAGGACCCACTTGTCAGATGTTAAAGACTTCCAGTCCTGGACAAAGTAAGCCAGCCTGCCCCCTACAGGTAGTGGAGAATCAGCCTGGGCAAACCCATCAGGGTGCCTGCTTGGCAGGGGCTTTAGGCTGAGGGGTGGAAGCAGGCCTGCTCATACCCCGGCTGCCTCTCCCTCTAAAGAACCCCCTCTGAGCAAAGGCAGAAGAGGAGGCCTGCTTGGTAAAAGGTTCATGAAAAGGCCTGCCCTTGCCCCTGAATGCTGCTCTGGGGAGTGGCTTGCCTTTCTTGGCCTGAACACTCCTGTAGGTGGTCCTGTACTCACCCATTTTCTTCATGTAGTTCTCTGCTCCCAAACAGAGAATTACCAATTACAGGAAAATCCATGGCCTTAGTCTGGGTATCCTATGACAGGCTAGTACATCTGAGCCAAGCCATTCTTCGAAGGGCCACAGATGTAGCCATGACTCTAGATGAAACATCACTGGAGTCCACAGCTGCATGAAATTGCACCTTGGATGCCTCAATCCCATCTGCAGCCACCCGCTCCAGCTCCTTGGCAAGCTGGTCAGGGACCTGTTTAGCTAGAGCCATCACAGTGTACCACCTGGACTTCTGGTATCTAGCTGTGTAGGCCATATAATTAGCCTGCCTGAGTCCCAAAGATGCTGCCATGTACTGTTTCTTTGCCATGGCATCAATCCTTCTGGAGTCCTTATCTGGGGGTGTGAAGCCAAAGGTATATTTGCCTTATCACAGGCAGCAGCCTGCACTACCCCAACATGGCTGCATTGTTGGGAAAGGAACTCCGTATCTGAGCCTGAAAGGGTATACCTCTTGTCCATTCTTCTGTCCACAGGAGGTATGGAAGAAAAAATTACTCACCTTAGTAATGTTTCTTCTAATGGAGTCTTGCTATATTATGACATATGCAGTATAACCCCAGGTTAGAACTGCTCCGGAGGTGAAAGAGTTAACTTTCCATGCAGGGTATGGAATCTTGAGCGCGAGCTCGGTTGAACACTCTGTCTGTTGAAGCTCAAACTTAAATTGTCAGATCTTTACGAGCAAAAACTCACTAAGGTTCTGTGTGGAAGCCGTAAACCTACACTAGCCACTGGCTACTAACTACAAAACATTCCTTTTGTTCTTGATCCCAAAGCAAAGACTCAAGTCGGGATTCAAGAAAGAAAAATTAAGTATAACACCTAACACCCAGAAGGGTGAAAATAAAGTGGGCATCAGTGAAGTGCTAACATTGCACCTGCCCACCCACATCCCAAAATAGAGGTTCTGAGAGGAGCAGGCTGGGGGGAGGTCATAATATAGCAAGACTCCATTAGAAGAAACAACATTACTAAGGTGAGTAATTTTTTCTTCAAACAACATCAAGTCTTGCTATATTATGACATATGCAGATTACACAGCAGTACCTCTATGGAGGAGGGACAGAACCTACTTGGGAAATAGGCTCTGAACCACAGCTGTGCCAAATTGAGCATCACTCCTAGCCTGGATATCCAAGGAGTAATGCTTAGTAAAAGTGTGAACTGTTTTCCAGGTAGCTGCTTGACATATCTCTAGGATAGGAATGTCCCTGGCAGCAGCCAGAGACGCAGCTGTACCTCTGGTAGAGTGAGCCTCAGGCCTGAGGGAGGAACCCACCCAGTTTTTCATAACAGAATTGGATACAAGAGACAATCCACCTGGCAATGGATATTTTAGTGGCAGGTTTCCCTTTACCAACCTCACCATAAGTGAGGAACAAATGGAGGGATTCGAACCTGTGACCCTTGGTACGCTCTATATAGTAACTAAGGGCCTTGACATCTAAACTGTGTAACCTCCTCTCACCAGGAGGAGGAATGGTCAGTGAAGTACACAGGAAGAGACATGGATTGATTAAGGTGAAAGTCTGAAACCACCTTAGGCAAAAACTTCCTGTTACTCCTGAGGACCACCTTATCTCTACGAAAGGAGATAAAATCAGGCTCCACTGACAAGGCTTGTAGCTCACTTATGCGCCTGGCAGAGGCGATGGCTACCAGAAACACAGTTTTCCAAGTCAAGTACTTAAGCTCTGCTGAAGACAATGGCTCAAAAAGGGGTTGAATAAGCTGAGCGATGCAAATATTAAGATCCCAAGCAGGGGCAGGGTCCCTGAACGGAGGGTTGGTGTGAAGCAACCCTTTAAAAAACTTGGAGAACACAGGGTGAGCTGATAAAGAAGAGGGCTTACCTGCTGATAAGAAGACAGACACAGCTGCCAAGTGCACTTTTAGGGTGGCTGGTCTCAGCCCCAAGGAATTCAAATGCACCAAATAATCCAGGATGGTGGGCACGCCAGCAGATTCTGGGGAAATATGCTTTCCAGCACACCATATGGAAAATCTCTTCCATTTTGAATTATAGGTAGCCCTGGTGGAAGGCTTCCTAGAGGCCTTCAAAATAGCCAATACACCTTGAGACAGGTATAGGTCAGCAAACTCTAACTCCTCAAGAGCCAAGCTTTGAGATTGAGAGATTTGAGGTTCGGATACCAAACTCTCCCCTGGGCACAGGTTAACAGGTTGTGATTCCTGGGAAGACATAAGGGAGGGTGGACTGCTAAGGACATAAGGAGTGGGTACCAGGGCTGCCTGGCCCAATCAGGATCATCTTGCAGGATTGAGATCTGATTCTGACTAGCACTTTGAAAAGAAGGGGGAAGGGGGGAAAAGCATAGAGAAACTTCCCTTCCCAACTGAGGAGGAAGGCATCCAGAGGGACTGAGCCCAACACTGGGGGCCTGTTGCAAAAAAGGGGAAGTTGGTGATTGTCTGGGGCTGCAAAGAGATCTATTTTCGGGGTGCCCCATCTGGCAAATACTACCTCCAGTATTAGGGGATCCAGTGCCCATTCGTGATGGCCCTGGGAAATCTTGCTGAGAGCATCCGCTAGGACATTGTCCTTGCCTGGGAGGTGAACTGTCAGAAGGGAGGCATTCAGAGAATAAGCCAGAGACCACAACTTTATTGCTTCCGTGCACAAGGTCAGGACCGAAAGTGCCCCTTGCTTGCTGATGTACCACATTGTAGTGGTATTGTCTGTTCTGACCTGAACCACCTTGTTCTGGACAGATGTGGAAAAACCTGGAGTGCTAGAAAACTGCTCTGAGTTCCAGCAAATTGATGTGGAACAGAGATTCCTGAGAGGACCACAGCCCTTGGTGAAAGGCGCCTATGTGAGCTCCCACCCCAAGAGGGATGCATCTGTAGTAAGGGTCAAGAATGAGACTGGGGAGGAAGGAACCCCTGTCTCAGATTGTTCTGATCCTGCCACCACTGAAGGGCCTGGATCAGGTTCAAGTCACTGGAATCAATTTGGTTAGGATCTGTCCTTTGAGACCAAAAGGCTCTCAAATGGAACTGAATGTCCCTCATCTGAAATCTTGCTCCCTGCACAACTGCTGTAGAAACAGCCATGTGCCCCAGGAGCTGTAGAAAATGCCTTGCTGGTCGAGAGACCTGCAGGGTGAAAGAGGAGGCCAGAGACACCAGGGTTCTTGCTCTTTCCAGAGGAAGGAAGGCCTTGGCTTCTTTGTGTTCAGTTCTGCACCTATGAAGGTGAGAAGCTGACAGGCTCCAGAACTGACTTTGGAAGACTGAGAAGGAAACCTAGAGATGGAAGCAGTGCTGGGTTACTTGTAAATGAAGTTTGATTCTGCTCTGGAGACTGGCCTACAATGAGCCAGTCTCAGATAAGGAAAGATGGCAATCTTTTGCCTTCTTAAATGAGCAACTGCTACTGCCAGGTATTTTGTGAACACCCTGGAGCCGAGGAGAGGCTGAAGGGCATTGCTCTGAACTGGTAATGGCCTGAGGGCAGTTTGAATCTGAGGTACTTTCTGGATGGGAGCTTCTGATGAGAACATGGAAGTAGGCATCCTTGAGGTCCAGGGAGGCCAGCCAGTCCCCTGGCCTTAGAGAGGGTAAAATAATCCTCAGGTCACCATTTTGAACTTGGTTTTAAAGGTGCTTGTTTAGATACCTGAGATCCACGATGGGCCGCCATTCTCCTGTCTTTTTTGGAGTAAGGAAGTACCTGGAGTACAACCCTTTGCCCTGGTGTATGGGTGGAACCTTTTCCACGGCTCTGAGAGCCAGGAGGGAAGAAACTTCTGCTTCCAGGGCAAGTGCCTATGAAGGGTTTGCAGTTGGAAAAGACCTGGCTCTCATCTTCAGACATTTTTTGAAGTTGAGAACCAGTCCCTGGCTTACTATTTCCAGGACCCACTTGTCTGATGTTAAACACTTCCAGTCCTGGACAAAGTAAGCCAGCCTGCCCCCTACCAGTAGTGGAGAATCGGCCCTGGCTACCCCATCAGGGAGCCTGTTTTGCAGGGGCTTTGGGTTGAGGGGTAGAAGCAGGCTTACTAGAACCCCTTCTGCCCTTCCTCTAAAGAACCCCTCTGGGCACAAGCAGAAGAGGAGGCCTGGGCTTGCAAACGGCCATGAAAAGGCCTGCCCTGCCCCTGATATGCTGCCTTGAGGAGTGACTTGCCTTTTTGGCCTGTGCACCCTATAGGTGGTCCTATACTCATCCATTTTCTTCATATAATTCTCTGTCTGCTCCCAAACAGAGAATTTCCTACAACAGGAAAATCCATAGCCTTAGACTGGGTATCCTGTGACAGGGCAGTACATCTGAGCCAGGCCATTCTGCTGTAAGAGACACAGATGTAGCCATGACTCTTGATGAAACATCATTAGAGTCCACTGCAGCATGAGATTGCACCTTGGATGCCTCATAACACATCCGCAGCCACCTGCTCCAGCCCCTGGCAAGCTGGTCAGGGGCCTGTTTTGCTAGGGCCAGGACAGTATCCCACCTGGATTTCTGGTACCAGCCGTGAAGCTCATAATTTGCCTGTCTGAGTCCCAAAGATGCTGCCATGTACTGCTTTTTTGCCATGGCATCCATCCTCCTGGAATCCTTTTCAGGAGGGTGAGAGGCTAGAGGAATATTAGCCTTGTCACAGGCTGCAGCCTGCACTACCCCCACACGGCTGCACTGCTGGGATAGGAACTCTGTATCAGAGCCTGATAAAGCATATCTCTTGTCCATCCTTTTATCCACAGGGAGGATAGAATGAGGAGTTTTCAGAATTTTTACTGTCTGTTTCCTAAAAGATTTATGCAAGGGAATAGACAGTCTCCTAGACTCTGGAATATCCATCATTTCCACAAAATCAGGCTCTTATTGATCATCAACAGCTTCCTCAACAGGGAGTTGCAGAGTCTCAGCAACTTTCTTGTAAAACAAAAAATGAGAAGGGGACTCAGATAGCCTGGGAGGGACACCCTGAGGGTCTGTCTGAGAGATGTCCGTTCAATGGGCACATCCAGACTTTCAAAATCATACTCACTCTCCTCGTACCCCTCCTCCCCTTCCCCCGGTTCATAAAAATCCTCAAAATCATAATCTTGAACCGGGGGAACCGACCGAACCGGGCGCTTCCCTAATGGTGCCGGTTCGGACGGAACTGGGGAAAGAGACTGGACAATTTGAATAGCTTTAGCTATTTCCTCAGCGGTTGGAGAAAGAACTGTTGGCCCCAAACTAGCTGACCTTCTAGTCCTTTAGTTGAACCGCCCTCAGAGCTGGCTCTTCGCTTGCCCGAGGAAGTATCGCCTGGTCAGAGGGCATTCTCAGGTTCGTTGGAACGAACCGGCTGGCCATCCAGGTCAGCGGACTTTTGGCCTCCCTTTCCCTGAGCCTACCAACTCTTTTTTCCACGGTGGCAGCAGGAAAATTCCTACAAATCTGGCAGTCTGCATTGAGGTGGTCAAACCCCAGACAATATACACAAATGGTGTGTGGGTCAGCCATAGCAAAGGCTTCCCCACAGAGGCTACAGTGCTGAAACCCAGTGGGTCCAGTTTTTCTTTTGGGTTTCTCAGACATAGTGCCAGCCTAACCAAAACTTGCCCGTTAATGGCAATCCACCAAGCAAGACTCTCTTATCGGTTCCCAACCGTGTCACGGGTCGTGGAAAAAACCGTAATAAAATCTGTTTTTTTTTAGAACCGATAAGAACCGGGAACCGCACTCTAAAGGACTAGAAGGTAATTTTTAAAACCCATCTGATCAGTTCAAACCGAACCGAAAAAGACGTTTACAAGTTCCACACAGAAAAAAAATTGTAAATAAGCCTATCTATTACTTACAATACCACAGACAGAGCTTGAACCGACGATTGCAGTTAAATTTCGGTAAAATAAACCGAGAATTACACTTAAAACCGACAAACGAACCGAGCAGCAGGAGGAATCTCTGGAGCGACTGTTCAGTGAGGCGGAGTAAAGAATCTGACAGTTTAAGTTTGAGCTTCAACAGACAGAGTGTTCAACCGAGCTCGCGCTCAAGATTCCATGCCCTGCATGGAAAGTTAACTCTTTCACCTCCGGAGCAGTTCTAACCTGGGGTTATACTGCATATGTCATAATATAGCAAGACTTCATGTTGTTTGAATTAGGAGTTTTTAGAATTTTAAATGTCTGTTTCCCAAAAGACTTATGGAGGGGAATAGACAATCTCCTGGACTCTGGGATGTCCATCATCTCAACGTAATCAGGCTCCTCTTGATCCTCTACTGCTTCTTCCATAGGAAGCTGGAGGGTTTCGGCCACTTTTTTGTAAAACATAAAGTGGGAAGGGGACTCAGAAAGCCTAGGAGGAGAAACACCTCAAGGTCTGTCTGGGGAGATGTTCGGGTCAATGGGCACATCCAGTCTTTCATAACCACCATCACTATCTTCATACTCTCCCTCCTCCTCCTCCTCCTCCGGTTCATAAAAATCTTCTAAATTATAATCCAGAACCAGGGGAACCGACCGAACCCGAGCCCCTAACCAATGGTGCCGGTTCAGTCGGAACCAAAGTCAGCGATTGAACAATCCTTATCGCTGTGGCTATTTCATCAGCGGTCGGAGAAAACTTGTGGATCCGAACCGGCTGACTTATCCCTTCTTTTTCTTTTAACTGGAACCGACTCCTCAGAGTCGGTTCTCCTTTTGCCTGAAGAAGTCTTGCCCTGGTCGGAGGGCACTCCTTCTGGTTCGGTCAGAACCGAACCGGGCTGGCCATCCGGGTCAACAGACTTCTCGGCCTCCCTTTCCCTCAGTCTACCTACTCTCTTATCCAGGGTAGCTTTGGGAAAACTTTTGCAAATCTGGCAGTCTGAATTGAGGTGGTCAAACCCCAGACAATAAACACAGGTGGTGTGGGGATCAGCCTTAGCAAAGGCTTCCCCACACACACTACAGTGTTGAAACTCAGTGGGCCCGTTTTATTTTTTGGGTTTCTCAGACATGGCCAGTCCTAACCAAACTTACCCTTTTTTCGGCAATCCGCCAGGCAAGACACCCCTATCGGTTCCTGACCGTGTTACAGGTCTTGGACAAAACTGTAATGAAATCCGATTTTTTTAGAACCGATACGGACCAGTTACCACACACTAATAATTCAGAAAAAATTTAACAACAAACCTGATCAGTTCAAACCGAACCGATCCAATGTTTACAAGTTCCACACAGAAAACTAATACAGAAACCTAGCTAGTACTCACGGTACCACAGATAGAGACTTAACCGACAGGTTAGATTGTAGAAATTCGGTTGAAACCGAGAGAAAAAAAATGACACTTTAACCGACTTTTTAGAACCGAGCGAAGGAGAAATCTCCGGAGCGACTGTTCAGTGAGGCGGAGTAAACAATCTGGTGGTTGGGGTTCTAACAACAGCAGACAGAGGCTCAACCGAGCTCGAGCTCAGCGTTCCATGCCTTGCATGGAAAGTTAACTCTTTCCTCTCCGGGGCAGTTCAAAGGTTGGAGATCACTGCACATAGTCAGAATACAGCAAGACTTCATGTTGTTTGAATTCTTTTTCACAGAAAGGGTGGTGGATGCGTGGAACGACCTACTGTACCTCCGGAAGTGGTGGCTATGAATACAGTGCAGGATTTCAAACAGGCATGGGATAGGCATAAGGGAGCAATACAGATGAGTATGAATAGATAGGCCACTGACAGAGCAAAGGCCGATGGCACATTTATACGGTAGAAAAAGAAATGGGCAGACTGGATGGGCCTTGCGGTCCTTATCTGCCGTCAACTTCTATGTTTCTAAGGCCTGAAATTTATGGGGCTAGAATGGCAGGTCCCCCAAGAAATTTGGAGGTGACAGAACAAATGAACTACTTAAGAAAGAGAGTAGATGTATATATAAACTCATCTGTTAGCAACCTTTGCAAACTGTGTGAGAGGCCTTTCGGCATCATGCAATTCTGCTTAAAGTTAAACCAGCATAACATTCTGTGGTGATCTGCATATGCAGCCCATGATGCTTTGCATTGTGTGGGCATGTGTGAATTTGTATTTTCTTGAAACTTGGCTTCCCAGCCAAATGCCCTTTGGGGTAACCCTTGCCTCAGTGTTTGCGCACAGAGGTTCTTTGTCTTTTAAATACTTTTTTTATTTTAATGGGTTCACCACAACATAACCCAGACAGACAGTCTTAGGGTAGCTGGTTCATTCCACTGGGGTATCAAACAGACAAGACATACTGATGAGTCCTGGTAGAATGAAACATGTGTCTATGTCATCTGTTAGCACCCTTTGCAAACTATGTTAGAGGCCTTTCGGCACCATGCAATTCTGCTTAAAGTTGAACCAGCATAACATTCTGTGGTGATTTGCATATGCAGCCCATTATGCTTTGCATTGTGTGGGCATGTGTGATTTTGTATTTTATATAAACTTAAGACTGTTACACCTGATGGTCTTAATGATCAGTGGGACCTGAAACCTTTTTTAAAATATGGCAAGAAATGAACTGGAATAGTAATAAAATATGTGTGTCTTCTGTGTTCCATGTATCACTGTCATCTTTTGTTTTCTGTTTCAAAATTTGTTCAAGATGTTATCTAAGTGGATCCCCATCCGAATGGTTTCCCTTCTCCCATTTTTGGCACTAAGTGGACGCAGGGTGATCACGACAATGACATCAGTACATCCTCACTGTCATTTTATATCTTTGTCATTATGGTTAAACATCTTCATCATTCCATTATTATCCCTCTGTACAGACAGTTGGTGAGACCCCATCTGGAGTACTGCGTGCAGTTCTGGAGACCCAAACTCCGCAAGGACATAGACACGATGGAGGCTGTCCAGAGGAGGGCAACTAAAATGGTGCAGGGTCTGCACTGGAAGACATATGAAGAGAGACTTAAGGAGCTGAATATGTATAGCCTCGAGGAAAGGAGGGATGGGGGGGACATGATAGAAACTTTCAAGTATCTCAAGGGAATCAACAAAGTCCAAGAGGGTAGCATCTTTCAAAAAAAGAGGTGTGCAAGAACAAGGAGGCACAATTTGAAGACAGAAGGGGCGGCTCAGAGGTAATTTAAGGAAGTATTTTTTCACAGAGAGGGTTGTGGAGTCAAAAACAGTGGTGGAATTCAAGCATGCTTGGGACAGTCATAAGGCAATTCTAGGGGGTGGGGGTAGGAAGAAGTAGGCTGCTGGTTAACTAGGATCTGCAGCTTATCCATTAGGTAGGGAAATGGGCAGACTGGGTGGGCCAAGCGGTCCTGATCTGCCGTCAAAATATATGTTTCTATCCTCTGTTTCAGCACCTCATTTTTACCATATATTTATTAGTCAGCCATCTAGTGGACCTTTGTGGTATTGCACATTACTCCTTCATTCCTTTAAGTATAAGTTTGTTCAAATGTCTCCCTTGCTCACGTTGCTATATTTAATAGATTACAGATCTTCTGTATAAAATTAATGTGCAAAAAAGAAATGACATTGAATTTATTTTGCATTATCCCAGTATACCAACAAATGTGACAGTTTTGTATTTTTAAAACTTTTTTTTTATAAAATGTTAGGAATTAATTAAATATAAAGAAAGTACATTTTGAACTGTCAATTTGCTGATTTCTAATGTCTGTATCTATAACTTTTTGTATATAGTTTGCATAAAAAATCTTTTCGTACATAGCATTTATATACATTTGTATTAGTTAGAGTCACAACATGGAACTATACACTAAGTGAAAATGCAATTAGGTTTAACTTTGTATAGCATTAATTAATTGTCCCATAATTATGATGTCATCAGTAGATGATGATATATGCACTGTTGTTTCAATAGTTGAATATACCCCCTTTGAAGGCATTGAACCGAAGCGCAGGGGTCCTGGAATTTTCATGGATTAAAAGCACTTGCATTTACTGTAAATGTTCTATGTTCCTGAGTGCTCACTTCTTCTGTTCTGTGAACCTTCAGAGAGGAACGACTGAGACCCAGATCAAAGAGATGGTGCAAGTAATTCAGAAGCTGCCCAACAGAGCAAGAGAAAGACTCGAAATCTTTGGAAGCGGCCCAAATAGAGAACCGTTTCCACTTCATAGCATAGGTAGATCTAGTGGAGGGCTTTCGGGCCTCCACCAGAATCTCGGCCACCAGTGGGGAAACCCTGAACCAGGCTTGAGCTCTGTCTGCAGGAGCCACACGTGCAACTGAAGGGACTTAAGGCCAGGATGGACCAGGGTCCCCTGATCCTGGGTCAGCAAAAGCTGCGACAGAGGAAGAGGAGGTTCCTCTGAATACTGTTGCAGAAGAGAGAACCAAACTTGCCTGGGCCAGAAAGGAGCGATTAGGATCATGCAAGCTCCTTCTAAGCTGAGTTTCTGTAGGACCCTCGGAATCAATGGAATCTGGGGGAAGGCATAGACTAATCTGCCCCTCCAGTCTAGAGACAGAGCATCTCTCAAAAAAAATGCAGCGCCCTGGAGCGAGCAGAAGACGGGAAGTTTTGCGTTGTGAGGAGACACAAACAGGTCTACCTGTGGTGTTCCCCAGCATAGGAAGATATCGTCTGCCACCCCCTGATCCAGTCCCACTCGTGAGCATGAGCAGATGACCAGCTGAGGTGGTCTGCCAACGTGTTCTCGACCCCCGGGATGTGAATTGCCGTGAGGTGAAGGTTGTGCTGCAGTGCCCAATCCCAAAACTGCATCGCCTCCCTGCAGAGAGGGTAGGAATGAGTTCCTCTCTGTTTGTTGATGTACTAGACTACACACATGTTGTCCATCTGGACAGCCAGATGCCCAGGGGAGCAGATGCAGAGCCTGAAGAGCATACAGTACGGCCCAAAGCTCGAGTATGTTTATGTGAAAAGTCTGTTAGAGCCGGGACCAGGAGCCCTGGGTCCTGTGAGACCCCAGATGGGTTCCCCAACCCTCGCCCGAGGCATGTTGTCAGCGTCTGGGAGGGGGGAGAAAGACAGAAGGGAACCACCCGGCAAAGGCTCTCCTGAACCATCTATCATTGCACGTCCCGAACTATGGGGTTGGAGACCAGAACCTGTTGATCTAGGTCGTCCACCAGCTGATCCCACTGAGACCAAAGGGTCCACTGAGAGATTCTCATCTGAAGCCGAGCATGAAGAAGTGTCGGAATAGCAGCCGCCATGAGCCCGTGGAGGCAAAGGACTGACCTGGCGCTGACATGCCTGCGGCTGGTCAACAGGCTGACCTGAGCCTGGAGTGTGGCCGCCCTGTCCAGTGGCAGGAATGCCATGCCAGAGGTCATGTCCAGGATCACCCCGATAAACTGGAGCCTCTGGAACGGGATCAGATGGGACTTGGCCTGGTTGATGGTAATACCCAGGCTGGTGAAAACCTGCAGGATAAGGGAAAGGAAGCGCAGGAGCTCCCCCTGGATGGGGCCGCCAACAGCCAGTCATCCAGGTACAGGAACCCTTTGGGTACATAGGTAGGCCGCTACCACCGAATTGCATTTGGTGAACATCCGGGACGCCAAGGAAAGACCAAATGGGAGGGCCCTGAACTGGTAGTGGTCCCCCTGGAACGAAAAACATAGGTATTTGTGGTGGGAAGGGCGAATAGGGATATGCAGGTAAGCATCCTGCATGTCCAGAGAGCACAGCAACTGTCCTGGCTGAAGAAGGGGCAAAAGACTCTGCAGAGAGAGCATTCTGAAACTTTTTACTCCTTGAACAAGTTCAGGGAACTGAGGTCGAGAATCTGCCTCATGTCTCCTGACTTCTTCGGGACCAGGAATTAGTAACCCCGTCCCCCGAAGATGGGGTGGGACAGGCTCTTTTGCCTCCTTCAGAAAAAGAGAGGATATTTCTTCCCGGACCAGAAGATGATGTTCTGGGGAGTAAGACAACCTGGGGGGGGGGGGTTGAGGTGGTTTCTGAAGAAACTCTGTCAAGTAACCTTCTGCAATCAGCTGGAGCACCTAAGTGTCTGAAGTGATCCTCTCCCAGGTAGCTGGAAGGACAATCTCCCTCCTACCGGTTCCTCTGGGAGGCCCAGAGGCTGTGGGAGAGGGGAGGAGTCAGGAGGTGTGAGGCAGCATCGCGCTGAAACTCCCGTGCTTTTTGGGTGGGAGGTTGGCAGCCGAAGGGGCCCGGTGTTTGTTGGCCCGCTTTCCCTGAGGTTTCACCTTGGGCTGAGAACGTCTGCGAAAGGGACGATGCTGAGCCTGAGGGGGCCTGTACAAGGAGTCAACAGACGTAAGTGCAGTACCCTTCTCCTGCAGATCGGTGATGATGTCTGACATCGCCACTGAATAGCACCGAACCCCTGAAGGGCATGTCCTGAATAGCAGACTGCACCTCCGGGACCAAACCTGACACTTGGAGCCAGGAATGACGCCGCAGCCCTATGGCGAAAGCTGAGCTCCGACCAGCAGCATCCATCATGCTGCATATGGCAACGAGCATGTGCCAACTGGTCGAATGCGCGATACTGGACAAGGTCAGCTACTGCCTGCTTTGTCTGAGACTCAGGAAGGGAGTCCAACTTAGTTTCCACCTCGATAATGATCACCTTCTGGTAATCCCCCATGTGAGCAACGTAATTCAGGGCCCTGACTGCCAGAGTGGAAGAAGTGTAGGCCTTCTTCCCATACTGGTCCAGAAGGCGGGAATCCTTGTCGGGTGGTGACGAGCTCAAGTGCTTGGGATTAGCCATCCGGCCATGAGCGGTGCTAATCACGACCGAATCAGATCTGGGGTGTGAATTCAAAGAGTCAGTGTGCATGTGGGGATGGCCAATAAAGTCCAGAGAACAGTCAGGATCCGATATTTCAAAATTTATTAGAAGCAGAAAAAATTAAAATGGACTTAAAGCAGAACTTGTACATAACTTTCAAAAAAAACATAAGGCACAGGAAATCATATCTTTAACAAGAAAGAAAATTCCTGCCAAAAAGGCACCTAGAATCTGGCTAGGCATCTGGTAGGTTTGCCTTCCTACCACACACTGACTCAACACTCCACATTCACCTCCTTTATACCAGTGGAGGAGCACATGACTGTTAGCCTCCCCAACTTGCATCATAAAAGTGAGACAATCAGGGCCGCCAGTCCTATAAGGAGTTGGACTGAGAGGAGCTGGAAGCACTTTACAAGAGAATTGTAAGTCTAAGGCATTTCTGCATCACATTAGGAGACTTTAGTCCTTTTAAGTTAAACAGTTTTATCTCTCCTTTAACAGTGGCATGCTTTTGCCTTTTCTTTAAAGTACTAGTTTAACCTTTTATTTAAGGAATAAACAAACACCACTTTTCAAATGATTTCTAGTTATAATTCTGAGGTATAACATAACTCTGAGCTTCTCACACTAAAAACAAGCAAAAGGCTGTTAAGTTGTTCAGAGCTTCACCAGATAATGAAAACGCCATAACAAACTCTTTTTCAGGCTCAAGATGTTCACACGATCGACACAGTCAACGCATGTACATTCTGCAGGAAAAATTAATCAAACAGCTTGTACTGCAAGCACAGAACATTCTAAACATTGGGGCTTTATTATTTAGAGAAAACAAGCTGGAAATAAGGAAAGGGACAGAAAGACTACTCAAAGCTGGCCAAGCTTGAGTAGGGGAATGACAGAGAAGGAGCAATAGTAAAAGGAAGAGATTAGAAGCTCAGGAGACTGTTGCAACAGATTTTTTTAATATTTTAGCCCACAATGTTCTCAAATTACCTCCAAAACATAGGCAGGTAATTATACATGCTCTGCATCCATGAGAGCATATCCAAGTTCGGGGTGGGGTCACCAACCCTACCACAGTCCTCCCCACTCAAGATGAAAACTAGTAGTTTTCACTACTTGAAATAGCATGTAGATCTCTTTCATAAAACAAAAGAGATGGAGCTTTAGCCACCCACTCCCAAAGTTCCACCTGGGCCTTTAATATTCTCTTTACTTAAATACAATGCATTTTCAAAATACAAATATATTCATTCCCGAGGTCTACATTTGGCTCTAACATTATGTCTGCCCCAAATCGAGACATAAAGTCAGCATTACTATTAGCAGTTCCAGCTCTATGATTGACAGTGAATTTATATGGTTGCAATGTTAGATACCATCTCATAACCCTTGGATTGCTATCCTTCATGTTATGTATCCATCGTAATGGATTATGATCTGTCCATACTGTAAATTGAGTTCCCCATAAATAATATCGTAGGAATTCTATGGCCCATTTGAGTGCTAACATCCTTTTCTATTGTAGAGTACTTGTTTCCTGACATGTAATTTACGGCTGATATACAGTATTGATGTTCTTCTCCATGATGGATTTGAGATAACACAGACCCCAAACCAACATTAGAAGCATCAGTCTGTAACAAAATGGTTTATCAAAATCAGGACTTTTAACACTGGAGAAACAAAGTATTGCTTTTATGGCAAGAAAGGATTCTTCACATTCTGAATTCAGATTACTTTTGAGGTTTGTTCTTTTTGTCAATTCAATTAGAGGGCTAGCTAAAGTAGCAAATTGAGGCACAAAACATCTATAGTAGCCTGCTAGGCCTAAAATGAACGCACATGTTTTTTTGTGAGGGGCGAGGACCTTAGCCTAGGCGCCCACCTTCCCTACCTCTGGTTTTACCTGCCCATTACCAATTATAAATCCCAAATACCGGCTTCCTCCATAGCAAAGGAACATTTGTTGGGGTTGATGGTGAGACCAGCTTGTTTTATAGTCCTTAAAACAGCAGTAAGGTGTTTAACATGGTCTTCCCATGTTGGACTATAAATGATTACTTCATCTAAATAAGCTGCGCTATATCCAACGTGAGGTCTCAAGAGTTTATCCATCAACCTTTGAAAACTAGCTGGGGCTCCGTGAAGTCCAAATGGCATCATTGTGAACTGAAAAGACCCCAAAGGAGTGCAAAAAGCAGTTTTCTATTTTGATGCTTTCTCAAGTGGAATTTGCCAGTATCCTTTAGTTAAATCAAGTATACTAACATATCTCGCTTGCCCAAGTTGATCAATGATGTCATCTATACGGGGCATTGGATATCCATCAAATTTGATATTGCGTTGAGTTTTCGGAAGTCTAGACAAATTCTTATCCCTCCCTCTTTTTTAAGGGACAAGGACCATAGAAAACGCCCATTCGCTATTAGCTTCTTCTATGATACCCATTGCTTTCATCTTTTCTATCTCTATGATGACTTCTTGTTTTAATTTCTCAGGAACCGATAGGGCTTTACTCTAATGGGTGTGTTTTGAAATGTATGGATCTGATGACACATTTCCGTAGTTTTCCTGGGACTGTTGTAAAAGTATCATGAAACTGACTTAGAATGTGGGCTAGTTCTTGTTTTTGTCTGTCTAGTAAAGAAGGATTTATTGTCAAATCTTTAGACAATTGTTCTCCTTCCAGTCTATCATATGCCAGCTCCATCTCATTGTCCAATGGGTTGGAACATACATACATGACTTCAGTAGGCCTATCATGCCATCTTTTCAATAAATTGGCATGGTATACTTTTAGTTTTTGTTTTCTGTCTGGTACTTCCACCAAATACGTAACGGGACTAATTTGTTTCTGTATCACAGAAGGCCCTTGCCATTTCATAGTTAACTTGTTTTCAGCGGATGGAAGCAACAATAACACACGATCCCCAGAGCTAAAGTGTTTTTCACCTACCCCTATGTCATATCTTTCTTTCTGATAGTCTTGCTTAAGTTGATTCTGTTCTTGTGCAACCTGAGTATACTTAGCTATTTTTTTACATAGCTGCGTAACATAATCAAGGGTAGTGGGATTTTTCCAGGTGGTAATATCCTCCCACAATTCCTTAACTACATCTAGGAGACCTCTGGGATTCTTACCATATAATAGTTCAAATGGTGAGAATCCAGTCGATGCTTGAGGTACCTCATGATATGCAAAAAGTAACAGTGGCAGATATAGGTCCCAGTGTTTACCCTCATCTTCCACATACTTTTGTACCATCTTCTTCAGTGTTTTGTTGAAACGCCGACCAAGCCATCAGTCTGGGGATGGTATGGAGATGTGTAGACAGCTTCTACCCCAGAGCTTGGTAGAGACGTTTCAAAATGGCTGAACAGAAATTGGTTCCCTGTCCGTTAAAATAACTTTTGGTATGCCCACTCTGCTAAATACCTTGAGCAACTCCTCTGCTATTTTATCCGCTGTTATTGTGCGTAGAGGAATAGCCTCAGGATATTTTGCAGCATAGTCACACAACACAAGGGCAAACCTGTTGCCTTTAGTACTTTTGGGGAGCGGTCCTATAATATCCATGGCCAATCTTTCAAAGGGCATAGCAACCAATGGTAAAGGTTGAAGAGGGACTCTGTCCTTTCTTGTAACCGCGCCACCCTTTGGCACTGGCTGCAACTTTTGCAATATTCAGCCACTTGATCATGAATGCCAGGCCAAAAGAATCTATATAGTAACCTTTTTAAAGTTCTATCCCTTCCTGCATGTCCCCCACATGGTACATCATGCGCTAAGAATATTAACTGTTCTCTATACTGACTAGGAACCACCAGTTGATCTACCATTTCCCCAGTTTTTGGATTTTGACAAACTCTATACAATTTATCCTGTTGCAATTTATACATTGGAGGTGTACCTTCCACCCCATCAGCAATAACCTGGGAAAACAAAGGGGTTAGTGTAGGGTCATTCTTTTGGTCATTGATAAAAGAGTCCGACTTTACAGTTTTTACCATGGCATCATCACAACCTAAGTCCTTTGTTTTATTCCATGTCCATTTTTCTAGTCTCTTTTGTTTTTTTGATTTAACAGTTTTTCCAGGAACATCAAATAAGGTATCATCAAAAGGAAACAATTCACTGTCCATTTGTTCCTGAGATGCTTGAGATTGTGTAGTCACAGCAGATATAAAAGAAGAAGCAGTCAATAAATTGTTAAATACAGGAAAGTCATGTCCCAATATCACAGGTACAGGTAGTCTAGGAACCACGCCTATCTTCAGATGATGTGCCATGCCTGATGCAGTAATAGTAGCTTTCTGTACAGGATAAAAATGAGTGTCCCCATGAACACAAGTCACCCCAGTTTTCTCAGTGTGTTTCTTTGTAAGAGCACCACTGAGTAAATCAGCACGTACCAGAGTTTGCTTACTTCCTGAATCAATCAATGCCATCACATCCTGTCCTCCAACATTGACAGACACAGTATATTGCCCCCAGTTTGCTAAGGCCAGATGAGAAGGATCAGATTTTTTCTTGGGGCAGAATCTAGCGATGTGTCCCTTGGTCTGACACTCGTGGCAAATATCTGGGTTAAATGTTCTCATACTTTTTCTTTCCTCTTTTGGCTTAGTAGAAGGACTAGTGGGTGGATGTTTTATCAATACTTGGGAAGTATTTGTTCCATGAGACCCTTTCTGACGATGTGGTGAGCTGTAATATAATCTTCAGCTAAACTGACAGCTTTTCTACTGTGTCAGGTCGATGTTCTCTTACCCACATTTGAACCTCATAAGGTAGTAATTTTACAAATTGTTCTAACACAACTGACTCAACCACTTGATGTATAGGTACGAGTTGCAGGTTGTAGTCATTTTGTGCACAAGTCTTGCAATCGAGCACAAGCTTCTTGTGGGGACTCAACACTATGATATCTGAATGCGTCGAACCTTTGACGATAAGTCTCTGTACAGATGTCATACCTTTTTAATATTGCTTGTTTAACATGATCATAGTTGGTAACATTTGCAGGCTCTACGTGACTATAAGCTAGCTGAGCCTTGCTTGTGAGATATGGGGCTAAACGAATAACCCACTGATCCCTAGGCCACCCACAAGCTGCTGCCACTCTTTCAAATGTGGTAATGTATGCTTCAATATCATCACTGTCCATTAGTCTGGAAATTTTAATGTCCTTTGGGCCCCCACTAGGTAGAATAGGTCTAGTAGTTCCAATAGCCTGAATAGCCTTAAGAGTCTCCACCCACCTGGTCTCATTTTGTAGACGGTCTTTCTCATTTTGTAGACGATCTCTCTCATTTTGTAGACGATCTCTCTCATTTTGTAGACGATCTCTCTCTCTCTGCTTCTCCAGCTCGAGCTGTCTCACACATAACCATCTCAGCAAATCATGTACTTCGGAAGGGGGTTCCTCTTCCTTCTCTTTGACATCTTCGCCCCCAATAGCTTCTTCCGCTGCCTCTGGTCTCTTTCTCGTTCTCTCAGTCTCTTTCCTTCTGACATCACCCAATCCAGCTGCTAGGGTAGTTGAAATTTGTCCACCATGGTTCTGGTCCATGTACCTTCCGTGCAGACATTTCGCTTTTCCATCTTCTTCTGCTCCTCCATAATGACTCTGGACAATATCCACAAGAATGGTGGCTCTCCTTCCCTTGTGATATCCCACTTTTAACACCAAATGTGCACGTGGGGATGTCCAATAAAGTCCAGAGAACAGTCAGGATCCGATATTTCAAAATTTATTAGAAGCAGAAAAAAATAAAATGGACTTAAAGCAGAACTTGTACATAACTTTCAAAAAAAAAAAAAATTAGGCACAGGAAATCATATCTTTAACAAGAAAGAAAATTCCTGCCAAAAAGGCACCTAGAATCTGGCTAGGCATCTGGTAGGTTTGCCTTCCTACCACACACTGACTCAACACTCCACATTCACCTCCTTTATACCAGTGGAGGAGCACATGACTTTGTTAGCTCCTCCCCAACTTGCATCATAAAAGTGAGACAACCAGGGCCGCCTGTTCCTATAAGGAGTTGGACTGAGAGGAGCTGGAAGCACTTTACAAGAGAGTTGTAAGTCTAAGGCATTTCTGCATCACATTAGGAGACTTTAGTCCTTTTAAGTTAAACAGTTTTATCTCTCCTTTAACAGTGGCATGCTTTGCCTTTTCTCTTTAAAAGTACTAGTTTAACCTTTTTATTTAAGGAATAAACAAACACCACTTTTCAAATGATTTCTCAGTTATAATTCTGAGGTATAACATAACTCTGAGCTTCTCACACTAAAAACAAGCAAAAAGGCTGTTAAGTTGTTCAGAGCTTCACCAGATAATGAAAACGCCATAACAAACTCTTTTTTCAGCGTCTTTGCACGTTCGCACGATCGCACAGTCAAACGTACGCACATTCGTGCAGGAAAATTAATCAAACAGCTTGTACTGCAAGCACAGAACATTCTAAACATTGGGGCTTTATTACTTAGAGAAAACAAGCTGGAAATAAGGAAAGGGACAGAAAGACTACTCAAAGCTGGCCAAGCTTGAGTAGGGGAATGACAGAGAAGGAGCAATAGTAAAAGGAAGAGATTAGAAGAGCAGGAGACTGTTGCAACAGATTTTTTTAATATTTTAGCCCACAATGTTCTCAAATTACCTCCAAAACATAGGCAGGTAATTACACATGCTCTGCATCCATGAGAGCATATCCAAGTTCAGGGGTGGGGGGTCACCTACCCTACCACAGTCAGCACCCTCCGAAGCCTGGTATAGCCTATCCAACTTCCTAGGAAGGTGGGCTAATGCAGACAGTTGCTTCCATGTGGTGGAGACAAGGTTGGCATGAGGCTCAATCCAGGGTGGAACCAGAGCAGGAGCAGTCTCGGGCAGATCCAGGTGCGCAGTGAGCTTCTTACGCTGTGGATCCGGCTCCAAGGATTGCCACTGATGAACAGCCTGGATTTTGCGCAGCAACTCCGTAAAAGAAGGATCCTCTGGAGGAGTCCTTGGCCTGGGCTTGTCTGAAGTGCATGGCTTGTTGTCCGGATCGGAACGACCGTCTGAGTCATCCGAGGTCTCCAAGGAGGATGAAGAAGAAGAGGAGGAGCACTCCTCCCTGCGCAGGGGAGGAATGGACCCCTTGGGAAGCGCATCCTGCCCTGCCCTGGAACTGGAGGATTCGCCTCTGGTATCCACGGGAAAGGGAGTCTCTCGCCTCAGATATAGGGGTTCCGAAACTGGGACAGATGTCTGAAGATGGCTCTCTACCTCCCTGGTGAGCTGAGCCTTGGCCTCAGCCCACCAGGAGGCCAGAGTCTCCTTCAAACCCACCGGCGGCTGAGGGGGCGGTGGAGGAGGGGGTATGGATACTGAAGGTATCCGTATCCCGATGGCAGGAAGCCCAGCATCGGGTTTTGGGGCACCGTGTACTGCGGCGTCAGGTACTGGGGTGACGGATACTGTGGGCCTGGGTAAGACGGCGTCGGATACGACAGGGTCAAATACCCAGGTACCAGGGGCTCTGAAGGAGCAGAGGGTCCTGGAAATGGCCCAATGGGTGGATCCAGAATGGGAGGCCCAGTGGGCGGCAGGCCCAGTGTAGGGACGGCGTCCGGCAAGAGGATGATGCTGCATGAGGATCAGCCAGCATCAGTGCCGGCGTCAGAGGATCCGACGGTGGGTCATCCGGCCCAGCGGGAGGGAGACCCCGATGGCAGTGTGCCAATATCCTCCATGTCGCCCGGGGAAGAAGGGTTACCATCCTCAGGGTCCAGTAAAGGAGACACTGGGGCCTCGGAATGCAATGAGCGTTGCAGCGAGCTCGGGATGACGGAGAGGCCCGAAAGTTTCCAGCGTCGGCTCCAACGCCGAGCGGACGTCGGAGGAGCAGACATCTGGCTGACCGGCGGTATCCAGGCCGGCACTGGAGGTGATGACGAATGACTTATTGGACCCGGTGCTCGACACGGGGCTGCGATGGGCGTCATGGCGGGCGCTTTGGAGCCTTTGAAGGTCGGCGCCTCACTGGCCTTGCCCAGGCGGGCGCTGGAGTAGCCGACATCCAGCTTACCAGGGCCACTCGAAACAGAAGACCGCATGGCGGCAGCCTTACTGGAAACGGCTGCCTCCTCTGACCCAGAGGCTCCCAAGGGGTCCGAGCGTGAGCCCGACGGGAGGGTCGAAGCTGCCTTGGAAGCCTCCAAGACGGCTGTTGTGGAACTGTCTCCCAGGGGAGACGCTACCTGCAGCACCGAGACCCCAGCAGAGGTCGCAGTGACCGTAGAAGAGGGGTCCCGGTCCCGGTGCTGCTTCTTGTGGTGGCCCTCAGTAGAGGCCCACCTGAGTTTTTTCAACCTCTTTTCCATGGAGATCATCTTGAGTTTCAGAATGTGGGCGTCCAGGGACTGCTGCCTCCACTTTCGGGTGGCCGCGTTGAACTGTTGGCAGAGCTGGCACTTCTCCACAGGGTGGTCGAGGCCTAGGCAAAAAAGGCACTGGGAGTGTTCTTCCTTGTGCGGGAGCTGGTCGCGCAGGAACTGCATTTGTTTTTGTGCTCGGAGGGAGTCCGGGACGACATACATGGCAGCTGTAGGTAAAGGCTGACGAATTCTGAAGAAAAAGTTCAATAAAGACGGTAAAACTATAGACTGACTGCGAAGCAGTGAACTTAACCGCGAGGTGCTACACGAAAGCTAACGGTAAGGCGATGGGAACCGCCTTTATACTGACGGGCGCCTGATGGTCACCTGACATGGGGCGATCCTCACCAGAGACTGCTAGCTAGAAATTTTTCCGTGTCGTCTTGACGCCTGCCGGCTTCAGTCCTATCTGTAATTACCTACTGCAAGAGCCCTCTCAAAGTAAGATCTTAGTTTTCAAACCCTCTATCCTGCTCACCTTAAAGACCTTTTCCCAGATGGCCCTGTCTTATATGCCACTACTGATGAAACCCTGGCCGGGTTGAAAGAAAAAAGTATTGAGCCAGTGAAGCAACAAAGGAATAGGAACAGCACTGAGAAAGGAACCAGACCCATCCCATCAGACTCGAGCTTACTACAAGAACGCAAAGCCTACTCTGCTGCCACGGTGAAGAGATTCAGGAATTTTTGCTTCAGTCCTTTATACAAGTCGTGCAGCTATGATTCCTGTTAAATCTGGGACTTTGATTCATTTGTGACAGTCTCCTTTACTCAAGACTGGGACTCCTGACTGCTGTATGGAGAATGCAGCATTGCAATAACAGTGTGGACTGCCTCTTCATTATTCGACACAGTTTTTCTGCTGAACTGACACACTAGGACAATATGTAATTCTTTGTTTGATATGATGATAATCCTATATGGTGCAGATGCCTCTTTTCTGTTAGATTAAGAGTCTATGACAGAGTCAGTGTTCAGGGGGAAGAGACTCTCCAGACCCTATGTACACACAGTGTATGGAAAATACTGAGGCTTCTGTGCGGAGATGCCTGTCATCACCAGGAGCTTGCTCTGCGGGGAAGGGGGCACATGGTCGCCATCATCGCCCATAGTACACTGAGATGCTTGGACTCGAATAAATTACTAACTGTCCTCTGCGCACATGGTGTGTGGGACATGCTGAGACACTGAACAACATGGGGGGGGCCACCCTGAGGTACTGGAGTTTTCTCTGGGGGTGTGGGGCTGCCACCTTCCCCCAATACCTCGCTTCACTACGATTAACTCAGCTCTGGCATGGAACAAGCTGTTAGCTGTTTCCTGCGCTAGACGTCAAGATAGGCCTCACCACATCAGCACCACATATAGTTTCACTGAGATAAATTTTGAGGCGGTGTATATCGTCTTGGGGAATAAGCTGAGGAGTGCTCCTGCATACTCCCCCACCCCCATCAGTTCTATGCATGGCAAAGTTTTGGCATAATGATTTAATCACTCGAAACAGCCTTGTTTTCATTTAATCTTGAACTGGCATCTCATGCTCGTTATATCTTGAGGCTCTTCACCCTCTGTTCCCTCAAATGGTTTGGATATTTTTGTTATGTTTGTCGTGGTTATAAGAACAATGTTGCCATTGTTGCTTTCTTCCGATTCTATCCCATTACATGAGTTTGTCAATGCAGGGGTGGAGTGGTGTCTTGATATCTGTACTATGTTTTCTGGTTTTTGGAGAGCCTGCTTTGCCTTTCCTGGATTGCTGACTGTGCCCAGCAGCCAATGGTGCTGTTTATCCCTCATGGATTAGGTGGGCATTGTCCACCTCAGGGAGCCCTGGCCCTAGCCTTGGGGTCACCTGCCCTCCCAACTGAAGACTACTACATTTCCACTCTGGCCTCCTTGATCCCCTGGAGAGCCTCAGACTCAGCCCTCCTGCCTTGGAAGCCATTTCGTCCCTCCCCTAGGGGAGGAATAACGCTCTGTTTTATCTGACACTACTTGGTTATTGTTCCTGTTGTCTTGTTTGTATTGTTAATTGTTACTGCTGCATTCAAAATCACTTTGCACACCAGTACTGTTGCAAGGTTTACTTGTGTTGTGGGCTGTGTCAATTTCACTGATGGGTACCCCTAGATGATTCTGGTCCTTTATCCCAAAGAAAAGCATCTTCTTGTCACTAGACAGTGGTCCCCAATTGCATTCCCTTATAGAGAACTGGGGTTTGGCCTATTATCCCACTTTTTTGATCATGGCTAACATGCAGCCTACCATTATGTACTCCCATAATGTTAACAGACAAAACAGTCCAGACAGGAGGTCCAAGGTTCTTAGTGCTATAAAAAAACTGCACCTTACCTTTGCATTGTTACAGGAGAGCAGCCTCCAGTTAACAGAAGGGGAAACAAAGGCAGGTGGCAGTGCTTTTCCTTCGCTCTACTACATTTTCAAGTCACAGTTTCCTTTCCTTTCCTCTACCACGTTTCTAGTCACTGATTCTGACAGCGATCCTCAAGGATGACTGCCCATTTTAAATGGGAGATACCCAAGCAGGGACACTACAGTGGCCTGTCTATTTTTGCTCCAGATTCAGACACTCCTATAATGACTTCTTTATTGAATAAAATGTTACACAATCCTCAGGGGGCCGGGGGGAGGTTCCTTTTCCTGGATGGAGATCACAACACAGTTTACGACAGGATGGACACCACGAATATCTCCCCTTTCTGGGAAACCAGGGCTCAGAAAAAGAGTAAAGCATTACTTAAAAAGCCAGGCCTGAACAGATATGTGGCAGCATCTGAACTCCACTACTTGTACTATACACATTATTTCAGTCCACATCATACTAACATACTAAAATGCCAGCAAAGTAGGCCCCACAGTCTTTCAAGTCTGCTCAACAGTCAGCACCCATAATGGGCGCCGTTTCTGCTGTCCTCCCCTACCCCCTGTCCTAGTTATCCCCCCAGCGCTTGCCATTACTCAGCTTCACCCTCCCATTATACCTGTTTCAGACCCTCTTGAACCCCTCAACAGAATCCACCTCCACCAGCCCCTCAGGCAGTGCATTCCAAGTTCCACCACCCTCTCAGTGAAGTAATGCCTCCTCCTCTCCCCAAGTCTACCCCCCCGTTGCTTCCACCCGTATCCCCTGGTTGCCCCCCTTTCTGTTGGAACACCCCTTCTAAGCCTACCTTATTTATCCCCTTAATATACTTGAAGACCTCTATCATGTTCCCCCAGTCCCTCCTCTCCTCCAGAGAGTATACGTTGAGCTCCTCAAGCCTCTCCTCGTAGGTCCTATCCCCTATATGCCTAATCATCCTGGCTGCCCTCCTCTGGACCTTCTCCAGGAGTGCAATTCCCCATTCGAGACTTGCAGTGCATCCCCTCCCAGGGTATACATGTGGACTGGGTTTCTGGCCCGGTAAAGAACCCTGCACTTCCCCACAATAAATTTCAGTTTCCAGGTACATGACCACTTCTCCAGAGCCTCCAGATCCTCCTGCAAGGTTACTCTTCCCTTCTCCCCATCCACCACTGCCCCCAGCTTCGAGTCATCTGCAAAGAGACTCATTTCGCTCCTGGTACCTTTCCTGATGTCTGAGATGTAGGCATTAAACAGGAGTGGCCCAGGACTGATCCTTGGGGGACCCCACTAATGACAAACCTAGGAGATGAGACCCCCCCCCAACCACCACTCTCTGAGTACGCCCCAACAGCCAATTCTCCATTCACGTGATCATCTGCTTCCCCAGCCCCATTTCCCCCCAGCTTAGCCAGCAGCCCACTGTGAGGTACTGAATCAAATGCCTTGCTGAAGTCTAGAAAGAGAACATCAATCGGCCTACCCTGGTCCAGCGCCTTCATCACCCAGTCGTACAACTCCACAAGGTTAGTCTGGCACAATCTGCCCGGGACAAAATCATGCTGTCCATCATCCAGGTAACCCATTTCCTCCAGTACCCCCAGCCTTTCCTTGATAATGCCCTCCATCACTTTGCCAACCACCAACATCAGGCTGACAGGCCTGTAGTTCCCCGGCACCTCTCATGAGCCATCCTTGTGAACAGGTATGATGTGGGCCACCCTCCAGTCCTGAGGCACCCATCCTGTCTGAAGGGAGATGTTGAAAAGCTCCGCCAGAGGGGCTGCCAGGACCATCAGCCAGCCAAGGGATGAATTTAATCCAGCCCGGAGCTTTCTCCGTTCTTAGGGACTTGAGAGCTTCCCCCACTCTACCAACTGGGATTTCAACTTCCTTGGACCCCACCTCCTCTGCCTGTCCTGCCTGCCCCCCTCCAGTCAGTGCTGGCCCACTACCCCCCCCCCAAAGCAGGGATACCAGCATCTATGAGTTCCGTCACTTCTTCAGGTCCTCCACTCCCCCTCCCCCATGCGGTGCAGCTCCACAGTCCTCCCTGGTGAAAACTAATGCAAAGTACTCATTTAGTACCCAGCCTGCTCCCCCGCATCCTCCGCCCACCCCTCCCCTGACCTTATCTTGCCAATCTGCCCCTTCACATTCCTTCTTTCAATCTATACTCGTATACATCTACCACACATCTCGAAAGAACATATTGGATTGGTAGCTGATTGTACAGTACTGTCAATCTGTCTCTCGGATCATGCCCATGTTATTAAAACTGAATTCAAGACCCAGCCAAGGAACCACATAGTGGCAATTTAACAACTCCCTCTTAAATTCTATGGAGTTCCCAAGAAATGTCATCAGGAAAATGAAACTCATTTTACATGACAATGCCCACGAAGATGAGACCACAGGAATTCCATGGGGCATAATCAAGGCTGGACTACAAGGGGGAACTGATTACTTATACAGCTAAATTATATTAAAAAAAAAAGTGAGGAACAGTTGAACTTCTTAAGCACAGATTTGGGTTGTTTTTTTGTCCGGTCCCCGCAACTGAACACACAGTTGTTACAATAGCCCCACCTCCCCATCCGTTATGAATTTACATTGTTTTGGGGCCTCTAACCTTTTATTTGCTTGTGCAATGTTATTCAGCAGTTTTACTTTAAGTTGCTCAAACTCAGCCGAGTCTGAACATGAATGATCTCTTCCTTTTGTTTAAGTTTGGCAGTTTGTATGTCCTGCTGCTTAGCTAAGACCTTCAAAATCAGCTCGATAAGCCTAACAGAGGAAGAATGGAGTTCTTTCAGCCAAGGGTCAAAGATTTCCAGGTGGTCCCTCCCAAAAGAAGGAAACTTCTGTATCCTCAGACCTCTAGGGACCCTGCCAGCTCCACATATCTTTCTAGGGTAATCTCCTGCCTCACTGAGTTACTCAGTTTACGCGCTGCCCTCTCATAGTGTAAAAATTCTTCACGTACTGTTAGAGATCTGTCGGAGGTGTCAGGAGTAATAGATGGCTCACCACAGGCGTTTTCATTGGACAGGATAGAAAAACCAGGCCGTATCAGGAGGCTGTCTGTAAAGTTTTTCTCATGCACAGCTATTCAGTACTGGCTGTGGTCAACTGGGACAGATGTCATGCTGTGCGGCTCTACCTTTAGTTCTCTCTTGGCTGAGAGGCAAACTACCAAACACCCTGCCGTGCATTTTATTTATTTGTTTCTTGGAATAAAACCTTTGAGCTGGAAGCTCCTTTTCCTCGTCTCACATAGCCCAAACAAGGAACAAACATGCACACAAAGGGCCACTACAAGGACCAAGTTGCTGGCCCGGTGGTGCTGGAGGTCGAGGCACTGGTCGCTACATCTCGCGCGGTTCCGGCGACCCAGGTTCAGGAACGAGCCCGGACCGCCGGGGGTCAGTAGGGGCGAGGGAAGATCGAGCATCTGGAGGACTGCTCTCCTCTTTTGGGGGAGGGGCATTTGTCATCCCACTCACTGATTGTCCTCTGGCGGCAACTGGAGGGCAGTATGGGTCAGGCAGTATGTACTGGCATCTCTACATCTTTGGGGAGGGAGCAGAAGTAAAAGGTGGAAAAGGAAGCTGGTGGGCTCCATGATGGCCCCGCGTCCCTGTGCTGCTTCAGGATTCTGGATTGTGTTCTGGAGGGGGAAGGATGGCCGGCACTCTCCTCCCTGGCCCTGCTGCAGGGGGAAAGCTGCAGGGGAACTACCGGGGATCGGCATGAGCGGGGAAGGAAAATGAGTTCTTCCGAGGGAGGGCCACAGCCACCCCCCGCCAGGCTCCAGGGCACAAATATACAATAATTACAAGGATTAGGTAGTGCAGCACAGTATACGCCCACAACAGTCAACAGAAAACTGGCACTAATCAGAGATTATACCAATCCTTTAAACTTGCAGTAGGGAAATAATCAATGGATTTTCAGACCTAAATCCACTTTTAACCCGACCATGAACAGTATTGTCAATGTTTCCTTTAAGAGCATGTGAGCAGAAGCTTCAGAAACTAGTAGAGACCGAGTTTCAGGCTAAGTTTATAAACATGTCCAAAGAGGAATCTGATGCCCTGAGAACTCTGGAAACAAATGACAATCACCATCAAACAGGTAGATAAAGAAAGCAGTGCTGTGGTGCAAGACACCAGTATGTATGTGCCTGAGGTACATAGGCAGCTAGCCAGCAAAAAGTTCTACAAGCCACTTACCAGTGATCCATAGAAACTGACAGCAGATAAGGGCCGCTTGGCCCATCCAGTCTGCCCTGGGCCTTTATCCTATAAGAAAGGGAAGGGGCAGGAGCAATGACCAATATTTACACAATGCAGAAACTAATGGAATTATTAATGACACATTACCGTTTTTGACAACAGAGCAACCCACTAGACCCACAATTTATTTACCATCTAAAATTCATAAGAATCTTCAAACTCACCCAGGTTGTCCAGTCATAGCAGGGATTAGTTATCTCACAGAGCCAGTATCACAATATGTAGACTTTTAAATACGACCTTTTGTCAGCAGCCTTAGGTCTCAAGTTTGAGATTTCATAGAAGCCCTAACCTTGTTACACGACATCCACATCGAGGATTCACACCATCCTGTAACCCTTGATGTGGAGTCACTGTACACTAACATTCCCCATGACGATGGACTCTCTGCCCTGGGATACTATCTTGACAAAAGAAGCATCAATAATCCCCCCCCACTGAGATTTATTATCTTGCTGACATTGGCACTGGTAGTACAGGAGTTAAGAGAGATGCATAATAGGAATGGCAGTGAAGTACTGAACTGACACCAACCACACCCCCACCCTACAGAGACTGACAGGCACTGGGGTGTGCCTTTGGGTCGTCAGCCATAACGTTCATGCCATTTCAGCTCACCCTACCCTGCAGACACCAATAACTGTCGCATTGTGCCTTGGGGTCTTTGGGCCTTACGCTCACCCCATTCCATAAGGAAATACGCTGAGATGGGTGCAATATAGGAGAATGGGGTGAACTTGGGTCCAAAGAGTCCAAGGCACATCTCGATGCCCATCTCTGGCTGCAGGGTGGGGGGTGGAATGGCGTGAGCATTACAGACAACAATCCCAAGTCACACCCCTGACGCCTGTCAGTCTCTACAGGGTGAGGCATTATGGTTGGAAACTTTAACGCCCCAGGAGTTTGTTGGTATTTTCACTTCTAATTTTTCCAACACTGGCTTTTTGTGACCCCCACCTCATAAACAGTGGCACTATCAGTTTGTTAGCTGAAAGGTGATTCTGCACAGTGACTGCGCCATCTGGCACCACAGGTGCGAAAACACATTTCAGGCAGGATGTGAAAAATGACAGCTGTACTGTTCATGAGGAGGTGTAAAAAAAATGGCAGTGCTGAAACTCTGGAGTGAAAATATAAAAAATCGTCAAAGTAACAAGCGTGCGTGGAAACTGCACAACGCACACTCGTAACAGTCATTTTTGGGAATTTTTTCACCAAATTTGCAACATAGGCTTTTTGGGACCCCACCTCATGAACAGTAGCATTGTCATTTCATTAATCGGTCCTGAAAGATGATTCCGCGCAGTGACCGCGAAATGACCTTTCGGTACCGAATAATGAAATGACAGTGCATTTGTTCATGAGGTGGGAGTCCCAAGAACCCCATGCTGAAAATTTGGAGCCAAAAGTCAAAAAAATGGCTGAGATATCCACTCAAGTTCCCCCCATTTATGCCATTTTACAGCTTACCGGCACTTCTTCAGTTTGCACTCGGCTTTGAAGAGTCCAGATGTGTTCCCACTCCACCGAAGATCACAGCGCCGGACCTCTGGAGGTAAGTATGGGGTGAGGGGGGGTGCGCAGTGGGTGGGTGTGGGGTTGGGGGGGCACCATGGAATACTGACTTTTTTTTTTTCAGGTACAGAAAAAAAAAAAAAAAAAACTGACACTGCACCACGGGAAGGTTTTCTTTCTTTACAGGTGAAGTACAACAAATCGACGCAATGGGGTGGACTCCCAGTATGCCCTATGACTTTCGGGGGGGTATGCTGACCACGCTGGGGTGGGCTCCCAGTGCAACACACACAATGGGGTGGGGCAGGGGGAGGAACAGGAACATGCCATCGCAGTCGGCTTTCTATGAGGGGTCGCACACTGGGGTGGGCTCCTAGTGTGCCACACATAATGTGGGGGAGTGGACAAGCCGACACAGGGATTGCACCCCTGACGTCAGCTTTCTTTTGGGATTGTGTGGCGGACAGCAGGATCCGCCGCCATGTTTACTGAAATGTTTCACCAGGAAAGGGATGTATGGGAGGCATGTCATCTGTGCCGCTGCATGACGAGGTTGTCTCAGATTGCAGTGGCACATTTCTTTTAAGTTGTGTCCACTTTACATAATTCTTGTGTCAGCGCTAGTATGATGGCTCATTGGGGAATGAGGGACGCACCTTCTAAAGTGTGCCCTGCATTCGCCACAATATGGACACACCTCTGAAGTGCTACTACCACAAGATGTTGCTTGCACGTGCACACAAGCCAACATAAAAATGTCTTGAGTGACCTTACGGTTATCCATGTCCATCAAACTTCGATGTCAGATTGCACCATCTTCTGTTCATTTTTTCCATAAATAATTTGGGGGATGACCCACTAGGGATCTCTGACTTTTGTATAAAAATTCTCATATCCTATATGAAAACTTTGGGGAGAACCCTGCCTAAAGGTATACGTCCAGTGAGCAAGAGCACACTAATGGCTATTATGTCAGGTCCCAGGAGCACTGGGTATGACATACTCCATGCAACTGGCACTGTGTCATACTCAGACCTCTGTGGAGGGGGCTCAGTCCAGTAAGTCTGTGGATGGAAGGCTTGCAATATCTACATTTCGGCTTACTGCTAACGGAGCCTCGTCCCTAAGTCAGGGTTCTGTGTATGGTACTTTTTGGTGGTTGCATAATGGGCTGCCTCTTAGCAACCAATCTTACTGCCACTGACAGTGACTGGGTATGGAGCTGCAGGTGTTCAAAAACAGAATGAAAACAGTACTCCACATAAGCTGCATACCCACTCTCTCACACAGCATATCTGAGTCTGTTAGACCAGTTTATCTGGCCATGCTACTCACAAGGATGCATGATAAATGCAGATAAAGAGTAGCCATCTGGCCTTTCACCAAAAAAAAAAAAAAATGTTGCTACCAGGTTTCTTACTGCTAGTGAATCAGAACCAACAACAGTCAAAATGACTGCAGGGGAAGCCTGTATTAACCCCACTGGCACATCAGTAATAAGGACAGCTGTCAAATCGCCTACATTTCTTATTATGAAACCAGACAGTGAGTCAAACCAGAAAGCGAAGCATTTCTTGCTTGGTTGTTTGTTTTCTTTTTTTAAGTGTGCTCCCATCAGCTCGGCAATTTTTTTTTCTAAAGGAAACTTAAACCTTACTTTCTCTTTTCTAATATAATCAAAAATGTAGGCAAGTATGTAGCTATCTTTTTAGACCTCCTGTACTGTTTCTTGCATTTACACTGAAACACTGAAATACATCCAATCATGTGGCCCAATACTCAACAGCAAGTTGACAGATAGATAAAACCTTTTATTTTTTGACAGGAAAAATAACTTTTAGGACCAGAAGAGGCCCTGTTTATCAAAGTTGTCCTGTTTTAGAATACAGTTTCAGCAGATACAAAACATCATGTAATAAAGTATATTTTAGGAACAGCCTTATTTATTTATTTATTGAACATGTTTCACCAGGTAGGGCACATTGAGCAAAAAGATGCTCGTCTCCCAGTGCGACCGGGGTTGGGGGGGGGAATACATGGGAGATAGAATATACATTACAAGAGTTATACATAGGAGACCATACTTCATGATAGAGTGTACATATACATTTCATATAGTTATACATAGGAGATCATGGTACATGATACATAGTGTACTGGGAATACATAACATTGAGTTTACATTAGGGTCTTGGTACATTGCTTCATACAGGTTTACAGAGTGTAGATACATGCAGGGGGAGGTGGAATATCGTTCCTAGAATGTAGACAATAGAGTAATATTGAGAATTTGTACCGCTGGTGACAGGACTTGTTGTCTATGGAGAGGTTGAGAGCAGGGTGGGTAGGAAAGCGCAGGGATTTTGAACGCGCCCATAGCAGACAGACATAGTCAGAGGGATAACTGTGTTACTGGGGGCTGAGCAGAAGTGCTGGGGGGGCAAGTGTAGGGTTGGATGAGCATATATGCCAGCATGAGATGAGAAATGCTAGGGCCGCTGGTCAGGCCGCATAAGAACAAGGGGGGTCGAACGGGGGGATATCATGATGGGGGAGGGGGTCAGGAGCAGGAACAGCTTGTGTCGTAGTAGTTAAGTAGGGCAGAGGATATTGAATGTTTAGAGGAGGAGTGGCGGATTTCGGACGGTTGGGCATTCCATAGCTTGGGGAGTTGGTAGGAGAAGGCTGATTGGCCTGCAGTGGTCCGTCGGAGAGGGATTGTCAATAGCCGGGAATCAGAGGACCCAAGGGCGTGAGAAGGGGTTGGTAGGGAGGAGAGGGTGGAGGTGAGGGACAGCACCGAGCCAGAAGTTGGACACAAATTTGATACTTTGAATTAGCCGACGGTGGCTTAGGGATGGGAGGGCCAGTGAGTGATAGAGCTCACAGTGGTGTGTACGCCAGAGGCATCTAGGGCAAATCGGCAGAAAGCACTGAAGAGTGGGTCCAGATTGGCTAGGGTGGATTTTGGGGCCGAGCTGTAGACTATGTTGCAGTAGTCGAAGGAAGGTCAAATCATTTTCTGGATAATTTTGCATCTCACCAGAGGCGGGAGACAACTGCGATTCCTGTAGAGAGCACCAAGCTTGGGGCGTAGCTTTTTCTGGATAGCATCCACATGGGTGGAAAAGAACGGGTGACAGTCGAGCCAGACGCCAAGGTACCTAAAAGAGGGCACATCCTCTAGAATTGTTCCATCAAGGGTGTGGAAAATCGGTTGTGAGGTGAGTCTGGATAGTCTCTGCCTAGAGCCAAAAGTCATGGAGTCTGTCTTTTTTGCATTGAGGGAGAGTTGGTGGGAGTTAAACCAAAGCTGTACTTTGTTGAAATCAGCCTGGAGAGTGGAAATGACTTCCTTCTTGGGTCCGGCCGGAAGTGAAGAGGACAGTGTCATTCGCGTCTTAAAAACATCACTCACTTAATTTCCCAGAATACATACAAAAACAGAAATACACAATATACCATAAATCTGAATAAAAATTTTGTACTAAAGAATAAATATAACTATTTAAAAAAATGGACAAAGCAGTATATGTATGTATACAGTTAATGCAAGGCATTTTTCTAGGATTTCAGGTCTAAGAAAGGGAACATCAAAAGAAAGAGAGGAGGGGGAGAGAGGAATAGTAATATCCCCTAATACTACCAAATACCCCAACCCAGAAATAACAATAAAGCAGAGAGAGAGTTTAGAGGCAATCTACAATCCAGGCAAACAAGCAAATGGTAGTATCACTTGATAACACCGTAACAAGCACATGTGTCTCTCCAGATTAAATCTAGAGCGTGCTTAAATTTACCTAAACTATCAATAATTCTAATTTCTGGATCTATCTCATTCCATATTTTTGGTAAATAGAAACGTCTTTGCATTCTACTATAAATATTAATTTCAAGAGGGACTTTTAGACATCTATGTTTCAATTGCCTCAGATTATACTTACAGGAAGTAGAGACATCAAGGGAGTTCACTCCATGTTTATCTTTCCCCCCCATACTCCATATAGGCTTTATATCCTACACGTTTTTTTTCTCTACAAATTGCAAGAGAATCCCAATCTAGATTTTGAAGTAGAATGTAATGATAAGTGGAAAAATGGCATTTCGTCACATATCTTGCCATTCTATAATATGTTTTATCCAAACAGTTCAATGATGTTTTAGAGGCAAATTGATATATTAAGCTATCATATTCTAATGTTGGTAAGATTAATTGAACAGCCACTCTATTTCTTGATTCTCTTGGGAGAATCGATATTTGGTTCTGTACATTGGTCACAAAGACCAATCTGCCACACATTTCTTCCTTGTACCCCTTTATGCTATATACAAAGGGGTCACAAGTCTTTACCTGCACTACTGTACAGGTCAATGCAACAGCACAGAGAAAAGGGTGGGGGAAGGACCTGGTAATGAGGGCACCAGTATGCACAGAGCTGCAGTGTTATGCACAGCAGCTCTCCGACACCCTCCCTCACCCACAGTCGGAAGATGGTACGACACTGAAAGCAGAAGAAATGCTTGAAGCAGTTTTTCAGGGTGTCGCTACCTTGCCATCCAGAATTTATGTTCCAGCAGGGGATGTTTTAGGCAGGGCAAAGTAGTGCCAAACTTCGGAATAAATGGTACTCAGACTAGGAGACTATCCAGTAGCCAACTGGAAACAAATACAATTTACTGAGCTATTTTCAGGGCCACTGGACCAGCAAGAAATATAGGCATGGGATGTGGAAATTCAACATTCTGCATTACAACACAGGTACTGGGTTGAGGGAGTGGGGGAAGCAGATGGCCGTAGCACCAGTAGCCTATGGCACAGTCCATGGCATAACACTGTGCAACTGGTGCATACCATGGACCAACTCCAGTGACTACTGCAATCCACAATGTCAGTGGTAGCACACACACTGTGCTACCACTGACATCTGGAGCACATAGTTACATAATGAAACTCTGCAGTACTAGCAAAGGGAGACTCCAACCCCTGCAGACAGCGCCAGTTGTTTAAAGCTGTTTGGGTATCGGAATGGGGAGCCTCTATGTGCCTCCAAAGACTGTCACACCATTTGTGATTGTGTATCGTGTGCCAGGTCCTTTCTTATGGTCCCCTTGTTAATGCTTTTTTTTTTTTTAGTTTTTGAGATTTAAAGTTATTTTAACAGTTGGTAAAAAAAAAAAAGTACACAACAAAGTAAAAATATTTATTATTCATGAATTCAATAGCATTCTTATTAATCTCTCCTAAATATTTTAATTACTAATCAGTGCCAGAACCAGGTGACATCAGTTGAGCAAAATACTCACAGTCCAAGTTTCAATGCAGGTTCTCCACTCAACTGATGTCATCCAGATTCCAGAACTGCTCAGCATTAGCCAAGAAAACAGCAGCAGAAATTTTATTTATTTTAATTTTGGTGACCAGGTAGGCCCACTGGAACCATCACAGTCCCTTTTTCAGGGGCGACCCGGAATTAATTACAGATAGAGTTACATAGACATTTTACAGGATACGAGAAAAGGAAAATAGCTCATATTACAACACACAATTATCAGGACAATTAGTTAATGCAAACAAGACAGTTGAGGGTTCTGACCATACAGGGAACCTAACAAAAAACCAAAAAACAAAATGTCAAAGCAAATACAAGAAACACTACAGTATGGAGGCTCCACACGTGCTCGAATCTCCAACTGTATTAATAAGAGAAAGGCGGATTTAGGTTAACTTTAATTATATTCCCCCCGCTTATCTCTTTGTTCCTCCCAGTCTCCCAGCTAGACAATCTGAAGCACCTCAGCAGCACCTGACCCCCCCAGACTGCAGGGCAAGCAAACGGATGCATTCACAGCTGACACCGATGTTGCTCTTGGGTCAGCTGGCAGGAGGACCAGAATGCTGGCAAGCCTATCCTCCTCAAGAACCAAGCGCTACAACACGTGCAGCCCTCAGCCCAGCCCAGGAGAGGGTCCCAGATGGCAATGTGGCATGCTCATCACTACTTTGTTACTAGACTCAGAGAAAGGATGCTCACTCCCCCCCCCACCTCAAAAAAAAAAAAAAAACAACAAATGCTCAAGCCAAGTCACACAACTATCTCTCTTGCACAGATGAAGTCCTTGGCTCCAGAGGGAGGGTGCAGGTTGCCTGGTATTCAGACATACCCTCTGGACAACCACAAAGAAACACAGAAGTTGTCGGCAGATAAGAACCTGCTGGCCCATCCGGTCAGCCCTGTTAACCATGTCTATAGTACCTCCTCAGCCTCCTTTAAGTTCTCCAATTTCACCAACTTTGGCTTCGGTACTAAGATTCCCTTATGCCTACCCCATGCGGTCTTGAAGAGTGTGATCGTTTTAGCTTCCACCACTTCCACCGGGAGTTGGTTCCATGCTTCCACCACCCTCTCCATGAAGAAAAGCTTCCTAACATTCCCCTTCAGCCTGCCTCCCCCACCAATTTAACTGAGTGACCCAGCGTTCTCGTCCATCCTTTTCTCTGGAGATACCCCCTTCCTGTACCTTTTTTATATATCCATGAGATATTTATATGCCTCTTTAATGTCTCCCCTCTCCTTCCTTTTTTCTAGTTAGTACATGTTTAATTCCTTGAGTCACTAGTCACAGGGCTTCAGGTGCAGGCCTTGCACCATCTTGGTAGCCCTTCCATTGAACCACCTCCACCCTGACCATGTCCTTTCACAAGTAGGGCCTCCAGAACTGTATGCAGTACTTGAGGTGAGGTCTCACCAATGATTTATACAATGGTACTATGACCTCCCTCCTTCTGCTAGTGATCCCCCTGCCTACGCACCTGCCAGCTTTCCCCACTGCCTTGTCGCACCGTTTAGCCACCTTCAGGTTGCCAGAAATAATTACCCCAAGATCCCTTTCCTGCTTAGTAACTGTCAGTTCTCTCACTCCCCCCCAAACTGGTACTTAGCAGAGATCCTGTGACCCAGGTGCATGATTTTACACTTCTTTGCATTAAAGCCCAGTTGCTACACCCTTAGCCACTCTTCTAGCTTGCTAAGATCCTGCCTCACTTGATCCACCCCCCTGGAGTGTCCACCCTGTTGCAGATTTTGGTATTATCCACAAACGGACAAACCTTCCCTGCCAGTCTTTCTGCTACATCACTGATAAATATGCTGAAGAGTACTAGGCCTAGTACCAACCCCGGTGGCACCCCACTAGTCACTTTGCCCTTCCCTGAGTGGACACCATTTGCCACCACCCTCTGACTTCTGTCTTCTAGCCACGCTAACTGGCATTAATTGTGAAGGACGATGCTCACCATCAATCCCTCGTGGCTGGAGATGGAGTGCAACCCAGGAGGCCCCCAGCAACATGGCTGGAAACAGGGGGATCCAAAGGGACAGACACATGGAATAATAAAATACTGTAATAATATAAGTAAATATCTATCAAAATCGAAGAGCGCTCAATGGCCGAGTAACAGTGCATTGTGCAGCCATGCCAGCAGACCAGGTGTGAGAATGGACTCAGGAGTCCGGTACACAGGCAGACAGCTACTTTGGAGGGGGGGAACTGCTTACATTTCAGCTGACATTCAGGTCCTGTGCCCTCCTGCAGGTTAGTGGGAGGGACAAGGGGACAGAAAAAGGGGAAAAAAAACAATGCATCTGCATGACGGTTAAAAGCACTCCCAGGCTCTGCGCAATGCACAGTGACACCTACTGGAATGACATTGGGGATGGCAGACTACAGGCCTGGAAAGTGGCTAGGGCGTACTGATTTGAAGAACCAGGTGAAGACACACGAGAAGCAGAGGATACAAAATTATTAGGGAAACATTGGTACCAGATCAGAACATCCTCAACCCTGAAAACCTGCTGGAGTCAAGAAAATGAGGAAGAGGGGGGTCCAGCTACATTGTGACTCCTTTACTGTGAGAATTTAGCTTCTCATCAGCGTGAGAATACTTGCAGGTATTATGCTCCTGACTTTTGCGATGCACTGAGAATCTGCTGTTATTTTTGTCACTTTGATAGCCAGTTCAATGCAAATCAGGGACAGAGAAATCTGCATTGCCCTACATATTCTTGTTGATACAGGACAGCAGCTGGAATTCACATTCTTCATACAATGCAGCTGCCTGCGCAGGGAAACGTAGTTTAGTTCAGAGAGAGTTTCTGGTTTCCAGGAAAACCAAACCCCACAGTTGGCATCAGCAGAATGCAACTACATAATTTCAGGACATTCCTTTTTATTTTATTACTAAAGACATGTTCATAATGTTGAAAGTGGCCAGTGGCCAAGGTTTTAGTAACCAGTGAGCAAACTTTTATCAACAATATGCAGTTGGCTAACCAAAAGACTGAGGAAATAGAAAGGTGTAAAATGGCTAGTGTAGATTGATAAACGGCTAGTAAAAGGTAAAGATGGCTAGTAGATGACTAAATGATGCCAACATGTGAATTGGTATATCTAGTAGCAAAAGGCTGCAAGTGGCTAATTATATGAATGATACCACCATCTCAGTTAATATGCATGTATGTGTAAGACTTTAAAAGGTTAATGGTTAAAGTGAAGAAAATGAAATAAATCTAAGCACAAAGCCAAAGTTTAACTTGGAATTGCCCTATTCAGCAGAAAATACTGTGTACCAAAACATGTCTTTTTAAAGGTTACAGGAGAGATAAGAATGCAGCTGCTAGTAACCGCGGCTGGCCTTGATGATTGAAGTTCCCCATCTTGTGATTACTATGCAATTTGGCCACTGTCTGGGTTTTATCTGTAAGCCAATTATTTTTAAAACAGCCACATCCCATCGCATGTTTTCTGTATCCTAAAGAAAGTTTTTAATAAATAAAAATCCCCATATCACTTGTTTTTACATTTAAGAATGACTGTATGTCTTGGCAAAGTATCAAAAGTATCTTATGACCAAGATATCTTATGGCCAATGTATTTTTGAACCAGAGTCTTATGACTTGTTGAATGACATATTGTCTGTGTTTAAATCTGCTGTCGTAGTTTTTGGGAAATTCCAGCCTTGCATTTTTTTTCCTAAGCTTGCTACACATAAATATGGGACCTATGGTTATGTCTAGTATCCCTTCAAGAAAACGCAGTCTGAGACTATCCATAGATTGCTCGAGGGATCCAGAGATATATGGTCTCATATCTCTCTGAAAATCTGTAGCCCTGTAATGCAAATATTACTAGCTGTCTAGATTGCATGTTAGAAACACCTCAATGGGATTGTCCCATTGGCTGTGAGATTAAATTGTGTCAGGTACACTCGGATAGTAGCAGGCTACCTGATGCCTAGAAATTATATACTATTTCAATAAATTACAACTAATTTGGCAAAGAAATAGTGTGGTGGCTTTACTGGATTACTGAGAATTACCAACCAGGAACCTGTATAATTGGGTCCATTTTACATAACTGGCGAGCCAGCCAGCAGGTGGTTTTGGTTCTGGTCTTGGTAAATCTAGTAAAGCCTAGTGTTTATTCTAAACAGGGTCCGTGCAGGTAAGGTTCATAACCTAACTGTGGAGCTGGGAAAAAGAGTCTAATGGACTCAGAGTGTTCGAGTGGACTTGAACCTATAGGAAAAGGTCTATGGTACAGCTATAAGCTGGGTAAGGGTAATGTATATTTATGTGGGGGTCTGAGGACCCCAAGTTTAAGGATAAGTGGAGAGATGTATTAAGGAAAAGTCTCTCAAACAAATTAAGGGCAACTGCCCTTGTAATTTGTGCTTGCTAGAAGTATATACTGTTAGAGCTGATGATGGCTTTCACAGTTCAGGCTGCCTTTAGAAGAAAAGCGGTGTCTAATCAAGTAACGTTAGATAAGCAACATTTAGAGAAAGAAAAATAAACTACTGTGGATACATACACAGTAGGTGTGACAACAGACGGGTTGATTTGAAAATCCTCCACCCCACCATGTTCCTATCTGTGTAGTTTCAAGTTTTTTTTTTGTATCAATTTCAAGTTCCCTTGGCTCCTATAGAGGCTGAAACATTTGATCCCAAACCCAGGTACTGGGGATAGAAACACAGACTTTGACGGCAGATAAGGACCACCTGGCCCATCTAGTATGCCCATTTCCCTACCTACAGGATAGGCCGCAGATCCTAGTTAACCAATAGCCTATTTCTTCCTACCCCCCCCAAGAATTGCCTTATGTCTGTCCCATGCATTCTTGAATTCTCCCACAGTTTTAGACCCCACAACCTCCTCAGGAAGGCTGTTCCACGCATCCACTACCCTCTCTGTGAAATAATACTTCCTCACATTGCTCCTGAACCGCCCCCCTTCTATCTTTAAATTGTGTCCCCTTGTTCTTGCACATCTATTTTTCTGAAAAATGCTACCCTCTTGGACTTTGTTGATTCCACTGAGGTACTTAAAAGTTTCTATCATGTCCCCCCTCTCCCTTCTTTCCTCAAGGGTATACATATTAAGCTCCTTTAGTCTCTCCTCATATGGCTTCTCTTGCAGACCCTGCACCATTTTAGTTGCCCTACTCTGGACTGCCTCTATCCTGTCTATGTCCTTACGGAGATGGGGTCTCCAGAACTGGACGCAGTACTCCAGATGGGGTCTCACCAACTGTCTGTACAGAGGGATAACAACTTCCTGTTTTCTGCTGCTGATGCCTCTCCTATACATCCCAGTATACCCAGCCCTCCCTACTGCCTTCGCACATTGCTTGCTAATCTTAAGGTCATCTGATATGATTACCCCCAGGTCCCTTTCCTTTTTTGTTGTTGTCACTACCTCCCCACCCATTGTGTATTCTTCCCCTGGGTTCTTGTTTCCCAGGTGCATTATTTTGCACTTCTTTGCACTGAATCCTAGCTGCCATACTTCCGACCATTCCTCCGACCTTGCCAAGTCCCTTTTCATCCTTTCCACGCCTCCTTGTATATCATCCCTGTTGCAAATCTTTGTGTCATCTGCAAAAAGGCATACTTTTCCTTCCAGACCCTCTGCAATGTCACTGATGAAGACATTAAAAAGGACTGGACCCAATATTGAACCCTGCGGTACCCCACTAGTAACTCCTCTTTCTTCAGAGTGGACTCCATTTACAATTACCTTCTGTGTCCTGTTGTGCAGCCAATGTTTACCAGGCTACCACCCTGGGACCCACTCCAGGCTGGTTAATTTGACTAATAATCTTTGTGTGGGACTGTGTCAAATGCCTTGCTAAAGTCTAGGTAGGCCATGTCCACAGCCCCTCCCTGGTCTACTACTTTGGTCACCCAGTCAAAGAAATCTATTAGATTCACCTGACATGACCTTCCCGCTGTGAACCCATGCTGCCTTGGGTCCTGTGCCCCACTGGCCTTTAGGTAGTCAACTATTCTTTCTTTCAGAAGTGACTCCATCACTTTCCCTACCACAGAGGTCAGACTGACAGGTCTGTAGTTTCCTGCCTCTGTCTTGGCCCCACTTTTGTGAAGGGGAATCACATCTGCCTTCCTCCAGTCCTCTGGTACCACACCATCCTCCCATGATTTATTAAAAAGAGTAGCCAGTGGTTTCACTAGTTCCTCCCTTAATTCTTTTAGAATTCTGGGGTGAATTCCATCAGGACCCATTGCTTTGTCCGCCTTCAGTTTTAGAAGTTCTTGCAGAACCCTTTCTTCTGTGAAAGGACTGGGATCGACCCCCCTATCAAGAGTGCTTCTGTTAATTGGATTAGGCACTTCCCCCTCCTCTTTTGTGAATACTGAGCAGAAATATTCATTCAGTATCCCTGCTTTTCACTGTCCCCTCTGCCCACCACCGTTCATTCTATTCAGCCTCACTATCCCTCCCTTTGTCTTTCTCTTCGCTGATGTACCTATAAAGGTTTTATCCCCTTCTTAACTGAGTTGGCTATCTTTTCCTCAGTTTGGGCCTTTGCTATTCTGACTTCCCTCCTGCTTCCTTCTGCCTTAACTGGTACAGCTCTGTCCTGCTCCTTCTGTGTTTCCTTATACTTGTGAATGCTATCTCTTTCTTCCTGACATTCACAGCCACCTCTTTTGAGAACCATAGTGGCTTTTTTCGTTTGATTTATTTGCTTCACACAAGGCTTGTTGCCTCTGTGATGGCAGTTTTGATGATTCCCCATTGTTGCTCCACACCTCCTTCTAGCCTGTTTGCTAGTGCTTTTCTGAGGCACTCTCCCATCTTGCCAAAGTCAGCCCTCCTAAAGTCCAGTACCCTCACTTTTGTATGGCTTGACTCTGTAGCTGAGTTTAACGTGAACCACACCGTTTGATGGTCACTTGTCCCCAAATGGCTACCCACTTCTAGATCTGAGATCCTCTCACTGCCCCCATTTGACAGTACGAGGTCTAAGATTGCTCCCTCACGAGTGGGTTCCGAAACTAGCTGTCTGAGGCCTGCCACCTGTAGGGCATCAAGAATGGCCCTGCTCTTGGATGTGGCTGCAGCAAATGTGCTCCAGTTAACATCTGGCATATTCAGGTCTCCCAACAGTATCTCCCCTTTCTCTGCCATTCTAAGAATGCCTTCTATCATATCCTTGTCCATTCCCTCCCCCTGACATGGGGGTCTGTACACAACCCCTGTGCGGATTGTGGTGCCCTTTCCAGACTCCAAGGTGACCCACAGTGCCTCCTCTCCTCCCTGTTTACTCTTTTGTTCAGTTGCTTTTATCCTTTCCTTTACATAGAGAGCTACTCCTCCCCCTCTTCTCCCCTGCCTGTCTCTCCTGTAGGTTATGTACCCTGGTATGTTAACATCCCAGTCATGGTTCTCTGTGTACCATGTTTCTGTGACTGCTACAATATCCAGGCATCCCTCTTCCATCAAGGCCACCAGCTCAGGGAGCTTGTTGCCCAGACTATGGGCATTGGTACTCATTACCCTCCATTTCCTGATGGCCTTACTCCTTTGCCCCATCTCTGTCCTTCTTGCCTTTGTCACTTTCTCCATTTACCCCTGTCCTTCTCCCTATCGACACCTCTATGTTGGTGTTTGCCAAACTTACTACCGTGATTTGGGGGCTAGGATTTCCTTGCTCCTTTCCAGTGCCTCCCCCCTTGGTTAGTTTAAATGCTTGCCAATGAAGCATTTAAACCTATCACCTAGGATCCTGGTTCCCCTCCCAGACAGATGCAGCCCATCATGCCAGTATAGGCTTGCATCACTCCAGGTGGACCCCCAGTCCCCAATGAAGCCAAATCCTTGAGCTCCACACCAGTTTTTCAACCACTGATTGAATCCCATGGTGCGGAACACCCTAGCCTCTCCTATGCCATAGATGGGCAGCACCTCCGAGAAGGTTACCGTGCGTGCTACTTGACTAAGGCCCCTCCCCAATTCCACAAACTCTTCCTGCACTTCTCTAATCCCTTTCTTAGCCAGGTCATTTGTCCCTAGGTGGACAATGACATCCAGCTCCCTCCCCTGTGCAGCTGCTCCGGCAATCCTGAGGATTCGCTCCCTGTCCCTCCAAGCCATGGCACCACGCAGGCACATTGCCTCCCTCTCCCCTTCCTCCCCCAGTTCTACCTTCCTAACAATGGAGTCCCCCACCAGGAGTTGTTTCCTTCCCCTGCAGGGTCCCCTGCTACCCTCCTGTGGGTCTCCTTTGTGGAGGTTCCCAGCATCCTCCTTGGTCTCCACTGCGGGTGCCTCCATAGAGGAACCACGCTTTGCCAGAATGGCATAGGAATTGTGGAGAGGTACAACTGGAGGGATGCGCCTCTGTTCCACCACCCTCACCCTCCCTGAGCCCACTGTGGTCCAACCGCTCCTCTTTCTTGGCAACCTCTGAGGCAACGGCAGTGGCACTGGTGGTCCCTGGATGGAAGGAGGTGGTCCCACAAATCCTGGCCAACTTAGCCTGGAGATGAGCAACCTCCTCCCTCAACCCAGAGAGGTGCCAGCAGATGGGACACCACATCCTCCAGAACGTCTCCCGGAAGACTGCTGCTCCACAGCCACTGCACCACTCCAATCATGTCTTATTTCTGGCCCCTTAACTGTTTGCAATCCTTACTCTTTCCTCTGTTTCTTTTTCTCTCTCTCCTTACTTTCTGCCTGTGTGCCCTTTAAGCTCCTAATTGTCCTGTTCTGAGACAAGAATATACTATATTTCTCAGTAGACCCCTTACTTGCTCAGAGGCAGACCTCCAGCAGCTAGAGGGGGCCGGAGAGCTACTCTTTCCCTTCTAGGATGGTGGGTTTTTGGTGGTTCTGTCATCACTCACTTCCTGCTCCCAAACAGGAAGTTCCTGTTGTCAGTCAAATCCTGTGCCTATACAAATAGAACTAGCTTTAGGTGGAGGGGAGGGAAGGAGGGTAATACAGTCCCAGTAGAGAAGTCCAGTCACACAGCAGTCCTTTCTCCTGGAATCTTCTGCCAAGCTATTAGCAGAATCTTTCTAAGGCAGTCTTTAAATGTAGCTTCCTTCTAGCTAAGCCACTCCCCCTACTTACTAGATCTTTCTACAAGTAATTTAAACCTCACAGCTATTAAGTCCTTTCAATCACCTGAGATTTACACCTAGATAACTGTTCAGATAACCATTCAGTTCAGTTAACTCAGACACACACTTTTTTTTTGTTTGTTAGTTTTTTTTTACCCTAAATTAAAGGTCCAAGTACAAAAGTTCTTCTTCTTTAGTCCCAGTAGAGAAGTCCAGTCACACAGCAGTCCTTTCTCCTGGTGTCTTCTCCACCAGTTGGATTTCAACCTAGTACTGCTACAGATTTTTAAACTGCAACCCAGAGCTGTGGGAAAAGACTTGGTTTGGCAGGTTACTGAAATGGCCAAAAGAAAACCTTTGAAAGGATTAACAGCAGCAGCATTTGGAGATTATTTTATCATGAAGGTCCTGCAGTCGTTTTTCTGAATCGGACCGGTGTATCAGAAAAGAAGAAGGAAAATACCTTGGCACAGGGTAAGTCTGACATTTTTTTTTTAAGGTTTTTTTTTATGTCTGTCTGTTTTATTTTTGTGATACATATACTAAACAAGGTAACGCTCAGTCTCTCTTGCACATTTTCCAGCATATATCGGTGTTCTGTAATTATATTCTGTTGTCAAAGTCGCAAGATAGCATTGACTGCCTTTGGCGCAGAACATGTTACAGTAAAAAAAAGAAGAAGCTTCTTTGCCTTATATCTGACTGTTTTAATTAGTTTTATTTTTAATAAAACGTGTGCTGCCTAGATAGGGTCAGTGAAGAACTTTTGTATGTAGTTGTTGGTTGGAGCAGGTAGTGTTGAAGGTGAAGAGATAGGACGTCATAGATTGCAATGTGCAGAAAGATTTGTAGTTTGCAGGCAAAGTGCCAAGCCACTGCTAGATGAAAATGTAATGTGTTAACAGCTATGAATGGCTTTATCATACTTCTAGTTAAAACCAGAAACTTTTTGCAAAATGGCAGAGTGCCATATTTTGGCTATGCGCCAAAAGGTGTAACCATGTTATACTAGATGTGTCCACTTACAGATGGCATGTTGTGCTGTATTTTAAAGGAGCTGGAAGGTGTTTAAAAAATGTTGTTGTTCTAAAAAGATTTGGCATGGAGATATGTATAAATTTGTTGGTTTAAAAGGTTGTCGGTGTTACAACACAGGCAGGAGGCAGCATATATCTAAAACACTTACAGTTTTCTAATGAAACTATGGCCATTACCTCAGCAAACTGGTGTCAAATAATGTCTTATTTTGTGTTAAGTATTTCTTTTTGTGTATGTTTATGTGTGTACTGTCTTGGCCAGCAGTTTTATTTTGTGCTCTATTATTATTTAAAGATATTTTAATATCAGTAGTGTTCAAGGACACTACAAAAACAGCTGGGTTTGAACCACCCCTGCAAGCATACTGTGTGACCTTCTTGTGTTTCAACATTTTATGTTACTGCCAGTTCAAACTTGATGTGTATTCCCTACTTAAAGCACAACTTTTCACACAAGATGTATGCTTTCATGGAAGGACACCAAGTGTGAACCACAAAGGAACAAACGTTTTTGTGTTTTGTTTTTTTTTTTTCTTTCTGGGCTTGCAGCCAACACATGCAATGCTCAAAGCCTTCCTCCAGGAATATTTGGTTGTAGTGCAGCTCCTTCGTTCCTAAACAATATCACGCGATTCCTCTACTATGCAAGGTGCTTAAGGAAGGGGGTCACTTACTACCCCCAGCATTTTTTTTATATATATACACAGTATATTGTTAAACAAATATTACAGCTGTTTTTGAGAGAGTTTACCATCTATAGTTAAAAACAATGACTTTTGTTTTTATGTGTGACCATGGTGTAATCATTTTTTTTCTTTTTAAAATGCATTCTAAGAGATACGTACATACAGTATTACCATCAATCCAGATCTTTTGTAAACTCAGCTGACATTTTGTCATGCTTAGGATAAGGGAACCCAGGGATGCTTGACTTCTTTTATCCTATGAAAATAATCTTTTTAATTTTTAGACTTGTGTATGTTTGTTTTTGTTGTTTGTGTGTTTCTTCTCTTTCTTCTAGAGAAAAGGAAGTTCCCCATCTTTATAGTAAGGTATGAAACTTACTAAACTAGCTGCATGTAATTCTGTTATAATTTGAAGTGTGCTAGGTGGGGACGGCAATGGGGCCACCCCATTACCATTTATCCAGTGCATATTTTTTTATTTTTTTTTTTTTAAGGTACTGCACGACTGGTTACTAATATTGCCAGACCATTTCTGGTTCAATATCCATGTCACCATCCACAGCTAACATTTTTATTGCTACAGTAGTCAAGCTGTCTCTTCCACCAGTAGGAGCTGGAAGGGGGGGGGCATACTATCCTTCCTTCCAGTGCAATACCCACAAAGGTTGCAAGGTACATCACTTTCTCCCCAAAGGGGTAAATAAAGAAAATGTGTATTTGCCAATAATTATTTATTTACAAGTTTTGAAAAGACCCAATGTACTTTGACAGTATAACCTAGCTCAGTCCCTCTGCTTTTTCTAGTGCAAATAGTTAAACCTCATACCTATCATTGGTACAGGGGCTTATGCCCTCAGCAAGTAATCAGTTAAGCTGGAAGGGGGATTGTGTATGTACTTCCACACATATCCATGTCTTTTAATTGTCTTTTCAGCTTTCTTATCCTGTCAGACAAATATAAAACAACTTCTCATAGCCTTACAGCAATGGATGCAATCATCTGCTTTCTGTAAGTGCAAACAACATTTTTTTTTATAATTTTAAAGTTCTAAAGCATCGCAGACCCTGAAAAAGTCTTACAAGTTAACAAAAACAGAGTGGTGTATTGCTCCAATAATTCTTTCAACCAAAACTAAGTCATTTTTACCAAGGACTGCAACTTATAAACTTGAACTGTACCACACACCCTCTGCAACTTATTCCATGGTTATGTTCAACCAGTAAAGTCACAATGTTCTAAGATTACTGGACTTTGCACTTACCGTTTATTTGTTCTGTGTTTAAAATGTATTTTGTGCATTATGCTCAATACTGACACTGTTCTATTGCAAAAGTATTTGTTTTATGTTATAATGTTTTAATATACATCTTGCTACACTGTATCAAGTGTGTATTCAGAAAAACTGCTCTACATTTATCAATGTTTTTAATGCCCATTACCAAACCTAAATACTGGGGCCAGCATTGTTGACCCACCCCTACAATATGTTCCAAAGCAAAACCCCAGACAAATTAATGCTCCGTTTGTCTTATTACTCACAGGTACCCCTGAAAAATAAGTGCACTCTATGCAGGTTTTGTCATTTTAAATCTTAACAATTATAATATGCAGCATTTAGATTGTGCTCCAAACCTATGCTTCAAGCCTTACCTCACTCAGTACTTTGGAGTATTTCACTATACAGGGTAAAGAAGGTAGAACATTTCACTTGTCACAGGTGCAATAGGCACTGTTATTAAGTTGGCATAGGCCAACAAAATATATTTGTCCCACTATTGCATAGCGTAACAGGCATACTGCTATAAACTACATGTTTGAAGCGTGTTATCGTAACATTACAAGATTTTATAACTCAGGTCTCAGTTAGGCCTACTAGCAACAGATAGAGGGAAATCATGTTAATCACTGTACAGCCTCTTCTGTGATTTAAATGCAGGGTATAATCATAACATTGTCATAGATTTACAGATGGTCAAATGGTATAACTGGACCTCAGCCTGCACCCCCTGGTGTGCGGTTGATGTCCTATTTTTATTTTTCTCTTTCCACAATTGCCAGAACTTAGGCTCTGTCACACCAGCCTTTACAAAACAAAAAGTCACTGGTTTAAAAGATTATTTATGTGTTCTTAACTCAGTTTCTAACACTTTGCAAGTTTGCAGGTTTCCACGGTGTGGCACACATAAGATCTCCATGTTCAACAGCAGTAATACTTTCATCTAAGTTGCCAAGACCTTCATCTTTTTCCTGAAAACAACTGCCAAAGCTTCAGCGTCATCACTATCTTTGTGCCTGATTGATTCCACATAAGGACTACTGCATGAATCAAGTTATTATTACCTCTACAAGTGTAATGTTTTCAGCAAAATTACACCTATTTGTAGAACTTTAAATCAACTAAAAAAAAGGTCCAGTCAGTTCAGACTCTGCAATCAAGCTTATTGTTTCTGTTTACTATGAAGTTAAGTCTGGGGTAGGGGCAATCCCCTAACTTCAGCAAGAAGATTTTTCTTCGATTGATCTTCAAGCAAGACATCCATTTTCTTCACTGTTGCTGGTTCCAAACATGGCTGGTACTTTCTACAAACCTACTGCTCTATCGTGGACTGTGTTCTTAATTGTTTATTGTAAACAGTTACCTTTTTATAGACTGTTAATCTTTGTGCCAGGATTTAATCAACTACCACAAAATAAATGCCATGCCAGTGTGTGTGTGTGTATGTGGCTACTCCATTAAAAGGACTCAATGCACACCTGGCCAATGTGTCTGCCAATCAGCCATCCAGCAGCCAGCAACATGAACACTGATTTTTCTACTATGCTGGTGTTTTGTTTTTAAATTACTGTCTGCATTGCCCCATGTGCCTTGTGAGGTTACCACGGTTCTGCAAATGACATTTCACCTGTACTGTAACTACACCAACTTGTGGTTACTTATATGAACTTTATGGACTGTTAATTTCATGGACTGTTACTTGTATAAACTTTCTAAACTGGTCATCTACGTCTTATAATGACCTATCTAACAAGGGACATTATCAACAGATTCTTCAATCAAGCTCCAAGGGTGTGCCACACCTCAACACAAGGTAGCATCTACCTTATCCACTCTCAAAGTGGATTCCATGAACTCTTCTTCATCAACAAATATTATGTCATATTGTGTTATATGTGATATCACGTTAACATCTTTTCACATATTTCAATTGTGGTGTTGACATCCCTGAGTTCTGCACTATGTTTTACAAACTCACCATTTGTGTTCCATCTGTAACCACCGCTGTACCAACTCCAGAACATGATGCTTTTAATAAATGCCTTGACTGTCTGTATGCTGGCAACCAGTTTTAAATCATATAACTAGTCACCTAGACTAACAGTTTAAGAGTAAAAATGTGTATGTAGTTTTTTTAACCTTCAGTTAATAACTAATATCTTTACATTTATGTTCAATTTTTGCGAAGGTTCGAGACCCTCAGGGGCCTCTTACCTTTGAAGGGGGGGATTGTTGAAAGTGGCCAGTGGCCAAAGTTTAGTGAACAGTGGCCAAGGTTTTAGTAACCAGTGGCCAAACTTTTACAAAAATATGTAGTTGGCTAACCAAAAGGTTAAGGAGATAGAAAGGTGTAAAATGGCTAGTGTAGATTGATAAAGGGCTAGTAAAAGGTGAAGATGGCTAGTGGATGACTAAATTTTGCCAACATGTGAACTGGTATATCTAGTAGCAAAAGGTTGCAAGTGGCTAAGTAAATGAATGATACCACCATGTCAGTTAATACGCATGTATGTGTAAGACTTTAAAAGGTTAATGGTTAAAATGAAGAAAAAAAATAAATCTAAGCACAAAGCCAAGGTTTAACTTGGAATTGCCCTATTCAGCATGAAATATTGTGTACCAAAACATGTCTTTTTAAAGGTTACGGGCAAGATAAGAACACAGCTTCTAGTAACCGTGACTGGCCTTGATGACTGAAGTTCCTCATCTTGTGATTACTATGCAATTAGGCCACTGTCTGGGTTTTATCTGTAAGCCAATTATTTTTAAAACAGCCACATCCCCTCGCATGTTTTCTGTATCCTAAAGTAAGTATTTTTGATAAAATCCCCATATTACTTGTTTTTCCATTTAAGAATGACTGTATGTCTCGGCAAAGTGTCAAAAGTATCCTATGACCAATGTATCTTATGGCCAATGTATTTTTGAACCAGAGTCTTATGACTTGTTGAATGACATATTGTCTGTGCTTAAATCTGCTGTCGTATTTTTGGGAAATTCCAGCCTTGCATTTTTTTTTTCTAAGCTTGCTACACATAAATATGGGATCTATGGTTATGTCCGGCATCTCTTCGAGAAGATGCAGTCTGAGACTATCCACAGATTGCTCGAGGGATCCAGAGATATATGGTTTCATATCTCTCTGAAAATCTGTAGCCCTGTAATGCAAATATTACTAGCTGTCTAGATCGCATGTTAGAAACACACCAATGGGATTGCCCCATTGGCTGTAAGATTAAATTGTATCAGGTACACTCGGGTAGTAGCAGGCTACCTGATGCCTAGAAATTATGTACTATTTCAATAAATTACAACTAATTTGGCAAAGAAATAGTGTGGTGGCTTTATTGAATTACTGAGAATTACCAACCAGGAATCTGTATAATTGGGTCCATTTTACAATGAAACTAGAATCTTTTTCTCTCAGGCTTTCTCTGTTCTTGCTGTTTATAACTGCCATGCAGTCATAATTCTCTGCTTGTGTCATTAGAATCTCCTGCTGCAGAGATTACTCTGATACCACTAACCAAGGATTAGGACTCTACAGGACAGCAGAAACATAGAATTCTTACATGCAAAAGGACCGTTTGGCCAACCCAGTCTGCCCAAATGTTCCCTGCCTAATCTATCCCTGTAGACCCTAAATGGTCTCCCGTGACCCTCCCTCCTCCCTGGCTGTTTTCTAATACAATCCATGTCCATATTACGCATGCTTAAAGCCCCCACTATTTTTGCCTCCACCACTTCTGCTGGCAGCCTGTTCCGGGCATCTACCACCCTTTCAGTGAAGAAATAATTCCTCACATCACTCTTAAATCCCACCCTCCAGTTTCATCGCATGCCCCCTGGTCCTGAGTGCTCTCTCACATGAGACTCCCCTCCTGCATCATGTTCACCCCTTTGAGGAACAAAAACATTAATGTCACTTAGCTATAAGCTATATATACAGGCTATGCAATGGGCTGACTCAAAATATGCAATTTATCTTCACGTGTGCAGGGGCAGGACCATAATTCAGAAGCGGCAAAGCCCTATTAGGGGAACTTAGTCTTTCAGGTGGGACCTTCCATCTTTAAAATATTTAGGGGTTCGCTTGGCAGGGGATCATAATCACCTTGTCTATAAATGACAAATAACATCAGATATGAAAACCAGGAAAAATATTCTTCTTTCTCTGATCCAGGGAATCGATATAGTTCATATGAACTTATTTCCAAGGCTACTTTACAAGAAAATTTCCCACTGTATCTGGGATGCTTAAAAGCCATGTGTCAGAAACACTATCTTACAATTACCTTATATACTCACGGATAAGCCAATCTGAAGATAAGCCCCACCCCACCAATTAGCCACACACAAGCAAGGATTCTTACAGTGACCCGCGTATAAGCGGAAAAACAATTTATTGCATACACAAAAAACACAGTGGAAAAGTGATATTAGTGCATAATGAATTTCGTGCTAGTGCGAGTAAAAATGAAAGTAAGCATTTTAGTGCAATTGGTATTTGGTACATTACAGTCTCTCTGTTTCTTTGCTCTGAGTGTTAGTCAATAGCACTCCATGAACCACGAGCACCACCCGGCTGCAGTCAAAAATGATGCCACACCTGTGGAGTTGTACTTGGGCTCCTTTGCCAACCTTGGTGCCTGTATTCTGATGGATAACTGGGTCACTATGTAACCGTTCTGGCGGCATTCAAGTACCCAGTTGTTCAGTTCGACCTCCAAAACTAAAAAAAAGTCGGTCTCCACAGCAGGCTTTTTGTTTTAACATATCTCTAAGTTTATCCTGCTGCTTCACGCTAGTCCGCACTTGCTTTTCATTGATCGCGGTGCCTGGCTGCAGCGGAGCTGTTGGAGCTCTCAGTAAATTCCATGACACGCAGCTTAAAGGCTACATCATAAGAGCTCCATTTTCGCTTGCCAGTACTGCTTATTCTCCACAAGGTAGTGTACGTAACTATGCTGTGTAACTATGCAGGGAAAGATACAGGTACTTAAATAACCATGTCTGATGTGCAATTATGAGCAGCCGTGATGTGACTGATTAGCGGGTGACAGCAAGTGACTTGCGTATAAGCAGAGACCCCCTATTCAGATGTTATTTGGTCTTAAAAACTCTGCTTATGCACAAGTATATACGGTACTTAAACGCATAGGCGCCCTGGCCCCACCAAATATGGTATACTATCAATGGGCAGCACAGCTTCACACAATATTTTATTGGCTAAACAAGGACTATAAGACACATTGGGAAGTCCTTGGAAATACAGGAGGAGGATCTACATAACCTGAATAAAATATTACTAGCATACTCTCCTCCTCCTCCCTTGGATGAACTCACCACAAACCCATACACTAATTATACCCTTAAGCATTAAAGGACCCTAATGGGACAGTCCCAGCTACATGAAACCAGGTATTTATTACACTCCATCCCATACTTATCTGTATTCCTCCCAGCATCCATCAATCACGGGTTCAGGGGTTGGGAGAGGCAGGACTACATCTGGTTACACATTTCCTCCAAGAGGGGCAGTTAAAACCCTTTCCAGAGCTGCAGCAAATGTATTCATTAATTATGCCCCCAGGATAGGGTCCGCTACCTTCAGGTGGCAGACTTTATTAAAAGGTTACAGCCCCCACAACCAGTGACTGGACAGAGACCCGGGGGCGGCTCAGTTAAGCACATATTTCAGTGCCATACTCCTCAGCGCTTTTCAATCAGGCACTGTTCGTTTCAGCACTTCCAGAATTGGTAGGTGTTTCAGTTCAGCGTTGATCACTTCAGCGCTTTCCCATTAATTCTGTAATTCGCTAGTTAATGCACTAACTGGTTCTGTTATTTAACGATGTGCTACAGCTTATGTTCCACACATTACCCATTTACTATGATTTGCAAAGTTCTCAGTGCTCGAGGGAAGGAGCAGATAATACATTATGATTATATCTACCGACTCGTTCAGGTTACTGCTGGGGGTAAAAGTATGTGTCCCTGAACAGTCGCATAGCAGCTATAACGCAGGATTATAATTCTGACAACCGAACGGCTAATGACCTACTAGAGGGGATCGCTAGGAATGCGAGGGACTCATAGTATTTAATAGTTAATGTACTGTATCATTGAATGTAAAGCCATATAACACCTTTTGTATTACGAATAAAATATTTTTTACCCTATTGGCAACTTTCTGAATGAGCTGGACTGCTGGCGCTGAAATCAGACCGCCCTGTACTAAGACAGCGCTCAATCGGGTGGCGCTAGAGTGACAGAGATATATTACCCAGAGCTAAAGTATGAAGCGCTGAAGTGGGCTACACCCAGAGCCCCCCCCCCAAAAAAAAATACTACCAGTATTGTAATCAGAGATAGAAGGTGTTAACCAACTGCCACAAATGATTTCTTACATGAGTCACTACAACACTTGCGGGCAGACTAGGTAAACACAATTAAATGGGCCTGGGAGGAGAATATACATGATCCTCTCAATGAGCAGGAGTGAAATATACATGAGCCTCTCAATGAGCAAAGGTGAAAGAGGCATATTTAATCAGTGCATTCCATTACGGCCTCTCATAGCTGGAAGGAATTCTCATAGAAAGTTACTGTTAGATATTTTCGAGTTCCTGCAGACCACCATAAATACATCTCTGGCGGGGGGGGGGGCATGTGCTGAAGAAACTGCGGTCACTCCTCAGTCACGCACTGACATGTTTTCTGAGGGCTCCCCCTTACTGAAACCCTTCATCACCAATTTAAATACAGCACTCCGACATTTTTGGAATGCAGGTTCAGTTAACTGCACATACATTCCTGTTCTGTTATTGAGAGCCACTGCGTACCCCCATTACTAAAAAACTACTGAACATCTGTCTCCTGGTAGCAAAAAAAGTCATTGCAAAGGATTGGTTCACCCCAACCACCCCCACAAGCTCTCTCTGGCAGGACCTGGGAGCAGACATTTATGAAATGGAGAGGTTCACACCACAGTTGAATCAACAGCCAGAAAACTTTGAAATTCTAACCACAGAGGCCACCCCCCCCACTTGTGCAAATCATATCGACCAATATCTGTACTTAAGACGATAAAATTTATATAGGTATATAGCTCATAGAATGGACGATACCCTCACATCTTTGGTATACCCCGATCAATCTGGAGTCATCAAAACACGTCAGACTACTGACAATATCAAACAAACTTTATTTATTATTGAACATGCTCAGGCCACCACCTGCCCCCTTTTAGTTCTTAGTTTACCTGCACAGAAAGCATTTGACTGTGTTCCCTGAAATTGTTTTTACAGCATACTCTTGCACAGTTCGATTTCTCACCTCCGTTTAGGGACAATATTAGAGGCCTCTACACTACAACGGAGGCGGCATTAAAAATTAATGGCTCTCATTCGACACGATTTCCCCTTCGCCGCAGCACACATCGGGGTGCCCTTTATCACCTTATTTATTTGCACTTTATGCAGAACCTATAACACATTATTTACGACAGGCCGAACAATTACGAGGTTACATAATTAATGGTACTCAACATAAACTGGCTTATTACGCCGACGACTTACTTCTTTATATTACACACCCTGACTCCTCCTTACCAGCTTTGCAGGAATGTCTAGCCAGAATTGAGACGGTAGCAGGTTATAAAGCTAATCAAGATAAGTCAGAAGCTTTGATTAATACAGCAGTACTCCATCCCTCAGACTACCCAAGACAAATATCCCTTTAAATGAAATCGCCCACACATCACTTATCTCAGAATTCATCTCACCCCCGACCTTCAGAATTTATATAAACTGAATTATGACCTTTTATTTTCCCAGATCCAAGAGGACGTAAAACACTGGACACGTCTCCCCATCTCCTTTTCTGAAAAGAGTTCAATCAACACAAATGAATAATTCTCCCAAGGGTCCTTTACTTAATGAAGAATATCCCACTGACGATATTAAAAAGGGATATCCAGCAGTGGAATGGAGTGGTGTCCAGTTTCTTGTGGAACGGGAACAGATCATGTCTTACTCTTAAAAAGCTAAACCTATCCAAGGAGAAGGGTGGGCTGGCCTTCCCGGACTTTTATAAATACTCGATAGCAACTATCTTGACACATTTGGTGAAGTGGTTCTCACCTCCGTCTGATTCCCCGAACTGGCTACTGATTGAACGATCCATGGCAAGTTTCACTTTAACCATGGACCAGGTATTCCAACCTAGATTCCCATCATCATCCGGAGGGAGTTCCATGTTTACTACAGCAATACTCCAGCACTGGACCAGGTTTCTGGCCCACTCGGAAAACCAATTTGGGGCCAAGTGGATAGATATTCCCAGATGTAACCCTAGCTTTCACCCCTCTCTTATGGATGGGGGTTTGGGAGATGGCAGAGACTTGGACTGCTCCACACCTTTCCATTTTATAAGGAAATTTTTAAACCCTTTAGCCAGATTCGAAGAGAGTTTTCTATTTCTAGCCAAGACTTTTTCTGCAATCTACAGGTCCACCACTTCCTGGACATGGAACTGGGCTTGGATGTCTCTGACCTCTCTCCTCCTACCCGGTTTATATTCTTACCTCAGTTGGTGGGTGACCCCACGCCCCAACACCTGATATCCAGATTTTATAAAGTTATACTGGGTTTTCCTACTAATGAAATGGACAATGTCCAGACAAACTGGGAGGCAGAGCTAAATCGAAATTTGGGTACCTGTAAATTTTCTTTCTCCGATGGATGGTCTCCAGGCTTCATAACGTCTGGGCTCCACCTTCTGATGACGTCATTAGCCAGGACTCAAAGTCATGCAGCAGAGGGGGTAAGGAGCCCTCCCCTTCCGATTGATGCCAGTCATTCTTCACGCATTTCCTCTGAGGCAGTACTACAAGAACTTGGAAACAAAAACACAACATTTATGGCATAAATGGCCCGGGGGCCAAAAACACAACAGTTAAGGTCTAAGTGGCCCCGAGGTCAACCAACTATATACATTCTGGGAGGGATTCGGAAGCCCGGAGAACAGCCGTCAGAGAAATAAAATTTACAGGTACCCAAATTTCGATTTCTCTCTTCTAAGCTGGTCTCCGGGCTTCATAACGTTTGGGATATCCAAAAGCAGTGCATTCCTAGAGTGCCGGGTGGGAAGAATGTCCATTGCTCTTATGGGTCCACCACCGCCTGGAGCACTAGGCGGCCAAAGGAAGCGTCCGCAGAGGACATTACATCCAGTTTGCAGAACTCTGTGAATGTGTGGATGGATGACTAAGTGGCCGCTCTGCATAAGTCTGCTGGGGATACTTCTCTGAAGTTCGCCCATGAAGTGGCCATAGCCCTGGTGGAATGAGCTCTCACTGGGCCAGGCAGGACTACTCCCACCTGATCATACGCTATAGTGATTACTGATCTGCTCAATCTAGCTATAGAGTCATTTGAAGCCTTTTTACCCACATTTTGGCCTGCAGTTAAGACAAACAAGCTTGATGTTTTACGGATAGCGTCCGTCCTCAATATATAATCTGAGTGCTCTCCTCAGATCTAGAGTATGAAATTCTCTTTCTTTTTCATTTTTGGGATGAGGACAGAAGGAAGGAAGGATTAGTTCCTGGTTACAATGGAAGGTAGACATAACCTTCGGTAAAAACCCTGGATCCGTCCGGAGTACCATAGAGTCCTGATGAAAAACAGTGTAGAGCTCTTTGGTTGATAGTGCCCCCAGTTCGCTGATTCTCCTGGCTGATGTGATAGCTACCAGGAAGACTACTTTCATTGTGATATGCATGATAGAGGCCTCTTTTAGAGGCTCGAAGGGTGCTTTTGTTAGGGACTTGAGAACCAGACTAAGTCGCCAAGGAGGAACGGTTGGCCTGACTGGGAGGCGTTTTAACGTCGCTGCTCTTAGAAACCTCCTGACATGAGTGTGAGACCCTAGGGAGTCTCCACAGTCTACCAACAAGGGTGCCCCAATGCAGAAACTTGAACGGGTAAGGTAGCTGGCTGCAGGCCTTAGTCAAAACCCTCCTGCAGAAACTGCAAAAGGATAGGGAGGGATATTGGATGGTCCTATAAAGTTTTAGATTGTAGCCAGAACAGGAATTTTCACCAGATTCTATAACATACTCTACAGGAGGAGGGGCGTCTAGAGTTTATCATCATTTCAATGACTGATGCGGGGTAGCCCAGCTCCTTGAAAGTTTCCCGCTCAATCTCCAAGCCGAGAGGGACAGATTGGTCAGACTGGGGTGCATCACCGGACCCTGATGGAAGAGGTCTGAGCTTAGTTGGAAAATAAAGGGTGATGCCTCTGACAGTTGAATTAGTAGTGGGAACCAAGGGAGCGGCGAGGCCACCAGGGGCATACTAGAATCATCTCCGCCCTGTCCCTGGCTACCTTGTGTAGGACCCTGGATAACAGCAGAATTGGGGGAAACGCATACAGGAGGCCGAGGCAACCCCAGTTTAGGGAGAAGGCGTCCTGAGCCAGTGCTAGATTGTCCCTTGCCAGTGAGCAGAACTGTTGCATCTTGGCATTTTGTCGACGTGCAAACAGGTCTACCCGAGGATTGCCCCACTTCTCTGTTAGTAGTTGAAATGCAGAGTCCTTCAGTTCCCATTCTCCCGGGAGGATATCTTAGCGGCTTAGCCAGTCTGCTGTGACATTTTCCGGTCCCGGTATGTACATGGCCCTTATACTTGCCAGGTGTTTTTCTGCCCACTGGAAGAGGAGAAGAGACTCCCAGAGCATTTTTGAACTTTTTGTGCCGCCCTGATGGTTGATGTAGAGCATAGTCGTTCGACTGTCCGTCAGAATTAATACATCCCGGTTGCATACATGCTGACGGAAGTGTATTAGGGCTAGCCAAACTGCTCTCATCTCTAGGATGTTTATGCTGTGTCTTGATTCAGTCAGTGACCACTTGCCCTGGGCCGACATCCGGTCCAGGTGAGCCCCCCACCCTCTGAGGCTTGCATCCGCTGTGATTCTTGTTTGGAGCGGATGGCCTAGCTTCCGGCCCCTTATCACACTGTCCCTCCGAGACCACCATACGAGAGAGGTTTTTATCTGTTGAGGGATGGGGATGAGCTGGTGCTGATTGTGTCTGGACTGGCACCACAGCTTGAGCAGATGGGCTTGAATTGGACGCATGTGTGCTATAGCCCATGGGACTGAGTCTGCCAGTAACACCAATGTCCCGATCAGCTGCATAAATATCTGCGCCGGCTGATGAGCGGAGCTTTGGAACTTGTTGATGAGCTCCATCAGGTCCCTGAATTTCGACTCTGGGGCTAATACCTTGTTGTCCCTCATGTTGAAAACTGTGCCCAAGTGTTTCATGGTCTGGCTCAGAATTAGAGAACTCTTCTTCCGATTGATGACAAAGCCATGTGCCGTAAGACACTGTACCACTTCCTTCACAGCCTGTACCGCTTGGTTCTGCTGCAGAGCTTTGATGAGAATATCGTCCAGATAAGGGAAGAACTGGATCCCTCTGTTCCGAAGGTGGGCTACCATTGCTACTAGCACCTTCGAGAAGGTTCTTGGGGCTGAAGAAAGTCCAAAAGGAAGAGTTTTGAATTGGAAGTGATGGTTCCCTACCTTGAATCTCAAATATTGCCTGTGCAGGTTGTGGATAGGAATGTGGAGGTAGGCATCCTAAAAGTCGATGGATGCCAAAAAAATCTCCTTGCAGCTCCTCTCTGACAACTGATGACGGGGTTTCCATCTTGAATGGTCTGCTGCACACAAAAAGATTTAGGAATTTGAGGTCTAAGACAGGTCTGTGGCCTCCTGTACGTTTGGGTACAAGGAAAAATATGGAGTATACCCCTCGATTGATCTCGTGGGGGGAGGACCCGTTCGATAGCCCCTTCTAGAAGAAGGTCTGTAATGGCCTGCCACGTCGCTTGTCTTTTGGACAAGTTGTTTGAGAGGGGAGAGGGCACCACATGAGGCAATGGGGGCTTGGACTCGAACTCTATCAGGTAACCTCTGCTGATAATGTCTAATACCCATCTGTCCGACGTGGTCCGAGCCCATTCCTAGAAAAACTCTGAAAGCCTGCCCCCTACTTGAGGATGGGCCCGCATGGTCTCATTGCAACTTTTTGGTGCTATTCCCGGTGTCTCTGGAGCCTCCACCGGAACCACTCCCTCTGAAATTCCGTTGGTTCCGGGAGAACCATGTTCTCTTTCCTGAAAAGCTGGAGTTCTGTCCCTTGTTGTAGCCTCTGTCATGAAAATTATGCCTTGGACCCGAAGACCACTCTTTGACCCTACTCCTGGACTGGGGCATATGCACCTTCACTGTTTCCCCGGATTCCTTCACTGCCTCCTTCAGCGCCGATCCGAACAGGAGGTTACCTTCATAGGGAGCGTTCACCAAATGGCTCTTTGAGGATGCGTCAGCTTGCCATGCCCTAAGCCACAGGTTGCGGCGTGCCGAGGTTTGATAAAACATGGTCCGCGCAGCACACCTGACCGCCTCCTCTGACACATCCGCTGCATAGGCCGAGGCCAAACCCATTAATTGCAGCTGATGGATAGTGGGGGAGTTCTTTTCCGGGTCTTCTGTGAGTCGAAAGGCTAATTCCGATTCCCATGAGAGGGCGGCTCTTGCGGAGAATAGGTTCGCTGTGGCAGCCTTGAGGGAAGTTGCCGAGGCTTGAAAGATTTTTTGAGGGAGGAGTCCACCTTTCTGTCTAATGGGTCCCTTAGCGAAGCCCCTCCTTCAGCAGGTATGACAGTTTTCTTGGTGAGGTTAGAAATTAAGGCATCGATTCTGGGGCAGTCTAACCACTTTTCGGACTGTTTATCAAATTTCAGAAGTTTGGTGATTCGTCGGGGAACCGGATAGGCACGTTCTGGACCTTGCCATTCTTCTTTGAGTAGATCCTCAATAGCGGGAAGTATCAGGAAGGCTGTCGCCGGTCTGGAGGCAGAAGCCAAGCGAAAGGTCTGTTTTGGTTGAGAGGCGACACGGGCAGAAGAGTCGAGGTGAATCTTGGAAATTACTCCTTTGATGAAAAAGTCTAGGTCCTCCAGGTCAAAATTTCTGGATGGGGAGTCATCAGAGTCTGATGATGAGTCCACTATCTCCCCCTCCTCGGTGGAAGAATTGGTGACCGAGGATTCTGGGGAAAAATCCCTGTGGCGTTTGCCCTTGAGTATGCCTATGGGACCACTTCGGGCCTGAGACCCTTTCTTCCTCCTGCGAGAGGAATGGAGATCTGACGATCTGCCCCCATCTCTGGATTTCTTTTTCTTGTGGAAACAATGATAGAATAGCCCCCCCCCAGTCAGAGTAGGATGGGGAGGGTGTCCTTTTTCTTTCAGCCTTTTTGTGGGGTCTCCTGTCCGGCGATCCTGAAGGCTGCCACTCAAAGGAAGAAGGGTCCAGCACAAAGGCCCTATTCAGTCTGTCTATCAGTTCGGGGTCTATGGCTGGAGTGCCTCTGGACACTGTTGATCCCCTGGAGCCAGCCAGTCGTTCAGATCTCTCTGGGACATGTGACTGAGCTCGCTCCAACCTGGAAGGAACCGTCCGGTCAGACCTCTCTTGGGTATTTGCCTGTGCTGAGAGAGAGAGAGAATGCATCCGCTGAGCCCTCCCCACTAGCAGCAGCTGCCTTTTCACAGGTAAGGTAGAGAGAGCCAGCAAAAGTGATTAAGAGTGGGGACTTGCAGCGCTGACATTTTCTTCCCCTACTGGATTTCTCTGAGGCCATTTTAGTACTCCTCGAAGTGCACTGGTCAAGCACTACTTTCCTTTAGCTCTCGTCCCCCTATCCTCACGTTGGGATGGGGGATATGCTTTTCTGACAACTGCTTTAGCTGTCGTCCCCACTGCTTTTCTTCAGCTCTCATCCCCCTATCCTCACTGTTTTTCTTTAGCTCTCGTCCCCCTATTCTTTAGCTCTCGTCCCCCTATCCTCACGTGGGGGGGGCAGAATCCTGTGCTGGCGCTGTTCCAGCAAGCTGTATAGTCCAACAAGCTCCTATCGCCTTACTCACTGGAAAGGGGCAAGAAGCAGACTGGGGAGCTCAGGAGATGGCTTCCCATGCTGAAAATCACTCTGACTAAGCTCCTTGAGTGATCAGGAGCCAACTGGCTTCCCGCGCTGAGAATCGCGCTATTTGAAGTTCAGGCAGTGGCAACAAGCGGTCTGAAGCTTTCGGGACCACTAGCCGCCCGAGAAGAGATCAAGAAGCCACGAGGGGTCGTCTAAATGTTTCCGGTGACCGCTAGTCGCCAATTCTAGGGACCTCTGGGCTGTCGGCAATTAAAGCTGCTAGGTCGCTGGCCTGAGCGCGGGAAAAATGAACCGCGAGGTGCTGTTGCGTGGTGGGGCCAGTCTGTGCAGCTTGCGAGGCTGAGACTGGAATCCCACCACTAAAATTACAGTCGGAATGTTCCGATTCGGTAAAGATAGAAAAATAAACTCACAGTCTCTTCAGCCCTGCCACCAGTTGCGGGGCTCCTGCTGCACGCTGCCTGCTTCAAACAAGGCAGGAAGTAAACTGGCATCAATCAGAAGGGGAGGGGGCTCCTTACCCCCTCTGCTGCATGACTTTGAGTCCTGCCTAATGATGTCATCAGTAGGTGAAGCCCAGACGTTATGAAGCCCGGAGACCAGCTTAGGAGAGAGAGAATAATAAATTTGACAGACAGACTGGACATCTATCTGGCACAGTCAACACAAAACAACAAACTCCTACTCCTGGAGAGAGTTTTCTTGGAAGGTGGCCATAAGGCTCTTTTGTACACCCCAAATAACAGCTAAATACTTCGCTTAGGGTGATTCCTTATTGTGGCGGGGATGCGAGAGCGAGGTGGCAACACACGTCCATATTTTTTTGGTTTTGCCCAACACTGACGTCGTTCTGGAGGGAGGTGGGAGAGACCTTATTGAGACTTTTTCCCACCTTGGATGTTCTAACTCTGGCTTTATTACTACATATACCTAAGCAAACCCAGTCCATAAGGTTTACTTGATTTGTATACTACTAGCTGCAGCAAAGAAAGTCATAACTAGATTATGGCTTCGGCCAACTCCCCTTGAAATTTCACACTGGGAATCCACAATTTACAACATATATAAAATGGAACACCTTACAGCTAGATTATAGAACAGGGTCCCACTCTTGCTGAATAGATGGACCCCTTGATTTCTCCTAATTATGGAGAAGCGACCAGATTTGGTAGCCTGATTGTCTGGGGGGAGGGGTGCTCCTACCCCACCCCCGCTGACTCCTGGGTTTCTCCTCTATTTATACCCCCCTTGTTTTGGGAACTGGCCAGTCCGACACAGATTATTCTCCTCCCCCCGCTACTAGCTCTTATCTTGATCACAGTATATAAAATAACAGCTATTATAACTTAGGAGGGACCTAGTACAATATTAACTCAATAACATGCAAACCCCCATGTGCGTCTTTATATCCAGACTAATATGTTAACACTGTATACTCAGATAAGATTTATATGGTCATTGGCACAATTACATTTATTTTATTTGTCTATGTATGTACTCTTTGTGTCTGTGAAAAAAGAAATGAAAAGTTAAAAAAAAAAAAGTTTGAAATTCTGTGGAGAAGATGGGTGCTATATATTATGAATCTCTGGAGGGACATCGTCCCTGAGGGAATTTGGGCTCCAGTGATAAACTGGGTGGTGGGGAGGGGGGGGTCAGGCTCGATGGCCACTGGTGAAGTTACATGACTTAAGGCTCTATTATACACATCGGATATCTCACCAGAAATAGTTTTCTTAGATCTATGACTGGGTACCAAATTTGGACCGCAACCAGAAGACACACAGTGGCCTGCCTTACTGTTTGTAGCACATCCTAAGTCATTATGTAACCTAATTTACGCAACTGTATTATGGAGACAACTAGCATTGGTTCTACTGTAAGCAGCTTGTGTTCTCGTTTGTCACAATGCTCACTGTGTTGTACTGTGTTATGTTTTCTTAATAAGTTAAAAAAAAAAAGCTGAGGGTTGAGGCGCTGAGCGCCACCTCGCTGTGACCGGGTTTGGGCGGACTCGGGTGGCCGGGGGTCGGGGGGAGGGAGGATCGAGCGTCCCAACGGATGCTCTCCTCCCTCAGGGGTGGGTTACCAAGAGCGCATTGCGCTCTGCATTCCTTCCATAGCCGGTGGAAGCACCGGCAGAGGGAAGGGGTGGAGGCGGCTTCGCCTGTCGGAGCCGGGGAGGGGGGACGTCTCGGCGCATGAGGGTCTGCGTGCGTAAGCACGCAACCACTCGGGGACGTACGTCCCTAGCGCAAGGCGTCCTGGGGGAGTGGGGACGTCAGGGGAGAAAACCGAAAATACCCTCCGGCAGCCCTAGATGAAGTCCGCCCTAAGTCCACCCGGACCACCTACAGGACAGACCCCAATGTGCGAGGAGAGGAGGATGGGCACTCTAGGGGGCAGATCCCTAAGGTAGGTACCGGGGGACATGAGCGGACGGAAGGAGGGGGCACCGGAGGCAGTAAGGAGGGATAAAAATGAAAATTAAAAAAAAAAAAAAAAAAAAAAAAGTTAAAAAAAAAATCCTGCCCACACAGCCTATTCAAAGTTTAAGGTACTGGTTTTATTTTTATGGGTGTTCAACCAGCAGTCGATGGGTGCTACAAGATTTAGTCATAGTGCATTACTGGTCCCCCCAAATTAAAAATGGGGTCACTGAACATATTTTCATATAATGTTAAAGGGATGATCTCCCCTATCAAAAGAACAAAAATCCTAACAGAACTTAAAAGGCTCAATAGTGACATCGCACTTTTACAAGAAACGCACTTGTCTAAAGCAGAGAATATGAAGCTTCACACACAACGGTTGGGAGAAGTCAGCGCAGCATCATATTTCAAGGACAAAAAGATAGGGGTTGCTATCTTAATTAAAAGAAGTGGGCCCGCCCACTGGCACTGAGGGTTGAGGCGCTGCACGCCACACCGGCGACCCGCGTTTATGAACGAGCGCAGGCCACTGGGGATCAGCAGGGAGGAGAAGGACTGAGTGTCCGGAGGACAGCTCTCCTTCTCCGGGGTGGGGGCGGGGTTTCAGCAGTCGGCGCTTGCCTGGCCCCTAGTGGCAGCTGGGGGCTGGTGCACCGATGCCGCAAGACAGGGGTTTGGGAGCGTCGCAGATGCCCAACGTCGGCACCGTCGCAGGTGTCACTGTACACGCAGCCCCGGCACGCAGGGAAACCTCCAGGGGGAAAAAAAAAAACGTCCACAGAGAATGAAGGAGGGAGGGAGCTCGTAGGCCTCGCATCTCACCATGCATGGCACAGGAGCACTTAATCTGGTCTCGGAAGGGGACAGCCTCCCCTCCCCCACACCTCCAGGGGAGGTAAGCCCTGGAGCCACTACTGTGCCGGCTGGTGGACGCCTGGGTGACGAGGCTGGGGCTCCCCGAAATTGTGAGGGCTGCAGGGCAGAAGAATAAACAATCTCACAAAAAAAAAAAAAAAAGACGCTGCCCGCTTGAGATTATCTCCATGGAGACAAGTTTGGAGGGCAAATTAATTACTTTGACAGCAAGACGCAGTGTGAGTTACTTCATTTGGTGAACATATTTATCCCAAATGAAAATCTGAATCTTTTAAAGATATTTGTGAAAATAGTTAAATTGCAAGAACGCAAATCATGGGGGATATTTTCATTCTGCCCTACACTTGTCTGAAGATGACTCTACTGAATCGGCCGCAACTACCAAACTACTTAAAGCTGTAATGGAGAAGCTGGCATGGTGGATGTTTGGAGGCAGATGTATAAAGGGGAATGGGATTTTACACTCTATTCACACCCACAAGTGACTTATTCCAGAACTGATATGTTTTTTTAGGCACAAGGCCTCTTTACACAACACAACATTGACCAATCAGACATACATAATATAACGATGCTGGATCATGCTATAACAGCCCTCAGGTTAAAGCTGGGTTCTTCAAGAGAGAGAGATACTCGGTTTGGAGGATGAAGTGCTCTTTCTCAATACCCCATTTTATTTTACTTTGTTCATGGAGATAGAGATGTTCTGCCTAACTGAGAGCTGGTTGACCAGTAGGATTAAAGATAGTGAAATTGCCCTCAAAGGCTTCCAAGCATACAAGTTTGATAGAATAGGCAAGAGAGGTGGGGGATGTCTCATCTATGCCTGGGGCTCTCTGCAGTGCCCCGTCCTCCCTGGAACCAGGGCGGCTGAGGACCATGAGATTATAGTGATAAACGCACAGGTCGGTCAGAACGGCAAAACTCTGATCCTTGCCACAATCTACCTAACCCCCAACAAAGCTACAGCAGGCCATCCCACAATTATGGACATTATCAGCACCCTTCCAAAGGGGATGGAGCTTGTCATTACCAGGGACTTTAACATAAACTGGGATGGAAAGGAGGCTGTCCCATACCTCTCAGCTTTCGCACATTACAAGGTACGTCACTCATTTTATCACTCAGAAACCCTCTGTCCCACATTGAGAAGTTGACATTCCACACTGACCACTGAGACATTTAAGCAGAAATGTACAATAATCTAGCATGCTAGGTCATCAGCAAACATTATATACATTAGTGCACTTATTTCCATAGTATTCTGATCTTGAAATGTCATGTCTGATGATGTGTCATATATTTTGTCCAGTTGTCACACATCTTGTCACACATTTCGATGATAAATGGTTGAGAGGTACAGGCTGTCCCTTTCAGGGATCTGATAGCCACCTCCAATCTGACACAACTTGTCACCTGCTCCACCAGGCAGAACTATAAGACAGGAAACGCTACCCTCCTAGACTGGGTCCTAGCAAGCTCACCATCCTGGATCTCTGAGATCAAGGTTCTCCCGGACACGCTAAGTGACCACTCCCCAATCACCTTCCTGTGGTCTAATAAATTTACCAAAAGCCCACCCATCCTCATTGAAAGCAGGTTCCTGAGGAAGGGTAAACTTCGAGCCCTCAAATCAGCCCTTGCCGTACATGACTGGACTCCTATCAACCTGGCGCCTACCCTTGATCAGGCCCTCAATTACTTCATTAAGGGCTTTAGCGCCATCAGTGACATCTATGCCCCGCTCACGAAAAGAAAAATTGTGGGGGCAGGCAAATGGCTGGATTGATGGGAAGCTCCTCTCCCACCTGAAAGAAAGGGACATACTCTAGGAGGGCCAGAAACATAGGTAGCAAGCATGACTATCAGTGTTACAGAACAGTCAGGAACCACTGCACCAAGCTAATCCGGCTCGCCAAAGCCAACTATCATAAAGCCCAGCTTCGCAATTCTTGGGGTGATGGGAAAAGATTCAGGGATAACATCAAAATCATCCTTGTAAAGGAGGACAAGAAGCACCATCAGCTGCTCAGTACCAGTAACACCCCCACTACAGACCCTCTAGCTGTTGTGGAAACCTTCAATAAGGCCTTCACTGATCTTACCCCAGTGCTACCACCTGCCTATTTTCAACCTAGTTTGAACCATTCCAACAACGTATCTACCGAGTGTTCTCACCCGACCTTCTGCTTTAAAAGGGTGATGGCGAAGGAAGTCCTAACTATGGTCAAGAAAATACTAGGTAAGACCAGACTGGGCAGTGATGGGATAGACATGAAACTTCTATCCTCACCCTGGACATTCTAATAGTGCCCATTACCAAGCTGTACCATAAGTCCCTGGCCCAATTCCCGACGGTTTGGAAGCAGGCCCTACTTACGCCAGTGCATAAAGGAGGCAACAAGTCTCTGGTAGCCAACTACAGACCCATCTTGATCCTCTCCCCCGTCCAAGGCACTGGAAAAAGATTGTGGCGGGTCAACTCGACTACCTCAATACGTATAATCTACTATGCCCCAACCAGCATGGCTTCAGACAAAATCACAGTACCACCACTGCCTTGCTGGACTACACAGACTAAGCACATAAGGCCCTGGATGAAGGCAAACTGGTGGGGTCGGTCTTTCTTGACCTCACCAAAGTAACCGATACAGTCCAACCACCCGTTGCAGCCCAACTGCAAAACATGAGTGTGGCCCAATGCCCTTTCTGGTTCCAAGACTACCTAATACGGAGATATCAATGTGTCAAAATTGGGCACAGTATCCAGCGCAAGAGAGGTAACATTAGGGGTACCCTAGGGATCAATACTGAGGCCCCTACTCTTCAGCCTCTTTTTAAATTACCTTCCCACAGCCTGCGACACCAAACTCATACAATATGCAGATGATGCTGTGCTCCCTGAGCAGCATGTCTCAGGCTGCACTACAATCTGAGCTGCAGAACTCCTTCTCCAAACTCGAGGACTGGTTGTGTAGTCATACAATGCTACTAAACTATAAGAAGACCAAGGCCATGTTTATATCCAGCCTCCACAATAAAAATAAGCACTACCCCCTCATCATCTCCAACTCATGCAGTGAGCCGCTGGAACGAGTCCACTTGTTCAAGTATCTGGGGGTCATAACAGATGATACCCTCATATTTGCGCAGTAGATTGACTCTCTGGTCAACACAATCAATACCAAGATTGGTGTCCTGTACAGGCACAGGCAATACAGGGTTTTAAATAACTGATTAGCAGTTTTTGTTCTTGGGACAATACTAGCTGTACAGAAATCATTTATATAGCTTTTCTAGAAGTGTTGTGTTCGTTAAACACAGTGAGGCAAGTGCTATGCATTTTAACGATGTTTTAGAACTTTTATGAGCAAGACGCTAATCAATTTTTAGAGTTAAATAAAACCCTGCAATACCTCTCTCCAGGGTCCCCTCTGCCTCTCAGTCCACAGCTCCATCATATCTACTATTGACTATGGACTAGTGGTCTATGGGGCTGCAACGGATACAGCGCTCAAGACGGTTCAGACTGCGCTTAAAGTCTGTAGACTCACCCTGGATGCTGAGCGTGGCACGCACACCTGTACTCTGTACGAACGTGCAAACTGGCTGTCATTAAGAAACAGGGTCAAATTCCAGACTTGCATCCTAGGGAAGAAGGCTCTATTGGGTAAAACACCACCTTGTGTAGGCAATTTGATCAAGGCGGCCAACTCATTACAGGTCACCAGGGGAAGGACTAGACGGGCCTTGGCTACCCCCTTTCGTTGGCATCTCGCTTGGGCAATGTGCATTTGCCTACAGGGCCACCCTGTGGATGAATGAATTTGCTGGGTACCTCTTGGCCACCAGTTGTCTGGCCCAATTCAAAACTGACCTCAAACAGCATCTAATAACACTCTCTGAGTGCACCTGCCCCCAAATCCAGCCACACCCATTCTCGCTGCCCCCCCAGCAAGCACTAGGTAGGCCTCAGGTACCCACTCCCTCTGTCCCTTCTCATGACTTGCCTCAGCAATCAGTTCGCATCATGCTCCTTTGGCACCCGCCACCTGACCTTACCCCAACTCCCAGTCCCGTGAGTTTCCCTAACAGTCACTACTAATGCAATCTGCCTGATCATGCCCTCTCACACTCCACCACTTAACTCTAGCACGTCTTCTCCACTCAGTCTCCCCTCACCCCCCATTTCTCCCTATACCTTATCGCCCTTCTTCCCCCACCCTTCACCTCCACCGCAGTATCTGCCTCTCTCTCGTACCTCTTTTCTTCACCCCACTGCCAGCTATCCCCGTCCCTCTGAACTACTGACAAGGAACTTTGTGGCTGCTTATCCCCCATAAAGTGTTTTTCTTGTTATTTTAACTTGTACCTATGTTTTGAGTTATTCTGTAAGTTCTGAATCCAAGCTGTAATGTTCATTGTGATGTAGCTTTGCCTTCTCCTATTGTACTTTATTTTGCAATCTATGACATAGAACCTTTGTAAAAGAGCTTGCGCTCAAAGGTCTTTCGAATCACTAATTAAATAAGTAGAGATTTTATGATATTTTCTGTAGGTTTTCCCCGACCGAGGCTGACACACAGCAGCATACCTGCGTGTGAGCACGCTACCACACACCAGAGCTAGCTCAGCCCAGTCCGCCACCAGTACTGCAAGCACCGCTCCCTTGCCTTCACTGTACTCACACCGACCTCCACCTGGTGGAGACAGAACTACGAGGAGGGCTGACAACCACCCCACCACCCTGGGAGAGGAGAGCAGCCTGACGGTTCCTCCTTCCCCGGTTCGGCACCCCAATGACCAGAGGTCATTCCCAATCCCGGTTGCAAGCGATGCAAGGTAAGACATCCACCACCTCAGCACCACCGGGCTGGCATAATGACCCCAGTTTTAAAAGAAAAATCAGCCAAATATTAACAGAAACTTTTTCATGGAATCAGGATCTCAATATGCCAGATACCACAGTCTAGGATATAGTGAAAGCAGTCACTATAGGCCACATGATTAGTCATGCCATTAGCCAAAAATAAGCAAAGACGGGCAGAGTATGCTATCATGTTAAGAGATAAAGAAACTAGAGCACCAGCACAAGGCTAGCCCCGGTAATCCTCAATTCCTGGCAGCCTTAACCCAAGCCAGACAGAAACTTAAAGCAGAGGACAGAAAGGCAGAAGGGCTTCTTTGATATGTGAATTATAAATATTATGAAGTGGGGTAGTGTAAGGCAACCAAATTGTTGGAGTTTGGTTTGAAGAAGATGGCAGGCGATAGGGTGGTCCTCAGTCTCAAAGATAGGCTTAATCTAACCCGGCCCGGTGGCATAGAGAGTTGAAGCGCTGGCACCTTACCTCGACCCATGCTGCGACCCGGGTCGGATCGAGCCCGGCGTGAGGTCAGCATGGGGTGGGGAGGCAGAGCTGGATGAAGTTGCCATCAGGCAAGCTCTCCTCCGGGAGGAAGCCGGGCATCCTCGGCTGATGGCGACTTCCCAGTGGAGGCTGGGAGTAGCACGGCTCAGAAGGGCCACAGGCACCACAGCATGGGGCGGGAAAAGAGCCGTAACCAGGCCATACTGGCGATGCACGCCCACGCCAAGATGTATGTATACTCCTGGGAGGAAACCAGGAGGAGAAAAATACGCCAGTCGGTAGGATGAAGACCGACCTCCTGCAGGCGCTGCTCCCGGGCCAGGCAAGGTAAGCACCGGTAATTCCGGGTGACGGGGTCGGTCGGATGAGGGCTGACCAGCACAGAGCACAAACAGCAGCTGTGATAAAAAAAAAAAATCTGGTCAGATCCACCATGGCTGCATAACGAAGTTGTGTGGAATTGTTAAGTAGGTATGGAGAAACAACACAATGATTCGTACGTAGTAAGATTTGTTTTAGTTTCTGTTCTAAGGAAGAAGGACGGCATACACATTGTTAGGAAAATACATGGACGTGTACATTTTAATGGAAAAAATAGAAAGCTTACAAAAGAACCCCAGAGCAAATGCCACAGATGTATATGTTATCCCGGATGATACTGGCCAGACAGCCAAATTTTAAAGAAAACACAATTGCACATATCCCAATACTGCAAAGCATCAAGGGAAACGTATGCAAATCCCCATGATGGTACAGAAGGTGGCAGTACATGAAAAAGTAATGGCTGGCATATGTTCAGCCTTAGGATTATTTACCTAGTTTATTTATTTATTTTTTTAAGAGAAACAGGGTTTTTGTCCATGAGGTGATGTAAGTTATTTTTAAGCAATATGTTGATGTCAGGTGTTGATGGACTGTTAGAGAAAATGTGATATTAACTTTCAGAGGGGGTCGCTTTTGATAAGGGCAAAGTAGTTATGCTTGTGATAATGGGAATATTAGGAAAGTATGGGGTCTAAACAGAAGTAGAGTACAAATATGCACAGTATCATAAGTATGTGCTCAGAGTGCAGGCAAATGTGATATGCAGGTTTGTTTTAGAAATAGGTAAAATCTGATACATGTAATTAATAGAAAGATAGATAAATACATAGACATATAGATAGAGAGAGAACACAGACAGACAGGCAGAATAGGAATGGCAGTGAAGTACTGAAGTAGCATGCATCCCCCCATGAACATGGATAGGCACTGGGGTGTGCCTTTGGGTCACTGCCCTAACGCTCATGCCAATTTCACCTCACCCTACCGTGCAGACACAGACAAGAGTCGAGGTGTGCCTTGGGGTTTTCAAACTTTACACTCACCCCATTCCATAAGGAAATACGCTGAAATGGGTACAGTATAAGAGAATGGAGTGAACTTTGGGGCTGAAGAGTCAAAGGCACACCTCGATACCCGTCACTGGCTGCAGGGTGGGTATGGGGGTGGAATGGTGTGAGCATTACAGGGTTTTATTTAACTCTAAAAACTGATTAGCGTTTTGCTCATAAAAGTTCTAAAACATTGTGAAAATGCATAGCATTTGCCTCACTGCGCTTAAACATAACACTTCTAGAAAACCTATATAAATGCTTTCTGTACAATTAGTATTGTCCCAAGAAAAAAACTGCTAATCAATTATTTAAAACCCTGCATTACTGTTGACAATCCCAAGTCACACCCCTGATGCCTGTCAGTCCCTACAGTGCAGGGTGTTATGGTCAGAAACCCTAATGCCCTGGGCATTTCTTGGTATTTTCACTCCAAGTTTTCAGCATGGCCTTTTTGTGACCCCACTGCATGAACACTGACACTATCAGTTCATTAGCCGAAAGGAGAGTTTGCACAGCGACTGTGCCATTTGGCACCACAGGTGCGAATACATATTTTGAACAGGATGTAAAAAAAATGACAGCTGTACATTTCTTGCTTCAGTAACTGCTCAGCACATATGTTGCATGAGCTGCTTATTGACATTTTACATTTGCTATGCAATGTACTGCTGCTATGTCTGAGGAAGTACCTTTCCTAGGTTGCAAGAACAGCCTCAAGAGGAACAAACGAACACACACACACACAGCAGAACACAGCTGTGAAATGATTAGATTGTGTACAAGCACTGTTTTCCATGCAAGACACAAGCAACTGAACCAAAAACACACACACACACACACACACACACACACACACCAGAACACAGCGGCAAAATGATTAGATTGGTCTACAAGCACTATCTTCTATGCAAGTTGGGGCACCGGGGGGGGGGTAAGGCTGAAGATCAGTTATGGTCCATGACATAACCACATGGTCAGAATACTAAATATCTTAAAATAAACATAAATGCAAAAGTAACCATTTCAAGAAGAAAATGCAAACTGTGACAATTAACAGTTGTATGATAAGTTAGCCCATCTGGACTTATTTGCTGCATATGCATCTCAATTGCTAAGGGCTCCTGACCATGTTAACCCTTCCTCAAGCCAAACTAGCTACAGTATGTCTAGCAATAACATGAATGGAAAGATTATGCATATGAAAACGAATTAATTATACTATACATACCCTAAGACTCAAAGTGTCTCTTTTGGCTGCCATGATGTCTTTGGTTAATTTGAAACAAAAGACAATGTAACAAGACATTGGTTTCCACAAGCAGCTATTAAACAACAGAGCAAAACTGCACTCTGGGAAGATTGCCTGGGACAAGATGCAATAAAAAAAAAAACCCTGAATAGCAGGTTCTAGGGAGTAAAAAAACCACCAGGAATGTTAGAAAAAACTCCCCTCCCCACTCAGTCACAGGTGTCAATCAACTAACACAGACAAATGGCACCAGTGCTCACTGATGTGAACATTCTGTTTCTAGTGCCCCTGATAAAATAAAATAAAAAATACAGTTGAGATTTTTTTTTTAATGTCAGCTCTGATCAGAATAGCTTTTAAAAATCACTAATTGTTTTCTTGTTCAGGGTTTTCTAATACATACTTCTCAAACTTAAAAAAATACACGTTATCAAAGGACTGTATTTACCAAGTACTGTGCCCATGATTAAAATAATTTGAACCCCTCCCCCCAAAATGTGCCCTCACATGAAACTGCATGTTTAACTGTAAAGACAATTAAAAAATGTATTTCTGAATGCATTACTAACACTAATGCTTTCAAAGTTTTGAAACTACTAAAAAAAAAAAAAAAACACACAATATATAAACTATATATATGACTATAGGAGAATGGGGTGAGAGTTAGGACAGACAACCCCAACGCGCACTCCGATGCCGGTTGGGGGTGGGGTGGGGGGGTCCAAGGGTGGCTTTCAACACTAACACCGAATTTCCTCGCTTTTGTCGCTGTGGAACAACCCTAATGCATTAAACAGAGTTTTCTGCCTCTAATTTCCCCTTCTTTTTGAGAATGATAATGAGATGCAATGCATCAGCGTGGGGCCAGTAACATGGTGCCCTTAAACGCAAATAGTAATCTGCATGGTGATATAAAGCTTAAACACAAAAGATAAACAGTACTGTAGACACAAATGGTTAAAAATAACGCCCAAGCAAATGAAAGCACTTGGTGCATTAAGGACGGGAACAGTAAGTGAAATGGTACCGAAACATAAGCAGAAGCGGTAAGGTTAATAGTAATAAGCGACAGGCTGGTTTTCCCTAAAGCTGCATAGAGAAAGACAGTGAGTACAAAGAATGTATGCATAATAATGGGTCTCGGAGCAGAAAATGAGGAGTTGGAATACTAAATTGCTTATATCTCAGGAACTGTATGACGTAGAAAAAAAAATTCAAAGTCATATGATTTATGACTTTCCTGGCTAGTTTTGTACTTAGCCAGGGGGCTAAACATTTTTCTGGCGAAAAGTCCATATTTCACACCGTTTCCAAGATACGGGCCCTGAAAGGCGCGGCAAACGCTGTAATGTTATCCTACGGGGGGAAAAAAAAGAAGTTCGGAGTGCCATAACTTTGGCTCCATGTAATATTTTTTCACCAAACCACTAAAAGGCACATCTGTGGGATGTTGGCCTTCTTCTCTCCAAATTTCAGCCCAAAAAAACAAACCGTTATTTTGCAGCAGGGCGGCAAAGGATTCCTGTAATGCGGCGGGTGCCATAATGTTATCCTATGGGAAAAAGTGTCACCTTTGGAGTGCCATAACTTTGCCGTCCTGTAATATTTTTTGTTACCAAAACACTGAAAGACATCTGTGAGATGTTGGCTGCGTTCCCTCCAAATTTCAGCCCAAAAGACCAAACCATTCTTTTGCAGCAGTTTGGCAAAAATTGCTTTCCCCACAGCCTGAAAAAGTACTGTCGAACTTTGCGAAAGCTTTCGCAAATTCATGTGACAGTGTTGCAAATGTGAAAGTACTTTGCTAAAGTACTTTTTCCAGAAATTTGAAAAACATATTTCTGGGGTGTTTTACCCCAAAATAAAGACATGCCTAGTATCCTCAGGGTCCAACTAGGTGAATACAAAAAGAATTAGGTTGCTAGAGGGTCCCAAATTTAAATGGCAAGCATTTTTCTGATGACCAACTGAAAACAAAATGGCAGATTTGTGACAGTAAAAGGGCCATTTGCAAACCGTGCGACCTGTAGAGACAAGCAAAGAATTACAAAAAAGCATAAACGCACGCGCAGATCACGCTTAACTCCGCAGTCGTATAGCCGAACAATACGAAAGTTGGCAGGTTCCAAGATGTATGGTTCTTGATCGTGTATTCCAAATTTCAGGCAAATCCACTGAACGGCTACAAAGTTATTAAGGTGCAAAAGTTTAGGTTTAACATGTAAATGGCTCATCAACCCTAACTATGGTAGCACTACCGTGCTACCATAATATATATATTTATCCAATAAGGATGGAGATCAACGGAGTGTGATAAATCTGTTTATCTGAGTAACTGTGTACATAAATTTATGTATACAGTGCTTATGTCATCAGCCGTTTATCCACACAGTGCTTATGTCATCAGCCATTTATCTATACAGTGCTTATGTCATTTAGAATGTTTGGCCTCAGTAGCAGTATTACCATATTCAAATTCGAAGAACTTTAAAGCGAAAAATGATAGCATGGTACTGAGAGCACGAAAGTTGTTCAGCACGGAAATATCTACAAAATGAGGTGTTTTATTTATTTATTAATACCTTTTACAATTTTTGATAATTAGCAAAAACACAGCAGAAAATTCATATTTTGTTTTTCATTTTGTCCACAAACAAATGTAAATAACTTAAAACCCCAAAATGATAGTATGGTACTCTGAGCACAAAAGTTGTTCAGCATAAAACTATCTACAAAATGAGAGGTGTTTCATTTATAGATTCCTTTTAGATTTTCTATAATTAGCAAAAAATGCCAGAAAATTAAATCTGTATTCACTTTTTTGACTAACAAATGCCCCTTACAAAAGCAAAAACAAAAGAACTGCATAAATGGAATATGCAATGGAAAACTCATGTAATAAATGATTTATCTGCACTCGAGCAGATTGACCTCAGACACCTCACTCGTGGCTTACACTACTCGTGAGGTTACCCAAGGTCAAACTGCTCTTGTGCAGATAAATCATTTACTACACTTGCTTCCAATGCATATCCCTTATATGTGTATACAAAGATAAATATATACACACTGTATATACAGAGAGAGAGAGAGAACAAACAAACATTGTTAATCCCAAAAGCTGAACTTTATGCTTTTAGTACATAAATGTTTTCGAAAAACCTGTGGCTCTTTCAACTTGAATTAGAATGTTGTTTCTATTGTTTTCTTTGGGAGCTGTAATTTCACTCCTTAATTACACTTTCCTTTCGAGACCCCAGGTGGCTCTGATAATCATTTGTTCCAAGGGTTTTTAAGTCAAATTGAAGGCATTAAGTACCATCCGTTCTCCTAGTCCTTAATAAAAATGCAGGGGCTCCACAACTCGATCACTCCACAGACTTGTTCTGTTGCTTGCTACAGGTTCCAAACTACTGTGACTTGTTCCAGCATGATACAGCCACCTCATGCCCCTCCCACATTAAAAAAAAAAAGGTAGGGGTGGATCTTTAGGAGCTTTTCGGGTGGAGGAGGAGTGGATCTTACTCCCAAAAATAAAACTAATGTTGCCTCCCATTACTCAGGTTCCAGTTCTTGTACCGCCCATTTAAGAAAGAAAACAGTACCCTGCAACCATTGACTAACATGAAAGCATATTTATTTGAGGGCGGAAAACATTTCTTGGAGAAGGGTAAGGCGGAGGAGACTATTTACACCTTCAGTCAGTTCCACGGACAGAAAACATGACATCACTCCTTTTGTACATGCAAAACGTCTGCAGGCTCCGCCTACTGCAGCCGTAAAAAGATAGGCTTAATCCTGTCTAGGTTTAGGTTATACCAAACAAGATTACTCAAAGCTTCAGATACCTTTATGAGAATTTATATGATGAGACAAACAGGCTGGAGAAAGTACTGGATAGCACAGGTCAATTTTTGCAGGGGCTTAAACTAAACTCACTGTCGGAGGTCAGTGCTAACTTGGAAAGGCCCATCTCTGATGAAGGGAGCACTACAGTGATCCTCAAATTGAAATACGGCAGAGCTCCAGGGCCAAACAGCTTTAATGGTGAATTTTACTAAATGTTTAGAGATGAGCTCACCCCTATTCTGAGACTATTTTAAACCGCGTGCCTAACAGAAGGAGCTACCCCACATACATGACAAGAAGCGCTTATAACAGTTCTTCCCAACCCAGGAGAGGGGCAGGGACACCAGCGTAGCATACAGATCAATTCCTCTTCTCAATCAGGACATGAAGCTCTTCACCAAGATACTGGTCGATAGGCTCAAAAGTTGTCTATGCACCCTTGTATATCCAGTCCAGAGAGATATATACAATAGACACCTTATACCGAAGAGACACCTGCACAACAATATTAGGCATCTGTTGAATGTAACGCCACATCTCTGTCACGGTAATAATCCAAAACTTGCACCATTTTTAAGACACTGAATAAACGTTTGAGTGCTTGAAATAGACATATCTGCAGGAAGTGCTTAAAGACTATGGACTTTGGGAAGAGTTTCAGGTCATGGATCGTAGTGTTATATGCACAGACTGAGGGTAAAGTCAATTGCACTATTTAAAAGAAATTTAAGACTCGGAGTGGTACCAGGCAGGGGTCTCCACTATCTCCATTGCTCTCTGCACTCAGCATGGAGCCACTTGCTGCAGCAGTGAGGCAGAAATCAAAATTTAAATACCTGTAAATTTTCCTTCTCCGACGACTGGTCTCCAGGCTACCTTACTCCTGGGATGTACCTCCTGATGCTGATAGGTAGGCAGGAATCAGACTTCTGCAGCAGGGGACATCCAGCCCTCCACTTCCTGTCTTCTTCAATTCTTCCTAAAGCAGTCCAATGTGGCAATACTACAAGAACTTGGGAACAAAAAACAAGAATTTTAAGGCATATATGACCATGAAGCCAGCCAACTATATACATTCTGGGAGGGAATCCAAAGCCCCGAGACCAGCCGTCTGAGAAAGAAAATGTACAGGTATTTAATTTTCAATTTCTCTCTCCTAAGCTGGTCTCCAGGCTTCCTTACTCCTGGGATATACAATAGCAGCACGTCCCCAGATGTCCCGGGTGGGAAGAATGTCAAGAGCCCTCAAGGGGTTCACCACCACTTGACGCACTCTGCAGTCAAAGGATGCCTAAATATGTGTGAATGGATGAGCAAGTGGCCACTCACCATTAGTGTGCTGTCGATGCTTCTCTGAAGTACACCCACGAAGGAGCCATGGGCTCTCACTGGGCCAGGCAAGTTATTACGGCCTGATCATAAGTCATGGAGGTGACGGATAGAATCAGTCTGGCTATACAGCCTATTGAATCCTTGCTACCCAACATTTTGGCTCATAGCTGACATGAACAAACCTGAAGTTTTGCAAATAGCTTCCTCTCTCTTAATGTACATTTTCATCACTCTTCCCAGGTCTAGTGGACAAAATTCCCCTTCCTTATTGCTTTTAGAGAGTGGGCGGAAGGAAGAAAGGATGAACCCTTGATTGTAATGGAGGGGAGACATAACTTTTGGCAAACAAAAACTGGAACTATTCAAGTCTGATGAACAAGTGTATGACTCTTGCGTAAACAATGCTTTTAGTTTGCTGATACTCCTGGCTGAAGTAATAGCTATGAGAAAAAGGCGATCTTTATTTTGAGATGCAGGATGGATGCCTTGAGAGGCTCTAAAGGGGGCCTTGGCCACAGCCTTGAGAACCACATTAAGACTCCAAGGTGGTAACTTTGGTGGATGGAAGGCATTTTAATGTTGCTGCCTTTAGAACCACCAGACATGGGGATATGAGCCCAATTATTCCCCTGAGTCCATCAACAGTGCCCCCAGCGCAGAAACCTGAACTTGTAAGGTGGTTGGCTGCAGTCCTTTGTCCATCCATCTTAAAGGAACTGCAGTAGTACAGGTAATTATACTGGATAGTTCTATATGCGTCTGGAATGAAGCCAGACCCAAAATATCCTCCAGATTCTATAACACACTTGGAGGAAGAAGAGAGACATGAGTTCCCCATCATGTCAATAACAGGAGCTGTGTAGCTTAGCTTCTTGAAAGTTTTTCCACTCAATCCCCAGGCCTAGAGAGACGAGCTGTTGAAATGGGATACAGAACCGGACCTTGATGGAGAATGTCCGGGCTGAACTTGAATGTCAGAGGTGGTCACCTTGACTGATGAATGATAAATGGGAACCAAGTGCAGAAAGGCCATAAGGGACAGACTAGAATCATGACTGTCCTGTCCAAAGCCAGATCCCAGTTTATAGGAAAAAGGTGTCCTGAGGCACTGCCAGTTCGTCCTTGGCCAGGTAACAGAACTGCTTTACCTTGGAGTTCTTCCAGCACGTGAAAAGATCTGACTGAGAACTGCCCCACTGTTCTGTCTGGATGTGGAAGGCACTGTCCTTCAGCGCCTATTCTCCTGGTCGACCAATCCTGTGACTGAGTCATTCTGCTGTGACGTTTTCCTGTCCTGGTATATAAATCGCTCAGTGGTGCTCAACCCACTGAAAGAGAAGGGATTTCCTTAGCATCTTTGAGCTTCTTGTACCACACTGATGGTTGGTGTATGTCAGCGCTGACAGACTGTCAACTGGAATCAGACTATCCTGATTTAGGAATTGCTGTTCAGAGTGCCTCTGGGCATGGCCTACTGTTCACATCTCAGGAACATTTATGCTGTACCTTGTGTCTAACAGCGACCACTTGCCCAGTGCCAGCAGCTGATGCAGGTGAGCCCTCCCCAGCTCCTGAGGCTTGCATCGGTCACGATTCGGATTTGGTGTGGATGGCCTACTTGCAGCCCTTCATGACCTCTGTCCTCTGGGACCGTCACTGGAGGGAGGGATTAATCTGTCTCAGTGAGCTGTGTGAAAAAATAAGAAGGCAGCTGAGTAGCTTGTGAAACTCATTGATGAGCTTTTGTAGATCCCAACATTTAGTTTTCGGGGGGATAACGTTGTGTCATGATGTCTGCCCCCCAGAAGGATCAAGATCTAGTTTGGAATTAGGGAACTCTTTCTCCAGTTGATGAGAAAACCGTGTGCATTGGGCACAAGACTACCTCTGCCACTGCTTGCAATGCTTGGTTGAGCTGTGGGGCCTTTATGTGAACTATGACCGCTACTAGAAACATAGACTTTGATGGCAGATAAGGACCGCTAGGCCCATCTAGTCTGCCCATTTCCCTACCTACAGGATAGGCCGCAGATCCTAGTTAACCAACAGCCTATTTCTTCCTACCCCCCACAAGAATTGCCTTATGTCTGTCCCATGCATTCTTGAATTCTCCCACAGTTTTAGACCCCACAACCTCCTCAGGAAGGCTGTTCCATGCATCCACTACCCTCTCTGTGAAATACTTCCTCACACTGCCCCTGAACCGCCCTCCTTCTATCTTTAAATTGTGTCCCCTTGTTCTTGCAAGTCTCTTTTTCTGAAAGATGCTACCCTCTTGGACTTTGTTGATTCCACTGAGGTACTTAAAAGTTTCTATCATTCCCCCCCCCCCCTTTCCTCAAGGGTATACATATTAAGCTCCTTTAGTCTCTCCTCATACGGCTTCTCTTGCAGACCCTGCACCATTTTGGTGCCCTCCTCTGGACTGCCTCTATCCTGTCTATGTCTTTGCGAGATGGGGTCTCTAGAACTGGACACAGTACTCCAGATGGGGTCTCACCAACTGTCTGTACAGAGGGATAACAACTTCCTGTTTTCTGCTGCTGATGCCTCTCCCTATACATCCCAGTATACCCCCAGCCCTCCCTACTGCCTTCTCACATTGCTTGCTAACCTTAAGGTCATCTGATATGATTACCCCCAGGTCCCTTTCCTTTTTTGTTGTTGTTACTACTCCCCACCCATTGTGTATTCTTCCCCTGAGTTCTTGTTTCCCAGGTGCATTATTTTGCACTTCTTTGCATTGAATCCTAGCTGCCATACTTCTGACCATTCCTCCAACCTTGCCAAGTCCTTTTCATCCTTTCCACGCCTCCTTGTGTATCAACCCTGTTGCAGATCTTTGTGTCATCTGCAAAAAGGCATACTTTTCCTTCCAGTCCCTCTGCAATGTCACTGATGAAGACATTAAAAAGGACTGGACCCAATACTGAACCCTGCGGTACCCCACTAGTAACCCCCCTTTCTTCAGAGTGGACTCCATTTACAATTACCTTCTGTGTCCTGTTGTCCAGCCAATGTTTTACCCAGGCTACCACCCTGGGTCCCACTCCCAGGCTGATTAATTTGACTATTAATCTTTTGTGTGGGACTGTGTCAAATGCCTTGCTAAAGTCTAGGTAGGCCATGTCCACAGCCCCTCCCTGGTCTACTACTTTGGTCACCCAGTCAAAGAAATCTATTAGATTCGTCTGACATGACCTTCCCGCTGTGAACCCATGATGCCTTGGGTCCTGTGCTCCATTGGCCTCTAGATACTCAACTATTCTTTCCTTCAGAAGTGACTCCATCACTTTCCCTACCACAGAGGTCAGACTGACAGGTCTGTAGTTTCCTGCTTCTGTCTTGGTCCCACTTTTGTGAAGGGGAATCACATCCGCCTTCCTCCAGTCCTCTGGTACCACACCATCCTCCCATGATTTATTAAAAAGAGTAACCAGTGGTTTCACTAGTTCCTCCCTTAATTCTTTTAGAATTCTGGGGTGAATTCCATCAGGACCCATTGCTTTGTCCCCTTCAGTTTTAGGAGTTCTTGCAGAACCCTTTCTTCTGTGAAAAGACTGGATGGAACCCCTATCAAGAGTGCTTCTGTTAATTGAATTAGGCACTTCCCTCCTCTTTGTGAATACTGAGCAGAAATATTCGTTCAGTATTCTGCTTTTCACTGTCCCCTCTGCCCACCCACCGCTCATTTCTATTCAGCCTCACTATCCCTCCCTTTGTCTTTCTACTCGCTGATGTACCTATAAAAGGTTTTATCCTTCTAACTGAGTTGGCTATCTTTCCTCAGTTTGGGCCTTTGCTATTCTGACTTCCTCCCTGCTTCCTTCTGCCTTAACTGGTACAGCTCTGTCCTGCTCTTTCTGTGTTTCCTTATACTTCCGAATGCTATCTTTTCTTCCTGACTTTCACAGCCACCTCTTTTGAGAACCATAGTGGCTTTTCTTTCGCTTTGATTTGTTTATTTGCTTCACACAAAGGCTTGTTGCCTCTGTGATGGCAGTTTTGATAATTCCCATTGTTGCTCCACACCTCCTTCTAGCCTGTTTGCTAGTGCTTTTCTGAGGCACTCTCCATCTTGCCAAAGTCAGCCCTCCTAAAGTCCAGTACCTCACTTTTGTATGGCTTGACTCTGTAGCTGAGTTTAACATGAACCACACTGTTTGATGGTCACTTGTCCCCAGATGGCAACCCACTTCTAGATCTGAGATCCTCTCTGCCCCATTTGACAGTCACGAGGGTCTAAGATTGCTCCCTCACAGTGGGTTCGAAACTAGCTGTCTAATGCCTGCCACCTGTAGGGCATCAAGAATGGCCCTGCTCTTGGATGTGGCTGCAGCAAATGTGCTCCAGTTAACATCTGGCATATTCAGGTCTCCCATCAACAGTATCTCCCTTTCTCTGCCATTCTAAGAATGTCTTCCATCATATCCTTGTCCATTCCTTCCCCGACATGGGGTCTGTACCCAACCCTGTGCGGATTGGGGTGCCCTTTCCAGTCTCCAAGGTGACCCACAGTGCCTCCTCTCCTCCCTGTTTACTCTTTTGTTCAGTTGCTTTTATTCCTTCCTTTACATAGAGAGCTACTCCTCCCCCTCTTCTCCCCTGCCTGTCTCTCCTGTAGGTTATGTACCCTGGTATGTTAACATCCCAGTCATGGTTCTCTGTGTACCATGTTTCTATGACTGCTACGATATCCAGGCATCCCTCTTCCATTAAGGCCATCAGCTCAGGGAGCTTGTTGCCCAAACTACTGGCATTGGTTCTCATTACTCTCCATTTCCTGATGGCCTTACTCCTTTTTGCCCCATCCCTGTCCTTCTTGCCTTTGTCACTTTCTCCATTTACCCCTGCCCTTCTCCCTATCGACACCTCTACGTTGGTGTTTTCCGCACTTACTACCGTCTATGACCCCTCTGTCTGACTTGGTTTGGACCCATTCATGGAGAGTTTATTAAAACAAGCCCCTACTGGAGGATGGGCCTGGATAAGCATGTTCTCCACCCCGAGAGTTAGTGTTTTAACCCTTAAGGTAACCTTGGAATGGAAAAAAAAGGCATCTGGGTCTAAAGATTAGCCCCTGCCTCTTGAAGTGGCATGTGCACCTTGGCCATCTCCCCGGAATCCCTCACTTCCTCCTTCATGGCTGAGTCAAACACGAGATTACCTCATTGGGTACGTTAACCAACTGGCTCTTGCAGGGGCGACTGCCTGCCAGGCCCAAAGCCAGAGGTTGCAGCGAGCCAAGTTTTGAAAATACATGGTGCGACCAGCGCCCTGACTGCCTCCTCTTATACATCTGCTGCATAAGCCGAAGCCAAACCCAAGAACTGTAGTTGATGAAAAATCGGCCTGTTCCGCTCTGGGTCCACAGGAAATGAAAAGGCTAAAACTGGGGCCCTGGACAGAGCAGCTTAGGCCAAAAAGGATTGGCGGATGCCGCCCTGAGACAACGTTGATGCTTGGAGGGCCTAGCTGAGTGAGGCATCCCCTTTCCTATGCACTGGGTCACTGAGAGAAGCCCCTCCTTCAGCTGGGATGATTGACTTCTTGGTCAGGTTTGAAACTGGAGGGTCGATTCTGGAACAGTCTGACCACTTTTCTAATTGTTTCTTGGCAAACTTGAGAAACCTGGAGAGCCGCCGGGTCACTGGATAGGTGCGTGCTGGACCTTGCCAATCCTCCTTTAGAAGTTCCCTATGGCTGGAGGAATAAGGAAGGCAGAGGTCGGTCTGGTGGCAGCTGCCCGGCGAAAAACCTGTATCGTCTGGGTGGGAGCCTCTGAGGCAGATCCAAGGTGAATCTCGCCTATGACCTCGTTTAAGCAAAAGACTAGGCCCACCAGGTCCAAGGTTCTGGACAGCGAGTCGGTTGAGTATCAAGATTAATGTGAGGACAACTGCTCCCCTGCGGTTTAGGACAGGGATGAGGTCCTTTTTCTTGTGCGATGAGGACGAGGATGAGGTCCTCTTTCTTTGCGCTCTTGTGAGATCTCCCATCTGGTGCCCCTGGAGGTTGCCCATGAAGCATGAAGGGTCCAGAGCAATGGCCCTATTTTACCTGTCGAAGAAGCCTGGAGACCAGAGAGGGGCTGCGGACTGCTGGGTCTCCCGGTGGCAACTGCTCTCTCAGACCTGGTGGCTGCCGCTCGCTCAGGCCTGTCTGTCTGTGGCTATTATACCAAGTTGAGGAAGGGGCTGCCTCCTTCGAGGCCGACATTCACAGATGCTGCCTTCTAACATCAATCAATCAAAATCTTTATTTATCCAGGCGGGCACCATTAAGCAAGGCTCATTTTCAAGATGGACCTGGTCATGAATACATCAAAGCACAGTACAGAAGCAGGTATACAAAAAGCAATAATATACAAGGAAGAAAAAGTATATACAGTACAAGATTGAAATAAATAAAAAAAAAAACATTATTTTACAATTGAAGAAGTCAGCAGATGTACAATCAACTACAGGCATACAGAGGTTATAAGCAGAGATCTTTTGAGTGAGGCAGCCAGCAACTACACATATAGGGGAAAGAGGCCGTGTATGGGGTGGCAGGTTAGAGAGGTAAAGAGGAGGAGGGATATATTGCCGACTGGGTGAAAAATTGAGCTAAAACCACAGAAAGTGACGATGGCTGTCGTGTACTTGTTTATTATGATAATGACGGAGGAGGGGTAGATAACTGGGACACTACTGTGGATGGTGTGGGACTTTAGCCAGGCTGGAGTGCACAGGGAAGGGTGGGTGCAGCAGGAAACGTTAATAGGGAAAGAATGAAAGCCAGGGGTAGAAACATGGCGAGCGTCAGGATGGAAAGGGAAAGTTGCGGAATTAGTGGGCTAGCGGTGAGGAAAACATTTGTAAGGTGCTTTCATGTAGCAATCGTAGAGCGCCTTGAAGATATTCAGGCTAACAGAGCAGCTCAGCTTCAAGTTCCTTTGTAAACCGTTCCACAATGTGGGTAAAGAGAAGCTTGCAGCAGCTTTGCCAAAATGAGTTTTGACCCTTGGAACTTGGAGAGCAATTAGGGAATAGCTCCTTAGAGCGTAGGTGCCTAACACACTCCAGGGAATACAATCTGAGACATATGAGGGGAGCTTGTTGGTCACCGCTCTAAAGGCCCATAGGCCGGGCATTTCTATTCCTTCTATAGAACGGTTTCATTTAACTCTAAAAATTGAATAGCGTTTTGTTCATACAAGTTCTAAAACGTCGTTAAAATGCATAGCACTTGCCTCGCTGTGTTTAACGAACATAACACTTCTAGAAAAGCTATATAAATGATTTCTGCACAGCTAGCATTGTCCCAAGAAAAAAACTGCTAATCAATTATTTAAAACCCTGTATAGTGAAGGAAAGTCCAACCTAATGAAGAGTACAGGGAGCAGTGGTGTGTGGAAAGTGGAAGGCCAGTAATGAACCTGATAGCTCTGTGGTAGAGGGTGTCCAACTTAGCCAGTGCAGAGGCAGTGGAGTGGCTGTAGAGCAGGTACGTGTAATCTATTAAAGACAGGAAGGTAGCTTGAACCAGTTGAATCTTGGCCTCCTTTGTGAGCAGGTCGTTAATTCTGTAGAATAGTCCTAATCTTTGCCTTAGTTTCTTCTGTAGTTCTTCGAGATGGTCAGCGAAGGAAAGTTTATGATCGAGCCAAACTCCTAGATATTTGAATTTAGCTATATACTCTAGTGTTTCTCCAAGAACAGTGGTAATTTGTGGGATAGCCCCCCCCCCAAAGCAGGAACTGCCGCATGCAAGGAGGGGGAGAAGAGCATGGCTTTTGTCTTTTTCGCATTGAGCAAAAGCTTCTCGTTTATGAGCTGGCATTGCAGAAGGTTAAATTCAGCTTGGAGGTCTTCACAAAACTTGCTTCCGACGTGGGACAACTCAAGTACAGTACAGTGTCGTCCGCGAATAAGTGGATGTTGGCTTAGGCAAGCGACCCAGCAAAAGAGATTAGAAGCGTGGCCCTCTCACATTTTAAGCCAAATAGACCATCGAGGTGTTTATTAGTGGGGGCAAGCAGCCCCGGCGTTGTTGGCCCCTGGAATGGAAGGTCTGAGTGAGGCCATGATGGCAAAAAGGGGGGCCTACTCCTCTTTGACCCCCTCCCCGGGAGGTTTCCTGATTCTATGCTGCTGAAGCTGCGATAAATTGTGCTGGCCCTTTCAGGGCAAAATACTGAACTTTGTGCTGTTAAGGCAGTGCTAGCCCTTTATGGGCAAAATATTGAGCTTTCTGAGATCTGGCCCTTTAAGGGCAAAATACTGAGCTTTCTGAGATCAGTGTGTGTGTGTGTTTATATTTTTTAGAGACCATCCTGGAATCCTGCTGTGCAATACTTCTTGCTGTGGGGGACTGGACAGCACTGAGCAAAAGCTTTGCATGGACGCTCCTCCTGTACCATGGCGCTCGTCTACGAGAATTTCCTGAGCGTCGACGAGTTGCCAATCTAGTGCTGCAGTTCCACCGTTGACATGTGGCTGAGGCTGTCAGAATGCCAGCTGTCGACAAGACACATAGTGTTAGCGCTCCGCTCCTCGTGCCCCGCAGCCGCTCTGCAGTCCAACAGTCGACGGGTGGCTGGGGCAGTCAGAATGCCAGCCGTCAACGAGATACTCCCTAATAGTGCTCGTGCCCCGCAGCAGTTGTCAACGAGAACTCCCAGGACATCGACGAGCTGCTAAAGAAGCACTGCAGGCCCATCCTCAATGAACAGCTGAAGCAATCGGGATGCCACCCGTCAATGGGAACTACATGGGGTTGTCGGGGAAGGGGGGAATCCTCACTAAGCACTCCGGTGCTGTTTCTATCCCCCTAATCAGACAAACGGCACTAGGGCAGAATCCTAGGTTTGCTGGGTTGAGCACAAAATCGCAGGGAAAAACACCACGCTGAAGTGGAACCAGTGTGTGCAGCATGCAAGGCTGAGGTTGGAACCCTCACAGGAGCGCTGAAAAATAGCTGTGATTCCTCGGGAAATCCGAAAAAAAGAAGAAATGAACTGACTTACAGTTAGCTGTCTTCGGCTCTGCCACATGGTGACATAGCTCTGCTTGCAGAGTACCTGCCAGCCTAAAGGCAGGAAGTAAACTGAGTAAGACAGGAAGTGGAGGGCTGGATGTCCCCTGCTGCAGAGGTCTGATTCCTGCCTACCTATCAGCATCAGGAGGTACAGCCCAGGAGTAAGGAAACCCGGAGACCTGCTTAGGAGAGAAAGAGGCATTTTTAGGGCATCAAAGTACATGGGGCAGGATAATCACATATCTTTGTATGCGGATGATACTTTGATATATGTGCGTGATCCCCAACAGTCAATACCTATCCTGCTTAGCATACTAGAGCACTTTAGCCTTGCCTGTGGCTTCAAAGTAAAGAAACAAAACAGAGACTCTTCTCCTTAGTGGCACTTTGATGGCACAATTAAAGAAACATCCCATTTAAATAGGTAAAACATAAAGTTCACTATTTGGGCATTCATATCACCACCAGTTTAAAATCAGCAGTATAGGCTTAACTACGGCCCTCGCAAACAAAAATGTATTTATTTATTGAATTTTGTTGACTCGGTAAGCCCACTGGGTCTAGACGTCCATTATCTCCCGGCCTCAGAGGCGAGTGTGCTACCTACTGAGCCACTGACACTGACAATATTTGCAGACCTAAACAAATAAGAATTCACTGCCTTTGTCGTTTTCCGACAGATTAGATATGGCAAAAATTAACATTCTCCATACGTATTTATTTTTAGACTCCTGCTTTCTAAGTTAATATGGGGTGCTAGAAAACCCTGAATCTGCTGGAATGTTCTCACTGAAAGCAGAAGTGTGGGAAGTCTGGGTCTCCCCAGTTTTCCCCAATATTATGAAGCTGCACAACTAGTACACATTGCTGCGACGATGTCCCATTCTGAAGAGAATGGCTGGACAAATATGAAACAGAGTCCATGCCTGCATAGAAACATAAAAACAGAAAACCATGATGGCAGAAAAAGTCTGCCAATATTCCCTATAATCCCTGGAACTTACTGTTCCTCCAGGGTACTAACCCTCCCCATCCTATCCTCATTTTCCTCTCTGGTCGTCGCCACAGGTGACCACTATTCCCTTCATTCTATCCCGTGCCTGCTTGAATCCCGACAGTGTTTGCACCCACCACCTCGGTTGACAAGACTGTTCCAAGGTTCCACCACCCTTTCTGTGAAGTAGTAGTTCCTCAAGTTCCTACTGAACCTTCCTCCTCTTAACTTCCACTCATGACCATGTGACCTCGAGTTGGTATTCCGGGTAAATAATTCCCCACACTTTACCTTGTTAATTCCTTTAAGGAACTTGAAGGTCTCTACCATATCCCCCCTCTCCCTTCTGGTTTCCACTGAATACATATTTAGTGCCTTGAGGCACTCCACATAGGATCCGCCCTGCTGGCCCTGAATCATTTTTGTTAATCTGTGCTGCACTGTCTCCAACCTATCCCTGTCCTTTCTGAGGTGAGAGCTCCAGAACTGGATGCAGTACTCCAGGTGAGGTCTCACCAGGGATTTCTATATAGGGGAAGTACTACCTCTTTTCTTCTACGATCAATATCCCTCCCAATACATCCCAGCGTAGGTATTGTTGCACTGGCTCATTTGTTTAAGGGAGTTCCTGATGATAACTCCTAGATCCACTCCTCTTCTGTAGTGCCAAGTCTCACCCCACCCATCCAATACTCCATCTTGGGGTTCCTTTCCCTAGGTACATTACCTTGCACTTTTTGGCATTGAATTTTAACTGCCAGACCTTTGACCACCCCTCTAGTTTTTGTAGGTCCCTCTGCATATCCCTATTCCCTCATCACTATCCACCTCCCACATAGTTCTGTGTCATCTGCGAAGAGAGACAGCCTGCGCTGGATTCCCTTACCAATGTCACTAATAAACATGTTGAAAAGGACCGGACCCAGGACAGATCCTGACCAACAGTGTATGGTGACAATTAGTAATATTTGGCCCAAACATAGGCCGGCCCAGTGGCGCTGGGGGTTGAGGCACTGGACGCCATACCTCGCGCCACGCCGGTGACCCGTGTTTGGGAATGAGCATGGGCCACCACGGGTAGTCAGGGGAGGAGTAGATTCAAGCATCCCAGGGACTGCTCTCCTTCTCCGAGGAGGAGGGATTTCAGTGGTCGGCGCACGCTCCGCCTCTGAGAGGAATACACTATAGGAAGAAAAAAATTGCTCCGGAGGATGACACAGGATGCCTCGCAGGTCCCACCCCTGAATAGTCACGGCACTGGCAACACTGGATCCAGTCTTCAGCAGGGTTTAGGGAGCCCCGCCGGGGGGAGGGGAGCCCTGGGGATACTGGTCATGTCGGCTGGTGGAAGTCAGAGGATGGGACCTGGAGCTCCCTCCGGAGATGGGGCCAGAGCAACAGGTGTATAAAGTGACAGCAAAAAAAAAACATATAAAAATTGTGGCCCAAACATACTGTGTGTTGTTGGCAACAGATTAAAAAAAAGATGGCATATACTTCAGCCAATATGGCAAAGGATCCCAATAAGATGACTGCCACTTTTCCCTCAGCCAGGTGGGACACTGCATTTCAGGTTTGGGAAGGAAAGGAGTTTGTCAACCTAAGTCAATTTATTACAGCAGACAGCCAACTTAAAAGCTTCCAAATACTTTGGCAAGAGTTTGTGTTACATCAAAAGGATTTTCACAAGTATTTACAATGCAGAAATTACATGCTTAAGAGACCTGGTGTTATAGCTCCTAATGGAGACATGCCGCCTGGGGTCTCTCTCCTCTGGGTTAAAACTCAGCTGCCAGAACAGAAGGGCGTTATTTAACCAGATGAAACACACTAAGATGAAAGCTTATTTACAGGTGCAACCTGGGAGCACAAGGAAGTTAAGTGACTTGCTCAGGGCACAGTATGCAAGTGGGGCCTGTGGGATTCAAACCCAGGTCTCCATATCTACAGCTCAGAGCCTTAAACCACTGTGCCATACTGCCTCCTAAATGGACAACAGAAGTTAATATTCAATTAACACTAGCAGAATGGACAAAAATCTGGCAAGGAATACATGCACCGCACCATTGCTTAGTCATCCTGGAGGGAATTTCGGTGGAAGACAGGAGATAGGTTCTCTATCACCTCCGTGGTGTATAAGTATTATGGACTCATGCCACGTACTGGTCCTGAGGGGGTGTGGAGGACAAGGAACACAATAACAAATTTTCGGGGAATGTCGTGAGATTGAGGCATTCTGGTTCGCGATAGGCAATGGCTAAACACAAACAAGTATTTGTCAATGCCGAATGTTTGCTTGCTGGCATTGGCAGTGTAGAAGTTACAGAGCTTCATAATAGGAATGGCAGCAAAGTATTGAACTGAAGCCAACCCCACCACCACCCTGCAGAGAGTGACAGGCACTGGGGTGTGCCTTTGGGTTGTCAGGCATAACGACCACGCCATTTCACCACACCCGACCCTGCAGACACTGACAAGTGTCACTGTGTCTTGGGGTCTTTGGCCCTTATGCGCACCCCATTCCATCAGGAAATACGGTGAGATGAGTGCAGTATAGGAGAATGGGGTGAAGTTTGGGCCCAAAGAGTCCGAGGCACACCTTGATGCCTCTCACTGGCTGCAGAGTGTGGGTGGGGGTGGAATGGTATGAGCATTACAGGCAAGAATCGCAAGTCACACCCCTGATGCCTGTCATTCTCTACAGGGTGGGGCGTTATGGTTGGAAACCCTAACGCCTCAGGCATTCGTTGGTATTTTCACTCCAAATTTTCAACATGGTTTTTTTGTGACCCCCACCTCATGAACAGTGGCAATATCAGTTTGTTAGCCGAAAACTGCTTTTGCACAGCGACTACGGCATTTGGCACCACAGGTGCAAAAACACATTCCGAACAGGATGTGAAAAATGACAGCTGTACTGTTCATGGGGAGGTGTAAAAAAATGGCAATGTTGAAAATCTGCTGTGAAAATCTTAAAAAAACTGGTGAAGTCACGAGCGTGCGTAGAAACTGTGCAATGCACACCTGTAATGTAACTAGTTTGGGGATTTTTTTTTTTTTTTTTTCAGCAGATTGTTAACACAGGCATTTTGGGATCCACAATTATGAACAGTGTCAGTGTGATTTTCTTTATCTGTCCCGAACAATGATTTCCCGCAGCGACCACGCATTTCTGCGCTGAAAGTGTGAAAACACATTTCGTCCATGTTGTGGAAAATGACAGCTGTACTGTTCCTAAGGAGGTGTGGAAAATGCCACTGGTGAAAATCTGGACTGAAATATTTAAATTCATGAACTTACGAGGCGTGGAAACTCGCAAGCTCACGCAGAACACAGTCATTTTATGGAGTTTTGTCACCAAATTTTCAACATAGCCATTTTAAGACCTCTGCTCATGACCAGTGTCACTGTGATTTTCTTAATCTGTCCCAAACATTGTTTTACACCGACTGTACCATTATGCGCTACATGTCTGAAACACATTTTGGCCAGATATGAAAAATAGTAGCTGTACTGCTCATAAGGAAATACGGTAAAATGACTGTTGAAAATCTGGTGTGCAAATATTACAAATTCGCAAAACTTGTATATGAGGGGAACTGCGCAATGTGCGCCCAAAAAACAGTCATTTTAGGAATTTTTTCACCAAATTTTCAACATAGCCATTTTAAGACCTCTGCTCATGAACAGTGTCACTGGGATTTTCTTAATGTGTCCATACATTGATTTTGCACACCGACTGCACCATTGTGCACTACATGTCGGAAACACGTTCTGGGTGAGATGTGAAAAATGACAGCTGTACTGGTCATAAGGAGGTGTGGTAAAATGGCAATGTTGAAAATCTGGAGTGAAAATATTGAAAATTTGCGAACTTACAAGCGTGCGTAGGAACTGCGCAAGGCACGCTCGTAAAACAGTCATTTTTAGGAATTTTTTCACCAAATTTTCAACATAGGCTTTTTGAGAGCCCACCTTATGAACACTGGCAGTGTCATTTCGTTAATGGCTCCCAAAAGCTGATTTCCCGCAGTGACTGTGAAATCACCCTTCGGGCCCGATTAACACCATGACAGTGCAAGAATTCATGAGGAGGGGTCCCAAAAAACTCATGTTGAAAATCTGGGCCCAAAATTCCCAAAAATGCCTGAGATATGCAACAAAGTTGAAAAAACCCTATTTATTCCATTATACAGCTTACCGGCATTTCCTCAGTTCGCGGTCGGCTTTGAAGACTGCAGACGTGTTCCCGGTCCACCAATGATCATCGCGCCGAGCTCTGGAGGTAAGTATGGGGTGAGGGGGGTGTGGGGAGGCAGGGTGCGCAGTGGGTGGGTGCGGGTTGTGGGGGTGGGGAGACTGCAGGGAAGATTTTCTTCTTTACAGGTTTTAGAGCGACTACGGGGCGTTTGCCACACTGGGGTGGGCTCCCAGCATGGCAGCTGGAAAGGCTGTTTGGGGGATGGAGACGCACGGGGATTGGGTACCCCGCCGGCCATAACATGCTTTGCCACGCTGGGAGGAAAGCTTTTTGGGGCGGCAGCCGTGGAGCCGATGGGGATTGGGCACCCTGTTGGCTATGACAGTACCCCAGCGTGGCACCTGGACAGCTGTTTGGGGGCGTGGGATTGAGCACCCCCATCGGCCACACAGTGTGTGCGGGGAGCGCATACAGCACACAATATGCGGCTTATGCAGGTGTGTGGTGGGGAGAGCCTGCTCACTGAAGCGCAGCTCTCCTTTCAACTGTATGCCACTGCATTTTCCTGCTGTCATAGACAGCTGCAGCAGTGACTGGCGCACTGCGACCGCGCCTGCAAACACACTGACTGAATTGGAAGAGGCTGACACACCTTAGAAAACTCGTGTGATGGCAATGTTTCTTGCACATGCGTGCAAGCAAACACAAAAATATTAAGAACTTCCTCTTGGCCTCACATTTGAAAACTTGGTTTAGGTCTTCCACCCAGAGGAGCTCAATCTGCCACTAAAAAATACCTGTTTTTCATATTAATAACTGCGGCACGCAAGGTCATAACACAACGCTGACTGACGAATAATCAGCCTTCAGCCTTCAGAAAAGTTGCTAAACAATGTACTGAAGATCCAAAGTATGAAACCAATACCAGCATTATTAAGGTTCAACAGAAGAAGTTTAACTCCAGGTGGCTTCCATTTTTTCATTTTAGGAAAGAGCGGGAAAACCTTCCCGTGTTAGAGCAGCTACTGAGGTAAGCGACTAATCCAACTTGATACTGGTAGTTGACTTCTGTGAGACCACAGCAATATAACTTTTGGACAGACAAACTGAGCACATCAGTTCCAGCTGTTGTTTTGTTAATTACTTCATACCACAGTTTATGCGTATCTTTGAAGATTAATTCAGGTTTGTCGCAGCATATGGGAACTTCTTTTAGGTAGCAATCCAGCAGTGTCGAAAATGTAATAGTTCTTTAATAAATAAAGAAAGGCACCAAATGGCTGGACATTGTGATCTAAAAATTATCACCTACATAAAAAAGCGACTGGTTACATTATTGTTCTTTATTAAGTAGGCTACCAGAAACTCTGAAGAATTTTTTTTTTTTTTTAATGTATGGATGTTTAGATGTTTTTTTTGCTGCTGTCAAAAATCCTGTAGAATGGAAGGTACCTGTATGCTTTACTCTGTAACCTATGACATTATTCTTTAATAAAACTATACAAGTTTCAGATAAAAAGAAAGCCCTGCCCACTCACAAGTGATGATACCATGCCTATTTTGAGTCAGGCTATTGTATATGGTATCCCGTGATAATAGCTACTGCAAAATAGCGAATGGCAAAATAATGACTGCAAATTAACGACTGACACAGAATAGCGACTCATAATAACGGTGATTCGAATATGTAATTCTCTCTGAAATCAATAAGCGGCGTGGTGTTAGAATCTTTAAGATGGGGAGGTGCGGGGGGGCACAACAGTTTAAATCTGTCTGAAGACTTTGTTGTTTTATGTAAGCATTAATCCACAGCATGGTTCTACTGTAGAATTAATCCATGACCGGGGGCTAGGGCACAGGGCCACAGGCCAAGTGCCTCCAACCACCCATGCTGTAGAGTGGATTAATATGCTTATAACTTGCAAGTGCAGAAACAGGAAATTATGCTTCATAAGAGACTGCAACATGACATCCTACATTAGCAAGTACAAAAAAACACTGACACAGAGGCAGATACAGGTAGCTGGAATGTTCAATTTTGTACTGTGCTGAAGAGGCTGATTTTCCTTTTAATATTGTGAGTACAACGGTGAACAGTCATTCAATTACCGACTACATGCAGACATGATCAACACTTCAGAATATGTGTTGATTTTGGCTGAATTATTTTTGTGAACTGTGGAATCGTCTCTGTTTTCCTGCTGTGTTCGCTGCTAGGGATTTGGCTACTGTGCTTGATGGGAAATGCATATATTTGAGTGCATTATGTATGGTGCCGAACAGGCTGATTTTCCTTTTAATATTGTGAGTACAACAGTGAACAGTGATTCAGTTACTGATTTCATGCAGATGGGATCAACATTTCAGAATATGTGTTGATTTTGGCTGAATTATTTTGTGAATTGTGGATCGCCTCCGTTTTTCTGCTGTGTTTGCTGTTTGGGATTTAGCTACTGTGCATGATGGGACATGCATATATTTAAGTGCACAGGAGATCTGAGTTCTGGTGGTGAATGACAGAATTACAAGAGCAAGCATGGTTTACTGAGGAGCTACCATGGATTACATAAGCAATAAGACATGACAGGGTGTGTGTTGAACAGATATTACCGCACGCCCTGGGGCGTAGTAAGGCACAAGACCCAGCTGAGTGCCTTCAGCCCCTGGAAGTGCGGTAATATCTGTTCAGCACACACCCTGGAGTGTTTTATTGCACTTATATAACAAGGTGTTTTTTTTTTTGTTTGTTTGTTTTTTTATATTTTTCTCACCTTAAAAAAATATTACTGAACTGAAATCATTGTGTTAATTTGATATTAAATAGTCCTTCCACCTACTAGGTGATGATGTCATTGCCGCTTGCATTTGTACTGTTGTGGCATCCATGACAGCAGTCCCCCCCCCGATGGAGAGAACAATGCAGCTGAGCTGTGAGGTTAGAAGGAGAGGTTTGTGTCCTTTTAAAAGAGCAATTGAAAGAAATGAAAGGTGTGTATGTATGTAGATACTTTTTGTTTGACTGTGGGAACAGTCAAGTACCTCCTCCACTCCCGTGACAGTCCGAGCCCCAGAATGGAGCGAGCGGAAGTAACAGGTACACCCTGACAGGCTGCGCCAGTTTTGCAATTAAAAAAAAAAAGAATAAGGAATGCAGATTTTTTTCTGTTTTTTTTTTGTTAAATGTAGTGGGACGGAAGCATAATTTGGTACAAGACAGTGGAGGCGGCATGGTGCGGGATCGTGAATGGGAGCAGGCAAGCCCTAGAAGCAGCTCCATGATTACTGCATCTAAACCAGTCATAAATTATTTTTTGTTTATTTAATGGTTCTATATGTAGAGTTCAGTTAGCGAGCGGCACTAAGGTTTCCCTGATCGGCCGCAAGTCCGAAATGAGCTGCAGTTAGCGGGGAAAAAAAAAATGGCGGAATTTCAAACTGCACACTGATTTACTTACCAGTACTGTTTTTTTTTGTTTTTTTTTCTGTGTGAAAAACTAATTTGACACTTCCTTTTCAGCCAATCAGAATGTTCAATTTTCCTTACCCATTTTATAACTGAGAATGTTAATTATTCTGCCGTGTTGTCCTCTGCCATGTTACAATTTGACTTTAAGCACTTGCTTCAGTGCTGCACTAGGCACTGTGATATTATCAGCATTGCGAAAGCTACTCTCTAATTTCTTCAGTATTCCACTGTGATGACAGTAACCGTAATAATATCCACTGTGACAACGGTAACAATAATATTTTTTGATATATTGCTGTTATGTTGTTACTAATGCCACTACCAAGATATTTTTTTATCTTGTCATTTTTACCCCAACTCCTGCTGTATCTTATATACATAGGGGCATACGAACATACGAAATTTGCCAGCAGATAAAGGCCTAGAGGTCTATCAAGTCTGCTCGAATGTGCAGCTAGCACCCCTTATTCTGCAGCTGCCCCTCCCTTCCACCCTTCCCCCTTCATTGCCTCCCTTGTCCTGTCCCATCCTCGCTTGAAGCAGTCCACTGTTCTACTGCATACCACTTCAGCAGGTAACGATTCCACCCAGCCACCACCCTCTCTGTAAAAAGTGTTTCTCATCTCCTCCTGAACCTTCCTCGCCCAGTCTCATATCACGGCCCCTGGTGGCCCTCCCTCCTTACTTTGAACAGCCCCTCTGTACCCGTCTTGTTTATTCCCTTCATGTATTTAAAGGTTTCAATCATGTCACCCCTGTCTCTCCTCTCCTCCAGTGAGTACACGTTCAATTCCTTCAGCCTCCTCTCATATGATAAGTCCCCCAGCCCCTTGATCATCTTTGTCACTCTGCGCTGCACCCCCTCCAGTAGCTTAATGTCCCTCTTCAGATACAGACGCCAATTGCACTGTCGCAACCTATATTTAGGGCTGAGTAGGCACTTTAATGTTAAACCTCAATTTTTGCACTTTAATAACTTTGCAACTGTTTAACAGATTTGCATAAAATTTTGCATGTGCGGTCTTGTGTGGTAGATCTCTGGATGTGCCAAGTTTCATTCCAGTCAGGTATGCAGATTCCAAGTTCTGGATAGTGCAAAAAGTGAACTTTTGTAATTTTTTTCCCCATTTTCCCCATTGATTTTGCTGGGATTTCATCAGACATATGTAGCGCACAGACACATTTTACTAACATACTAAAATGCCAGCAGAATAGGCCTAACGGTCTTTCGAGTCTGCTCGATTGGTCAGCCCCCACCCTGGGTGCTGACCTTGCTGCCCCCCTCGCCCTCTCTGGCTTCTCCCTTCCCAGTTCCAGATATTCTTGCTGCATTGGATTCTGCTTCCAGAACCCTTCCCCTGTACCTGTCCAAGCCCCTCTTGTACCCCTCCACCGTCTCTGCCTCCACCAGCCCCCTAGGCAGTGCATTCCATGGCTCCACCACCCTCTCAGTGAAGTAGCACCTCCTCCTTTCTCCCCTGAATCTTCCCCCCTCCAGCTTCCACCCATGCCCTCTAGTGGCCCCCTCCTCCTTCCTTCGAAGCACCCTGACTGTTCCTCCCCTATTTACCCTCTTCATGTTCTTGAAGATCTCTATCATGTCCCCCCGGTCCCTTCTCTCTTCCAATGTGTACACAGAAACATAGAATTTGACGGCAGATAAGGACCACTTGGCCCACCCAGTCTGCCCATTTCCCTACCTGATGGATAAGTTGCAGATACTAGTTAACCAGCAGCCTACTTCTTCCTACCCCCACCCCCTAGAATTGCCTTATGACTGTCCCATGCATGCTTGAATTCCACCACTGTTTTTGACTCCACAACCTCCTCTGGAAGGCCGTTCCATCCATCCACAACCCTCTCTGTGAAAAAATACTTCCTTAAATTACCTCTGAGCCGCCCCGCCTATCTTCAAATTGTGCCCCCTTGTTCTTGCACACCCCTTTTTTTGAAAGATGCTACCCTCTTGGACTTTGTTGAGTCCCTGGAGGTACTTGAACGCTTCTATCATGTCCCCCTCTCCCTCCTTTCCTCGAGGCTATACATATAGGCTCAAGTCTCTCTCATATGTCATCCGTGCAGACCCTGCACCATTTTATTGCCCTCTCTGGACAGCTTCATCCTGTCTATGTCTTTATGGAGATTGGTCTCCAGAACTGCACGCAGTACTCCAGATGTGGGTCTCACCAGCTGTCTGTACAGAAGGATAATAACTTCTTGTTTTCTACTGGTGATGCCTCTCCCTATGCATCCCAGTATACCCCCAGCCCTCCTTGCTGCCCTCTCACATTCTTGCCCACCTTTAGGTCATCTGATATGACTACCCCCAGGTCCCTTTCCATTTTTGTTGTTGTTAGTATCTCACCCCCATTGTGTACTCTTCCCCTGGGTTTTTGTTTCCCAGGTGCATTACCTTGCACTTCTTAGCACTGAATCTAAGCTGCCATACATTTGACCATTCCTCTAACCTTGCCAAGTCCCTTCTCATCCTTTCCACCCACCTGTGCATCAACTCTGTTGCAGATCTTTGTGTCATCTGCAAAGAGACATACTTTTCCTTCCAGTCCTCTGCAATGTCGCTTATAAAGACATTGAAGAGGACCAGTCCCAATACTGAACTCCTCGTGTACCCCACTACTAACCCCCCTTTTTCAGAGTGACCCATTTACTATTACTCTTGTGTCCTATTCTCCAGCCAATTATTTACCCAGGCTGTCATCTTGGGACCCACTCCCAGGCTGGCTAACTTGTATAATAATCTTTTGTGTGGGACTGTGTCAAATGCCTTGCTAAAGTCTAGGAAGGCCATGTCCACAGCCCCTCCCTGATCAACTACTTTGGTCACCCAGTCAAAGAAATCTATCAGATTTGTCTGGCATGACCCTCCCGTTGTGAATCCATGCTGCCTTGGGTCCTGTGCCCCTCTGGCCTCTATTTACATATTTAGCTCTTCGAGCCTCTCCTCATAGGTCCTGTCCCCCTAGCCCCAAATCATTTTGGTTGCCCTCCTCTGGACCCTCTCTAGAAGTTTAATGTCCCCCTTTAAGTGTGGCCTCCAAAACCGCACGCAGTACTCAAGGTGTGGCCTCACCAAGCAGTAATACAGAGGGAGCATCACTTCCCTCCTTCTGGAGGTGATCCCCCTAGCGATGCATCCCAGCTTCCTGTTGGCCTTGGCTGCTGCCCTCCTACAAGTCTCCAAGTTGTTCATTTTGACATTCACCACCACCCCAGGTCCCTCTCAGCCATCGAGACTTGTAATTCCCCCAGGGTGTACACTTGGCCGGGTTTCTGGCCCCAGTGCCAGGCACTTCCCATTGAACCTCAGCTTCCACTTTCTAGACCATCTTTCCAGAGCCTCCAGGTCCCCCTGTAGGGCCACCCTCCCCTCCTCCCCATCCACCACCGCCCCCAGTTTTGAGTCATCCGCAAAGAGACTCATCTCACTCCTGACTCCTGTCCTTATGTCAGAGACGTAGGTGTTGAACAGGAGGGGCCCAAGGACTGATCCCTGTGGGACCCCACTAATGACCCTCTTTGGGGATGAGACTATCCCACCACCGAGCCAACTGCCTATCCATCTGATCATCTGGTTCCCCACCCCCATTTCTCCCAGCTTATCCAACAGGCCCATGTGAGGAACAGAGTCAAATGCCTTGCTGAAGTCTAGAAAGAGGACGTCCACTGGTCTACCAAGGTCCAAGGCACTCGTCACCCAGTCATAGAACTCCACAAGGTTTGTCTGACATGATTTCCCTGAGACGAATCCATGCTATCGTCCAGGCACCCTGACTTTTCCAGGTCCCCCCTAGCCTCTCCTTGACAATGCCCTTCATCACCTTGCCCACCACCGATGTCAGGCTGACAGGCCTGTAGTTCTCTGCCACCTCCCTTGATCCCCCCTTGTGGATAGGCACTATATGTGCCACCTTCCAGTCCTGGGGCACCCACCCTGTCCTCAGAGAGATGGTGAAAAGCTCCACCAGGGGTTTCGCCAGGACATCCGCAAGTTCCTTCAGCACTCTGGGATGTAATTTATCCGGCCCCGGTGCTTTCTCCGTCTTAAGGGAGCTGAGGGCTTCCCTCACTCTCTCTGCTGTGATTTCCACTTCCATTACCTCTTCTCCCTGCTTAGCCCTCCCCCCTCCTGCCAGTGATGCCTCCCCCTCTCCCCAGACCCGCCAATCAGTAAGGGTCCCCCCCTCCTCAGTATCTCTGTCTCCTCCCATGTATGATGCAGCACCCCCATTTTCCTTGGTGAAAACTGAGGTGAAGTACTCATTTAGTACCTCAGCCTGCTCCCCCGGGTCTTGTGCCCATCTCTCCCCTGATTTAATCCTGCTAATCTGCCCCTTCACCCTTCGTTTTTCCCCAATGTATCTAAAGAACCCCTTGTTCCCTCTCCTGATTTCCCTGGCCAGGTTCTGCTCCTTCCTTGCCTTAGCCGCCCTCACCACCCTAGTGGCCCTTCTAGCCATCAGCTCATACTCCCCTCGATCCCTTTCACTCCTTGAGCACTTGAATTGCCTATAGGCTGCCTTCTTTCCCTGCACCACCTCCTGGACCTCCTTGGTCCACCAGCAGGGTTTTTGGGCCCTACCGCATTTTCGTCTTACTCTTGCACAGGTGCTGGTAGCATCTTGCACCCCTCTCCTGATGATTTCCCACCTAATATCAGCGTCCATGTCTGACCCAATCCCATCCAAATGCTCCTTAAGGATCGTTCCCATTTCCTTAAAATCCGTTCCCCTGAAGTCAGTTACCTCCGTCTTTGTGCAGCTTTCTAGCCCTCCTAGATCCAGGCAGAACCAGATCGTGGCATGGTCACTCCCCGCCAACGGGTCCCTTACCTCCAGGCCCCTAATCTGGTCACTGTCTGCCAGGACCGCATCCAGTACCCGCGCCTCCCTGGTTGGTTCCCCCACCTGCTGAGTTAGGAACGCGTCTTGAAAGACATCCAACAACCTCTGTTCCCTGGTCACAGAAGATGTCATAGTCTCCCAGTCTGTTCCTGGCATGTTTAAGTCCCCCAACACCACCACCGTTCCTCTGCCCAGTCTGCAGTGTCTCCCAACATCTGCCACCAGACTCTCCTCCAGCTCCTCCGCCAGGGCAGGGGGTCTATACACCACTCCTATTTTTACTCTCTTGCCCCCCCTTGTTATCAAGGTGACCCAAATCGCTCCACGGTTCCCTCCGCCTCCTCTACTCCCCCTATGCCAATGCAGTTTTTGACTAGCATTGCTACCCCTCCTCCCCTTCCCTCCCCCCTGTCCTTCCTGAACATAGTGTAACCCTCCAGGTTCAGGTCCCAGTCGTGTCCTGCAGTGGCCCAGGTCTCAGTGACTGCTGCCACATCTACTGCTCCCTCAGTTAGCATCGCCTGGAGCTCAGGCATTTTATTTCCCAAGCTCCTGTCATTTAGCAGGACTACCTTCCACCCTTTCCCTATACTTCCATTTCCCCTGCTCGTGTTCCCATGAGGATTCTGTTTTCCCCTGGTCTGCACTTTACCAGTCGGCCTTTTCCCGCAATCCTCCAGCTCCCCAGGGGGATGGAGACAGAGTCCCTCCTTGATCGGCACCCCCTTGACGGCCTTTTCTCCCATCCCTCCCCCCTTCACAAGTTTAAACCCCACTTTTCACCAATTTTTTGCATGAAAGTTTCAGGGTAGAAGGGGGATGGCACACAGATGTGCTTTTTGCTTTTTTTTTTTTAACTTTGTGTTTATTGTGCCTTACCTCCTGCCACGTCAGCAACCCGTGCTCGCGGTGTGAGCGGGTGCCGGGGGCCGGCCGGGGAGGGAGCGGATCGAGCGTCCAGAGGACAGCTCTCCTCTCCTGGGGAGGGGGACTCAAGGGTTGGCGTTTCCCTGACACCTAGCAGAGGCTGGGTGTCAGTATGCTGGGAGCCCTTATGCAAGGGAGAGGTGCAGCTGCCAGCCAGAATGCTGTGGGGGAAGTACGCACAGCTCAGCCACTGCCGACACTGCACTCTCCACCCGGGGACCAATCAAAAATAAGGAGGAAAATCAAGGACCGGGCATATCGAATGAAGACTGAACTCCTCGGGCTCCCCCCCCCCCTCACAGCAGCTGGCCTCCCAGAAACAGGATCCTTATGGCAGATCATCACCGCCCCCTGCCACGGAGGGTAAACCATGGGGGAAGTAAAGGAGATGCCTAGCAGTGGCGGGGGTCAGGGCTGTGGGGCCAGTAGGAACATGGGCAGCCCAGGGCCCTAGGGGAGAAAAGAAATTAACATGTTTAAAAAAATAAATAAATAAATAACAACCTGTTTATTGATTTCAACTGAACCAGCAGAAACATTACATAAACAAAATAGGCATTAGAAAATGCTGCATTATATACATTACAGACAGTAAGTTGTGCCCCTTAATCTTTACACCTAGGAAGAAGAAGTTATAACAATAGCTTACAGAAAAAGTTATTTTATAGCAATTGCCAGCAAGGACAACGACAATGGTGGCATAAGTAAAAGTTTAGATGGAGACAGATAACCGCAACTAAAAAGCTGCCTTTTAAACCATGAAATTCCACATGAACTAGAAATTATGGGTGTTACTGCTGGAACCCACTGACCCATTCGAGGGAGTGATGTCTCAACAACTCTCTCCCATGTTAAAACATCCATTCAAACAACTGAGCACTGAATAAGCGAAATCGGGAATTATAAACATCAGCTTCTAAAGTAGTGATAACCCATATATAGTAAAAGAAAAATGAAATGGACTTCCTTTATCACAACTAACACATGTAACATCCATAGTCTAAGTACATCACATGGCTGCCACCAACTCAGTTCCCTAGTAATTGAACATTAAGTATAAAAAATAAAATGTAGACATAGCTGACCCCAACATTTATATAAACCAAAACACTAGAGCAGAAAATGGATTTCTTCAGTGCTCATTACAGGCATATATGAGCGGCACGGATCATATCACAGTCTTGCCCCAAATCACTTATAATATATGGTGCGCCCTTATTACCGCTAAAAAGCGGCAAAATTATTTCTTGATAATCCCATCGCTATGACGTAAATGGTTATAAACCTCTTGAGTACGTCACAGCGATGGGATTATAAACAGAGCCTATCTGCGTATGTACTCTGTGATTCGCGACCACAGCCTTTCCCCTGAACCAGCGTAGTGGCTAGAAAATGACCAGAACGCCCACGGTAGGGCTAAAAGTAAGCCATATTGGTTTGTTTTGCCAGTTTATGGGGTCCATACACTATAAAATATAATGTATGGTCCCTCTATCATTAACCGGTTTGGTTAACCGTCTCGAGGTTGCCATGGTGACATAAACATCTCGAGCTTCGCTCTCGAGGTTTACATGTTCACCCTGGCAACCTCTCGATGGTTAACAAACCGGTTAACGATAGAAGACCATACTTTATCCTCTATGCAATCTGGCCATAACCAAGAAGACCAAAAGGACATTTCTTCAGTCCTCATTTTCCAGGGTAGGGGCTGAGACCTCCACACAGCCAGCATCCTAGGCATCTAAGAACTGAAACTGTTTACCGCCTTATACAATATGAAGGCGAGCCGGGAACAAAAGCGAGTTTACAATCCCTAAAGTGTGTAATCGGGCCCAAACTGTACTGAATTTTCTTCTATAAATTTAGTTAGTTTTTGTTACCAGGTAGGTGCATTAGCCATAAAATGACTATTTTCAGGCACGACCCGGGAGAGTACAACAAAAAGAGAACAGTGGAACAACAGCAACATGGGTACAGTAATACAAATAGAGGAACAGTACAGCAGTGCTGCAAAAATACAATGAGTAGAAACAACAAATAATAATAGCAAACATTTTACAAATAATGGCAGTAAGATATATAATAAATGCAAAAACCACAGACCTGAACTACTGGAGTGAAAGGGTTAATAGAGTAAGGTTATATAGAGAGATATGTGAGGAATGTTCAAACATAACAAGAAAGATTGACAGAAGGAAGGCCAGGGGTAGTATTTGGCAAAACAACAGTGGATGGTCAGCAACAAGGCTCAAGAAGGAAGACAGCTAGTAGTCAAGAAGTTATGTACAAAGAGAAGGAAGAATATGGGGAGGGGAAGAGGAGGAGCAAGTCTTGGAGCTGGATTAGAGCAGGGGGTGACATTATTGGTAAGTCTCAGGAGCTTCAGGTTGGGTCAATGCAAGTACATGCATCAGCTAAGGATAGAGAATGACGATATTCACTTTTAAATCTAAAGTGATACTCAGACAGCCGAAGGTTGAGTGGAAGAGCATTCCATAGCCTGGGAGCAGAGTACTGGAAGGCCCCATGCCTTTAGTCATCCCACATCTCCGAACGCAGAGCAAGCATCTGTCAGCTGATCGCAGGCCATGGGAGGATGGTTCAGGGACCAGCAACACCGCCAGCTGGGATGGTTTTTCCCCCCCGGATGATCAAATCCATTAGTGATCCAAGGTAGTATTGTCTACTGGCCGAGGACTGATGCTGGTCTGGAGCAGCTGTTGGTTTCCCACACGGGTAACAATGCATAAGGCGTCTGATTTGGTACCCCATGGCGGTCTGCTGACTAAGCTGGGGGAAACGGGGGTAGGGATGCAGATGATCAGATGGATAGAAAATTGGCTCTTGGAGCGTACTTACAGGGTAGTGGTTGGGAAGCTAGTCTCATCTCCAAGAATGGTCATTAGTGGGGTTCCACAGGGATCGGAACTAGGGCCCCTCTTGTTTAACGCATAGGTCTCTGACATAAGGAAGGGTATCAGGAGTGAAATGAGTCTATTTGCGGATAACTCAAAGCTGGGTGTGGTGGTGGATGGGAAGGAGGGGAGAGTGGCCCTGCAGGAGGACCTGGAGGCTCTGGAAAGGTGGTTGAGAAAGTGGAAACTGAGGTTCAATAAGGGTTCTGCACCTGGGGGCCAGAAATGCGGGCCACGGGTATACCCAAGTTGGGGGAGAGATACACTACAAGTCTCAAAGGGCGAAAGGGACCTGGGGATGTTGGTGGATGTCAGAATGAACAACTCCAAGAACTGAAGGAGGGCAGCGGCAAAATCTAATAGGATGCTGGGTTGCATTGCTAGGGGGATTACCTCTAAAAGGGCGGACATGATCGTTCCTCTGTATAATTGCTTGGTTAGGCCACACTTCAAGTACTGTGTTCAGTTTTGGAGACCGCACTTAAGGAGGGACATTGCACTCCTGGAGAGGGTACAAAAGTGGGCAACCAAAATGATCTGGGGCCTGGGGGAAAGGACCTATGGGGAGAGGCTCGAGGAGCTCAACATGTACATCCTGGGGAAGAGGAGGGACATGGGGACATGATAGAGGTCTTCAAGTACATAAAGGGATCAATAAGGAGGCTCAGTCGGGTGCTCCAAAGGAAAGGGGGCAACTAGAGGACATGGGTGGAAGCTGGGCGAGACTCGGGGGATGTGTTACTCACAAAGGGTGGTGGAACTATGGAATGCACTGCCCAAGGGACTGGCGGAGGCAGAGACTGTATGAGAGGAGTTTAAGAGGTGCTGGGACAGATATAGGGGAAGGGTGAAGCTGACGAAGTTCAATACAAGGGGAAACATCTTGGACTGGGGACAGAGAATCCGGGGGACAGAAAAATCAGTGCCCAGTATAGTTGCTGACTACTGAGCAGACACGAAATACCAATAGGTCTCCTCTGCTGGCATTTTAGTACGTTACTATATGTTAGTATAATATTAGACTATCAGACTTTATTTGATGACTTGTCCACTTTTTTAATCAGACTTCGAAATTGCAGTAAAATAACAGAGACAGGCAACACTGCAAATAAAGGAAAAATTATGAGCACGCAGCAAAATAACTGGCACAGAGGTCAATTAAGCCGCTGTGCTCCCACAGTGTGCACTTGGCGGGAAGAACAGAACTGAGGCTGGTGAGGGGGCTGGCAATGGTTATTAGCTGGTGCACGACACAACGTGGAGCGGTGCAGGCACTACACCCAGTAGCCGTGGCAGATTCCTCTGCCAAAAGCTTTCCTCCCACTGGGTCCTAGTGCCTCCAGTCCAGACCCATAAGTGGAAATCAATGTCGAAGACTGATTCTTGGAAGCTCATTCCTTCTGCAGCACACCTTTTGCTTTCTTAGCCATCTGTCCTCGGTGCTGCTTTCCTTTGTGTGGTCTACTGAGCATCATCACTATGATACAATTCAACATCTAAGGACACCGTTCTCTCTGCAGCAAGCAATGAGTCTGTATGCAACAACCTCAAACTAATCAGACTGCAGGGCAAAAGCAACCAACGTGTTGTCTCCTCTGCCATGCCTCAAAATCATGATGCAAGCAACAATATCCACCAGCTCCAAACATTTACCAACATATCAGACCATCGAGAGAGAAAATGCCGGCCTGCATTACTCTCACCACCACCAAACAAAACTAGTAAAAACAGCTATTTATAAATGACTGAAAGCCCCTGCTAGACGAAAGTCCTTTATTAACAAATCATCTGGTGAACAAAACAACTGGAAGTGAAATTTTACCTGCGGATGAATTGAGGATTCATCAACTAGCTAATGTGCGTACAATTGTGCTAACTATATAAACTGAAAATCCAGATTGAGTGTATACCAAGCTGAAATCACAACTGTCATAATAAGGGCATCAACTACAAAGTAACCATTCAAAGAACGTACCTTTCCAGTAGCAACCCCACCCACAAGGAGGAAAGAGACCGTCACCAGTGTAATGGGCTTCTAAGGACAGAGTACCGATACCAACGTATTTGAAAGAAACTTACTTAATTACTTGCTAACTATTTGTATACTATCTTTATCTACCTGTACTTCAAATAAATGTCAACTCAATAATTTAACTTTTTTTTGTTTTGAATGACATAGCACAAGTTCCTGTATTTTCTTGTTCAGCAACACTCATGATGTTGTGGGATTTATGTAATGCCCCGTAATTAAGACTTGCTCTTGGGCTAGTAAAAATAAATCAGTCTACCTCTCACATATTTGGCTTTAAATGTGGGTTGGTTTAATATAAACTGGGTCATTTTTGCTCACATTATTGATCCCCAATGTGGACATGGGCATTCGCATCCTAATGTACACGTGGAGTGCATATAGGTGATAGAAGGAAAAATGTGCCCTTGGCCCTGACCAATACTGCCATAACCCTACATTTCCAGGCAGTGAGGAACCCTGCAACAATCTGCCGATGGATGTGTAAGAGCCACTTGAGGACAGAGTTTGCCATCGGACAAGATGAGTGTTCATGACCATCGTAGTTCAACAACATTAGAAGGGGTTCCACCAAACACCAGGGAGGGATCTGGGTATGAAGTGCGGATGAGGGGCCACAGGACTACCAGAACAGGATCAGAGTTGTGAGAAACTAATGTTGTCCTTGGCCCTGAAATGGGCAGGTGGGGGAACATTACAGCACCAGGTACTTGCAACTTTAGGCATGGCCCTATGTTCTGCAATTAACCTGACCTCCACAGGTGCTGCAAGCCCCATTTATGCCCACTAGCATCTGGCCAAGTGATCTGCATCACAACTTGGCCCCCCAGCCCCCCCTCCTTGTAACAAAGTCACAGATCTGCACATAGCAAATCCTGATGGCAACACAATGGGGTGCCTGTCTGCACCCAAATTTGTACCACCACCACTGTGTGTACAGGGACACAGAAGCTTGCTGTGTTTACCTTCCACTGTTCCTATTTCTAAGGATATTTATACTAACAAGCATTTATCAATGCCGAACGTCTGCTTGCAGGTATTTGCAGTGGTGTTTGGCATGTATGGTGCTTTACCCTAATGCCGTGTGCGATTGCTGGTATTTGCACAATAAATTGTCAGCATGACCTTTTTGTTACCCCCATTGTGCGCTACATAGGCGGAAACACGTTTTGGGCAGGATGTGAAAAATGACAGCTGTACTGCTCATAAGGAAGTGTGGTAAAATAGCAATGTTGGAAATCTGGAGTGGAAATATTGAAAATTTGCAAAGCTAGGAGTGTGCATGGGAACTGTGCAATGCACGCTCGTAAAACAGTCATTGTTAGGAATTTTTTCACCAAATTGTCAACATTGCCATTTTAAAACCTCTGCTAATGAACACTGTCACTGTGATTTTCTTACTGTGTCCCATACATTGATTTTGCACACTGACTGCGCAATTGTGCACTACATGGACGGAAACACATTTTGGGCAGGATGTGAAAAATGACAGCTGTACTGCTCATAAGGAGGTGTGGTAAAATGGCAATGTTGAAAATCTGGAGTGAAAATATTGGAAATTCGCAAACTTACGAGCGTGCGTAGGAACTGCACAACACATGCTCGTAACACAGTTATTTGTACGAATTTTTTCACCAAATTTTCAACATAGCCATTTCAAGATCTCTGCTCATGAACAGTGACACTGTGATTTTCTTAATGTGTCCCATACATTGAGTTCGCACACCGACTGCGCCACTGTGCGCTACATGGGCAGAAACACATTTTGGGCAAGATGTGAAAAATGACAGCTGCAGTGCTCATCAGGAGGTGTGGTAAAATGGCAATGTTGAAAATGTGGAGTGAAAATATTGAAAATTCACAAACCTACGAGCGTGCGTAGGAACTGCGCAACACACACTCGTAAAACAGTCATTTTTTGGAATTTTTGCACTAAATTTTCAACATGGGGTTTTTGGGACCCCTTCTCACGATTGATGTCACTGTCATGGCGCTATTCAGGCCCGAAGGGTGATTTCACACAGTGACTGCAAAATCACCCTTCGGCCCAGATAATGCCATGACAGTGACATCATTCGAAGGGTCCAAAACCCCATGTTAATTTGGTGCAAAATCCAAAAATGCCTGAATATGCAATAAAGTTGAACCCCCTATCTAGCCCATTATACAGCTTACCGGCATTTCCTCAGTTTGCGGTCGGCTCTGAAGAGTGCAGACGTGTTCCCGTCACGAAGATCGTCGCGCGAGTCCGGAGGTAAGTATGGGGTGAGGGTGTGTGGGAGGCTGGGTGCACAGTGGGTGGGTGCGGGTTGTGGGAGGGGACTGGGAGCGCGTCCTTGGGACCGTTTTTTCTTACAGGTAAAAACAAAAAACGACAACGTGGGACGTTTTGCCACCCTGGGGTGGGCTCCCAGCGTGGCAGAAGATGGCTGGGGGCCGAGGAGCCAACAGGGGATTGGGCACCCGTCGGCAAAACAGCAGATGCTTGCCATGCTGGGGTGGGCTCCCAGCGTGGCAGCAGGATGACCTGGGGTCGTGCAGCCGACGGGGACTGGGCACCCCGTTGGCAACTCGCGTTGCCACGCTGAGGTGAGCTCCCAGCGTAGCACCAAAGCTTTGGAGGGTGGCGTGTGACGCCTGGGGGAGCGCACGTGAAGCGGTGTCGGGAGGCAGCGGTGGTTTTCTAAGCAGAAGACCACCACTGTCATACAGAGCCCCGCACCATTGGTGCAGGATCGCCACGCCTGCTCAAGGGAGCAGTGCATTGGATGGGAGACGCACACCTCCAAAGTGTGCTACTCTTCCAAAACGTTCCTTGCGCATGCGCGCAAGCGAACGTAAAAAGGATTATCTGTCACTTGGTCTTCATCTGCTTTGGCAGCTTGTATACGAGTGGTATCATAATCCTCTGCTTGTACATCATAACGTTTCTACAGCAACCAGTTGTGATAGCCCACAGAGGAGATTATGATGCCACTTGTACACAGGCAACCAGAGCAGGTGAAGACTAAGTGAAAGAAATTATGTTTTAGAAACAGGAAATTTGCTAGCAGACAAGGACCCTTGGTGAATTCTGTCTGCCCAGTACTACCTACATGTTTTCATAACAATAACATAATAAAGTACGAGAGAAAAGTAGATATTTAAAATATAAGCTCAACAGTGCATACATCATATAAGCATTTAGGACCTTCGAGAGATTTTTCTTACTGAATAAAAAGATCATCCTATACAGTTTAGTCATAAGAACTGCAAAGCAAATCTAAATGGTTCTGCCGGCCAAAACAGCATGTGATGAAGTTCTTTTTCTGTAAAAGACAGCTCTCACAGGCCCTGTCAAAATGTTATAAATCATCTGAGTTTCCTAGTGTGGCATAATATGTAATACATATTTGTTTTTAATAAATGTGCCATTGCACCCCTGTTCTGCCAAAGTGGAATGTTCCACTTCAAGCTACCACACGAGATACTAATAGTACATAGGATAAGACGTTCTGCAGGTCTCAGTGCTTACTGGCTAAAATCATATACCCGATTTATATTACTACTTGTCCTTCTAGTATCTAAAGTTCTTTTAAAGCAGCAGTTCCTGTTACAAAGAAAAATGATGGGTCTATGCCTTTTAATTCCATTTTAAAAATCACCCAAGTTCCCTTTCTCTCCTGTCTTGTAAGATGCTTGTTTTCCCCCATTTTGACTCGGTTTTGGCTTTTTTTTTTTTTTTAATATATGAACTAATAAAAGGACAGCTCCAGTAAAGGAAGTTTCCGATATGAGGGAACTACTCACATATTGTGGCAGCTGCCCTCAGCAACAGTTGTTGTAGCCAGGTTTTAATTCAAAATTCTACCTGAATTCTTCACAGTATCACTCGTAATTTTGTTTTCAGCTGAGCTCTCCGATTATTTCCAAGAGTTGCAGTCCCACTGCCACGCCCCTGCACTCAAGCACATAATGACATGTGGCCAGGGAGAGCGCGGGGACGCATCCCATTGAAGTGAATGGGCTTCTTTTTCCTAATGTCTTTATGCTTCAGGATGGCTAGCTGGACAGTAACAAGTCCTTGGTAGCCAAGCGGTATCCTCCTTTACCGTCCAACCGGTGAGATGACGGTGGCCCCACTGGAACACCCACATCCCAATGCCGGCCCAAGCGCACCCGGGTCTCTCCATGGCCAACCCAACAACCAAAGGTAAGGCACCTCACACTTAGGAGTTGTCCACCAAGGGAGGGTGGAACCAGCCCCGGAGCTGATCCGGGGTCGGCCTACCTAGGTTGTACAGGGGGAAGACAGCCTGGGAGAAGTGGGGGGTTCATGACGGGAGTTAGAGGAGTAGTATCCGCATAGGCACTCCTGAAGGATCCCCCAGGGTCTGGATGCATAAAAGTTTCAAAAAGGAAAAAACCAACACCTTCAGTCCCCACCTCCTTGACCATCCCTCCAGGATATCCAGGTCCCCCTGGACTGTCTCTCTCGCTTCTTCCCTGTCTGCCAGTGCTCCCAGTTTTGAGTCATCCACAAAGAGACTCAGCCTACTCCTAAACCCCCCAGCCACCCTCCTTATATCCAAGACAGGTATTGAACAGGAGTGGCCCCAATACCAAACCTTGGGGGACCCCACTGATTACCTTCCTGGAGAAGGAGACTATCCCACCGACCACTACTCTCTGTATTCGCCCTGTAAGCCAATTTTCTACCTACTTGAGCAACTGCTCTCCCACCACCAGCTTTGTTATCAGACCATATGGAGTACTGAATCAAACGCCTTGCTGAAATCCAGGTATAGGACATCCATTGGCCTATGTCGGTCCAGGGCCCAGTCACAAAACTCCACGAGGTTGGTCTGACACGATCTCCCCGGGATGAAACCATACTGTTTATCATCCCGGTGCCCCAACCTTTTCCAGCTGCCTCCCAAGCCTCTCCTTGATAATGCCCTCCATTACTTTGCCTACCACAGACGTTAGACTGACAGGCCTATAATTCCCCATCTCCTCTCTAGACCCCCCCCTTTGTGGATAGGTACTACATGAGCCATCCTCCAGTCTTGAGACACCCATCCTGTCTGCAGAGAGGTGCTAAAAAGTGCAGCCAGTGGAGCTGACAGCTCATCCGCCAGTTGCTTCCTAACCCTCGGATGTAGCCCATCTGGCCCCGGCGCCTTATCAGTTATTCAGTTTTTAGCTTCCAAAGGGCCTCCTTCACCCTATCCACTGTGATTTCCTCCCAGCCCTCCCTCTCATGCAACTGCCCATCCCCTTCTAGGTCTGCCCAGCCTGTACCCTAGCCTCTTTCAGTCCTCTGGACTTCATCTGACCTCTCAATTCTGTTGGCTCCCCTTCCCTCTCATCAGGATAGATCAAGACAAAGTACTCATTTAGCACCTCTGCCTGTTCCCCTGCTTCCTGAGCCCATCCTCCCTCCCCCAGTCCTAATCCTGCTGATTTGTGTCTTTGCTTTACTCTTCTCTCCTATGTATCTATAGAATCCCCCAAGATATCCCTAGCCAGGTTTTGCTTCATCCCGCTTGGCTCCACTCACCACTCTAGTGACCCTCCTGGCCATCAACTCATACTCTCCCGCTCCCTATCCCCCCTTGAGTGCTTAAAATGTGCATAGGCAGCCATTTTTTCCCCTCACCGCCTCCTGCACCTGTCTGGTCAACCAACATGGCTTACTGGCTCTACCATGCTTTCGCCTTACTTTTGTACAGGATCTAGTAGCCTCCTGCACCCCTTTCTTAACGGTCTCCTACAAGCTTCCAGAATCCATGTCCGGCCTAATCTTGTCTAAGCTCCCCCACAGAATCCTACCCATGCCCACGAAGTCCGCTCCCCTGAAGTCTACTACTACTGTATTAGTGCAGTTTTCCTCCCCCCCCAGATACAGCAGAAACCAGACTGGTCGCCACCAGCCAGCGGGTTACACACTTCCAGGCCCCTTATCTGGTAACGGTCTGCTAGGACAATATCCAATATTTGCCCCTCCCTAGTAGGTTCTCCCACCTGTTGGACCAGGAAGGCACCCTGAAAGATGCCTATCAGTCTCTGTTCCCTGGCCACAGAGGATATCATAGTCCAGTCTGCCCCCGGCATATTAAGGTCACCCATGACCACCACCTTACCCTTTCCAAGGTCACAGTGACTCCTGATATTCTCAACCAGTTTATCCTCCAGAGCCTCCTCTATTGCCGGGGGGGAGGTCTGTACACGACCCTATTTTCAATTTATTCCCTTCCCCTCATTTGCAGGGTTACCCAAATCGCCTCCACACCCCCATACAACCTCCTCCACTCCACTAACCACTATGTAATTTCTGACTATTAGCGCTACACCTCTTCTCTATCTTGCCCGAATATTTTGTAGCCCTCCAAGTTTAGGTCCCAATCATTTCTCTGATTGACCCATATCTCCGTAATTGCCGCCACATTTGTTGCACCCTCAACCAGCACAGCCTGGAACTCGGGCATTTTATTGCCCATGCTCCTGACGTTGATCAGGACTGTCCTCCACCCCGGCCTCTCCCCCCTCTCCAGTCTCCCCCCAGCCCTGCGCAGTCCCTTTCCTGCACAGTTCTCCATGGATTTGCAATGCAGTCCCCTGCCCTCTTTTCGTGCCCTGGACCTTCGAGTAGCCCTCCTGGAGCCTTTCTTTTACTTAACCCTCCCCCCCTTTACAAGTTTAAACCCCACCTCTCGCCTATGAATCCAGCAAGCTTTAGTTTCAAGAGCTCCCTTCCCTCCAGGTGGAGGTGTATCCTATCCCTGGCATATAGCCCCTTATCCTCCCAAGTATCCCCCAGTCCCTCAAAAGCCCATACCCCTCTGCCTTGCACTCCCTGAGCCACTGATTCACCCCTCTAAGTTGCCACTTGTTCTCCCCAGTCGCCCTTGGTACCAGCAGAATCTCAGAGAAAGAAATTGTGCTTCCTATAGAGTGGCAAACCCTGGCCAGTTCCTGGAATCTCATCTGTATTTCTAGTTCACTGTTCCCTTCCAAGTCATTTGTTCCTAGATGTACTAGAAAGTCTGGAGATCCCCCGGCATTCCAGTACCATCGAGTATAGCTGGAATTTGGCCTTGTGTACGGATAGCCCTGGGATACATTTAGCCTTGACTGGGCTACTTTCACTCTCCCCAACCCCCTCCCAATGGAAATCCCTGGTCATGGAGTCCCCCAGCAGAATCACCTTCATCCCACACCCCACTTTACTAGCCCATTTGATTTCTTCCATGCTCCTCCTTCTGTCTTCGACCCCCAACTTGCTCCTCTTGCCTTCCCCCAGCCTGGGGGTCACACATACCTGTGCATGCCCTACCATGCTCTTTCTTCTGCCTGTGACTCCCAGCTTGCTCCTCACCCCCCCAACCTCCTGGGTGGCACAAGTTGGCCCCCCCAGATCTACCCCAGTCTCCCTTCCCGTTATCCTCATATCCCCCACCCAAGCATCCTTCTACTGCTTCCCTCCCCCACTCTGGACCTGCACTTTCTACCCCATCTTCTGTATTTCTCCCTGCCTTCCCCTCCTCCTCCTCTCCCCTACTCTCCACCTTTCCGATCTGTCCTGTCTCGAAGCTGGCCCATTTAGAGAATTCTCTACAACACCCCCCTCCGTGGTTGGCTTCCCTAGCCTGGACACTGGCCCAACCCAAGTCCTGCCCCCTTTCACCCTGGCCTCTCTTTGTGCTCCATCTACTGTACCTCCTCCAACCTGAACTCATTTCCTCCCCCGTCCGTCCTTTGGATCTGGCTCCTCTTCTGTCCCCTCCCCTCAGCTTACTGACCAAACCCTCTCTGTCCGCCTGCCACCCCACCAGCCTCCTCCACTTTATTCCACTTCAACTCCCAGATATAGCAGAGTGAATCAATTAGTAAGTGTGATGCTTGCCCCCGATTTGCTCTCATCTATCCCACCCTCCCTCCTTGGCCCCCTCTGGGCAGCCCCCTTCCTACAGAGTGATTTCCGTACGTTTCTTGTTTCGTGCCCCACCCCTCCCAAGTAATCATATGGTCCTTGCCCACCTGTCCCCTGGGGTATGCCATTTTGGCCTCTTCTAACCTCATATGGTCCTTTCCCCACCTTACCTCCCTAACCTCCCCCGTCCCACCTTCCAGCTGCCTTCTGATCCCCTTGACCTCCTCCCTAAGACCCACCAGCTGAAAACACACTGGGCACCCTCCGAACCTCCATGCCCAATTTAATATTATGGCTGTCCCGCACCCTGAACACCCAATCACCCTACCGAATATGCCCACTCTGGCAACCCCCCAGTCCGCCCTCATTTTGGGTGTGAGCAATATGGTCCCCTACCAGCAATAATACACTGTCACTCTTACACAAGCCCTCTACCAGCAGTTATTACACACGCAATACCCAGCATTAGTCAGTTCACAGCAATTTGCCTTCTTATTACACAAGCAATACCCAGCTGCAGTCAGGACTGTAATAGAAACATAGAATTTGACGGCAGATAAGGACCGCTTGGCGCACCTAGTCTGCCCATTTTCCTACCTAAACAGATAAGCTGCAGATCCTAGTTAACCAACAGCCTACTTCCTCCTAACCCCTAATGTCATATAATGTAATGTCATAACGTTATAATGTAATGTCATAGTCTACAGACAAGTGGCCACAGGAGATGAACGCTAGGGGGAAAGGGATCATTAAAAGAGAACTCATGCTGTATAGCTATACACTGAAATAACACTAAACTGGAAAGGGTGGATGACTCCCTTGAGGATGGGGACAACCTTCAGGAGTATCTTAACACACTGGGCAACTGGTCAGGCTCCTAGTGTCTTAGACTATATGTAGTCGAATGCAAGGTTTGCACTTAGGGAGGAAAAAATCAGAGGAAGGTCCTAAATATTGTGTGGGGCTCCTCATGCTATGATAGAAAAGAAAAAGAAACTGGAGTTAATAATAAATATGGGGCTGAAACAGGACAAGAAGTGTGCTGTTGCTGTCAAAAAGGCCGGCACAATTATAGAGTGCGTTAAGAGGAGGCGAGACCAACAGGCAGAAGAACTAATCCTGCCACTTTACAAGGCCCTGGTCAGGCAGTTCCATGATTCTCAGTACAAAAAAAAAGCTTTGAGACAGTGGAGAGGGTGCAACACAGGGCCATTAAAATAATCAGAAGACAGCTATAAAAGAGGATGGAGACCCTTAATATGTTCACCCTGCAGAAAAGGAGGGTAAAAGAGGGAATGACCAGTGGCCGTGCTACCACCCGCCACACCAGTGACCCCAGTTTTGGAGCTGGTTTAGTTCGCATGGTTATGAGGACTGAGCATCCGAGGGACTGCTTTCCTCTCGGGGGGTCTCAACACACCACTCCTAGAATGCCACCAAACAAAGGCATGGTAGTAGAGCAGCAGGTGCAACACAACATGCAGAAGCCGGTGGCAGAACGCACACACTACTGTGTCAGTGGTGGGGGGGGATGCAGCCAGCTAGCGACACCTGGCTCGCTCCCTGGCCCATACTGCCGCCCAGACGTGGCAGATCTGAACTGTGACTCCGGTTTGGGGGAATGGCCCTCCCCTCCTGGCCCCGCCATGGGGAGGAATCCATGACGGATCATCCTGCAGGCACGTCCAGGGGTGGGGCAGGTGTTGGCCAAGGATGGACTGGAGCCAAGAAGGTGCTGGCTCCCAGAAGAAAAACCTCTAGGACAAAAAAAAGGGGACATGATCAAAGTCTTCTACATACTCTAGGGTATCGACATGACTGAACAGACATGGATGCTTAAGCTGGTGTCCTCAACCACTGTGAATTGCACTTTTCATAAATAAAGCTTTGATTGACTGAATCGGGCTACAGAGCCACATTCTAAGGTTCAGAAGTAGTAAATACAGGGTTAATTTTAGGAGCTGCTACTTCTCCCAGATGGCAGTGAAGTTTTGGAATTGCCTACCAGTAGAGACAGTAGGAATAAAGACAGTACAAACCTTCAAGAGAAAATGACACGATAAATTTGTTGGGGCAGGCAACTCATGGCAACAAGCTGCCTGCCCAAGGACCTAAACCAGGAATAACAGCAAATGTTGTGCACAGGATCTTTAGATATTTGACTTACATTAAGTGTGATCCTACTTCCTGACCAATTCAGAGGGGCCCAGCATCTGCCACAGCCCTATCCACAACACTGCATTCGAATGACACGAAGTATGGAAAGGGCTGCAGTGCTACAGACAGGTTTACAATGTGGTGAGGTGCAGCAAAGGCCTTTAGATACAGTACTACTGATTACTTTGCAGGCAACTGTACATGTTAAGGGGTACACACATATAAATACAACACCCATAACATGTACAAATGCCTGCAAAGTAAACAAACAGTATCTAAAAGCCTCCACTGCCCGAACCATATTGTAAACCTATCTAGAGCACTGCAGCCCCTTCCCTATATTGCACCCTTAGAATACAGTTTTGTTCATGGCGTGCACAGACACTCCTTGACATGGCCTGCCTGCCCCATGGGCGTCAGCTGCCAGAACAAATTTCTGAAAACAAAGAGAATTACAGGGTTCCCAAGAGAGATCAGTGTGTGGGGTGTACCCCTATCAATTAATGGATGTTTGCACAGTAAATTATTATCCCTTGCTTATGAATGGGGAGGAGGGAGCTGATGGACCTAGAGTCCTTTCAGATCTCAAATCACAATGCTATGTTATGAATCTTAAACTGATCTTTAAAGTCTCTTATGACATGGGGGGTGTCTTCAAAAAGCCTCGAATATCACACAGAAAACTTAAAAAAAAATTTAAAATTTTAAGACAAGAATTCAGGTTAAAATTTAAACATTTTCTGCTCGTATCAGTATAGATTACAGGTTACAGTAACCAACTATGAATGAGCTTGGTACATCCAGGAGACATGGGTTTGATTCCCACAATCTCTACTTGCATACTATGTGACACTGGACTAGTCACAATCTCTCCAGTGCTCCCGGGTCACCCCTCAAAACAGGCACTAGTGCCCAGTGGGCCTTACTCGGTTGCAAAAGAATAAATAATAAAAAATATCAGGTCCTAGTTAGTTCTACAGCAAACAACTATCGATGCCACAAGCAGAGGATTATGAGGCCACGTGTAGAGGGACAGCCAGGGCAGATGATGACCAGGTGACCAAGAACCCTGTTGTCACGCAAATGCCCTAAATAATTAAAGACAAGAGGAAGGTTAACACAGGAAATATCTGAATTGCTTATATGGCACTATATGGCTGAATAGCTCATATTGTTTATTTAGCTCTCTGCGTTTAGCTTCCCCTTTTCTTTACAACTATTCACATTATGAGAAGAAGAGATCACTGCTGCCTATCGATTGCTTTTCACTACTTCTCTGCACCTGTCATTACAGTCCTTTGCTTCTAGTATCATAGACTGCTGCTGCTACAAAAATGATTACGATGTCATAAACAGAGAATTTATAATGTCAATTGTAGGCAAGCAGCCACAGCATATGATGTCCAGGGGACACTGATCCAATTTTCATCTTTTTTTTTTTTTTTAATTTACTATGCTTTTAGTTTTGTGATCCTCTGGCCAGCTCACACAGGCTCAGCCCCTGCCCCCAGCCCAGTCATCCGTCCCTGGGATTTACCTACCCCAGTGTTCTCCCTGCCTTGTCCCGTGAGGGGGGCTCTTTGGGGGAGAAACCCATCCCCCGAAGTTGGAACCAGAAGCTCAGATTCTGGGAAGCACCTAAGGGTAACGGTGCAAGATCTGCAGGGTGAGCGGCATATCACACGGCCCAGTTTCCGGTTTTCTTGGTCTGAAGGCATGGCATGCAATCCAATTTTCATCTTTTTTTTTTTTTTTAACTTTGTTTATTCTTTTCTCAAAAATCAACACACAACCGTTATGTCTTCTTTTAACCTTACATATATTGCTCAGATTAAGGGCGCCACTCCTCTTAATATTCACAAATTAATCATTAAAAGAAAAAAAATACGTCTTTGGGAAGTATTACTTATATAAAAAAAAGTTCATAATATTCGTACTCCTATAACTGTAGAGAGTCCAAGAGCTGCATGGTATTTTAGCCTTATAGTCCACAGTATTAATTTACCGGTATTCTTCCCTATAACAGGGATCAAGAACCATGCTTACCCACAGTGAATACACAATTGTGTACTAATATGTATAGAACTCAACTAACTCTGCATCCTTTTATATTTCTTTTAAACAGACAGCATAATTATTATACTCAAATTATTTGAGGCACTGAAACAATGCTTAATATGCATGCATTAACTATCCAACGAGGACTAATAGAAAGCTTATACATCTTTAATGTGACCAAATTAACAGGATTACAATTCTTGGGATGAGGAAGTCGATAAAGCAAGTCCTTCACTCCCCTTTAGCCCATTCTATTACATAGCCCAATTAGGCCACAAATCAAAATTAAATAAAATTAAAAAACAAAGTTAATGGGCAGGAAATGGCTACACTTTTAATTATATATACTCCCCCTTCTTATCCCTTTACCATGTCCATACACTGTTCTCCGTATTATGTCCAGTCCATTCAAGTAGCTTCCTCATCAGAAGACAGCTCGTTCTCCTCGCTATTTATTCCTCAGGTCAGCAGATTCCGTTGGGCCCATTTAAGAGCCTCCGCTGGGTCCGAAAATAGAAAGACTATTTCGATGGACAATCCGCATCCGAGCTAGAAAGTTCATTCCATTAGGTATCCCTGCTTCCCTTAGTAGTGCCTTCACTCCATCAAATCGCTTTCTTTTTTGCCTCGTGGCATAGGAGAGATCAGGAAAAAAAACTTTAGTTGTTGGCCATCATAAAGAAGTGTTTTTTTTTCTTCTTGTTAGGCTAGCAGATAATCCTCGATCCCACTTCATCCAGCATCATCAAACAGTGCGTAGCATTGGTTGTCTTGACGGCCTCGGAAAGCAACCCGATAAGCCTTTTGGATCTTCTGAACTACCTGGGTCGCTTCTTCACCCAGCTGACTCACAATCCACTCCTGCAAGAAAAGAGCCAGATGGTCCCCTTCACATCCTTCAGTTAGCCCTAAGATCCGCACATTACTGGCCCGTATCTGATTCTCAAGCATTTCTAATCGCGATCTCAGATGCGTGTTTTCTTTTACCAAAGAGGTTACAGCTCCCATCGCAGAATTAGCGGTTTTGGTAGCTGCCGACGAAGCTCTGGTAATTGTTTACAGAGTAGACTCAACAATGGTCACCCGAGTAGTGAGGGAATCAAATTTTGTCGATAGAGTCTCGACTGATGATACAAGTCTGTTCAATTTGTTCCCCAGGGTTTGCAAAGTTTCCTCTCCTGCAGCCTCTTCGTAGTCAAGGCCTCGGCCTGACGTCGCCCTCGTGGTGAAAGCTCTGGGAGCTATTTTTATTTATTTATTTTTTTTGTTAGTTTTTGTTAACCGGGTAGGTGCACTAGCCAGCAAGTGACTATTTTCAGGCACAACCCGGGAGGTACAATTACAATACAAGTAGAACGGTGCAGTTTATACAGTACAAGTACAGGTACATAGACACAAGCATACAATTTTTTATAAGTAAGCAGAGGGTACTGGAGGAAGGACAGATTTTGGATTAGATTTGGGGAAACTGATGGGGGGGGATGAGGGCAGGGAAGGGAGAGTGCACAGCTCAAGGTAGTTGGAAGGTGGCAGGGCTGGAACCAAGGTAAGAGAACTCTGCCAACTGTTTTGGCCAAGAATTTTAGGAGAGTGTAGGGTGGGACAGCGAAAAGGATTACGGCTTTTGCGGCAGGAGGCAAGGGTCTATAACCGGGCTCATGGAACCGATTCCCGGTATGAGAGGCTCAGGTGGGGGGGGGAGCGGCCAGGGGTAGGCTGGCCGGCGATGGGTAGAAAGGAAAGTGTATAGACTACAGGGGCTGGAGACAGGGAAGGGGTAGGGTTACATAGGGAGTTGTGCTGAGAACGGCAGGAGCAGGTGTGAGTACGGCTGATGCGGGGAAAACATAGAACAGCAATCGCACTCACGGGAACCTTGGGTGGAATGAAGGCAGGGGCCGGCTGGAGGGAGCCCAAGCTGGGCAGGGTTGGCATTCTGGATGAGCGAGGGGTTCCAGAGCTAGACAGGTTTGTTCACGAGCACGGTGACCCACGAGGAGGTCGATATGGGGGAGGCTGAAAACCGGCGTCAAGGAAGGGATCAGGGAAGCGGAAAATACAGCATTAGCGGTAGAATGCTGCAGTCGGCATCCAGGCTTATGGAACTGTAAGCCGGCAGGGAAAGTAGGGGGACTCGGTCACCAGGGGGAGAGTTACGGCCGCATATGGCTTTAGCGAGAAAAGGTGCGGTAGCGACCCAGTGCTGCGGAACTGATAGCCGGCAAGAAATACCAGGGGTAGTCGGTGTGCGGGGGAAGAGAAGATGAGGAGAGACCAGTACCAGTTTTCAATAAATACATAGTCAAAAGATTAGTGCAAAACAGCAGGATGTTTTCAATACATACGTCAAAAGATTAGCACAAACAGTAGGATGGGAAAGCAGGTACCACAATCATAAGGTAATTGGCAATTGTTACACACAACGATTGTAACAATAAGGTGACTGAAAACATTTGTAATACATAACACAGTAAGCAAAAACGGCAATTATCATAACACAAGGTTAAGAAAGGTAGAGTGATAGAGGCATATATAATACATCAGACAGTAGAGCCATATAAGTTTCTTTGTGATCATAAAAGAAAGTGCAAGCAGTCCAAATAACCAGTATGCAAGGCATCAAGTAGGGTGTAGGTAGACGAATGGGCATGTAGATAGGGGGAGGGAGAGGTAACATGAAGAAAAGATTTAGGTAGGCTCAAAACAGGCACATTGGTCCATAGAAATGAGTGATTCCATAGTCTTGGCTTGAAAGCAAGGTGTGAGGAAGCTCGTCTGGTCAATAGGTAGTGAGTTCCACGCTTGGGGCAACATGCCCAAATGCACCAGCGCTTGAAGCTGCGGCAGAGAAAACTTTAGAAGACTTATCAGACGATCTCAGCTCACGCGGGGGGATAGCAGGCTGGAGCAGCTCAGATAGTGTAGCAGGTCTAAACACTCTGATTATGGAGTCTGAGAGGTAGTACTGTCTAGTGGAGGAGGGGGAAAGCCAGCCTAGGTCCTTATAAAGTTGGCAGTGATGTTTAAGGCGGGGGGCCTTTGATGCATATCAGCAAACATTGTTGTAGGTGGTATCCCACTTTTGAAGTGCAGTTTTGTTTGCCATGGTTAGGATGGGGGCGCAGTAGGATAGAGTTGGCAGGAGGATTCCCCTGGCAATGGCCAGCTTGGCAGTGGGTGCGAGCATGTAGTTAGTTCTGTAGGCAGCCCCCAGTTTGCAATTAACTGTTTTGCAGGTTTATTGGATGTGCTGGTTCAGGTCAAGGGTTTGGTCGAGCAGTATGCCCAGATAGCGGAACGTACTTACAGTCTCGAGAGGGGTTCCGTTTAGGTCAAGTATATTCAGGGGAGATGAGCAGGATCTAAGTTTATGGGTTCGTTCTAGTTCCATCTCCTTGCTGTTTATCTCTACGAGGGTTACCCATGACTTGCTGCAATGTCTCAGCTTCGAGATTAATGCAGTTTTGACGTGCCAGTCAATGTATTTCTAAACCAAAATACGATTTTTCCTCTGTTATCAACAGAGCATTAGAGTTCACCTGCCATATTGCTCGGCTCCACAGCCTTCCAATTTTCATCTTAATGTGCAAATACATTCATTTAACAGAAAATGAGAAAGCTAAATAAAAAAATATACGAAATATAAGCTGAACTAGGTCTAAAAATTACATTTTTCAACATTTCTCTGTGTGAATTTAAGGGGACTCTTTAAACTCCTTCAGATTTCCTTAAAGTGACTGTTCAGGATGCCGCAAAACAAATTATAGTTACTATCAGCAGGACACAAATCTTATATGTTCCCCTCCAAAAATCAGAATTTCATGATATTCCACTATTTACTACTAATAACATCTGCATGAATGCAAGTTATTTGTTCCTTAGACCTTAACGGTCGCTCCTGCATTTGTTGCCCTGAATCATAGTCCTCTAATTGCGACATCATGTTATAGTGTCATAAGCACAAGATTACGACTTCACAGCAGCTATAAGCAACATGGACAAAAAGTTTTATGGAAAAAGATACACAATAATTTAAAGTACATCATGGCTGACCATTCTGCTTCATAAGCAGGGATAAGGAAAGCATTCCTTGCAAACACGTTCTAATTCATAGGATTCCCAGGACACCTCTAAGATTCCCTTGGAAACAGAAATCTGTCTGAGCTTACCCTGAATGACAGTACTATCTTCATATCCACTATCTCAACTGGTTGGCTGTTCTGCAGGTTCACCACCCTCTGGGAGAAAAAGTGCCCATAATGTTATCTCTGAATCTAGTACCTCTAAGCTTCAGGGTATTTGAGACCAAATGTGTAGCAAGTATAATCTGAAAGAATAAATTATCTGCAGTAGCCATAAAAATGATAAAGCAATGCCCACGCAATGCTGGTTCAGTTTCAGCAGGGACGGGAACTAAGTCACTATTTTGCATCTTTTACTCATGAGTCACTGCTGCCTCTCAGCTGCGCTCCATGGGGATCTGTCTCTACTTTTGCAGCTGCCAAAATAGTGCAAACACAGGATTATGTTTTACATTATGGTACATCAATATTTGGAGACATGGCACTCCAGGGTAAGTCAATTATGAGGGTCAGCCTGCTCCAGTAAACCAATGCTAGCCATCTTTCACTCAGGGCCTCCTAGCCTTCATCCTCCATTATCTGTGATCATTTTTGTGGTCCTGCATTGCACCCTCTCCACTGCCTCTGTCCTTTTTGTACTGGGGAGCCCAGAATAGCCTCTATGTCCCTCTTGTATTGAGAATCCCAGAAATGCACACGGGACTCCAGGTGGGGCCTGATCAGGGCCTTATGAAGTGGCTGGATTACTTCCCCATCTCTGCTAGCCACATCTTTTAATGCACCCCCAGCGTTCTTCCAGCCTTTTAAACAGCAGCTGGCACACTGCTTGTCATGCATTAGCCCCTCCTTTACCAAACATGTCACAATGGAACCACAACTGCAACACAGTGGTGCAGAGGAGGGCTACTAAAATGGTGCACAAACTGCATGAGAAGACCTATGAGAAAAGATTAAAGTAGTTAAATATGTATTCCCTAGAGGTAAGGAGGGAGAGTGGGGACATGATAGAGACATTCAAATACCTCACTGGTATAAACAGAGTACAGGACGGGAGCATTTTCCAAAGTAAAGGTAAGGTGCTACAAGACAAGGGGACACAGTATGACGTTGAGGGGGGGAGAGAGAGAAGACGGCTCAGGGGTAACGTGAGAAAGTACTTTTTCATGAAGAGGGTGGTGGACATGTGGAGTGACCTCCCAGAGGAGGTGGTTCAGGCTAAAACAAACAGTCAGGGGATTTAAGAATGAGCGGGACAGACACATGAGTATCGCAGAGGCAAGCGGGGGCGCGGAGAGCCTCATGATGGGTGGGGATTAAAAGGGCAGACTGGGTGGGCCAAGAGTTCTTTATCTGCTGACAAATTCTATGTATCTATGTAGGCTAAAAAACATTCAGTGGTACTGCCCAGTGTTACCCTGGTATTACAGTGGTAGTTTACATTTTGAGTTTACTTAGTGCAGTAGTAGAACAATGGTACAATGGTATCACAATGGAATTATAACAAATACTGCACTGTTTATAAAAAACCCAAATTGTACTAAATTGGTAATCACTGTGTTGTGACAATGGTATTCTGAAGAAATTATTATAAGGGTTTAATGACTCCTAGGCACTTTCCCTCCTTCAGTTCAGCAAGGGACCATACACATTGTGTAGGTCCTACCTCTGGCCTCTTCCCTAGGTGTAGAACCTTGCATTTAGCTAGACTGAATACAAGATTCCAGTAGTCAAAGCAGTAACCCCCAAACACGCTTGTTCAGGTCCTCCTGAAATCCGTTTCCATCCTCAGGAAAGTCCACCACCCTTGCCAGCAGCCCAGTGTCATCACCATTACATCTACAGGGATTTAATTTTACTCTAAAAATTGATTAGCGTTTTGCTCATAAAAGTTCTAAAACATTGTGAAAATACACAGCACTTGCCTCACTGTGTTTAACAAACATAACACTTCTAGAAAACCTATATAAATGCTTTCTGTACAGTTAGTATTGCCCCAAAGAAAAAAGTGCTAATCAATTATTTAAAACCCTGCATCCAGCTTCCAAAATCGCTGATAAAAATGTTAAAATCAAAGACCCCAGTACCCATCCGAGGGATGCTAGAGTAACCCCTTTCCACTCGTAGCAGTACACATTTTAACCTTAAATTGACCTTGCTCCCCAAACGTATGCTGATGTTTCACGTGAGGTTAGTTATTCTTGAACAAACCATTAAAAATATAAAACTAATAAACATTCTTTAACACAAAACATATAATACTAATTATATTTTTTTAAACTAACAAATGTGCAACACATTCCTCCACTGGCTCTGCATTTTTTCCCCCCATAGGGCTTTTTATCTCCTGGCCATGCCATCGTTCAATAGGATGGATATAAATACATACATATATATATATATATACATACATACACACACACACACACATATATATATATATACACCCTGGTCAGGCCTGCGTCCCCCGTCTCCCCTAGGTCCCTGCAACCCACCAGTTACCCACATGATTTTTACTCTGTGGCAGGAGCTCTGGGGAGGGACTGCAGGGGTAGGGTCTCCTTGCCACCAGCAGTCACTGCATGGACTTGGATCCAGCAACATTAGGCACTAGAACCCAGTGGAATCGGGCCGGCACAGCGGCACTGCATCCATCTGTGATGCAAATGTCCAGGGTTCGGGAACGGACCCGGGAAGTCGGAGGGCCAGCCGGGGGCAGAAGGATTGAGCGTCCCTTGGACGTCTCTCCTCCTCCTCCGGGGTGGGGGGGCTGATTGTCTGGCGCAAGTTGGACCCCTAGCAGAGGCTGGGAGCTTCACTGCGACCGGCGCCTGGACTTTTTAGGAGGCGTGTTGGACACTGGAGTCACTGCACGCCACACCTCCTTCAGGGTAGCAACAAGGGGAAGAAAAAAAACAACACTGCGGCTGCCTTTAATGATGCTCGCTCCCTAGCTCGATCGCCAGCACTCCCCAAGCTGACCTATCCCGTCCTCCACTGGTACTGGCTGACCTTGTGCCCCATCCGGGGGGGGGGCAGGCCAGGTAGGCAATGTCGGTAGGCACCCCCGCCGGCAACTTTTTCCCATTGCCACGTTGCTTCATGTCAGTGCAGGTGGCCCCACCCTGGGGGGCAATCCAGGGGGTATCCTTCGGGAGGTAAGTCTGTGGGGGCGAGCAGGGGGTCTGGGGAGGGCAGGACTGGGCATTTGGTGGTCCACAGTAAGAAAAAGCATACTAAACTAAAAGAAAAAAAAAGAACACAGGGGAATCCAGAGGCCCAGATCCTCATGTAACCCCCCTGCAAATGGGGGTTCCCCAAAAGACTTCCAGGAGCTTGCTTGAATGCTCCAAGCCTGAATGGTGTTTGGCATTTAAGCCATTTATCAATGAGTGTTTTTAGAGCCTCTGGTACTGTCTCTTTAAGAGCTGTCTGCTTGCAGACATAATTAGTTTGTATGGGGGTACTGTGTGCTTCTCTGAGTACCACTCGAGCTGCTGCCAATTCACTTCATTTTGCAGTCACTAGAGTGCAAAGGGAACCTATCTGAAAGATGTAACTGTTTGCCAGAAATTATTTAGAGTAATAATGAAATTACAGTTTGTCTAACCTGCTTTCTTTGCAGTCAGAACTGTGTCTGCTAGTTCCCCATTCTAGTTTTGAACTGCTGAACTGGACCAATCAGTGTGGGGTAAGCTAGCTCTAAAATGGTGCCTTGGACCGAATCAGAACTTGGACTCATAATCTGAGCCAGCCACAAGAGGATTGTATGGCAGTGACTCTGGGAGATGTAGTTTAGACTTCAGTGCCTTTTTGGACCAACAGCAGCAGTCTATTGTGAGTGACAGCCAATCCAGTCAAGAACTGGGAGGAACTCAAAGGAAGTGCCGGTTTTGTCGGTTGGAGTTTGAGCTGAGCTTTGGCAGTGAAGAAGGAAGGAGCCCTGTGCTTTTTCAGTGTGCAGTTTAGTCAAAAACGGTGTAAGGCCCAGAGTTCGGTCTGCAGCTTGTGTAACAGCTTGTTAGGACTGAATCCGTCCTGTGAAAAGAATCAAAGGATCTCTGAAGAGTAGAAACCAGGCTCACCCTGTAGAAGACTGGAGGAATTGCGAAAATTGCACTCAGTCTGTCAGGAACTGAATCTGCTGTGTTTCTCCCGGGTATTGTGCAGTAATTGCGATCGGGATACAGATGCAGCCTGCCTGGTATAGTGCTTTCTTTTATATGGATGTGTGAAGAGGTTTGTGTACCTCAAGTGAGCCCCTGCTGACATTGAAGGACTCTATCTTATTTGGAGGTCGTGAGTACTAATTCAGGGTCGCTCCCTGTTGAATTGCCACATTAAATCCAAATGGAATTACTGTACTGCTGACTGTTTAATTCTCCTTTTCTCTGTGTGAAAGGGCCCCTACCAGCTGCCACGGTTTGGACTAGCCACTAGGGCTTGGGTACCCAGGGACAATAACTGATAGGGATAGGCCTGCACAGAGCCATAGGTAGATTATTAGAGTGATAGCTAATTAACCTGATTTCCTGTCCTTGTTATATCCCCCTAAATAAATCAGAGCTGCTTGTTTCAGCAAAGTTATACTGCCTGAGGTATTTGTCTATGTTAAAGTACTGTACTGTGATTGTTGCACTGTATCTCATTTCACAGGAGGTCCCAGTGCGGAACCAGACCTGGGGGTAAGTGTATACTGTGAAGGTAATTCTGATATATTGTGTGGGCCACTAGTGGGAAGAAAGGGGTGTTGCAGTGTCCCAGAGGGCTGTGACCAAGTTAGTTTAACTATTGCAAACCCTGACCTCTGGGTGGAGGCACCCGCCATTGGATCCAGGCCCCTCAACCTGTTAGTGGCAAATCAGGCAGGGGTAGTAGCCCCTGGGATAGCGCCATCTAGGGGTTACACTCATACAGACACATATGGGTTCTTCTTATTTTTTAGGTCACTCCCACTTCTTCCAAGGTGACAGCAGCCTTCTTGGTGGCCTCTTGTGTGCACAGCATGCTCCAACAGTATGGGCTGGCACTGGTGCTCATGGTCAACCCTCCTCAAATGAAGCACATTACCGTGTGGCAGTTGCCCCAGCCTAGCCTGCCTCCCAATGCGCTGACTCAAATTTGCACCCCAACTGAAGTCATCTGCACGGCAGTACAAGGTGCTGCCACTGGACAACTGAGATGGCTATTTGCAATGCATTTTAAAGATCAGTGCAAACAGGCTGACAATTATGTCCTCAAGTCCTTTGTGATCAGGAGTTAAATGGTCAGCTTTGTTTCATAACTCTTGCACCCACAGAACTTGAGAAGCACTCTTATAACTATCATAGACAGAGTGATCCCAACCAATCGAAGCACTCCTTTCCTCTGCATGTGCAGCACTCAAGTATCTCATGCGCAGCTGCCCTGAAAACGAGTATGTATGGGGCAGAATTTTTAAAATGTCAATATATGACTGATCAATCTCACATCCTTTAGGTATCAGAATCTCTCACCTTCAGTTTGCGGTTCTCATACCCTATAAATGCACATGAGACTACTCTTACAACCATAACAGTGGGCTCTGCAGTTGCATTAACATACAAAAATTACATAGTATCTATACTTTACAAAAAAACACAGACAAATAACCCAAATATATCAATCTGGTATTCGTTGTTTTTGTATCACAGTAAGACTGGATTCCTTATTTACAGGGCATTACCTAACAACGCCTGTAAATAAGGTAAACACACAAAACAAAACTCCAAGTATGCCAATAACTGCAAGAAGGCACAGAGTATGCACATTTGAGAAAAAGGCACTCCCAACTATGTAAATGGGTTCAAAAAGGCATTCCAAGTATGCAAATGATTTTCTGACCTAACGTGATAATTTTGTCAGAAACTCAGCCGAGAACAAAAATGGCATCAGCTTACTAGTTGGTGGTGCTATCAGAAACTGACTAAAAATTAACAAAAAATATAAAATTACTTTGCTATCTAGTACCAATTCATCTCACGTTTGTACCACCTTCTTAGTACCTTGATATAACAGGACTAATTTTAGGTACTGGAAGGTTAGTACTCAGGAATAATGGCACAGAGCACCACAGATTAAAGACCTCAACTTTCAGACTCAGTTCTCATCTCAGTGCCATTCTTCTCTCGTACACTCTCCAACCCCTCACAATATTGCTATAATACTGAATGTTAGTGGTAACCCAACAAAATAGTGGGTTTTCTTTTTTTTTTTCTGCCAGTCTCTGCATAACTAAAGGGGGTATGCTGTTTGTTGGCGGGGGGCTGAAGCCTTCCCTCTTTGGAGACTGTGTCTGTCAGAGGTTCTAGTGGGCCCCCTTCAACCTAACTCACCTTGTGCCAGCACCTACAGGTGCCCACCTGCTCTTTAATGGGACACTTCTCTGCCCTCTCCATAACAATCTATGGGGACTGGACTGAGCATCCCATATTGTAGGCACTGCTGAAAAGTAGCCAACCTATGCTGCCAGGATACAGGGGGTCACAAAACAAGGTCTGCGGGTATGGGGAAGGGGAAGTAAGGGGCCTAGGGGGACCAAAATATGAATTTCTGAGTCCATGTGAATTGGCAATATCACTATAAACTAATTCCCACACAACTTTTATCTTTTATCTGTGTCAGATACAGACAGAAAACACAAGAGACTGTAAATCCACACAAAACTTTTTTTTTCTCTTCCCCACTAACTTTCTCCTTTGGCTCCGCACTGGCCCCCAAAGAGAGCCACCGTTTGGAGGATTTCCCGCCGCCCAACGGCCCTTTCCCTTCGCGCCTTACTCCTAGCGCCCCACTCCCGGTTGTTTCTTTCCCCTTACCTGGGTTAAAGTCGCCATTTTAGACTGCGCTCTCTTCCCCGAACCGCGCAGACCCCGCCCCTCACGCCTCCTTCTCCCGGTGCGGCCCACCGCCGCGCCCTCCGCTCCGCCCACGCCTCGTGCCCATTGGCTCCGAATCCTCGACAAAACTAGAAGGACATCGTCCCATTCTGAGGCACGTCAACGTGATGCTCATAATCTCTGTGTATGTAGAAAGTTGGCAGTGGAAACTGGGTGTGATTCTCTTACCTGTTAACTTTTTATCCCCCAAATGAAGAACAGAATCATGCCTTTTAGCATTAAAATGTGGAGTACTAGCCTTTAAAATGCATAGCAAATGGCCAGAATGCATAGCGTATGTTTGATTTAAAGAATAAAAAGCTCACAGATTAACTGCATGTGTATTGTAACCTTTACTCTTTTTCCCTAACATTGCCATTTGTCATGCACTAGGCTAATGCTCAAGTTCAAGTTTATTTAACCAGGAAGACTCCACTGAGCAAGCTCATTTACAAGGAGGTTCCATGCGGACAAATTATATAACAATGCAATGTAATACATAGTAAACAGAGAAAGTAGAATTAAAAAGGCAATAGTTACATATAGGCACATACTGTGATAATAATGCTAAATAAGAAATTCCACTACTTCTCAGTGCAGTTTAACCCCTGCAAGGTATATAGTTTTTTAAACCAAGGATGGAAATGAGAAAGGAAAATTTGGGCACACCAGGATTTGAACTCCGGACCTCTGGTATGCCGTTCCAGCACTCCAACCATTAAGCCAGGCCCACTGGTTACAGCGTCCAAGAACTTCCTATTTCACAGTCACACATTCCTTTCTCTCTAGTGTTGCTTAATCTGCAACCAGAAACCAATTTAGAAATTCCACTACTTCTCAGTGCAGTTTAACCTCGCAAGGTATATAGTTTTTAAACCAAGGATGGAAATGAGAAAGGAAAATGTGGGCACACCGGGATTTGAACTCCAGACCTCTGGTATGCCGTTCCAGCGCTCCAACCATTAAGCTACAGGCCCACTGGTTACAGCGTCCGAAGAACTTCCTATTTCACAGTCACACATTCCTTTCTCTCTAGTGTTGCTTAATCTGCAACCAGAAACCAATTTAGAAATTCCACTACTTCTCAGTGCAGTTTAACCCCTGCAAGGTATATAGTTTTTTAAACCAAGGATGGAAATGAGAAAGGAAAATGTGGGCACACGGGATTTGAACTCGGACCTCTGGTATGCTGCTCAGCACTCCAACCATTAAGCTACAGGCCCACTGGTTACAGCCGTCCGAAGAACTTCCTATTTCACAGTCACACATTCCTTTCTCTCTAGTGTTGCTTAATCTGCAACCAGAAACCAATTTAGAAATTCTACTACTTCTCAGTGCAGTTTAACCCCTGCAAGGTATATAGTTTTTTAAACCAAGGATGGAAATGAGAAAGGAAAATGTGGGCGCACCGGGATTTGAACTCCGAACCTCTGGTATGCCGTTCCAGCACTCCAAGCATTAAGCTACAGGCCCACTGGTTACAGCGTCCGAAGAACTTCCTATTTCACAGTCACACATTCCTTTCTCTCTAGTGTTGCTTAATCTGCAACCAGAAACCAATTTAGAAATTCCACTACTTCTCAGTGCAGTTTAACCTCTGCAAGGTATATAGTTTTTTAAACCAAGGATGGAAATGCTAAATGCTAAATAAGTAATTCGTAGTAATGATATAATTTAAGCTGACAGTTGAAGCACAGAGGGAGACATATGGGCCAAGAGGATGGAATGTGGGAGGAAAGGGAAGGTGCATATATAGCTGCACTGTTGTTATATTTTACCTGTATGTATGTAAATCGGTGTCAGTGGCTCGGTAGGTAGCACACTCGCTGCTGAGGCTGGGAGATCAGAGGGCTGTGGGTTCAGTTCCCACATCTGGCATTTGGGTTAATATCCTGGTACTGACACTGTAGTGCAGCATGAGAGGGGTGCTGCACTTCTGAGGTGCTGTCTTTCGGATGAGATGTTAAACCAAGGTCCCATCTGCCTGGATTGGTGGTAGTTCAGGTGGATGTTAAAGATCCCATGGCACTTATCGAAAAGAGTAGGGGAATTTCCCCGGTGTCCTGGCCAAATTTCTCTCATTCACTAAAAAAAAAATACCACCAACAGCTTAGTCTGGTTCAAGGTCGGTTAGCATTCATCTGTATCCCCCTCCCCCGGGTCGTGCCTGAAAATAGGCAGGATTTGTCTAGTGCACTTACCCAATCAACAAAAACTAATAATAATAATAAATCTGTTGTTGTATTTTCCCCCTTGCCCCAGGTCGCACCTGGAAACGAGCCTCGGCTCAGTGTGCCCTCCTGGTGAAATGTTTTTAAATAAAATATAGGGAGATTTGAGGGACAGTAAGGAGTAACATGATAGGATCAGAGGCAGGATGAGAAGGAGATCAAAGACTAAAAGGTCTAGGCTGAGAAACAGTGGCAAACATCATTTGCATACTTGGCAACAAGGCTTTTAAACGCATTTAATGGGACTATCTTAGATAAGTTGAGGGATGACTGCAGATTGTTCCATGCAAAAGGGATAGCATGACTGATGGCAGCTGTGCCACAATTAGTGTGGAATTTAGGGACTTCGAGCATAATGTATGAAGTTTTCCCTAAGGGCGTAGGTGCACAATGTGCAGCAAAGCAGGCTTGAGATATATGGCCGTAGCTTACAAAACAAGGCATTGTATGCCCAGACGTAAGTATTTATTAATCTTCTGGTGGTAGGGGATGTCCACCCAGTTGCAGCATAGAGGTCACAGTGGTGCTTCCTGAATGGTGCATTAGTGATAAAGTGGATGGCTCAATGGTATAAGGCATCTAACTTAATGTAGACTAGTAGTCAAGCAATGGCCATATAGAATGTCAGCATAGTCCAACAAAGGAAGAAATGTGGTTTGGACCAGTCTTGTCCTGGACTCTGTGGAGAATAAGGCTTTATTCCCGTAAAGGAAAGCAAGCCTCAACTTTAGCTCTCCCAATTGATGACTTCAAAGACAATCCCTCGGGCATTTTTAGACCCGCTAGTAGAATCTTGGATGAGTGCTGCTGTCATTCGAGCAACAATGACATAATTTTACTCAGGATCCTGGCAGCTCAGTACACACCCGCATAGCTGTACATCAGACCCCGAAACCACCAACGCTTCTGGGAAGGGGAACGCCTAGACCTGTGAGCTCCATCGCTAGTGCAGATCTTCTGAGTTGTCCCTCCCGATGCTCTGCATCGGCTCCCCACCACCACCCTTGGTCGACTCTCTGTTATATAGGGAGAAGGGAGCGTGGCTATAAACCAGTCAGCCCACTTCTCCACTTGCAGATTATACATGCTCGCCTCTAGGAGGAACATTTTTTGGCTGTTTCTTCTTCCATTACTGGCTCCTACTCTGGTCCTCCTCCCACTGTTTATTTAATATGTTTCTGTCAGTCATCCCCATACTCACTCTGCTCTTCCCTGTGCTGATACCTCCTCCCACTATCTTTCCTGAAAATCTCCCCTACTATGGTAATGATGTCCTTCTGCCTGACTGTCACGCTCTACCCACTAATTATCCCACAACACCTAATGTGATCATTTGTCCTACAACTAAGCAAGTGTGCTACTGCACCAGAAACCTCTTTGCTCAGTACCATGCCGCCACTAGTAGCGGGTGCTTGGCTGCCCTCACTTCTCTACCACCCCACTCTCCTCCCCCAATCCTGATGCCCCCCCCCCTTGTAAAACACAAGGTTCTTGGCTAGTGGTCCCTGGTAATCCAATAAAACCACCTGATACCAAATGTTGTTTTAAATCAGTTGCAATTTATTAATACCAAATAAGCCCTAACAATTTTACCTCTAACATGATCAAATCTAAACAGCTGATGGCTTTTTACCACCAGAGCTACAGGTACAGAAAAGTGGAGTGAACCACTCCCTTTTCTGGGTGTTCTAGCATCTATAGTAGCCATAGCTATTACTCTAAAAACACACTGGCCATGACATTTAGGTTCTGTATTTATACCCCAAAAATGCATTGTGGAAATTCCCAACTGTTACAGCAAATTTTAGCCTAGACATCACGTCATTTAATAACATTATGAGACAAGGTTTTAAAAGTATAATGGCCATGAGATACCTTGGTCATAAGATACATTTGACACTTTGCTGAGACATGTGGTCATCTTTAGATGGAAAAAACAAGTGATCAGGGGATTTTACATTTATCAACACTAACTCACGTTAGGATACAGAAAACATACGAGGGGACTTCACATTCACTTTAAATAACTTGTTGACTAGACAGTGACCAAAACAAGGATATAATTGTTGCTTATCAACTCTCTGTTACACATTTTTTTTAAACTCAAGAAATTATAAAATGAGGAACTGTATCTAAGCTGCAGTGGTGTGAAGCAGCTGAACCTTATTTTGGCTATGACCTTTGGTTGAAGGAAGGTTTTGTACAAACTATCTCTGCTGAGCAAAGCAAAGCTAATTTTCTTTAAAAGATTTATTTTTTTAAACACAGTTCACTTATTTTCTACAGTTACTGTATTTAAAGGGCCCAACACCTTTTGAACCTGGGCATCTACACAGACATTAATTTGCACAGTGGTATCATTATTCACACGGTTTCAACAATTACTCTCCAAACACCTCTGCACTTACAAGGCACATTAATCTACATGTTGGTATCATGTAGTTATCTACTAGCCACCTTCACCTTTTACTAGCCCTTTGCAGCCTCTACACTAGCCATTTTACACCTTTCTATCTCCTCAACCTTTTGGTTAGCCAGTTACATATTGTTGATAAAAGTTTGGTCATTGGTCACTAAACTTTGGCCACTTTCAACAATCCCCACCTTGAAGGCAAGGGACGCGTATTTCGGACCCGAGCCTTTGCAAAAGTAAACATAAAAATAAAGATACTAATTATTAAATAAATGTTTTTAAAGATTACTGTCCTGCGATTCTATCTTGTGATCTCTGACAATGGGCTGCTATTACATCTGTTATTAGGGAGACATAAAATAAGGACACATTAGTTGGATTGCATGTTTAAACTCAGCCATATTTCAATGGGAGATATTTAAGACAACAGGTATATGCATAAATTGTACACTGTATATAAGGGTTTCAGGTACTGAAGCAGCAGTTAATCGGCTAGGGGGCCCTGATGTTAACTGGGAACAGTTTTAACAATTCTGATTATGGGGGTGAAGGAAGACTGGTAAAGGGAGTCCTGAACCCCCACAGATAATACTTTGATTAGCATATACGTTTGGTATAACTAAACACTTTTGATCTTAATTTGTTAATTGCATTTTAATACTTTTACCTTACATAATTTCTAAGCTATTATAATACAAGCTACAATTTTTTAAAGCTAGAAAAACAGTTTATAATTGATTACGTGAAAAACCTTTTTTAAAACTGGTTGGCAACATACAGATAGTCAAGGCATTTATAAAAAGCATCCTGTTCTGGAGTTGGTACAGGGGTGGTTACAGATGGAGCACAAATGGCGAGTTTGTAAAACACAGTGCAGAACTCAGGGATGTCAACACCACAATTGAAATATGTGAAAAGATGTTAACATGTGATACCACATATAACACAATATGACATAACAATTTTGTTGATGAAGAAGAGTTCATGGAATCCACTTTGAGAGTGGATAAGGTAGATGTTACCTGGTGTTGAGGTGTGGCACATCCTTGGAGCTTGATTGAAGAATTTGTTGATGATGTCTCTTGACAGATAATTCCTTATAAAACATATATAACCAGTTTAGAAAGTGTATATGAATAACAGTCCATGAAATTAACAGTTTATAAGTTCATATAAGTAACCACAAGTTGGTGTAGTTACGGTACAGGTGAAATGTCATTTGCAGAATGGTGGTAACCCCACAAGGCACATGGGGCAATGCAGAAAGTAATTTAAAAACAAAACACCAGCATAGTAGAAAAGTCAGTGTTCATGTTGCTGGCTGCTGGATGGCTGATTGGCAGACACACTGGCCAGGGGTGTATTAGATTGTGCATTGAGTCCTTTTAATAGAGTAGCCATACACACACTGGTATGGCATTTGTGTTGTGGTAGTTGAGTACACCCTGGCACAAAGATTAACAGTCCATAAAAAAGTAATAATTTACAATAAACCATTAAGAACACAGTCCACAATAGAGCACTAGGTTTGTAGAAAGTACCAGCCATGTTTGAAACAAGCAGCAGTGAAGAAAATGGATGTCTTGCTTGAAGATCAATCGAAGAAAATCTTGTTGCTGAAGTTAGGAGATTGCCCTTACCCCAGACTTAACTTCATAGTAAGCAGAAACAATAAGCTTGATTGCTGAGTCTGAACCGACTGGACCTTTTTTAGTTAGTTTAAAGTTCTACAAATAGGTGTAATTTTGCTGAAAACATTACACTTGCAGAGGTAATAATAACCTGATTCATGCAATAGTCCTTATATAGAACCAGACAGGCACAAAGATGGTGATGACATCAAAGCTGTGGCTGTTGTTTTCTTTTCAGGAAAAAGATGAAGGTCTTGGCAACTTAGATGAAAGTATTACTGCTGTTGAACATGGAGATCTTATGTGTGCCACAACATGGAAACCTGCAGACTTGCAAAGTGTGTTAGAAACTGAGTTAAGAACACATAAATAATCTTTTAAACCAATTACTTTTTTGTTTTGTAAACAGTAGTGTGATAGAGCCTAAATTCTGGCAATTGAAAAGAGAAAAATAACAAGCATTTGTCAATGCCGAATGTTGCTTGCTTGTATGTGCTGTGTAGGTATTTGGAAGTCAGTGGAGTGCAAATATTGAAAATTTGCAAACTTACGAGCGTGCATAGGAACTGTGCAAGGGCATAGCTACTGATACTCCAAGTAAGCCATGGCGTACCAAGTTTAGTAGCAGGGGTAGCAAACAAGCTGGCTAGCATCGCTGTGCCCTCTCTAGTCCATCACGTTTGAATTCCTTTGTTTGGCTTCACAGGCTTTTTCTATTCTCTTTCAAATTTGTTTTTTGGGGGAGTGGCAGAGTGGACCGCAGACGTTGAAGCTGAAGGTCTCAATTAGGTCTGCATGGTCCAACTGCATAGTGATTGGCTGTGGCAACTGGTAGGGGGTGTGGCAAATCTTGGACAGTGAGTTTAAATGTCCAGAAAAGTTAGAAGCTATGCTATTAGTTCAATTGTACTGGGAGCGAGAGAAGCAGCAGACAGAAGAACAGACTCAGTGCCACCTAAAAGAATGAAGACTTAATGGGAGTGGAAAATGGAGTAGATCTGCCTACCTTCAGGGGAGAGAGAAGATATTTCTGCTGTAGTCTTGGATTCATGGTGTAGTCAGTGGCGTTTACCAGTGGGCAGCGAGCACCACGCTAGCAGCGCAGACAGACAGCAGGTCTAGTGTGGGAATATCTGAGTGGAGCCAGGAACCTTGGACTCGAGTCATGGGGGGGCAGTCATGAACAACAGTGGGGGAGGGGGTACCAGTGTGTCAGGTTGGTGTACAAATCTGAAATGCCTGGCTACACCTCTGGAACTGCGCAACGCACGATCGTGAAACAGTCATTTTTAGGAAGTTTGTGACCAAATTTTCAACATAGCAATTTTAAGACCTCTACTCATGAACAGTGTCACTGTGATTTTCTTAATGTGTCCCATACATTGATTTCGCACACCGACTGCGCCATTGTGTAGATGAGCGAAAACACGTTGTGGGCGAGATGTGAAAAATGACAGCTGTACTGCTCATAAGGAGGTGTGGTAAAATGACAATTTTGAAAATCTGGAGTGAAAATATTGAAAATTCGCAAACTTACGAGCGTGCGTAGGAAGTGTGCAACGCAGGCTTGTAAAACAGTCATTTTAAGGAATTTTGTCACCAAATTTTCAACATAGCCATTTTAAGACCTCTGCTCATGAACAGTGTCACTGTGATTTTCTTAATGAGTCCTATACAGTGATTTCGCACACCGACTGCACCATTGTGCGCTACATGGGCGGAAACACGTTTTGGGTGAGATGTGAAAAATGACAGCTGTACTGCTCATAAGGAGATGTGGTAAAAAGACAATGTTGAAAATCTGGAGTGAAAATATTGAACATTCGCAAACTTACGAGCGTGCATAGGAACTGCACAACGCAGGTTCATAAAACAGTCATTTTTAGGAATTCTTCCACCAAATTTTCAATATAGGCTTTTTGAGAGCCCACCTTATGAACACTGGCAGTGTCGTTTCATTAATCAGTGCCGAAAGGTGATTTCGCACAGTGACTGTGAAATCACCCTTCAGGCCCGATTAACGCTATGACAGTGAGAGCATTCATGAGAAGGGGTCCCAAAAACCCCATGTTGAAAAATTTGCAAAAATTCCAAAAAATGCCTGAGATATGCAGTAAAGTTGAAAAAAACCTATTTATTACATTATACAGCTTAATGGCATTTCCTCAGTTCGCAGTCGGCTTTGAAGAGTGTACACGTGTTCCTGGTCCACCGAAGATCGTCGGGCCGAGGTCTGGAGGTAAGTATGGGGGGTGTGTGGGAGGCCGGTGCAGTGGGTGAGCACGGGTGGGCCCAGACAGCGAGGACTGTTTTTGTGTTGCAGGTTGTTTTTTTAAAAAAACAGGAGGAGCGACGTGGGATGTTTGCCATGCTGGGGTGGGCTCCCAGCGTGGCACAAAAATGCTGTTTGGGGCCCGTGGAGCTGAAGGATTGAGCACCCCGTTGGTGATAGCATCTGTTGCCACGCTGGGTGGGCTCCCGGCGTGGCACCGTGTACTGGGGGGACAGTGGAGCGATGGGGATTGGGCACCCCGTCCAGCTGCATGTGTTGCCACACTAGGGTGGGCACCCAGCGTGGCATGTTACAACCGACGGCGGGATTGGGCACCCGTCGGCTATACAGTGTGTGTGGGGGGAGCATACGCAGTATGCGTGCGTGTGCGTAGTGTGTGTGTGTAGGGGAGGCGGCGCATGAGCAGGCGATATCTTATCACTGCTCACACAAGCGTAGCTCCCCCTTTCAACTGTACTCCACTGCATTTTAGACTGCTGTCATAGACAGCTCCAGCAGCAATTGGAGAACTGCGGCTGTGCCTGCAAACACACTGACTGAATTGGAAGAGGGCTGCCACACCTCCGAAAACTCAGATGATGGCACTATGTTTCTTGCACATGTGTGCAAGCAGCATAAAAATGGGACATCAACCGCACACTTGGGGGTGCAGGCCATGGTCCAATTATACCATTTGACCATCTGTGAATCCATGACAATGTTATGGTTACACCCTGCTTTCAAATCACAGAAGAGGTTATAGTGATGAACATGATTTTCCTGTCTGTTGCTAGCAGGCCTAACTGAGATCTGTGTTATAAAATCTTGTAATGTTACAATAACACTCTTCAAACATATAGTTTATAGCAATATGTCTGTTACACTATGCAATAGTGGGACAAATATATACATTGTTGGCCTAACGCTAACTAATAATAGTGCCTATTGCACCTGTGACAAGTGAAAAGGTCTACCTTCTGTGATGAACTAGAGGTGCTCTGTGTAGTACTCTACTCTAAAGTTGGTGAAAAGAGATGAGTGAGGCACCAAGGTCCAAATTATTGTGGATAAGATAACCGTTACCCAGACAAGGAGAGGCAGGAGTTGACCTAGAGATTCAGTGCCCGCAGGGCATTTATTTTGTACCGGGGGGGGGGGAGACACAGTCACAAGAGGAAGGAGAAGTCGCCCAAACAATGGGGTGATAAACCAGACAGGTGCTTTATGTATGACTGCTAAAATTATTACAACAAGAATACACTAGATGCGGGAGGCCTACTGCCACTCTTATTCTATAATTGCTCTACAATTCAGTTCAATAAGCTTAAGTGAGGATCAGATGACATACATGACTCAGAACAGTATTAGGTTAAGCCAGTGGTGGGCAAACTGTGGACCACGGGCCACATGCGGCCCTCGATGCACTTTTTGCAGCCATCAAGATGCTCTGTAAAATAAAAAAAAAACAACTCTAGGCTATACTGCCAGCGCAACGTTTGGAATGTTAGTGCTAGAAATATAGATCCATAAACATTTTAAATAAACAATACTTTAAATTGATTAATTTAAAACTGTATAGAGGCAGCTCTCTATGATGTTGCACAGACTCCAAGTTATCATTTAAAGAAAGTTTCTCTGCAGGATTTTCAAAAGGGAGACTTGAACGCAAATACATGTTATACCTGCATCTGCATCTACCCAAAACCATTTGCTTCTGGATCTGAGCAGCCATGCACTTTTTTTGCTACATAAATTCATGCTTTTCGGTATAAAAATGATGCAAGTGAGGTCTGTGTCACTTTCACTATGACTGTTGTTCAGTGTGCGTGTCGTATTGATGCAGATTCGGATTGCTGTTTCATTATTCTGGCTGCAGAACACAGTCATTGTCGAGTAGGCTGAAAGCTGTTTTGGAGGTGAGTAGCTTCCTGCAATGCTGATAACATTTCTACGACTGTTTTGGTGATTACATTTCCCGGTACCTTTTCTGTGACTGTTGCAGTGATTGGTGAATATATAGTTGCAGCATACCAATGGGACATGGATGGAACAGGGAGCAGTCAAGAGCAGTAGTGTGTGGCTGACACAGTTTCTTGCTCCCCTTGGAAGCTGTGCATACATTGGGACCAGTATCAGGACTGGGAGTAAAATTGCAAGTTTTTTAATTTGGCTTACTTTCCTCACTAGGTATGCGGATAATTGAAAAGTGGTAGTCCAGGTTCAATCAATCGTTTGTTACAGCTTCATTATTCTTGTTTTCAATTTAGCTTAACCCCCCATTCTAATTAACATGTATATAGGTACCTCCACTGCCACAAACACAGGACGACACACTGCATCACTGAACTGCTAAACCTGGACACATTTCTGATACTGTTTTAATGATTAGTGACATCAAATAAAGCTTTTTGCATTATTAAATGGTCTACTTTGCATCATTTAGTTGTTAAATATGGACCTGTCAAGGTCCTCCGTGACTATGCGGCCCTCCGGATTATTGGAGGGCTGCATTTGTGGCACTCATGCAATCCCATTTTGCCCACCACTGGGTTAAGCTATCACTACACACTTCTACCCAAGTCCAGATGTTACAAGAGTCCAGAGATCCGGCATCTTCATGTACACCGTTGGTCTGCGATGGTAGCTACAAAGGGAAAAGCAAACGGAACAATAAATGCTAATGCAATTCCCAGCAGGGACCTTGTCAAGGCCACTGGGTGGTGAGAGGTCTGTTAAATAGACCATATGATTCTTCGGCAAAACCCACTCTCTCCAAGGCTGCTGGAATAAAGAACCAGAGCAAATGGTTCCTGAAATTACGCACTGATGGGCTATCAGATTCCTACTGAAAACAAAGGGTTCCTCAGCCAAAACCCACTTCCAGGGTTGCCAAGGATGAAGAGAAATCAGAACCTGCATGGCGACGAATCAAATGGAGGACTACCATGACCTGAAGGATGCTGCAGCACACCAAGGGCCAGCTAAACTCTGAATGATCTCTGACAGGACCAGGAACCAGAAGAATCTGAAGAGATGAAGGTTGATTCTGCAATTTTGGCATCTGAAACTAGAACAAAAACAAAGAAACGGCAGACGCGCCCCGTACGGGACTTCCACGGATTCGACTTTCGTCGAACGACCAGGGGCGCAGACCAGGTTCTCCAGGATGAGCACACTCTTCTGAGGAGGGTAACCAACTTCGGGACATCTGGAACAGGAACCATACGAAATGACACTGGCACGGCTGTCGTGAAGCGTTTCAGTGGACGTACCTTCGAGATGAGAAAACAAGAAATGGCGGGTATGACTTGTGCGACTGGCGATGGACTCGACTTCGGCGGACAACACAGGCGGAAGAGATGAGCTGATGGATGATCCCACTAGAATGAAGAATGCTGAGAAGATGTCCTCTTCTGAGTAAGGACTGATTCTGAGTGAGGAGTATTACAGGCCACACTATGGGACTGTAGTGTGGTGGAAGATTGAGACTGTCCCCATACCGTAGTAACAATATAGCTGAAGATGCACCTTCCTACACTGCCAAGGGGACTGTGGAATGATCCGATGATGTGCCGAGGAAAGGCAAATTATAAATTTCTGGGTAATTGCTACAGGTGGGGCAATTATTCAGGTGCTTGGAGCAATAGTTTGAATACTTTGAACAGTAGCTTGGATACTTAGAGCAATAGTTCAGATACTTGGGCAATAGTTCGGGTACTTAGAGCAATAGTTCAGATATTTGGGGCAATAGTTCAGATACTTAGGCAATAGTTCAGATAACCGGGGCAATAGTTAAGATACCCAGGGGTAAATAACCTCAACCCATATACAATACAGTCTTGATGCTTCTTAGCAAGTTCACAGTCTTTCAAGTACTTCAGCAATAATAACTGTGTAAACAGTAAACATAGAAACATAGAATTTGACGGCAGATAAGGACCACTTGGCCCACCTAGTCTGCCCATTTTCCTGCCTTATGGATAGGCTGCAGATCCTAGTTAACCAACAGCCAACTTCCTCCTACCCCCCACTAGAATTACCATATGTCTGTCCCATGCATTCTTGAATCTGTGTCTGGTTTAACATATAAACATAAAAACATAAAATTTGACGGCAGATAAGGACCGCTTGGCCCACCCAGTCTGCCCATTTCCCTACCTACTGGATAAGCTGCAGATCCTAGTTAACCAGCAGCCTACTTCTTCTTACCCCCATCCCCTAGAATGGCCTTATGACTGTCCCATGCATGCTTGAATTCCACCACTGTTTTTGACTCCACAACCTCCTCTGGAAGGCCGTTCCATGCATCCACAACCCTCTCTGTGAAAAATACTTCTTAAATTACCTCTGAGCTGCCCCCATCTTCAAATTGTGCCCCCTTGTTCTTGCACACTCTTTTTGAAAGATGCTACCCTCTTGGACTTTGTTGATTCCCTTGAGGTACTTGAAAGTTTCTATCATGTCCCCCTCTCCTTTCCTCAAGGCTATACATATTAAGTTCCTTAAGTCTCTCTTCATATGTCTTCCAGTGCAGACCCTGCACCATTTTAGTTGCCCTCCGCTGGACAGCGTCCATCCTGTCTATGTATTTGCAGAAACTGGGTCTCCAGAACTGCACGCAGTACTCCAGATGTGGTCTCACCAGCTGTCTGCACAGAGGGATAATAACTTCCTGTTTTCTACTGGTGATGCCTCTCCCTATGCATCCCAGTATACCCCCAGCCCTCCTTGCTGCCCTCTCACATTGCTTGCCCACCTTTAGGTCATCTGATATGACTACCACAGGTCCCTTTCCATTTTTGTTGTTGTTAGTATCTCACCCCCCATTGTGTACTCTTCCGTCTGGGCTTTTGTTTCCCAGGTGCATTACCTTGCACTTCTTAGCATTGAATCTAAGCTGCCATACATTTGACCATTCCTCTAACCTTGCCAAGTCCCTTCTCATCCTTTCCACCCCACCTTGTGCATCAACTCTGTTGCAGATCTTTGTGTCATCTGCAAGAGACATACTTTTCCTTCCAGTCCCTCTGCAATGTTATAAAGACATTGAAGAGGACCGTCCTAATACTGAACCCTGCGTACCCCACTACTAACCCCCTTTCTTCAGAGTGGACTCCATTTACTATTACTCTCTGTGTCCTATTCTCCAGCCAATTCTTTACCCAGGCTGTCATCTTGGGATCCACTCCCAGGCTGGCTAACTTGTATATTAATCTTTGTGTGGGACTGTGTCAAATACCTTGCTAAAGTCTAGGTAGCCATGTCCACAGCCCCTCCCTGGTCTACTACTTTGGTCACCCAGTCAAAGAAATCTATCAGATTCGTCTGGCATGACCTTCCCACTGTGAATCCATGCTGCCTTGGGTCCTGTGCCCCTCTGGCCTCTAGATACTCGACAATTCTTTCCTTCAGAAGTGATTCCATCATTTTCCCTATCACTGAGGTTAAACTAACAGGTCTGTAGTTTCCTGCTTCCGCCTTGCTCCCACTTTTGTGAAGGGGAATCACATCTGCCCTCCTCTAGTCCTCGGGTACCACCCCAATATAAGCGAACTGAGCACCCTTGGATGGACCCCTTTTCCTAAATGTAGGGTCTTCCTAAATAGGATCTGGCTACCCCTGAACGTTTTGCTAAGGATGCCCTCACTACCACTAGGCTGGCTTGCCCTACTCCACTAGGCCGGGGCTACCCTTAGTACCACTAGGCTGGCTCGCCCTAATCCACTAGGCTGGGGATGCCCTTAGTACCACTAGGCTGGCTTGCCCTACTCCACTAGGCTGGGGCTGCCCTTAGTACCACTAGGCTGGCTTGCCCTAATCTCCTACGTCGGGGCCACCCTTAGTGCCACTAGGCTGGCTTGTCCTATTCCACCAGGCCAGGGCTGCCCTGGAACCTTGCTTTACCTCGGGCCTGATGCCCTACATTTACCTTGGGCCTGATGCCATACAATTACCTCGGGCCTGATGCCCGACAATTACCTCGGGCCTGATGCCCCAAATACAGTGGGCCTGGTGCCCTTCGAAATACAGGGCCTGGTAGCCCTCCTAATATCATGGGCCTTGTGCCCTTTTTAACTATGGGCCTGATAGTCCTACCTTATTTTGGGTCTGGTAACCCTTATTAAACCCTGGGCCCGATAGCCCTTTCAAAACTGGGCCTGGTGCCCTACTTTATATTGGGCCTGGATTGCCCTTTTAAATAATTATTAGGCCAAAAGTGGTCGGGCCCCTTTAATTCTGCAGCTCTCTGAGAGCTGCTGTCACTCAATAGCACATCGCCGCCCCAAAATCCCACCCTTTATGAATATTTATAAGGCTGCTATATTGGCCTTGCCTCTTAACCCCTCCTGTGGGCGTCGTTAACCCCACCTGCCTTTTAAATATTAAAATACAAGGGTCCTATTGACCTGATGCTCCTGTGGTGCTCGGCCACCTCTCTTTGCGCCTACTGCACTTTTCCAAATAAAAATACAGTCCCCCTTGGATTTAAGGCGGTCAGCACGAATTGCGTGCTGCCACCGACTCATCGCACCACACCAGAACAACAGGAGGCAGATGGGAGGTGGGAGGTCTTGCAGGCAGAGGGAGGGAGTAGTTCAGGCAGCTGGGGGGATGACGGGGGCCCTCAGAAGGCCGACAGGGAGAGCGACAATGCAGCGCTTCAATGCCGCTGATGTGGGACCGAAGTTTAACTTTGCAAATACTACTGAGAGCTAAAATAAAGAAAGCAGCCAGGGCTCTGTTAAGCCCAACGTGTAGTGATTGGCCGATTTCTTTTTTTTCTTTCGGGGGGAAGAACCGCCGGACTCGACTGCACTCACAACAGGAGCACCAGGGAACAGCAGGGATCTACGCTGGCTGGAGGAAGCACCAGGAAGAGCCAACGGGATGGCTTCAACCGAACCAAGGTAAGCCCAGTCTCCGTTGCTCTCCACAGGTCCTACCACTCCACAGCCCAACATGATAACTCTCACTAACTGACTAAACTTTGCTTTAAAAAGCGCTCGAGGTTTGTATTCTCGAACCCCGAGCCTGCGTCAAACAAATGCTAGGGAACTTGAAAGAGGCACCACGCGCTGGCCAGAGGCAGCGAACCTGGCATGTGGGTACCCATTCTCCTGCTGCCTGCTCTGGGAGGGGGTGGAATGGAGCAGGCAGGCAGCAGGGAGGATAAAACATTTATTTATTTTTACTAAGAAGTCCTGCCTAACATTTTGCTAGGGCACACAAAGAAGGACTCCTGGGGCATTTGAAACCCCCTAAGACTTTTCTGGGATGCCCCAACTTTGGGGCATTACACTTCTTTACCCTGTATAGTGAAATACTCCAAAGTACTGAGTGAGGTAAGGCTTGAAGCATAGGTTTGGAGCACAATCTAAATTCTGCATATTATAATTGTTAAGATTTAAAATGACAAAACCTGCATAGAGTGCACTTATTTTTCAGGGGTACCTGTGAGTAGTGAGACAAACAGAGTATTAATTTGTCTGGAGTTTTGCTTGGAACATATTGTAGGGATGGGTCAGCAATGCTGGCCCCAGTATCTAGGTTTGGTTATGGGCATTAAAAAACATTTATACATGTGGAGGACTTTTCTGAATACACACATGCTACAGTGTAGCAAGATGTATATCAAAACATTATAACATAAACGTGAAACATAAGCATTTTTGCAATAGAACAATTTCAGTATTGCACATAATGCATAAAACACATTTTAAACACAGAACAAATATAGCCTGTAAGCTTAGTTCAGAGTCCAGGGATGTTAGAGTATTGTGAATTTACTTGTTGAACATAACCATGGAATAAGTTGCAGAGGGTGTGTGGTACAGTTTAAGTTTATACGTTGCAGTCCTTGGTAAAAATGCATCCATTGCTGTAAGGCTATGGAAGGTTGTTTTATATTTGTCTGACAGGATAAGAAAACTGAAAAGACAATTAAAAGCCATGAATATGTGTGGAAGTACATACACAATCCCTCCTCCAGCTTAACTGATTACTTGCTGAGGGCATAAGCCCCTGTACCAATGATAGGTATGAGGTTTAACTGTTTGCACTAGAAAAAGCAGAGGGACTGAGCTAGGTTATACTGTCAAAGTACATAGGGTCTTTTCAAAACTTGTAAATAAGAAATAATTATTGGCACATTTTCTTTATTTACCCCTTTGGGGAGACAGTGATGTACCTTGCAACCTTTGTGGGTATTGCACTGGAAGGAAGGATAGTATGCCCCCCCACTTCAAGCTCCTTCTGTGGTGGAAGAGACAGCTTGACTACTGTAGCAATAAAAATGTTAGCTGTGGATGGTGACATGGATATTGAACCAGAAATGGTCTGGCAATATTAGTAATCAGTTGTGCAGTACCTTAAAAAAAAAAAATGTGCACTGGATAAATGGTAATGGGGTGGCCCCATTGCCGTCCCCACCTAGCATACTTCAAATTATAACAGAATTATATGCAACTTGTTTAGTAAGTTTCATACCTTACTATAAAGATGGGGAACTTCTTTTCCTCTAGAAGAAAGAGAAGAAACACACACAAACAACAAAAACAAACATACACAAGTCTAAAATAAAACAAGATTATTTTCATAGGATAAATGAAGTCAAGCATCCCTGGGTTCCCTTATCCTAAGCATGACAAAATGTTAGCTGAGTTTACAAAAGATCCGGATTGATGGTAATACCATACATAAGCATCTCTTAGAATGCATTTAAAAAAAAAATTACACCATGGTCACACATAAAAAGTAATTGGCCCAGATATTCAAAAGGGTTGCACCATACGCAACAGGGATGCGCCAGCGCAAGTCTGAAAATGCACCATTCTGCGATATTCAGCGGGAGGCAGATGTGCCCCCCAAATCACAATGCGCAAGAGCACAATGGTAATGAATGCATGCGCAACTGAAGGGGGAGGAACCATGCATAAATGGCACAGTGCGATATTCAACGACATGCACCATGCGCAATAGGGAAGGGAGCGGAAGTTGCGTGATAGCGGAAATGAGCCAAAATAAAAAGGAACAAGAGAGAGGTGCAAGAACGCTACAGGGAAACCACATGTTGCTGAACTGCAGGCAGCCACACAGGCACCAAACACTGGGAGCAGGACAGAGACAGAGCACCTGGAACCCCCAGGAACAGGGAAGGTGTGTGGAGCCTCTGCCACAGTGCAGACCAAAAGGAGGAAGTACCACACAGCACTGAGGCCACTACAGGGAGGTGTTCCTGGTGCAGGGGGAGTAGCAGCAAGGACAGCAGGGGGATCACAGAAACAGCTGCCAGGGGGGTAACACAAGCCAGGGACATGACCAGTGCCACCTTCCAGATGGAGGCAGTTATGAGGGGGGGTGAGAAGGCAGGCAGCAGGGGCACACAGCCGTGGAAGGGCCCGTTGGTGGTATGCCCCCAACAGGCAGTACCGAGCCTGCACCAGCTTTGAGCTGTACACTGATACTGAGTTTGTGGGCCAGTAGCGCCTGAACCGGGCGATTCTGAGGTGGCTCTGTGAGCTGTGCAGTGATGTGATGCAGGCACCCACACGACGGAGCTATGCTCTGTCAGTGGAGACCAAAGTGACAGCTTGCAGGTGCCTGCTCACCACGGGTACCTTCCAAAGACCAACAGGGGACATGACAGGCATAACCCAGTTGGCCGTGTCATGCCTCCTCACCCAATTCCTCAGTGCACTGCTGCCACATGCTGCGGAGTACATCCATTTCCCCAGCACACCGGCGGAGTGCACAGCAAACATACAGGAGTTCCACAGGGTAGCACATATGCCTGGCATGCTTGGGGCAATAGACTGCACCCATGTGGCCATCCGCACACCACCTGGCCCCAAAGGGGCCGCATACATGAATCGGAAGGGGTATGCAAGCATCAACTGCCAGGTGGTGTGTGATGCCAGGGGGTGCATAATCAATGTCTGTGCCAGGCACCTTGGGGGAGCACATGATGCCTTTATCTGGCATCAGTCTGCACTTTGCCACAGGTTCGAGAGTGGGGACATCCCCACTGGCCACCTAGTGGGACAGTATGCAAAGCACGCAGAAAGACATGGAGCTTGGGAGGGGCATAGTCAGAGGTGACATAGGTATTGGCCTAGATGGCCCAAGGCAGGGCAACGCTGATCACCAAACTAACGTCCACCCTCTACACACAGGTGACAGTGGATACCCACTCCGTCCCTGGCTGCTCACACCATAAAGGCGGCCCACGACCCCATCACAGCAATGCTACAGTGAGGCACATGCCACCACACACAATGTCATCGAGCGGGTGTTCGGGATGCTGAAGGCACATTACCGTTGCCTGGACACGTTTGGCGGTGCCCTACAGTACGGCCCCTCAAAGGTCTGTGGGCTATTCCTGGCCTGTTGCATCCTGCACAACATGGCCAACGACTGTGGGATAGCCATACAGGTCAAAGAGGGGGACAGCGATGGGGACAATGAGGATGCTGATGAAGATGGTAATGGGCAGCCCCCCCCTTGGTCGAAGGGACCCCCGACTGATCCGGATGGCACAGCTGCACCGGGACACCATCACAGAGGAGCACTTCAGCCAACCCAGGTAAGTCATGGGGCCATGTGCAACCACCAGTGGCAAAGGCACAACCCACAAACACGCATGGACAAACCCCAGGGGTGCATGTTGTTAAGGGAATTGGCCGAGCATGGAACCACACACGCCGTCAGGGATGGGCAAGATCTAACACGGCACGCAGTCTCACACACACACACACACACACACACACACACACACACTCACAAGACATGCACAAAGGGTAGGAGGCACGCCGACCCCAACTGCCACCCCTAGCCACATACACGTCCACAGACCACCACACCCAGTGCCTGTCATTGTGCGTGTGTCAGATGCTGGGCACCATTGCACAGTGGTGGGCAGTGCACCACAAGCATCATCATCATGCACATGCCACAGCAGACAGCAGCCGAGAGGGTGTGCAAATGGAACTTGTGTGTGTGCAGGGCCGGGTACACCACCCGTGTATTGCACATTGAACAACACAATGCACACAGGGCAGCATCAGACAGTAGCCATGTTAGGAGACAAGTCAGTCACGTGCCACAGTGCCACGGCCACCACCGATGCATGGGCGGCCCCGCCGAGACCCGCCAGCAGTGATAGGCTGACCAGTGGCCTCATGGGATGGCACCGACAGTCCCCCAGTGGTTCCACTGCGTGAAAGTGACCGTGCTTGTGCAGGGGTCTGCAGCACACCGAACATGCTTGGGATGCCCACAGCTGAATCCAGTGTCGACAAGGAGGGTGACGCATGATGCCAGGAACGGGGGGTGGACATTGCACTGCCCGGTGTCTGCAATGCATGGGCAAATAACTGTGTGCCCATTGTGGCCATGACAGCTGTGATTGCCTGTGTCTGCCTGTCAATGGCACTGGTCACATCCTCCTGCATCCAGTCCATCCCTGCCAGGAGCAGAGCGGTGTCTCTGCTGTGCCACTCCTCTGCCTGGCATAGAGCCACACTGAGTGCATCCACCACCGTCACAAGCTGCACCTGCTGATCGACTGATGCTTGGAGTATGCGGGTGTGCTCATCTAAGCGGTCATCTGCCTGATCAGCATGCTGTCCCTCACAGTGTTTGCGGCCCCGATGGTCAGCACCCCTTGAGTGTGGGCACTGCACACTAGGGACAGGTCTGGTCATGTCCACAGGCAGTGCACTGATGCCGCCCCCTGACACTGTACCTCCATGGCCATTGGCCAACTGCTGACACTGCCCCTCCGGCTGCTGCTCTCCAGGGCTCAACGGTGCCACCGCAGTGGCTGCAACAGCCCCACTGTCCTGGACACACACCAGTGCTGCCCCACTGGTGCAGACTGGCACAGGCTGGGACTGTGATGTCACGCAGGCTTCCACGGTGGCACCACCCACGGCCATGCCCATGATGTCACCTGCTGTGTGGCCATCCTGCGGCCCACACGTATCACTGTCCATGAAGTGAGCTCCATTATCATAAGTGATGGCTCCAGCACCAGCCCAAGTCTCAGCATGATGGCATCCATGGACGCTGGCATGCTGGGACATGGGCAGGGCCTCCTCTGCACCTGCTCCACCAACATCAGTCCGGATGTCCAGGCAGACCCACTGTTGCCCTGACCCTCGTATGCCTGTGGAGGAGGATGGGCCCTCCTCTGTCTCCATGCTATCACCCTCAGTGGACAAGCCCACCAACACTGACCCATGTAGATGCTCAAGAGCTGTAAGGGAACACAGTAGCATTAATGTATCTGCCCTACCCTTTCCCTCCCCCCACTGACAGACCAGGACCTACCATGCAGTGATGGGCTACCACCTGTCTGGAATCCACCACCCGGAACACCCTCGATGGCACAACGCTGCATGCTGTCAGCAACCTGCTCTTCTTGTGGGGTCAGGCGTTGCACGTCCGGCTGTCCCCCACTGGTCGCAGACCGTGCTGCCCTGATGGCAGCCACCTTCTCCTTAATCCTCTGCCTGTCCGTGCCCATCTTCTTTTTGCACTCCTGCACGGACCTCTGGTGGCTGCCATGTAGGTTGACGGCACGTACCACCTCTTCCCATGCAGCAGCACGGGCCTGTGGTGTTCCCCGGCGTCCGCTGAGCAGCGGCTCCTGGTCAAGGTAGGCTTCAAACAGGGTATCTGTTTCTGCCTTGGTGAAGTTAGGCCTCCTCTTCTTCCCACGACTCTGTTCCTCTTCCTCCACCTCACGATCGGTTATTATACATCCTGTGAGAATGACAGGTGTTTACCTGTGACTGTGCAGTCCCATGCATGTCCCACACACCACAGTCCACACTCCCAAACAGCATGCTATGCACCATAATAGACTGCAGTAACCGACTATGGCCAGTGCAGCCCAATGTCGCATTTTTATAGTGCAACACATGCAAATGAGGTGAGGCGCATTTTTAAGTGGATGCAAATGCAGTGTCTGTGCCATTGAATGGCTGATTGGCTGATTTGCACATGCCGGCTGAATATCACACTGTTGTGCTGTGCGCAATTGTTTTGAATGTGCTCAGGCAAGGGCACATTTCTGTGACATGCACAGTACACACCGAACTGCGTATGCCCAGGGTGATGATGCAGACGCCTGCTGCGCTGCTGATGTCTTGTGTGTGGAAGGCAATGCAGGGCACAGCCACCATTGTGCCAGTGGCGCTACTGCGCTGTTCACATATATGGCACTGTGGCACTGGGGTGCTATAGGCACACTGGCGCCCCAGTGCAGTAGGCCACTACAGGAGGTGGCACACAGGCACCCAATCGCGCTACACACATTGAGTTCCAATCGTGCTGTGACTGTCCGTGCATGAGAGACCCTTGACCCTGTGCCCGACCTTTGCCCCCTAGGTGCCATGCGTCCGCATGGGTGCACCACTATCGCACTGTTCGGTGACAGCGCGATAGGGAATGGCAGCGCTGTACCGCGCAGCATCTGCACGTGGCAGACTGCGCTGCCGAGCGCCATTTTGACTCCAACTAGCTGTTGAGATGGCACAGAGAAGGGCTGCTGTGTGGAGTCAGGTTGAGTTGGCCAATTTGGTGGCCATTGTAGAGCCCCATGCTGGGGCACTTGATCGTGATGCACCCCTGGATAGGGCCAGGAGTGCAGTATGGGAGGAGGTGGGGGTGGCACTGGAGGAGGCCACGGGAATCGTGCGCACGGCCGAGCAGTGTTGCCACTGGTACGGGGACCTCAGGCGCAGGGACCCGGAAATGCTTGCCCGCCTGCGGGGACGTGCAAGGAGAGGCATGGTGCCACAGCCAGGTAGGTGCCCCATCCATACATTGTTAACGTCCATACGGGTTTCATGGTTGCATGTGTCCGGCACATGGAGCGGGGCATCCAGTGTTGGCCATGGTGGTGGTATCGGGGTAGGGCGTGGATGGGTATGGCTGTGTGGGATTGCACACACATGTGGGTGGGGGGACTTTGCTACTGGATTGTACTGATGTTCCTCTCTCCATGTTTGCACCTTAGGCCCAGAGGAGCACTGGCAGGCAAGAGAGAGGAGGTGCCACCAGAAGGACCAGCAGGATGGAGGGATACAGGTCCACAGAGGCTCAGGGACCAGCCTGATAATGGTGAGTGCCTTACATCCATGATTACTATTGCATGCTGTGTATCAGGGCGGGCAGCGGGGCATGGCCACTATCCATTGACACCACTGCCATGCATGCAACTTGTTACAGTCAGCACTGTCCAGTGGCACTGCATTTCTGGGAGTGCATCAATGGTGGTCCATGCGTACACTGGGTACATGGCTGTGCCACTGCCTTCACACCGCATAGCCATGTCACTGTACAGCCACGGTGGTGTTGTGTGGGACATAGGCAGTGGGTGTGTGCAGTGGTTTGCATGACTGTGGGTGCCTGGGTAGGCAGGTCTTGTGGACGCGGTCACTGTGGGTGGTCGCACACCATCACAGGGGCATGGCACATGGCTGTATGCCATGCACATTGGGTGGGCTGCAGGGGGCTGGACAGTCACACGTATTGACTCTGCTCCCTTGTCCTAGGTGGACGGTGACTACTGGCCATTGAGAGGGGAATGCAGGAGTTATTGCAGCTGGCAAGGGCGACCCTGGAGATCCTCCAGAGAATGGACCGGCACGGGGTCAGGAGGCGGTGGACACGTTGGTGCCACACAACTGAAGAGTGGGGTGGATGATAGGCCCTCCATGCCCCTGGGAACACCTTACCCCCCTGGACCCACCCTCACACCCCTTCTTCCCTCTCCTATATGTTCACCCCTGCCTCTTACCCACCCCCACCTGGTATGTGGCCCTTCCCCCATTGTAAATATTTGTAAATAGTTTTGTTCTTACCTCTTTTTAATACATTTGTTTTGTTATGACAACTGTGGTGGTCTCTGATTTGCAGCGGGCTACAGGTGCTCAGCTGCAGTGGTGTGCATGGCGTCAGGGGTGGTGCAAGCATGGGCGTGTGTGTGTGTCCGGAACAGAACCGCCTATGGTGTGGGCAGGGGGATCAGTCACTCTCTGTGGTTTGTGTGTTGTTCTCTGTGCACTGGATGCCTGTGTGCAGTGGTCCACGGTGCATGCACTGTGTGCATGGCACCCCTGTCAGACCATCCATGGCCTTTGCAGCTGACACCCTTGCATGTCTGTGATATGCACGGTCTGCTGGCATGTCAGTGGTGGCTGTTCATGCTGGACAACCACTGTACCTGGCACAATGCCAGGTTGCCTCCCATCACCAGTATGGTGCAGGTCTGCCTCCGGTGGCACTGTGGCCTCCACTGTTGTTGTTCCCCCTCCATGCTGTCACTTGTGTCTGTTGCAGGGGATGTGCTCCACTGTCTGTCACTTGTGCTCCGGCCGCATGCTGGTAGCATACAGCTTCATGGTGCCTGCGCAGGGTGGCTGGCACACCTGTGCCATGTAAGGGTGCTGGCCATGTGTACACAGCTGGTGTTCTGCACTATTGGGTACTACTCATGGGCAGGGTGTATGGGGATTGTGGTGCAGGGTGTGCTCTGCATTTGTGGGATGGTGTGGCACGGGGTGGTTGGCCCTCCTTGTGTGCTGGTTGCAGCTTGCCAGGGGGTGTGCTGAGGCACCATGCCCCGGCTGTGGGTTGGTTGCTGGTATCCATGGGCTGGTGGTTATTCCAGCTCTACACCAGTTGTGCAGTGCATGGGGTGTGGGGGGTCTGTTCTGCTGTGTGCTCCTCTGCTCATCTGTGGTATGGGTGGTGGGCCCCTGCATCCTGTCCCTGCGCATCCCTAGTTGTGCTGTTGCATTGCTGCCCTGCTCCATGGGGCATCCCTGATTGTGCTGTTGCACTGCAGCCCTGCTCCAATGGGCATCCCTGGTTGTGCTGTTGCACTGCTGCCCTGCTCCACTGAGCATCCCTGGTTGTGCTATGGCGCATCTGAACTGCTCCACTGAGCATTCCTGGTTGCACTATGGCGCATCTGAAATGTGCAACTGCACATCCCTGGTTGCGCTATGGTGCAGGTGGCATGATATTCGGTCATGTGCTGCAGGCGCATCTTGACCTGCGCAGTTTTTGAATATTGTGCTTCCTGCGCATGGGCGCAGTGGACTTGCACTTTCTCCTGCTGTTGCGCACTTTTTGGGTGCAGTTTGAATATCCGGGCCATAGTTTTTAACTGTAGATGGTAAACTCTCAAAAACAGCTGTAATAGTTCTTTTTAAAAGTGTACTATCTATCTATATATATATATAGGAAAAAAAAAACACAGGGAGATGAATAATTCCCCCTTCCAGCTCGAGTGCCTTGCATAGTATGGGAATCACGTGATATTGTTAAGGAACAAAGGAGTTGTACTTACAACCAAATGTTTGTGGAGGAAGGCTTTGAGCATTGCCTGTGTTGAGTGCAAGCCCAGAAAGAAAAAAATACTTAGAATGCCAATTCTGTGACACTTCCGGTTCCGCCACGGAGCAGACAGCAGCCTAAGGAAGATCCTCTGTGCCACAGGGATAAATATTTCCTATTCCTAATCTGATTTAATAAGTGATAATGGCAAAAGATGGTCGTAAAAGAGATCTGGGGCTACCAGCCACAAATAGATCCCCGAGGAAGGTGTTTGGTGGAGAAGAAATGCCTCCGATTAGTTTTGATCACAGCAGAAGCCACTCTCGTAGCAGCACGAGGGGCTCGAGTTATGACACGGAGGTCGAGGCGGACCTACTATCATGCACCAGATATGAAAATATTCTGAGGGAAATTCGTCACTCTCAAGCTGAGTCTAGGAAGGAATTTCAAGTACTGGCACAGCAAATCTCTGAAATAGATGCCAAGATCAGCGCTGCAGAAGATAAAATTAAAGCAATGGAAGAAAATGACAACCATCTTGGCACAGCAATAGAGGTCCTGTTTCAATACGCACAAGCTCTGCAGAGTAAATGCATTGACCTCGAGGGGAGATCTAGACGAAGCAACCTCAGACTATATGGCCTTCTTGAGGGGGCTGAAGAGCCTCCCATGACAGCATTTCTGGAAAATTTACTCAAAGATGTGCTGGACTTGCCTCCCAATTACGCTCTTAATATTGAGAGAGCTCATCGCTCACTGGGACAGAAGCCGACGGGAGACGCAGCCCGCCCTCGTTCTATAATCTTCAAGCTGAGCAGCTTTAAAATTAAGGAAGATATCCTACGGAGGGCCTGGAGCAAAAAAGATTTGTCCTACCTAACATCGAAGATCTCTCTTGACCATGATTATGCCCCAGAAGTCCAGCAGGTAAGTATGTGCCAATTTTGAAAGCTTTGAGAGCAAAGGGTATTAAATTCCAAACCTCATTCCCAGCGAAGCTCCGGGTGTTCTGGGAGGAGAGACCCCAGCTATATCTCACTCCGGGAAAGGCTTTGGATGACCAGCGGATGCAGATTGATTGCAGAAGATTAGATTCTCAGCGCTTGCGACACCCCAGATGACATACGGGTGTGGGAGGCTGGGGCCCTTGAAAAAAGCAAAAGAAGCCTTAGAACTGTTATTTCAAGGGGAACATCTGAGGAAAACGAGTGGTCCTGCCTCGGCTGACGCTTGAGGATGACGAAAAAACGGACTTTGGGACTACCATCTCTGAGCCGCAAGGTTTTTTTGAGACATTGTGGGACAAGTGATCTGTCTGGTAAAAAGTGCTTGGGAGGTGGGGGGGCTTGGATGGTATCTGAGTCTGGGGCTTGAGCGTCCATGATGGGGAAGTATCCCTTGTGTAGGGAAGCTGCTCCGTGGCTATTTAAGGCCTACTCCTGTGGAGGAGCTGGACACGAAGCGCTAAAGGAATACCCCACAAAGTAGCACATTTATGATTAAACCTTCATGTCTGCATGACATTAAAAGGAATGGGATCTTTTCAAATTGTTAGAATAATATAGATGTTAGATATTCTAAGCTCCTGGGGTGCTCTAGGGTCAAGTCATGGGTTTATTCTTTTGGTTTTTAAAAAGTTAACTTGACCCGAGTGAATCCGTGGTGGTATGAGTCATTCATAAAAACCACTCCTTGTGAGCAGTTTTGTTGAAGAGGCTCTGTTAACTCAGGGCATACCCACTCTTCAACCCCCACCTCTCAGCCCAACTCCATCGGCTTATCTCAGAGGTTAGGGCAAGGGATCCTGGGTTTTGGATCCCCTGCCTTGGAAGTCTTGATTGCTTAAAATATTGTTCATATTTCTGGTTTGTTAGATATAGCTAATAGGTTAATATAATCACAAGAAACTACTGTCTCATACCACGATATAATCTCCCTCCCCCCTTTTTTTCTCTTTTCTGTATTTATTTTCTTCGTCTTCATTGACTTTCACCTATCCCCCTAAGTAGCTTGGGGGCCTGCTTTTGGCTCACTTGTCGATAATTTCTACACTGTAAGCTCGATTTGAGTGAGTAAAAAGAGGAAGTTTATACAGACAGTGTGGGGTGCTGTCGGAAAGGGAAGGTGGGTTAAATAGTATGGGGATTACGGCAGAGGAGGAGTCCTATGATTTTTTAGAATGTCTGCTAAAGCTACGACTTTCTGTTCATTCAGTGTAAATGGCCTGATTAACCCTGTAAAGCACAGCAAAATCCTGTCTCTTTCTCAGAAGGACTGGCGCTGATTGTTTGTTTTTACAGGAGACGCATCTTTCTATAAAAGAGCACCAGAAGCTGGGGAAATTTGGTTTCAGTGCCACGGCTTGTGCTACATATGGGAGGAGAAGGCGAAGGGGGGGTGGTCCTAGTTCTGCCTAGGACGCCCTTTGAGCAAACAGATACACTGGTCAATGGGGAGGGATGTTACGCCTTTTTAAAGGGACGATTCCTGGGGCAAATTCTAACATTGGTATCCATTTATGTGCCACCCAGTTCCGACTTTCAAGTCTACCGCTGAATTTTTCTAAGATTGCAGGAAAGGGCGGAGGGGGAGATGATTATTGGGGGTGATCTAAACTTAGTTTTAAACCCATCGTTGGACTCTTCCTCTGTGGTTCCCTGGTGTAATCAAGGATGTATGAAAAAGGTTGTGGGGCTGCTAGGGGAGTTAGGTTATGCTGACGTGTGGCATACTGCCCATGCCAGGCAGAGAAACTACACCTTCTTTTCTGCACCCCATCAGTCGCATTCTCAGCTGGACTACATCCTACTTCCCACAGAATATGTTGGGCAGATAAAAGATAGCTGGATTGGTGACAGGACATTGTCAGACCACGCTCCTGTGTTTTTGCCAGCTTCACCTGGAGATTTTTTTAAACAAACTTTTTGGAGACTTAACACGTCCTTGCTCCAGGACCCTGAGGTGAAGGTGTCAATTGTAGAAACAGTAAAGCAGGCTATGGCCGATAATGAGACTACGGAGGTATCAGCTCCGCTTATCTGGGATACTATTAAGGCTATAATAAGGGGCAAATTTATTTCCCTCTCGGCTTATAAGAAAAAGCAGTGAGAGGCCCAAAAATCAAGACTGAAAGGGGAGCTTGAGTCCTGTGAATCACAGCTTAAAATTAAATATGAGGCAGCGATCTATAAAAAGCTGGGCAAACTGAAAGGTGAGTTAAATAACTTATTGGGCTATCAGGTGGAACAAAAGGCCATGTTCCTTAAACAAAAATATTATGAGGGTGGCCCAAGGGCTGTTCACCTACTAGCGGCCCGCTTGCGGTCCCAGAGAGCGAGAGCAGTGATACCAACTGTAATACACCCTATTACCAGGAGCAAAATACACCAGACTTCGGAAACAGTGGAAGCCTTTAGAGACTTCTACACTTCTCTGTATGCCCCCCACCCCCCCCCCACGGGAGAATAAAATATCAGAATATTTTAAACAGATCTCCCTCCCCTTCTTTGTCTTAGCAGGCTAAAACGAGCCTGATGGCTCCTATCGCAGAGCTGGAACTTCGTGCTGAAGTCTCTAGACTGAAAGCTTCGAAGTGCCCGGGCACAGATGGACTTCCCAGGGAGTTTACAAGAATTTTAAGGGACAGATGTTATCCCTGTTACACAAGGTATACAACACGATAATACAGACTGACGAGACCCCTCCAGCTTCGTGGGAGCAGGCCATTATATCAGTAATTCCCAAGCCAGGGAAAAATCCGACACTTTGCCCCTCATATCGTCCTATTTCCATCCTGAACACCAATTATAAAATCTAGATGTCAATCCTTGCCCCGGCGTATGCAGGAATTTATAACTCAGCAGATCAACCTTGACCAGACGGGTTTTATCCGCAACCGACAGACGCAGGACAATCTGCGTAGGACTGCCCATTTAATTGACTATGTAAACCTCACCCAAACACCCTCTATTTTCTTAAGCCTCGATGCTGAAAAGGCTTTTGATAAAGTCTCTTGGCCCTTTCTTCGGGCAGTATTGGATAAATTTGTCTTTCCCGAACTATTCATTAAGGCCATTTTTAAAATATATAACACAGCAAAGGGTTTTATTGGGACTAATGGTCACATTTCCACTTTCTTTACATTGTGCAGGGGTACACAACAGGGGTGCCCCATGTCACCTGTTCTTTTCGCCTTATACCTGGAGCCCCTTGCACAGAGTATTAGAGAGAACTCGGATATAAGAGGGGAAGAGCATAAACTCGCTTTATATGCAGATGATATTCTGCTATATATTACGGAGCCAGAGTCCTCTATCCCCTACTTATTTCGACACCTAAACGAATTTTCAGAACTCTCTGGCTACACCCTAAATACCCATAAAACGGAGGCCATTACCCTTAATTATGACCCATCCCAAGCTCTTAGAGAGGGCTATCCCCTGAAGTGAGATCTTCTCACTATGAAATATTTAGGGATAAACTTGTCTTCTAACAATTCCCAACTTTATGATTTGAACTTTCCCCCTTTAGTAAGGCAAATACAAGCAGACATAGAAAGGTGGTCTGTGCTCCCTCTCCCATTCCATTCAAAAATACAGACAGTTAAGATGAACCTGCTCCCCAGATTCTTATTTTTATTTCAGTGTGTACCTTGTACAGTTACAAAGGAAAGATTGGATGTGTGGCAGAGGATTCTGCTAAAATTCATATGGGCGGGTAAACGCCCCAGAATAAGAAAACAAACTCTCATTTTCCCTAAGCAAGAGGGGGGCTATGGAGTACCTTGTCTAGAGGGGTACTGGGTAGCAGCCCAGATGAGGATTGCCCTTTTATTGTTACATTCCACTTACCAGTCTAGTTGGAAGACAATTGATTTGGCAGCTCCCTGCTCTCCCCCTTTGTTGTCCCAGATATTTGCTAAAGCAGCAATCACGAATATTTCGCCCCCACTGTTTTTTGGTACTGCCGCAGCTTTGGAGGGATGCAGGCGGGGATATGGGTGGGATGCCACAAGGACATACCTCTGGAAATACCAGTGCTGGTCGCAAAGCACACCTCACACATTGGCCCATAGGGATCCCTGGAACAGACGGCAAGAGAAATGTGGGTATAGGGCCCCCTGGCAATTTTTAAAAGGAGATCATATCCTAACCTTTGAAGAGGCTGTGGATAAGTTTAGTTGGACACAAGGAGACCTTCTCTTCTATTACCAGATTAGAGATTATATAATGAAACACTTATGTGGGTCTTCCAAGACCTCAGGAGATCTCACAACCAGTAGTGTTTGAGGGAATTGGAGGGCGGGAGGGGGAGAAAGGGCAATCTCTATACTCTATAGGAATTATATTACTGACCTAAATCATTCAACAAAGTATATTAAGGTGAAGTGGGAGAAGGAATTTGAAATAAGATTAAATGATGAGAGGTGGCTGCAGTCTATCAAAAATACCTGGCGCTCTTTCTCGTCTCCGGGGTGGCATGAGTTTTTGTGGAAGCTTAGAAGTAGGTACTTTCGTGTACCTGAACAGGTGGCTAGGTGGAACCCAAGGACTCCACCCACTTGTTGGTGAGGATGTGGTTCCTCCCCCGCATCACAGGCCCATATTTTCTGGCAGTGCCCTCTACTCAATCAATACTGGAGCAACATACTTAGGCGACTTTAGGAAATATTTAATATTGCGATCCCATTGGGACCAGAGCATGTTATTTTGGGCCTGTACCCTTTGGAGATAAAAGGCTAGGAAGCTAAATATCTATGGAACATTTTGGATGCAGCTGCATGTAAGGTGATTTCTAGGAGATGGCTTTCCCCCCTACCGCCCACTGAGTTGGAGTGGAAGGAATTGGTAAACAATGTTAAAACATATGAGAGAATAACTTTCTCCCTAGCTCTGAGGACCCCCCAATCCGTAAATAGGTGGACTAGGTGGGAGCTATGTGGTTAGTGGGCTTCTGTTGAAAGAGGGTCCGAGGAGTCTGTTGCCCTCCCCTCCCCCCTTACCTTCTCTCCGCCCCCCTCCCTTCTGCCTGGGGTGGAATTCTGTTGGTAAAGTGCAATGGTTATCGATTATTAATTCAATGCAATGCGAATCTGTTATATCTGTATATACATAAAATGAAGTCATTATATACAATAAAACCCTTATTAAGGGAAATCAGGTCTTGGGTGTTCCCCCTTTGTGTGCTGTCCTTATCCCCCATCACTCAATTCCTCGTTCAGAGTGAGGTTTATTAACCTATGGTATAGATTTCTAGCTTGGTTTTATTTTTTTTTCCCTTCTTTCTTCTGTCTTCCCTTTTTCCCCTATCCTCCCCTTTTCTGTCCTTCCCAGGAGAGTATGTTGATCTTATACTATTTGGTGGGAAGCAATAGTTTATACTATGTGTTTTCTTTTTATTATATTGGATAAAGCAGTAGTAGTATTGCAGGATATTTGTTTCTGTAACTCATTAATCTGAATAATAAGGTTAACAGATTTTAAGATCCATTGAGAGTGGCCCCTGTGATGGTAGTGGGCCTTGCTCAGGTAATGGTTTTCTGTTTCATTACTGTGGACATTACATTGGCATATGTTTATTCTCTGGATCTGTATGGAATATGCTTTTATCAATAAAGATGAAGTATAAAAAAAAAGAATGCCAGTTCTGTAATAAAAAGTCAAATTGTATGGTTCTCTCTTGGTGTGTTTCCATGAAAACATACATTTTGTGTGAAAAGTTGTGCTTTAAGTGGGGAACACACATCAAGTTTCAACTGGTAGTAACATAAAATGTTGAAAAACAAGAAGGTCAAATAACATGCAAAAAGTCACACAGTTTGCATGCAAGGGTCGCTCAAACCCAGCTATTTTTGTAGTGTCCTTGAACACTACTGTTATTAAAATATCTTTAAATAATAATAGAGCACAAAGTAAAACTGCTGGCCAAGACAGTACACACACACAAAAAGAAATACTTAACACAAAATAAGACTGACATTATTTGACATCAATTTGCTGAGGTAATGCCCATAGTTTCATTAGAAAACTGTAAGTGTTTTAGATATATGTGCTGCCTCCTGCCTGTCTTGTAACACCGACAACCTTTTAAACCAACAAATTTATACATATCTCCATGCCAAATCTTTTCAGAACAAAACATTTTTTAAACCCCTTCCAACTCCTTTAAAATACAGCACAACATACCATCTGTAAGTGGACACATCTAGTATAACATGGTTACACCTTTTGGTGCATAGCCAAAATATGGCACTCTGCCATTTTGCAAAAAGTTTCTGGTTTTAACTAGAAGTATGATAAAGGCATTCATAGCTGTTAACACATTAAATTTTCACCTAGCAGTGGCTTGGCATGTTGCTTGCAAACTACAAATCTCTCTGCACATTGCAATCTATGATGTCATATCTCTTCGCCTTCAGCACTACCTGCTCCAACCAACAACTACATACAAAAGTTCTTCACTGACCCTATCTAGGCAGCACAAATGTTTTATTAAAAATAAAACTAATTAAGACAGTCAGATATGAGGCAAAGAAGCTTCTTCTTTTTTACTGTAACATGTTCTGCGCCAAAGGCAGTCAATGCTATCTCGCAACCTTGACAACTGAACATAATTACAGAACACAGATATACGCTGGAAAATATGCGAGAGAGAGAGAGAGAGAGAGAGAGACGGAGCATTACCTTGTTTAGTATATGTATCACAAAAATAAAACAGACAGACATAAAAAAACTTTAAATAAAAAAAAAAATCAGACTTACCCTGTGCCAAGTTATTTTCCTTCTTTTCTGATACACCGGTCCGATTCAGAAAAACGACTGCAGGACCTTCATGACAATCTCCAAACACTGTAGCTATTAACCCTTTCAAAGGTTTTCTTTTGAACATTTCAGTAACCTGCCAAACCAAGTCTTTTCCCACAGCTCTGGTTTGCAGTTTAAAAATCTGTAGCAGTACTAGGTACTAGGTTGAGATCCAACTGGTGGAGATCCCCAGTACCTGGGTTTGGGATCAAGTGTTTCAGCCTCTATAGGAGGCAAGGGAACTTGAAATTGATACAAAAAAACCCTTGAAACTACACAGATAGGGAACATGGCGGGGGGGGGGATTTTCAAATCAACCCATCTGTAGTCACACCTACTATGTATTCATCCACAATAGTTTATTTTTCTTTCTCTAAATGTTGCTTATCTAACGTTACTTGATTAGACACCACTTTTCTTCTAAAAGCAGCCTGAAACTGTGAAAGCCATTATCGGCTCTAACAGTATATACTTCTAGCAAGCACAAATTACAAGGGCAGTTGCCCTTACTTGTTTGAGAGACATTTCCTTCATGCATCTCTCCACATATCCTGAAACCTGGGGTCCTCAGACCCCCACATAAATATACATTATCCTTACCCAGCTTATAGCTGCACCATAGACCTTTTCCTGTAGGTTCAAGTCCACTCGAACACTTAGAGTCCATTAGACTCTTTTTTCCCAGCCTCACAGTTAGGTTATGACCCTTACTTGGGCGGACCCTGTTTAGAGTAAACACTAGGCTTTACCAGATCTACCAAGACCAGAACCAAAACCACCTGCTGGCTGGCTCAGCCAATTTGTAAAACACGAGGTTCTTGGCTAGTGGTCCCTGGTAATCCAATAAAGCCACCTGACATCAAATGTTATTTTAAATCAGTTGTAATTTATTACTACCAAATAAGCCCTAACAATTTTACCTCTAACATGATCAAATCTAAACAGCTGGTAGCTTTTTACCACCAGGGCTACAGGTACAGAAAAGTGGAATGAATCGCTCCCTTTTCTGGGTGTTCTAGCATCTATAACAGCCATATCTATTCCTCTAAAAACACACTGGCCATGACATTTAGGTTCTGTATTTATACCCCAAAAATGCATGGTGGAAATTCTCAACTGCTACAGCAAATTTTAGCCTAGACATCACGTCATTTAATAACATTATGAGACAAGGTTTTAAAAGTACAATGGCCATGAGATACCTCGGTCATAGGATACATTTGTCACTTTGCTGAGACATGTGATCATCTTTAGATGGAAAAACACGTGATCAGGGGCTTTTACATTTATCAAAAATAACTCTCTTTAGGATACAGAAAACATATGAGGGGATTTCACATCCACTTTAAATAACTTGCTGACTAGACAGTGGCCAAAACAAGGATATAATTGTTTCTTATCAACCGTCTGTTACACAATTTTTTTAAACACAAGAAATTATAAAATGAAGAACTGTATCTTTTTTTTTATAATTTCATTTTTATTGTGCTTTTAGTATATATAGTTGACATAGACTGTTTACAGCATTCAGATTTTACATATGATTATGGAATCAAGTCTAAAAAGTATTAATACAGTAGGCTTATAGCTTATGACAGAGGTTACTATTATATTAACTTTAATAAATTAACTAAAAAGGAAGAGTTGAAGACCTGAGCACTCCATGTTCATTATAAGGGGGTTCTCTATGCCACTTAATATTAAGTAAAGAAAGTAACTGGACCACAGCTTAAGCTGAGAATTCCTGTCAGTTAGTGACCCATTTTACACATTTACATGTGGGTGAAAATCTTGCCCCCACGGACCACCCCACTTGAAGGAGGGGGGTGGTATAGGGGGAGGGGGGAGAACATCTAGCAGGCGCCCCCTGCAGTGTCCCAACCCAGCTTTACGGGGGGAGGAAAAAGTGAAGGAAGGAGGAATTTGTACTGAAGGGAAGGGCTAGGAAAGGGGTAGCAAGTGGATAGTCAATCATGAGGATCTAGAAAAACTCTGAGTGACTCTAACCACTTTAAGAGATTCTTTCACTCAGTAGTGCGATTCAGGGGACAAAGGAGTCATCCTGTAGCATACAATATAACTGCCATCGAGACCATCTGGAATTAAATTGGTCTCCTTGATCATTTAGGTTATGAGTTATCCGCTCCATATAGTATATCTGTTTAGTGATCTGCCACCAATCTTGTATGGTTGGGATTTTTGTGGTTAACCATACTTTTGTAATGGCCTTCTTGGCCACTGTGAGGAGAAGGAGGAGGAGGTATCTAATAGACAGTTTTCTTAGTTCTCTAGGGATTAATAGTAAAATATATACTTTCCCAGTTAATTGAAATTGTGGGCCAAAGAATTCTTGCAGGTTAGCCTGGAGAGCTAATATAAAGGGTTGAAGCTTAGGGCAGGTCCACATAATATGTGAATGGGTCACCCTGACCTCTCCATATTGACGCCAGCAGGCTGCAGATCCAGATTGGGCATAGTGACTGGTGATTATAGGGTTCCTGAAATATCTAACAAGGTTTTTCCAAGTGGATTCATGCCACTGATGGAAGCTAGTTACCTTAGCAACATATTGGCATGCTTTCTGCCATTCTTCAGGGGTAATGGGGTGCTCTTACTCCACTTGCCATTGGAGTCTAACATTATCAGTAATGGTTAGTTGGTGAGATTTTTGGGAGTGGTAGTATGCTGAGAGTAAGTGTCTTTGTTCATGGGAATTGTTCAGTCAGATGTGAAGGTTAATCGGGGGGGTATCTGAGCAGGTGTTCGAACAGAGGCCGGCAGGGAATCATAGTAGTGGTGGAGTTGTAGAAATCTATAAAAATCCCTTCGTGGTAGATTGTATTGGATTTGAATTTTGGTAAAGGGGCCGCACACTCCCCAGAGTTGTGACCTGCGGGAGGTATAGCAGGCCCAATCTTTCCCATGTCACGAACCCGTGGTCCATTCTGTTAGGAATGAACCAGTCTGTGCTTGCTATGGGACATACAAGGGGCAAGAAAGGCTCTAGATGCTGTGAGCTCCTTATGGTTCTCCAAGTGTTTAGGTAATGAATTATCCATGGATTCGTAAGGTTGGGAGAAGGTGATTCGGTGTGTTGCCCATATATTATCCAGAAGTAGTCCCTATTACTAATAAGAGACATTTCAATTTCTGCCCAGTGCGGGGTAGTTATGCCATTTTGCCTCGCCATCAGGTGCGAAAGCAGTGCAGCAGTATGGTAAAGCCGGAGGTCGGGAAGTGCAAGCCCCCCCTCCGATCTTGGGAGATTGAGCACTTTAAGGCAGACTCTAGGTCTCTGCCCTGCCCACATGAATCTGGAAACAGAGTGGTTCCATATCTGGAATGTTTTGTCCGTAAGAGGGATGGGAATGTTCTGGAATAGGTAAAGGGCCCTAGGGAGTGCTACCATTCTAATTAGCTCTATTCTTCTGGTAAGGCTCAATGGCAATGTGTTCCAAGTGGCCAGATCAGTTTTAAGTTGAGAGGTGATGGGGGCATAAATGTTTTTATAGTAGTCTGCTGGAGATTGGGATAGTTGAATACCTACTGTAGGTATTTCAGTTTAGTCAGGGCCCAGTTGCAGGGAAATAGGTTTTGTACGTTGGAGGATGGGGAATAGTGGAATGTGAGGATTTCGGTTTTAGAAAGGTTGAGCTTGTATCCAGACATCTGTCCAAACTCGTCCAAGAGCTGCCTTATTGCTGGGAGTGATTTTTCTGGGTTCTGGAGGTAAAGTAGCACGTCATCAGCATACAATGCAACACGGTGTTCCGTGCCTCCCAAAGTGACTCTGGTGAGATTCTGTGATTCCCACATATACTGTACGAAGGGATCTATGAATAAAGCAGATAAGAGTGGGAAGAGGGACAGCCTTGTCTGGTTCCTCTACCCAGCCAGAAATACCCGGAGTGATGCCCATCTATTTTAACACTGGCCTGGGGGGTAGCATAAATGTTTTGTATGACCTTAACCAGGGTTGAAGGGATCCCAATTTTGTGGAGGACCTGATATAGGATTGGCCAAGCCACCCTATTGAACGTCTTTTCGGCGTCAAGGCTGATTAAGACTGAGGGGGTATTAGAAGAATGCATCTTATGGATTAAATGAAGGGTGCGCTTAATATTATCAGTGGTGGTTCAGGTACTCACAAAACCAGTTTGATCTCTGTCTATGAGCTGGGGAAGAAAAGAATCTAGGTGATGGGCCAGGATAGACAAATAATTTGTAATCAGCATTTAAAACCGAAATTGGTCCGTCGGAGCTACAGAGGTGGGAGGGTTTTCCTGGTTTAGGGCTAACTGAAATGGTCGCATATGACCATGAGGGTGGGGGCAAGTCTCCTTCCAGGATTGAATTAAATAGTCTTAAAAGTTTATGGTGGACCTGGTATTTAACCGCCCTGTAGAACTCTATTCCATACCTATCTGGTCCTGGGGCCTTTAAAGTTTTCGCTCTAGCTAAGGCAGTGGACAACTCTATTTCTGTGATCGGATTGGTCAGGGTTTCCCTCTGCTGGTCTGAGAGTGTAGGCATGGTAGTAGGGTGGAGATAATGATTTATTTGCTGGGCAGTAGGAGATTGTTCTGGAGTGTATAAAGTTGAGTAGTAGGAAGTGAATGCCCCCGTAACATCATGCAACTTAGTTAGCAGCTGGCCGTGGGAAGGGTATCTAATAGTGGATATAACTGAGGACTTCTTCTGTTTTCGGATTTGGTAGGCCAAAAACCTTGTTGCTCTAGGTCCTACCTCGTAGTATCTCTGTCTCAGATAAGTTAGAGCAATCTCTGTTTGTTGTAGGGCTAAGCGATCAAGGTCTGACTTAATTTGTTGTAGTTGGGGGAAGACTGAAGTATCCCCTTGTTTGTGAGCCATTTGTAAAAAGTGTAGTGTGTCCTCTAATTTAGTCTTCTGTCCCCTTCTTTGTTTGTTTAGTTCTGCTGTGTACTGAATTATATGTCCACGAAGGACAGATTTCACTGTGTCCCAGTGTATTGCTGGGGTTGATTCTTCAGGGTGTAGGCTGTTGGTTAAATAGGATCTGCGGCCTATCCTGTAGGTAGGGAAATGGGCAGACTAGATGGGCCTAGCGGTCCTTATCTGCCGTCAAAGTCTATGTTTCTATGTTTCAGGGGGGTCGCTCCCCACGATTTCCTTGATTTTATCTAGAAGGTATTCTTGAAATTGTTTGGAGCGGAGATAATAAGGGTTAAGTTTCCATCGGGTGTTTTTGGGTTGTAGTCCCATGTCCCAAGTGGTAACCAAGGGGGCATGATCGGAAAGGGCTATGTCACCCATCCATGCTTCCTGTAATATGCTTAGGTTCTCAATTTGGGTATAGGTTTGGTCTATGCAGGAGTAGGTACGATGCACTGAAGAATAGTGGGAATAATTCCATGTTTGAGGGTGTGCGTGGCGCAAAACATCGCACCAGCCCACTTCCTGTACAAATCTCTTGAAGAGCTTTTGGTTAGCTGTTTGCCTTGGGGGGGGGGCATGGGTTGGAGGTGTCCAGAACAGCGACCGGAAGGAGATTAAAATCTCCTGCCAAGAGGAGAGTCCCTCTGGACATATGGGCTATTTTATCCAGGAGTGTTTTTAGTTGGGGAGCAGGAAGTCCCGGGGGGGAAATACGCATTCGCCAGGGTTACCTGCCTAGCATCAATCATGCCCTGCACAATAACAAGTCTACTATCAGAGTCAGCCCATTGTGGTCCCGCACTAAAGGGGGTATGTGAGGGTATTATAATTGTCACTCCTCTACATCTGCCATTACCGCTAGAGGTGTAAAAAACTTCACTACGACTTAGCCATGCCAACTTGTCATGTTCTGTAGAACTTAGGTGAGTTTCTTGCAGGTAGATCAAATCATATCTGCTTTTCCTCAGATGTGCTACGACTCTGGATCTCTTGACTGGGGAGGTTAAGCCATTTATGTTATGGGATAAAAGTTTCAAATGCGGAGTGGTCATGAGCTGAGCTGGGGTAAGACGCTGCCAGGGGGTCCCCACCACTCCCCCCAAGCAATCAGGGCATCTTGGAGGTCCTCTGTCAGAGGTTTTCTTGATCCAATTACGTAGTGATAGTCGACTAGATTATCAGAACAATAACAAATTTGACATTCATACAATCGATTCACAACAGGTACTTCTTGAAAGAAGTTAACTTGTAACAGAGAATCAACATTTACTAGCATTAAAAACCTAACAAATAACAGGTTACAACCAGCGGCCAACTGGGCCACATCGTCAGAGTAACAGTAACTAGTACTTCCATCAGGCAGGGTCATTTCTAGACCCTGAAGAGAGAAATCTTCTTCCAAGCAGGAATCTTCCCATGATGGGGGTCCTCCGGACACCTACAGTGTCTAAATAGGGTATAGGAAGAAGGAAGAAAAATGAGAAGGGAGAAAAAAAAAGTTTACAGAACGCCATAAAAAGAGGTGGTGATCAACCTCTGAGGGGATGTAATAGAAAAAGGTGAGCCTTAAGCAAGGGACCTCGTTAGGGCTACCAGCTAGGAGGAGGAGACCGGTGCCACCTGTGTCCCAAAAATCCCAGTCTAATGCAGAGAGCAGGTGGAGAGCCAGGCCCTCCACTATCACTATCCTGCCCAGTCTGGACTAATAATTCCACTTCGGCAGGGAGCGAGGTGTAATCAATCTATACAGTTAAGTGGCTTCCCATCAGCATAGGCAAAGCAGTCCCCGCGGGGGGGGGGGGGGCAGAGGAGGGAGAGCAGGGGAGTCCGAGTCAGAAAATCGGCCACTACATCCAGCTCAAACCCAGCCACACTGACCCCCATGGCCCAACCTACTATGGGGCCCAGCTGTGAGGAGACCACATTCATCGGTCCACTCCCATTTCCATAGCTTGTTGTTATCCATTATCAGCACGGGTTTACAAAACACGCAGCAATGCACCCAGTCAATCAAGTGGCCAGGTCGATTGCTGGCTAGCAGTGGATCAACAGTCTAGATCCCCCCCACCCCCAGGATCCGGCCACCCAACCCAGAATTCAGTAGATGGCTACAAAGGAACACCCAACCGTGCACAGCATATTGATTGCTCATGCTGACACCAGGATGTAAATGTGTAGTTTAACCAGGGGGAGGTAGGACTGTGTGTGCAGCATCATGACTGTGACTAGATTCATCACTTGCCGCCCTTCCAACTCCCAGCCGGGCCCAAAACAATTCGAGAGAAAGAAGTGCAAGGGGGGACCATGGGAGCTGGAGATGTCTCGCTGTCTCCAGCACTCTCGCTCTGAAGTGGAAAGCCCACCTCCCGGTTCCCTCACAAAACCAATGTTACGGAAACCTCAGGAGTCAGGGCACAGTAGGCCTCACACACCCCAATCTCAAGACACGGGGATATACCAACAATACGGATCCCACCCCATCTCATAAGGAGAGGCTCTCTCCCCGCTTAGTTCCGTTCTCCACATTAGCCTCTCTTTAGGTCTAGCTAACGCAGGGTTTGCAATGCGCTGCATCAAGCCCACCTCTGGGGCATAAGCCAGGCTACCAAGCAGCACCAACGTTGCACCCCGCAACCCCCCCCCCCACAGTCTCCCAGCTTGGACATCTTCCGTGGAAGCAAAGGCCCAGAAGGAGGAGGAGAAACAAGGAACATCAGAGTAGGTAGATTAAGGCACTCAATGGTGCGCACCCCCCCCACGGAAGAATACCTAATCATGAGCAACACATTTACTGTTCTTGTTGAAATTGGGATGTGCATATGTAGTTCAGCCCATGGGGAGTTGTACTGCATGCGCAACAGCATGCCTGTAACTAAATTCATCACCCCCCGTCGGAACCCAGAGCAACCTGGAGAAGGAGAAGAGTAAAGGTGGGAATCTGAGAGACAGAGGTGTCTTGCTGTCCCAAACTGTCTCACTTTGGAGTGAAAGGTCCATCTCCCAATTCCTAGGCAAAACCAGTGTAACGAAACATCAGGGACCAGGCCGCGGTAGGCCTCGTTCACCCCGATCCCAAGATACGGGAATATGTTCAACAATGTGGATCTCACCCAACTCACCAGGGCAGGGCCCTCTCTCTCTAAACAGTGCCATTCTCCACAGTAGCCTCTCCATAGGCCTAGCAGGCACGCTGGTTGCAACATGCAGTGCCATGCCCACCTTTAAGGCACAAGCCAGGCAGTCGAGCAGTATCGACACTGTGTCCCACACCCCCTCCCCCCGAGAAGAGCAAGCCCCATCTGCAGTTCGGGGTCTGGACATCCTAGCAGGAACAAAGACCCAGAAGGAGAAAGGGAGAGACAAGGAATATCGGGGTAGATAATTAAGGCAGTCAGTGGTGCATGCCCCCGGTCTCAGAGCAGTTTTGGGGAAGCAAGGGGAGGGTGAGGGCCAGGCGGCCACCATTCCCAGCAGGGAGGAAACAACAGGCATATCAGGCCCCACAGACCCCAGACCTATAGTTATCAAGTTGTACCAGTGTGGGCTGCACCCCCAAACCCCCCCCACTCCCCCCAACCCCAGTCCCAGCAGATCAACCAAACAATGGTATTTTTATATTAGAAGTGTCAGTCACAGAAAGAATACTCGCTGTTCGAGACAGCCGGTTCTAGTCTCATGGGGGGGGGCATCCGAGGAATCCAAACGGTCAGGGGCAGGGACAGGCTGTCGTGTCTTCAAGCTGTTCATAATGTCTAGTATTGCCTCTGCCCCGACGGCAACCTCCGTCATGTTGGCCGCCACTCCACATCTTCTGTGAGAGTCTTGCCGCAATGGAGGTGCCAGTTGCATCGGCTCTAGGTCTCTGCTGGGGAATGTCTATTTTTCTTGTTTTCAGGGCCACCATTGCTGCAGTCGCCGAGTCAAAGGTGAGGGTGCCATCCCTGAAGTGGATTGTCATCTTTGCTGGGTATGGTGTCCTAACTTGAATGCCTGCATTTTTGAGCGCTTTCATGATGGGGATATAGGCCCTCCATCTTGACATAACCTCCAGGGCGAAATCATTTTAAAAAAATAACCTCTGATTGTTGAGGAGTACCACTCCTTTCCTCCACGCAGCATGCAGCACAGTTTCCTTTTCCTGAAATCGGAGGAATTTGGCTAAAATCACTCTCAGCCGAGTTCCAGGGGCTGGTTTTGGGCCTAGGGTGCGGTGGACACACTCAAACTCCAGGGTGCAGTGAGGTGGGATGGTGAGCAATTTGCGGAGGGTGTTCTGGAGGAATTGAATGATATCCGAGCCCTCTGTTCCTTCAGGTATGCCAGCAATCTGTATGTTATTGCGGCGATTCCTGCTTTCCGCATCTTCTGCCCTGTCTTGAAGCTGTTTTATGTTGTGATGTAGTTGCACAATGGCTCGTTCAGTATTATCCATCATGCCGTCAGTTTCCATGACCTGTGCCTCAGTAGCTTCCTGCCATTTCTCCAATTTAGTGATGTCGGTACGTAGGCCAGTAATAGTGGATCTCATCTCTTTCTGAAATTCCCGTAGCTCAGTCAACATCTGTGTCATTTGGCTTTGAAGGATCTCCGTGAAGACGTGACTGCTATGGCGCAAGGCCGAAGAGGCCCAAGAGCCCTCACTTTCTGAGCTGCCCTCCGACAATCCCTCCTCATCCGGCACTGTACTTTGTTTAATTTTCGGTCGATCTCTAGCTTGTGGCATTCTGTATCCTCCATGCAGTTTGGTTAGATTAGTTTTTACTGAAAAGGCTGAAATTTAGAGGTTTTGTGGCGATCACCGCAGGAGCTCCTTATCTAGGATGCGCCGTGGAGCATGATGTCACCGGAAGTCTTCGAGGAACTGTATCTAAGCTGTAGTGGTTTGAAGCAGCTGAACCTTATTTTGGCTATGACCTGTGGTTGAAGGAAGGTTTTGTACAAAATATCTCTGCTGAGCAAAGCAAAGCTAATTTACTTTAAAACATTTATTTTTTTAAACACGGTACACTTATTTTCTACACTTATTTAAAGGGCCCCAACACCTTTTGAACCTGGGCATCTACACATACATTAATTTGCACAGTGGTATCATTATTTGCATGGTTTCAACAATTACTCTTCAAACACCTCTGCACTTACAAGGCACGTTAATCTACATGTTGGTATCATGTAGTCATCTACTAGCCACCTTCACCTTTTACTAGCCCTTTGCGCCTCTACACTAGCCATTTTACACCTTTCTATTTCCTCAACCTTTTGGTTAGCCAGTTACATATTGTTGATAAAAGTTTGGTCACTGGTCACTAAACTTTGGCCACTAGCCACTTTCAACACCCTCACTGCAATTCCTTACCCTGGTATCCCCCATATACTTACCCTTCCCATTCCCACACTTTCTAACACTAAATGGTCCCAAGCACACAAATTGTACTACCCCAAAAAGTTGGCCTGGAATCCCATCCTCAGGTCTCTGCTCCTCCTCCTCCTCCTTATGACCAGCAATATACACCCTAACCCTAGGCCCCTCACAACCCCCACACTGACACAATCCCCTGCAGGTGGGTTACGAATTGCCACCCTTAACATCTGCAGCCTTTAAAAAAAAATGGGACTCCTACCAGGGATGGGTCCTGCAGCACCAGCCTGATATCATTGCTGTGGGTGAAACCTGGCCCTCCTCCCGTATCCCTGATTCGTCGGTAACCCTCTCCTGGTATAACATATTCCATGCAGGCCATCAGGGTCAACAGGGGGGAGTTGTGCCACATATACCAAAGACACCCTAAATGTACACCTGCTCTCCCCTCCCCATCTCCTTCCCGGACTCCACGCACTCACACTCAAACTTACCATTAGACAATCCCTTACCCCCTTGCTCATCACCGCTATACACATTCCCCCTAGGGACCAAAAGGCGGCCTTCCACTCTGTCCTGTCCTATCTTGTCACATTATCCGCTCAAAACGAAAAAATTATTATGGGGGATTTCAGTATCAGTTGGCAATCCAAGGTTGCCACCCCATTCATCGACGCAGCCACAGCGCATGACCTAACACAAATAGTCCCTTCCCCCACCCAACTACACCAGCGCACTGGGTCCTCTTCCCTGCTGGACCTAGTCTTCACAAACTGCCCCCACAAAATCACTAGTATTACTATTCTCCCAGATGTGATTAGCGACCACTACCTGTCCTCTGCTCCTGGACATGCAAGACCCCTAAATCCCCTCCGAAAATCATCCTACAGTGCAAACTTGTCCCTGGTAAACTTACACTCCTAAAAGCCCAGTATGTTGGATTGGTCATTCATAACTAACACCCTTGACCCAGACAGAGCCCTCGATCTCTTCATTCACTCCTGTAACACCATCTGTGACATGTTCGCCCCTCTTGCCAAAAGGACGGTCAAAGGCAACCCGGCACCTTGGATCTCGGATCATCTACTGGCCCTGATGCGATTCCCTATGGCACCTCTCCAATGAGACTGACCTGCCATCAGACAGACATAAGTACAGAGAGGCCCGGAACCAATGCACATGGTCTCAGCGCAAAGACAAGGCCGAGTTCTATGAAGTTGCCCTAACCTGGGGTGTGGGGTACAAATTCTGGAACAATATTAAGAACATCTGCGGCAAAGCCCCCAACCCGGCCCCCACACAAATCCTGGTCGAAGGGGGCCTGACCTCTGATCCCACTCAGATTGCCACCACATTTAACCACGCCTTCACTGACCACAGCCACGTTCTCCCTCACCATTTCTTTGATCCACCCACTGTCTCCTACACCTCCACCCACCCCTGCACACCCTCCATTTCACCTACGCTGCATCTCCCCCAAGTCTGCTGAGCCTTACCTTAGAAAAGCCATAAGCCACTCCCAATACAGTAGTGACTCCTTAGACCTGAGACTTCTCTGGCTCACTCTTCATGAAGTGCTTATCCCCCTTACTCACATTGTTAAAACCGATCTCTATGTCTTGTGAAATTCTCCTCATGCTGGAAATCTGCCTCCATCACCCCAATATTTAAGAGTGGGGGACTGTGCCTCCACCAACAACTATCGCCCTATGTCTGTTCTCCCTCCCCTATCTAAGGCACTGGAACGTATCGTCTCTGATCAGCTCACTGACCACCTCAACAAACACAAAATACTTTGCAACCAGCGATATGGGTTCCATAAGAGACACAGTACGACTACCGCCCTACTCGAGTTCACCACCCACCCTCATGTGGCCCTTGACAGTGGTCGACTCTCTGGTGCAGTCTTCTTTGACCTCACTAAAGCATTTGACATTGTCAACCACTCCCTCCTCCTAACTACCCTCTCCAAACTTGGTCTCTCTCAAGATGTCCTTTGTTGGTTCTCTGACTATTTGGCAGACCATTCTCAGCAAGTATGAATTGGCACCACATTATCCGGCAGGCTGCCTGACCGCTCTGGAGTCCCTCAGGGGTCTATCCTTGGACCCTTATTATTCAGCATCTTCCTATTAACTCCCTCCCCCAGTCCTGCTCAGGCAACATCCTACTCTATGTGGATGATGCTGTCCTGTACTCCTCCAGCCATGACCCCTCTCAGCTCCACCTCTCCCTCCAATCCTCTTTCAGTGAAGCCCAAAAAGTAGTTGACCTCACAGTGCCTTATTCTAAACTATAAAAAGACTAAAGTTATGTACTTCTCACACCTACTTAACTCCAAGAAGAAACGCTGTCCTCTACTACTAACTGCTAACCAGACCCCACTTGAGCAAGTGGACACCTTTAAATACCTGGGCATCGCATTGACCCAGCCCTTAATTTTCACCAACACATTCACCATCTACAGCCATCAATGGCTTGGCATCCTCTACCGGTTAAAACACTGTCTCGCTCCTGATACCCTTCATCTTGCGGTCTCCTCCTCAGTCCTCTCTTTTCTAGACTACGGCATTCTAATCTATAGCGCTGCCAGCTCCTCGGCCTTATCCAGACTGTAGCTCTCCCTCAACAAAGCCTGTCATCTCACCCTGGGATGTGATCATCTAACCCACACTTGTTCCCTTTATAATGCCACAAAGTGGCTTAACCTAGATAACAGAATCCGGTTTCATACTTGCCTCATGACCAAAAAGATTACCCTTGGTCTAGCCCCCCCAGTCTCTCCCCTCTAATCCAGTGGGCCCCGTCACAACAGCACACCTGTAGTGCTAGCAGGCACCTCTTCGTGGTTCCCTGGTGCCGCATCTCCCAATTCCAAAGGTCCTTTAGTAACCGAGCCCCTTCCTGGGTCAATAACCTGCCTAATGCTCTCATAAACATGGATAGACTCGGCTCCTACAAAGCCTACCCTAGGAACCGCCTACAGTCCTCGAATCTCTGTGACTGCCTCTGAACCTGCCCTCCCCCCAATATCCATTGACTAAGGCCTCTGGATGTATAACACCACCCCCCACCCTCTTGAATCTCTCTTTGTTAGCCCTCTACTGGAGGTCATATGTAATTGGATATTGTGTCTAACACCATGAATCAACAGTATCCAAAATGTTAGCCAACTTACTGTATCTTTGCATATTGTTTGCTTGCTTGTGTACTATTTATGTATTGCTCTGTACTATTCTCTTATTATTTTTACCTGTACTGACGTGGAACCTTTGAAAATGAGTCTTTGACTCAAAAGTATTTTCCGAATTCTCAATAAATAAATAAATAAATAAATAAATAAAGTGGAAACAACTCCTGTTTACTATAAATTGTCTGAGGAACTCTACCTATTGAACTTTATCAATTCAGCCAGGGCCGGCCTTAAAGATAGGTGAACTAAGCAACCACTTTGGGCGCCCATCGGTAGGGGGTGCTGAATCGCCAAAAACACATTTGTGTTCAAAATAAAACCTTTTTTTTTGCATCTGTAACCCCCCTATAAATGGGAATTCCTGAAATATCTTCCTGGGTTTGCCTAATACCCACTGCCAGGCTGGTGTTCCGTGTCTTCAGTAGTTTTGAATGTGTATGCATGAGCGTTCCCTGTTAGCCTCCATGCCTGTCTCTTTAAGAGCTATGTATTTTGTATGGGATAATTGGTCTGGGTTGGGACCGAGTGGTTTAAGGCTTGTGACCTGCTCAAGGAATGGTATTTTTACTCCATTCTGCTATCGCTATATGTGCAGAGGGAGCCCTTTTATGATCTGTGATTGTTTGCTGTTTATCTGTGTTAATAATTATAATATAGGAGTCTGTCTAACCTGCCTTCCTTTGCAGCATGGACTTTCTGCTTAGAGCCACCATTTTGGTTCTGGACTCTAGAGTTGGACCAATCGGGACCTCGGGGACCCTAAATTGGAAACTGTCTGCAGGGGTCTGGTGGGATTGAATTTCTGTAGGAACTGTAGTTTTTAATGTTTGGCGCCTCAATGGACCTGGAGGGGGAGCCCTTTCTGTGACAGACAGATCCATCAACTAACCAAATCTTTTGGATCACTGGGAAATCCCAGAGCTGCCTGCAGCAGTGTGTCAGTCGCGAGTTGGAGTCTGGAGAGTGAAGAGCTCGAGCCACTCAAGCAGCTACTCCTGCATGGTAGCGTGGGGATTCGGCGGGAAGACTGTGTCTGGCCTGCCTGCTACCATCTTTCAGTAAGAAGAAGCTGTGCAAATAAATCGGACTGCATGCAAATATCTTATTGAGACCTGAATCCTGAATTGTAAGAGAGCGAATTTCACCTGAGTGTGGACTGAAGACTTGCTCCAGAAGCGATCGGCCTGTCAGGTACCGGAGAGCACTTCAGAACAAGAGGTTTGTGCAGAAATCCTGTTAAATTGCAAACGGACTTCTTCCGATCTGTGGCAATTTGTTGTATTACTCATAAGTGTGCTGAATGTGCGGTGTAGGTCGCGATTTGGTTCCCCACCATCGAGTGTGTTATGCTACCTGGAAGCTGCTCCAGCACTTAAATGGACTAGATCCGAACTGTCTGCTCTGGTCTGGGCCCTATAATCTCAACCTAGACTGCCACTCCCACCACAGAGACTTGTCTGACAAAAGACCCGCTCAGGGATACGGCTCCCTGCTCAACACAATCGAACAGGCATCAACCACCACAGTGCATCATGTGGGCCCTGCTTCCCCTGGCAAGCCAGAACAACATCCAGAGGTCTTCATCTCATCAATCCTGTCTTCTGGTCTGGGTAGCGTGAATACTAAGCAGGGTAGCTCCCTGCAGCAAAGCTGCAGTCATTGTGTGTCATCTGATTTGTTTGGGTTTATCACAATGAACTGAGCCATCTGGCTCCGGAATACAAATTCTGGGTTGAAGTACATGTTAATTGTTTTCTTTCCTAAAGGCCACAACAACAGCTGCAATGCCAGGCTAGCCTGCATAACCACTGGGTACCCTCGCGTTTGGACTACTGCAACTCCCTATACTTTGGTCTTTCTGGGGTTGAAATCCATCGGCTACAGCTAGTGCAGAACGCTGCAGCCTGGGTGTTGACTGGGACAAATAGGTCCTGTCATATTACCCCGGTGCTGCGCGAACTGGACTGGCTACCTATACGGTGGCGGATTGCCTTCAAAGTCAGTTTACTGACTTTTAAAGACCTACACGATCTGGGTCCGGCCTATCTGAAAGAACTCTTGGTTCCTTACTGCCCTGGCCGATTGCTTCGCTCGGCCGTCGAGGGGTTGCTAGAGATTCCAAGAGTGAGTTTGAAATCATCTGGTTGTAGAGCATTTTCCTATGCTGCACCCACTCTTTGGAATTCTCTACCGCGCCGGTTACGGGAGTGCACCACCGTCGAGGAATTTAAGAGGGGTTTAAAAACCCACTTTTTCCAAATGGCTTTCTTGGAGCATTGATCGCACTGAAATTGTTGATTATAATGCAGTTTTATCTGTGTTTTATATTGAATTTTATGTTTGATCTGAATTTTTTATTTTGTACAGCACCTTGATAATGGAAAGGCACTTTATAAATCTATTATTATTATTATTATTATTATTATTACCCAGAGGTGTGACTGTGACAGAGGGACTATTGGTGCACGCATGCTTAGCCTCAATAAATCAGATCTAAAATCACCTGCTAGATTGCTGACCCACCCCTGTTCAATCCCCCTGAATAAATCAGATTTTATTCTATCTGCATTTAACCTGGCTAATGTGTACCTTTATGGAGGGGATATTGCCTTGCTGTTGAACTGTTATATTACAGGTCTTAATTTGCAGGGGGTCTCCAGGGCCTCTGCAGCTGATCCAGCCCTGGTGGTAAGTGTACCGAGTGAAGGTTCAAGACTGATGTCATATGGTATATATGATTGTTTATCTGCTTATCTGTGTAGGTCACTAGAAGGGTTGGTGGGGGATTATAGTGGCCAGGAGGACTATACCCACAACAGTTACGCTACCCCAAAACCATTCCTCCGGGTGGAGGCACCCGTTCACCGAGCTCAGGCCCCTCAACCTGTGCCTAGTTGCACAGGCAGGTGTAGTATCCCTTGGGATAGCGCCACCTAGGGGTTACACATCTATATGACCAAAACAAAAAAATATATGTATATCGAAATCTGCTTTAATTAGGTTGGGGGTTCGGGGTTGGATGTTCAAGTTCAAGTTTATTGACAGGAGATACTCCATTGAGCAGGATAATTTACAAGGAGGTCCTGACCAGACAGCATACTGTTTCAGTTAAACGCTATGCACAATTTATAATTACAGTGGTATTATACATGATTAACAACAACAACAAAAAAAACACGTGAAGGTTCACATTCTGTGTCGGTTCCTGTCCCTGCCCGTGACTCAATTTTTCTGTTTAATTAATAATAAAAACAAGCAAATCATCTGCCTTTACTGTAAAATTCAGCAACAACTGGCCCGGTGGCGCTAAGGGTTGAGGTGCTGGACACCACACCTCGCGCCATGCTGACGACCCGGGTTTGGAAACGAGCCTGGGTCGTCGGGGGTCAGTGGGGGAAGGGAGAGGCTGGGAGATGGATTTAGCAGCCGCATGGCAGCTCTCCTCTCCCAGGTGGGGACTCAGTTGCCCCCTGCTGCAGGGCTGCCCCAGGTGGAGGTCTGAGGGTAGTGCAGATGGGAGTGGCTAGACTAGGGAGGGTGCCACGTATTGCTGCGTGCATATGCCTCCACACACACCTGAGAAACTGCAGCAAGGGGAGGAGAGAAAAAGTGGAAAATGGAGCTGGCAGGCTCTATGATGGCCCTGCAGCGCCCGCACCAGCACCCTGGAGTCTGGATGTTGGTCTCCAGGGGAGGGGGAAGTCAATTCCCTTTGCTCTTGGCCCTGTCATGGGGGGTAATCCATGGGGGGATTACTGGGAGGGTTGGGTGTGGGAGAGTCGGGGCTGGAGAGCCAACCTCTCCAAGGCAGAGGCCAGAGCTGCCTGCCAGCTCTGCCGGAGGAGGAAAAAATTTTAAATGAAAAAGAAAAATTCAGCGGCAACGAAAAGAATAATAGCAGTGGCATATTGTGTCCATTTGCATGTTGTTAGCACATTTTGCATCCTTCTACTCTGTGCCCCCAACCCCCGCACCAAACAGTTTTCAGTTTTCAATTGATACTAGGTGCCAGCAGCACAGTCCAGGGTGGGTTACAGTCTCAGGCAGACAAATAGGGATGGTGAGCATTTGGGCAAGCAAGCTTACTAGTAACTCCTCTGGAGGACAGATGAGTGTTGTGGTCAGTGAATGGCCAGGAGGCAGGACATGGCAACCCATCGGTCAGCTCTTGGAGCTGGAGTCATCGGCAGTGAGCGGCAGTACTGTGCTGGCTCTGAGGAACAGGAGGACAGGAGTCAAGAGGAGAAGACTGGAGTCAAGAAAAAAGCCAGCGGGTGGCAGGCAACAACAAATAACTGTTAAAGAGGTGAGTCAAGTCAAAGTGAGCAGAGCAAAGTGAAGGTATGCATTCTTGTTGGTCCCCATTACAGTCAGTCTGCCATGTGTCGTTTGTAGCTGCATGTAATCTGCCTTCAGTCTTCAGCCACTTGTAACATGATGGCATGGTGGCAGGGTGGCACAGCAGCACATCAGGACTCCAGCACCACCAGGCTAACTGCTGCAGAAACCCAGCATTTTCTTTTGTTTGAGGCTGTTCAGTTAATTTATGTTCTCTTCTGCTGTTACTTGTATCTAACCTGCCTAGGAGGGATACCTATGTGAGAACTAATAGAGCATTCCACGTTTGCTGTGTGTATAAAGTGTGGGTGCAACACACAGGTAACTCTTTGACTGCTAAAGGGTTTCCACATCTGCTGTGTGTAGTGTAAACATGTGGGGCGTAGGCATCTAGAAAAGTGAGAGATGAACAGAAATAGTGTAAAAAAGAAAATTAAGAAAAGTAATACCTTCATGTCAAGGAGGAAGGACAGAGAAGGGTGCAGCCATGGCCTGTACCTTCCCCAGGCCCCCACCAGACCGTTCAGGTGTGTTTATCCTCCCTAGTGGAAGGGGTAGTTGGCAAGTGTTGGAGTTGCATGTTGGTGGGGGGTGGTGAGATTTATAAAAAAAAAAAAAAAAAATTCCATTGAGGAGGTGCCATTTTCAAGTTCGCTGAGGGGTGCCACATACCTTAAGGCTGTTCCTGAATCCAGCATTTCTGCGTGAGTGTGCAAAGCCATGCCATTGCACTGTCCCTTTAAGAGGCCAGTCTGTGTGTATAGTGTACATAGCCTGGGCTGGGTCCTAGTGAAACAAAGCTCGCAACCAGCCAGGCAAAACCCTGAGAGCTTCCACTCTGCAATCGCTTAGTAGTGCAGAGGGAGCCTTTTCAAATGCTATAACTGTTTGTTTCTAAATCTCACCGGTTGCTGTAAAAATGAACTGCAAAATAAAATGGTTTATTCTTCCACTATGGAAGCTGCCATGTTTGGACCGGGACATTGCTTTTGGACCAGTTGAAACAAAGGGTCCTCATTACAATGGCTTGTGGGAGAAACTGTGGACTTTTCTCTTGGTGCCTATTATAGCCAATCAGAGTAATAGAATTGTGATTGACAGGTTAATCAGCCAACCGGATTGCAGGAACCCCAGACTTAGTTGTGAGATTGTTTTCAAACAAGACAGATCAGCTTGAGTTCTCAAACAGAAGGGAGCCTGTGTGGCTTAGCTGAGAGAAAGGCTGGGGAAAGGCCTGTTTTGCCTCCCTGCAGGACTTGAGAGCCTGTTGGTCTGCCTAAAGGCAGAAAGAGAACTTCTTATCAGTTGCTAAGATTGGAAAAAAGAACCTTTTGCCAGAAGGAGTGTTTTTTGCTGAATTGTCTCAGAAGTGGAGATTACTGTGAGGAAAATTGCTCAAGAGACTGTCACTTATACAGTGAAGCCTGTGGAAAGAGGAAATATTCTTCTGCCTAACGTTACAAAAAGGAGGAGAATGGAAGCCAGTTACCCTGCTGAAAAAGACTACATTTACCAAGTGGGTGAACTGAGTGTAACAACTGAACTGCACCAGAGACTGAATTGTATGCACTGGGCTTGTGCCACGGAAGGCCCCAGAGACTGTTGCTGTGAACTGCCAGCCATCCTGACTTAAGATCAGCTCGGGGAGTCAGCCCCTGTGGAGAAAAATTGCAGGTTGCGGCCACCTTGTGTGAAAGGCCATGAAGTGGAGGTGAGTTGTACCTGCCCTGGTTCCCAACCCCATGTTCCTGTCTGGCAAGCAAGAAACCAGCCTGACTACAGCCATCAGCTTTACTGGTCCTGGTACCATGAGTAACCTCAGGGTTTTTATCCTGCAACAATCGTTATAGTGCTTTGTGTCATCTGATTTGCCTTTTGAATTCACGTTGGTATTTGATTGTGATTGCAGGCCATCCAGCCATGGATTAAAATTGCTTCCTTGTTTAAAAAGTGTTCATACTAACCAAAGCAAGCTTTCTTTATTCAAGGGCCCCAGCCAGCTGCAACGCTAGCCTACCCATGGCGATGCTTCAGGCCTGCACTTGGCTCCACTCTGGGTACCCAGCAGCTACCAAGACTGTCTGTTACAGGGTTTAAATGTAATGTTTGCATAGCAAAATCATATCAGCTAATTGCCTTAATCTTTTACCCAAATTCACGCCCCTCCCTTTGTTCAATCCCCTAAATAAACCTGATTTACTGTTTGAAGTTTAATCTGGCCCATGAGCATATTATTACTCAGCTTCAAGTTACTGTGTCAGCCACGAGGTATTCTGTTATTGCTGAAAACTGCTCTTCACAGGTGCCCAAGGTGCATCTCCAGAAGCCAGAACCCTGGTGGTAAGTGTGATGTCTGTGAGCATATTATTAGTGCTCACCAATAATTGTATTTTGAATGCCAAATACAGTGTCTTGTGAAACTTTATGTGTGAGCTCACTAGTCAGGGCTGTGGGTAGGTATAACTTCTCAGAGGGCTGTGCTAGCTTAAGATCTAACCCACTTAAATATTACTCTGGGTGGAGGCATCGTAATTGTAGTTCTACTGTTGGGCAAGAACCCCCAGTAACTGTTATTTCGGAACCCAGGCCCCTCAACCTGCATTCAGGGCAGCAGGCAGGGGTAGTAGCAGCCTGTTGGGAGGTGGCACCCAGGTTACAGATGTGGCACTTGGACAGCTGGTTCTGATTAACCTTTGTTTTTGTAATATAAAAATGTGTTATTCAATATCTGTCATGAGAGATGCTGACAGTCTATGGAATGACAGCCCCCCCTCCCAGGTTTTAGCTAATAGGTGTTACCTGGAAGGCCAAGAAATAATTACAGGCTAGAAGAGACTAAATTTAGGATCTCCTTTTTATGTGACTGATTGCAGCTTGCAACTGCCAAGATAGATCATAAACTTTTATAACGTTCAGAGGAAACACAGTTAATATTCACATGGTGATACAAAGCATGTTGCACCTCCGTGAGATCTGGCAGGGAGACATAACAAGTCCTTTGATGTCCTGGAAAGGGGAAGCTGCTCATAAGATCAAAGAAATGTCATTTGAAAAAGAAAATGAATTGTGCTCAGATTACAGAATATTAATTTACCTTCTGGAAAAGACATCCTGTTTTTGTATAGATATATATTTTTATATATTCTGACAGGGAGGAGCTAGGTGACCTCATGCAAAGAGGTGGGCAAAGCCAGCTTTTCAACAGTATTCTGTTTTCCATTTATACACAAATGTTTGAACTCTGAAAGAGAAACATCTACAGTACTGTGAGATACAAATACCTTAGAACAGGCAAGTCTGAGTGTATTAGTGGTAGGAATCTGCACTTTTTAACCTGTTTTGTTTAAGTGATTTGTATGTTTTGTGATATATGGTTCTGTATTTACATTTTACATTTTTGTATCTATTTTGAAGTAAACCTTTTCTTTAGAGACTACTTGGTGTGCCTTTGAATTTCTTTTTCTGGACAAGGGAAGCATACGTGGTTAAAGCTGACACTGCACAAAGCTTACTGGTTTTAACAAACTGGGAAAAGGTAAGAATTTATTCTAAGGTCTTTAATAGAGTTTTAAGGATTCATTTTGTATGCCTGGTTAGGTGCCCGTAGGCAAAAGATATCTGCCCCTCCAAAGAGTAGAATTATCTGAGCCTGTACGTTGGGTACGCTAACAAGAGGTTCACAGTTTGACTCCCTCCAAGATATGAGACCAAAGGTTGATTCTAACCCACAAAACAGACAGGAGGGTTACCCTTTCTGTTTCTGTTAACTGTTCACAAGACTGCGCTTGGAGGTTGGCACTTTGGGAGTAGAGGGCTGACCTACTGAGTGGGTTTGTGACAGATTGGTTGGCATCGGTGCAAAAATGTTGGTATTACAAGCTTTTATTGTTCAGTGTGTCAGCTTGAGACTGTCAGCTCACTTGCAAAGAAAGAAAGAAAAAGGCAGTGATTTATTTTTAAAAAAGGAGACATAACTATATCACTTGGCATACAGTCAAGTTCCTACCCATTTTTTTTTTCTAAAGTGCAAGTCAGAGTAGCCATAGTTAGGGAAGAAGATGGCTTCCAACTACAGCAGGCACACTGTAGACTACTTAAAGCAGTTGTGTGGGGACAGAGCAGTCCCCGTTTGAGGTGAAAGCCAGCAAACAGAACCTCATGGATGCCCTGATGGTAGCAGATACCCAGAGCAGCGAGTCACAGACTGTGACTGGAAAGGACAAAACCTCGAGTGTGGCAGGGCTAGTGGCCAGTGCAGTGTCCAAATCTGATGAGGAAGGCAACAGGGCCACTGTCAGTGAAGGGCCACAGCAGCAGGGGAAGGTCGCCAGTATCCTGGATCCAGAAGTACTCAGGCTGCAAATTGAGTTGCGCAGAATGGAGCTGGAGTTCCAGAGGGAGAGGGACCGTGAACAGCAGGAGGCTGAGTGAGAACATCAAGAGGCAGACCGTGAGGAGCATGAGTGCCAGAGGCAACAAGAACTGGAGAAGCTACGACTCCCAACCAGCGGCACCAGAGCAGGTAAGTGGCTTGGGTTTAACTGGGACTACAGGACTGGGTTACAAATTGAATTCCAAATTGATAGCTGAATTTAAAGAGGGGGAGGACATGGATGCCTTTTTAAATTCTTTTGAAAGAGTTTGCATTCAGGCTAAAGTTCCTAGAGAATCCTGGAGCTTCCAGCTATCCACTGTACTTACCCGGAAAGCTCAGGATGCATTGGGTCAAATGGACAATGAGGAAAGTGATGATTACTGCACTGTTAAAGAAATTTGAATTAACTGCTGAATCATACAGAGCTAAATTCCATAAGGAGAAGCCCTGACATGAGCTACAATGAGCTAGCCATGAAACAACGTCAGTTTTTAAAATGTTGGTGGGAAGGAATTGGAGCAAACTCTGTTGATAAAATTGAAAATGTGATTTTGTTAGAACAGTTTTTCTGGGCATGCCCAGCAGAGCTGAAAACCTGGCTGGAGGACCGAGATCCCAAAACAGTGCAAGAGGCTGCTGAACTCTCGGACCGCCATGCCAAGAGCAGACCTGCTCTGAGAGTAAATGGGGTGGGCGTGGCAGTGCAAAAAGGGAAAAGCGTGCCTTCAGGGCAGCTAAAACCCTCACTGCCTCCACCGAAACCAGTTAGCCCCAGGTTTCAGAGAAAAATTTCTCTGAAAAGAGAAGTGAATATTGGTTATGTAAAGAAACTGGGCATATTGCCAGACAGTGTCCCAAAAGAATGAGCAATAATATGCAGAATGGTACTAGAAAAGAAGTAGGTTGTTTGTGTGTCCTTGGAAGCATGCCAGTGAACATGAGGGAACACATGCACCCAGTCATGGTGAATGGTGTACACAGGCAAGGGTTAAGGGACACAGGGGCATCCTTGACCTTGGTAAAGGGGGATCTAGTAGAGCATGGTCAGTTTATGCCCAATAAATACATCACTGTACAGGACTTTACTGGTGAGGCGAAAACATTGCCCCTCGCTAGTGTTCTCCTAGACTGGGGTGAAACAGGGGGAACTGTGCAACAGGTGGCTATAGCCAAAACATTAGCAGTGGATGTGATCCTGGGCAACAATCTCAAACAGGGGATGGTATGTGCAGTTACCCATAGCCAAGTGGCAAGGGAAAATTGTAATTCCCTGAACCCCACAGAAACCATTGTGGAAACCACTGAAAGGCTGGTTCCCCAGCCTGTGTCTCCAGATGGGGAGACTAATGAAAAGGGGGTAGAAATTTCCCCAGTAGCAAGTAACCACACAGCTATAGAGGGTTACTCTGAAGAGGGAGGGGTGACCCATTGTCAGAGGGTTGGGATTGACAGTGATCCTGAGTGCCCTGATGCTAGTGCTAGGGACCCTAGTTTAGCAACTGAAGGAGACCTGTCCAATGCCTTGGGAATGTGTGAGTGGTTTGCAGCTGCTCAGAGAAGTGACCCTAGTCTCGAGAAGCTGAGGACTTGGGAAGACTCAGACGGTGCACAGGGAGATGACAGCAGAGATAAGCTTTAGTGGGAAAATGGACTTATGTATACTCAGGCAGTACAGACAGCAGGAGGGATGCTAAGCAGGCAGCTTGTTGTTCCCCAGGGGTATCGTGAGCAGCTGCTCAAGATTGCACATAATATTCCTTTGTCTGGTCATCTGGGAATTGCACGCAGGATGCAGCAGTTGACCCAGAATTTCTACTGGCCTAACTTCACCCAGCAAGTAAAGGAGTATTGCAGGTCTTGTCACTGGTGTCAAGAAATAGGGAAGGCGGGCAGGAAAACCCAAGCCACCCTGATTCCCTTACCCATAGTGGAGAAGCCATTCCAGAGGGTGGGAATGGATATTGTGGGGCCTTTAAATACCCCCAGCTCCTCAGGAAAGAGATTCATCCTGACGGTGGTGGATTATGCCACCCGGTACCCAGAGGCAGTCACCCTATCCTCACTGAGGACAGACAAAGTGGCAGATGCCTTACTTGGGATTTTCCCCTGTGTTGGGTTTCCACAGGAGGTTATCAGTGATTGAGGAGGTTCCTTCATGTCGGACCTGATGAAATGTTTATGGGATAAGTGTGGGGTGGTGCAGAGATGCACGACACTGTATCACCCACAAGCCAATGGGCTTGTGGAAAGATTCAGTGGTACCCTGAAGTTAATGCTCTGGGTGTTTGCTGAACAGCATGGGAAGGACTGGGAGAAATACCTTCCCCATCTGTTGTTTGCATACAGGGAGGTGCCCCAAGAGTCGACAGGATTTTCCCCCTTCGAACTCTTATATGGGCCTTGAGTCGTGGGCCCCTAGACTTGATCCAGGAGGACTGGGAAGGCAAGCACACCACCCAGGGAACTCCCATTGTGGATTACGTCCTTAGGTTTAGGGAAAGGCTGAAGGAGCTTATGGAGACAGCCCAGAGCAACCTGGCAGCTGCCCAACAGAAACAAAAAGTGTGGTACAACTGCAGAGCCAGAGCTCGCTCGTACATGGTGGGTCAGGAAGTCATGGTCCTTATTCTGGTCCAGAAAGACAAGCTGTAGACTGAGTGGGCAGGACCATACAAAGTGGTTAGGAAGGTAAATGACGTGAACTATATTGTGGAATTACCTGCCCAAAGACAGACAGAAAGGATGTACCATGTCAACATGATGAAGCCATATGCAAATAGGGCTGATATGGTGTTTGCAGTGTGAAGTCGTGGGGAGGGGACGGATGAGGGAGACCCCCTTCTGGAATTGCTGGAGGAAAGTAAGCAGGATTCCTATGTGGAGGAAGTTAAATTGTCTCCCCAGCTGACCCTGGAACAGATCTAGAAAGTAAGGGAGGTTTTAGCAGACTTTGCCCCATTGTTTAGCGCCAAGCTTGGCCTAACCCCCTTAGCAACGCATAATGTGGAGACAGAGACACAGACGCCCATATGGTGAACAGCATATCGAGTGTCAGAGGCTGTCCAAAAAGACATAAGGAGGGAAGTGGAGGAGATGCTGGATTTAGGGGTAATCCAGAGATCCCACAGCCCCTGGGCCTCACCCATAGTCCTTGTGCCCAAGCCAGATGACTCTACTCATTTCTGTGTGGACTGTCATGGACTGAATGCAGTCATGAAGTCAGACACCCACACAATGCCCCGGACGGATGAAGTCCTGGACAAGTTGGGAGGGGCGACCTACCTTATGACCTTTGACCTGACCGAGGGGTATTGGCAGGTAGAGTTAACGGACAGAGCTAGGGAGAGGTTGTCCTTCATCACTCTGATAGGCTTATTTGAATTTAAAGTAATGCCTTGTGGAATGAAGAACGGCCCGGCCACTTTCCAATGGTTGGTGAACCAGGTGTTAAATGGTGCTGAGGAGTACGCCGTGGCGTACCTGGATAACATTGCCATCTTTAGTACCAGCTGGGAGGAACACCTATCCCACCTTAGGGAAGTGCTGGGCAGGATACAGTGGGCTGGGCTCACTGTTAAAGCCGGGAAGTACCAGGTGGTCATGGGAGAAGTAGCATACCTCAGGCATGTGATAGGCCGGGGACAGCTCTGTCCTAACCAAATAAAAATAAAGGTAATCCAGGCGTGGTCCAGACCAGAAACACAGAAGCAGGTCACAAGTTTTCTAGGGACAGCAGGGTACTACAGGACATTTGTACCCAATTACAGTGCCCTGGCTGCTCCCCTATCTGACATGACAAAGAAAAGGATGCCAAAGAAAATTACCTGGGGACCAGCCTGTGAAGAAGCCTTTTCCAAACTAAAGGAGGCACTGTGCAGTGCTCCTGTTTTGACAAGTCCTGACTATAGCAAACTCTTTATAGTTCAGACTGATGCCTCAGACATGGATATTGGGGCAGTACTGAGTCAGACAACCAGTCAAGGGAGGGATCACCCAATAGCCTACCTGAGTAAAAAGTTACTTCCCAGGGAGCAAGTATACTCTACTGTGGAAAAAGAATGTCTTGCCATAGTGTGGGCCCTAAAGAAGTTGGAGCCATACTTATATGGGCAGCATTTTGTGGTGCAGACTGACCACAACCCCCTGGTTTGGCTGACGCAGATGGGGAAAAACCATGGTAGATTGCTAAGATGGAATCTTGCTTTGCAAGGGTATGATATGACAATTCTACATAGGGCTGGAGACAAAAATCAGAACTCCGATGGGCTGTCTCGTGTGTATGAGGAGTGAACTGATTTGGGAAGCTCATCCCATGCATGGGGATAGAGCCCCCAAATTCAGTCTAGGTGAGGAAGAATTGTGACACTTGGACAGCTGGTTCTGACTAACCTATGTTTTTGAGTCAGAAATCCAAGAACCAGCTATTGACTGGGGGGAATGCAGATTGCAATTACAGAAAGAATCTTGGGGTAATAGTCACAGGGGACATAAAGCTGTCAACACAATATAGGGGGGCTGCAGAAAGAGCAAACAGGATGCTGGGGTGCATTGCCAGAGGGATGACCTCTAGAAAGAAGGAGCCCATACAGAAAAAGAAGGGTGAATTTACAGTTGTTTTGTTCTCAGAGTCCCTTTGTTTCTCAGTATTTGTACCATTCAACCATTCATTTTCAATTTTTTATCTTTACCTTTCGTTTTTTGCTCCCGATATCCCTTCAAATACCCTTCAGATGACCCATATTTTGAGCAGTTTACTCTGAACAATTCATTTTCCATTTTGTAGTGTTCTGAACCATTCCTTTTCCATTTTTTAGCTTTCATTGTCAAAACTGCACCCAGTATCCATTCACATACCCTTCAAATGACCCATCTTGTAGCAGTTAAATTATTTTAACCATCACGTGTTCTTTTTTTTTTATTTGTGGTTGTTTCAGTTTACTGCTTTTTCTCAATTAATATTAAGTAAAATCAATGGTTAGGTGAAGAAAAATCCAGGGTGGGACTAAGAAGAGCTGACGGGCTGAAGCAAGTGTATAAGGCATTTTTCCATTATATACGGGGGAAGCATAAAACTAAAGAGATAACCCAGAGGGAAGCTGAGTGCACATTACAATCTAGGGTCCCATTTCAGTGTTAACATGTATCACTGCTGTTATTAACTGCACTATATAACTACACTGCATTGACTTTCTGTTACACTCCTTCATCACTGCATTATTTTTGTTATTTTTAGATACACACTGTAGAACCACTGCACACACTTGACAATTTTTCTTGTACACTTCTTTATAACTGCATTACTTTTGGTATTTTTAGATGCACACTGTAGTAACACTGCACACACTTAGTGCAAATTTTTAGATAATTCTCACACACTTTCCCCCCACATTATAGTTAATAATTATTGGTAACACAATGGAAACACCTTGTAAATATTCAAATTGCTTTTGTTGTTCTGGTTTCACTAACAGAGCTTGAGAGTTATTTTCCCTCATGCATATTTTTTAGATTAGTTCAATTTAAAATAATTTTTTCACCATCTCACAGTTAATGTTACTGTCATATTAGCTTCCTACATATAACTTGTTTATAATGTATGGTAGAACGCTGTTAACCTAAGGAAATCATCATTTCCTAAGGTTGTTATACCATCGATGTGACGTAGTAATGTTGTTAACCTATCAATGCTACGTCACATCGATAGATTACAATGAGGATCGGTCTCTTGGCGTGTGTGCGCCTTTTTGGGAAACTGACGAATGCACGCAGCAGTAAGGGAAGGACTGAACGACCTCGGCCGTGACTATGTTTCGAAAAGTAAGGAGCCGTTTTCCCTTTTTCTTGGGACCATACACTATAAAAAATAATGTATGGTCCTATATCAGTAACCGGTCTATAATGTATGGTAGAACGTTGTTATAGGTAGAAATCTACCTTTTTATAACAACGTTTTACCATCGATGTGACGTCACGCTCTTGTTAACCCATCGATGGTACATCACATCGATGGGTTAATAACCGGGAACAGTCTGGGCATGTGCACAACTGGATCGGACGGCCTTGAAATGGCCACTGGTGGTGAGGGCAGAGTGGCAGTGACTGAAACAAAACTGCAGTAAGGAACTGCTTTCTTTTCTTAAAAACCTAAATGGTACCATACACTATAAACTATAATGTATGGTACATTGATGATTAACCATTTTTTTAACCAATCTCGATGGCGACGTAAACCTCTCAAGTTTCGCACTCGAGGTTTACATGGTCGCCCTGGCAACCTCTCGATGGTTAACAAACCAGTTAACCATCGTTGACCATGCATTATCCTCTATGTTACCTGAACCCTTATGTGGGATAGGGACTTTGCGACAAGTGCTCCTAGGCTTTAGAACTCCCTTTCTGCCCATGTTCGCTCTTCCCCCTCCCACTTGTGCCTCCGAAATTCTCTGTGGAAGCATGTGAAGCTGTCCTCAGCGTGCAAGTGTCCCAATCCTCCCTAAACTTGGTCTCTGCACTGGACTCTCACTCGGATGCATAAGATCTGTCTGATTAATTCCTCAGGAACTAGCTATCTCTGTGGTCCTGCTAAATGGTTCTCATACACTATGATTACTGTACCTACCATTGAATGACCTAGAATATTTACTTTTTGTTTGTATGTTTATTACCTATTACTGCTCGCAGTAGACTATCTATGTTAGCCTATTTCCCTTGTATCAATGTACTCAGCCCTACTCATTGTTATGTACTCTGCTTGTACTTGTACCTTCACTGTACTCTACCGGGTCGTTCCTGAAAATAGGCATATAACTTGTCTAGTGTACTTACCTGGTCAACAAAAGCTAAATAAATAAACCGTTGAGAGGTTGCCAGGGCGACCGTGTAAACCTCGAGAGCTTCATACATATAACTTGTTTATGGTAAATCTACTCCATGTATGCACTGCTACCAATACCTGCATTTGGCACACACAAACCACACAGCCCCCATGGTGGCATGCTCTATTTTTCACCCTTTCCTAGCCCTGGTAGAAAGCTTTCGAGTCCCATCCCCAGCATCAGGCATCTCAGCCCACATAGCCATGTTGGCATACTCCTGATTTCTCCAGTCCCTTACAGAAATAAAAGTGTGCACTATGCGTACAGAATGTATGCCACACACAAAATTGTTCAGTGACTGCAGGTGGATCGCACACACCAAGTGAACCTAAACAAACCTGATAGAACTTATCAGGTTCGCATGTAGCATGCTTGACATGCATGCAGCAGCTAAGTTGGAAAAATTCACAATAAATAATTATTTCTTGATAACAAAAGAGGCACTTAGCTGTTTTTATCTGTTTTGCAACAGTCCCAGTAAAACTCTCCATACATTGCAGCTCATTGTTGGTGTTGGTGGAGAAGCCTTATCTTTCTCCCATCACAGCCCACTAAATTCCTACTGCACCCAAGCCCAGCTTGCTGGGTTCCTCACCTGCACACATGCCCAGCCCACTGAGTCCCTCTCATGCACCCAGGCCAGCACAGTGTGTCCTCAACTGGACCCACACACAACCCAGTAGGCCCTCTTTTGCACCCAAGCCCTGCCCGGTGGATCCTTCTAGTACTCATGACCAGTCGAATGGGCCCCCCTTCAGCCAAGTCTAGCCAGTTGCTCTCCCATAAGTTTGTGTTGCAGAATAGCCAGAATAGACCCCCCCCATGACCCAGCAGTAAAGCCAACCTTAAAAGAGCTGTACTGACTCTACTGTACTTTTGTTTCAAAGAACTAGAGTGTGGTCTAGTCGGTAACAGGATGGAGTAGCAGCAGCTAGCCAACCTCTTAGGGAGGCAGTATAGCGCAGTGGTTTAAGGCTCTGAGCTGCAAATCTGGTGACATCCAGCAGACCAAACATGGGTTTGAATCCCACAGCTTCCACTTGCATACTGTGTGACCCTGAGCAAGTCACTTAACTTCCCTGTGCTCCCAGGTCGCTCCTGTAAAAAAGCTTTCAGCTTAGTGTGCTAGTCCTGATTAAACAACTAAATTTAAAAAAAAAAAAACCTGCACATCCATTTGCTGCAGCACAGAGTCAGTTCCTCAAGTAAAATTCCAGACAACAGCAACAGCAACCAAGATAGAAGCTGCTTGCAGAACTAGAGATACAGGGTCCTGACTTCTTGTGCCTTTTTGTTGAGGTACATGGCTGTGTTTATTTGAAAATGTACCTGTACTGTGGGGTATGGAGGGACTCAAGGGACTCAAGGGAGAGAGTGCATGGGCCTCTATCTCCTGGCCCTGCCACTGTGGGTGAGCAATCCATTGGGACCAATTTGGGAAGTTGATAGCTGCTGGAAAGGGGTGGGATGGCTGTATTTCTCCTGGCTCATGGTTGGATGGCCCTGCTTCTCCTGGCTCAGGAGGGTGGCCCTGCTTCTTCTGGCATGGGGGGTCAGGTATGGCCCTACTTCTTCTGGCTCAGAGGGTGCCCCCACTTCTCCTGGCTCGAGGGAGTGACCCTACTTCTTCTGGATTGGGTGTTTTAGTCTCACTTATACTATAGTTATTGTTATCTTGTCACATGCACCCAAGGTGTAAGCCATCTTAAAGTTACCAAGTTCTTGTTTTGTGCATTTCTGTGAATATAAGCTTTCTTAAACAAGATTTTTGTTAAAAGATGATTTTTCCTACGCTGATACCTTTGTCAGCCATAGCACTGGGAACCTCTGTGGCTCTTTCTTTTTAAATTAGCCATATGAACTTTTACTTCCACCTGGCTGGAGACCAGAGAAGAGCAAAAAGACCTTGGTTTAACATCTCATCTGAAGGATGGCATCTCAGCAACCACTGAATCTGCATCCCCCCAATCTACCTCCACCGCATGACCATTCTTCATGAACCAGGACCGCTATCAAGCCCCACAACCAGCCTCCCCAGCTGAGCAATGTCCTTGGAAATCCCCCTCTCCCATCTGGGGTATGTGCAAGTCATAGGAGGAGGAAGAAAGAGCAAGAATTCAGAGTGTCTGTGTCCCTCATTCCAATGGCAGACAGTTGAGAAGTATTGTCTACCTCTACCATGGGTCATTGTCGCAAATGGCAATTACATAAATACATACTACTCGCTCACTGTGTGAACATTTTGATTGTGATGCATGTATTTCTGTAATCACAGTAATCAGTGTTGGTTAAAGGCCCACATTAAACAGCATCCAGCTGAAGAGGTGGGTTGAAGAGCTTTACTAGTTGCCGCTGGTAGAGTGACAAAGTCGGTATGAGGAACACCTGAACAGCAAAGAATGTCTTTTTAATATGGGATGGGGAGAGTAAAGAGGTACCACTGGATGCCAATAACTTAATTTACATGGAATGAGAGGAGAAAGTTGTTACCCAATGGATGCTAGGGACTGCTAGTCCACTGCCCCCTAACCCTTGACATAAACTCCCTTTACACCCCACCAAACCCCCTCTGTGAAAGGGGGGGGTCAAGAAGTGGGATGGAGACACACAGCCAGTATGTTCTTCAGTGGGCCCAGCTTCTGGGGCTGGCTAGTCTGTGTGAAGGGATTCCAGCTGTGGGGGTAGACTGGCCAATTATCCCCAACACTTGATGTCCCCTTGCTTTACAGATCACGAAATCCTCTCTCATGCCCTTTGCACTCCTTTCACAGACCCTGAGTACTTCCCCAACCCCTCTTCTAACCAGTAACACCTGTCAGCTGCAGCAACCTTAACATTCCTGTCCCTGTCTGGTCAGTTGAGACCCACTCATACCCTTGACTCATTGCCTCCCTGCATTGCCCCCCACTGACACCTCCCAGACCCATTAAACACCTACCCACCCCTTACAGACTGTCAAGATACTTTTCCTCCACAGGCCTGCACAGACCTAGACACTAGTCCCCTTCCCTTTGTTGGCTGACACTAGCTAAGTCTTCTTAAACAGCCCCAGATACTAGCCTTACCACTTTCCATGGCCCCCAACACTGCCTGCTCTCCCTCAACATCCCCCCACAGCTCTCTCTACAGTAACTGTTTCATTCACAACCCAACTCTGAGTCCCCTTACCACCTCCTTCTTCCAGGACCCATCACCCCATAGTTCCCCCAACACATTTGCTGTCTCCACAGTCTCCCACTCCCTCTACCACCAGCCCACAATTTGCCACCAGTGATACTGACTGAGAGAGGTTTGAGTGGGAGTCCAGTCAGTGGTGTGGAGAGTAGTCAGCCAGGGGAAAGGGTTCCAGTTACAGAGAGTGGTCAGCTGGGGGGGATGGTGAACTTGGGGTGGGTCTAGTTGCAGGGAGTGTTGGCGGGTGGAGGGTGGTTGAGGTGTAGGGTGTTGATTCAGCTACAGAGAGGATGGTTAGGATGCTACTCCAGGTGATAATAGTTGGCTAAGACAGGGAGGGCAGTGTTGTGGGGGGTGGGTAGAAACAACAAAAATCAAAAGGGACCTGGGAGTAATTATATCAGATGACCTTAAGGTGGGCAAGCAATGTGAGAAGGCAGTAAGGAAGGCTGGGGGATACTGGGATGCATAGGGAGCGGTATCAACAGTAGAAAACAGGAAGTTGTTATCCCTCTGTACAGACAGTCGGTGAGACCCCATCTGGAGTACTGTGTGCAGTTCTGGAGACCCCGTCTTCGCAAAGACATAGACACAGTGGGAGGCTGTTCAGAGGAGGGCAACCAAAATGGTGCAGAGTCTGCACCAGAAGACATATGAAGAGATACTAAAGCAGCTTAATATGTATACCCTCAAAGAAAGGGGGGGGGGCATGATAGAAACTTTCAAGTATCTCAAGGGAATTAACAAAGTCTAAGAGGGTAGCATCTTTCAAAAAAAGAGATGTGCAAGAACAAGGTGGCACAATTTAAAGATAGAGGGGGGATGGCTCAGAGGTAATGTTAGAAAGTATTTTTTATGGAGAGGGTTGTGGATGCATGGAACAGCCTCCCTGATGAGGTTGTGGAGCAAAGAACAGTGGGAGAATTCAAGAATGCATGGGACAGACATAAAGCAATTTTAGTGGGGGGGGGGGGGGGTAGGAGAAAGTAAGCTGTTGGTTAACTAGAGTCTGCAGCTTATCCATCAGGTATGGAAATGGGCAGACTATGTGGGCCAAGCGGTCCTTATCTTGCCGTCAAATTCTCTGTTTCTATGTTTCTATGTAGAGCATGCAGAGTGCAAAAGAACTCACTAAACCCCATTGGTTGTTGTCATGACAACCATCATGGAAACGATGTTGTCATTGTTCTTGTGCTATGCTCTTGACCCGAATCTCCCCTCTGTGATGACATGTTTAGTCAGTCAGTGTTGCCATGGTAACAATGTGATTTTTTTTTTTTTACAGCTCAAGATTGGCATCTAAGCCATTAACCCAAGCCAAATAGCCTTCTCACACCGCTTCCTGAAACTCTGGAATGATCTCCCCCTCAAATTCACCACTCCTCCACCACCCACTCCCTATCTACTGCTCTGGCAAATTACCTCGCAGTAAATTGTTCCTGCACTTGATCCCCAAGTCCCTCCATCCAAATTCCCTTGCCTGACCAGCGGCACCTTCCTATGCTTGGAAACTGGCTTATATTAAAAACCACAGCACTTACCTGGCAAATCCTGTTCTCTACTGTCCTGTCCACAACCAGTTGTTAAGTTTTAACTTTGCCTCAGCTAGCTGTACCCTATGTATGTATGTTTCTGTGATTGACTGTTAACCAATGTATAACCAAAACATACCTAATTCCACTGTATACCTGTTCTATATTGCTTGAGAACCTGCGTGTTATCCTCCCACTGTAACCCTCCCCCCAGGTCGCACCGGGAGATGAGCATCTTTTTGCTCACTGTGCCTTTCCTGGTGAAACAATTCAATGAATAAATTTAAAAAACAAACATTCACAGTAAACTGGCATTTATTTTTCATTTTCCTAGTCAGATAAACTTGCTGGCTAGCCAATGCTGACATCTGCATGATGTCAGAATCTGACATACTGTTTTGCAACTGCGCAGATGTTCTTGATGTGCTCTACAGCTCTGCAGAAGCACATATGTCCTGTGAACATCTACAAACTGAACTGGAACATAAACAGACTGTGGATGGACTGATGACCAGATGGTGGAAGAACTGTTTGAATATAAAATCAGGTACAATTAATAAAAAAATGTAAACGGCTAGTTTGAATAGTTTTTTTTTATTCGCATTGCTAAAAAAAAAGTAAGGTACTCACAGGTGTTGCAAATAATTTAATCACATGATTGGGGCATGGCACTCAGCTTCACCTTATACCACATTACCTCACAAGGATGTGATTTACGTATGGTTAATGCAACCTCATGTCATTCCTTATTGCTTAAATATTTCAAGCCTGTCACAGTAGCTTCTTATTCAGAATCAGCTATGACCATATTTGATCTCTCAAGACTCTGTTCAATTATGAAGACTTATGCAGAAAGGCAGGACTTCACTGAAAAAGATATCCTTCATTTTTGACAACCCTAGGTAAGTAAATGTTAAATAAAGCCAGTCCTCTAAGATACAATCTCGTGTAATTGTCCTTATGACTTTCATTTTTTGTATAAATAATTTGGAACATCTTGCAAAACTGACAGCTTACGCTTGCATGTTGCTTTAAAAATCTACTCAGCAAAGTCTTCATTTCCGGTGATTCTTTTGATTTTTGGCAGGATGTGATACCGCCAGAGAAAAGCACTTCCTAGTTCCCTAACAGCCCTGGCAGTGCAGCTTCTCTGTGAGACCAGTGAGAAAAGATATGCAGTCTTTTTCATGTATTTGTTTTCTACAGTTTTGTAAAAAGTTTAACTCAGAAAGGTGTTTTTTAATCTAGAATAGTTCTAGAGAGTCTCTTAGCTTAAAGTGATTTTGTGAGGTTTCACAGATGTCTTTTTCACATAGTATGCCATTGCTACCCATTCTTCAAATGTTGAAGCTGCAATTTGTTTTGTAAAAAAAATTTGTCATAGTCATTTTATGTTATGTTTTAGCAGCACTTTGTCCTCCAGTTTTCTGTGTGCAGCCACACACCCAGAATGATGTCATGCAAGGAAACTGTCAATGTTTTACACACAGCACCAAGGGATTCTGGGCAAATTAAAAAGGTGATTTAAATGTTAGTTACTCAGAGGTGCAGTCCTTTATTTTGGTAATGGTGACTGTAGTATAGTACCTAGTGCCTAATATCTATAAGCAGTGTAAATGTCTACAATACCAAGACTGACCAACAGAGGTCTCTGTTTCAAACCAGTGCTTAAAGTGATTTTGTGAGGTTTCACAGATGCCGTTTTCATCCAAAGAACTCCTTGTTGTATTTTTGTCTTATTATCATGAGTCATTACTGTTCTAATTGTTGTATTTACCCACCATATTGTTGCTACTGTTTCTTCTTACTGCCATCTGCCAAATATGTAAATTGCCCTTGTATTTTGTGTAACTATTGTAGTATTGTCTCCTCAATTGTACCCATGTACTATATACTTCTGTGACTCCACTTTTCTGCCCCCCCCGACTCATCTGGAAGCGAGCAATTATTGCTCAGTATACCTTCCTAGTAAAACACTTGAATAAATAAAAATAATATGCAGACATATGTAGCAAGACATTGTGAGTACAATAAGACGTTGTTTCCCAATTTCCTTACTGTAAAGTGCAGTCTCATATTTCTGGTGTGGCTTCAACAATAAAAACTCTCATATATTTATTTTCAAAACAAGGCATTGTGCATACAGTATCTAGCTGACAAGATTTCTTTACTGGGAGATGTAGTCCCCTATTTCAGTAGTGTAGATGTCTGCAATACAAAGACTGATCAACAGAGGTCTCTGTTTCAAACCAGCTTTGTTTTCCTTGCATGATGTCATGGTTGGGGGTTGCAACAGTGAGAAAAAGAAGGGACGGGTTATGCAAATGAAGCAGAGTACTGAAATAAAATAAATTTCTTTTCAGGGAAAATAGCACTTTTTGGCAGTTTGAATCATAGGAGATTGAATCACAACCCCTACAGGTTACTACTCCCATTTGCTACAGCAAGCCTCACAAAATCACTTTAAATACAGTTCAGATTTGCAAAGTTTCCAAATGCTGTGGTGGATCAGATTGCAAATGAAATCTTGACTTGCTGCATATGTTTAATTAGTGCTTACTTTGTTTTTACTGCATTTTTTAAAGTTTTGTCATAAGAAACTGGACTATTAGACTAAGAAACATAAACAGTTGCAGTTATTTGAATGTATATGTTTTTATGTGTGGTAAGAGAAGGCTTTCTCCTCCAGGCTTTGAATTCAAATGTAGTATTTGTAATGCTGTTGTGTTTATATATTGTAGTATGTTGCAAGCCAAGGAATGTTGCTAGGCAATCTACTTCTTAACCCTGTGCCATTTAAGCTGAAATAATTTAGTTTTTTTTTGGAATATGGGGTAGAAAGGAATCAGAAACAGCTGGCTTAACAAAATATTTAATATTAGCTGAAGAAATTGTTGTGACATAGTATGTTGTGAAAGTAAACTAGACTATGTCACTAATATCTGACATAGATTTTATGTTATTATATACTGTGAATTTTATAGTTTTCTTGGAGTGACTACAGTTTGTGACCCAGGTAACACAGCGGACGGAAATAGTATGGGGGATGGGAATACCATGAATGCCATGACTCTGCCTGTCCACTACATTTTTTCCAAAGTAAATTTCTGCAGGAAGGGGGGGCTTTGTACTGCATTCGTAGGGTGCACTGTACAGTACGGGTGCCAGGAGAACTAGGTCTAAGACTGGATGTGGAGGTGATCAGAAGACTGTGCCGGTCGGCTGGTGACAGACTGCTGGACCACCAGGGAGTGTATTGTTTTTGAACAAGGATGGGAACCAGCATGGGAGGGGGACATGTTCCAGCACACTGAGCCACTGTGGTAGCAGGTAATGGAGTCCATAATGGGCATACAAATGACCTTGTAGTGCAGTGAGTTCATCTGCATCTTTGTTTGAATATTCACCCATGGTGTGCTGAACTAACCAGTGTGTGCTATGCGTTACCCCTATGGTTGATCTTTAGCTCATACCCTTGTAGCGCAGTACAAAGCATGGTGAACACTGGCTGGATGTCATGCTACCATGGCTGATATTCAAATGAATAGTGCAGTCAGTTCAGATCATGCTATTCATTTGAATATGGTGCTGGAGCCAGTTGTCCCCATTTTTTTCATGTAGCACCTCCGTGTGTGCGCGTGCAGCTGGCTGGCTTTGAATATGGGGTCCATAATGTCTTACCTATTAGATAAGTACAGTTTGATTTGGGTGTAATGGGTTATGTGGGTATATAATTACATAATGACACTAATTTAAGGTTGGAAGGAACTCTAGGTTTTGAAAGACTTAATGACAGAAGTGTTGCATTACCTACAATATTTAGTAGATCAACAGCATGGGAAAGTTAAAAAAAAATAGCTAGAGACAATAAAGTAAAAATACAGTTGGTGAAAATCTAGTGTTTTTTAACTCTTATGATACAGTAGTTTCTCTTTAACTCTTTCTTTTCTACTAGAACTCTGCTTTCTTTACTCCTATATTGTATTACCATTTGTATCTCTCTGCTGCTCTCTCTACTCAAGCTACTATACATTCCTAATTTTTACCTTCATTTTAAAAGATCTGGCCAGATGTTGACTGTCTACCTTTCAAACGAGCATCTTATCTTGTTTAATTCTAACGCCTAATCTCTCCCCTAGAACCTCTGACACATTTGTCTCCACATCCTTCTCTGTGCTTTCCTTCTAGAAACTACCAGAATACGCCAAACCCAAGCCAATACAACCCTGGACACTGTGATTCAAACAGAGCAGGTAAGTCATATTTAATTTAGGGGTCAAAATTTGGTTTTGCAGCCACTAGCCAGCAGAGCTAGTGACTGGGAAAATTTATTTTCTTGTTTGCTAACCAGGTAAAAATCCCCACAGACTTCTCCACTGGCCCTGGCGGTGTACTTACTGAAGTGTTACCTTCTCCAGCACAAGTCCACAAGGCTAGCTAAAGGAAAATCTTAATAGCTAGGTACAAAATCTGCTACATTTAGCTAGTGGGACAGTGACAATTTTGATGCCAGTGAAGGAGGTAGGGCTAGTGTCATGTGCCAAGGAAGGAAGTGAGGCTATTGTCAAGGGCTGGGAGGGCTAGTTTCTGGAGAAGTGGGATGCTAGTGTCTTGGGCTTTGGAAGATAGGTCAGCTAGGGTCGGGAGTTGTGGAAGGAGGAAGGGGGCTAGTTTCAGAGTGGAGGGAGAGAGTAGAGGAGGGTATATGTGTGCCTCAGGTGTCTGAGGAGGTGGTGTCCAGAGGGGGCCTTGCAGAGTAGGTGGGTAACAAGTGTATATATGATTCTCAAATGAGTGAGGAGGAAGGGGTGTGGATTTTGGGAGTCAGGGGGGCCCAGGAGGGAGAGAGGTAATATCCATGGGTTTAGAAAAGTGAGATGCCTAGAGAGGGAAGGGTGTTCAAAGAGACTGTGGTGAGAGAGAAGGAGGGGTGGTGTGCGGGGGTTGAGTGGGGAAGTAGAGGCAGGGGGTTGGTGTCTGGGGCAATGGAGGGAGCCAGAGTAGTGTTGGGGCTGTGTAAGGTGTGCAGTCAAGGGGCCTACTGTCATGGGGGGCTGTAAGGAAAACATGCTAGTGTCAGGTGCTGTGGAGGGAGGGGGCTACTATCGTAGAGACTGTGGAGGAAGGTGGCAGGTGTTGGGTGCTGTGGACAGTGGTGGCTGGTGTTGGGTGCCATAGACACAGGTGGCTGGTGTTGGGTGCTGTTGATGAAGGTGAGCTGGTGTAGGGTACTGAGGAGTCAGATGTGCTAGTGTCAGGTGCTGTAGAGGGAGGGGCTATAGTGTCTGGAGCCATGGAGGGAGGAGGCTAGTATTGGATACTGTGGAGGCAGGTGGCATAGTTTCGGATGCTTTGGACGGAGGGGGCTCATGTTGGGTACATAACACTGTGGGGATAATTAAATACCAAAAACACGAGTAAATAAAGTTTTCAGACCCTGCTTAAAAGCCTCCACCCCTGGGATACAATGTACCACCTCTTGGTCATGTGGTGTTGGACCCACTTCTCTTACTGTCCCCCTCACTACGGAATCCCTTGAAAGGAATACACAAGGTGAACTTAGCCTAAGCAACAGTTAAAGGACATGGGGGATATTTATTTATTTTGGCCTGGTAATGAGAGCTATTTTCAGACTCGAACCTACCTGGCGTTTGTTGGAGGTCTCCTGACCAGACCCGACTTTGCTTATGAGATTTGATAGAAGGCTGCAGGCACATACAGAGAATGATGAACCCCCTACCATGCAGAACAAGCCACAATGACTGAGGTTAGTGACATAATGGGCATGAGAGCAAAGCTTGAGTGCCCTCAGGATGTCGCTAACCTCACAAATTGTGAAGTTACCACAGCATTCTGCAATGACATGGGTTCATTATATATAATGATATGAGCAGGGAGTTTCCAGAACATACAAGTGACAGGCAAACCCCCTCATAAGTGCTGAGTTTAAAACAGCACCCAGTACTGTTTTTTTTACTGGGTGCTATTTTGAAATTGGTGCTTGTGAAGGGGTTTTCCTGTCCTAATCAGATTGTGCTCCAGGCCCTGTGTTTGGTTTGCTGGAGCGTGAATGTGACTGCACAGCTGTTCAGACAAATAATTCAAGTTCTAAATGGTGAATTATTTCTCTGCGCATTCTATAAGGTGGATTACTAGGTTTAGAAACCACTGCAGATGCTGGCTTTGAACTGATATTCAGGATGGCCCAATTGCACCCCCCCCCCCATAACCCAGAGCATGGCCACCTGCTCAATCTGTCAGCTGCACAATACAGCAGGAAAGCACTGAGTGAGAGGGAGTTCCTTGAGACACAAGTCTCATTGATAATGTTAGGAAAGATTAATTTCTGCATTTCATGAATGACATTTAGAAAATGGGTCTCATAAAACCTGCACACTGATTGGCTGAGGCCCCTTGCCACAGGTGTTGTTATTTTTTAACAATGCCCAATAAAAAAATAAGTCCCAATTTGGGGTGCTCCATTACTTACGATGTTATTGGGCACCCTGAGTTGTCACACCGAGCAGCTGCCATTGTTTTGCCTCACTCACTGACTCACCAGCACTCCACCATGACACCACTCTCTATAAAAAAGTAATTAATTCCCAGCGCGATGCTGCTTTTGTTCCTCCATGACTCCTCACAGAAAAAAGAAATACATCCTGATTTGCACGCTTACTTTTTTCCCCCAGTGTCAGCTCGGTCGACCTCCCTGAAAGTGAAAGTGCCTGACCTTCCTTCCGGTCCCGATCACGTTACATTTTTATCGCCAGCACAGTGCTACAATAAATTAACCTTGTGCACTCCTCAATGAATAAAACACACTGTTTCTCTTTACAGTTTACTTTCCTGTAATGCTGCCGGCTCCTTCGATCTTCATCCAAGTAATGTTCCTGACCGTCCTTCTAAGTCACGTACACTCGCGTGCCTGTCCAGTTCCACCCAAAAAGAAGCCATGCAGGATCATGACAGAAGTAAATGGACTTGTTTTTTCTTCTTCTTTGGGAACTTAGTACAAACAGATTAACACACAGCTCACGATACAACACTCATGCTCTTATTTTACTGCTGGAGGTGGACAGTAGACAAAATGACCCGGTTATGGGGGGGGGGGCAACAGTAAATGGAACAGCACACAAACACAGGGACTACTTTACAAAAAAAACAACTGGTCACACTTTTCGAGTTTTCAGAAGTAGTTCCTCTAATATTTGATTACTTAAAATTTACACACATGTCCATTTTCTAAGTGTAATGATATCCTTCAGGGTGGGCATTATGGGATATAACAGACCTTCCAGGGGTTATAAGGCCCTCTGCCTGAAGTGTTGGGCCTCATTACAACCCTGGGTGGTCCATTATATCCCAATAATGCCCAACCTGTTAGGTATTATTATTACTTACATACCACTCTGCCCTCCCCCCCCCCATTACAGTGGTAGCATTCTGGCGCTGACAAACTCTGTGTGTTGGAGGGTCATTGGGGGTTGAGGAGGCTCGAACATCCAAAGGACTGCTCTCCTCCCAGGGGAGGGAGGGAGTGCAGAGCCTTGCTTAGGATGGGAGGGGGGAAGCTGCAGTCGAACAGAGGCAAGGCCATGGGAGCTAGTGAACCACATTAGTCCAAGGCAGGGGAGGTCTGGAGTAGTTAAGGGGTATGGCCATAGGAACAGAACTGGGGTGGGCCACAGCAGCCCAGACCTGGGGTTGTCCTAGGGCAGGGCTATGGGAGCTAGGGAGCAAAGTAGACCAGGGAAGTTGGAGGCAGAGGAGCAGGGGTGGACTTTGGATATAACTAGGGCAGATGGTGGCTAGTGCAAGGTGGAATGTAGTGGTCTAAAGGCAGGGCCATGGGAACTGGGGGCCAACCAGGATATCCTAGGGATGGTGCAGGGTGGAGCTGGGATAGGTGGGAGCCAATGGGTGGGCTAGGGCTGAGGGAGGAAGGGTGGTGGCTCGGGCATAGCAGAGGAGTTGGGATGGTCCACAGGCGGGACCAAGGGAACTGGGGCGACCCAAGAGGACAGCATGGGCCAGGAGAGGCTGGTGCTGGAATGGGGCACAGCCATGCTAGCCTGGAGGGGACAGGTAAGCCTGGGACAAGGGGAGCTGGTGTGGTCCAGATGAAGGTATATTGGAACGCAGAGAACCAACGTGGGCCAAGGTAGCCTGGTGTTAAGGCAGGGGGAAGCTTGTGTTGTCCTGCGGCAGGGCTATGGGAGCTGGAGTTGAGGCAGGTTGGCCTGGGTTGCCTGTAGCAGGGGGACCTGATACCATTGGTGGGGATTGGAGGTGAGGTGGTGGGGGCCACTATCCACCCACGTAATGGTTGTATATATTTACAGATTCTTTTAACGGTAGTAGGGGGGAAGAGGAGGGTGGGGCAGCTACAGTATAAGGGTGCTAGCTGCACATTTGAGCAGGCTAACTTAATAGACCATAAGGCCTGTTTCTGCTGGCAGATTTCGTATATAGTACCACCTAGTCTTCTTCCATACTTTCTAGTTTCTGAGAAATTAAAGCACACATTGGTCATGTTTTTTTGTCGTAAAGTCTACTTTGAGCAAAGAAAATTTCAAATATCTCTCTCTCTCTCTATCTCCTGGATTTCAGCAGGACAGATTTCATTAAGATGAAGGACTAATTCAGGAAGGCTATGCAGGGATACGATGACATAAGGTGAGTAGTGGAACAGTGGGATAAGATAAGGGAAGCCCTGCACCATTGTGCCAGGCCCTGCAGCAAGAGCAAAAGACAGAGAAAACCACTGTGGTTCTCGAGGGGAGTAGCAGAGCTAGTAAGAGGAAAAAAGATGACATTTCTGAGGTACAAGGCAACACAAAGCAAGGAGGACAGGCAAGAATACTTGGAAAAATGAAAGGAAGCGAACAAGGCAGTAAGGACAGCGAAGGCCAAAACCGAAGAAAAGCTAGCTAAATCAGTGAAGGAAGGAGGGAAAGCATTCTTTGGTTATATTAGCGAGAGAAGGAAGACAGGGGAGGGATTGTGAGACTTGGGGCAGAGGGAGGCAGGGTAGTGGAGAAAGACATTTTATTTTATTTTTATTTAGTTTTTGTTGACCGGGTAAGTACGCTAGACAAATCCTGCCTATTTTCAGGCACGACCCGGGGGAGGGGGATACAGATGAACGCCAACTGACCTTGAACCAGGTTAAGCTGTTGGTGGTATTTTTAGTGAATGAGGGAAATTTGGTCAGGACACTGGGGAAATTCCCCTACTCGTCAGAGGGGGAACCTCTGTCCAAAATGGCGGATGCACCCTTGCCTTCTGAGGATGGAGCTATGGAGGTGGGAGATTTGGTCTCTGCTCCTACCTTTGATCGAATGGAGACCACGATGCCAACAACTTATGTTTTGCCTGTTGATGTTCCTACTACAACTTTAAGTTCTGCTGCTCATACTAAGGCTGCTATACCTAGCCCTCTGATTGCTTCTTATGGAACTGACTTGCTGACTTGTGCGCCTACAATCGACTTGCCGGAGGATTTTACTTCATCTGATTCTGAAAATCACTGTTTGACAGCACAAGAGATCCGGGAGTGTTTTGCAACGGCGGAGCGCCGTTTTGCTAGTACAAAACTGAAAATGCATAGAGATATGCAACGCCTGAGAACTGACAGCAAAGATGCATCTTCCACTCGGGTGGAAGCTCTTGAAGATTTACCTGACTTGTCTCCTTTCCTGCCTGTTGCTGTAACAGGCCCTGACCCGACCTGTGCGTCGGTAGCTGAAGCCCTACTGCCTACTCCCCTGCCGCCTGCAGTACAAACGGATTTGGTTTCCTTCTCAGAACCTGCTTCCATTACATTGCAGAGTTCCCCACATGGACAAGACTTCTCTACAGTAAGTGCTCCCCTGCCGCCTGCAGTTCAAATGGATTCAGTTTCCTTTTCACTACCTGCTTCCATTACATCTCAGAGCTCTCTACATGTACAAGAATCATCTACTGTCAATATTAATAAAGTGCCTACCTGGACTGTTGAATCGGTGCTGAGAGGTGCTGGCTGGGTTCAGGGTACTGTCCCAGGAAGTTGGAGTCGGCCGTCTCCAAACGGTCCCCGCCCCTGAAGATTTTCGAGCTACAGAGCACTTTAGGTGCTTCAAAAGTCACTACTGACCCCTTGCGCTCCCTCATGAACTGGAGCTTACATGAACCCTGTGTTGGATTATCTGAAGGGGGTCTCCACCCAGGCTCCTTTTCTACTATTTCTATAGAGGCTCTGGCTCCCCTACCACCGCAGCACCCCCCCCCCAAAATATCGGGACCAAGCCATTCATATTCTTCATTTTTTAAATTTCCAATCCAGGCTGCTAAGAGACACACGCTGTTAGCTTGGCATACCTGGGGGGGGAGGGTTACCTGAGCCACCTGATCGGGTCTATGTGGCACGTACGCTTCTAAAGGATTCTTTAAAATTCTTTTCCCATGAAATATATGCGTTAATTCATATCTCTGGTGAAACCACATTTGACATTAGTTTACAAACATCTAGGGGATTGGAGCGTTTTTGGTCAAAGTATAATTCTCTGCGGACTACTGCATTATGGACCCCATTTCAGGCTATTCCTCTTTCTAAACCTACTTTAAGATGATTACTATTCTGTTTCGTAATGAGGGAGTTGAGGTGGAGGATGTTGTGTATTGGCTGAAACAGCATTGTGACGTCCAGGGACAGCCTGAAGCCATTTTGGATACCAAGAACATTTGGACTGGGGGCTGGAAGTTTAAAGTCTTGTTACGATCTAATGATTCTGGGGTTGTACATCTGCCTAACTCTTTTTTCATAGGCCGAGATAGGGGGGTCTTGTTCTACCCGGTCAGCCAGCTTGCTATCGGTGTGGTGACCCTGCACATCTTAGTAATGTATGTGATAAAATGAAATGCAACGTCTGTGGGGAATTAGGCCACGTAGGGCACACTGTTTGAATGAATGTAGATGTAACCTATGTGACGAGGAACAGGGCACACCTTTCAGAATTGTAAATGGACAGCGCACCAGGGAATTTCTCGATGGTGGAGTGGACCAGTGCTTTATTATTACACAGGCGCAGAAGGCCCGTCTTCAGACTACCTTGGCTGTACCTCCCCTAAGGCAGCCCAGCCCTTACTGCAGGCTTCAGTGCCTGTTGTATCCTCTGAGGTCATACCTCAGATAGTTTCACTCTAGATGACCCCTTGTTGAGATTTCTCCTGTCCCTGATCCTGCCCAGTCTAATTTTTCCTGTTCAGGACCCGGTCCCAGGTCCAAGTACTATGCCTCTCTCCCCGAGTGCTTACAAGTGTCATCGTAGAAGGTCACTGAGAAATAGCCTCGGGTTGCACCATCTCCTGTGAGTGGTCCGGAACCCCCCCCAGTGCCCTTATCTAATTGTTTTGAACTTCTCCAACCCCTTTCTGATGACGCTGGAGGTGAGTCGGACTCTTCCTCCATAGTTTCTTCTCTCTCTGACAGTACCACTGACTCTGAGTTGCAACTTGGTACTGGCCTTTCTGAGAAGCGAAAGACCAGAGTAAAACTTAAAGGGAAGAAGGTGGTTGGGAAAAGGAAATTGTAAAATGTATTTTTTGTCTGTTTTCCTTTTTTTTGGTGCTATGTTTCACTTTGTTTGCCATACTATTAATGTAAATAGTATGAAGTGTATGGCTAAAAGGAGATTGATTTTTTCCTTTCTACGGCTTTTGCCTTTGGGTTTAATTTTATTACAGGATACAAGACTTCATACTACACATGAGATCCACAAGCACAACAGGACTGGTTACTGGGTCCTTCTTTTGGTCGATTGGTCAGGACTCTTGTTCGGGACTGGGAATTTAATTAATATCCCAGACTTCCGTTTGCTAAAATTGTTTGATGTAGCCCTGGTAGGCTACTTATTATAGATTTTGTCATTGGGCCCTATCCTACCGGGTGATAAACATTTATGCCCTCAAATCAAAACAAAACGCATAGCTTTATTTACTTTGCTTAGTTCATATTTGCACACTTCCTTTCAGGTATTGTTTGCTGGTGACTTTAATTGTGGCTTGAGTCTTAAAGATGAGAGCCCTTTGCTGCTACAAAGAAACTGTTTTGTGATTCCACGAATTGGGTAAATTGGTTCGAGTCGCCCACTTAACAGACTCCTATCTCTCTCCTTTACTACACACACACCCCTACCTTCCAAAAAGGGTAAACTAGCCACGCGTATTGATTATGTGTTTCCTCTCCTACAGTACCAATAATTTCTGCCAAAGTTCAAGCGGTTGAGTTTTCTGATCATAAGCTGCTTTCTGTTGGTTTTGGTTCTGTTGTCTCTTCCGTAAAGGTCCAGGTATTTGGAAATTCAACACATCTTTGTTGCAGATTCCGATGTCTATGCAGTCCGTCTGTCCTTCATACAAGCCGTAAATCTGTTTTTATTTGTTATGAAGATCCTGTTCAGTGGTGGTTAGACACGAAACATGATCTGGTCACTTTTTTAAAAACTTACAGTCATTTAAAATGTAGGAGGGAATACCTAGACTATTTGCAGAAGAGGGTACATTTTCAGTCATTATTAACCATAGCGTACATGACGGGCAAGACCTTACTCAAAAAAAAAGTCCTACAGAATGATATGTTGACTTTCCAATTACAGCAATCACAACAACTTTATTACCAACATAAATTCTGTACTGTTGGAACACGTGATGTTATTTGTCCTTTGAATCTAATTCCGTCAGACCTTAAAAAAAATAAGCGTGTCTTCTAAATTCAGAAGGACCTTATGTTCCTCACAAACTGAGATTTGTCATATTGTAACAAAGTATACTACAGCCCTTTTTCTCCCCTCCCTGCTGTGGCTGGTAACAGTGCCGACTTTTATATTGGCCTTGATATCCCAGCTCCTCACAGCTATGTCAGGACCAGGCTTGTTCTCCTATCACGGAGCAGGATTTGACATTGGCTATTTCTTCATTACCTGTACAGAGAACTCCTGGTCCGGATGGTCTCCCTGCTGGCTTATATAAGGTGCTGGGTGACCATTTGGCCTCAGAACTTACATCTGTGTTTAATTCTCTGTTAACATGTGAATCTGTCCCTTTGGAATTTACTAAGGGTACTTTGATTTACATTTATAAACAGAAAGGTGTTATCCATTCTCTAGAGAATTGGCGACCTTTATGTATGTTGAACACCGACTTTAAGCTCTTAATGAAAATTATTGTGAAGCATTTGGTGAGGATAAGCGGAGGTGGTTTTGCATCCGCCCAATCCTGTTCTGTGCCTCAAGGAGAATTTCTGATCATTTAATCCTCTTACGAGAATTATTTCTCATGGCTATGCAGGTCTGGCTTCAGGACTTGTTGTCTCCGTGAGATCAGAAGGCTGCTTTTGATTCAAGTTAGCATGATTTTTCATGGAAGCACTTTCTGCATGTACCTGATGTTATGGTACGCTGGATTCGTGTTTTCTATAGAACCTACATTGCTGTGCCTTTAGTGAATGGTTGGATAGGACCCATGATCCCCATAAAAAGGGGGGTTCATCAGGGCTGTCCTTTAAGCCCGTTGTTATATATATTTTTTCTTGATGTTTTGCTCCATCGGTTGAATACTAATTCTCAGATTCGGTCTATTTCTAGTTGTGCCTTATGCTTGCCTTATAAGGCGATCGCATATGCAGATGATGTTTGTTTTCTTGTAGCTGATGCAGCCTCAGTGGTTCATTCTCTCCATGAGTGCTCTATTTTGAAACTTCTCTGGTGCTGTTTTAAATTACACTAAAGTCTGGTTATTGACGCCAGTTCTTATACCAGCAATAAAGCAGTAGTCACTAACATCAGCTGAAAAATTCCAGCATGGGAAAAGGAATATGGTTTGCTTACGAGAAGGACATCCAAGAGGGTGCTGTTCATTGGGTTTTTCTTGTTAATGTGAGTTGGCTCAGTAATAAGTTGTGTGAACCCATGGAAGTCACAGAATTGCTTCAAGGGTAAGGAGACCTTAGTCAACCAGTCATAATTAAGGTCTCCTAGAATAATTGTTTCAATGGGGACAGAGCCCATAATAGATGACAGATGGGACAGGAGCTGAGGCCCCGTGTCTGGTGGTCTGTAACAGCCCATGACACTGAAAGCCATTGATGGGGAAAGTTCAACTTTAAGGGAGAAACATTCAATCCACCTACATAGAGGGAGAGTCTAGGATGGACACTGAAAATTTGTTTTTGATGAGATGACTACTCCACTTCCCTGGTCTGCCTATCAGCTCTAAATAGGAGGTGTTAGGGATGTTAACTCTCTCTATCTGGGGTGTACACTCAAAGCCAGGATTCAGAGAGACACAAGTACGGCCTGGTATGGTATGAGTAATCCATGCCTGGACTGATGTAAATTTCTTTAAAAGACTGCAAACATTTGCATGCATACAGCTGACTCCTTTCAGTCTTGTAAGGTTGAATGGAGATGAGAGAGCTTTTGTGGGACCAGGGTTGAGTTCAACATTACCTAAACACAAAAGTAGTAGAAACACAATTTTCCTTAGGGCAGCGAGTAGTTTGAAAGCACAAATCTTTCTGCATCTAGTATAAGTTTGAGTGCGGGGGTTCGGAATCCAAAGTTCCCTCTGTGCTGGACTTAGGGACGCTCAGCCGCTATGGTCCACATCCAGTAAAGCACCAAGACGGTAGGTTTTTGGTGGGTGGGGTGAGGGCCATATATTAGTAACAAGGTAGTGGTCCCACCTCAAGGAGATTCCTGGCAGTGAGAAGGGTGCGGAGTCAGTGGTGGCAGCATGTTATACGTAGTATTAATATAAAGCGCTGCTAGCAGTGGTAGGCATGACTCTATGTTGGGGTCGAATTCTCCTCGAATGATCTGTCAAGTGTGGGGGTACCATATATAGCAGGTAAGTAATTGAAACCACACGAGGACTGCCATGATTGCCTAATGTGTTAACAGGTGCGTAGCTGCACGCAAGACTCACTAGCTAGGTTCTATAAGTCTCAAGGATCACTGCTGCATGTTAGACTAGCTAAAAGAGACAGGGATCGATGGTACGCAAAGATACATGAAAACAGCCTGACGGCACGGATGTCTTAAGGATTTATCTTCAACAGGCAGGGGTATCCTACTGATTACGCTTCATGAAGAATGTCGGGGAATTGCTCAGAGGAGACAAGTGAGCTCAAGAGAGGATCACCCCTTTAAGAAGTTACAGAAAGGAGAGCCCCTTTAAGCAGTTGCTGTAATTGACTAGTGTGAGGCCTCAGGGGGCGTGGATCACTGGGGAAGTGTACTTAATGGGGTGGGGGGGTGGCGAAAAAAATTGTCCAGAGAGCAGTAGAGCAAGGCAGTGGCGAGCTGTGTTTTGAAAAAGGCGCCTTGTGTGTTTCCTTTCTCAGAGCGGATTTGCAGCATCCAGTCGGGAAGCAGCCACAGTCCCCAGGAGCCAGTCGAATTACAGGGATTGAAGCCTGACAGCTCCTAAGCTAAAGCTGACCAAACGACTGCCTTTCCTTGGTCAGGGGAAGCTGGCTGGATGCATAGGTCCTGCCGCCAGCAGGTAGCAGCGCCAGGGCCACTCAGCTAAAGTGGAGAGCCTTGTTTGGGATTGTGTCTAAAATAGAGCAAAAAAAAAAGTGGGCCATTAGCTAAAAAGCCAAAGACAAAGGTCAAGTAAATTGGTGGGAGGGCCCTGGGCAATTTAGTGCTCAGGGCAGGAGTAGGTGCAAATAGTGGGAGAGAAAGGTTCCTGCAGAGAGGTCTGCTCAAAGGTGCCAAGAGAGAATTTAGCAAAACAAAAGGCTGATTCAGGAGGTTGGTGGGGGGAGGCCCCTTCAATGGGACCAGGGTGAGCTGGGAAAGAGGCGTGTGGTGGAGAGGACTCAGGATAGTCTGGAATGGATAGAGAAGATGGCCCAAAATGCCAGGCAATATTTACAGAATGTGCTGGTTCAGGGGGGTGTCTGGAGAGGGAATGAGGGGTCCAGTAGATGGCAGAGAAACATTGTGAGGAATAAGGATGAATGAGGGAACTATGATGGGAAGGGTGTGGCAGAGCAAACAGCAGGCGGTGGTCAGTTCCAGCTATTCTACAATACTGGAAGACTTAGCAGAAAAATTCAGTAGCAAGTAGTAAGCTATATAAACGCCAGGCAGCTCAGTTAAAGTTGCCATAACTCCTGCTAGGCAATGCCTACATATACAGTGCAATAGTTTAAAGGTAAAATGTTTAAGCAATAGAAATATTCAGTAAGTGCATGACATAAGCTATATGAAGTGAGCCTAGCTAATACAGCAGGCTAAACAGTGAAAGTTCCAGGGAGAGAAAAAAAAATATATATATATATATATTTCCACATGAGCAGTAAATTCAGCAGAAAAAATTGTCTAGAGAGCAGTACAGCAAGGCAGTGAGGCTGAGCGCTGTGTTTTGAAAAAGGCACCTTGTGTGCTTCCTTTCTCTAGTGGGGATCTGCAGCATCCAATTGGGAAGCAGCCATGTCCCCAGGAGCCAGTCCAATTATGGGATTGAAGCCTGACAGCTCCGAGCTAGGAGCTGACCAAACGTACTTGCTTTCCTTGGTCAGGGGGTGGCTGGCTGGATGCATAGGTCCTGCCACCAGCAGGTAGCAGCGCCAGGGTCATTCAGCCGAAGTGGAGAGCCTTGTTTGGGCTTGTGTCTGCTTTCCATGGTCAGGGGGTGGCGGGCTGGATGCAGCGGTCCTGCCGCCAGCAGATAGCAGTGCCAGGCTACTCACCTGAAGTGGAGAGCCTTGTTTGGGCTTGTGTCTGCTTTCCTTGGTCAGGGGGTGGTGGGCTGGATGCAGAGGTCCTGCTATCAGCAGGTAGCGGTGCCAAGGCCACTCAGCTGAAGTGTCGCACCTTATTAGGACTGGTCTGCTGGTGACTAGGGGTGCAAAGAAGAGTAGGGCCAGGTGCACAGCTCTCATTTCTAGGATGTTGATGGGCAGACAGGATTCTTCCTGAGTCCACAGTCCTTGTGTTACATGGTTGTTGTATGTTGGCCCCCAACCGGACAGGCTGGCATCTGTGGTGAATACTTGTGATGCTACTTGTGTCAGCATTATTCCTTGCAGTAAATGAAGTCTGAGGGTCCACCATCATAATCCAGCTAACAGCTGGGGTGGGGGTGTGACCCTGAATTTGAAGTTCTGGGTTGTCTGGTCCCATGAGTCTATTAGAAACCTTTGAAGTCTTCTCATGTGTACCATGGACCATAGCACCATGTCGATCAGGGCTGCCACAACTTCTAGTACCTGGAGGTAGTCCCATACAGGTCTGTTCGGCCTGCTGATTAGGCCCAACACTAGTGATCGGATGTTGTGGACTTTTTCTGATGTTGGGATTACCTTGCTGTCCCTTGTCTGTATTACTGCGCTCAAGTGGATGATGGACTGCATGGGAGTTAACTGGCTCTTGTCCTTGTTTATTATCCACCCATGTTGCTGTAGGCAGTTGGTTGCTAACAGTGTGCTTTTCAGTGCTTGTTCCGCTGTTCTTGCCCTTATGAGCCAGTCATCCAGGTAAGGGATTACATGGACCCCTTGTTTCCTGAGATGTGCTGCGAGGACTACAAGGGTCTTGGTGAAAACCTGCGGGGGCAGATGCCAGACCGAATGGCAGGCACGTGTATTGGAAGTGTAGTCCTTGGAAATTGAACCGAAGGTAATGGTGGTGTGAGGTTTGGATGGGAATGTGGAGGTAGGCGTCCTTGAGATCTATTGATATCAAGTAGTCTTCTGGCTGAATGGATGCCAGAGTGGAGCGGAGGGTTTCCATTTTGAATTTCGTGTAAGTCACTGTCTGGCTCAGATATTTGAGGTCTAGTACGGGTCGCATTCTCCCGTCTTCTTTGGGATGACAAAGAACAAGGAGTAGACCCCTGTGTCGTGCTCCTCTGTGGGGACTTGCATGATAGCCCCAATGCTGAGTAATTCCTGTATTGCATTCTTTAACGCTTGCACCTTGAGTGGGTCTCTGTGTGTGGGTGATAGAAAAGGTCTGTGTCTTATTGGCTTACTGTTGAATTCAATTGCATAGCCCTTGGTAACCACTTCCAGCACCCATTTGTCTGATGTTGTGTGCGCCCACTGGTGTGCAAACCATCTCAGCCTCCCTGCCAGTGGTAAGTTTGTGTGGGCCCGCTCACCTTCATTTTTTGTTACCTTGAGATTTGAAAATTTGGTTTGCACCCTCCATTGGGGTACTGGGTTCCTGTATTGCCCCTAGGTTTGTTGTTGTATGACTTGTGCTGGAAGCATGGTCTTTGGGACCATTGCTTTGTGTTCTGAGGCTGATATGATTGAGACTTGCATTTGAAGAACTTACTTTTGGGATGAAAAGTTCTGTCTGTGGGAAGATAGACATCCTTTTCTCCCTGTGTCTGTGTTCCCCCTCTTTGTTTGAGGTACGGGGTTAGTCCTTCTCCGAATAGGGTACCCTCTTTGAAGAGTAATTTAAAGAGGGTGGCTTTGGACTCATTGTCTTCCTGCCACAGTTTTAGCCACAGTGCTCTTCTGGCTCTGTTGGCCAAGACTGTGGTCCATGCCCCAAACCTGAAGATGTTGGAAGAAGCGTCCATGATGTATTTCACAGCTTGAGTGGCACATTCTGCTGCATCTGCTTGGGGGGAGTCCTCGGGAATATTTTCAGTGACAATGTCTAGCCATCTATGTGGGGCACTGCAGGTGAGCCACACGGCGATATCCACCGAGTGTGCCATGCCAGCCACCTCATGAATTTTTCGGAGGCGCTCCTCTATCCTTTTGTCCATTGGATCCTTGAGGGCTGCCATACTTTCAATTGGTATTGTAGTGCATTTGGATAGTTGCGAGACTGGCTGGTCTACCTTAGGGGGTTTGCCCCAGTGATCGGTCTTTTCCCTTCTGATGGGATACCACCTGTTGACCATGCTCTTTTCCGACATTCTGGTCAGATCAGGTGCCTCGTATTCTTTAGCAAGAAGTGAGTCGAGGGCCTGGCAGGATGGAAAATGAATTTTCTCCTCTGGCTCGCCTACGGAGAGAAGGGGGTCTTCAAACGCGGATGGTTGCGCGGTCTGCTGTGATATTTTTAATGCTGCCCATACCATTGTGATTAATTCATCGATGTTTTCTCCGTGGTACATTCGGGTTGATTTGTCTGAAGTGCCCTCTTCAGGTTCGGTGGAGGTATCGGACGAGATGCTGTCCGTATCCAGCCTGGGACGTTTCTTTGTGTGTCCTCGGTCGGGGGTTTTCTGTGGTGCTGTGGCAATGGGGGTGCCTGCTTTCATTCATTCCAGAAGCTGGAGCAGCAATTGAGCCTGGCTAGCATCCGAAGCAATAGGAGCGGGGGGGGGGTGATTCCATAATGGAGTCCTCATCTTCCATCTGTGCTGCGCCCCTAGTCGTACTGAGAAGACAAACTGAACATTGTTGGTCGTCCTCCTCCAAGGGTGCAAAGGGTACTCCGCATTCCTTGCATTTCCTCATGATGTGGTGTTATCTGGGGGAGTTAAGAAGAAACTGCATTAGGAATGGACCTCCTAATGCGGCAGGCCATATATTAAACATGTTTTCTCTGTGAGAGGCAAGCTGCTATTTTAATTGAAAATTATATCCAGAAGCTAGCCTTGAACCCACAAGTGTTGCATGCCTCTGCCCTGTGCTACAGTAGAAATATCAGCTGCTGCTCTCGTTTTGAGAAAGAAATCACAATGGGTCTGATAAGGTAATACAGGATAGCAGACCCAGGCAAGATGGCGGCCGTGACATCTCGTGGGATCCCCCAATTTTTGGGATAGCTGTATGCTGTAAAATGGCCACTGAACATCCGTGGGATTTGAGGCAGGATTTGCAAAGGCTCATGGGGCATGTCTCAACAGTGTGAGAGACGCACGGTAGAGAGTTGCCTCTGGGGGAAGGGATTTGTTTTATGGTCCCCCCGAGAACAAAGGATTCCAGGATGGCTGGAGAGACCTGGGACAATGCCCAAACTGCAGAGGAATGGCAAAATGGCTGTGGGGAACCAGGGACAACGCCCGAATGCAGGGAGAGTGGGGGACACTGAAGTAAAGCAGGAGGCTTGCGGAGAAAAGAACGATCAGCCCTGCAGCTCCTCAGAATGAGACGCTGAGGTGTGGTATGTGGCAAACCGAGAGTCTCTTGTCCGATTATCGGTCAGATTGCACCAGTTAGCTGCAGAGAAGTGAAGGGGCACAAAAAGTTGAGCCCTGTGATTGTAGGGCAATATGAGTGGGAGGCTGCTGCTGGAGGAGCCTCGTTTCGTCTGTGTGGATCTGTGGTGGGCAGGACAAGCTGCAGGAGGGGATTCCTGCCCAGGGGAGGACTGCTGAGGTTTGTGCAGTTGCCAGAGAAGTTGAGCCCTGAGATTGTAGAGCAATACGAGTGGGAGGCTGCTGCTGGAGGGGCCTCATTTAGTTTTTGTGTGGGTCTTGCAGTGGGCAGGAAAAGCTGCATCAGGGAATTCCTGCCCAGGGTGCACTGCTGAGGTTCTGCGCAGTCACCAGAGCCAGGGAAAGAGTGGGCTTGCAACATGTACACTGGGGTCGCTACATGAGGGACCCCAGTCATGTCTGAAAACTGCATGACCAATGCATAAGAAGAACTGAAGTCTGAATTGATCTGGCCCTCTAATGGAGGGGGCCAGATCTCTAGGTAATGCCATAGTACACAACTACTGCTTCTATACCACTCTCATTATACAATTCCCGACTAAATGATAGACGTTCTTCTAGCATTGCGTGCAGTTAGTGCTAAACTTGCTATCTTCCAGGTTGTTTGTTAAACATAGAAAGAAATAAGGTAGAATAGATTTTTTTTTCTCTCACAGTACCTGTACAGTTGTCTGTTGATTAATGCTGTTGGGAACAGATGGACGTGACCAACCTATCTGGAGGCACGAATTGAACTGGAGATATTCTGCTGAGGGCAGAGGGATGTCCTCGCCCAACTTTAATTTGATTGGATCGTGCATCAACCTATAGGATGGACGAGGAATACCCACTGGTGTTGACTGCGGAGTACTATAAAGGGTACAAAATATAATTTAAGTTTGAAGACTCACTGAAAATGGAGTTAAGCTGTACTTGTTCTAGTTTAAGCTGCAGTTTGAGCAGTCTTTTCTGCTGTTCCATGGACAGGTCTGGTAATTAAAGCTCCCAGTAGATCGTGGTCAGAGGCTGAAACATTACAGTATAAGGTGGCTAGACAATATTGCACAAAGGGAATTGCAGCTTAAATCAATTGAAGCTCCCAAATAAAGTTGTGGTAACACACTATTTTACACATTTCAGGATATGTTAAGACAGAGAAGAGTGGCTCCATCCATTTAGCAGCTAAAAAGGTCAAAATACTTTGGCATAGGGACACTCCAGAAACAAGTGTTGCTGTGTCTCGAGAATTTGTGTATAAGAAGCCCTGGGGCAACACCTGTCCGAGATCTGTCTGTGCTTGTCGTTCCCTTTCACACTAAGTCTGCCATCGTTACTGAGCCAGACATAATCTCAGGCAAAGGGAGGGATCCTGGGATCAGTGAGATGTTGAAGAACTCTTAGCACCTGATTTGACTGGCATAATGGGCTGCACTCTACAGGAGACTGACATTCTGTTTGTAAAATTCGTTTATAGATAGATTTCCTGTCCATTATCTGTAGTTGAGCAGTGGGAAGGCCCCAATTTATAGCATTCTGAAGGCTATCTAAACCAAACTGCGGGACAATTGCAGTTTTACTTAGTGCGCGTGATTTCCCTAATGCCCATAGAGACAGACAAGGTTGTAGCCATTTGTTCATTAAGGGTGTCCATACTTTTTCCCCAGGTTTTAAGAATGAGCCTAAATTGTAGGCCAGAAAAATACTAAAATAAAAGGCTAGTGGGTGTGTCATATTTAGCCCTCCCTCTTGTATGGACCAATATGTAAATTCCCGCTTTACTGGGTTCAGCCTGGACCCCCAAAAGATAATATATAAAGTTGTAATAAGATTCGGGGCGCGGGGGGGATAAATATAATTCAGGTACAGGAACACAGGGATCAAGAGAGTTTTTATAAGAACCACCCTTCGCTTTTGGGAGAGTTGTTGTCCTCTCCATTCATTAACCAACCGATTGGCCCGAGACATTCCTTTCTCCCAGTTCTGAGAGGCTACATTGCCAGGACCAAACTCTATTCCTAGAATTGTAATAGGATCCCATGACACTTTAATACCAGCTATCAACCCAGAGGGGAGGTAACAATGTGGATCCCAGGGTGACACCCTTGCTTTTCCCCAGGTTAACCTTTGACCCAGATATTGTTGAAAAACCTGGTAGTGCATTTATTAAGGCTACTTCAGATGAGGACGGGGCCAATTTCAGGAATAAATTATTTGCATAAGCCAAGTTTTTTTTTTTAATTACTCTTTTATCCACCTGCCCAGCCTTCTACCCCCAACCCATCAGGGGAGACAATGCAGACATCTCACTGCCTGGCACCCTAACCTAACGGACCCTGAAACCCCATGGAGCCATGGCTTAAACCCCCAGGGCAGGGACAAGGCGGGGGAAATAGCACCCCATAGCTTACGTTTCGTCGGCTCGGGTCTGCTGGGTGGGTGCAGGCACATCGTGGGCACGTCTCTTGGTTCCCCATCTCCCCGGCAGTGGCAGGCTCTTTTTCCTTTTTCTCCCTTCCCCTATGGCGTGAACCCCCAAACGTCATGGTGCAGTGCGCCGACATCCATGCCATACAAAGGCCGCCCATCCCCAATAGTCGGGGCTTGCAGTACTCCGAGCCTCCACTCGGAGTCAGGCAAGTGTGCGGGCAAAGGCTTCTTCCCTCCCCGGAGAAGGCGAGCTGTCGTGGGACGCTCAAACCTATCTCCCCCATCCTATCTCCCCTGGGCCGACCCACCAGCGACCCGAGTCTGCTCCCGAACCTGGGTTGCTGGCATGGAGTGAGGTGTGGCATCCAGTGCCTCAACCCTCAGCGCCACCGGGCTGGCGTGATAAGCCAAAATTTTTTTTGTGTGTGTGATGTTTTTACCTCCCCTCACACTCCGGCGTCCACTTCTCCTTCAGGCTGCCTAGTGCTTCCATGCCCCGGCTGTCCTCTTCTGGAGCTCCCCCCACACACATCACAGCCAACCCCCGATTTTTCCCGACGTATCCCATGACTGGGTGGTTCCCCCTCCTCCGAAGGAGAAGGCACCGGGTAGCGGGGTTCCCTGGCACACTATTTTCCCACATTCCAGGGATGCTGCTGTGGTGGAGGATGCTCCCAGAGGTTCCAGGGAACATGGAACTCGGAGGCCGTCATCCGGTGGCACCGAAGCTGTTTTTCTGGCTTTCTGGTTGGCCCTCCTCTGCTGCATGTAAGTACCCGGTCTCCACCAGGGGCCACTACTGGGCGGGCTTCACCACCCTCCCCAGGAGAGAGAGCAGTCCTTGAGGACGCTCAATCCTCTCCCTACCCCAGCCAGCCCCCGACGACCCGAGTCTGTTCCCGAACCCGGGTCGCCGGAGTGGTTTGAGGTGTGGCATCCAGTGCCTCAACCCTCTGTGCCACCGGGCCGGCTAGCCAAAATTTTAACAGTGGGACAGTTAAGTGAAGCTTCTCTCCCCTGGATTCCCCTATTAGAAATTAAGATGTGTATCAGCACATCAATTCCAAAAACAGAGAAGAGAGCTAAGGGGGCAGCCCTGCCTGACACCTCTACTTTTTATTTATTTATTTATTTATTTATTGAAGAGTCGGTGGACAGAGAAAGGCATAAACAGTTACAGCAAAGTACAAATCATTATACTTTCATATACAGGCATGGGTATGGACCCCAAAGCAGAAATAATTGACACAAGCAGCAAAACGAAGTTAACAACCTATTGCACATTCTTAGGGGCTTTTTCCAAGACTGAGCACCAACATACAGAAAGGTATTTTGGCATACACACTTTGACCACTGTCTTAAAAGAGAGGAAACCATATCTCACTTAGGGCTCTTTCAAGTGGGGACCAAATCTGGTCATATCTGTCAAGACGTCCCAGAGTTTTATATTGAATATGTTCTAATTTCATATTGTTTAATGTTTTAGCCCATTGGGCAATGGTGGGTATAGACTGCGCCATCCAGGTCTGTGCCAGGGTTTGCTTGCCCACCACCAAGGCCAGTGTTCTTAGGGGATGCAAAGCTTTGGCGTGACTCACCCCACTTACAGGTATCCCCAACAGGATATCCACCGGGCCTAATGGGATATCACATTCAATGACCTTATTAATAAGATGATTTATCTCACCCTAATATGTCATCACCCTTGGGCATGACCATATCAAATGGAAAAAAGAGCACCCCTGTGAAAAACATTTTGGACACTGGTCAGGGACCTGGGGATTAATTTTATGGGCCAATTCAGGGGTGAAATAGGCTCTGTGGATAATATTACAACGAATATTCCTAAGTTTATTATTTACCGAGGCAGCCATACTTCCCCTCACAGCCAAATTCCAATCTCCCCCGGACATAGTTTCTCCTCCCAGGTCTCTTTCCCACCTATCCCTTAATTTCTGGAGCATGTCCATCTGAGCCCCCAGCATAGCTCTGTATAGTGCACTTAGGGGTTTAACATTTCTGTGCATTCTACAGTGCTGTAGGAACTCCTCCAAAGATGTTCTAGTTAAGGAAGGGCTACCTCCATCTGACCCATAAAACCTGGTCAGCCTGGGCTTTATCCAAAGATAGATAAAGTGATGGGTAGGTTGGATGTTATAGGAACGTATTAACTCAGGAAAATCTAAACGAGAGCAGTTTTGAAATAAATGCGAGAGGAGAAAAAGCCCCTTCCGTTCCCACTTCCCCAGGGCTCTCTTAACCAGGAAGGGATCAGCTCCATCTTTCCATAGGCTATGTAGAATGGAACTCTCTGATGATAAGCCCCCTTTTTTCCCCCATAATCTGTAGAGCCTGTTTCCAAGACTTAAGAGTATTCTTAGTAAATGGATTCCACGGTAGCTCCCCCTTCCACACTCCAGAGCCCAGAGGCAGAAGGTATTGAGCAAAAGGGGACACCCCTAGTGAGTGAGACTCCATAGAAACCCAGGCCCAGGTCCTGTCACCATCCTCCAGACAATCCAAAATATGTGTCAGCTGTGCCGCAAGGACATAAAGTTTCAAGTTGGGGAGGGCCAGGCCTCTCCTGCGTATTGACAACCATAGTATATCTTTCCTAACCCTAGGTCTACGATTCGCCCATAGGAGGGATGTTATGGAGCCCTCCAGTGACTTTAAATAACATACAGGGACCGCAACAGGGAGTGAGTGGAAAAAATAGAGGCATTGTGGCAATATTTGCATCTTTACTAAATTAACTCTCCCTAGCAGAGATAAAGGGAGCGACTTCCATCTGCTACATTGTTCCTTAATTTTTAGTGCCAGGGGTTTGTAATTGAAATGACCAACGTCTGTTAGTTTTCAGGGAAGTTGTATTCCAAGATATTTTATCACTGATTTGAGGGATATATCCACTCCATCAATACGGATTGGTCCACCCATGTTCCCCAGTGGAAGCCATTCACTTTTACTCCAGTTGATCTTATGACCAGAGGACCATATTCCTTAAAAAGAGAGGTCAAGACAGGCATGGCATTCCCCGGGTCCACCAGGAACAGCAGAACATCATCTTCAAAAAGAGAAATAACATGTTTCTTCCCATTAATCGTGTAGCCTCTACTCTCCCGATGACACCTAATAGCTGCTGCCAATGCCTCAATAGTGAGGACATATAACAGGGGCGAGAGGGGGGCAGCCCTGTCAAGTGCCTCTATATAGCCTAAAAGGGTTCAAAAAGGTATTATTGGTAAGTATTTGGGCCCATGGGGACTGGCACACACTTGCCACCCACTGGCAAAAGACCGGGTGAAGGCCGAATTTTTTTAATACGGTGAACATAAAAGGCCATTCGACTCTATCAAAGGCCTTCTCCACATCAAGGGCGAGAAGACCACCAGAGCCACTCCTCCCCTTTGACCCATGCCACATAATATTCAGGACTTGTCTCAGGTTATGCCTAGCCTGCCTGCCCCTGACAAAACCCCCCTGGTCCGGATGGACGACCCCAAGCAGAACACCCTCCAGCCTCCTTGCCAGGATCTTTGCAATAAACTTATAGTCTGCGTTAAGCAGTGAGATAGGAGCCACATTTTCTTGGGTCCTTGCCTGGTTTAGGGAGAATTGTTATAGTAGCTAACTTTTGAGATGCTGTCAAACCCTCCCCTCCAGCATCTCCTGGAGCATACCTATGAATAATGGAGCCAGTTCCCCCCCCAGAATGTTTTATAAAATTCCAAAGGCAGTCCATCCGGACCCAGGGCCCCTACCAATTCTTGAGGCCCAAATTGCCTCCTTAACCTCCTGTGCTGTGAAATCCCAGCCAAGCTTCTCATTATCAACTGCCGATGGAGTGGGTAAAGTGATATTATCCAGGAAGCTCACCAGACCTATACACTGGGGTACTTCAGAGGTATATAGTTTTTCATAAAATAATTTAAATATATGATTTATCTCTTGGGCTGAGGAAGTGCTTTCCCCATCTTCATTTTCTATTGCAATAATGGATCTTTCCGCCCTTTGTTTCTTTATTAGCCAGGCCATCCACCTCCCTGATTTATCTCCCTCAAAATGTTGACCTGCCCTAGACAGCATAGTATCTCTGTCTGTACATTTGGAACTGATCTGAGTATATTCCCCCTTCAAGCTCTTCAGCAGCGCCATTTTCCAGGGGACTGAGATCCCATAGTCTGCTTCTCTAATGCCATGATATGTGACTCCAACTGTCGCTCCCTCTTCTCCTCCTGTGTCTTTTTAAATGCAGCATAAGAAATAGCTTTCCCCTGACATATGCCTTGAGAGCCTCCCATGTAACTTTAGCTGAAGTATCTTCCACCTTATTGACTTTTTTTTTTTTTTTTATGCCTCCCTCCTTCTCCCTAGCTGCCCACTCCTTCGGGTCCCCTAGGCCCTTCCCGACTTGCCTGCCCATCCCCACGCCAGCTACTCACCTCATATTGCAGCGCCCCCAGGTTACCCGGTGTATCCCTTTCACCAGACGGGTCTCCCTCCTCCAAAGGGGAAGGCACCAGTGGGGTTCAGCCAGCGCACTCTAGACTTGGCCTGGGATGTCGCTGAGGTGCACCAGTCACGGGTTCGGTGGCAGTGGAGGGCTGGGGACCGTCATCTGGCCAGCCAGGGAGCTTTTTCCCCTTTTTCCTGCTGGGGGCAGCGTGGTGACATCATGGCATACACCGATGTCCGCTCATCCCCTGGTACCCTTAGGGCCGCATCTCCTGCTCTACTCCCAGCCTCCGCTAGGAGCCAGCAGGAGCCAGACCAGACCCCTGCCCTCCCCCCAGAAAAGGAGAGCTGTCCATGGGATGCTCAATCCTTCTCCCCTGGCTAGCCCCCAGCGACCTGGGCTGCGTTCCGAACCGGTCGCTGGCATCACAAGCGCAAATCCAACCGCTGTGCCGGTGGGCCAGCCTTATTGACTTCTAAGAATTCCATAAGTCATCTGGACATTTGCTTGACAAATTGAGGGTCATTCAATAAAGTAGGGTCAAGTCTCCACTGTCGTGCCCCTACCTCCTTAATCCCACTTTTCAGTTCTAAATAAAGGGGGGCATGATCTGACACCAGGATAGGGTCATACTGAATCACCTCTATCCATCCCATAAAAATGGGGGAGGCCAAAAAGTAATCTAATCTAGTGTAGATTTTATGGGCGTGGGAATAAAAAGAGAATTCCTTGATATCTGGGTGTTTAAGATGACACATCTCCTGCAGGGCCCTCTCCCCTGCAAGATTTCGCAAGGCCAACACACTCTTGTGATAGCACTTAAAACGAGGATTAGAGTGATCTAACAAGGGGTCCCAGTAGGTGTTAAAATCTCCCCCTATAATCATCTTATCAGGGAACACTGCTAAAGTGATAGCAAGGTGCTCAAAAAATTCCGGACAATCGAAAGCAGGACCATAGAGAGACACCAGTACTAGCAATTCCTCTTCTACAGTGGCTTTTACTGCAATATATCGCCCTTGGCAATCTATATGGGAAGAATGGATCTGAACCCAGAGCCCCAGTCGAAACCAGATACATGTACCTCTGGCCCTGGACGTGAAGCAAGAAGCCACCAAGGTACCCCCCCCCCATTTGTTACACAACTGTTTTGTTTCCTCGTGAGTTAAATGTAATTCCTGTAGCATAAATACACCTGCCTTCTTTTTTCTCACATAAGACCATACTTGTTTTGGCTTTACTGCCATCTTAAGTCCATTTACATTTCAGGATAGCAGCTTTAAACTAGCCATCCGGGAACACAGGTTGATATCTTTACCACAAGACACCCCCCACACACACACCTTATAACACTTATATATGCCAGTCCTACCTCACACAACTCTTGAACATTTTTATTTTTAAACCAACTAAGAAACAACCCCTCATACCCCTCCCTCTTCTTAGTACCCCCTAAATCACCAGAAACAACCAGTTTCTCCATCTCCCTCTGAGGTAGTAAAGCCTCCAAACTGTAGCAACCAGCGCAACAGGCACAACAGTAAAACAAGTAACGTTCTCCTAAAAATCTGAGTTTGGCAAAAACAGTTGCTTACCTCACCTCCCGTAGCCCTCCCTCACCTTAAGATCTACTTGGCTATGACCCCCTTTAGTATTGTGGAGTAGCCCTTCTGGCCAACACCGCTGTTTCCACTTATTAAAGTCCATGCGGTGTCCGAGGCTCCACTCAGGGCCCGGTCGCTGCTGTAATATAAGGAATCATGACTTAGAAATTAAGTAGTAGCAAAAGAAAAATTTTCAGGTTATTTCCTATAGGGAGGCACCTCAGGGACAGGGCTACCCAGGGAAACTCCAGATTGAGTACCCCAAAGGGTGCGATCTAACCCTGACTGATAATTTTTCAAACAGCACCCTAATTGCTCAGACGTCCTCTCATACCCCTGGTGCCCCCCCTCCCATATCTATTCACAACATCTCAAGTCATGTTGCATAGACAAAATAAACATCCTGCGTGGCACCTGGGACACCACACTATAAAAATGTATTTGACTTCTTGTCCCCCCTCCCCAACCGTCTTTGACATTCAACATAGGAAAACCAAGTAAAATATTACTTCTTACAAAATGTAGAAAAATGACTGCAACATAGACCGTAATATGGTAAGTTTGCCACGGGCAACGTGCAGTAGTAAGTTCAGTTCAAACTGTCCCATATTCAAGGTCTCATTGATCGCTGGATTTAAACTGGTAAAGTTCCCAACCAAGCAAACTGGAGGATGGAGGACTGACCGAGGGATGCAGGGGAGGCTGCCAGATCTTGCCTTTATAGGCCTCTTACGAGTTTTGGACCCAGCCGGGCCAAGCCCAACTCCCCCTCTCCCACCCCGAATCTATCTCCCAATGTTGCCAAAGTAATAAAAACTCTGGCATCTTTCAGCGCTACCTGACAAGGTTCAAACAACTTCTTGTAAGGGAACTCATCGGACATCGTTGCCTTGCTGGTGAGCTTCCTGCTCAATGTACTGCATCGCCGCATGGGGGCTTGTGAAGGCCTTCAGAGCTGTGTCTTTTCTTCGGATAATCAGGCGGGCTGGACATACCAAGGCAAAGGGCCAATCGAGCTGATGTAGTCGCCTCTTCACCAGCATGAAGGCATTTTGCTCCATTCTGCACTGTACGAGAGAAGTCCCTGGAAGATACTAACAGGCCGTGAGTCTATTCTGATGGGGCCTGCTTTCCTTGTGACTTCCAGCACCATCACTCTGTCCTGGTAGCATAGAAATTTTAGTATGATGTGCCTAGGCCTTTCATTTGGAGCAGAGCGGCAACCAGGGGTTCTGTGTGCCCTTTGTATCTCTAACGTACACTCGGTTGGTAAGTCCAAATATGTTTTCAGCAAGGATTTACAATAAGCTGCACAGTCGCGACCTTCCATTCCCTCAGCCAGGCCCACTATTCGTATGTTTGTGCGCCACTCCCTATTTTCATGATCGTCAAGCACTGCCTTCAATTTCTCTATTTCAGCCAGTGCAGATTGTAACTGGGGGTTTAATTGGGAATAGCAATCTTCCTGCGCACTCACCCGCTCTTCCACCTCTGCTAAACGGGTTGAGTGCTGCTCCACCGTTTCCCCCAATGTGTTCACCGCTGTTCGGAGGTGCACCAGATGAGTGGAGATGTTTTCAAACCCTGCGTTCATTTTGCATGTTAGATCATACTTTAAGTCATTAAATAGCTTCTCCAGGGCCAAAAGTGACGAATTTATACTGCCCTCATCCCCTGTAAAAGCTTGCCGTGATGTGTCCACATTCGCCATGATCTCCGCTTGTGGTGGCAAGGCCTCTGAGCCCGATGCTTTGGGTCCGCTATTGGAGCTTTTAAAGTTTAGATACCCCTGCTTTTTTCAACATTTTTGCTGGCATAACAGGTTTAACTTGAGTACTTTTCAGTTTTCTTGCCAAAGCGGGTCCCGGAGAGCCGGGGGAAGCACTTTATTCGATGGTGTAGGCACGGAGCTCCAGAACTATGCTGCCATTCTGGATGCCGGCTTGGCCATGCCCCCCTGACACCTCTACTTATCTGGATTTTCTTACCATACCACCCATTAACGTTGGGTATAATAATGGCACCTTTGTACACATCATGAATCCAATTAACAAATACCTTGGGTATTCCAAAGGCTAATAAGGTTGAAAACAGAAACTTGTGTGAAAGCCTATTGAATGCCTTCTCTTGGTCAAGTCCTATGATATATCCCTGCACTCCCTCCTGTTCTCCCGGAAAAAAAAAGCTCTCATAGTATAATCAAGTTATCCTGCTGTTTTCTCCCAGGAATGGCACAGGTTTGAGGGGGGGTCTGATGAGATATTCTGAAACGGTTAGCATCCTGAACAATAGGATTTTGCTCAGGATTTTGAGGTCTGTATTTAGCAGGCTAAGTGGCTACCAGCTACCTATATCAGATCTTGGCCCTTTCTTGTGTAGGAGCACTAAGACTGCCTCCTACATGAAGGTAGCGTAATTTGCCATTTCTAGCATATAATTAAAAAGAATGGATAAGGCCAGGGCTATCTCTGCACAAAATAGTTTGTACAGTCCTGACTCTATCCCTCTGACCCGAGGGCTGTACCAGAGGTCAACTGAGTAATGGCTTATACTACTTCTTCAGTAGAAATTTCCCTAATCAAGTCCCTTGCACTTTCTTCTGTAACTTGGGGTAAACCTAAAGAATTTAAATATTCCTTGGCATCTAAGATCAGAGGATCTTCCTTAAACAGGTCTTCTATATGGTTTTCAACTACTTGGAGTATCTGATGAGGAGATGTAACCATGTACCCTGTATGTGTTTGCAGCTCTGAGATTACCCTATTAGCTATTCTATTGCTGCACTCTTCATATGGGGTCCAAGGAGCCTTTTTGTACATGAGTTCCAAATCTTAGTTCCTGGTCAAGGGATTTGGCCCGATCGTATTGAAATGCTGCCATTTGTTTTTTTTTTATGTTATTAATCTGAGGGCCAAAATCATAATGTGTCAGTTCCACTTGAGAGATTAGACGCTGTAGTTGGTGTCTTAGTTGTAGATAATGTAGTTAGCCCCTATTTGCTATGTAATTAGCTCTATTCTGAAACAGACCCTGCCATGATGTTTTTGTGTCTTCCCACCATTCAGAGATATTTTAATAAAATTCTACCACAGAAAGCCTAGCCCTCTATTCCTTTCTCCATATGGTCTGTAATTTGGGATCCTCCAATAGGGATTCATTCAACCTCCATTTTGTTTTTTTACAGCATGGGGCCGCATCCCAGGCTATTTTTATTCTGAGTGCCTTATGGTCAAAAACTTACATAATGAGGTACAAATATTTAAGATCCTGAGGACTGAGAAGATGAATATAAAATCTATTCTGGTTTTAAGAGTACCTCTAAAATAGGTTTAACCTTCGGAGGGGTGCATTTTGTGATATGCATCAACCAATCCTGCAGTGCGTAACACCAGTTTCAAAGTAGTAGAGTCACAAAATAGCTTATCAGTTTGCAGGCCTCTGTCTGATTGTTTTAGGCCGCAATTGAAATCTCCTAACCAGACTGTTAGACGAGATGTATGAAGGAAGGGTTGGACTTCTTTAAACAAGGCTACCCTTTGTGCTTTCATCTGGGGGGCATAAATAGCAATAAGCCTAAATCATTCTGAGTAGAAGCAGATATCCAAAAGAAGGGTTCTACCAGGGTGCATATCCAGCAGCCGGAATACTTTAACAAGAGAGTTATTTAATAAAATATAGACCCTATCACAGGTGTCAACCCCAATGGACCAGAAGGAAGGGCCTATAGACAAGGCTTTAGATGCCTGATGAAGTTTGTATTGTGTTTTGAGATGGGTGTCTTGTAGATGGAGGATATCATTAGCATTTTATTGTAGGGTATAGAGAGCCCCTATACACTTCCAGGCACTTTTCATATTGATAGTGGAAATGGTGAGATTATGCATTAGAAGAAAGAGAATAAAGTTACTACAAATTATAATCCAAGAAGGGGACCTAAGGTGTTCTAGAGGTCCTTCTCTGCCTTGTCCTCTTAGCTACAGAGTCCTCCCCCCCCACCTTCTTCTGTGTCTGTGGTAGAAGCAATTGAGGAGGTGTCCGTGCCATCCTTATCGGATTCCCTTTCCATGCCTTCTAAATGTAGGGCAGCGTACTTATTTCCTGCTTTCCAAGAGTGAGGTTCTGTAACTTGTTGTGACTTCCCCTCTTCAGTCCTTTTCAGTACCATTTTACCCAGTCTGTTTCTCTTCTTTTGGGTAACTAATTTGAAAGGTCTTTCTTTCCCTGTTGGGGGGGCATCTCGGAGGTATTACCATTGTCCTCGTTAGCTGGAGGGGGGGGTTGACCTCTGCACTCATGCTAGGAGCAGGCTCAACAGAGATTACAGATTCTGTTTCCATGGTCTGGGGTCCTGGGCTTCTTGAGTCTTCAGGTATGTGTGTAAGTGGGGGATCTTTGTACCCTGAAAGATTCCTGCACTGCCCTTAAACTTTGTTCTGCTACTCTCCTAGCCTGCTGTTGTTGTGCCATGTTAATGAGCCCTTCATGGGAGGGACAGTCCTCTCGGTTGTGAGAGGCCCATGGACAGTGTCCATATACATGATCTGTGTGATCACAGAGGCTGCATTTAAATAAATTTAGGCAGGCAGAGGCTACATGATCATATTCAAAGCAGTGGCTGCAGCACAAAGTGTCGCATGCAGAGCTAAGGTGAGCACGGGATCCTTATTTAAAGCAAGAACGTCGCTGTTCTATATAAAAAAATGGAACCTCGATCCTTCCCTATAAAAAAAAATTAACTGGAAAGGTGTACTGGCCCAGAGTTGATAGAATACAATAACCTGCACCCTCCAACCCCCATCCCAGATCTGTTCACTATCCAGGGTTGGAGTGGGTCTCCCGAGGACCTCACATCTCTGCCTTTTTTCCCCCCATATTATATATGTGCTCCTGTCCTCCGTGCCCCCTTCTGACCAACTCTCCCAGCCCCGACATCCCAGAATTACCAGGGCTTACCTTTCTGCCCAGCCCAGGAGCAGAGCCTGCAGAGAGTCAGGCTTCATCCTGCGACCAGAGGATTGTTTTCCTCCTCCACTTTCTCCCCAGTTGCTGGGGCACACACGCCAGACGTGCATGCATGGTGGTGCGCACATGTCCGCTGAAGTCCCGCAGCACCCACCCTTCTGTGCACTCGCAGACCCGCACTTCCCCCATGCCTCCACCTGGGGGCAGTCATTCAGTGGAAGCACAACTCCTCCCCTCCCAGGAGAGAAGAGCTGTCCTCTGGACGCTCAATCCTCTCCCTCCTCGCTGACCCCTGATGGTCCGGGCTCATTCCCAAACCTGGGTCACCAGTGTGGCGTGAGGTGCGGCGTCCAGCACCTCAACCCTCAGAGCCACTAGGCCGGCTGTCACATCTCTGCCGTAACCAGAAGAGAATGTCTTCCACATTTACTCCTTCATTTTTGAGCATCACAGTTTTGTTTTTCACTAGTGGTTTTGTCGGGGGATGGCATGAAAAGGGATCCACACAGGATTATTTTTAACGGCCTGATATTGTGCCCCAAACCGGTCTAAACTAGAAACATTCTTAAAGCTTATGTCAAAATTGTAATTCCCAAGGCTAATGAGGGCAAACATTTCTGATGAAAAGAATTTCATGGAATTTTTTAGTAACACTCGGGCTACATGCAGTCTATCCAAGGGGGACTCTAGACCACCTTTATAAAGCAGCCTGACAGCATTGTGTCTGGGGGCTGGTTCTCCTTTGTTGAAAAACAAATCTGATAATTTAAACATAGGGTCAAGTCTTGTTCCACCTTGTGCATCTTGTTGCATATCAATAGGGGGACCTAACATTATTGGTTCTTCTTCCACTGAAATACCCACCGTGGAAGCTACAACAGGGGGGCCCAGTTACCACTGATGCAGTATCAACAGACTGTTCAGGTAAAACTGAATTAGTAACCAGTGCAGATAAATTAGAGTTAGCAATATTACTATTAGAATTGTCAGAAATATTACCCCGGGGTGTGTTGGAGCTCATTTCGGGTCCAATGCTGGTGGCCACAGTACTTGAAGCTTTTGCAGTTATTTGTTGAAAAGTAGGACCCAGTGGATCCGGAATCCAGTTCCCAGATGGTCCCTGAATCCAACCTGTGTCTTCTTGTGCATGGACTGAGGACCAGTTTCATTCTCTGACAGCGGTATTGTGAGCAGCAGTTTGTTGCATGGTTTTAAACAATGAATCTGGAGCTTGTTTACTCCAACCAGGTTGAGACTATTTGCTGGGAAAGGAAAAAACATGTTCCAGGGTTTGAGCGCTGGTGGGCCGGGGAGTAGGATCAAGTTCTGCATTCCGAACATCATGAAAAGTCCTCCCTGGTCCCAGTCGCTGTTTAGTTTTCTTCAAATCCTTAGTTATGGTGGCCCAAATCAGGCAAGGCGGCTTTGGGCACCACCGTTTTCACTACCAGCCGCAAGAGACTTGCTGTCCGGTATAGAACAGTGGACTAAAGCTGTAGCCACATCAGCAGGCTTTGAAGTCGAGGTGTCAGCTGTAGGCTGACTCATGTACTGTTTGACAGGCTGTTCGGGGGAGTTGACAGCAGCCAGAGCATTTAAATCTGCAAGCTCCGCTTTCAACTCTTTGGCTTTCTGGAGGTATTTTAATTTTTTCTGCTTGTAAACTCTTTACTCGGTCAAAACGTGGCTCTGATGCTGCTATTCTATCTGTAAAGTTTTCACACCCTGGTTCCTTACTGTAGTCAATAGGTAGTGCTTATTCTCTAACATCCTCTGAGGAGAAGAAACCCTCGGTAGTCGCATCCTCTTCTGAAAATTCTGCCGCAGCCATAGCTAGATCGATGGCCTCTTGGGTTGAGAGATCAGGGGAGGAGACCTTCTCCCCTGCCTCTTCGACATCCATCCTCTCTGCAGTCTCCACCAAAATGGCCATCAGTGAGATGGCCAAGGGTTCCCCCTGCTGGACAGTAGAGGAGTTTCCCCAGTGCCCTGTCCAAATTTCCCCCCATTCTCTAAAAATACTACCAACAGCTTAATCTGCTTCAAGGTCAGTTGGCATTCATATGTATCCCCCTCCCCTGGGTCGTGCCTGAAAATAGGCAGAATCTGTCTAGTGCACTTACCCGGTCAACAAAAACTAAATAAATAAATGTGGTCCTGCCCTGACCCGGCCCCTTTTCTACAACTACTCCAGCAGGTCCTTGAGGAGATTTGGAGCCCAAACCTGCAGCTTGATCCTTTGCTCCTTCATTTCTTTAGAGGCCCCCTACAGGTTATCGGACCTTGGATACACAAACATTTCTGAATATATTAATTATTGCTGCTAGAAAATCAATTTCTGAATTCTGACTAGTACCACAGGCTCCTTCTATAGAAACCTGTCAAAAGTTAATCTGTAGTATTTATCAAATGGAAAAGACTGCAGCTAACCTTACTAACTCATATCCAGCATTTGAAATGCACTAGAGCAGATGGGTGGCATATACCATGAATAAAAAAAAATGATTTTGTTCCATAAAGCATTACTTGAAGTGTGCTGTATCCTTTTGACCCCACCGACTCACTTAAAGAGTTGATGAGTTGCATTTCCACTGACAACAAGGCTAAGCTTCCGAGGAAGGACTTGGTTGGTCCGAAGGCTTAGGCACTGTGAGGGACATTTTCAAACTGCTCCGGAAGAGGGAGCAAGTGGATGCGCCACACATCTGAATGCTCCGGAACAAAATATTGCAATATTCAGAAGATGTGGGGTTAAGATGCTTCGGAGCATCTCAGGCTGAATATACCAAGATGCTCCATGGTCAGACCTGAAATGCTCCAGAGCATCTGGGCAGGAATGAATATAGCAAAAGGAGCAACCCAGCCAGTGTCAGTGGAGCAACAGGGAAGGACTGCAGGTGGGAAATGAGGGCTGATCAGACGCTCCCTGCGGAGTGAGATGGGCCGGGAGCAAATCTGCACTATTCAGCCAGAGTATGCAAATGGCCTCATTGCCCAATTCAGGAGCAACCCAACTGCTTAGCATCTCATTATAGGTTGCGCCACTCCTCATTTGCATGCCTTGAGCTATACTTGGGCTGCCCAGCACCACCCCGCACCACAGGTGACCAACAGGTACTGCAGCCCTGGAGGCACGTGCTGCCTGACACCCTGCCACCTGTGCCTGCCATGCCGAGATCCTGCCATGCCCACCCTGTGCTCTGGCACACCAATGTCACTGTGCTTGTGGGCCCTATTCCGGCAGGCCACCCAGTTCCACAGTTCCATATGGGTGTTGGCCCTTGCACTTTCCCTGTCACTGTCCCCACACCACCCCCGTCACTGCCTCCTGGTACGTGTTGTGCCACAGAGTGCATTGTGTGGGCATGGTGTCCTGCACAACCTACCCACTAGATGGCCTCTAGGGATGTCCCCACTCTTCTAACACCCTCATTATCTCCACTATCAGGAATGGTGCCCCGTCCATTTTCCCAGTGCTGCCTTTCTAGTACGTCAATATAACAACACAATCAGCACTCCTGGCAACAACTGCAGTAGTATTTTTTTTTTACTGTTCATATCAGAATGTGCTCACAAAATGCACTGCACAATAGCAAACACTGATCAGTGTACTTTATTTAGTGACAACAAGTGCATTCAGCTACTGCACTGGTGCTCACAAAGCCTGCTATCCCGATAGCTGCCTGTTGGGGAATTGCACTTAAGCCTGTTTCTTTTAGTCCTATCTCTGTTCAGAGCATCTTTGGAGATGTTCCAAAGATGCTCTGACCATTTGGTCTGAATATAGAGATGAGAGGAACATTCATGGGCACGCTCCCTCCAGATGCTCCAAATACATTATATTCTGGGCCAGATATTCAAAAGGGTTGCGCCATGCGCAATAGGGTTGTGCCTGCGCAAGTCCGAACTTGCTCCATTCTGCGATATTCAGCAGGAGGCAGTTGTGCCACAGAAAACATGCTGAGCAACAGCGCAATGCAAATGAATGCATGCTGAACTGGAGGGGGAGGAACCATGCACAAACTGCACAGCCCGATATTCAGCCGGGCTGTGCAGAGTTGTGCAGGCGCAACCCCCAACCTGCGCCTGCACAACTTTGAGCCAAAAAAAAAAGGATCAAGTTGAGGGCCACCCACAGGTGAGCTGCTGCATTGCAGGGCGCAACACAGCAGCTGCCACCTGTGGCTGGCCCTCAACCCACTCTCTCTGTGCCCCTCACCAGCCCGATCTCGGGCAGCAGTAATCCCCCAACACATCCCTGGTGGTCCAGTGGACCGATAAGCCCGATCGCGGGCAGGAGTAATTAAACACACACCCCCACCTCGATCATATCCCTGGTGGTCAGTGGACTGAAAATCCGATCGCGGGATGTAGTTGTAACCCCAAACACATCCCTAGTGACCTAGTGTCCCCCACCCCACCCACCTCGACCCCCCACCCGCTCCCCGCAGCCAGCGGGCGGCAGCATCCACCGCCTGCCGCCCGCCGCCCGCCGACTGACTGCCGGTGAACTGCCGCGCCGGTGGTGCAGGCAAGAGCCAATAAGGTGCCTTTTTTTCAAAACACAGCTCGTCACCGTCGCTGTACTGCTCTCTGACAATTTCTTTCTGCTGAATTTATTGCTCATGTGAAATATATATATATATATATTTTTTTTTTTCTCCTCTGGAACTTTCGACTGTTTAGCCTGCTGTATTAGCTAGGCCTGACTTCTATATAGCTTTCTTATGCTCGCACCACTGAATATTTCTTATTGCTTAAAGATTTACCTTAAACTATTAAATTGTATATATGTAGGCATTGCCTAGCAGAGTTAAATGCGAACTTTAACTGACTGGCCTGATGCTTATATAATGGCATTACCTTGCACTACTGAATTTTTTCTGCTAATTGTCCAGTATTGTAGAATAGTTGAACTGACCACTGCCTGCTGTTTGCTCTGCCACACCTTTCCCATCATCAGTAGTTCCTCATTCATTCTTTATTCCTCACAATGTTTCTCTGCCATCTACTGGACCCCCATTCCCTCCTGACACCCCTGAACCAGCACATTCTGTAAATATTGCCTGGCATTTTGGGCCATCTTCATCCATTCCAGACTATCCTGAGTCCTTTCCACTACACGCCTCTTTCCCAGCTCACCCTGGTCCTATTGTAGGCCTCCCCACCAACCTCCTGAATCAGCCTTTGTTTTGTTAAATTCTTCTTGGCACCTTTTGAGCAGCATTCCTGCAGGAACCTTTCTCCCACCTTATTTACCTACTGCCCTGAGCACTAAATTGCCCAGGGGCCTCCCACCACCCCATTTGACCTTGTCTTGGCTTTAGCTAATGGCCCACTTTTTTTTGCTCTATTTTGTATTACAATCCCAAACAAGGCTCTCCACTTTAGCTGAGTGGGGTCTTACGCTACTCTGCTGGAAGCGGCAGGACTTATGTATCCAGCCCGCCCTGACTCAAGGAAAGCAGGTACGCTTGGTCAGCCTAGCTTGGAGCTCAGGCTTCAATCCTCTATTCACCTCCTGGCTCCTGGGGACTGTGGCTGCTCCGACTGGATGCTGCAACCGCACTGAGAAAGGAAACACAAGGCGCCTTTTTTCAAAACACAGCTCGCCACTGCCTTGCCTCTACTGCTCTTCTGACAATTTTTTCGCCACCCCTCTACCCTATTAAGTACACTTCCCAGTGATCCACGCCCCTGAGGTTCCTCACACTAGTCAATTACAGCAACTGCTTAAAGGGGCCTCCTTTCTGTAACTTCTGGGAAGTGATCCTCTCTGAGCTCACTTGTCTCCTCTGAGCAATTCCTCTCACATTCTTCATGAAGCGAATCAGTAGATACCCCTGCCTGTTGAAGATAAATCCAATATCTGTGCCAGGCTGTTTTCATGTATCTTTGCGACCATCGATCCATCCCTGTCCTTTAGCTAGTCTTGTAACATGCAGCAGTGATCCTTGAGACTTATAGAACCTAGCTAGTGAGTCTTGGTGCAGCTCGCATTCTGTTAACACATTGGGCAATCATGGGTGGAGTCCTCTGTGGTTTCAATTACTTACCTGCTTATATAGGAAATTTCACATGACAGATCATTCAGCAGAATTGACCAACATAGAGTCATGCTCACCACTGCTAGACTGCCTTTATATTAATAATACGATAACTTATGCTGCCACCACATGAGACCAAGACCTTCGCCACTTTGTGGAATCTCTTGAGGTGGGACTACTACCTTGTTGGCCACATGTGGCCCCTCACTCCCACCTCACCCAAAACCTAGCATTGCCTTGCAGTGCTTTACTGGATGGACCATAGGCTACTATCCCTAGGTCAGCACAAGAGGAACCGGATCTCCGGACCCCGCACTCAAACTTATACTAGATGCAGATAGTTGAAGTCAAACTACTCCTGCCCTAAGGAAAATTGTGTTTCTACTACTTTTTGTGTTTGGTAATGTTGAACTCAACCCTGGTCCCACAAAAGTTCTCTCATCTCCATTCAACCTATAAGACTGAAAGGAGTCAACTGTATGCCTTAAATGTTTGCAGTCTTTAAAGAAATTTACATCAGTCCAGGCATGGATACTCCATACTGCATCAGGACGTGACGCGTGCTCTCTCTGAATCTCGGCTTTGGTATACACCCAGATAGAGGTTAACATCCTAACTACTCCTATTTAGAGCTGATAGGCAGACCAGGAGGTGGAGTAGTCATCTACGCCAAAAACAAATTTTCAGTGTCCATCCTAGACTCCACCTCTATTGCAGGTGGATTCAATGTTCTCCTTAAAGTTGAACTTTCCTCATCAATGGCTTTCCGTGGTCATAGGCTGTTACAGACCACCAGCCACGGGGCCTCAGCTCCTGTCCCATCTGTCATCTATTTATGTGGCTCCTGTCTCCATTGAAACAATTATTCTAGAGACCTTAATATGACTGGTTGACTACAGTCTCTACCTTGAAGCACCCTGTGACTTCCATGGTCACAACCTATTACTGAGCCAACTCACATTAACAAGAAAAACCCAATGAACAGCAGCACCTTGGATGTCCTTCTCAGAAGTAAACCATATCTTTCCCATGCTGGAATTTTTCAGCTGATGTTAGTGATCACTGCTTTATTATTGTATAAGAACTGACGCTAAACCCTCGCCAACATCTAAATTTTCCACTAAAAGGTCCAGACAGAACTTCAATCTTCTTTGACATTTCATGAATTAAAACCTCTTGCACTGGCAGAGTTTTACCTTGCTAAATCGGTGAGTAATGCCACGACATCTTCCATGAAATTATAACCAGTAAGTTCTAAATAACCATGCTCCTCTGGTAAAAGCATGATAAAAGCTTAGAACATGTCGTTGGTCTCCATGACCTCAAGGCTGCCTTTACTAAGATCAGCTCTGGAAAAAGGCTCACAAATCACACACAGATGAAGACTGGTGTCTCTTCAGGACAGCTAGAAACACCTGCACTAAGATGGTCAGAGCTGGCACAATTTTTACCGATCTGAGCTAGATTCTGCATCAAAATGCTCCTACCAAGTTCTGGTCCTCACTAAAGAACTGGACCGGCATTCTCCAGGAAATGTGCTTCCTCCAAATTACTACTGACAATGCTATAATCAATGATAGAGAAGATCCTGCAGGCCTTCAACAATCATTTTGCCACTGCAGGCCTAGTATTCGATTACTCATCTGCAAGCATTCATACCCACAGATCGTCACTCAAGCTCCTGGAATGAGTAACAATATCGTAACCTTCTCATTCTTATCCACCTCTGTAAAGGAAGTTGTAGATCTTCTCCTAAAATTGACACTCAAAAGTAAGCTGGCTGACTTCTTCGACTCCATATTACTTGACAATAGCTTATCACATCCTTGCCGAACATATCTCTCACTTATTCAACCTGTCCCTACTGCAAAAAAGATTCCCTCCTCAGTTATGGAAAGTTGCTCACGTCCATCCTGTTTTAAATCAGGGATCCCTGTGACCTAAATAACTATAGGCCAATCTCCTCCTCCCCATACTCTCCAAGCTCCTAAAAAAATTATGGATATCCAGTTGAGATCTTTCATAGACAACTTGAACTTACTAAACCCTATGCAGTCAGGCTTCGAATAAAGCACAGTACCATTACGGCCCTGCAAAGTAACTAACGACTGGCAACGGACTTAGACAACAAAAATTCATCTGTGCAGTTTTCCTGATCTCAGTAAGGCTCTTCGACACCGCCGACCACTGTTTGTCTTCCACTTTACAAACAATAGGCCTCAGACCGAACCTCCTTGTGCTGGTTCCATGACTACCTCACTGGTAGGCAACAACAAATCAAGGCTGAAGGGGAGCTCTTCACTTAAACTGATAAAAGAGGTGTCCTCAGGGGTCCATATTGGGACCATTACTGTTTGCTATCTATATCAATAGCCTGGATATAGGCATTAAGGAAGCAAAACATTCACCTGTTTGCTGACGACACGGTGCTCTACATGCCGTATAGATCTCCTGGAAGCTGCCTGTGGCAACCTGCAAACCGATTTTAACATCCTGCAGCACTAGCTCCTCAGTAAAAGACTACTACTTAATGCTAAGAAAACTCAAGGCAATGCTATTCTCACCAACTGGCCAGGGCATATTCTGCTGCTGTTGTCCATTACCTTCTATCTCCACTTCTCATAGGAGAACAACTTGAATATGTACGAAATTCAGTATTTGGGTGTCTGATAGACAATAAACTCTCCTTTGTGGAGTATATAGAAGAACTGCTGAAAAAGCTGAGGCAGAGGCTTGGATTCTTCTTCAGAATAAATTGCCTCCTGACCGCAGACACCAAAAGACAGCTCGTCCAATCCACATTCCTCTCACTAATTGACTATGCTGACTTCATATATGGCCAGTGCCCAGCCTCACACCTTGCTAAATTGGATGTACTGTACCATAGAGCTCTGAGATTTATAACAGGCCTTCCCTTTTCCACCCACCACTGTTCATTATATGCAGTTGTGGGTTGGCCCTCCCTTCAACACAGGTGAAATAAAAATGCAGCCCTCTGGACGCTCTGAGCCATCACCAACAAACTCCCACAATATATTGCTGACTGCCTCCCACTAAGCCTGATTGGGAATTATGCTTTGAGAAGTCACTTGCTGGTTTCCCTGAAAGTACCTAGGGTCAGTACCCGCTTTGGAAGAGCAGCCATAAGCTTTGTCCTGCCCACGCTTTAGAATAGGATACAGAAATCGCTGAGACTTAGCTCCCCTGTTAGTCTTGCTATGTTCAAGACCTCGTATGCCAAAACATTTGTGGAGCTCGGTAACTATTCCCACTGTTCCTAGTTGTCCAGCTGACGTTTCCGCTCAATCTAAGTCCTTCCCATTCAAACTAAGTGTTCCCTTACCAAGATTACTCCCCCCCAGTCCATTCTAGTCCCACCGGTACTACCAGTTCACCTCAGTCCATTCCAGTCCCACTGGTACTACATACTCACTGCAACATCTCCCCATCGCCCACTCTTATGCCCTGATACCACCTGCTTAGTATCCCAGAATCTTTCTGCCAGTGTCCCTGCCTCCTACGCGTGCGCTTTTCCATATCCCAGGGATTCTTTACAGGCTATGAACATGTTATTGATGGATAGGATTATAAAGGCATCTCTGTATATATTATTTACCTTTATTTCTATACTGTATATACTTTGTTGTATACGTCTTGCTACTGTTGTTTTATGTATATTTTACTTGTACTCTATTCTGTACCCTTGTCCTTGCAAACTGCTTGTCCACCTTGCAAATGAGCTTGCTCAATGGTGATCGCCTGGGTAAATAAAGATTTTGATTGATTGATTGAAGTGACAGTAGCATACATAAACAAGCAAGGGGAAACACGCAACAAAGTGATGATAAAGGAGTCACTACGGCTCTTCCGCTGGGCAGAACGAAACCTACCATCACTAAATGCAATATATCTAGCAGGAGAAGACAACACGGAGCAGACTGGTTAAGCAGGGCCACTGTCAGCCAGTCAGAATGGAGACTTCACAGGTCCATTTTTCAGAGAATACGGTCCAAATGGGGACCATTGCAAGTCGACCTAATGGTAACATGGACGAACACACAACTACCCTACTACCACTCCAGATTTTCAGATCCCCAAGCTCAGGAGATTGATATGCTCTCAGCCCCTTGGAACTTCACACGAGCCTACATATTTCCACCGCTGCCAATGATACCCAAGGTGCTACACAAGATTCGATGCACGGGAGCATCGGTGGTCCTGGTGGCCCCCAACTGGTCAAGACGACCGTGGTACTCACTCATCCAAGACATGTCAGTGGACCACTCAATGAACATTCCAACTTGGCCCAACCTACTGTCACAGGGACCGATTCACCATCCAAACCCAGCCAGCCTGAATCTGACGGCATGGCTATTGAAAGGGAAAGACTGTTAAGCCAAGGATACCATACCAGGGTTGTGAATTGCCTGCTACAATCTAGGAGACAGTCGACAAATAAGACTTATCTTAGACAATGGCAAATATTCCACAAATGGTGCAGGGAAATGGGTACCTCACCCTTGGTGGCGGGGTTGCCACAAATTCTGGACTTCCACAACGAAGGGGCAAACAAGGGGTTAAGTCCAGCATCACTCAGGGTACAGGCATCAGCTATCTCTTCAATTAGAGGCCCTCTTCCGGGGATAGGTCACATTGGTTCCCACCCCGACACCATACGCCTGCTCAAGGCAGTTATGTTAACAGCACCAAGGGCGAGGCAGAGATGCCCACCATGGCAACTTAACACAGTACTAGATGCCCTGCAGTTACCTGCCCTTCAGCAGGACTCCTTACACTGGTGCACTATTAAGACAGCCTTCCTTGTGGCAATTTGCTCAGCCAGGAGAATAGGTGAGATTCAGGCCCTATCATGCAGGAAACCCTTCATCACGTTTCATAACGATAGAGTCATTCTAAGAACGGTACCATCTTTCTTACCAAAGGTGGCATCACAGTACCACAAGGAGCAGGTCATTCTCCTGCCCTACCTATCCCAGAGTAATCCCTTAGACACAGCGATCCCCCCCATCCCCTCGATGTGGGCCGGCAGCTAGAAAAATACCTCAGTATCACTAAGGAGATTCGGAAGTCAGACAGGTTATCCATTCTAACCAAAGGACACAGAGTAGATCAGGCAGCCTCCAAAGACACCATAGCCAGATGGATCAAGCAGACTATTACCGAGGCCTATAGGGCAGTGGGGCAGACACCTCCAGAAGGTCTTAATGCACACTCCACCATGGCAATAGCAACATCCTTGGCAGAAAGGGGAATTGTGTCTACTCAAGACATTTGTTCAGCAGCTACCTGGTCATCCATACACACCTTCACTAAGCATTACAGGTTAGACATAGAGTGTGCTAAAAGGTCTATCTTTGCCAAGTCAGTACTCGAGGCAGGGAACATTCACCACCACACCTGAACTAATCTGCCTTCTTCTTACCCACCTGAGAGTACTCATTCCAGTAGTACACTGCTACTAAGGTCCCACTGGTGTTGACTGCGGAGTACTATAAAGGGTTTGAAATATAATGGGATTTGCTCACCTGGTAAAGGTGATTATCTGAGTACCCTTTATAGTACTCCGCAGGCTCACCCTGGACGGCAGATTACCCTCGGGCCGGGTCAGCAGTATGAGCTATCCTCTTAGTGGGACAGATGGAGACAAAGTTCCCTTTATATTGCTGTGGATGTTGAATTTCTTATCCACTATTAAGGTGATAAGTGAAAATGTGTCTCTTTACAAGTGTTTATGTCAAAAATGTCCTTTGTTACTGTTGCATTTGAAAAGTTTTTTCTACAATAAAGGTGACGGGTAAAAATGAAAACCTTGATACAGTACTCCTTCTCTAATACAGTATAAATTAACAGTTCACAGTCCATAATCTCAGGATCCAGCTCACTAGGGGGCTTATTTCCTGTGGGCCTACTTCAGGCTGGATGTAGTTTTAGATAGTATCTTTTCTCTTGATTTTTTTTCTCTCTCACTATATAGCTATGGAAGACTCACACTGGAGATATTCTGCTGAGGGCAGAGGGATGTCCTTACCCACCTTTAATTTGATTGGATTGTGCATCAACCTATAGGATGGATGAGGAATACCCACTGGTGTTAACTGCGGAGTACTATAAAGGGTACTCAGATAATCACCTTTACCAGGTGAGTAAATTCCATTAATTGCTTGCGTAAGGGGGTTGTGTGCAGATTTATTTGCTTTAAGTGGGTTGTGTGCAGATTTAAATCTCTGTTTTTAAAAAACCAGCCCACACAAATTAATTGCCTTATGGGGGTTGTGTGCAGATTTAAACTCTGTTTTTCAATCCAAATTACCAGAGGTTGGCTGCAGGCAAAAATGTGCTAAATTAAGTCCACCCAATTCAAATTGCCTGCTAGCTGGATACTAACTGGGTGTAGAAGACCCCTTTTCTGAGTTTACTTAGTAGCCCCTCCCTCCACCTTACCTTTTAAATAATAATCCCACTGTGTTCTCTCCGCAGCTTCCTGGTGGTCGTGAGGGCCAGCTGTGCTCCTGCCCCCCCCCCCGAGTGAGCCGAACCCCACTGAAAAGATACAGGTACGACGCTGGCCAGAGAGGCACTTCTCTTACTCAAGTCGCAATGGAGCGTGTGTGTGGAAGGCCCCACTGAATATCATGTGCTATTCACAGCCTATCAGTCTACTTCCCCAACTGCAGCTTATCACGTACGGCCACCAGAGGCCGCCCCCCTGCCATGGACACAGTTTTTTTTTTTTTTTCTCCTCTTTGTCAGAGTTACAGAATTTCTAACCTAACTTAAAAGACAATTCCTCGGGGTAGGGGCGCTGGTGTGCAGCTGATAGCCAGGGTCAATGTACGCTACGAATTGCAGCTAAAGTTTAAGTTCTGCTGCTTGTAATATTTGCTTCTGCATTGTCCGCCCTAGCCTACTCTCTCTCTACCTGGACACTACCCCCCCCAGTGGCCTAACAGGATGCTGCCCTTGAGTGGCTGCCCTGTTTCTCCAGATCTGGCTGGGGGCATAGTCCAAAACCCTGGACTGCTGGCCGCCCTACCTTCCCTCAAGCCCCCCCCCCAACCTGGCAATCTACCAAGGGCATAAAAATGGTACATCTGAATGTACATAGTCTCTTACCAAATCTTGCAGAGCTAACAGCCTGGGTGGCTCACTACAACCCTGATATCCTTGGGGTCTCAGAAACCTGGCTAAAACCCCACATCCTGGACTCTACATGTGCCTTCCCTGGCTACAACTTCATTAGGCAAGACAGGCCAGGAAACAAATGTGGGGGTGGTGTGCTCCTCTACTATAGGGGCGACTTACATTTGTCTGTCATTGGGCATGCCCCCCCTTCACCTCCTACATCCACTCACTATGAGTTCCTGCATGCCCTGCTCCTGCTAGGTAACTCAAAAAAGTTACACCTGGTCTGTGCCTACAATCCTCCAATAGGAGGCCTGCTAGGGCTCTCCTACCTCCTTGACAGTCTCAGCTCCAAGATTAGCACAAATGAGTTACTAATCTTTGGTGACTTTAATATAACCTGGCAGGGCCGCAAAGCCAAGCAATATGAGCCCTTGCTGTCCGGTCTTGCCCTTTCCCAACTCAACTCGGATCCCACAAGGCTCTCCCATCTAGGGGATAAAGGATCCCTCATCGACTGGGTGCTGAGCAACAGACCCGACAAAATCATCTCCTCTGGGATCCTCCCTGACGTCATCTCTGATCATTCTCCCACCTTCTGTACCTGGGGTAGCTCCTCTCCCAAGATCCCCTGTAAAGTGATCCAGATGAGGGATTTCTCCAAATTTAACATTGACGATTACCTTGCTGACCTTTACCAAACAGACTGGTCCCGGGTCACTGCCACAAGTGACCCCTCTGTAGCCCTTGACAACTTTATTACTGTCTTTACTCCTCTGCAAAACAAATACGCTCCCCTTACAAAGAGGAGGGTGAGGGGCACTGTCACAAAATGGCTTCATAGTGGACTATTTTCCCTCATGAAGCAGAGGGACAAATGCTGGGTGAAGTCCAAAACATCCATCACAAGTTCTGGCTTCCATGAATATAGGCGGCTGAGAAACAAATGCAAAAGAGCCATTCGCTCTGCAAAGAGCGAATACTGCAGATCTGCCTTGCTATCCTCAGCCAGGAACCCAAGGAGTTTCTGACAAAACATCAAGAACACTGTTGGAGGCCCTGCCAGAGTCCAGGTCACTGACGTGCAAATTGGCGGGGTTAGCTGCAACAACCCCCATACAATTACCAATGCTTTTAACTCCATGTTCTCTGACCAACCCGCTCACCCCTTCCAGCCTCCTGACCCAAGGACTCAAGGTCCCTCGCTCAGTGGTAAAACCACTCAACCTCCTTTCTACCTAAAGGTTGTCTCTGTCACTGAGACTCAGAAACTCCTTGCTGGTCTCTCCCCTCACACTGGAGCTGGGCATGACAACCTAGAGCCCAAATTGCTCTGCCTGGGGACCTCTCCCCTGGCACAACCTATTGCCCACATCTTTAACACCTCCCTAACCTCGGGATCCATCCCTGATGTGTGGAAAGTGGCCAGAGTTGTCCCGGTCTTCAAACAAGGGGATCCTAAAACCCTCAAGAACTACTGCCCCATTACAATCCTGTCAGTGGTTAGTAAATTACTTGAGAAGGTGGTTGCCTTGCAGCTCACCCACTACCTACAAAGCTATGACCTACTCACCCCAGCACAACACAACTTCTGAAAAGGGCACAGCACTACCACTGCCCTTGCTGGGGTCATCTCAGAGATCAGGTCTGCCACTGACCAAGGCAAGCTGACTGGTGCCATCTTCGTGGACCTCTCGAAAGCATTTGACTTGGTCAACCACTCGCTCCTGTGCTCCACACTCTTGCCCCTTGGCCTCGCCCCCTCGGCCCAGTCCACGGGCACCCCACCTGTACACAGATGACCTTGTCATCCTCACCAGTTCCCAGGACATCAAAGACATCAACACTAGGTTGAACTCAGACTTTACTCAAATCCAAACCAGGTTAAAGGGCCACAAGCTTGCTATCAACCTACAAAAGACTCAGGCCATGCTCTTTGGCTCTCTGGCCAAAACTAAAACCTGCCCTGCTCCACTACAAATCTCAGGGGCTGATGCTTCCCTCCTGCAGGTTGTGGACTCCGTCAAGTACCTGGGGGTAACCTTTGACCCGAAACTTGACTTCTCCCTGCACATTCGCAATGTTTGCAAGGCTGCGAACTGCAAGATGGGCCTGGCATACAGAGTAAAAAACGATCTAACCCTGGCTGCACGACTTGCCCTGGCCAAGGGGGTTCTTCTCCCCTCACTCTGCTATGGGCTTGTCTCCTTTGCTCCATCCCAAAAACCAGGCTCTCAGAATGGGACACCACCTACAACAATGTGAGTCGCTTTGCGCTCTCTGCTCCTCGCCTCATGCACCACTGTGAGTTGTACACCAGGCTCGATTGACTCCCCCCAGAAAAACATCGCACCTTTGTCCTCAGCAGCTTCATCGATAACATCATCAGAACTGCCACACCTCCTGCACTCGCTCTGTCCCTCAAACCTGCTACCCCCTCCTACCACTTAAGATCCTGTGAATCTCATGTCCTCCAGGTTCCCAAAACCCATACCTAAATGGGCCTTCGATGTCTTTGCGCCCAGACTATGGAACTCCCTCCCAGTAAACACTCGCTCCTCCCCCTCCCACTCCTGTTTCAAATCCTCCCTATGGTGTTTCCTCAAACTGGCATCCACATGTCTCTGCACTTAAGGGCCATCCCAGCCCAAGCTGACTGGCTGAGGCTATTCTAACCCAGTCATTACTGTTTGAGGAGATGAGCCTCCTGGTACTGAATGCGCTCAATCTGCTGGCTAGCCTGCTGCTATCAGCTGTATTGTCTGGAAATGTGTTCCTTTCTTGCCTTTCTGTTCATACTATGCGAATATTCTATGCTATCCTTGAGCTTATTGGGCTCCAGCCCACTAATATGCACTTGAGATTTTCTGTATATTGACAGCTGTCAAAGACCTGTACCATACTGTTTTACATGTGATGTGATGTAGACTGTTTTATATGTGAAGTGATGTCGACTGCCAAACTGTTCTCGTCTGCACCTTGTAACCTCCCGGGCCGCTCCTGAAAATAGGCACTTGGCTGCCTAGTGTGCTTACCTGAGAAACAAAAGCAAATAAATAAATAAAAATATGGGCCCCTAGCTGGACCTCGGGGCAGATATCATACGGATACAGTATATGTTGTATTTGCCATAATTAGGTATTTTATCTGGCAGGCTCGATGTATGTGCGTGCTCCAACAGAGAATGGTGTTACACTTAGAACTCTATCTAAATATAGAGAAGTCTGTACAGAAGACATTTCAGTTAGATGAAAACCGGTTTTCTCCAAAGAAAGTGAGACATTTGTGGCTTAACTGTGATGAATGGCTAGACTAGATGCATTATTACACTACGATTTAGGGTTAAATGACAGATTACTTATATCTCCTTTTTTTTCTATTGTTTTCTTTTTTGAATAAGAAATCCTTATGGTTATAATTGTTTTTTTAACCTTTTTTGTATTTTATTTTATATATTGGTTCTTGTTAACTGTATCAAATATTGTTTATGATTGTAATGAAGTTCACTCTTTCAATAAAAATACCCCTACTCTTTTCGAGAAGTGCCATGGGATCTTTAACATCCACCTGAACTACCACCAGAACAGGCAGTTAGGACCTCAGTTTAACATCTCATCTGAAAGACGAAACCTCAGGAGTGCAGCAGCCCCCTCATGCTGCACTACAGTGTCAGTATTGGGAGTTAACCCAAGTGCCTGGTGTGGGGATAGAACCCACAGCCATCTGATCTCCTGGCCTCAGAGGTGAGTGTGCTGAGCCACTGACAAATAATATGGCCAAAGGTGGCAGTAGAAGTCCCACATTTTCCCAGCAATATGCACCCCTATGGGGCAAGACTTTCTCTTGCTTAGCAGGGGTAATAAAATACCGTAATTTTTTTTTTTATGTGAACTCACGTGAGAGAGGTGAGGAAGTTACCTTATGAATGGAGTACAGACCAGAACACCATTGTTGTTCCACGAGATTAATATTAAGGTCCTTTCCCAGGCCAATTTGACATGGTCAGTAGAATGGTCCTGAAGGGACTGTAGAACTTTGTATAGTTGGGAGATCACATGTTTGGTAAAATCCTCCCCCATCAGCATGCATATTATCAAAAAACACCAAGGTGGGGATTTCCCTAAGGGGTGGTTCAGATTGTATACACAAGTTCAGGTAGTCCCTGGCTTGCAGATAATGAAACAAATGTGTAGACAGTAAATGATAAGGAGACACTAACTTCACAAAGGTTCGGATAGTTGAACCCTGTAAGAGCTGAAACCAATATCAATGGCTTAACTATGACCATCTCTGAAAACTAAGGTCCAAGCGAGAGGGAAGAAAATCTGGGGTACCGATAATAGACAAAAACCTATATTTATAAGGGTACAGCTCCTTTTTGTACAGCAACTGAAACCAGGCGCTGAGTGTGTTTACTGGGTAGGGATTATCTATTTGGGAGAGGGAGGAGCTGCTGTTAGCAGAGATTTTGCAGGGTAAGTAAAAGCTTCCTCTACCAGCTCCAGAGTCTACCAATAGCTTTATAGTTGTCTGTTAACCAACAAAGCACGGTACGGAGTTGTACTGCTTCATAATAAAGTGTCAGATCAGGCAGGGCCAGGCTACCTCTCTGTTTAGGAAATTGTAAAACACAGTTATGAACTCCAGGTGTCTTACCGTGCCTGATATTCAGAGGAAACGTGAGGAAGAATTTCTTCACAGAATGGGTGGTGGACAAGTGGAACACCCTGCCAGAGGAAGTGGTGGGGGTTGAAACAATCATGGGATTTAAGAATGCATGGGATAGACATAAAGGAATTCTGGAGGTCAGGGGTAAGGGCCAACAGACTTCTAGGAAAACATAAACTGAATTTACAAGCTCAAATGGGCAGACTGGGTGGGCCATAGGCCCTTATCTAGCGACACTGTCTATGTGTCTATGTATCTATCTATCTTGCAATAAGTTTGTTCCATGTATGAAAATATGTTGGGGGGAAGGTGTGACAGGAAGGCTTTGGGCTAAGCAGAGCAGCCTGAGTAAAGTGATCATTCAAATACTATCTGTCCGTTGGATTGGGGGAGAGGCAAGTGAAACCAAGTTTCAAGGCCTCTGCGCAAAGCTTGTGTAAATATGTCATAATTAAGGACACAAACTCTATGCACCTCTGCAGAGAGAAGGACTCCTAAATATTTAGGATAAGGGACAGTCCATTTAAACTGAAATTGTCACTGTACATTCTTAGAAGGGACATAATGAATAACCAGGACTTCTGTTTTCGTCATATTAAGATTATAACCTGCCAGTTTTCCAAATTACAAGAGGGAAGCCCACAAGAAAGAAGAGTTGGGTCTGGATTTATTTATTTATTTAAAAGCTTCACCAGGAAAGGCATACTGAGCAGTAAAACTGCTTCTTTCTAGATGCGTCCTGGGGAAGTGGGATGAGGATACAGTATACCGCTGCATATGGCAAATACAAAAAATATAAAACAATACAGTAAAGGTAACAAGGTATCAGTGGCTCAGTAGGTAGCACACTCGCCTCTGAGGCTGGGAGATCAGAGGGCTGTGGGTTCAGTTCCCACATCTGGCACTTGGGTTAATGTCCCTGTACTGACACTGTAGTGCAGCATGAGAGGGGTGCTGCACTTCTGAGGTGCCGTCCTTTGGATGAGACGTTAAACCGAGGTCCCATCTGCCTGGATTGGTGGTATTTCAGGTGGATGTTAAAGATCTCATGGCACTTATCGAAAAGAGTGGGGGAATTTTCCCCGGTGTCCTGGCCAAATTTCCCTCATTCACTAAAAATACCACCAACAGCTTAATCTAGTTCAAGGTCAGTTGGCATTCATCTGTATTCCCCAGGATTTGTCTAGTGCATTTACCCGGTCAACAAAAACTAAATAATAAAAATAAATAATAATAAAAGATCCCCGACCTTGAGGCAACAATAACAGAGACTAAACTGGACATAGTAGTCATTAGCGAGACATGGTTCACCAGCAACCACACTTGGGAGACTTCAGTACCCAGCTATGTACTGTTCAGAAGAGACCGAGGTGCAAAAAGGGGGGGGGGGGAGTGACCCTTTATGTCAATGAAAATATCAAAGCTACAGAAATTCAGAATCACATAAGGAGCTAGAAGAACTGTGGGTCACCCTGGAAACAGGAAATGGGACAGCCATACGAACTGGAGTTGTCTACAGGCCTCCAGACCAGGGGAAGGACATAGACACATTACTGTTAGAAGATATGCAAAACATGACAGCTAAAGGGGAGGTTCTGATAATGGGAGACTTCAACATGCCAGATACAGATTGGTCAATACCTGCAGGGACATCTGCCAGAACTAGACACATGGTGGATTCCCTGCAGCGGGAGGGCCTCAAACAACTAGTACAACAACTCACAAGAGACAGGGCTATCCTGGATCTAGTACTGACTAATGGGGAAAGGATCACAGATCTCCAGGTAGAAGGTCACTTGGGGCCAGTGACCATCACATGGTATGGTTCAATTTGGTCACTAGAACAAAATCATCCCATTCCAAGGCAAAAATATGTGACTTCAGAGGAGCTGACTTTGATAAGATGGCCAACAGAGTTAAGCTAGCCCTGGCAAGAAGAAATACAGGTGAGGGTTACAGGCAAAGTGGGCAAGCATTAAGGATGCAATACTTGAAGCAACATCTGATTGTGTTAGGGACAAAAGTAAGAGCAAAAGAAGGAGGAAACCACTTTGGTTCTCAAAAACAGTAGCAGGAAAGATCAGAGCCAAAAGGTTGGCTTTCAGGAAATATAAGGGAATGCAGTGGGACGAAGATAGGGAAGCATACCAAACTTCCCTAAGGGAAGCAGGGAAGGCAGTAAGGCAGGCAAAGGCCCAAACTGAGAAAACACTAGCACAAGCAGTAAAAGAAGGGAACAAGGCTTTCTATAGATACGTTAGTGAAAGGAGAAAGTCCAGAGGGGATATTGCTAAGATCAAAGGGGATAAGGGTGTGTGTGGTGTATGGAGTAGGACGAAGGAAAAGTATCTATTCTAAATAGATTCTTCTGCTCAGTATTTACTGAGGAGAAGATAGGGCAGGGCCCATAGCTGAGCACCATGGACACAGGGGGAGGGAGGTGTACACAAGTCCCTTCACAACAGAAAGAGTCCTACAAGATCTCGCTGAGCTCAGGGTGGACAAGTCAATAGGACCTGATGGCATACATCCCAGGGTATTAAAGGAGTTAAGGGTGGAACTAGCAGAGCCATTATCAGAACTGTTTAGTAAGTCCCTGAGCACAGGAGAGGTCACAGAAAACTGGAGAAGGGCTCATGTGATCCTGCTCCACAAGAGTGGCAGCAGGGAGGAGGCAGGGAACTACAGACCAGTCAGTCTTGCCTCAGTAGTGGGCAAGATTATGGAGGCACTCCTTAAGGAAAGGGTAGTGCAACACCAGGAATCCATAGAAGCACAGGATCCAAGACAACATGGATTTACAACAAGAAGGTCCTGTCAAACTAACCTCATAGATTTATTTGTCTGGGTAACCAGAGTGGTGGACCAAGGGGGTGCAGTTGATGTCACCTACCTTGACTTCAGCACAGCTTTCAAAACTGTTCCACATAGAAGATTGATTAATAAGCTGGGTAGACTTGGGGTGGGTCAGAGTTTGGTCAACTGGGTGGCAAACTGGTTGGCAGGCAGAAAACAGAGAGTGGTGGTAAACAGTATACAGTCAGAAGAGATGGAAGTCATAAGTGGGGTACCTCAGGGATCAGTTCTGGGACCAGTTCTCTTCAATATCTTCATCAGTGACGTTGCAGAAGGACTGGAGGGTAAGGTTTGTCTGTTTGCAGATGACACCAAGATCTGCAACAGAGTAGATGATCCAGATGGGGTGGGCAGAATGAGAAGAGATCTGGATAAAGCAGCAAAATGGTCAGAAGAGTGGCAACTGGAGTTTAGCACAAAGAAGTGCACGATCATGCGCACAGGAAGAGAAACCCTGAAGCTACCTATAGGTGGGTTGGGGGGAGTTGCTGGCAATGACAAGGGAAGAAAGAGACTTGGGCATCATCATCACAGATGACCTGAAATCATCCAAGCAGACCACTAAAGCTGTGGGTAAGGCTAGAAGGATGTTGAGGTGTATTAGTAGGGGTATCACAAGCCATAAGAGGTAGGTAATAATCCCTCTTTACAAGACACTGGTTAGGCCCCATCTGGAGTACTGCGTGGAGTACTGGAGGCTGCATCTGCACAAGGACATTAACATAATGGAGGCAGTCCAGAGATGGGCAACCGAAATGGTGCAGGGACTACATCAGAAAATATATGAGGGCATGTTAACAGAGCTCAATATGTATACCCTAGAGCAAAGGAGGGAGAGAGGTGATATGATCGAAACAGTCAAACATCTTAAGGGCATTAACAAGGTGAAAGAGTATAACATGTTTCAATATAAGAAAAATAGCAGGACAAGAGGACACAGCATGAGATTAGAGGGAGGCTGATTAAAGGGTAATGTGAGAAAGATCTTTTTCACAGAAAGGGTGGTGGATGCATGGAATGGGCTTCCTCAGGAAGTGGTGGATAGGAATACAGTGCAGGGCTTCAAACAGGCATGGAACAGGTGTAACCCCTAGATGGCGCTATCCCAGGGGCTACTACCTCTGCCTGATTTGCCACTAACAGGTTGAGGGGCCTGGATCCAATGGCGGGTGCCTCCACCCAGAGGTCAGGGTTTGCAATAGTTAAACTAACTTGGTCACAGCCCTCTGGGACACTGCAACCCCCCTTTCTTCCCACTAGTGGCCCACACAATATATCAGAATTACCTTCACAGTATACACTTACCCCAGGTCTGGTTCCGCACTGGGACCTCCTGTGAAATGAGATACAGTGCAACAATCACAGTACAGTACTTTAACATAGACAAATACCTCAGGTAGTATAACTTTGCTGAAACAAGCAGCTCTGATTTATTTAGGGATATAACAAGGACAGGGGAAATCAGGTTAATTAGCTTATCACTCTAATAATTCATTCTATGGCTCTGTGCACAGGCCTATCCCTATCAGTTACTGTCCCTGGGTACCCAAGCCCTAGTGGCTAGTCCAAACCGTGGCAGCTGGTAGGGGCCCTTTCACACAGAGAAAAGGAGAATTAAACAGTCAAGCAGTACAGTAATTCCATTTGGATTTAATGTGGCAATTCAACAGGAGCGACCCTGAATTAGTACTCACGACCTCCAAATAAGATAGGGTCCTTCAATGTCAGCAGGGCTCACTTGAGGTACACAAACCTCTTCACACATCCATATAAAGAAAGCACTATACAGGCAGGCTGCATCTGTATCCCGATCGCAATTACTGCACAATACCCGGGAGAACACACAGCAGATTCAGTTCCTGACAGACCGAGTGTAATTCAACAATTTCTCCAGTCTTCTACAGGGTGAGCCTGGTTTCTACTCTTCAGAGATCCTTTGATTCTTTTCACAGAACGGATTCAGTCCTAACAAGCTGTTACACAAGCTGCAGACCGAACTCTGGGCCTTACACACGCTTTTTGACTAAAACTGCACACTGAAAAGCACAGGGCTCCTTCCTTCTTCACTGCCAAAGCTCAACTCAAACTCCAACCGACAAAACTGGCACTTCCTTTGAGTTCCTCCCAGTTCTTGACTGGATTGGCTGTCACTCACATAGACTGCTGCTGTTGGTCCAAAAAGCGCGAAGTCTAAACTACATCTCCCAGAGTCACTGCCCATACAATCCTCTTGTGGCTGGCTCAGATTATGAGTCCAAGTTCTGATTCGTCCAAGGCACCATTTTGAGCTAGCTTACCCACACTGATTGGTCCAGTTCAGCAGTTCAAAACTAGAATGGGGAACTAGCAGACACAGTTCTGACTGCAAAGAAAGCAGGTTAGACAAACTGTAATTTCATTATTACTCTAAATAATTTCTGGCAAACAGTTACATCTTTCAGATAGGTTCCTTTGACTCCTAGTGACTGCAAAATGAAGTGAATTGGCAGCAGCTTGAGTGGTACTCAATCAAAGAAACACACAGTCCCCCATACAACTAATTATGTCTGCAAGCAGACAGCTCTTAAAGAGACAGTACCAGAGGTTCTAAAACACTCACTGATAAATGGCTTAAATGCCAAACACCATTCAGGCTTGGAGCATTCAAGCAAGCTCCTGAAGTCTTTTGGGAACCCCATTTGCAGGGGGTTACACCCTTCCTGGTTTGGGAAAGCTTGACGTCCGCTCAAGCAAGTACTCCATAAGTTTCAACTGCAACCATATACATTTGCATTAGGCTCTATATGTAATCATCAGTCAATATATCATTTTACCAAGAACACATTTCTGAAAACATTGCACGCCACTCTTTACATTGTATTACATACACATTGTACCATAACTCAAGTTATTACCTCTTGTACATGAAACCTGAAGAGAGGGGGCCCTTCCTATCAGTTACCTTGGGGCTGGATGGGGGCAAGGGCACCATACTTAGAGGGCAACACAAGTAACTTGGAGTTAGCACTGATGCTCAGTTTGGGCAATGAGCTGGGGACACATACACCTTTATGGACAACATTGAGAGGCAAGTCCACAGGCCTCCCAAGTGAATCATAACTGAGGTGCACCACAGGCTTTACAGCTCGACCAGTCTTTCTAGGGGAACTGTTATAGTCTCTGCACTCTGAGCCTCATTTTCAGCATTGTCCTCACTTGTCAGGGAGTCTCCATGGGGTAGAGAGGCTAGAACTTGGGGCACTTTCAGCTCCAGGAGTTACAGTTTCTGAGTCCACAACATTTGGCTTGCATGGAGAGCTGACACTGGCAGTGGACTGTCAGGGCACTCAAAATACTCTTCTTGTTCGGTGTATCACCAGTCTGCCCTAATCTATCATTTTCCTCCCTGAAAGCTCAAACAGTTCAACCATGCACAATGATTCCATTTCATCTGATCTGATGCTTTGCACTCACTTTCTGGGAGCATTGGCTCCAGGGACGAGCTGGGGGCTTAGACAGTCCAGAAGGCCCAGCTTCATCTCCAGTATTGACTAGGGATTGCCTCAAACAATTGACTCAGTTCGTAAGAAGGATAGTATTCAAAGTCACTCTCACTTTCTTCCGATATGGACTGACAGTCATGCTCAACTGGGACTTGTGGAGGGGAACACTTTAACTTTGCTTCTGTAGGTGCAGACTTTCTTGATCTTTCTTAGCAGCAGCTCTAGTCACTGGTCCAGAGGGGCATCTTCTAGGGGCTCAGACTCAATTAAGATTTGTCCAATGGGCAGTAAATGATTTCTATGCATTGTTTTACATCTTTGAATTATTCTCAGGCCTTACTTTGTACACTGGCAGATCATCTAGTTTGCCCACTACAATGTGAGGAGATGGTGCCATCTGTCAGCAATCTTGTGCTTGCCATGCAGTCCCAGATTTCTTAGCAATACCGATCTCCTCCTGGAGTTCCTGTGCTTTCACCTTTTATCATACCTTTCTTTATTGGCCAGATTTCTTTGGCAGCATGGTTTGAGCCAGTTGGTACGCATGGAGTTAGCTGGGCCTTTAACTTTGCACATACTGTAAATAGTTGTCAGCTTGAACCCCATCAGAGAGACCCCAAAACACACATCTACTGGTAGTCGAGCTTTCTTCCAAACATCAGGTGGTAGGGGAGAATCCAGTGGCATCACTTTTGGTGCAGTTATAAGCATGTACCAGGGTGCTAATTTGTTGGCTCCATCTAGCTTGTCCTTTGGGTGCAGGGTGCCTAGCATATCTAGCAAAGTGCGGTTGAAACGTTCAGGCTGTGGGTCCCCTGGGGGTGGTAAGAGTGGTTCTGACTTTCGTGACTCCCACAAAGAAAGCATCTCTTGATCAGACGACTCAACGTCTCTCCCTTGATCAGAATGGACTCTTTGTGGAGCCCCATAGTGAACAAAAAGTTTTCTACAAGTACTTTGGCCACAGTGGATGCTTTCTGGTCTTTGGTGGGGAAAGCTTGGGCATATCTCGTGAAATGGTCAGTGACCACCAGCACATTACTGATATTTCTTTGATCTGACTCCAAACTTAGAAAATCAATACAGACCAGCTCCATGGGTGCACTGGTGGTGATGTTAACAAGGGGCAGCCATCTGGGGCAAAGCTCCTCTGTAAGCAGCGATACAAGTTCGAATGTGTTGCTCCACATCAGCCCCATCTTAGGCCAATAGAATCTGGATCTCACCAAGTCAAGTGTTCTGTCTATACCAAGGTGCCCCATGTGGTTGTGCAAGGACCTCAGTACTGAGTCTCGAAGGCAGTGGGCAGCATTAGTTGTTGTTTGTCTACTTGTCCCCCTCTGTCTACTGTTTCTTGTATAACAGTTTATTGATCAGTTTCAACTTAGGACCTTCTTTGTATAACAGTGCAGTTCTCAAATCAGTGGAGCGTAATTTGGACACATCTTTTCCTGCATAGAGGGCTTCTAAGCTGCTTTGATCATGGGATCGCGGGATTGAGCCCGCCTAATCACTGTCATTGTCCAGCTGAGGCAGTGCACCAATGTCTATTGCAGAAAAGTGGCAATAAGCAGCAGGTATGCAATTCTCAGAGGCTCCCAAGCAATCCACCATGCAGTCCACTGCGTCCGTGGACATTTGTTCCTCCCTGTCAAACTTCCGCAGAGTGCCCGAATGTCAGGTTCTGCCAATCGGACCCAATCATTCTGGGGAACAGGCCCCGGAGAGCATCAGCATCTATGTGGTTCAGACCTGCTCGGTATTCAGAGCATAGTCATATGTAGATAATGCAGAAAGCCACCTATGGCCAGTGGCATCCAACTTAGCTGAGGTCTGCACATAGGTCAAAGGATTATTGTCAGTTTTACTAGTATTTTAGCCCCATACAAGTACTCATGGAATTGGTCAACAATAGCCCACTTCAAAGCTAGGAACTCTAACTTATGTACAGGATAGTTCTTTTCGGATGGGGTCAGGCTTCTACTGGCAAAGGCCACTGGTCTCAGGCCATTCTCGTGCTCTTGGTACAACACAGCCCCAACCCTTGCAAGCTAGCATCAGTGTGCAGGACGTAAGGTTTTCTTGGATCGGCATAGGCCAGCACTGGAGCATGGGTAAGTTGATATATGATCTCATGAAAGCAGTCTCACAATCAGGAGTCCAGCGGGCCCCAAATACTTCACTGGATGAAAATACACTCTTTCAGTCTTGAGGGACGCTGACTTTTGGTATTTTTGTGGGTTGGGGATACCTTGAGTAAGGTTAAGTAAAGGGCGATCACTCTTGAATGGTCCTTGATGAAGCACCGATAATAACCACAGAATCCCAGGAATGTTTGCAGTTCTTTAGATTTTTGGGCTGTGGCCAGGTGGTCAAGGCCTCAACTTTACTTGGGTGGTCCCTATTCCTCGGTGGATACTATGTGTCCCACATACTTTACTGATGTTTGAAAGAATTGACACTTATCAATGGACAGTTTAAGGCCAAAGTCCTCCAGTCGGTCCAATACCTTAAATAATCTGCTCTCATGTTCCTCCAGTGAGCTGCCAAACACAATGACATCCTCTAGGTATACCAGGCACTCTAGTAAGTTCATGTCCCCACTGCACGCTCCATCAATCGTTGAAAAGTGGCTGGGGCACCTGAAACCTTGAGGCATCCCCATGAATTCATAGAAGCCATGACAGATAAAGGCCGCTCTTCTCACGGTCCTCTGGGGCCATCGGGATCTAGTAATTCACCGCGGAGATCCAGCACAGAGAACCACTTGCTCCCGCTTAGGCAGTCCAAAGCATCCTGAATGCGGGCATTGTGTACTGATCAGGATAGTCCCCGCGTTTAAGGTGCGATAATCCACACACATCCTTACTGTTCCATTCTTTTTCCCTCACTACCACAATGGGGAAGCATAAGGGCTTCTGGATTCTTGTATTGCAGCAGCTAACATCTCTTGCAGATGCCGTCTCACATCATCTATGTCAGCAGGTGCCAGGCGTCGAGACCTCTCACTAAATGGTCTTTCGTCATGCAGCCGGATATTGTGCTCAGCTCCTTGCACGCATCCTACATCCCATTCCTTTAAAGAAAACACCTGGTCTCTCTGGGCAAGCTTCTCACTGATCCTCACTTTCCATTCAGCTGGCAGCGGTCGCCAAATCAAACAAGTCAGGCGTTACTCTGTCATTCTTCCTGAACTCTTGCTGGGTAGCACTGCAGTGTCTGCACAATGCACATTAGCCAGGATGCAACCTCTGTTTACTCGAATGTCTCTTTCAGACACATTATGAACTTGGACCAGTACCTTCTGGCATAAGCATGGGCTCTAGCGGGCAAAATACTAGGCTTGACCAGCAGTCCCTCTGGCAATTTTCCATCGCCTGGTGCATCCAACATTAATATTTTATTCTTAACATCCTTTCTGATACGGACCTCTCCCTGTAAGGTACACTGGGCATTGGCGCCAGGATCAGAGACTCAGGATCCTTCTTCCATACAATTCCCGACCGGTTCCTCTGGTTCTGTTTTTCAGCATCTCTCTGTGCCTCATAGGCCTTCTTAATTAAAGCCGGAACTCTTAAGCTCTACTAGTCTTTGACCCTGTTTTCATAACACAACTGTGCCAGCCTTCCGAACATATGAGCATTTGTTCCAATCAACAAAGGGACACCATCATACAGTCCAGTGGGGACACACTAAGGCTAGGTCTCTACTTGTTCGGCCACTCCAGCCATGGAGGTGGGGAAAGACAGCCAAATTCGATATACCCTTAATAGGGTAGGCCTTCTCACTTAACCCCCATACATGCAGTCCTTCTAATGGTTGTAAGGTACGTCTGACAAATGCTTCTGATACCAATCCTGGAACATAATTGTCACTTGGGAGCCACTGTCTAATACAGCTCTTGTAGACACTCCAGTCACCTTTACAGTGGTCTCCATGGAGGACCCACTATTCTGGACCAGTCTGGAGAGGCGGTAGTGGGGCCTGGGCAACTGACCTTGCCACAAAAGGACGTGAATTAGCATTTTTGGTGCCCTCACTGGGATCATGTCGTGCACCTCTTAACCACTGATTTCTTCTCCGAAGCTCTCCTTGTAGCCTATATGCAACTTTGTCAGTGTCTTTTGGGGACTGGCATTCCCTTTTCATGTGCCCATCTTTCCCACAATTATAGCAAAACATACTTTCTGGAGTTTGAGCTGGCCGAGGCGCCACACTGGGAGCCAGGGCGGGGTATTACTAACTGGAAACCTTGGTGCCATCTCTGTCTCGGCGTGATAAGCATTTGGAGACATCTGTCAGTTTCTCCACTTCCATGGTCAAGGAATCGAGTTCGGAGCTGTTATCAGCAGGAGATACATGGGTGGTACCCCACCCCATAGCAGATGCAGTCGGATATAGGTCAGGGCCCGTGCTTGCAGGCGTGGCCTTCATAAAGGACTGTTTTGAATTCGGATCTCTCAACAGTTCGCCCCATTGTGACATATCTTTTCCTTGTCAGAGCACTCATTGACTGCCAACCTCTGCCCCTGAACTTCACTCTTGATGGGTCACCTCAGTCACCGGCCGAGCCGCAGCTATTGGTGCAGGGTCCCTCCCGAGGTCGTCTTTTCTCAACTCCTCGAATTTCTCTCATTAACTCATCATAGGAGGGTGGGGATTCAGTCGATCTGCCAGGCGAACTGAAGCAACAGCAGTTCTGAGAAGGGGGCAGACTTAAGGATCCTGTCCAGCTCTGGTTCGGTCCAGTTCAATCGCTGGCAAACTACCTTTTCTGAGGCATTCTTGCAACAATTTTTCCAGCCGAGATACATACAGACAACAACTCCCTTGGTACTGTTGTGCATCTCTTACTCTCCACCATAGGTCCTCATCAGAATCTGGGCTCCCATACACATTCTCCAAGGCCTCAAGATAGGCCTGTGCAGTCGCTTCAGGGTTACTGGCCCGTTTAGCTACGGATGGTAGCCAGGGCAGGACCTCGGAGGCTCTCACTAACCCTCTTTGCTCACTTCCGAAGCACTGCCATTCTAGCACTTGGGGGCAACATAGTTTATCCAGGTCTCTCCAGTCATCCTCCCTTTGGGGTGGGGAGGGTGCCAGAGAAGATCCTCAACCTTCGGTAAGAGTCGTGACTAATGGCAGGTGCAGAAATAGGAGTCTGCATTGGTTCAGCCACCATTACGGGCACTGGAGCAGGAGGGGTGTTGGGAAGAACACCCCAGGTGGCAAGAATAGTTTCTTCAAGTCCTCCACAGTTTCCCTCTCCCAGCAACCATTCAGCAAATTTCTCCTCAAAAGTTTCAGATAGTGGTGGGGGCTGATTCCCCCCCGGGTCTTTACTGTCCTTAGTTATCACTCTCCAAGCAGTGAGGGCTCCCTCTGGGGTAATGGTCTGTGGCACTTTGGAGCTATCTATGGGATCCTTAAACTCTACTAGGGCCAGGAAAGTGTGGGTGAGCAGATTAGCATGCCGACCCACCACCACAGGGTTTTGTAAACCTTCCACCTTGGAAAGTACTCCCTGCACAGTGTCCGTGTTGATACCAGGGGATGTCCAGGATAAGCATAGCATTTTGGGGTCGATCTCCTCCCCAGTACACCACTCCACCAGCGAGTGCACAGCCACTTCTGTCGGGTACCCATTTTTCTTAACAGTGGTTCGTAAATATGGCCACTAGAGGACACACAATCCCAGCGGTGAGCCTCCAAGATGTAACCCCTAGATGGCGCTATCCCAGGGGCTACTACCCTGCCTGATTTGCCACTAACAGGTTGAGGGGCCTGGATCCAATGCGGTGCCTCCACCCAGAGGTCAGGGTTTGCAATAGTTAAACTAACTTGGTCACAGCCCTCTGGGACACTGCAACCCCCTTTCTTCCCACTAGTGGCCCAACAATATATCAGAATTACCTTCACAGTATACACTTACCCCCAGGTCTGGTTCCGCACTGGGACCTCCTGTGAAATGAGATACAGTGCAACAATCACAGTACAGTACTTTAACATAGACAAATACCTCAGGCAGTATAACTTTGCTGAAACAAGCAGCTCTGATTTATTTAGGGGATATAACAAGGACAGGAAATCAGGTTAATTAGCTTATCACTCTAATAATCTACCTATGGCTCTGTGCACAGCCTATCCCTATCAGTTACTGTCCCTGGGTACCCAAGCCCTAGTGGCTAGTCCAAACCGTGGCAGCTGGTAGGGGCCTTCACACAGAGAAAAGGAGAATTAAACAGTCAGCAGTACAGTAATTCCATTTGGATTTAATGGCAATTCAACAGGGAGCGACCCTGAATTAGTACTCACGACCTCCAAATAAGATAGGTCCTTCAATGTCAGCAGGGCTCACTTGAGGTACACAAACCTCTTCACACATCCATATAAAAGAAAGCACTATACCAGGCAGGCTGCATCTGTATCCGATCGCAATTACTGCACAATACCGGAGAACACAGCAGATTCAGTTCCTGACAGACCGAGTGTAATTCAACAATTTCTCCAGTCTTCTACAGGGTGAGCCTGGTTTCTACTCTTCAGAGATCCTTGATTCTTTTCAGGACGGATTCAGTCCTAACAAGCTGTTACACAAGCTGCAGACCGGAACTCTGGGCCTTACACACGTTTTTTGACTAAAACTGCACACTGAAAAGCACAGGGCTCCTTCCTTCTTCACTGCCAAAGCTCAACTGAAACTCCAACCGACAAAACCGGGCTCTTCCTTTGAGTTCCTCCCAGTTCTTGACTGGATTGGCTGTCACTCACAATAGACTGCTGCTGTTGGTCCAAAAAGGCACTGAAGTCTAAACTACATCTCCCAGAGTCACTGCCCATACAATCCTCTTGTGGCTGGCTCAGATTATGAGTCCAAGTTCTGATTCGTCCAAGGCACCATTTTAGAGCTAGCTTACCCCACACTGATTGGTCCAGTTCAGCAGTTCAAAACTAGAATGGGGAACTAGCAGACACAGTTCTGACTGCAAAGAAAGCAGGTTAGACAAACTGTAATTTCATTATTACTCTAAATAATTTCTGGCAAACAGTTACATCTTTCAGATAGGTTCCCTTTGCACTCCTAGTGACTGCAAAAATGAAGTGAATTGGCAGCAGCTTGAGTGGTACTCAATCAAAGAAACACACAGTCCCCCATACAAACTAATTATGTCTGCAAGCAGACAGCTCTTAAAGAGACAGTACCAGAGGTTCTAAAAAACACTCACTGATAAATGGCTTAAATGCCAAACACCATTCAGGCTTGGAGCATTCAAGCAAGCTCCTGGAAGTCTTTTGGGAACCCCCATTTGCAGGGGGGTTACACAGGCATAAGGGAACAACACAGATGAGTATGAAATATATAGGCCATTGACAGAGTAATGGCCTGTCTCACAGTCATATGGTAGAAAAAATAGGCAGACTGGATGGGCCTTGCAGTCCTTATCTGCCATCAACTTCTATGTTTCTATGTAAATAATATATACACACAGCAAAACAGGATGACAATGAATTAATTTTAGATAATGTAGAAAAGGATTAGTTAAATGAATCAATAAATTGTCAGCATGTAATGCTAGCTTGTGTTCCTTGTGTTCATTGTAGCCTAAGTGTATACCTGTTATGTTTGGATCTTGACGAAGGGTTTGAGCTAAAGGCTCCAAGTAAAGGGAAAATAGATGAGGGGGATAGAGGGCAACCATGCCGTGCCCACCCGTTCTAAAGTGAAAGTGGGTGAGACTTGGCTGTTGACTTTAATGTACACTATAAGATGATTATATAAGGCCTGAAACAGCTTCTGCAGTGTATACAGCTGACCAGCCCTGCTAAAATGTTAAAACACCTAAAATGACAAGCAGTTATGCTAGCCTGACTACTACTGTTGTCCGGCAATGTCCATCCTAACTCTGGTCCCGCTACAAAACCATCCATGCCTATAAAGAAGGGTGGGATCTTAACAATTGCTTCCATCAATATTTGCAGTCTCCTGGCCAAATACGACTCTCTACAGATATGGGTTGCTCAGCATAATCCAGCTGTTCTATCTGTAGTAGACCTAACTTACCTCAAGAACCCCAGACCTGGCTATCCAGCTGGCTGGTTACACCATTTTCAGGCAGGATAGATCTGGTAAAAGAGGTGGAGGTTGTCTCATTTACATGAGGGACACCCTACAGGAGCGTGCCATTATGCTCCCTACCAATGACTGCAAAACCCAAATGCTTGCAGTCAAGTTGCAACTTGGTACCCGTGGAAAATGCCTCACTATAGTCTCTGTGTATATACCTCCAAAAGTGCAGGCCACAGGAATTGAGGTAGCACTTGAGTTCCTCTCTGAATTTAGTCACAACATAGAGGTACTGATGCTGGGGGATTTTAACCTAAACTGGCTATCCCCTGAGGCTGTGCCTTACAAAGATGCCATCCTCTATTGACATGACCCAACTAGTGGAAACACCCACCCAGTTAAACTACCGAACTGGTACCAGTACGTTGATAGACTGGTTAATAACCAACCGTCCTGAAAAAATAGCCAGCACAGTTGTGCTCCCAGATGTCATTAATGACCACTCCCCTATATTCTACACTTGGTCGAATAAATCCCCCAGAATCCTCCCCAGGATAGTTACCTCCAGAGTTCTAAAAAAAGGTCAACGCAACTCATTCAAAGTACAGCTCTCTCAGCAGGACTGGTCAGCTGTATACTCTGCAGAAGATGTTGACACAACGGTTGAGTACTTTGTCAATACATTCAATGCATCCTATAATATATTTGCCCCTTACAAAAAATGGAAACTAAAGGGTACAAGTAAGTCCTGGGTCACCCCACAGCTCATTGAACAAATGAAGGAAAAGGATAACCTGTGCCACAAAGCAAACGTCTCTGGGTCCCCTATTGATATACAAAATTATAAAACAGCCTGAAATTCATGCACATGGTCTATCCGAAAAGCAATAAGTCTTTACTTCCAATCTGAACTAAAGAACTCCTGGGGTGACAGCCGGAAGTTCTGGGACAATATAAAGTCTCTAACTTGAAAAAACAGCAAAACACCCCCACTATGCTCAATGTAAATGGAATTCTCACACAAGACCTTAAAGTAATTGCTAATACCTTCAACAAGGCCTTTACAGACCTTAGTGGAGTGCTCCCCTAGACTTTCTAACTCCAGGAAGCAGCACTAACTCCTGTAGCAATCCAAGCCCACCTAAAATTTCAGTATCTAACCCCAGTAGCAATGCCAGCCCACCTGACAGCACAGTTCCCCCCTTCTACCTCAAGAACGGCACCAAACATGAAGCCAAGAAATATCCTAAACAGGTACTTGGGAAATTGAGAACTATTGGAGGCACTCTAGACCTCAAGCCACTTGCAATCACCCTTGAAGAGGTTCTCTCCCCTCTAACTAGCATCCTTAACCTATCTCTGACCACAACAAAATTTCCACTGTCCTGGAAAGCAACGCTGGTCACTCCCTTCTTCAAAAGCAGAGACAGAACTAGTCACTCCAATTACTGGCCAATTTCTATTCTCCCCCCTCTCTCAAAAGCACTCGAGAGGATTGTCTACGACCAACTCATAGACTATCTTGATAAGTATGGACTTCAATGCTTGGAACAACATGGATTCAGGAAGCAGCACAGCACAACAACAGCACTTGAGAAATTCACTGGCTACATCCATGAGGCACTAGACAGAGGGCTCTTGGTGGGGACTACCTACACAGACCTCATGAAGGCTTTCGACACGGTAAACCACAAATTACTACTAAACCAGCTGCCCAGCACTGGTCTTTCTAATGAATCTGTGAACTGGTTCTGGGGCTATCTCTCTGGCCATGTGCAACAAGTAAAGATAGTTGATGTTCTCGCAGACTGTTGTGATGTTACTACTGGAGTCCCCGAGGCTCAGTCTTCGGTCCCCTATTGTTCAGCTTGTTTCTAAATAACCTCCCTAAGGCATGTCAGGGCAATGTCCACTTGTACGCTGACAATGTAGTGCTGTTCACCAGTCATAACAACCCTGTAGCTCTAGAAAAACAAATGCAGGCTAATTTCTCTGAAGTGGAGACCTGGTTCATTAACTACAAGCTCCTTCTAAACTACAGGAAAACAAAGACAATGCTGTTTGCCTCCACTCTGAACAGGCATAGGTCCTATCACCTCAATATCCTTAACAACCGCAGTGAAGCATTAGACATGGTCAGTAGTTTTAAATACCTTGGGGTCTCTCTAGACAGCTCCCTATCATTTACATAGCATGTAGACCAAGTTGCTAAGGCTGTCAACGTATGTAATGGCCAATTATATAGGTATAGACACTGCCTCACTGATGAAGCCTAAGATCGCAGTCAACAGTTCTGTACTATCAATTATTGACTATGGGCTTGTAGTCTATGGGGCAGGAACAAACACGACACTCAGTAGAATTAAATTGGCTTTAAACAAAGCCTGTAGGCTTGTATTAGGTGCACATCAATTAACCCATACCTGTGAGTTCTATGCCCGCACAGGATGGCTCAGTCTTCAAAACAGGGTACAGTATCAAGTTTGCCTGCTAGGAAAGAAGACCACCCTAGGCCTTACACCTCCAGGGGTACAGAGCCTTCTCTGCTTATCCACCCACCTCAGGCAAACCAGGGAAACTTGTGATAATTCGCTACATGTCCCCTTCTGCTGAACTTTGCTAGGGCAAAGGTCTTTTGCATACAGGGCCCCTAAATGGCTCAACTCTCTCAATGGTGACCTACAATCCAAACCCAAACCTGGCCCTTTTAAAGCAAGACTTTGTGCTCATCTTGCCACAGCCAGTATGTGTGACTGTAACACCTAGCAGCTACACTTATTTCCTCTGGCAGAACTTTTAACAACAGCACTCAATTTCTGCTCTCCCCTTTACTCCTACCACCCGCCTCTCACCTTCCTCCCCTTACACTGCTGCCTCTTTCTCTCCCTCCCTCCCCCTTTACACTCCTTGCCCCTTTTCCCTTTAATTTCCACCATTCCATCCTTATCAGAGGTTTACTCTGTCACTTACTCAATCAACCCTTTCCTTGCCTACTCCCAGGGTCTACTCCTCTTTGTTCGACAAGGCCGTCGTGGGCTGCTCTACTACTTTCCTCCAAACTTTCTTACCTCGCCAAACAAGTCTGATTCCCTACCCACCTGTAACTATTTCACTGTTACATTCCTGCTCTATCATACTCCCATTTCCCAACCGTTTTGCACCCCCCCCCCCCACTTCTTTTTCTCCTTCCTGTTACCCAGGTTTAAAATTGCAGGCAACTAAGTATGCTCTATTTGAAAACAGGAATGAATTGTAACTATTTCTTTTTTGAAACTGTCTCTTCTACTTGTTGGTGTGTGTATTTTGTCCTCTTACAACGTGGAATCTCTGTAAATGAGCTTTCAGCTCAAAGATGTAAATCTGAGATGTAAATAAATAAATAAATAAAAGAAACATGTCTACATATTGCGAAGGGAATCCAAAATGGTGCAATACATGCCACCCAGTCAGAAGCCTTCTCCACATCCAAATTAAAAAGCAAAAATGGATTATTCAACTGGGAGGCGTGGTGGAAAATGTGAAGGGTTGATTTAACATTGTCTTATGTTTGTCAACAGGAAACAAATCCCATTTGATCCCCATCAATCAGCAGTGGAAGAAATTGTTCCAGGCGTTTAGCCTTTATGGAAGTAAATATTTTGTTATCAATATTGGACTTGATATTCAAACGTGTTGAGCCTGGCGCAACAGAGTTACACCTGCACAACTGCAGACATGTGCCCTGGGGCTATATTCAAAAGATGGAATTGTGATGCGCAATTCCCGATACGCCATGGCGCAGAGATAATATATGCAGCTCATCTCCAGGGGGTGTGCCCATGCATATGCGGCACATCCCGATATTCAGCTTGGGTTGTGCAGTGCATATGCCGGCACATCCCAAATATGTGCTGCTTACATGGGCACAAAGTTGAGGCCGTAAAAAAAGGCTCAACTGGTAGCCACCCACAGGCGGGCTGCTGTAGTGCAGGGCACAACACAGCAGTCGCCAGCTTACAGTATCTGCTACAAGCACATTGGTCCACACTGTGGACCAATGGGCTTGCAGTGCATACTGTAATAGTTATTCACAACTTTGTGAACATTCATTCACAAAGTTGTGAATGCTTATTATAGCACGGGGTTACGGGCAGGGAAGGGGGTACCACTGGACCACCAGAGCAGTAAAGAAATATTTATTTCGGGCAATCGAGGTTACAGGCGGGGAGGGGATGCCACTGGACTTCCATAGATAGCACCGCATGCTGTGCAGGGTGCCAGGTGCATTTTGCTGGCCGGCCCTGCACAACTCATGCAAATGGGACCGTAATGACATGCAAATGGCCCCATTTGTGCCTTGCATACATTATGGCACCATTTGCATATTTGTGTCTCAATATCAGGAATTTGCACACCGCGTATCTCTGATGTGCTGGCACATTTTCCATTCCTGGTATTCAGACCTGTCTGGGGGATTTTATAAAATTCTGCTCTGAATCCGTCTAGCTTGGGATTTTTATTTTTCTTAAGGTTTTTCATAGCTACTGATAGGAACATAGGATAGTGATGGCAGAAAAGGACCACCAGGCCTATCTAGTCTGCCCATTTGCCTAGCATCCCCTAGGCCTGCCCCGCATTCCACCCACCTCCTTTCAACAGCCCTCTCGTCTGTCCCAAGCCCTCTTGACCCCCCCACTGAATTCTCGACCACTACTTCCCTATGAAGCCCATTCCAGGTGTCCACCACCCTTTCGGTAAAGAAGTTCTTCCTGATGTTGCCTTTAAACCTACCCCCTTGAGTTGGAGATTATGACTCCTTTTTCTGGAACACCCCTTCAATTGGAATGGGTTCTCAATAGGCACTTTGTTGATCCCTTTTAGGTACTTGAAGGTCTCTATCATGTCCCCTCTCTCCCTCCTCAGCTCCAGTGGGTACATGCCAAGGGCTCCCAGCCTCTCCTCATACGGCAGGTGACTGAGCCCCTTCACCATCTTGGTTGCCCTCTTTTGTACCTGCTCCACCCTCTCCACATCCTTTTTTTTGGTAAGACCTCCAGAACTGAACCCCATATTCCAGATGAGGCCTGACCAGCTGGGTGTACAGGGGAATCAGGATCTATTTCTTCCTGCTGGTGATCCCCCTCCCAATACAACCCAACACTCTGCTGGCTTTTGCCACTGCCCAGCCACCTTCAAGTCTTGAGAGATGATGATGATGCCCAGGTCCCTCTCCTCCATGGTAACCGCTAGCGGCTTGCCCTCCAGTCTGTATTCCGTTCTCCCATTCTTTCTGCCCAGGTGCATAACTTTGCATTTCACCATGTTGAGTGATAATTTCCACTTCCTGGCCCACTCCTATAGTTTCCCTAGGTCCCTCTGCATCCTCCAGCTCCATCCTGTATGCCCACTCTATTGCAGATTTTTACATCATCCGCAAACAGGCTCACTCTACCCTCCAACCCATCCGCTACATCACTTATATAGATGTTGAACAGCAGGGGTCCCAGCACTGACCCTTGGGGCACACCACTAGTGACCTCTGACTCACCCCTGGGGACCTCATTTACTAACACCCTCTGCATTTTGCCCACCAACCAGTTGGCACCCACCCTATAACCCCCCCCAACCACAAGCACTCCATTCTGTGCACCAGCCTACTGTGTGATAACGTATCAAAAGCCCTCCTGAAATCCAGGTAAGCTATGTCCACTGACCCCCCCCGATCCACCGCCCTAGTGACCCAGTCAAGAAACCCAACCAGATTTGTCTGACAGATCTGCCTTTGGTAAAGAGACCTTTTGCCTCCAGGTAGCCGGTGATTTTGTCCTTGAGCAGTTTTTCTATGAGCTTGCCGACCTCCAATGTCAGACTCACTGACCTGTAATTGTTCATGTCTTGCCTCCCTCCTCCCTAATGTAGGGGTAGCACATCCACACACTTCCAGTCCTTCGGGATATCCCTCCATGTGTAAGAACTCATTGAACAGATAGATCAAGGGGGCCACTAGCACCTCGCCCAGCTTCCTCAGTACTCTAGGGTGAATCCCATCTGGCCGCATGGCCTTGTCCACCCTCAGGCCCTTAAGCTCTTTCAAAATCTCCTCTTCCCAGAATGGACCCACATCCACCCCTACCCCCTCCGTTTCCAGTGGTCTAGTGTCGCCCTCCACCCATACCTCCTTGTGAATACTGTACTGAAGTAACTGTTCAGTAATTCAGCCTTCTGCCATTCCCCCCTACCCTTTCCCCGCTCTCTGCTAGCAGACCAGGTATCCCAGTCCCACCTTTCCTCCGCTCCCTTATATACACCTAAAGAAGGTCTTTTCCCCCTTCTTGATCCCCTTGGCTATGTTCTCTTCTGTCCTTGCTGTAGTCCGTCTGACCACCCTTCCGGCTTCCCTTTGCTTATCTTGGTATACCACACAGTCTAGCTCACTCTGTGTAGTTCTGTAATGCCTGAAGGCTCACCTCTTAGCTTTGATACTGGCCCCCACTTCCCTACTGAATCACAGTGGCCTCCTTTTCCTCATGTTCTTCCTTATCCTCTTTGAACAGTGGTCTGTGGCCCCCACGATTGCCCCCTTAATCGTGGCCCATATATTTCCACCCCCCAAAGTTTCCCCATCCCTCTTAATGCCTGGCGAGTATAATCCCTCATTTTACCAAAATCAGCACGTCCAAAATCCAGCACCTTCACTTTGGTCCGGTGGCGCGAGGCCGATGCACGTGCTGTGAACCACACCGTGTCATGGTCATTACTACCTAGGTTATCCCTTACCATTACCTCACCCACCCTGTCACCATTTGTAAGCACCAGATCCAGCACCATTCCATCCCTGGTTGGCTCCTTAACCAGCTGCCTGAGGTGGGCTATCTGGAGAGAGTCCACAATCGCTCTGCTTCTGGATGAGGCTGCAGATGTTGAGTCCCACTCCACATCAGGCAGGTTAAGATCTCCCATAAGCAGCTTGGCCGCCATCCTAAGTATCTCCTCGACCATCTGGTTATCTACCTCTATTGGTTGCCCTGGTGGCCGGTAAACCACTCCAGTGTGCACCAACTCGCCCTTCTCTGTGGCCAATGAGACCCATAGAGCCTCTGTCCCCCCACCTGCCCTGTGTTTCCAATGCGGGGTCCCCTTCCTCACGTACAGCACAATGCCGGCCCCTCTCCTGTCAACTCTGTCCTTCCTGAAAAGTGTATAACCCAGAATATTCATGTCCCATTCCTGTCCGTCCTGAAACCAAGTCTCCATAATTCCCACTAGGTCCAACTCCTCTTCTGCCATCATCGCTGCCAGGACTGGGACCTTGTTGCCCAGGCTTCTGGTGTTTGTGCACATGACCCTCCAGTAAGCAGTTTCCCTAACCCCCACCACTCCTGACTTGATAGTCTTTGTCTTGCGTGTGAAAGCATTTCCAGCCCCAACCGACTGGCTTATCTTCTGTGGGGGGGCAGCTGTCCCCCTTGCCGAGTACACTGTTAGGTGATACTTGCAGCTCCCCCCCCGGTTCAGTTTAAATTGTAGTGTGCACTAAAGACCTCCTCCAGTTTCCACTTAAGCACCTCCCTGCCCTGTGTATTTAGGTGCAGTCTATCAAGGGCATAGAGGCTGTCATCCTGCCAGAGAGTCCCCCACTGGTCCACCACCCCATAGCTCTTCTGGACACACCATTTAGAGAGCCAGCTGTTGAACTTCACTATCCTCTGCTGCCTATCTGTGCTAGCTCTAGGGACTGGAAGCACCTCTGAGAACACCACTGAACGAAAGCACAGGTTGTGACAGAACCGTGATAGGCCTAAACCTTCGTAACTCTCACACGGCCTTCATAATAATTATGTTGGAGATATCTAAGGGCAATCCCTGTCTTTAAATTTAATATGTCCTGTAACCTACCTCTAACTTGGGTTAACTCAGTCTGAACAGCATGGTCCCTCTCTTATGGTGTTCGTGTAATACTTTCAATTTTTAGTGCAGATCCTGAAGCTGGACTTATCTGTTTTGTTTTGTTTTCAGGTGGGAGGTATACTCCTCTAAACACATCTTTAATTATTTCCCATAATATGGCCGGTGATACCTCTGTTCCTGAATTGTCCCTAATGATCTGCTCTAAGCAGTCTGTCACCCATGGTTTGAGTTGATATTCAATAAGAAATTATTGAATCTCTATAATGAGGGGCCCTTACTGTGTCCAAACTGCATTTCTAAAAGCAATGGAGCATGATCTGACATTAAAATGGGATTAATATTACATCTCTGGGCAAGGTGGGCGTGTTCTTAAGAGATTAAAAACCAGTCTATCCAAGTATAAACATTGTGAGGTGCAAAGTAACAGGTATAAATCCTGTCTGAGTGGTTTAAATATCTCCAGACATCTATTTGGCCAATTTTCCTAAGGAAAGACTTAGTAAGGCGTTGTGCAGGAGTGAGGGGAGGGGTTCTGGAATTTGTAGTGTCCCTATTATATAAGATCATATTGAAGTCACCCCCTATTACTGGAACACCACTCTGAAAAGTGGTGACTTGCTGCAGGAGTTTTCATAATAGAGGATGGTGTGGAGCCTGGGGGGATATATAGACTCACTAGGGTAAACGTCTGACCCAAGTATGTGCCCTTGATCATGGTCAGACAACCGTGTGCATTTGTTTTGGAAGCAGTCAGGTGAAAGTAGTAGTAGTAAATCTTTTTTATTCATCAGAATAAGGGAAATGCATTCAGTTGAGCATAGCTCATCTTCAATGAAGTCTCAAGGTATTAGAACGGCAAGCATTAGTTACAATATAAAAAATACACAAGTCAAAAACATTATAAATAAGACAATACAAAATGTCTAACACACAAATAGTACAAAATTAGCAAACATCACATTCACTGCAGTGAGAGAGACTACTAGACCAGCTCAGGCACCACTTATTCAAGTGAGAGAGATGAGTCAGTTGGCCAGATTCACGTATGTCTGATGGAATTTTGTTCCACAGGGCAGCTCCCCCGTAAGGAACAGAAGACCTGCTCACATTCAGATTACATTTAGCAGTGGAATATTGTAAACCCTGGGCTGATCTCGAATTGTCTGTCACACATCTTATTGGGAATAGTTCAAGAATATAAGTGGGGGCCTCATTTTTCCAAACTTTAAACATACGTTTAAGAAGATGCAGATTCCTACGAACAAAGGGTTTTGGCCAATTTAAATTATTATACAGTGTACATCTATGAGTTCTGTAGGGTACCTTCAGGACACAAAGTGCCAATCTGTGGAACATTAAGTCCACTTTGTTCAACAGGGAGCTGGAGGCTCCACCATTAAGAAGATCCCCATAATCTAGTACAGGCATTAATAAGGAATTAACTACATTTAGGCAGACATCCCTGGACATATAGTTTTTTAAATCTATAGAGAGACCCCAACTTCCTGTTCAGTCCCACTAACATGCTATTTATGTGAAAAGACCAAGTCAAATTACAGTCCAGCCATAGACCTAAGTATTTATAATTGTCTACCTTCTTTATGTCAGTACCATCTAAGGTTCTGATATTCAAATATGAGTTCTGTTCTTTGGACTGTTTATTTCTAAACAAGAGGACCTGAGTTTTCTTTGAATCTAATGTTAAAAGATGTGTATTGAAAAATTCCTGATCATGATTAAACGCTAGCTGAAGTTTAGATCCAGTTAGATCCAAAGTTTGGCCCTCTACATATATTATTGTGTCAAGAAAATACAAAATCACACATGCCCACACAATGCAAAGCATCATGGGCTGCATATGCAAATCCCCACAGAATGTTATGCTGGTTCAACTTTAAGCAGAATTGCATGGTGCCGAAAGGCCTCTCACACAGTTTGCAAAGGGTGCTAACAGATGACATAGACACGTGTTTCGTCCTACCAGGACTCATCAGTATGCCTCGTCTGTTTGACACCCCAGTGGAATGAACCAGCTGCCCTAAGACAGTCTGTCTGGGTTATATTGTGGTGAACCCATTAAAATAAAAAAATATTTAAAAGACAAAGAACCTCCGTGTGCAAACGCTGAGGCAAGGGTTACTCCAAAGGGCCTTTGGCTGGGAAGCCAAGTTTCAAGAAAATACAAAATCACACATACCCACACAATGCAAAGCATCATGGGCTGCATATGCAAATCACCACAGAATGTTATGCTGGTTCAACTTTAAGCAGAATTGCATGGTGCCGAAAGGCCTCTCACACAGTTTGCAAAGGGTGCTAACAGATGACATAGACACGTGTTTCGTCCTACCAGGACTCATCAGTATGCCTCGTCTGTTTGACACCCCAGTGGAATGAACCAGCTGCCCTAAGACAGTCTGTCTGGGTTATATTGTGGTGAACCCATTAAAATAAAAAGCTATTTAAAAGACAAAGAACCTCTGTGCGCAAACACTGAGGCAAGGGTTACCCCAAGGCCTTTCGGCACCATGACTGTCTTAGGGTAGCTGGTAACTGCACCATGCAATTCTGCTTAAAGTTGAACCAGCATAACATTCTGTGGTGATTGAGCACAGAGGTTCTTTGTCTTTTAAATATTTTTTTATTGTGTCATCCGCATACAGATGGTATTTAATATCAGAAAGGTCAAATTTGATGTCATTAATATAGATGTTAAATAATAAGGACCCCAAAATTGACCTCTGTGGGACACCAGAGGAAATATTAATTAATTTGGATTTAAAGGGGCCAATTTCTACAAATTGCCTTCTCTCATTTAAATAAGGAGAACCAATTAACAACCTGGGGTAGTTCGGGATACTTATATTGCTGTGCCTCTCCTCCCACCATTCTAAAACAAGGAGGCCACCACCACATTAAAACCAAAGGAAGGATAATGTCTTATGCTCCTCCACTGACAAGTAGGTTTCCTGCAACAATATAATTTCAGGTTTATATTTCTTAATTGAGGCCATTGCTTTAGATCTCTTAATTGGATTATTAAGCCCATTTATATTTTGAGATAGTGCTTTTATGAGCTTAACTATAGGGACCAATAATATAATGCACTGTCCATTGTGAAAACTTCCAAATAGTAACACTAGCCTCAAACAGAAACCCATAAATAACTTCACCAGCAAAACCACCATAGGAAACTTTCACATCTACTCGACGAGACAGCAGATGGGAGGTATATTCCCAGGTGAAAGCAGCAAGAACAGCTAATGATAACAACCAGATAAACAAATAAAGTAAAAAACAACACATAACCAGTGTCAATGTGTTTGATTTGAAGCTTATGATGGCACCCCTTAGCAATAACAGTTTAGTCACAGATTACTACTGAATCATCCCACAGTCACACACACAATATAGAAATCTCACTCAGGCAGGCTTCTTAAACAAAACAAATGTCTTTACTAAATAATTATCATACATTACAACAATAAAGGTTTGATCAATTTGGTCACAGAATAACACAAATAAAAAGTGAGCATGTACATACAAACAAGCCTTAAAACTGTTAGCTAAGTTCTACCTTAAGTTCATAGTGGATTGAAGTCCAGGAAAAGTAAATTAAATTTTCAGTTTCCTTTGATAGCAGTCTTGCTTCTTGTGTGTCAGGAGAAGCGTGTCCCTTGAAGATGCTCAGTAAAATGAGAGATAGCCTCTGATTTTCAAGCTGTTTGTATAGTGTCAAAATCCCTGGTCTGTCCTAACCTTTAGACCAGTAGATGTCACTCTTACACTTTCCCAACAAAACAATTTTCTGGCTACCTTGTGATGTCATACTTCCTGACAATTATGGCACCTGTAAGAGAATTTGCAATAGCCTGCCAGAATGGATATTGCTGTTCTTTCCTTTCATCTCATCAAAGGCAATATACCATGACAGTTTCCTGGGACCAAGGCATCCTGCCTTTTAGGTGAAAAAGGGCTATCTCCTAAACATTTTATTTACCTATGTTTCCCTCAGTTAGTTAACCAGGGAAATACCCTTTGATCAGCTACCCCCAAGCCTTTGACAAGTAATTGTCAGCTTCCTGGCAAGCAAGCTGGTTCCTCTCAGATCAGATGAAGGTCAAACATTTTAAAAGAAATCCAGTCTCTCTCACTATCCTACAAGACATTTCCTTAACACTGGCATTCTTGTGGCATGTACACATACACAAAATATAACAGAATACAGCACCATATATCTGTACATCTGACTGGCAGTGGCATAGATCGCCACATCCCTTCCTCCTAGACTGAATTTATGGGAACATGCCCCCTACTGCATGGTAAGGTTTTCACAAATTCTGTTACTGTTCTAGCTGGCAAGATAGGCCATCTGCATTGGCTGACCCTGCTCTGTGCATAATGGTCATGTTGTAGTCCTGTAGGGCTATACTCCACCTTAAGAGATGGCCATTTGTTTTTCCCATCTGAGTTAACCACACCAGGGGGTTATGATCAGTCTGTACCTTGATGCGCCTTCCGTAGAGGTACAGCTCTAATTTCTTTAGTGCCCATATCAGCGCAAAGGCATTCCTTTTCCACTGTGGAATATGCCTTATCCCAGGGAAGTAACTTTTTGCTAAAGTACACTATTGGGTGATCTTTTCCCTGAGTAGAGGTCTGACTGAGGATTGCTCCAATTCCCACATCTGAGGCATCTGTCTGTAGAATAAACTGCCTATTGTAATCTGGACTGGCTAATACAGGCTCACTGAACAATGTCTCCTTTAGCTGTATGAAGGCTTATTCACAGACTGGCACCCAGTCTACCTTTTTGGGTGTTCTTTTCTTTAGCAGGCAGATAGGGGAGCTGCCAGGATACTGTAATTTGTAATAAACTTTTGATGGTACCCTGTGGTACCTAGGAAGCTCCTAACATGCTTCTGGGTTTCAGGTGTAGGCCACACCTCTATTACCTCGATCTTTGCTGTATTAGGGTGAAGCTGCCCCTGCCCCACTACATGGCTTAGGTATGCCACCTCTGCCATAGCCACCTGGCACTTTTCAGCCTTGGCAATGGGTCTGCCCTCTGTATCCTGCCCAACACTTCCATCAGGTGGCACAAGTGCTCCTTCTAACTGGTACTGAAGATAGCAATATCATCTGGATAAGCCACTACATACTCTTCAGTACCATGTAACACCTGTTTGACTAACCTTTGGAAGGTGGCAGGGGCGTTCTTCATTCCAGAAGGCATTACTCAGAATTCAAATAACCCTATTGAAGTGATGAAGGCTGACATCTCCCTAGCTCTGTTAGTTAACTCTACCTGCCAATACCCTTTCTTCAAGTCAGTTGTGGTAAGGTGTGTCACCCCTCCCAACTTGTCTAGTAGTTCATCCATCCATGGCATTGGGTGGAAGTCAGTCTTCGCAACTGCGTTGAGTCCATGATAGTCCACATAAATGACACAAATGCAAGTAGAGTCATCCAGCTTGGGATTGATGACTATGGGTGAGGCCAGGGACTGTGAGATTTCTGGATTAATCCTAAATCCAGCATTTCCTCCACCTCCCTCCTAATGTCCTTTAGGATGGCCTCAGATGATCAGTAGAATGTCTGCCATATGGGCGCTTGCGTCCCCATGTCTACATCATGTGTCGCTAAGGGGGTTCATCCAGGCTTGGCTGTAAACAAAGGGTCAAAGTCCTCTAAAACCTCCCTCACTTCCTTGGACTGTTCCGGGGTCAATGGGGGGTGACAGTTTGATTGCCTCCACAGATGATTCCCACTTGCTTTCCTCCAGCAAGTCCAGTAGGGGGTCATCTTCATCCATCCCCTTCCCAGGACTATACACTGCAAATACCATGTCAGCCCTATTTGCATATGGCTTCATTATGTTGACATGGTACATCCTATGGTTATGTCCTCTGTCAGGCAGTTCTACAATATAGTTCATATCATTTACCTGTTGGACTACCTTATATAGTTCCTCCCACTCAGCCTGCAGCCTGTCCTTCCAGACTGGAATTTGGACCATGACTTCCTGACCTACACTGTATGAGTGAGCTCTGGCTCCGCAGTTGTACCAGACTTTTTGCTTCTGTTGGGCAGCTGACAGGTTGCTTTGGGCCACCCCCATAAGCTCCTTCAGCTTCTCCATAAACTTAGGGACATACTCCATTATGGGAGTTCCCTGGGTAGCATGCTCGCCTTCCTGGTCTTCCCAGATCAAGTCTCGGGGTCTATGCATCCTATGTCCATATCGAGTTCAAAGGGGGAGAACCCTGTTGACTGTTGGGGCATGTCCTTGTGTGAGAACAACAGGTGGGGAAGGTATTTCTTCTAGTTCCTCCTATGCTGTTCAGCAAATGCTTGGAGCATTGATTTGAGGGGTACCATTAAACCTTTCCATAAGCCCATTGGCTTGTGGGTGATTAGGTGTCATACATCTCTACACCATCCCACACTTCTCCCACAAGCACTTCATCAGGTCTGACAGGAAGCTACCCCTCTTGATCAGTGATAACCTTCTGTGGAAACCCAACATGGGAGAAAATCCCTAGCAAAGTGTCTGCCACTTTGTCTGTCCTAAGTGATGCGAGGGTGAACGTCTCTGGATATTGAATGGTGTAATCTACTACTGTCAGGATAAACTTCTTCACGGAGGAGCTTGGGGTACTCAAAGGTACCACAATATCCATTCCTGACCTTTGGAAGGGCTCCTCCACAGTGGGCAAGGGAATTAGGACAGCTTTGGTTTTACTGCCTGCCTTCCCTATTTGCTGGCACTGGTGACAAGACCTGCAATATTCCTTCACCTGCTGGGTGAAGTTGGGCCAATAGAAATTCTGGGCTGATTGCTGCATGGTGCACATGATTTCCAGATGTTCGGACATGGGGATGTCATGAGCAACCTTGAGCAATTGCTCATGATACCCCTGAGGAACAACAAGCTGCCTCCCATCACCCCTCCCTCTGTTCTTATGTCCTGTGTAGACAACAGTCTATTGTCCCAAAATAGTCTGTCTTATGTCACCTCCCTGTGTCCCGTCAGATTTTGTATAAGCTCTCAGCCTCTCCAAACTAGGGTCAGTTCTCTGAGCAGTTGCAAAATCTTCACATTTTTCCAAGGTATGGGACATGTCCCCTTCAGTTCTTAAACTGGGGTCCATAGCTTTAGCATCAGGGCATTCTGTGTCACTGCCATCTCTAACCTTCTGACCATTTGTTTGCCCTCCTTTCTCTTCCTTCTGTAGCTGACTTGTGAACTGTTACCTGTGAAATTCCTTCCTCCCTTTCACTACTGTCCATTTCAGGAGACATAGGTTGGGGAACCAGCCTCCCATTTTTTCCCACAGGGGCTTCTATGGGGCTCAGGGAACTACAAGTGGCCTTGGCCGTCTGACTGTGGGTAACCACACAAACCACCTCTTCTGGAGATTGTTCCCTATAATCACATCCAGGGTGAGGTTGTCTACCACTGCCACCTTTTGTACCATCTCTTCTGTCTCACCCCAATCCAAGAGAATGCAAGCAAGTGGCAGAGTTTTCTCCTCCCCAGTGAATCCCCTTACCATTACAAAATGATTAGGTATAAGCTGTTCAGGCCCAACCAAATCCTCTTTTACTAAGGTAAGAGATGTACCCACGTCCCTTAACCTATTGATTTGCACCCCATTTACAGTAACCGGATGTATGTGCTCTCTTATGTTTACAGGCATGCTGTTAGGGATCACAGTGCACCCAACTCTGTTCGAGCACCACCTTGTCCACTCTGTGCCTTTTTAGGACACTGTCTAACAAGATGCCCTGGCTGTTTATAAAACCAACAGTCATCATTTCTTTTATCCGAGAAATCCCCTTTTTGTAATATGAGGCGTCCCCCTTTCTGCAGAGGCTGTGAGGGTTTTAGCTGCTCTGAAGGCGTGCTTTTCCCCTTTCGGCCCTGCCACACCCACACCTGCCTCACTTCCTTTTAAAGCAGACTTGCTCCTGGCATAGCAATCCAAGAGCTCAGCAGCTTGCTGTGGTGTTTTTGGATCTCAGTCCTCTATCCAGGTTTTCAACTTTGCTGGGCAAGCCTCAAAGAACTGCTCTGAAAGTACAACCTCCTCAATTTACCCCACAGAGTTTGCTTCCACCCCTCCCACCAACGTTTTAAAAACTGCTGTTGCTTTGTGGCTAGTTCTTCAAAGCTCATGTCAGGGCTTTTTTGAAGTTTACAGAATTTAACCCTGTGGGCCTCAGGAGTCAGTTCATACTTTTTAAATAAAGTAGCTTTATGTTTCTCATAGTCTTGGCTATCATCATTATCCAGTTGGCCTAGTGCCTCATGCCCTTTACTCATAAGCAGCGGGGATAGCTGGAAGCTCCAGGACTCCCTGGGGACTATGGCCCAGATACAGACCTTTTCAAATGAATTCAAAAATGCATCCATATCCTCCCCCTCTTTAAATTCTGCTTATAATTTGGAACTTAATTTATACCCCAGTCCTGGAGTTTCAGGTCTATCTCTGTCAGTTACCTCCTCTGGTGTTTGTCATTGGAGTCTTAACTTCTCCAGTTTGAATTCCCTCTGGCACTCTTTTTCCTCTCTCTCTCTCTGAAGCTGCAGTTCCTGCATCTCCAGTTTGAACCTCTTCTGCTCTCTTTCCTGCTGGGCTTCAAACTTTTTCTGCTCCAGCTCCAGTTTCCTCATCTCAAACTGTAGTCTGGTCTCTTCTAGCTCCAGCTCTGTGGTGACCTTCCCCTGCTGCTGTGGCTCTGGGTTCCTTCTGGTCTTGCTGTCTTCTTCCCTGAGACTAGACTCTGCGATGGACCCTGGTACCCCATGCCCAGGCTTTGGTCCTTTTCAGTCACTGGACGTGGCTTGAGGTTCTGGGCAGTTGCTAGCTCATTGGCTGCCACAAGGTGCTTTTTGGTTCACCCCTCGTTCTGCACCCCTCTTTCTTGACACAACTGCCTTAGGTGGTCTGCAGTGCATTTGTTGTAGTTGGAAGCCATCTTCTTCTCTAACAATTACTACACTAGCTTATACAGAAAAAAAGAAAACAGGTAGGGAACTTTATACTGTGACTAAATATTTTTTTTCAAAATCTCTGCCCTGATTGTATGTGGATTGTTTTCAGTTTATCAGTCTGATACACTGGCCTCGAATTCAGCTGTTATGCCTATGCCACCAATATCTCTTGACTCTCACTGCTACTAGATCTCTCAGATCCCACCACTGTGCACCAGATCTGTCATGAACCCACTCCTGAGGGTCAGATCCACAGAGCTCACATTGCCCACCCCTAAGTGCAATCCGTGACAGGGAGGGGGAAATTGGATACCCTCTTCATGTCTTTCTATAGTGCTTGCTGAGTTCACAGTTAAACACTCACCATGAAGTCCCAGGGTGTCCTCTTTACTCTGGATCAGTGTACAATACTAGTCTTGAGTCTTGTAGCCAAATATGAACCCTTCTTGGCTGTTACACAAATGGGGGAAGATCCAGACATCCCAGCCTCTTTGGGGTAATGTTGAAACCCTGATTCTGCATTCTCCCACAAGGTGTGCAATAACCTGGTTCAAATCCCTACAGACTCTTCCTTGAGACTTTGGTATCCCCCTATCTTTATCTAGACTTTCCCTTTTCAGGCACTTTGTTATGTTTGGTAGCTTATGATGGCACCCATTAGCAACAACAGTTTAGTCACAGATTATTACTGAAACATCCCACAATTGCACACACAATATAGAGATCACACTCAGGCAGGTTACTTAAAACAAATGTCTTTACTAAATAATTATCATACATTACAACAAAAAGATTTGATCAATTTGGTCACAGAATAACACAAATAAAAAGTGGGCATGTACGTAACCACCAAGTCCCATGAGGTTACTAGAATTCCATCAGGTAAGTCTAGGCAGGTACTGGGTAGCTGGCAAAGGACTCATTAGGAGCTCTTTACATATGACATCATTGTTTACTCAGCTAGGCTGGGCAGAGAATGGATTATGTAATTTAGAATTCTCACAGCAGCATAAGCCACTTTGGAATCAGCTGCTCTGGGGAGGTTTAGAATGTTCAGATGGGAGTAGAGTGAGCAGTAGTGTGAAGTGGAGCACTGAGCAGCAGCAGTGCTCAGAGTGTGGGGGTGTTTGCCAGTCTCCTGTGAGATTGGGTGAAGGACCCCCAGCAGTTTATCCTTCGATTGTGTGAGACCCAGCAAGAACCAGAAGAAGTGGTGGAGACCATTCATCTGCAAGACCCCAGTGGGTCATTTCCACAGAAAATTGTGGTTTGGACTGTGTTTCAGTTGGATCCAAGGGGCAATCCCCTGAAGATGCTGAAGAGTTCCAGCTGCCCAGAAGAAAGGGTACCTGTGTTAAAGCTGTGATAAAGCTACCTGTGAAGGGAAGAGGATGTTTTCCTTCAAGTTTACCATGTCTGTATCAAAGGGACAAACAAAGTCATGAGTACAGATTCATGGGACTGTTCTTAGGGATTGGTCTGAGGTGTATGTGCCCAGAGATAAAGCTAGAGTGCACCTGTCAGGGCCCTTGTTTCACCACAAATAAGTGTTGAATGTTTCAAGTTTAAAGTTCGGGAGTACTTTAGTATTTCAAGGGGAAATAGAGGATCCATATTGGAGTAACCCAGAAAGAATGGCAGAGACTGGGCATGGGGTAGGGTTGGGCATAATCCCAGTTGATTCCTCAGTTAAGACTAACTGGTTCACGTATGGGCACCAGGTTAAACTGGGCATGTTAACAGATGTCATCATTCCAGGGAAAATGTGTTTAAGTGTGTGGCAACTACTGCAGTATACACTTGTGTTGGAAAAGTAAAAGTCCAGGAATTCTTAGTACAGAGGGATGAAAAGTTTGAAATGTGTGTGAGGAAAAGTTTGTTCTAATGTGCCCAGTTAGTTGTTCTGGAAAGAAAAGCTTTGCTCCTGTGTAGACAGTACCAAACCTGGGGGACCACCCCATTCTACCTGTTCCAACTTGTTGTCAGAATAAAGCCATACTGTACAATCCCAATTTTCAGTTGTGGACATTAACACAGAAACATAGATGTTGATGGCAGATATGGATTGCAAGGCCCATCCAGTTTGCTTATTTTTCTACTTTATGAATGTGCCATAGGCCTTTACTCTGTCAATGGACTATCTATTCATACTCATCTGTATTGCTCCCTTATGCCTATCCCATGCCTGTTTGAAGTCCTGCACTGTATTCATATACATATCCACCACTTCCTGAGGTAGGCCGTCCCATGCATCCACCACCCTCTCTGTGAAAAAGAACTTCCTCACATTACCCCTTAATCGGCCTTCCTCTAATCCCATGCTGTGTCCTCTTGTCCTGCTATTTTTCTTATATTGAAACATGTTAGACTCTTCCACCCTGTTAATGCCCTTAAGATGTTTGAATGTTTCAATTATATCACCTCTCTCCCTCCTTTTCTTTAGGGTATACATATTGAGCTCCGTTAATCTGTCCTCATATGTTTTCTGATGCAGTCCCTGCACCATTTTGGTTGCTGTTCTCTGGACTGCTTCCATTTTGTTAATGTCCTTCTGCAGGTACGGCCTCCAGTACTGCACTCAGTACTCCGGATGGGACCTTAACCAGTGTCTTGTAAAAAAGGATTATTACCTCCTCTTATGACTTGTGATACCCCTACTAATATACCCCAACATCCCTCTAGTCTTACCTACTGCTTTAGTGGTCTGCTTGGATGATTTCAGGTCATCTGTGATGATGATGCACAAGTCTCTTTCTTCTCTTGTGATTGCCAGCAACTCCCCTTCCAACCTAAAGGTAGCTTCAAGGTTTCTCTTCCCTATGTGCATGATCATAAAATCATATTGCATAGAAACATACTTCTTTGTGTTAAACCCCAGTTGCCACTCTTCCCACCATTTTGCCAGTTTATCCAGATCTCTTCCAATTTTGCCCACCCCATCTGGATCACCTAATCTGTTGCAGATCTTGGTGTCATCTGCAAACAGACAAACCTTACCCTTCAGTCCATCTGCAATATCACTGATGAAGATATTGAAGAAGACTGCCCCCAGGACTGATCCCTGAGGTACCCCACTTGTGACTTGCATCTCTTCTGACTGAATACCGTTTACCACCACTCTCTTTTTTCTGCCCACCAACCAGTTTGCCACCCAGTTGGCCAACTTCTGACCCACCCCAAGCCTACCCAGCATATTAATCAATTTTCTATGTGAAACAATACCGAAAGCTTTGCTGAAGTCAAGGCAGACAACTTCAACTGCACCCCCTTGGTCCACCACTCTGGTTACCCAATCAAAGAAATCTATGACATTAGTTTGGCAGGACTTTCCTGTTTGTAAACCCATGCTGTCTTGGATCCTATGCTCCTATGGATTCCAGGTGTTGCACTATCCTTTCCTTAAGGAGTGCCACCATAATCTTGCCCACTACTGAGGTAAGACTGACTGGTCTGTAGTTTCCTGCCTCCTCCATGCTGCCACTCTTGTGGATTGGGATCACATGAGCCCTTGTCCAGTCTTCTGGGACCTCTCCTGTGCTCAGAGACACACTAAACAGTTCTTTTTTATTTTTTTATTTAGTACGCTTTTTCTTGCCACTGGCTGCCTGGGTTCCTCAGCCTGGTCATGGATCCCCTACTTCTGCTTCCAAATCAGTCATGCCTTGCTGATACCCCCAGCTTACCCCAAGCGGCGGGGTCATGGGACCAACCCCTAAGGTGCCACAATGTCAGGATAGGTCGATGGGCCAACCTGGGAGTGATGGAAGATGAGGGCGGGCTTCATTCTGGGCAGCCGGTGGCATTTTTTCCATGATGTATGGGGATGGGGACATGCAATGATGACCAGTGTCTGCCCTGCCCCCTGAATACTTTGGCATCAGCATGTGCGGTACACCCAGCCTCCGCTAGGTGTCCATGTTGCGCTGAATACACTATCTCCCCCCCGGAGAAGGAGAGCAGTCCTCAGATGCTAAATCCTTCTCCCCTGGCCAGCCCTCTAATGTCCCAGACCTGTTCCCTAACTCAGGTCCCCAGCATCACAGGTAAGCAACCTGCCCCTATGCCAGTGGGCCAGCCCACTCAATAAACAGTTCTGATAATGGCTCTGCTAGTTCCACCCTTCACTCCTTTAGTACCCTCGGATGTGTGCCATCAGGTCCTATTACCTTGTCCACCCTCAGCTTAGTGAGCTCTTGTAGGACCCTTTCTTTTGTGATGGGACTTGTGCATACCTCCCTCCCCCCTTTGTCCATGGTGCTGAGCTGTGGGCTCTGCCTTACCTTCTCCTCAGTAAATACTGAGCAGAAGTATCTATTTAAAATAGATACTTTTCCTTGGTCCTCCTCCACACACTCCTCCTTATCCCCTTTGATCTTAGCAATACCCCCTTATTGCTTCCAGTGTGAATTGTTATGGGGCCCCCACAGAAGTTAGACCTAGCATAGTCCTAGCACCTCTCTCCCAGAACCTAGAGTAAATATAAATGTTAATTTATACCCTTAACCCTTTTAGCCTGCTGAGCCATGTATTCGCCTGAGAGCTAGGGGTGATGCCTTTTGTCTTTGCCAACTTGTGTCCTGTTGCCTTGTCTGTGGCACGAGTTGAGGGGGGTCCCAGTCTGCACTTGGCCAGGGCATGGGTTGCATGTACATACAAAAAAAAAACACCTTAAAACTGTTAACTAAGTTCTACCTTAATTTCATAGTGGATTGAAGTCCAGGAAAATTAAAAGAAAGTTTCAGTTTCCTTTGATAGCAGTCTTGCTTCTTGTGTGTCAGGAGAAGCGTGTCTCTTGAAGATGCTCAGCAGAATGAGAGAGAGACACCCTGGTTTTCAAACTCTTTATATTATGTCAAAACCCCTGGTCTGTCCTAACTTTTAGGCCAGTAGATGTCAGTCTTGCACTACAACACAATTTTTCTGGCTACCTTGTGATGTCACACTTCCTGGCAATTATGATGCCTGTAAGAGAATTTGCAATAGCCTGCCAGAATGGATATTTCTGTCCTTTCCTTTCATCTCATCAAAGGCAGTATACCATTGCAGTTTCCTTGGACCAGAGTCTGCTGCCTTTTAGGTGAAAAAGGTCTATCTCCTGAACATTTTATTTACTTCTGTTTCCCTCAGTTAGTTAACCAGGGAAAAGCCCTTTGATCAGCTACCCCAAACCTTTGACAAGTGATTGTCAGCTTCCTGGCAAGCAAGCTGGTTCCACTCAGGTCAGAGGAAGGTCAAACATTTTAAAAGAAATCTAGCCTCTCTCACTATCCTATGAGACCTTTCCTTAGCACTGGCATTCTTGTGGCATGTACACATATACAAAATATAACAGAATATAACACCCTATATTTGTACATCTGACTGGCAGTGGCATAGCTCGCCACAATTTTCTCCATTTTTTCTGTATGTTATCTAACTCCAGTAGTGTATTATTTAGTCCTCAAGGCTTCTTACTTGCAGTAAATGTTTGCATCAAATAACACTGGCACACAGTGGCCAGATGGTTAGTTGTTTCTACTGCAAGTGTTTTGGTTGCACTAATTTTTAAAGTTGCTGATACAAACAAAAACATCAGTTCTGGTGGGTAAAGACCCTTTTGTGAAAAGTATATTTAGAAGAGTGCTCATTATTCAGAAAACTATCTTGTAGTTCATCAGCAGTAATAATTTATTTTTAAAAAGAGTCCTTAACAGTTTCCCAACATCCTGCCCTCTATCTTTTAATGATAGGCAACAATTAAAATCACCACCCAGCTCAGGCAATTTACTTGACTGGAGGTGTGGTCTAACATCATTAAAAAGAGCCACTCTAGCAGCCTTATTTTGTGGAGCATAAATATTCATAAGTCGAAAGCATTTGCCTTACATAAGTATGTCCAATTACAAGGATCTCACCGGTTCAATTTCTATCAATTTAAGTACCTTGATGGTGGTACTGTGAAACAGTAAACCTACCCCTTTAAATTTATCAACTCCCTGTGACCAAAAAAGGACTCTTTGTCCACAGTTTCGTAGCAGCTGAAACTTTAAATAAAGATTTAGTTTGAGTGTCCTGCATAAATAGGGCATTTCCAGAGAAGGTTTTCTAACAGGGCCATGGTGGTTATACATTTTCTTTTTTGTAATTTCTTTTTTTATGCCCCCTCTAGTTACTGGCACTGTCACTGTCACCCGACTTCCCCAACTGGACACCACACACCTCGATGATCCCCCACAGTGCCTTGGCTGTACCCCCCAGGTGGGGAGAAAGTGGCGCTACCCCCTCAAGCCCCTTGTACCTTAAATCTCATCAGGATCCTCATGGGTCATAGCGCCAGTGGGTGAGGGACAATACTTAGACTCTCCTTCGGTGTCACGCAGGGGCTGAACTTTTTCTCTGTACTCCCCCCCTGGAGGTGTGACGTGTGCTGTGGCATTAAGGTGCATGCTGATGTCCATCATGCCTCCCCCTCCTGAACAAGACTCGAGCATGCTGTGCATGCAGCCACTGTCAAAAGCCAGGCATATACCAATTTATACTCCGCACACACCCCAGAAGAGACGAGCAGTCCTCGGATTGCTCAAACCTCCTCCCCTGGCTGGCGCTCTGACACCCTGGGCTCATTACTGAACCTGGGTGGCTGGCATCGCAAGTGGTAACGGCACTGCTCTGCCAGTGGGCCAGCAAATGGGCCTTAATACTGTTTACATTCAAGGTCACCAGTGACATTGATGAGCCTAAACACATTTATTTTTTTATATATATATTATAGGGGATGAGCTACTTCAGAAGTACGTACTAAGGACCTTGTTTTCTTTTTTTGCAATGGATGTTTCTGTGAGTGCATCGTCACATTCAAAGGAATGGTCCCGTAATGAAGAGGCTATGGCAGGTGCTCTTGAGTCATCCTCCACCTCCTCAGTGTCACCCCAATTTGTGCGTGATGCAACAGGCGCATACCTATTCAAAATGGATAGATACGGAAAAATGGATAAACAGAAAGGTCATGAGAAAGTCAGTACCTCAGCTGGGACCTGAACCCAGGCCACCCGGAATACCGTTCCAGTTGTGCTAACCAGCTGCGCCACTGAGACAACTGGAACTTGACTTGTCCCTGAGCGCATTACTCTTTCTCAAAATGCACAACCAATGGCAACAAAAATATTTACTTCTAACAATCACACAGGAGTGTAGTGTGCATATTTATGTAACACACACAAACAGAGGTGAGAAAGAAGTAACTGCTTCAGCTGGGACTTGAACCCAGGCTGCCCAGAATACTGTTCCAATTGCGCTAACCAGCTGCACCACTGAGACAACTGGATATGTGGCAGTTTTACAGATTTACCTTGGGCTGTACAGTATCTGCCTCTTTTTCTTGAAGAAAGAACCTCCATATTACTCTCAATAGGTAGTAGAGGTGGAGGCATTTCAGGCTGTGGGACATCCATGGTCTGAAAAGACATAGAAGAGGATGGGGTCACAGTGGTCGAAGCTATTACTATGGAAGGCATGGGGTCTACAGCAGGGCGGATGCCCATATTAGTAATGTGACCATGTCTTAAGGCTTCAGAATCTATTGGCTCATTTGATCCAGGGGTTTCCAGTGAGAGGAACTGATATCAATGGTGTTTGGAAAGAAGAAGCAGGACTCTGGGTGGAATCATCTCTGGCCATATCTTCAGATCTTTTTGCTGAGGCTCTAGCAGCACCTTGTGCTTGGCCTTTAACAATCAAGTCTTCATGGTCTAAGCTCCCTGATCTATTATGCGATGCCCAAGGGCATTGTCTGTATGTATGCCCTTATTTCTCATGCAGATTAAATTTGCATGGATTTGAACAATGATGACTAACATGCCTATATTCAAAATAGTTATTACATCTGTTTTTATCACTTGTAGCACTTACATGTAACCGTGACCCACATTTGTGAAAAGCACGAGGTTACCTTGGATAGAAGCATGTGCCTCTGTCCCAGCCCAAGAAGAAACTCCCAGGGAGATGGCATCCCCCAGTGTTAGTTTGCCTCAATTTAACACAAAATTTCCCCCTCCTGTCCACTCATTCAGTATCAATGACTAGGCTAGGCAAATCATGTACTTTACCCTATTGTTTTATCCAGTAAACGTTGTCAACTACACTGACCCCTTCATTTTGAAACACTACAGTGATTGTTTTTATTGCAGGTTTAGAAAGGGAAATGGCAAGCAAAGGTGACCATATTGCTGTGTTTTATAATTGGTTGTATTTAACCCAAAACCCTTTTCAAAGACTTTGAAGTTTTAAAACTAATTTCATCAATGGTTTCCCCAGACACATGTATAACAGCAGATAATTCTGATGAAAAAAATCCCATAGATTCTTTTAAGGGGGACCTACTCATGAGCACCCTATCGGGGGAGCTTTGATTCCCCCTGTATATTTTAGTCTAACAGTGTTCCTATGTTGAGCAAGTTCCCCTTTGGCTGCAAACAAATCTGCCATTCGAGATTGTTGGGGTCTCTCCGGGGAATGGACAGGTTGCTGGATGGATTCTATATCAGTTGCCTCTAAGTCTGAAACATCTGAGTTTATCACAGAACCCCTGCTAGTCTGTCTCTCAGTACCATAGTTGTATCAGCCTGAGATACTGGAACAGAGAGATTGCCTCTGGCAGGCTGAGGAACAAGTATTTGAATACTGTCCTGAGCAAGGAGAGACACATTATCATTGGCAGAAACCAAGTTATGTGTACCATTATTTAGCTGAACATTTGTCTCTACTATATGTAGATGTTCAGGGGTACCGGAAGATAGTAAAAGCTGGGGGAGGAGGCTCAGAAGGGAACTTACGAGAGTAAAAAGGGCACTTTTTCTACACTAGTTTTTGCCACACAAAATACAATAAATGTACACATATGATGATCATAACATTAAGAATGCAGTCCAGTATTGAAATATCCAGTTACCTTAGCACTCTGGTCCCCTAACTCACTCTAGTACTTATGAAATAAATTTGATCTCCCAGGCAGTCTATTGGTCCTTCCACCTGCTCTGATTCCCATGAAATAAGTCCAATCATAATAGCAGTCTAGAGTCCCCCCCCCCACCCGGATTCCCATTAAAGAGATCTGTGCTCCTTGGTAGTTTTGTGCTACCTCCTCCCACCCTGATCGTGATAATAGCAATACCCCACCCTGTTTCACCCACTAAGCACCCACCACTCCTACCTGACTGCGGTTCATTCTTGGTTCACCCCTCAGTAGTCATGCAAGGATGGCAGTATAGCTTAGTGGTTAGAGTAGGGAGCTGTGAATGAACTTGGTACATCCAGCAGGCCTGCGTTTGATTCCCACAACCTCCACTTGCATATTGTGTGACTCTGAGCAAATCACTCAAGCAGCCCAAAGCTCCCGGGTCACCCCTGAAAACATTCACTTGTGCCTAGTGGGCCTTACCCGGTTAACAAAGAATAAATAAAGTTCCTCCTGCAGCACTTGAGATTGTGACGGGCACAGACCATTCACTTGGCCAGCTGCTGTCTTGAATGATAGGGAGTGAGTGTATTCTTTAGAAACAGCTGTTTCTGCAGTACTCGCATGCTCACTCCCTGTCATTCAGATTTCAAGGGTAACCTTTGCAGATAAGTCTGAAGAAAGATAGGCTGGTTTGACTGCAAGCAGGATTGTAATTTGCCAAATGACCACACAACTAATCTGCAAAGGCTCAAACAATAAAGCACAGACATGTTTTCTTCTGTTTGGGGTTCATTAATGTGGTATGGCAATTGCCTTAGACAGAGGTAAACCACAAAATTATAATCATTTTTGGGACAACATGTAATTGCAGTTTAGTTGCACATTGTATTTGAGGTGTGTGCTGTAAATGCAGTAGTTACAATATACTGTACTTGGAATCAATTGCTAGAAGAAAAACAATGTAATATGCATAACAGCACAGTTAAACACTAAACCTTACAACAACAGTAATACTGCTTTAGCTACTTGGTTGTGTTGAAAATGATTACCATATGTCTAAGCTAGATGGTGTGTATCCCTTTGCATAACACGGAGCTGTGCTTACGCAATGATGTATAGTACTGTATCTATCAAAACAAGGACAACGCTCTTCTGAAGAGAAGAACACAAACTGGTAGCAATATCCAGAAACTGATAACAAGTTCTCTAGAAGCCAGCATTCTCTATTAAGGACAGGTCAAAAAAATGACAGTATGCTGGCACTGGCAATGGCAATACAATGAAACTGATCTGACATATTCCTTCCCGGTGTTCCAATTCATGCTAAGAGCTGACTTTCAACTGCTATTAAGACTCAGAGACAATGCTAACTAACAGACAGTAATGTATGGGCCAGGAATTAAAAGGCTTTTTTTTCATAAGCCATCAGAAAGCAAAAAAGGACAAGGGGACTAGGCTAGGCAGCATTGCAGGGACCGGGGCACTGGACCGACCTGACCAGGAGTCGGGGGGAAGGGGGACGAGACAAGAGACCCACTACAAAAAATAAACAAAAACACTGCTGCACCGACGACTTCACTTATTCATTTTCAAACAGAAACTGGGTCAGGGACAAGGTAAAACATTTTACAACAATTAAAAAAACATAGTATCATCAAGCAGCAGAGCCTGCCTGGGGCCGTCGCGATGACTGGTGGTCAGAGGCAGAGCATAGGCTCCAGGCAGCTGCAGGCTCACAGCAGGACCGGAAAATCAAAACAAAACAAACCGCAAAAAAAAAATAAAAATAAAATCAGTACATAGTTGGGCATTGGACTTACTCGACAATTCGTGAACAGCACACAGCACGGATTCTTCACAGCAGCAACCAGCCGGAAGTCGAGTCGCTTGAAGTAAAACTTGTCTTTTAACTGAAGAGGAGCCTGCAAGGGAATCAGCAGCAGCAAGTCATCCCCAATGGGATTTGGGGATGTGTGTCAGTTGTCTGATACTTTTATACCCCCTATGGCTAGTGCCCTCTCACTTATCATTCTCGGTTGGGCGGGCGAAGGGGGGGGGACAGGGCTCAGCTCTCTCAGAACTTAGTTCTGTGAGACTGTGACTGCGGGGCATTAAAAAACAAAAGCTGAAGCCAAGTGCCTTACTTCTAAATGAATGTATTGTGTTGAGAGGCGCCACTCTGGTGAATAAAGTAGATGGTTAAGTTAAACGGAACCTGTTACCTTAAACAGAATGCTGACTGTGCAGTTATCTGGCTGGCAGCTTGTGGGCTAGGGCTGTCTAATGGGTTAAATGGGCTGCTATTGTGATGTATTTGTCGTGACTCATCCCTCCTGACTCCGCGGCACAAAAACAGAGGAAGGAGTGGAAACGATGACGGAGGTGTGAAGCTGCTGACGAGCTGCCCTGAATTAATTAATTAAAAAAACCAAAACCAAGTGTTAAGTTCTACCGTTCTGTCCGTTTAACCTACTTTCCAACTCATCTCTGCTGGCCGAGGCATTTAACAACATAGGCAGCAGGTGTCAGTTTCTTTTGTAATTGTTTTAGTGGCGGGGTGGCAGGGGTGGGGGCGGGTGGCAGAGCAGATTCAAAGGCAAGGAGCACCTAGGACGGAGCAAGCACTGGTAGTACTGATGTTATAATTCATTCCAGGCATTCTGCAGTATATAATAGGGGCAATTTCCTAGTGCACAAAAAAGTGGTGGGGTGGCCCCCCCCCCCGGTTCCTGCGCCTATGTAGATGTTCCTGAAAAGTAGCACCATCTGATGTGGTTATGTCAGGAGAACAAGATACAGTATGTAGGGGATTTTATGCCTTTGGCGATAAGAGTTATTACATTAGGTTCCAAGGAAGTTTCCGGGGATATAGGGAACTTGAGTAGACTGGAAGGACCTTTGGTCTTTTTCTGTCATCATTGTCCATGTTTCTATGTTATCATTTGTACTTACAGTTTTTTCGGTAATTGTATTATTAGATTCATTAGTCCTGAGTGTTCCTTGTAACCAGGACTTGCCGTCTTGTAATTTAACCCAGCATGCTACTTCTAAGGCTGATTCTACTGACCATTCTTGTTTTTCAGGAGGTAGCTTTGACTATATTGCAGTGTCCGCATCTTAGGCCAAGCTTTTTGCTTTTGTATGCTTCCCGGATGCTTTAGGCATTCTGCCAGATGTACTCAGCATTTTTTTTCCATGAGTGTTATTGTCATGGGCACTTGGGACTGAGAGGCTTGCTTTCCTCTGGATTACTTTCTGCACAATCTGTTTATCTGAAATATCCATTGCTAAGGATACTGTCTCTTGCTGTGTCAGGGTTGTAGCAACATTGTCTCTGAACTGGTCAGTATGAGCCACGTTCATATCAGAAGTAGCAGTCACTTGTGTTTGGTCTGAAGTGCTTCCCGAAAGAACTGAAGTATCTGACAACATGTTAGAGCACTCGTTAAAGGGACACTGTCAACCCCCTTAGGGCTCAAAGTGTGCCTTGCTTAAAAAACACATTTTATGACTGCTAACATTCTGTAATGACTGCTGATATAGCTGGTGGTTTGATTCTGATTCTCTTTTCTTTTAAAAGGTGAAAAACAGACTGCCCACCATACTGGTGTTACTACACAAACACAGGTTTGTTTACATTCCTTGATCAGCTCCAACTACATCTTTCCTGGACTTGGGAACACCCACAACACAATCTAGCCCCTTATGATGCAGTGGGAGTTTAGGTGGCTACTGCCTCATGAGTGACTGTACTGTCTGGGTGTGTTTGTAATGCTTAGGAAGTATGCAGTAAGAACAGATCCAGGTTGTAAACAAAACAAAGTTGTTTATAAATATACATTACCATGAATTTCAGTTCTACTAAACAAAGAGACAGACAAAACAAACAGCACCATCAATGAATTTTAGAGGAGGTAAGCTATTATAAAATATGGGGTTTTAACTAGAAATAATGTGATACAAAACAGGTTGACAATGTCCCTTTAAGTAGCCTTTCTGAATTTTCCTCTCTAGCTGAGAACACACATAGGCCCAGATATTCAAAGCTTTGCGTGGTGCGCAAACCGTGTGCGTGGGTTAGCGTGGGATTAGCATGGGTCTGCTATATTCAAAAGGCCAAATAGCGCGTGCAAACCGCATTAGCACCAGGCAAACCATAATATATGCAAAGGGCAAACTGAACATGAATACAGGTGCTATGAGATAATCAGCGACTAGCACTGTGCTAAGGTGTTTAGCGTTACTTAGTGCGACCCTTTGCGCGGTACACATTACCACCCTGGAAAAGCTGGTCTTAACTCTGGGCAAACAGCTTTGCGTGACATTGCGGCCTTGCGTGGCATTAGCGCGGCCTTGCGCGACCCTAACATATGACTATGACACAGAGAAAAAGCCAGACATGGAGGAAACATGCTGCTCACTGATGGCACCACAATGATGTCAACTGCTGCCTCCAGTCCAAGCCATGCCAGGCAGTGTGTGGTGACCCGGCTCCCCAGGGCCAGACCATGGTAGTGTGGGGCCACATACACACACCTGCAGACCATACGTCTGTGGTGACCAACAGGTGCCAGCACACACACATGCAGCACTGTGGGTATGGTGGGTGTTGAGGGGAGGGTGTACGAGTGGCCAGGCCTCACCACAGACCAGGTGCAGCCACAAGGCTGGGACACAGCACACAGTGCACATGGGCCAGTATTGGGAATATCCCAATACCAGTGTGCCTGTCCGATCGTACATGCCCCCCCCAGTCACATACCGCACAGCTGTACATACACCACAGCACACACAGCCAGCTATGTCTATGTCACTATGAACATCCCACACCAGAGGTGCAGCATCTGTGGGTCATACAACAGTGTGACAGTACTGTCCACTGGCAATACACACCTGCAAGGTGGGCTTGTCACTGTGTACAGTGCAGTGGTCATCACTACCCTACACACCATAGGCATTGCTGTGTCCCTCACACTACTGGCCCCCCTTGCTACTGTGGTGTCTGTGTGCACTGTAGCATGCCCTACAGTGTGACAGTTGCATGCATCACCACCACCACCGCCTGTGACTATGCTGTGTTGTCCCCTGAGGTACACACTGCTATGCTGTACTGCATACATGTTACCAGCAGCTACCATCATGCACTGTCAGACTGACCTACAGGTGGAGCTGCGGGCCAGACCTGGCCAGCCCCTGTACTTCCAGACTGACCTATAGGTGAAACTGTGGGATCCTGCAGTAATGCTGGGCAAATTGCATGCAAATTAGGGCATAATGAGATGCTAATCTGGATGTTTGCCCAGAGGCTACCTAAGTAGGCTCATTTGCGTGTCAGTTTTGAATATGGCAAAGTTTAGCACCGGGCAAATGGCGGCGCTAACGGTTCGGGTAATATGATATGGTTTTGAACACTGCTCTTTCACACCCACTGCTGCCTGCAGCTGTACTGGGTCCACGCATTTGCTGGCACACATATTGGCTACATAGTTCACCTCTACCTACCTTTATGTCGCTGTGCACTGTGTTGCTGTTGTGGTTTGCACTTCCTGGTTGCTATATTCAGAGCTGTCTTATTCCAGGGCTATGTTTGGCCTGCACTCTCAGCCCAGTTTGCCTGGCCTCATTCCCATGCTATATTCAGAAGCTGTATGCCCCGGGCTATTCCTTTTGAATATAGCTTGCTTTGTGCTCCGGGCTAAGTTTGCTCTCTGGGCAGTGCTAATTTAGCCCAGGGGCAAAGTTTTGAATATCTGGCCCATGCTGGGTTTTTTTGCTTTCAGGGATTTGTCAGGAGCCATTACAGTTTCTTCTGGGGAGGATTTTATGACTCCATGCAATTTTTGTTTTTCCAGTGAATACTTAGCTGCTTCTTTGTCTGCTACAAGTTGAAGCAAATATTGCTTCCTTTTTTCCATTGCCATCCTCAGTTTTTCTTCTTCTAACAGCAAGAGTGACTATTCTGTTTCATTAATAGTTTGTACCAGTTCTGTTTCTGCAGAATCTGTTTCCATATTTTCCAACGAAACATCTTCTTTAACAGTGTGGACCTTGTTCAGACAGGTAGTAGGGGAGGAGGCCCACTCTCCTCACCTACAGCATCTTCAACTCCCTCCACCCAGTCGGCCGTCTTGACTACCAGCCAGATGGCGGAGATTCCCCCTACAGGGGACTAGGGGAGTTTCCTGGTGTCATGGCCAACAGAAGTCAATAAAAAAGGTCCATGTAACCCCCCAGAACGCACCTGGAAACAAGCTATCACAGCTTAGTGCACTTTTCCTGCCCAAACTGTAATTAACAAATAAATAAATAAATAAATTAATAAGTACCTTTCATTGCACTTGAAACTCTCCAGTCTCAAAGACAGCATGCCAGATGTCCAGGATCTTCAGGGCTTGCCCATTCGCCACTTTCAAGGTGCAAGAGTAAGGTCAGGGCTCTGGGTTGGGGTTGTTGGTGGCAGTGGCCCACATTGGACCAAAGAGATTGTTGCTCCTGAGTCAATTAATACTTCACGAGGAATCCCTCCCGTTCTTCCTGTGAGATACACACTTTTTCCAGCAGCATTAGATGTCAGTCATGAGCTAGTGTGGCCTTCATCTTCATGGCAGGTGTCAAGGCCCTTTACTGCTGCCAACTTCATTTCAGTGGATGGCGCAGGTAGTTTCATAGCAGTTGGTCTGACCCCCAGCATTACTTCTTGTTACCTTCTTCCTCCCCTTGTGGTCCTGCTCATCTATTGCCTAGGCTTCATCCTTTCTGCCTTTCAGCTTGGTGATCTCCGTGGCAATCATGGAAGGATGGCCATCATTCCTGGTCGTCAGATTTTCCTATGCCACAGTTTTTGACGTCTTCTGTAGAGCATCATCTGATTTGGACCTGTAGTGCTGCCTGTCATGGCTTCTCAAGTTCATGGATTGCTTCAAACTCACACATGTACCACTTCATCCAGTGTCCTTGGCTTCACACTCTGGAGTTGCTTTCAGATGTCTAAGTTTTCTATATTCCTTACAAAATAATTTTGTGCCAACATGTCCTGTGTCAACGTGTCTGCCCCAGAGTATGCCTTTACAATGAGTTGGCGGATGACATTTCCAAATGTACAGAGAGTCTCCTCCTGTCTCCTTCATTCCAGGATTGTGACCAAATACCAGTCTTCCTGCATGAGTAACTCAAAATATTGCTTCATCATCTGCTTCAGTTTTAAGAAACTGGTGTGGTCTGTGGGTTCTTGGCCAAACTATACCCCACAAGCTTGTCCTTTGAATAGCAGAATCAAGAACTGGATCCAGTTATCTTCATTCCATCTGTTTACTTCAGCAGTGAGCCCCAACTGGTGTGCCCAATCCAACCATTCGTGATCACCTCTTGTCTCCTGTGAGTACCTTAGGCATGTAGATGGATGTGAGCATCCCTCCAATCTGGTTCAAAGTGATGCATCTAATTGGAAATGCTCGCCTCCCAGGAGTTTCTTGATCCCAGGCCATATATTCCAATCAACTGGAATCTTGACTACTGTTAGGATCTTGGTTAGTCTTTTCCCTAGGAAAAATATCTTCTGGACTTAAAAGTCTCTCATGTGGGCTTGAAAATCCCACTCTTGCCACCAGTGTGAAAATGTTATCAATGATTTATCATGTGTTAGTGACAACGCCAAGAGAATGCTCTTGATGGTGCTGCCCTGAGATGCAGGTAGCAGGCTTAAAATTGCCTATGGTGACAATGCCAGGTTGTTGGCCATATGCTTGGATACCAAATATTGGTGCAGAGCCATCCTGTCAGAATGAAAAGTGCCTTAATAAGGGGGAGGCACTGTTCACCTGGAAATGATACTGCAACCATCACCCAGAGAAACAGACAGAAAAGGGCACCAAAACTTTAAACACTGGTATACAAAATTCTTAAGAATAAATAACATTTTACTAAGTAAATAAACTGAAATAAATAAATAGGGTTTGTAAATGGTAAATATGATGGAATTGAACTATGTAACTGAAATGCTTTTATTGGGGGAGCAGAGCCAGCAGCCAACACGTGTGGATGTTTTTTCTACAGTTCCACCTTGTGCGCTATTATCTTATTCACCAAGCAAAACTTTTTTTAATTACACATTCCATTAGATATTCTGGTTGTGTATAATCAAGTATAAATGGGACTTTTTTTTTGCCTTGGGAAAACTGAAAACAGACACCCAGAAGGAGAGGGGGAAGGAAAAATCCTCTGCGCCAGCAGTGAGTTTCAGCAAGGATGGGCAAAATACGGATGAAGGTGGGGATCTGGAAAGTACAGTCAAGGCTGTGCTTGAAGCAGTCTGCCAACTGGATAAAAAAGCTGAGGCATTCAACTCACGAGTGCCACTCTTTGAGGCCAAGGTAGACTCACTAGAAGCGGAACAATAAAAATCTTTCCACCTCGTTCACAAAGCGCAAACAGCAGTCACTAGAGTGGTAAAAGAGAATAGGATTCTAAGAGCTAGACTTGAACATTTAGAAAACATGGCATGATCACCTAACCTCCACTCTCTAGAAATACCAGAGGGAGTGGAGGGTTTGTAAACACTGAAATATATGAAAAACCTAATGAAAGACTTACTGCAAATTGAAGCTGATTCTGTCATAATCTGGGCATATCGCATCACACCAAGAAGGACAAGATAAACTTGAACTCCCCCCACACGATAATGGCAGTGAAAGTAGGGATCCATGTAAGGGACACAATCTTGCAAAAAGCTAAAGCAATGGAATAATTACAATTAGAGGACGGTACTTCAATTCACTGTTTTCTAGACTTGGGCTATGCCACCCATTGACACTGTCATGGGTTTGACTGAGTGTGTGCTGGCTTGAGGGAGCTGGGAATCTCCCATTCTTTACAATTACCAGTCCGACTTAAAATAGCCTATGCTGGGAAGGTATACATTTATGGAGAGCCAAAAAAAAACTGGAGGCTATCCATTTGGATTTTGCCAAGGGAACAGCAGCAGCTGAGCGAGGGGAACACAAAGAGACATCAAGACTGTTAAAGTGACTTTGGTTGACAGTATCTATGTGATTAATGCTTACTGTTCATAATGGACCCCTATGCATTAAGGAGTGGGTTGCCTATGCACTGCAGAGCTGTGGTGCATAGGCAACCTTAAGTCAGAATGTTGTGAACTGGGGATCCAGCGGATTCCTGGCAGCATTCACGGAAGGGACGTGCACCCCTTGTGCACTCAATTCCCCTGGCCAATTGCGCAGCTATGCACATGGCTGGTCCAATGGCACGTCTGGGGTGTGCCCACACTCTGTGTCATTCAGGAAGGTGTTGAGTGTCAAGCAAGGGTGTGCAGAGTATGGCAGCAGGGATGCTGCCATATCATTTTGTGCGCTCCCCCAGTGACACCTGCTGGCTGTGATAGGATAGGGAATCCCCCCACTGGGCTGACATTTAGGGTTGGGGCAGCTATTTGGGCACTTGCCTATACTTTGCAAATTTTCCAGTCCCATGCATTCCTAGAATCCCATGCTCATGCAGAGCAGGGATCTACTTTGGGACTGAGATGGGCATCTAATTGGATGCCCGGCTGTGTCCCTCAAACCGCCCCTGCACAGCTGCACGCTGGGGGTGCTGGGTCACACATAGGTGTCCTGTGGAGGCATGAGATTGTGCATACCATGCACCTTTTGCCTGTCTCTAGGTGTGAAGCTACATGGACCAGGCACACAATAGTGCATAGCTCCTAAAGTGTTTAATGGATGCCGTAACAAACGAAACTATAAGGTGCTTGTTTTTATAATGGTAGTATTAGTATAGTAGTACTGGCAGGTCTATAAACAGTAAATGTAATGATAGTTTATTGATGTGTCCATTACTTTTTGCCTCATCATCCACAAGATGGCAATGGCCATGTGGCTATATGTGCAAGGAAAAGTCCTTATTCTCCCTGCATGAAGCTGAGCAGCGAAGCAACTGAGGATTTCAATTGATGTTGGTTGTTAACACATGGGTTATCAGACACTTTGAGGTAAACCCTCTACTAGTAAATGATCTGATCAATAATATCTGGTTAATTTACTGCTCAAACATCATTTTATGCTTCTACTAACAGCACCACTGATTTTTTTTTATTTTATTTATTGATACTAGGATTTAAATACCTCTGAGCTAGAAGCTCATTTACATAGGTTCCGCATCAAAGACAGCAATAAACAAGGTAAAGTTACAGTGAACAGACAACAATTAGCATCTTATTACATGGCGTACATAAGGGTATACATAACCAAGAAAAGTAGTCTAAAAAAATTAGAAGTAGGTAAACACCGGACACTGGTAACATTTCAAAGTACCTGGGTATGGAGTATGAGAAGGGGTGCTACATAGAAGAGGAAGTCAGAGACTAGATGGAAGAGAGGGTGTGAGTGAGATGCAGCTTAACAAACCTTGTCAGCAGTGAGGTTAGATGGGGTGGGTGGGGGGTGAAACAGATTTTGGAAGGGGTGTTAAGCGCTAGTCATTAGGATAAGGGTACAGCAAGTGTTTCAGAGGTAGGTCCACGAATGCCATGGGATGGGGAAGATGGTTAGAGCCCACAGTCACACTTAGAGTTGTTAGCTGCTAGGTACGCTCTCAGTTCGACTTTAAATTGACCAATTTTGGTATAGGACAAGAGGTCATTGCCAATGGAGTTCATCCATTTGGGTGCCCTATAGGCAAAGGATCGTTGCCCTTGGGAGGTCCTTCTGAAAAGTTTTTTTAGTGTTTGATTGCCTACGTTTCTTGTATTCCTGATGCTATTGTTGGAGTGGAAGAGGTCAAGCATCTCGGGGTAGAAAGTCCTAATGTGGCCTTCTTGGCTAGTAGGCAAACTTGGTACTAAATTCTGGTTTCCAAATTGAGCCACCCAGTACGGGAGTAGAGTTTGCAGGTGTGCATTAGTCTGTGGGCTCCTAGGGTCAGTCTGCAGGACTTGTTGAGAACTGCCTTAATTCTTTGTAGTGCTGTAACAGAAGTTGCCCTGTAGACAACTAGTTTGTAGTCGATCACCAACAGGACTAAGCTCATCACTGCAAGTTTAAGTGCTTCATCAGTTAGGCAGTGCTTATGTTTGTGCAGCAGTCTTATCCTTGTGTTTATAACCTTTGTGACCAGGTCAATGTGTTACAAATAGGAGAGGGAGCAATCTATGGTGATCCCAAAGTATTTGAAGGTGTGGACCATGTCCAGCACTTCATTGAGTTATTGTGGATTTGCAGTTAGGATTTGTGTCTATTTTGTGGAGTGGCAAAGAGCATGGTCTTTGTCTTCTTATAGTTAAGAAGGAGCCTGTGGTTTTGGAACCATGACTCTATGACTGTGAAGCAGGTCTGCATTTGTTTTTCAAGTGCAGTTGGGTTGGGTTGGCTTGACTTGAAAACAGCACTGCATCATCGGCATACAATAGAATTTGGTCTATACAGACCTCAAGGAGATTATTAAGGAATAAACTGAAATGTAGGAGGCCTAAAATTGAGTCTTGGGGTACTTCTGTCATGACGTTACAATGTTCTGAGAGGGAGTGAAGGATTTTAACCTGTTGAGTACAACCAGTTAGGTAGCTCTGGAGCCACCCCACTGATTCAGGGGAGAGACCAGTCGATGACAGTTGGAGCAGTTGTTGGAGCAGTAGTAGCTCCTGGTTCACTGTGTCGAATGCCTTTGATAAGTTGAGATAGGTTGTCCCAACCAAACGCCCATGATCGAAGGCATCATGGATATATCTGGTGAATTCTACCAGAGCCGAGGTGGTGCCATGTTTTTTTCTGAATCCGTGTTGTTCCTTGCAATGGAGCTGTACTTATCAAAGTAGTCCAGCAGCTGATCACCGACAATCCTTTCAAGTGCTTTTGGGGGGAGGGGGGGAGTATAGAGATAGGCTGGTAGTTAGAGACGTTTGTTCTGTTACCACTTTTAAATATGAGAATGACCAAAGCCTTTTTTCAAAGCTTGGAGAATTTCACTGTTGTCAGTGTCAGGTTTAGGATGTGGGTTAGAGGATGGATTACTACATCCAGCGTGAGAGCTATAAGTTTTAGATTGAGCGAGCAAATGGTTAAATTTTAAGCACAAGCTGAATAATACCAGTTCTTTTTGTTTTAGGGCTTTGTTTAAGGTTGCGTATCCTAGTGCTTGTGTCAAGCTGTGGTAGCCAAGTTAATAAGTAATTGCAGAGTCAGTTGATACAGAGATAAATGATAAGATCTCATTAATTCAGTTACGGTTTATGGATTTAGGCAATATTATTAGGAGAATAATGACGATGCTTCAGTGTATGGAAAAGCAAGAGGGGGTGCTTACATAATGCAAAGAACTTCTTCAAGCTTTTGATTTTTAGGTTCATGGACCTGTAGGTCATGAAACAACCTCTGTCAAAGGGACTCTCTTAACAAACTTGATCAGTTGTTGCATGTTGTCCATGATCATGCTGCAATGGAAGATTCAGTTTATTAGTTGTGGGTAAATATTGCTCTTTAGGGGATACCCTCACATGTCGTAACTTGGGGCAAGGAGATCAGAATTATTACTATTAAAACAGAGTGGTCCAGGCCTTACTTCTGTTGACCTGGCAAAAGAAAGGCTACCTCTAATCATTACAGGGAATTACAAGCCCCCAGAATGGCTTCTGTAAGGGACCAGACCTACCGTATGAACTCTGGCTCCAATAGCCAACTGGCTAGGTACAGGGTGTCCTTGCTAGCCCACCCCAGACTAGGATTAGGGCACCTAAATTACTGGTACCCACTACACCATGCCACCTCCCAAGGCTCCCTCCCCAGGTGTCACTCCTCCCCCACCAGGGACTAGTTGCTACTAGTTTTGTAAACGATACAAGCATTTGTAATTGTGGTACACAATGTGGCAAATCTCCCAACTCCCCCCTCCCCACACTCTTGCCTCTCTACTCTAACCTCTCCATTGCTTTCCCTTGTTCCCTTTTACCGCCCCTTGTTGCTCCCCTCTCTCTCCTTTCCTTTAGTCCCCCCCCTCATTGCTTCACTCCCTTATGAACCCTGCTCAACTTGCACAAATGACAAAGTCTGTTTTGGACTGCACTCCTTCTAAGATGATTATGTTTGTTTTCTTTACAATACCTGCCTAATGTAACCTTAAGTATAGCCTATTGCTGTATCTGCAGTGTATTTACCCCATTGTTGTTTATTTGATCTATGGGTGTTTTCTTGTCTGACACTTGACGTGGAACCTTTGTAGAAGAACCCCTGGTTCAAAGTTGTTTGTAATCCTAGTTATTAATAATTAAAATACATAAAAAAATATAAAACACTGCTATCTGACCTGTTAGCCAAGTCCCCTTTGCACCTCACTGCTGGTCAACCTGCTAGCCAAGTCTCCTTTCTCTAAGGGTGCCCGGTGGCAGGCCACTCTTCACTGCTGGTCGAGCTACCAGCTGATCTTGCCAGGGGCATGCCTCTGGTAGCCTGAAACTCGTTGCACTGGCCAATATACTAGTCCATTTTGCTGGACTCTCTCATTTCAGGGCCACCTCATTTGGGCTCCTCCCTCTCACCACTGACAAATGTACCAAATTAATTGGTCCGGGGCCTGCCTCTGCTAGACCTGTGCCTCACGGCTGAGCAACCTGTCCTCCAAGTCTGCTGAGCTCCAAATGGGGAGAGGGGTACTTGCTGACAGGCCGTGAACCCTAGCTACTGGTTGAATTACTAACTAATCCTTCCAAGAGGTGCTTGGTGACAGGTCACGCCCCTGTGCTGCCATCTGACCTGTTATCTGATCTACTGGGGGACATGCCTCGTGGCAAGCCATGTCACTTGCTGCTGACCAAATTACCAGTCGAACCTGCAAAAAGGGGTGGCAGGTCACAAACCTTCTACCACGAGCTGACCTGCTAGCCAAGTATACTTTGGGCACCTGGTGGCAGGCCATACCCCTCCCTTGTTACTTGACTTGTTGGTCAATACCTGGGACGCCTGCAAGGCTCTGAGTAAGCTACAGATGGCACAAGCCTGTTTCTGCTGGCTATCCAAATCAACTGCCTTGTATGATTATGTAACCCCCTTGTTCATAGGGGTTACTAGAATCCCAGTTAGAAGCAGTGGCAGGCAGGGATAGGCAGCTTGTGAAATGCCAGGTAAATGGATTTCACAGTGTCACACTCTGTTTTTCAGTCTCAGCTGAGCTGGAGTGATGATGTCACTTTGGAACTCTCGCAGCTGCATAAGCCACACTTGTTTAGCTGCAAGGGAGATAGCTTGAGAATGCTAAGTTAGTCTGTAGAGTGGAACTCTAGGAGGAGGCTACAGCTCTTGGCAGCTCCTCATTTTTAGCTCCGAAAGAGAGCTACCACTGTGTGTTGGGTAGTTTGTTCTTACCCTAGAAGAAGAACATAGAAGACAGAGATTGAAGTGGTGGAAACCGTTCCAAGTGGGTTTTCCTTTGCCCCATCCCAGGAGGGATGGGGCGATCTTCAGGGTTCAGGGGCAATCCCTTCACTCAGTCTGTCTAGCGAAGCTGCCTGTGACAACTTCAGAAACTGTGAGTACTTTTGTGTTCAGCCCAGGAGGGGCACTTGCATTCCTTGGTGAGGGAGGCAGTATAGCGCAGTGGTTTAAGGCTCTGAGTTACAAATCTGGAGACCTGGGTTTAAATCCCACAGCTCCCACTTGCATACTGTGTGACCCTGAACAAGTCACTTAACTTCCTTGTGGGGGGAGTTGGGAGGTTTGCCACACTTCCTTGTGCTCCCAGGTTGCACCTGTACGCAAGCTTTCAGCTTAGTGTGTCTCACCTGGTTAAACAGTTGGGGGAAAAAAGACTGTTTTCTGTTTTAAAAGTGTCTACCTACTACAGAGTCTAGAGAGACAGACTGTCCAAGTACAGAACTTTTAGTAATGTAGTATGTTAAGTGTGAAAAACATTTCAAGATAGCATCTACGGGCCGGATTCAGAAAGGGTGCGTCGACCATCTCTGGGACCTGGACCTTTCACCCAACTCAGTACTGGAGTGGGTCCAGAGGTCTGCGTCCTGCGACTTGCGGCAGCTGCGCAAGGTAGGGCACAGCTCCCAGGAATGCCACAGGTTGCAGGACAGAGGATGCGGCTGATGCGCCAGCCGAGGCAAGCCGTGGCAGCCCATGCTCACCTCCGATACCCCAGAAGGTGTGCGCTCCAGCCCCAAGCCCCCTTGCCATGGAGCCCCCACGAAGAAACACTTGTAACTGCCCTGGCGGCCCAGTGGTCCCCCAACCCCCTCCTGGTGGTGCCAGCCCCCCCAACACACACACCCAGTGGGTGAGTCGGCAACTGACACAGCCCTCTGCTCACCGCCACAGTGAGCTGCCGACTGAACTGTGCAAAGCTCGCATACTGTAATAATTGGCGCTCTGTAAATGACAGCCACTGTCATTCACAGAGCGCATGTTCATTACAGTGCGTGTTTTTACATGGTTCAGTTGGTGACTGACCATGGTGATGAGTGGAGGGCTGTGCCAATCACCGTGGGGTATTGGGGTGCTCGCACTGTCGGGTTGGGGCCACTAGACTACCAGGGGGTTATGGGGATTGACAGGGGATCATGCCCCAGGGCATGTGGGGGGGGCTCACAACATGTATGTGTGTGGGGGGTCTGGGCATCAGGGTGATCCACACACCCATCCTGGCACAGTGCATGCCATGCCTAGGTCCTGGAGCCCATGAGGGGGGCTGTAACCCACAGGGGATGTGGTGCTGGGGCACAGTGGCAACCTTCAGTGAACAGCAAAGACCACGTAGACCACCTTTTTGGTGGCGTAACTGGTCTTTGACAGATGTTCACTGGTGGTTGTCTCTGAATCCCATTTGTGGACATAGCAGCCACCCTACCTGAATAGGGTGCAAATGCTGCCATAAAACCCCTTATGCCATGTCGCAAGGGGGTTTATGGTGCATAGGTGCAGTTGGGCATAGGCAGCCTGCAGCATGTCGCAGGCTGCCTATGTGAATCCCCCCAGACACAACTCAGGATGCAAGTGCTACTTGCACCATTTTTTTTTGACGCAAGTTGGCTTGCGTCCTGATTTGCCTTTTGTGAATCTGGCCCTACAAGTTTTCTGTGAGGGTGTTATTAACCAGATAAATGGCCGAGTATAAACTTGGAAGCAAAAGGTGGGAGACCCCCCATCATTTTCAGTCAGTGCATTTGGCCAGTGCCTGATGGAAATAGTTACCCAGACATGGGTTTTGAATTCTCTGTTATCAGTTCACCTCAGTGTAGTGGGTGCTGGAAGATTTTGAGCCTGTATGTGATCTTTGGTGGTTGTGTGTGCTACCAGTATTCCTCATGAAATATGGGAAAGTGTCCTAGTACTAGCCGTGTGTGCCTAGTCGAGAGGAAGTGAACCAGTTCTGGCTATGTGTGCCAATCTCCATATCAGAACCAGAGAGTTTGCTGTGTAATTCAGAACCAGAGAGTTCGCTGTGTAATTCAGAACCAGAGAGTTCGCTGTGTGTGCTCGGTATGCCTATGCTAAATGGGGAATTCAGGAACGTCTGTACCTCAGCAATCTGCATTACTAGTATGTGTAGCCTGCAGGGGTCCATCTTCGCTTTGTGATTATTCCTACTTTGTTACATGAATAAAAACCACACTCTAGAATTGGGGGGGAAATACTACAAGTGGGGGGGGGAAATACTACAAGTCTCAATGGCTGAGAGGGACCTGGGGGTGGTGGTGGATGTCAAGATGAACAACTCTGAGACTTGTAGGAGGGCAGAGGGCAAGGCCAACAGGATGCTGGGATGCATCGCTAGGGGGATCACCTCCAGAAGGAGGGAAGTGATACTCCCTCTGTATAACTGCTTGGTGAGGCCGCACCTGGAGTACTGCGTGCAGTTTTGGAGGCCACACTTAAAGAGGGACATCAACCTCCTGGAGAGGGTCCAGAGGAGGGCAACCAAAATGATTTGGGGCTTGGGGGACAGGACCTATGAGGACAGGCTCGAAGAGCTAAATATGTACACATTGGAAGAGAGAAGGGACCGGGGGGACATGATAGAGGTCTTCAGGTACATGAAGAGGGTAAATAGGGGAGGAACAGTCAGGGTGCTTCGAAGGAAGGAGGAAGGGGCCATTAGAGGGCATGGGTGGAAGCTGGAGGGGGAAGATTCAGTGGAGAAAGGAGGAGGTGCTACTTCACTGAGAGGGTGGTGGAGCCATGGAATGCACTACCTAGGGGGCTGGTGGAGGCAGAGACAGTGGAGGGGTTCAAGAGGGGGTGGGACAGGTACAGGGGAAGGGTTCAGGAAGCAAAATCCAATGCAGCAAGAATATCCGGAACTGGGAAGGGAGAAGCCAGAGAAGGCGAGGGGAACAGCAAGGTCAGCACCCAGGGTGGGGGCTGACCAAACGAGCAGACACGAAAGACCATTAGGCCTATTCTGCTGGCATTTTAGTATGTTAGTATGTTAGAATTGCAACCTGGTTTGGACAGTACTGTTATTGCTTCCACTACTTGGGTGCCCCTGACCAGAAGTACAAACCTAGCATAACTGTGAGCAAACGTTTTCTCCCAGGGACCTAGGTTGATGGCCATGGTAACTGGTCCCACCAGGTGTGTGCCAGGTAGTTGCCACACTTGGTTGCCTGTCTGTAATAGCAGGCTCAGAAGGAAATGTACCATAAACTGCAGTGACAACTCCCATCCCTCTCTTTGGCACCATGTGGTGAGAGGAGCAGCCCTGCTAGTTAAACAAGGGGGGCCGGTGGGGGGAGGTTACAATTATATAGCTCTTGATCCCTTTAAAGGGCTGCTAGGCACATTGGACAGTCCAGTGGCAATGTTTCCCCAGCTGCCTCTGCTGGTTCCTTGGTGGCTTCTCCCTGGGTCTTTCCTTCTGGCCACTCCTCTTCTGGAACTCTTTTGGTCTCTGCTCTCCACCAAACCCTTTCTCCAAACTAATCCTAAACCCTTCTGGTGGCATGTTTTTATGCTGTTGGGTGGGCATTGCTACCCAGGAGGGATCCCTAATTAGCTAGGGGAAAGGGGCGACATTGATTGTTTATTTAAATCAAGGGTTTGACTGCACAGTCAGTTAGCATTGAGGGATGCTACTCAGGCCTTGAGCCCTTTGCCCTGCATGTGTGCAGCTACTGCGTGAATGATTGTTTCTTTTTTAAAAACTTTTCATTTAACACACTTTTCTGCGGCAGGAGCCAAGTTCATATTGATCCCGAGGCTGACTAAAATAATGAAACAGGAGAGTTTCTCCCACTAGTTAGGATGTGTTCTTCTGACACCACCACAAAAGTGTACACACACACACACACACACACACACACACTCTGAGAAAATAAACATACAAACTTCAGTGGCCTTGACTCCAAACACTACAGAAGTTTTCACTTTGCAGCCCCCCCCAAAAAAAAAACAAGCAAAGTAGGTGGTTTCAAAGCAGTTTTCTTGTTATTTATTTATTTGTGGTTATAAATTTTGGCCACTTTCCGCTCCAGGAGGTGTGTGTGACATCTTGTTTTACACATCAGTGCTATAAATCTGCTATTTTAACGTGGCTCCTTCTCAGTACAGAATAAGTTAATATATAACTCCTATGGCAATATCATTTGGATTCAGTGCAATTTTCCTATATTTTACTTGATTGTGGGTTGCATTAAAAGTTCAAGTACGAGTCACAGGAGGGTTGCTGTTTGGGCACAGGATGCTGGGGTTGTTAATCTGGGTCATTAGGCCCTTGGAGTTTCCTGATGGTGCACCTAGGGCAGAGGACATAGTTCTCCCATTTTGGGGGGAGGAGGGCCCTGCAGCAAATGTGCAGCAGCTGAGGACTGGAGGGTTACTTTTTTTGGGGGGTGGCATTTAATCCTCCTCACAGGGGGTGTGCAACAGGGGGTAATACCCCCCGGTGAAACGACTGGGGGAGTGGAATTTCACTCAACCCTCGAGGTTGATGGGAGCCAGTGGTCGGCAGCTGCTTTGTTTTAAGTGTAAGTCTGGGTCGCATTCATTTGCTGTTATAGAGGAATGTTAAAACTGGGGAAAAGTGGGCATTGAAAGCCTTAAGTCTGAGGCATCCGCCGACTGGGATGTAATGGCCTTTGAGGGTGCGCCCCCTAGATTGCTCCCAGCATTGACTGGTGTCTGTTTCTGACTGCGGCTTTGGCAGGGAAGCAAGCACTTAGTGACCTGGTATTATATTCGGTGGGTGCTGGTACCCTCTTATGGGGGCGGTTAAAAAGGTTTGCCAAGCTGGAGGGGGCATTAGTTCTTACCCTGCTGGGTATGATATTAAAGGGTGGAGGCTCAGAGGGCCGTTCTCCTCGTGGGGTTAGGGGGCTAATATACATTCTAATCTGGGTATATCTTTATAACATATAGATGGTTCTGAGGGATTGGGGGAGGGGGAGTTTGTTGTATGAGCTGGGTATGACTTTTTCTGTATCTCGGAGTGCAAAGTTCACACTTTGTTGGATATTAATGTGTATTACTGTTCAAATTGTTAATGATGGGAGGAGGGAGGGAGGGAGGAGGGAGAGGATGTTACTTGTCCTAATTTTAAATGCTTCTGGTTTGTTGGTTCAAACCCTTATATTTTTTGTTATGATCCATCAGGTTTTGTGATTGCCGTGTATTAATGAAAATGTCTGGCAGTGAGCTTGTGGCCGTAAGGGGCGAGGGGATGTGCTTAGGAGTCTGTTCTCCTAATGATGTCAATGGGTCATGAGAAGCACATAACAGTCATCTCTTGGAATGTGAGGGGGGTCTCCACTCCAGTCAAGAGAACAAGGATACTAATGGCCCTGAAATGACAGAATGCTGGAATAGCGTTGTTACAAGAGATGCACCTTACTGATAAAGAGCACAAACAAATTGGCTCAGAGCTGGTCTGGGGCATATTACACAGCATCCTACTCCTCTCATAAATGAGGAGTGGCTATATACTCGTTCACCTAAATTTAGCCTTAAAGGTTTATCAGGTAGTGGTTGACCCCCGAGAGGGGCAATATATTTTTTTAGTAGGGGTACTGTATGGAGAATTGATCACCTTTGCTAGTATATATGCCCCGGCTGTTTTCGATCTCGCATTTGATCAGTCTGTTTTAGACATTATTACATGGGAACAGTTTCCAGTATTAGTTCTGGGCGGGGACCTTAATGCAACATTGGCTCCTAACCTGGATCACTCCACTGGCAGGGTTCATCATCAACACATCCTGAAACAGTGGTGGTTAGGGATTGCTGACTTATATCTGGTAGGTGGGTGGCGAACAGCTAATTCAGGGGTAAAAGAATATACCTTTTTACTCTAATCCTCATAAGACATAGTTCACACTGGATTACATTTATTTACCCAGGACATAGTACCATCGTATGGTCAGGATCTGGCACACTCCAATTCATGTATTGGATCATGCCATGGTGGGACTCACCATAATGGTGGCAGAGAGACAGGAGAGTCCACCCCCATGGAAGTTCCCAACATACCTTTTAGCAAGACAGGACTTCCAGGACTATAGTAAAGAACAATAGCAGCTTTATAAACAGACTAACTATGGGTCTGCTCTGAACCTGAGGGTGTGATGGGATGCTGGCAAGACATTCATGTGGGGTGCCATTATTAAATTTGTTGTTAGGTACAAAAAAGAAAAGCATGCCAAAAGGCTAGCATTAGAGGCTCAGTTTAAAGATCTGAAGAGACATGTAGCTGTGCAGCAAAATGGGGAGGACCATTGCTTGCTGCATACCCCTAGGGAGGCTCTTAACCTACTCCTGACAGAGGAGGCCTGTGCCTCTGGTTGTTTGCTGGAAAGCAATTTTTTGAGTGGGGCAACACACCGGGACCCTTGCTGGTCAGACTTATAAAGGGGAGGGGCAGTCCAACACATATACCAGTTATTAAAACAAGGCAGGGGAACTTGGTGAAAGATAAAGGGCAAATAAAAGATATATTTCATCAATTTTATACTCAGTTATATATCACGGACTGCAAAGGAAAAGAAGCAGCAATAAATAGCTTTTTGGAGGGGATGGCCTTACATAGAAACACAGAAACATAGAAGTTGACAGCAGATAAGGACCGCAAGGCCCATCCAGTCTGCCCATTTGTTTTTCTACCTTATAAATGTGCCATCGGCCTTTGCTCTGTCAGTGGCCTATCTATTCATAGTCATTTGTATTGCTCCCTTATGCCTATCCCATGCCTGTTTGAAGCCCTGCACTGTATTCATAGCCACCACTTTGTGGTAAGCCATTCCATGCATCCACCACCCTTTCTGTGAAAATAATTTCTCACATTCCCCTTAATCGCCTCTAATCTCATGCCGCCCTCGTGTCCTGCTATTTTCTTATATTTAAACATGTTAGACTCTTTCACCTTGTTAATGCCCTTAAGGTGCTTGAATGCCTCGATCATATCACCTCTCCTCCTTTGCTCAAGGGTATACATATATTGAGCTCTGTTAATCTGTCCTCATATGTCTTCTGATGCAGTCCCTGCACCATTTGGTTGCCTTCTCTGGACTGCCTCAATTTGGTTAATGTCCTTGTGAAGGTGTGGCCTCCAATACTGCACGCAGTACTCAGATGGGCCTAACCAGTGTCTTGTAAAGAGGGATTATTACCTCCTCTTACGACTCCCAGATACCCCTACTATCACACCCTAACACCCCCTAGCCTTACCTACTGCTTTAGAGGTCTGCTTGATGATTTCAGGTCATCAGTGATGATGATACCCAAGTCTCTTTCTTCCTTTGTGACTGCTAGCAACTCCCCTCCCAGCCTATAGGTGGCTTCAGGGTTTCTCTTCCCTGTGTGCATGATTTTGCACTTCTTTGCATTAAATCCCAGTTGCCACTCTTCTGACCATTTTGTTAGTTTATCCAGATCTCTTCTCATTCTGCCCACCCCATCTGGATCATCTACTCTGTTGCAGATCTTGGTGTCATCTGCAAACAGACAAGCCTTACCTCCTAGTCCATCTGCAAGGTCACTAATGAAGATGTTGAAGAGGACTGGCCCCAGGACTGATCCCTGAGGTACCCCACTTGTGACTTGCATCTCTTCTGACTGTATACCATTTACCACCACTTCTGTTTTCTGCCCGCAACCAGTTTGTCACCCAGTTGACCAACTTCTGACCCACCCCGAGCCTACCCAGCTTATTTATCAATCTTCTATGTGGAACAGTGTCGAAAGCTTTGCTGAAGTCAAGGTAGGCGATATCAACTGCTCCCCCTTGGTCCACCACTCTGGTTACCCAGTCAAAGAAATCTATGAGATTAGTTTGACAGGACCTTCCTTTTGTAAACCCATGCTGTCTTGGATCCTGTGCCCTATGGATTCCAGGTGTTGCACTATCCTTTCCTTAAGGAGTGCCTCCATAATCTTGCCCACTACTGAGGTAAGACTGACTGGTCTGTAGTTTCCTTCTCCTCTCTGCTACCACTCTTGTGGGCGGGATCACATGAGCCTTCTCCAGTCTTCTGGGACCTCTCCTGTGCTCAGAGACTCACTAAACAGTTCTGCTAATGGCTCTGCTAGTTCCACCTTTAGCTTCTTAAGTACCCTGGGATGTATGCCATCAGGTCCCATTGCCTTATCCACCCTGAGCTTAGCAAGCTCTTGTAGGACCCTTTCTTTTGTGAAGGAATAGTGCTCACCTCCCTCCCCTGTGTCCATGATGCTGAGCTGTGGGCCCTGCCTACCTTCTCTTCAGTAAATACTGAGCAAAAGTATCTATTTAGGATAGATGCCTTTACAGGGTCCTCCTCTTCACATGCTCCCTTTTCTCCATTAAGCTTAGCAATATCTCCCTCTGGACTTTCTCCTTTCACTAATGTATCTATAGAAAGTCTTGTCACCTTCTTTACTGTTCGTGCTAGTGTTTCCTCAGTTTGGGACTTGCCTGCCTTACTGCCTTCCTGCTTCCCTTAGGGCAGTTTGTATGCCTCCGTATCTTCATCCCGCTGTGTTCCCTTGTATTTGAAGGCCAGCCTTTGGCTCTGACCTTTTCTGCTACTGTATTTGAGAACCAAAGTGGTTTCCTTCTTCTTTGCACTTCCTTTTCTGTCTAACACAATGGATGTTGCTTCAAGTATTGCATCCTTAATGCTTGCCCACTTTGCCTGTGTACCCCTCACCTGTGTTTCTTTTGCCAGGGCTAGCTTAACTCTGTTGGCCATCTTATCAAAGTCAGCTCCTCTGAAGTCCCATATTTTGCCTTGGAATGGGATGATTTAGATGTAGTAGCCAAATTGAACCATACCATGTGATGGTCACTGGCCCCCAGGTGACCTTCTACCTGGAGATCAGTGATCCCTTCCTTGTTAGTCAGTACTAGATCTAGGATAGCCCTGTCTGTTGTGGGTTGCTGTACCAATTGTTTGAGGCCCTCCCCCTGCAGGGAATCCACTATGTGTCTAGTTCTGGCAGATGTTCCTGCTGGTATTGACCAATCTGTATCCAGCATGTTGAAGTCTCCCATTATCAGAACCTCCTTTAGCTGTCATGTTTTGTATATCTTCTAACAGTAATGTGTCTATGTCCTCCCCTGGTCTGGGGCCTGTAGACAACCCCAGTTCTTATGGCTGTCCCATTTTGTTTCCAGGGTGACCCACAGTTCTTCTGGCTCCTTATGTGTATTCTGAATTTCTGTAGCTTTGATATTTTCATTGACATACAGGACCTCCTCCCCTTTTGCACCTCGGTCTCTTCTGAACAATACATAGCCAGGTACTGAAGTCTCCCAAGTGTGGTTACTGGTAAACCACGTCTCACTAATTGCTACTATGTCCAGTTTAGCTCTGACATTATTGCCTGCAGGTCTGGGATCTTATTTCCAGGCTGTGAGCATTTGTGTACATGATTTTCCATTGGCCAGATTTTGGTGTGTTATTGTTGGGTGAGGTTTGGCATTACCCTGCAAAGCGCCGTATGGGGAGACAAAACCTTTTTCTTACCTGGTGATGCAAATGAACTGCAAACATGCTGAATCCCTGTTTGACCACTAGCTGAGGGGAGGGGTGTTCTTCCATTCGACGATGGGGTGCTGCACCCTCTCCCCATTTGCTAGTTTAAATATTCTGCAAAGACGCAAACTTCTGCCCCAATGCACTGACTCCCTCCTTAGTCAGATGCAGTCCATCAAATTTAAAGAACTTTCGCTCCCAGAACTGTTGCCAGTTCCCTACAAATCTGTGTCCTTTTTCCTGGCACCAGACCTTGAGCCACATGTTTAGCTCCCCTATCTCCCCTTCTCTGACCTTCCGTCCATCTGCTCCCCTCTCCCAGACTAGCGGGATCTCAGAGAAGGAGATGCCAGACGAAATAGATGATAGTTTGTCACCCAGCCTGGTCAGGTGTTCCTTGGTCTCCACAACTGACTGGCTGGCAAGATCATTAGTCCCTATGTGTACTAGGACATCAATGTTTTCTCCTGCTTTGTGAACAATTTATAATGCGGTCAGTGTCTCTCCATGCTGATGTACCTGGGAGACATCTGACCATTACCCCTGGCTGGAGATGGGTATCAACTCCGAATCATGGAGTCTCCTATGATCAGAAGTTTTTGGATTTTTTTGCTTTCTTTGTTTTGGTTCCTGATTTGGGTGAGTTTTGTTGTGCTAGCTCCTGTGCTACAGTGTCCTGCTCTGCAGTGTCTTCTGCCTCTTTGTTTGATTTCAGAGATAGAGGCAGATACCTGTTTGTAGTGTTTATATGGTTTTTGGAGGTAATATGTTGGAGAGCAGAGAGTGATGGAGCACCCGATTTACCCCTCCTAACCACCTGCCAACCTCCTGGACCAACTACCCTCTGCGGTTGAGGTTTTTCTGTTGGATGCTGGGAAAATGGCGGGTGGTTCTTATAATGTATTTCCTCTTGAATATGAAATTTGAGGCATGCAATCTCTGCCTATGCTGCCCGGAGCTGAGCCCTAAGATCTCTAAAGGCCCAGCATGTAGGACAGTGTTCTAAATCCTGTCAGACTGTCCTTCTGAAAACTGTTCCACAGTACCTGCAGTTAATGATATCCATTCCAGATAAGTTGCTGGGTTTATAACCTAGTCAGAGTAATTAGAAGGGAAAAAAAAAGGAAAAAAAATGCAAGTAATGGTTTGATTGTGTTTTGTTTAACTTGTTATAACAAGTTAAATTACTAGTGCCCCTGTAAATGAGCTCACCTTGTGGAGGTTCCACTGATCCACCCCTTCCTGCTCTGCCACAGGAAATGTCACAACTGTGGTACCCTATAAAAGGAGTGTAGTGGTGGGTGGTTGGGGATGGAGGTGGGTGGCTGGGCCCTTCCCCTGCCGAAAAAGAAGAACCATGGACGAAAGAACAAGGAGGTAAGAGCAGAAGCAATCAGTCAACAACAAATGCAGTAAGCCTGAAAGCTTATCCTAATGTTAGATAAAACAGTAAAACCTGTAAAACACCACCTGTAATAATTTCAGAGAAGATATACGCTGTAAGAAACACTTTGCTACAGAGAAAAATAAAACAATGAAATGTTAGCAACAAACAGTAGCAATCCCTGTGAGTAAAAAATAAAAATACCACCACACAGTAAATCTGCTTAGCCAAAATAAGTCTTAATCCTTTTCCCTTGCTCTGGTAAGTTTCTCTACTCTGCCTTTCAAGCAGTCTTAGAAGGAAAGAGCTCAGGTGAAGCTAAGTGCCTTGGCCAGCAAACCAAGTCTTCCCTCAACTTACGCCTGAGCAGTGAGAGGTCCTTGGTGCTGAAGTTACAAGGGAGAAAATCTGGAAGGCTATCGCTGGGCTTAAGAGGGGGAAGACAAGTGGCTCTGATAGGATTGCCACCAAATATTATAAGGAAATGACAAATCTTCTGTTGGAACTCCTGTTGGAGCTAATGAGGGAGGAGAGGGGGGAGGGGAAACTACCTGCCACCTGTTATGAAGGGGTAATTTCGTGTACTCCTAAAGCACAGTAAGTAACAAAATGAGTGTGTCTCATATCACCCTATATCATTGTTAAATTGCGATGCAAAAATAATAGCTAAAGTACCGGAGAGCCGTTTGGAGCAGCTACTTTCTCACTTGGTCCACCCCAACCAGACCAGCTTTGTGAACAGACATCTGTCCTAGCATAATGTACGTAAGCTTCTGAATGTGATGTGGTGGGCGTCTCGGCGTCCAGGGCACACCTGTGTGCTGTCCATGGATGCAGAGGAGGCATTCGACTGTATTGAATGGGAATATCTCTTTGAGGTTATGTGCAGGTTTGGTCTGGGGAGGACTTTGTGAATGGTCAGGGCATTGTATGTAGCCCCAAAAGCTCGAATACTGGTTAATGGGTCCCTTACAGACAGCTTTTCTCAGTATTGAGGCACGAGGCAGGGGTGCCCCCTTTCCCCTCTGCTGTTCGCGTTGGCTATAGCAATTTGAGTTAGAGAGGATCCAAACATTCGAGGGGTCGTGGTGCGATTGGGGGCATCTCATAAACTTACTCTATACGCAGATGATTTACTGTTGTATGTTGCAGACCCAAGCCACTCGATGCCAGTATTGCTTTGACTAATTGAAAAATGTTCCTCCTTCTCTGGGTATAAGCTTACTTTAAATAAATCAGTGGTGCTTTCGCTGGGTCAGTTTGGGGGGGCAAGACTCTGTAAACACTTGGGGCTTGTGGGTGGGTGGGAAGCTCCTTTAAATATTTAGGGATTTGTACAGGAAGGAATCTCAGTTCGCTCTACCAGTTAAACTATGCACCACTTATTGCAATGATCTTGGGGGACCTGTCTCGTTGGAAGGCACTGCCAATCTCTTGGTTGAGGCTACTTAACCTAATTAAAATGAATATTTTGCCTAGGTTGGTATATACTATCCAGATGCTTGTGATGGGCATCACTAAAGAGGATCTGAAGTGCCTGAAAGGAGCCTTTTCCACCTTCTTATGGCAGGGAAAATGCCCCCGTATGAGTCTGCAGAGTCTTAGGGTGGATATACCAAAAGGGGAACTCAACTTCCCAGATCTCAGGAGCTATTATGTGGCAACACAATGTCAATATATCCAGGACTGGGTACACAGACCACCTGAGGCCAGCTGGCTAGATTTAGAGGAAGAGGGAGGTTCTGGGCAGCTGTCTGCTTATCTTGCCACGAATGGGCGGCAGGCTTACTCCAGGCAGGGTTCACCTAACCCCTAAATGAGATGGATCTTGGATGTGTGGGGTCTTCTGAGGCATTGTAGAGGGCGGACCAAGTGAGGAAACACTTCTAGTCCCAGTGTATCAGAACCCCTTCTTCCTGCCCGGATTGGAGGATGTGGGGTTTAAAGAATGGGAAACCAGAGGTGTATCTTGCCTGGGCAGTCTATATGACCGGGAGGGGATTCATTCCTTTGTGGAGATTCAGGAGGCCACGAGACTCTCACATTAGAAACATCGAAACATTGAATTTGACGGCAGGTAAGGACCGCTTGGCTCACCTAGTCTGCCCATTTCCCTACCTAACGGATAAGCTGCAGATCCTAGTTAACCAACAGCCTACTTCCTCCTACCTCCCCACTAGAATTGCCTTATGTCTGTCCCATGCATTCTCATTTCTTTCATTACTTGCAGGTGTGGGCTTATGGGAAGGGGCTTGGTAGGGAGCAGGTGGCTGTATCCCTGCTAGCCCAACTCAAACAGGTGGTGCAGAGGGTTAAGTGGGACCCTAGGGGCTTTGTAAGTAAGGTAGTACAGCAAGACAGAAAGTTCTACCCTGAAACAGTGGCTAAAACAAAGCAGCTGTGGGAGAGAGACCTAGGGATACCCATTGGAGAGGATGACTGGACCCTACTGTTAGCATCACATGTGGGGATCTTAATTTGTAACCGGTATAAAGAATTTCAGTATAAATATATCCACTGATTGTACTGCCCCCCCAGTAATTATGAATAAATAAATATCATCCTATGATTTCCCCAATATGTGGAAGATGCCATGTGGACCATGGCACCTACCTACATTATTTCTGGACATGCCCAGTGTTGCATGCCTTTTGGAAAACTGTTGCAAGTGAACTCTCCAGTATGGCAGGGAGGCAGATACTGGTAACTCCAGTAGCACTGTTATTTGGCATAGAGGATATTGGGGATGAGGGCTGGGAGCTTTATCCCAGATGGATCCAAGTTTTATTAATTTTGGCACATCAATGTCTTATGAATACTTGGGTGTCTGGTATCCCTCCCTCAGTCAATCAGTGGAGAACACGATCTATTCAGACTTAGACCCTGGAACATTTATCCTTTGTTCTGAAAGGAAGGGGTGAGCATTTTCTCATGGCCTAGGACCCTTTTCTGAACTTTCTGTCACCTATGGAAGCCCATACTTTATGCGAGGGGGTAATGTAAATATGTCTTGGTGCAGTCGCTGAAGGTGTTGGGTACCTTGCCATCCCTCGAGAGCTTGGGTGGAGGGAGACCCCTTGCTAGTATTAGCCTGTGGCCATGAGCGCTCCCCACATGGTTGAAGTATTAGCATGGAACAAGTTGACACTGCCTGGTAATACCTATAGGCATCAGACAGTATAACCATTAGATGGACCATCTGTTTGTGTGTGCTTAATATTAGTTTTTGTTTTTTTAAGTACAAATGAAAATTAATGTATATGATACAAGTACAGACAGATGCAGTCTCATGATGGTCTCTTTGGGATCTTTAGTCTGACCAGGATAGCTCTTTTAGTACCATCAGTATGTCATCCTTGATATATATGTTATTGTATCGTATCTGTGTGGCTTTGTAGTTTTGATTTAATAAAGAAGATGATCCCCCCAAAAAATCCAGTAGTAGACCCTTGAAACGTAGTAGGTTTGCGTATCTTGGGACATGATCTTTTGTCAGGGACACTAATTTCGAGAAACTTGCACCTTTTCTGCAGATTGACTGGCTGGCTGGTGGGGACCATTGCAATGCTGGATCCTCAGACCAGCCATCACCGGAACAAAACAGTACTACATGAAAATTGGGTTTTCAAACTCATCTGTACATACACAGCTGTAGCAGACAACAGGTGATTTCAGTCTGACTTTCTAGAGTTAATATAAATGTATGGACACTGGGATTGTAATTAAAGACTGAATTTTGCAGACTGTTGGAAGATACAAAACTTTAAATAAATGGTTGTCTAATCTTGATTGTAGATGTAAAAGGAAGAATGTAGTGCCTTACAATGGCTCAGTGGCAGCATGCCTCGCTGCTGTGCGGCAATCCAAGTTTAGAAGCGAGCTCGGGGAGCCAGGTAGGATGTCAGGCCAGACCGTAGCAGCTGTCACACAGGGTTCTATGTCATAATGGTGAGCACAAAACCGCAGTCGCAGTTAGGGCGAGTGCACATCGCCGAAAATAAAAACGGCGATGTATACTGCAAGCAAACACAACTGGGCGAACAGATATCTATATTTATGTGGGGAGCTACGCCCCTGCACCCCCTTACTAAATATTGTCAACTCCAGGGGGGGCGCATGTCAGGGAGGGGGTGAAACATGTAAAAAAAATTACTCCTGCCTGCAAAATGTTATGCACCTTCCCAGCCCTGAACCCTGCACCCACCCCACTGTAGCCAGTCACTTACCACCATGCCACATGGCCAGCTTGGTAGCCTTTTGCTGCACCACCTCCCACATACCTTTCCTCCTCTTCCATTTCCTGTCCTGTCCTTCCGTTCACCTTTTCTTCACCTGCCGCTACCCTTTCAGGGTCGCTAACATAACTAGTGCCATACTTGAATCGCTCAAATGTGAGTCGCTCAAGTGCAGTCTCCATTATGATGGTATACCGCCACACAGTACTATAGTGTGATCAGGGGTGGATGGTGTCAGGCACTGGTGACACCGAGCCCCCTGCAGTGGGCCATGGTTTGATTTTTCTAGGTCAGAGAAAAACCTGCTGTCTTAGAACATACAGACAAAAGCCAATTGGTCTCTATGGCTCCTAACTGAGCCCCAGTAGCTAATAAAACACTGCCATTTACTGAAAGAATACTTAAACCCTCTTTTTTACCAGAAGTAAAATAATCAAATTACACGTTTTTAAATAATTTCTCCTTTGTTTAATTTACTTATTGATTTTTTTATTTGAAAATGTTGTTTAGGAGAGAATATGCTGTGCTGCAAATAGCTCATTTCTCATTGTCCCCATGGGAAGGATAGTGTTCCTGAGATTAACAGAACAAAATACAGATGTAGGATAATTTAACAATCAAAACAGCATATGACAAGAAAAACAGGAGAGTGTGTGCACATCAGAACAGATACTAACTGCAACTACAAAACATGTTAATAAAACAAATTCAAAACCAGGCTTGATTACATGGAAACATAGAATCTGATGGCAGATAAGGATCGATTGCCCACCCAGTCTGCCTATTTTTTCCTACCTACATTATTACCACAGACTGTACTTGTTCTACAGCTCTTTTACCTTCCCCCCTTCCTTTCCATTATTTATTTATTTATTGAATAGAATCGGAATTACAATCGTTTGAGTCATAGACTCGTTTGCAAAGGCTCCACGTCCAATAAAAATAAAAAATACAGATAAAAGTAAGATTCAGAGTAAACATACACAAAAAAAATGTATATACAGGTATCACAACTATACACTTGCACTGTAATAATACAAAGTCCGAGAGACATGGACTTGGCATATATTGGGGAGTACATCAACTGGGTGCATATAGAAAGTCTGTGCCAGTGCTAAGACAGGATACAGTATCATAGGATCTTGAAGGACCCCGAGTCGTAATATCCAGGTGGGAGGGGACATAGGAGGGGGGGCTGGCATAAGACTAACCATATGCTATAGGATAGTGCTATGTCTCTGAAGTGATGGTGGGGGGTGGGAATAGTATGTATGTGGAACTAATTACAGTCACAGATTGCTGAGTCAAGGAGCAAGGTTATGAGACTTAATTTAAATAGGCTGAGACTATGGGTCGAGGAGATGGAGGACAGTAGACTGTTCAGCCATAGGGGGCCCGGTAGCGGAAGAATCTTTGTCCAAGCGAGGTTCTACAGTGGGGAACTAGTAGGGTAGGGTTAGCTGTGTGCCTTTGGGTCTGTCTATGGGGGGCTGTGTGGATAAGCAGGTGGAGGCCGATGGGGGCTTGCTTGAGTTGTATCTGTTTGGCGAGGAGGCAGGTAAAGTACCTAAGTCTGCCTTGGAAATTTAGCCAGCCTGTCTGATTATAAGGCTCACATGTGTGTGTTAACCTGTTACATCCCGAGACTACTCGGCAAGCTTTGTTAAGGGCGAGGTTGATGCTGCGTAGGGCAGTTTGATCCGCTGATCCATATATGATTTTTCCATAGTCCACTAAGGATAGGGCAGATGAGGACACAGCGAGATGCATGGCCTGGGGGTAGGCAGTGTTTATGCCTATAAAGGATCTCTAGTATAGTGTTAACAGAGGAGGAGACCTGTTGTATGTGAGTGTGGTAGGAGAGGGAGGTGTCTAAGGGAGGCAGTATAGCGCAGTGGTTTAAAGCTCTGAGCTGCAAATCTGGTGACATCCAGCAGACCAGACGTGGGTTTGAATCCCACAGCTTCCACTTGCATACTGTGTGACCCTGAGCAAGTCACTTAACTTCCCTGTGCTCCCAGGTCGCTCCTGTAAAAAAGCTTCCAGCTTAGTGTGCTACTCCTGGTTAAAAAAAAAAAAGGTGACTCCAAGATATTTGAAACATGGGACCTGCTCTACAGTGGAGCCATGGGTGTTTTTACAACTTATGATTCTCTTGTGACTATTTACAGGCATTCTTGAACCCCACCACTGTTTTTGCTCCCACCACCTCTGTTGGAAGGCTGGTCCAGGAAGCCACCATTGTTTCTGTGAAGAAATAATTCTTCACATCTCTCCTGAACCTACCTGCCTCCAGCCTCATAGCATGTTCCCGTGTTCTTGAGCAACTTTTTTTCCGAAAAATACTTCCCTCCTGTATCTTTACCCCCATGAGGTATTTAAAAGTCACTATCATAGGAAAGAATTGTTGAGTACCTAGAGGCCAGGGGGGCACAGGACCCAAGGCAGCATGGATTCACAGCAGGAAGGTCATGTCAGACAAATCTAATTGATTTTTTTGACTGGGTGACCAAAGCAGTAGACCAGGTAGGGGCTGTGGACATGGCCTACCTAGACTTTAGCAAGGCATTTGACACTGTCCTGCACAAAAGATTAATAAACAAATTAGCCAGCTTGGGAGTGGGTCCTAGGGTGGTAGCCTGGGTAAAACACTGGTTGGACAATAGGACACAGCGGGTAATAGTAAATGGAGTCCACAGTGAAGAAAGGAGGGTTACTAATGGGGTACCGCAGGGTTCAGTACTGGGGCCGGTCCTTTTTAATGTCTTTATAAGTGACATTGCAGAGGGACTGGAAGGGAAAGTATGTCTCTTTGCAGATGACACAAAGATCTGCAACAGGATTGATACACAAGATGGGGTGGAAAGGATGAAAAGGGACTTGGCAAGGTTGGAGGAATGGTCAAATGTATGGCAGCTTAGATTCAATGCAAAAAGTGCAAAGTAATGCACTTGGGAAACAAAAACCCAGGGGAAGAGTACACAATGGGGGGTGAGATACTGGCAACAACAAAACTGGAAAGGGACCTGGGGGTAGTCATATCAGACGACCTAAAGGTGGGCCAGCAATGTGAGAAGGCAGTAAGGAGGGCTGGGGGGGATACTGGGATGCACAGGGAGAGGCATCACCAGTAGAAAACAAGAAGTTGTTGGCCGTCTGTACAGACAGTTGGTAAGACCACATGTGGAGTACTGTGTACAGTTCTGGAGACCCCATTTCCACAAAGACATAGACAGGGTGGAGGCAGTCCAGAGGAGGGCAACCAAAATGATGCAGGGTCTGCATCAGAAGACATATGAAGAAAGACTAAAGGAACTAAAGACGTACCGCCTCGAGGAAAGGAGGGAGAGGGGGGACATGATAGAAACTTTCAAATACCTCAAGGGAATCAACTAAGTCCAAGAGGGTAGCATATTTCAGAAAAAGAGATGTGCAAAAATAAGGGGGCACAATTTGAAGATAGAGGGGGGATTTCTAAGCGGTAATGTGAGAAAGTATTTATTCACAGAGAGGGTTGTGGATACATGAAACAACCTTCCTGAGGAGGTTGTAGATTCAAAAACAGTGGGGGAATTCAAGAATGCATGGAACAGGCATAAGGCAATTCTAGTGGGGGGTAGGAGGAAGTAGGCTGTTGGTTAACTAGGATCTGCAGCTTATCCGTTAGGCAGGGAAATGGGCAGACTAGGTGGGCCAAGTGGTCCTTATCTGCTATCAAAGTCTATTTACTTTTAACATAAAATTCAAAGGATGGTACCATCCTTGGCATTAGGATGTATAATAGGCTCATTTCTAGAGGAAGAGCGGTGGGGGTACAAGAACAAAACACTTGAACCTTTGTAAATTACAACCAGGTCCAGGATAGAGGCTGCTAGGTGTATGCTAGATCTAAACTGCTGAGGGACCCCAGTAATTCCAACACCAGAAGCAAGAATCAGATTGTCCATAACAGGTACTGGGATTGTGCAGTACGGCTTTATTTTACAGATGGCAACTCAAAGCAAGTAGTGGACCCCTATTGGTTGGTCAAGGCAAAACAGGTACAAATAGTCCCAAACTTTCCTTGTATGTAGAACAGTTCAAGAAACAAAAACATCTTCCCTTTCCCAAAATGGTGTACATACATGGATCTAGCCACACACCCAAAAACTTCTTCTTTCCGTAAGTGCACATACGTCCTTATCTGCTGTCAAATTCTATGTTTCTATGTTTATCCCCCCATCCCTCCTGTCTTCCACGGTGTACATATTTAGGTTGTTTAGTCCCTCTCCTTATAGGGCTTTTGATGCAGACCCTGCACCATTTTAGTTGCCCTCCTCTAATTAGTTAATTAAAACTTTATTTTTTGACAGGATAAAAACTTTAGGCCCATAGAACCTATTTACAAAGTTGCCCTGTATAACAATCATACTTAAGTCCATACAAATGTACAAGTAATAATTTACATACACCTAATACAAAACCCTTAAGACAAACTTATCTTGTTTCCACATAAGATCTTACAAACTATCCTAAGTCTCACATACCGAACTGATATACTTATAAGTCACACTAGCATTAGACAGTCACCCCAATGGACAATAAACAAATACATACAGATTGTACACAAGATACAAATTCTACTAAGATCCAAGAGTTCTACGTGCAAGTACATACTTCCAGGTAGTTTTTATTTACAGCTGTTTTGAAAGAACCTAACTTGGGAATATTCCTCAATGGGGGATATTATTCCATAATCTGGCTGCATTATACTGAAAGGTCATATGACCATATTTTTGTTCTTACTTTTGTAATTTGAAGTTCTCTGTGTTTTACATCCCTTAAGTTGCATCTCTGATTAGCCCTTAATCAGGCCATTTCTCACTTTATACACTAAGATCATATATTGTTTCTTCAGTCAGAGAGACAAACTGTCCCATCCCAGCTGACGAAACATAACAAGATGCACTTTGAACGTACAATTCAATACAAGTCTTGCAAGTCTATTATATGAATGGTTGACTTTATCCAGTAGCTTTTGTCCTGCAAATCCATAGACAAAGTTGCCATACTCCAGGACTGGCATAATCAGCTGAACTGCAATCATGTTTTGCATCTGGGGATTATTATAGATGATGACCGTTTCAATGCACTTATTCTAGCATTTACCTTTTTGGTTATGTAATTACAGTGCAAGCCGCTTAAACGGGATGCCCTGGTGGAAAAGGGATCATCTCGTTTAAGCAGCTGTCTCTATAAAACAAAGCTTGCTTTTGGAAGATTTTTTTGTTGTGTGTGCTCCAGTAAGTCGTAAGGAAGCGGGGTTCCTGTATTTGAATACTGTACAGCGTGCTTTGTGATACGGTACTTTTTTATTGCATTACATGCTTGTGCTTGTACATCAGTGCTTTACTGCTTTCATGATTTTAAAGATTTTTTATTTTACAGGACAGTGTAAACTTTCTCTTCCTCTTCCTCCATTTCGTTCATCAGAAGGGCTGCTGACTGTGTGAGGAATGCGAATGCTTCTGTATCTATTGCATCTGCTGATCCAGCAGCAGCCGATGAAGCAAGTAATATCGGAGTAGCCTCTGAAGCAGCCGATGTTGATGGAGCCGCTGTTCCGAAAAATTCAGTGATGGAGCGCTGGGGTCCTTCAGTGACTGCAAGTTGTTGAATAGCGCACTCGCTAGTGAAAAGATATTGCCAGATTTCATTTTGGCCCCTGCACTGGCACCAGCGCATTGCCTTTTTCAGACCAGACAGAGCCTCACTTGTTGTCACTTGTGGTTTGTCATCACTTGCATCCTCACTGTCAGGCTCCTGTACTGGTTCTCTCATCACAGAGTACACCAACTGCTCATCAGTCAGCTCGCCCATGGTCAGTTCTTCAGAGTCCATGTCCACAAAGTCCTCAAAGGCAGCGGTGTTCATTCTGGCAGGAATTGAAATGTCATCAAGGACATGACTGTCGGGTGAGTTGAGTGTCAAAGGCACAGCATCATCTCTGTAAAATCCTGCTTTGCCATAGCAATCCCTTATGGTTGTGTCCTTTACAGCTGACCATGCTTGGCTCAGCATATAGAGTGTATCTAGCAGGCTGAATTTGTGAGCAATTTCTGCAGCATGTGCGCTTTCTGTATCATAGATCGCTTTTAGGATCTTGGTGGTGACAAATGACCTGTAATGCCCCTTCAGGTTCTTGATGACACCCATGTCCATGGGTTGCAGCAGACTGGTTGTATCTGGGGGAAAGAATGCTAAGATGATGTTTCTTAGTCTGCACTGCACTTCGTGGGGGTGTGCTGAACAATTGTCAAGGAACAAAAGAATTTTCCTGCCGCTCCATTTTAACTCGACATCCCATGTTAGCAGCCACTCGAGAAAAATGCTGCTTGTCATCCATGCATTGCTGGATGCAGTGTAAGTCACAGGCAAAAGCTTTAGGTCCTTTGGAAAACAACTAGGACACTTGCTTTTGCCTATGACAAGCAGCTTTCTCTTCTCAGCTCCAGACAGATTCGAACAACAAAGGACAGAGATCCGATCCTTTGCTTTCTTCCCCCCTGTCAGCTCTGTCTGCTTTAACACATGGCCGTGATCACGGTAACCCTGATAAAAGAGCCTGGTTTCGTCTGCGTTAACAACATCACACAGACGAAATTCCAAGATTCCTGGGAGAACACTGTTTAGCCAGGTTTGAGCAGTGGCTGAATCCACATCTTGTTTCTCCCCATGTTCTCTTTTAAAGACAATTTGGTGTCTCAATTTCCATCTAGACAGCCACCCATCTGTTGCCTCAAAACTGGTGTGCGACAATTGAGCTGCAAGATCGGATGCCTTAGCTTTAAGCATTGGCCCTGACACTCTCGCTCCCTTATCTACAGCCTGAGAAAACCATAAAAGGAGAACACCTTATGCCTCACTGTCTTTGCCCTCTCGCTTCTGCTTTCTCTGGGGGGTTTGTGTTACCTCTCCATTTTGCAAAGATAGCCTCTCTGTTTTTGTTGATGTGCCCAGCCTGGCTCTTTGAGATCTAAATTGAGCAGCAACAGAGGACAAAGAGGCAGTGGGGTTGTTTAGTGCCTCCAGCACTTTCACAGAGTCGGTTTGTTCCGAGGTAGAGATGTGCAACAAAGGTGTAGACGGTATAGAAACATCTGAAGCTCTCAGGAAGTTATACTGTTTTTGAACAATTTGCAGGTGATTAGTGACAATTACAGTGATGGACAGGTCAAAATCAGCTGAAAATGATAACAGATTCATCCCACTAAAGCAGCATTAACAATTAGGACTGTGCCTACTAAATGACTTTCACATTTAAGTTTCTGAAGGAGATAGATCCGTTCCTAGAGGAGTGTCTCGTTTAAGTGATCGTTCCACTTAAGTGTGTCCCATTTAGGTGGCTTGGACTGTAATATGGTCTTCAAAAGTCAATGAACTATCCAGCTCAACTCCAAGATACTGTATTTGTATTTAGTTGTTATTGTTAAGTTTTTGTCCATCCCAAGTTAATATGCCACAATTTTGAATATTTGTCAGTACTTTTTTACTTGGTTGTTTTTTCTGAAAATACATTATTTGTTTTTTTTTTTTAACGTAATACTAATCTCGAATTACAAAACCAGTCCTGGAGTATGTCAAAATCTGTCTGTAATTTAGTTAACATTAATTTGTGAGTCCTGTCGGAAGCCAGTAGTACAGTGTCATCAGCATATAGTCTGATGTGAGTATTTTGTATAAGGTCTGGCAGATTGTTAACATAAATCAAAAAAAGTAGGGCCCCAGGATTGACTCCTGGGGAACACCCTTTGTTAAATGACCTAGACTGGATACTTGGTCATTTATTGCCACTCTCTGACCTCTTTAGTTCAGATATGATTTAAACCAGTTTACCAGACCTATGGCTATCCCAATTGTTTCTAATCTAGCAAATAATTATTCATGGTCCATTAAGTCCAATGCTTAGACAAATCGACAAACACCACACCCGTGGACTCACCAGCATCCAATGCCTGTGCCACCTTGTCAACAAAGTCCACGAATATGGTGCCCAATGAAGGTCCAGCCCTAAACCCACGTTGGAATTGGGTTAGTTTTGAATATTTTTCTAGATACACATAGAGCTGATTATAAACTGGAGATGTGGTCTCCAGAACTGGACACAATACTTTAGGCGGGGTCTTACCAACGATCTATACAGAGGCAACACCACCTCCCTCTTTCTGCTGGTAATGCCCCTCCCTGTGCACCCCAGCATCCCATGAGCCCTAACAACTGCCTTGTCACACTGCCTGGCCACCTTTAGATTATCAGATATGATTACCTAAGGTCTCTTTCTACTTGGTAGTGATCAATACCACTCCACCCATTTTGTAGTCTGCCGCTGGGTTTCTGTGACCTAAGTGCATTATTTTGCTCTTTTTTATGTTGAAACATGGCTGCCATACCCTTTAACAATTTATCAATGGTGGAATCAGAAAAGTCTAGGGTTCCCTAGATTACTTTTCTGAAGGCGCCTGACATACTCCCTTTTAGCAGATTTTATGGCATGCTTACACTTGTTTCTGAGGGTTTAGTAGTTCACTAGGTTAGCAGGGAGGGAGGAATACTTGAGCTTTTTCCATGCCTTATCATAGCTAATCATCAGTGTCTTTAGTGGTGGGGTAATCCATTTGTAACAGCTACCCTTGGCATGGAGTTTCTTCACAGGAGCGAAGAGGTTTGCTGCTGTGATAAGTGATTTCTGGAAGAAATCAACTGCATCATCCAGAGTGGGGAGGAGTTTGATCGGGCTACAGTCTAGGTTGCTAAGGTAGTCAACAAATTGTTCGGGTAAGAAGTGAGTATAGTCGTGCATGGCCAGGATTCGTGGGTTGAACCCTAGGTGCCCTGTTCTTCCAGATACAGAAGATAGGGGTATGGTCACTCAGGGCGAGAGCTAGGGTACCGGCTATCTGAATGTTGTGGGGGTTAGTCACCAGGGCCCAGTCAAGGGTGGTGTTATTCCCTGTTTTATGGTTCAGTCTAGTGGGTTCAGAGATAACCTGAACAAGGTTTGCTTCTTGAATCAAGCCTTTGAGAGACTGGTTTGCATCCTGGGCCCAGTTCAAGTTGAAGTCCCCCAGGATGAGGAGTTCAGAAGAGACATCTTTGGCTATGTCCTTTATGATTGCCTCCAGGGATTGGAGAGCATTCTTTGTAGGGTTGTATATACACACCCAATGGTGAGATGCTTGCAGAGACCAAGGGTGATGCGTACAAAGATTGATTCACTGTCAGTGCTAGTATTGTGCTACAGGTTGACCTGAGCTGAGTTCAGGGTATCTTTTATATAGATAAGTACCCTCTTTGTTTGCTCTGTCTTTTCGGTAGGAGCGATACCGTAGGGCAGTGACCATGTGTGAGAGGATGTGGGTTTTGAGCCAGGTCTCTGATATGGCCAGGACGTCTAGTTTGTAAAGGTCTAGCCATGCTTGCACTTCTTGCATCTTAGGTCACAGACTTCACACGTTCATGTGCATGATCCACAGACCCTTCGAGGACAGCCAGTGTGGGTTCTGCAGGGAGGATATCAAGAGATTCACAGAAGGGGGACCAGGGTTTGGTTGTATATCTCCTGCCAGGAGCAGGAGGGCAGTGATGAGACAAAGTACAGTGAGGTTAGGAGATGGGAGTAGGTCTCCTCTGAGTATCCTTTTTGAGTAGAGGATAGTGGAGTACCAAATGCCTTTCTTGGTAAATTTGTGGGCCAACAGGAGGGATTTGATGCTGCATTGTGAGGGGCATATGTAGTGAAAGTAGGGATGGGTGTCAGGCTGCTGGGGTACTTTGTTGTCAGAATCACCTGAACAGATGAGCCCATCCACCCAGAGGAGGGACAGAATATACATGGTGGCCAGAAGTAGCCCTCTGTTGGGAAAGTAGTGGAAAGGTATACCTTGCTTTACAGACATATCTGTGGGTAAGAGTGACCTCTGAGTTAGAGCAGAAGATGAGATTCAGAATAACCCCAAACTACTATCTTAAGTCACTTATATGTAATACAGTCAGTATTACTATAGCCTAGCACAGTTAGTACTCTGTTTCCCCTATGGGAGTAAACTAGTTTGACAGGTTTGAATTGCAACTTCTGTTTCCCCTATGGGAGTAAGCTAGTTTGACAGGTTTGAATTGCAACTTCAGACTTACTACTGTCTAGCTAAACAGTTATTGTGATTGGTTGGGCATCCATGGCACTCCAGACATTACCTCATGCGTTTTAGCCCACCTGATAGGCTAGTGATGCACATGACCCCAGGATCAAATTTCTAGTATATCCAGGTCCTAGAAACCCCTGCTCTCCAGTTTCGAATCGTGCATCTGATCAGGCAACAAGCACACCAGGAATCCCTGTCTGCTCCACTAAGGTAGGCCCTTGAACCTAAGGGTATTTTTGATTTTATGATGTAGTTCAGGAAAGAAAGCAAACAATGTATTAAGATACTAACTCAGATACCAGCTTGAGTCCATTTCGCTAAATGCTAAATTTGCTAAATATTGCGAAGAAAATTGCTAAACTAAGCTACATTACTGGATCTGAATCAGCCAGCTCAATGTGTTTTCCACCTTTTTTGTGCTGCATTTCTGCTAATTGCGTTGTTTTGTTACTGGTATTCTAAGTTGGAGTAAAACCACGTGAGCGTGGTGCTCTATTAATGCCTGTGCATCTCATACGTGCACTGTTGTTTAGCAGGGTTCCCCTGTATCGCTGGGGACAAAGGCGCTAGTTGTGGTTAACTGTGGCTCCTTCCACAGAGGGTTAAGCGAGTCCCTTATTGCAGAGTATACCAAGGCTGGCCGGCCTAGGTTCTGTCTGAACCACACGACGACCGCATGGTCTCTCTGCCCCCCCAACCTCCTTCCCCCATCCGCCTTCATCCTGGCGTCGGATTTCCCCGGAGGCCTGACAAAGCCTCCCTCATCTGCTGCAGCGGTCCTCTGTCTAGCCCTGGGGCACGACCCTGTCACCTTCCTCCCACATGCCTTGTAGTCACGTTCTACATCGTGGGTGTTTTTGGCCTACTTCAGCGCCATGATCCTCAGCTCCTCCTCCTCTCTCGCTGGCCTCGGGAGGGGGAAGTCCTCCTCTCAGGCTACAGCGGTCTCCTCCGCTCCCTTCTAGGCCAGTGCTCGTCTGAAGGTGCCTCCTCACTCAGGCCTAGCTGGGGGGGGGAGTGAGGTTTTTAGGCTCCAGGACAGGAGCAGAGTGTGAGTGCGCAGGGATTGTGCTCCGGGAGATCGTGTTTTCTCCCTCTCGCGCAGCGCAAGCCAGCCTCTCCTTGGGGCTCTTGACTCCATGCGCTCCTCCATCGGCAGCGGCACCATGCCTGGAGGAGTGTGGAGACCTGGAAAACCGCCTCCCATGCCTTTCCTCTCCTTCCAGGGGCCAACGTGGTTTCTCCCCTCCAAGGCAACACCTAGGACTCCCGCCTTCTCGGGGGTGGGCCGATCACTTCCCTCACAGAATGGTCTGGTGGAGTAGAGGAAGTGTGTGTCTGGCTACAAAAGGAAGGTTTCTGGGTTCGAAAAAAAAAAAATGCCTCCCCAGCCCCCTTCGACCTCACAACAGCTACTCAGGGGTATCCCCTCTACTGTAGGGTCCCTCCCACAGCGACTCTCCGGTTGGGCCCCCATGATGAAAAAGATGAGCTCTCCTTCTAGCTCTCACTACTTGGCCTTGCTTCTCCTTGGCCTCGGGTCCCTCTCACAGTGACCCGAGAATGTAGGCCCTGCCTCCCCTGGATCTTCTACTCAGCCACACCATGGCTCCCTCCCATAGCGAGCCATGTGCGCCTGGTCCACCTATGGCTCCCAGGCCATCTCAGCTCCACCACAGACCATGTTGCGGGGGTCCTCACACAGCACCCCCGCAACCTTCATGTAAAGTGATGGTGGTATACAATGCAGACTTCGGGCACCCCCGCCTAGAAGTTTAGGGGGAAAAAGGATCGCCCTCAGGGCATCGATCTCCAGCTCCAATCTAAGGCCTGCTTTCTTCTCTCCACAGATGGTAAAAGCAAAGAAGTGTTCCTCGTGCAGCACTACCCTCCTGCCCCAAACCCCGGGACCCCTCTGCGTAGCCTGCCTACTCGATGACGACGACTCCTCCCTGGAACAAACACCGCCTATGGGACCCAGCAACCCAGGACCCAGCAACCCCACGTGGACCCGGGCTCCCTCCTAATCCAAAACCAGCAGGCCGTGGTCGCCATGATGGAAAGCCAGCAGAACTTTATGCTCAAGATAATGGAAAAGCTGGAATCCCTCACTCAGCACAGAGCCAAACCATTGAGTCCGGAGCCTGACAAGGCAGGGGGGCAACTGGAGGAGCATCCAAACCATGAGGACACCCTTCCAGACGTCCCACGCAAAGACGTGCACGAGGATAAGGACGCTGCAGAGGAAGAGGATAAGGTGGAATCAGACGAAGAGGATATGGAGCTTCCGTCGACACCTTCTCTGACTTCAAAATTGTGCTCCTCTGACTCAGTCCCAGGGCTTATGAGGATTATCAAGGCCATCATGGGGTTCGACACTGAGGAGAGTTAGCCTAAGTCAAAACTCGACCCCATGATACAACTGAGAGTGTCGAACCCGGAGACATTCCCAGTATGCCCTGCTATTGAGGATGTCTTCAATAAAGAGTGGCAATCCTCGGAAACCGGGCAGAATGCCGAACAGAAAGAACCTGGACAGAATGTACCTGGTTCAAGGGGAAAAATCTGATATCTGGTGCAAGGCCTCCACCATTGACCCACAGGTGGTGGCTCTTAGCAAGAAAACAGTACTACCATGCGGAACAATTGCCCTCAAAGACCCTACGGACAAAAAAGTAGAGGACATGCTCAAAAAGGCATTCAAGATCGAGGTTTACCCCTGCAAAAGCAGCCACTACTGCCATCTACCCGGCACGAGCACAGATTCGCTGGCTCGAAGAACTTCAGGAACAGGCCAACCCTAAGTCCAGGGAGGCAGAACTGTTAGAATGTACTCTAGATGCAACAAAATACCTAGCCGACAGGGCGGTAGACACCTTGCGCCTCCACGCCAGGGCTACGGCCATCACCAACCATGCTCGGAGGGCACTGTGGCTAAAATTGTGGGACGCAGACAATGAATCAAAAACTCTGCTGCAAAACCTACCACTACGGGGAAAATATGTGTTTGGGGAGGGTCTGCAGGATTATCTAAAGCAAAAGGAAGAGGGTAGAGACCTCCTTAAGAATAAGACCAGGTATAACTACTTCCCCTCATCGAGGTGGAGGTTTTGGGGGGGGGGACAGACTGTACCAACCCCGCAGAGACATGCCACAACAAAACCACTCCTTTCGAGGCAGGGGTACATCATACAGTTTCCATGGCCCATACTCTCAAACCTATCAGTCATCCTCCTTCAGAGCCCAGGGACAAAAATCTGGAGGACGAGGTAGAGGCTACAGGGGAAAGCAACAGTGACTATGATCCCATGACCATGCAGGGCCTACCTGCCAGTAGGACAAAGACTGGCCTTATTCGCACATCGATGGCTCAACACAACCTCGGACAGGTGGGTCCAAGAGGTGGTGACCGGGGGTACTCCATAGAGCTATCCCAGTCCCATATTCCTCAAAGATTCATATCCTCTCCCATAGCCAAAAGAAAGACATCCCCTCATCAGGTTCAGCACATCTTGTCAGAGCTGATTCGGAACAGAGCCATCCAACCCGTCCCGGCACGAGAACAGAATCTAGGAGTCTACTCTATATTCTTCCTGGTGCCCAAGAAATCAAGGGAGCTCCGTCCCATCCTGGACTTAAAGCACCTTAACCACCATGTGGTGTCTCACAGATTCAAAATGGAGACCATACGATCAACTCTGCGCAGTGTCCGGGTAGGCGACTACCTGACATCCATAGACCTAAAGGACGCATACCTTCACATCCCCATCATTCAGAGACACAGACAATTCCTCTGGTTTCACATCTTGGGCCACCACTTCCAGTACCAGGCCTTGCCATTCGGCCTCTCCTCCGCCCCGAGAGTGTTCACCAAGGTCTCCATAACCCTGGTGGCCAGACTCAGGGAACAGGGACTGGACATCATACCCTACCTGGACGACTGGCTCATCCGGGCTCGGTCCAAGGATCAGGCACGACAACACACGGAAACCACCCTACAGGCACTCGAAGACCACGACTGGGTGGTCAATCGGGAAAAGAGTCACCTCGTTCCCACACAGAAGATCGAGCATCTGGGAGCGCTGATCGACTTGGCCCGAGGATGGGCAAAACCATCCCCCTCAAGAGTACACAACTTGATAAGCCTGGCCCGTCAAATGAAAGCCCGCCACCAGACAACCATGGGAAGGATAGCCCAGTTATTGGGATGCATGGCATCATGCATAGACCTCGTGCCCTGGGCCAGTTGGCACATCGTCCACTCAAACATCGTTCTGACTCAGGGAGCACTGAGTGAGCACAACCTACAGGTGGTTGTACCACTACCACCCCAGTGAGACTCTCATTGACATGGTGGACGGTGGAATCGAACCTGACCAAGGGAGTTCCCTAGAGGCCTCATACATGACCGCAATAGAAACGGATGCGAGCTTCTCTGGTTGGGGGGCTTGTCTGGGAGACGCGACGGCCAGGGCCTATGGTCCCCAGCGGAGTCAAGACTCTCCATCAACGTCCTGGAGATGAGAGCTGTATTCCATGCCCTCAAGGCATTCAAGCACCTGGTAAGTGGTCAGTCGGTCCTGATCCGCTCCGACAACTGGGTCACTGTGGCCTACATAGCCAAACAGGGTGGAACCAGGAGCAGAGCCATGCTGAGAGAGGCTATGGCAGTCCTCAATTGGGCCCAATCCAACCTCAGACACCTGGGCGCAGTTCACCTGGCAGGAAAGCTGAATGTCCAAGCAGATTGGGTCAGCAGGCAACAGGTGCACCCAGGAGAATGGCGGTTGCACCTGGATCTCTTTCAAATGATCCAAGCGGCATGGGGACCCGTAACCATAGATCTCATGGTGACACGGGAGAACGCTCAGGTCAGGGACTACTACTTGCGTTTCAGGGAGAATCTCTCCCAGGGAACAGACGCCCTATCCCAACCATGGTGTCGGAAACACGCATATGTCTTCCCACCTCTTCCCTTGATTCCGCAGGTACTAGCCAAGGTACGGGCATCACATTGCACAGTCATCCTGGTGGCTCCCTACTGGCCATGCAGGACGTGGTTCGCCGCAGTTCGAGAGATGTCCCTAGCCAGCTTCAAGTTACCCTACCAAACAGACATGCTCTCACAGGGTCCAGTAGTCCACCCGACCCCGCGGACTCTGAAGCTCATGGCCTGGCTCCTGAAAGGAGGAGACTAAGGGAGGCGGGTTACCATGACACTGTCATTAGCACCTTACTACAGTCCAGGCGGACTTCCACCACCTCCACCTATGGTAGACAATGGTCTATATTCTCAAGGTGGTGTTTGGAAAGGGGCCAGGTACCCGAGCAGACTGACATGGCTACCATTCTGCTATTCCTCCAACAGGAAGTGAACAAGGGGCTAGCCCACTCTTCTCTCAGGGTGCAACTGTCAGCCATAGGGGCGGCCACCAGGCCCATTGGGGGGTACAACCCGGGAGCTCACCCCGACGCCTTACATTTCTTAAAGGCGGTAGAGATCCTACGATCAAGAACACGACCAACCATCGCACCTTGGGATCTCCCGCTAGTCCTCGATTCCCTCAGCGCAGCACCCAACGAGCCTCTTCTCGAGGTGGATCTGTTCTGGGTCGGCCTCAAGACATGTTTCTTGGTGGCCATCTGCTCGGCCAGATGGATTGGAGAACTGGGGCCTTATCCTGCGCAGAACCCTATACAGTATTCACCCCTCAAGGGGTCTGCTTGAGAACGGTACCAGCCTTCCAGCCAAAGGTACCCACTGCCTTCCACGGGAGCAGCCCATCAGTTGCCCACTTTCCTGGAGGGGTCCCAGCAGGACACCAGTGAGGTCCCATCACCTAGATGTCAGATCTGCCCTATCCGTCTACCTCAGCAGAGCAGCGCCCATGAAACAGAAAGATTGTTCATCGTCGCTAAGGGACAAAGGCAAGGCAGAGCCGCCTCCAAGGCCACCATTGCGGGGTGGCTAAGGAGAACCATCCAGAATGCTTATGTAGAAAATCAGATGACACCCCCTCAGGGGATCAAGGTGCATTCCACCAGTGCAGTCGCCACTTCATGGGTGGAAAGGGCCAATGTGTCCTCAGAGGACATATGTAGGGCGGCCACGTGGAGCTCCCTCACACACGTTCGCCAGACACTACAGGCTAGAACAGTTGCAGGCCGTATGGCCCACATTCGCCACACACAGGTTCTTGCAGCAGCATCTTCAACCCCTCACTCTTAAAAAGACACTCTGTTTCCCTCCCATGGGTACTACAGAGCTTCTATCTACCCCATGAGGTAATGTCTGGAGTGCCATGGATGCCCAACTAATCACAATGGGTGTTTACTCACCTGGTAAAGGTGATTGTGTTGGTTGGCATCCATGGCACTCCAAGGCCCCCCCTTCAGAGTGCTCAGAGTGACCGGGACCGAACAAAAAGTCTCTTTACCCATCAGGGGGCTTACGAAGGGATAGACGACAATGTTGATTCACAGTGATAAACTAACAGTCGGTCCCTTCGGGACTGAGAGTAGACTGTAAATATTAGGGAGAATAAAGCTCGGCCTATGGGCCACTGAGACTACGTCGTAGCCAGCATCATTTTTGTCTCTGGTCATATCTCATATCATCATTGCTTGGTTTTTCCTGCATTGTCTGTTTCTTTCTTTCGTACTTACTAACCTTGATTTCAGCTATGGAAGATTCGAACTGGAGAGCAGGGGTTTCTGGGACCTGGATATATTAGAAATTTGATCCTGGGGTCATGTGCATCACTAACCTATCAGGTGGGCTAAAACCCATGAGGTAATGTCTGGAGTGCCATGGATGCCAACCAACACAATCACCTTTACCAGGTGAGTAAACACCCAATACTGTGCTTCCCCTATGGGAGTAAGAGCAAGGCATGAGCAGCAAATAGGGTCAGCTTTCAGATTCTAGTACTTCCTACTTGCTAGGAGCTACAACAAGTAACATATAAAGGAGTCAGACAAGTTCTGTTTAAGAGATTGTACAGTTAGTCAGATCAAGGTATATTTAAAACGTGAGCAGTCCAGCAGGGTTAGCTTGCAGCACTCAGTGCTAGTGTATTGCTGTCAGTTGCAGAGGAGTTGCACCTGTGGTAGTCAGAGGAAAAATGCTTCTGAGTCTAGGATGTAGCCCATGGATAATTTATGGCGAGTTCAAGAGAATACGAGAGTGGGCTTTTGCCAAATAGTCAGTGTTTGTGGTTTCAATTCCTGTACAGGCTTTTGCCAATCCGGATTGGCCCCTAAAAGTAGGTGATCGTGGTTTAAGGAGCATTTAAGGGGAGTAGGGAATGGGGCAGGTGGTTGGGGAAATTTCAAAGTCAGTCCCTCTGCAGCTTGCAATGTCAGGAAGGTTCTTCGGGGGCAGTCCGCCCGGCTCGGTGCGGTTAGCTGGTGCCTCAGCCCCGAGGTGCTCCACTTTGTGAGGAAGCCGTGGCGGGAGAAACAAACAGCAAAAGCTGCCCACTCCTCCCCTGAAGGAAAATTCAAGTGAAATCCATCTGAGCAGTCAAGCCGTTGGTGCTTGGTCGCAGCCTTTTGTCCAGGCTGCCCGAGTGTCAAGGCTGGTGGGAGCCAATAGGACGCTGATGCTTTTTTTAAAATTGGCACCCAAAAGACGAACAGCAGAAGGTTCTGGCTCCATGGAGAAAATTAAATTCAGTCCCACTGCTGCAAATTTCAAAGTCAGTCCCTCTGCAGCTTGCGATGTCAGAAAGGTTCTTCGGGGGAGGTCTGCCCAGCTCAGTGCAGTTAGCCGGCGCCTCAACCCCAAGGTGCTCCGCTTTGTGAGGAAGCCATGGTAGGGGGATCAAACAGCACAAGCTGCCCGCTCCTCCCTGATGGAAAATTCAAGCGAAATCCATGGAAATGCGATGTCAGGGTTTTCAACACTAACTCTGCATCCCCCTCCTCAAGCAGCCAAAGGGAACAAGGCAGAAGCAACCATAGACATCCATCATCAGGTAAGACAAACAACATACAATTCTTTACAAATGACATAAGAGACATCCATCATCATGGTCCAGAACTTCTGTAGCCATGGATACTCATGTACACTTTCACACTACCTGGGAAGTGCAGTAAAAAATTCCCCTAGGATCACATTGTAAATTGTATGTAAGTAATAAGACATGGGAGGGTTTGCGGCAGTGTTAAATTACTGTACCCCCTAAGGTGGGTTGTGAGGCATGAGGTGCAGTGGAATGCCTTCAACCACCTGGGAAGTGTAGTATATGATTCCCATAAGATCACATTATAAATTGCAAGTAAGCAATAACACACGACATGGTATGTGACAATACTAAATTGCTGTATCACTTAGGTGGGTTGTGAGGCATGAAGTGCAGTTGAGTGCTTTTAACTTCCTGGGAAGTGTGGTGTATGATTTCCATAGGATAATATTGGAAATTGTAAGTAAGCAATAACACACGGCAGGGTGTATGGCGCCTAAATTGCTGCATACTCCAGGTGAGTTTTAAGGCATGAGGCACTGCTGGGTGCCTTCAACCATCTGGAAAGTGCAGTATATAATTTGAATAAGATTACATTATAAATTTTAAGAGAGCAGTACTACACATCAGGGTGTGCAACAAGGCTAAATTGCCGCATGCCACAGGTGGGTTGTGCGGCACAAGGCGCAGCCAAGTGTCTTCAATCACCTGGGAAATTCAATATAAAATTCCCATAGGATCACATTATAAATTGTAAGTCAGCAATAACACACAACAGGGTGTGTGATAATGCTAAATTACTGCAGGCCCCAGGTGGGTTGTGAGATGGGTTCTGAGGCACGAGGTGCAGCTGAGTACCATCAACCACCTGAGAAGTGTGGATGTCTTCAGTCAGGTGCCAAAGGTACCTATGCTGATATTGAAGCACATACTATGGATGTGGGAGAGTCAGCAGGTGGCTGCTCTGAGAAGGAACAGGTCCCTGTCTTCTTTGACAGGTAAAAGAGGTAACATTCCAACTTAAATGGCACACAGCTGAATGACACAAAATGAAACCAAAAAATTGGAAATGGCATCAGAGCGAGATGTAGCTCTGGGTAGTATGGCAAAGACAGTTTTCATGTGCACTGACTAAATGCAAAGAAGACAAGGAAGTGTCGATGGGTGGTTGCATGAGAAATGCAGTGTGCGCTAGATCACTTTGCCTGATAATGTAAAGTGGGAGTACAAGGTATTAAATGAGTACTTTGCCTTTGTGTTCACTAGGGAGGGGGCTAGGAAACTTACAAAGCTGGAACTGATGGAGTTAGAAGGGGCAGAGGATAGGATTGCTGGAGCACCAGATAAAGAACAGGGAGTTGGGAGTGTTACCTCAGGGGAATCGCATCAGGATGGATCTGCTAAAAGGAGGGGAGGGACCAACGATGCTATCCCCATCGGCCGGGTGTGGGAAGCCCTTAAAACCCTTAAAAAAGACTAATCTCCAGGGCTGGATGGCATACAACCCAGAGTTCTATGGGAGATGGCGGATGTACTGGGTGCACCACAGGTGGATCTCTTTAACATGTCGCTTGAGACAGGGTGGGTATCTAGGGATTGCAGGTTGGCACATGTGCCCATCCATAAAGGGGGATCAAGGGAGGTGCCGGGAAACTATAAACCCATTAGTTTGATGTCGGTGGTGGGTAAGATGATGGAGAGTATACTTAAGGAACGATTGGAGGGGTTCTTGGAGGAGATCGGATTCCTGGATAGTTGTCAACATGGGTTTATGCCAGGTAGATTGTGTCAAACTAACCTTGTGGAGTTCTATGAATGGGTAACATCGGAACTCAACAGGGGAGGCCTGTGGATGTACTGTTCTTGGACTTCAGCAAGACGTTTGACTCAGTCCTTCACAATGGCCTACTGGAGAAACTGAGGGGGATGGGGTAGGCCCATTGATGGTCAGATGGATCAGAAACTGGCTTGCTCGGTGCGTTCAGAGGGTAGTGGTCAGCGGGGTGGTCTCATCTCCTGGGGAGGTCATTAGTGGGATACCACAGGGCTCAGTTCTGGGGCTGCTCCTGTTTAATGCCTACATCTCCGATATCAGGGAAGGTATCGGGTGTGAAATGAAATCTCTTTGCAGATGATTCCAAGCTGGGTGCAGTGGTTGAGGGGGAGGAGGGGAGGCTGACCCTGCAAAGGGACTTAGAGACCCTGGATAGGTGGGCTTGCACCTGGAAATTAAATTTTAACTCCTCCAAGTGCAAGGTGTTACATCTTGGGCGGGGTAACCCCAAACATGAGTACACCCTGGGAGGGGATGAGTTGAAGGCCACGGCAGGGGAGAAAGACCTAGGGGCCCTGATGGAGGGTGGCAGTAAAGACAAACAGGATGTTGGGCTGCATCTCAAGGGGGATCACCTCAAGGAGTAGGGAAGTGATTCTGCCACTATACAATGGCCTGGTAAGGCTACACCTTGAGTACTGTGTGCAGTACTGGAGGCCACACTTGAGGAGGGACATAAAGCTCCTGGAAAAGGTTCAGAGGAGAGCAATGAAAATGATTTGGAGGCTAGGGGAGTTGATGTATGAGGAGAGACTAGATGAGCTCAGCCTGTTCTCGCTGGAGGAGAGGAAGGACTGGGGGGACATGACTGATGTCTTCAGGTACCTCAGGGGAATAAATAGAGTAAATTGAGATGGGATCCATAGGCTAAAGGAGGGGGGAATCACCAGAGGACATAGTTGGAAGCTCGAAGGTGGAAGGATGAGGGGGGAGAGGAGGAGGAGGTATTCCACTGAGAGAGTGGTGGAACCATGGAATGTGCTACCTGGTGAGCTGGTTTTGGCTTCTATGGTGGAGGGTTTCAAGAGAGGGTGGGACAGGTATAGAAAGGGGATGAAGCAGAGGCTGGCTTGCCCCAGTGGGGGGGTTGGGATGGAGGTAAGGAGGAGCAGGGATGGGAGATGAGGGGACGGCTTTGGTACACAACCAGGGTTCTGAGGCACCAGCAGACTCGATAGATCGTAACGCGTAATGTGCTGGCGACTAGTATGTTACGTTCATTTGACATGACCTCCCCCCTGTGAACCCATGTTGCCTCGGGTATTGTAACCCAGTGGAGTCAAGATATTCTGCAGTCCTTTCCTTCAGCAGTGATTCCATTAACTTTCTCATCACCAATGTCAAGCTGACTGGCCTATAATTGCCAGCCTCCTCTCTGCTACCACTTCTGTGTAGTAGGACTGTATCCACCCTCTTCCAGTCCTCTGGAACCACTCCTGTTTCCAGTGAGCTGTTAAATAGGACTGTCAGAGATGCAGCCAGTATGTTCCTGGGCCCCCTCAATATCATTGGATGCACCCCATCTGGCCTCATTGCTTTGTCCACTTTCAGATTAGCGAGTCCCTTCAGGATTTTCTCCTCTGAAAATGGACTAGGTGTCCATCTCCCTCCCTCCAAAGCTTCTGTTACTTTTTTGTGGCCCCTTTTGTTCTCCTTCCTCTGTGAACACTGAACAAAAGTATATGTTCAGGATGTCTGCCTTTTCCTGGTCCCCTCCTGCACAATCCCTCTCCTCCCTTTTTAACCTTACAGTACCACCCCCGATCTTCCTCTTAGAAACATAGACTTTGACAGCAAATAAGGACCACTTGGTCCACCTAGTCTGTGCATTTCCATACCTACAGGATATGCTACAGATCCTAATTAACCAACAGCCTATTTCTTCCTACCCACCCCACAAGAATTGTTTATGTTTGCCCCATGCATTCTTAAATTCTGCCACAGTTTTAGACCCCACAACCTCCTCAGGAAGGCAGTTCCATGTGTCCACCACCCTCTTTGTGAAACAATTTTTACTCACATTGCCCCAAGCCATCCCCCCTCTATCTTCAGATTGTGTCCCCTTGTTCGTGCACATCTCTTTTTCTGAAAGATGCTACCCTCTTGGACTGTGTTGATTCCGCTGAGGTACTCACATGTTTCTATCATGTCCCTCCCCTCCTTTCCTCAAGGTTATACATGTTAAGCTCCTTTAGTCTCTCCTCATATGGCTTCTCTTACAGATCCTGCACCATTTTAGTTGCCCTCCTCTGACTGCCTCCATCCTGTCTATGTCCTTGCGGAGATGGGGTCTCCAGAATTGGACGCAGTACTCCAGATGGGGTCTCACCAACTGTCTGTACAGATGGATAACAACTTCCTGTTTTCTGCTGGTGATGCCTCTCCCTATACATCCCAGTATCGCCCCAGCCCTCCTTACTGCCTTCTCACATTGCTTGCTAACCTTAAGGTCATCTGATATGAATAACCCCAGGTCCCGTTCCATTTTTGTTGTTGTTACTACCTCTCCCCAAATGTGTAATCTTCCCCTGGGATTTTGTTTCCCAGGTGCCTTATTTTGCACTTCTTTGCATTGAATCCAGGCTGCCATACTTTTGACCATTCCTCCAACCTTGCGAAGTCCCTTCCTCATCCTTTCCACCCCCTTGTGTATCAACCTCTGTTGAGATCTTTGTGTCATCTGCAAAGAGCATACTTTTCCTTCCAGTCCTTCTGCAATGTCATTTATAAAAACATTAAAAAGGACTGGACCCAGTTCTGAACCCTGCGGTACCCCACTAGTAACCCCCCTTTCTTCGGAGTGGACTCCGTTTACTATTACCTTCTGTGTCCTGTTGTCCAGCCAGTATCTTACGCAGGCTACCACCCTGGGACCCACTCCCAGGCTAGCTAATTTGTTTATTAATCTTTTGTGTGGGACTGTGTCAAATGCCTTGCTAAGCTAAAGTCTAGGTAGGCGATGTCCACAACCTCTCCCTGGTCTACTACTTTGGTCACCCAGTCAAAGAAATTGATTAGATTCATCTGATATGACCTTCCTGCTGTGAATCCATGCTGCCTTGGGTCCTGTGCCCCCCTGGCCTCTAGGTACGCAACAATTCTTTCCTTTAGAAGTGATTCCATCGTTTTCCCTACCACAGAGGTCAAACTGACAGGTCTGTAGTTTCCTGCCTCTGTCTTGCTCCTTCTTTTGTGAAGGGGAATCACATCCACCCTCCTCCTGTCCTCAGGTACGACACCATCCTGTCCTCCCATGATTTGTAAGAAAGGGTAGTCAGTGATATCACTAGTTCTCCCCTTAATTCTTTTAGAATTCTGGGGTGAATCCCATCAGGCCCCCATTGCTTTGTCCGTCTTCAGTTTTAGGAGTTCTTTCAGAACCCTTTCTTCTGTGAAAGGACTGGGATCGATCCCACTATCCAGAGTGCTTCTGTTAATTGGATTAGGTACCTCCCCCTCCTCCTCTTTTGTGAATACTGAGCAGAAGTGTTTGTTCAGTATCCCTGCTTTTTCACTGTGCCTCTCTGCCCACCCACCGTCCTTTCTATTCAGCCTCACTATCCCTCCCTTTGTCTTTCTATGCTCCCTGATGTACCTATAAAAGGTTTTATCCCCCTTCTTAATTGAGTTGGCTATCTTTTCCTCAGTTTGGGCCTTTGCTATTCTGACTTCCCTCCCTACTTCCTTCTGCCTTAACTGGTACAGTTCTCTGACCTGTTCCTTCTGTGTTTCCTTATACTTCCTAAATGCTGTCTTTTTCTCCCTAACCTTTCCCGCCACCTCTTTTGAGTACCATAGTGCCTTTTCTTTCGTTTTGTTTATTTGCCTCACACAACTTGTTGCCTCTGTGATGGCAGTTTTGATGCTTCCCCATTGTTGCTCAACCCTCCTTCTTGCCTGTTTGCTAGTGCTTTTCTAAGGCACTCTCCCATTTTGACAAAGTCAGCCCTCCTGAAGTCCAGTACCCTCACTTTTGTATGGCTTGACTCTGCAGCTGAAATTATCATGAACCACACTGTTTGGTGGTCACTTGTACCCAGATGGCTATCCACTTATTGTACATAACTAAAAAAAAAAATGTGTTTTCCCCTTTCATTACCTCCTGGGCTAGTATCTCTTCAGTTTGCACCTTTATGCTCCTTACTGCTTTCTCTGCTTCCCTTTCTTTCCCCTGATACACCTTCCAAGTTGCCAGTTAGAAACATAGAAACATGAAATCTGTCAACAGGAAAGGATCGCTTTGCCCACCCATTCTGCCCAGATGGTCCCTGCCTAGTCTTTTTCAATAGACCCTAACTGATCTCCAGAGACCCTCCCTTCTCCCTGCCTATTTTTTAATATTCCCATATATCTATCCCATGCATGCTTGAAGCCCGCTACTGTTTTTTGCTTCCACCACTTCACTGGCAGTCTATTCCAGGCATCTGCCACTCTTTCAGTGAAGTAGTGTTTCCTCACATCCCTCTTAAACTTCCCCCCTCCAGCTTCATTGCATGCTCTGTGGTCCTGGTGCTCTTATTCATTTGAAAAAGACTCCTCTCCTGCATCCTGTTCACCCCCGTGAGGTACTTGTAGGTCTGTATCATGTACCCTCTCACTCTTCTCCTCCTCTAGAGTATATATGTTGAGTTCCCGCAATCTCTCCTTGTAGGGCTTTTGGTGGAAATATACCCCCCTCAACTTTTTTCCTGCTTCTAGTTACATTAATGTAGTCCTCACTCTTGCAGCTTCAATTGCCATCCCACCCAGAACCACCCTAGGCCAGAAGAAAGGAGGCTAGTTTTCTCCCATCCCCAATCTGATGCTCCTTTTATTCCAACCAATTGCAGAACCACAATGGATAACTTGTGTTGCATACATATGATGTCACAGACTTGGACTGTTAGGAAGTGCTGGCCAATTTGCTATGTCACTGGATTTTGTTTTTTCCATCTCCCTTCAGCCCAAGGTAAGATAGCGATGGGACCCCTTGCTGCACACACTAAGAAGGACTTGCTAGTAATACATGACAGTTAGTACTGTAATTCAGATTGGTCAGATGTAGACAGTACAACTGGAGACCCCAAATATTGACCGCACAACCTGGATAGCTGCCACAGTTTACAGGAACATCTTGAGAGTAACTTCTCCTTGACCACTGCTAGACTTGTTGAAGTGCTGCAGATGCTTCCAACCCACACCAAACTGACAGAAGAATCAAGAAAGGCCCAAGTTGTTGTCCTGCCAGCCACCACACACAACCCCCTCGACACCAAGCCCCAGCTATACTGGTACTCCACAGCCATGTGAGAAAATATAATTTTTTAATGAACTTTTTTACCGCTGTATTGTATTCTTATTTTGTCCTGGTGCTGAAATACTTCCCACCTTGGGTCTCCAGTACTAAGCCGTTGCCCCTTCTAAGGTAGTCATCACTGTACAAGTATGCGGACATCCAGGGCTTGATTCACATGAAGACATTCCCCCATTCCACCTGGCCAGATGGTAATCAAGGGAGGAGAACAGATTGCAATTGTAAGACTCCATAACGTGGGGGGGGTCATCCATTTGCATGCCCAAGGACAGTGGGTGGTCATAAGCCAATGCCACTGCAAGCCAACTGTAACCCCCCTGCAAATTGGGGTTCCCAAAAGTCTTCCAGGAGCTTGCCTGAATGCTCCAAGTCTGGGCGGTGTTCGGCATCTGAGCTGTTTAAATGTGGTTCCAAGTGAGTGATATTTAAGCCTCCACGTACTGTCTCTTTAAGAGCTGTATGCTTGCAGACTTAATTAGTTTGTATGGGGGGACTGTGTATTTAATGCTCAAATCCTGCCTAAGCTGCAGAGAAATCACTCCGTTTCTGCAGTTGCTAAGAGCGCAGAGGGAGCCTAAATGAAAGATGTAACTGTTTGCCTGAAACAAGTTACAGTGTTAAGTAAAGTGCAGTTTGTCTAACCTGCCTTTCTTGTAGCTGGGACTCTGTGTGTGTTACCCCTCCATTTTGGACCTAAACTGCTGTGCTGGGCCAATTGGGTTAAGGGTTCCCTAAAATGGAGCCTGTGGACGAATCAGAACTTGGACTCTTAATTTTGAGCCAGCCACAAGGGAATTGTGTGGGCAGTGACTCTGGGAAATGTAGTTTTGACCTTGGCGCCTTTTTCTACCGACAGAGGGAGTCTTATTGTGAGTGACAGCTGAATCAGCCAACAGAATAGTGTGGAGCTAAAGGAAATGCCCTACTCTGTGACTGGAAAGATCAGATCAGTTGTGGCATTGAAGAGAGAAGGAGCTGTGTGCTTCTGCGGTGTATAGTTTCGCGCGGGAAGTGCGTGTGAGACCCTGAGTTTTGGTCTGCAGCCTTTGTGAGTGCCAGTTTGAATTTAATCTGAGTTGTGAGGAGAAAGAAACACCAGAAGTGTGGAAACCAGGCTCACCCTGTAGAAGACTGGAGAAATTGCTGAATCGCGCTCGGTCTGTCAGGAACTGAAGCTGCTGTGTATGCTCCCGGGTATTTTGCAGTAATTGCGATCGGGATCGAGGAGCAGCCTGCCTGGTATAGTACTTTCCTTTTACATAAGAATGTGCGTAGTGCTTGTGGGGAATCGCTACTTCCAATCCCCATGCTGTGTGCTATGTGCTGTGTGCTGTGTGCTGAAGTTGGAAGCAAACCCCAGCTTAGCTTGAACTAAATACGTTTGCTATCAACTGCAGTGGGAACATCTACCACCCAGTCCTCAGCTTGGGTATTGTGAGTACAAATCAGGGTATTTCCCTGCAGTCTGTTTTCAATCACAAGTGTGTCATCTAATTCTTGTTGTTTCCCTGCTTCATGAGCCATCCGGCTCTGGATTACAATTGGGTGTTGTGCATATATTTTCTTCTACAGGGCCCCATCCATCTGCACCTGCCAGCCAACCCCGGGCAATGGACCTGGCTAGGCCCCCCCCAACCTGGGTACCCAGAGTGTGACTTTTCAGACCCTGTATGTGTGCACAGTACTGTGATTTAATGCTACCAATTAACCTGATTTCCCCCTCCCGTGTTACTGCCCCCTAAATAAATCAGATTTGTTCTTGTTACACTATATACTGTCTGTGGTGTTGGTACTTATGAAAACAGTATTGTGTTTTGCTGTGTATGTTGTTTACCCTTATTTTACAGGGGGTCCTCAGAGACGTGCTGCAGATTCATTCTCGAGGGTAAGTGGTATCTATATGAGTGAACAGTGTGTATACGTAGGGTATTGGGGCAGTAACTCAGGGGTACTGTGTGAGCCACTAGAGGGAATAAAAGGGGGTCTCAGTGTCCCAGAGGGCTTTTGACCAAGCTAGTCTAACCACTACAAACCCTGACCTCTGGGTGGAGGCACCCACCATAGGACCTAGGCCCCTCAACCTGTCTGTAGTCAAACAGGCAGGGGTAGTAGCCCTTGGAATAGCACCACCTAGGGGTTACACAACCAATAAAGGGAGCTTTCTGCTTTTTCATGTTCCTGCCTACCACCCACAGTGAACATGCCCATGCTCAAGATGATCTCAGGGTGCCAGATGGTGCTTGGTAACCCTTACCACCAATGGCACCATCACCAGGCCTCCACTAGGCGTCACTGCAAGAGTGGCATCAAGAAGCCGCTCAACTTTGGAGGAGATCATCCTCACAGGCATGCCTATCTCTCACTATCATCCTCTGTTCCTGCCATCCTTTTACATTTTTTTCTCTGCCTCCACGGAGCTCGGCAGATGGCTCCAGCCCTCCCTTGGATTGACTCGTTCTCTGGCCGCGATCGCCCCCTGCCCCAGACATGCCCCAGAATTCCCACATGGATTACCCCTCACAGCAGATCCAGGGAGAGGAGCACTGGCTTTTACTCTCCACCCCAGAGTACAATCCAGAATTGGGACTTGCTGGTGCGGTGGCACATCGGGCCATCATAAAGCCTGCCGACTCCTGGTATTTTCCACTGCTTTTCTCTTCATGCCCCCATACATGCAATGGGTGGAGATGGCTGGACTCCACCTCTGCGGAGGCAGCCATATGCCTTGTGCATGGGGCCCTCCACTTCTGATGGCAAACATGTGCTCACACCCAGCCACCACTGGGTGTCAGGCAGACAGTGCACCGTACTGTCCCCCCTCCTCGAGGGAGGACAGCTGTCTATGAATGCTCAATCCTTCCTCACACCTGCCAACCCCCGAGTGACCCCAGCCTGTTCCTGAACCCAGGCCACCAGCATGGTGTGAGGTGTGGCATCCAGCGCCTCAACCCTCAGCACCACTGGGCCTGCCCTGTTCCTGCCATCCTGGACTTGGGAATGAATCTGGATTGTAAGTATGCCAGGCAGCTCTATGCTGGCCACTACATGGAGCTGGCTTCCAGGGGATGTCTTTTTATGAAGAGCACCGCTGGCACTGGAACACAAAGATGGGTAAGTAAATGTCCTGGCTGCTACATACCAACGCCCGACTGTGTGTCCCATTTTGAACTGTACCAGAAGCCTGTCTACATTTGAAAGTGTAAGAAAATTTTGCAGTACAGAAAAGCTGTGTGGGGGATTTGGTATGGTAAATCAACTCATGGCTAACATGAATTCCCTTGCATGAGAAACTTTTTCCCTAATCAGTGCACCTGAAAGTTTTCTTTCTGAGTAATTTCTCCAAATTTTGGATTTTTGCTAATACAGTAGCTTTGAAATGCTCATGCCATGCACTGTCTTCTCCATTTGCTGCCTTGTAGATAATGCAGCTGTCCAAAACTCTCCAGTGGTTAATGTCAAATAAATGGTTAATTTTAACAAAGCGTACACCCGCCATCTGTTTAAATTATCATTAAAGAACTGCTGATGTGAGGGGCGCTGTGGAGCCCAAGCAAGGAAGCCTAAATATAGAGTTCTGTATTAAGATGCTTTAAAACTGCAAAAACTGACTTTAAATCAGATTTATTTTAAGCTCCATCATCTCAATCATAGACTATGGTCTAATTGTCTATGGCTCAGCTACTACCACTGCACTAAAACGCATCTCAACAGCACTAAACAAAACCTGTCGACTCGTCACTGGAGCATAGAGACGGACCCACACTTGTGACCTCTACACGGAAACCGGTTGGTTGCATCTTTCCAATCGCCTCGGGTATCTCACCTGTGTGATGGCAAAAAAATCATTCTTGGGACTCACTCCTCCATGTATCCGGGACCTGCACTGCTTGAACAATGGCACTCGTACCACCAGAAGTTCTGACCACCAACCTTTCCTTGTCCCTAGCTGCCGGACTGCTCAGGGACAAAGATCTTTTACATACTGTGCCCCTACCTGGTACAATGCCCTTAACCTGCCCTCCCTATCCTCCACGACATTGGGAGCTTTCAAATTCATACTTTACGCTCACCTCACAGCCTCCAGCTCCTGTGACTGCTTTGACTAAAGTCTCATCCCTCTGAGTGCACTTACATTTGTTTCACTCAACCACCATGGTCTCCTCTTTGACAAAGACAACCTGAGTACCACTAACCTGGTTCTGTTTGCTCCTAAACTTCTTATTTCTCCCTCTCTTCCCTCTCAAGCTCTCCAATCCTTATTCCTTGCCCTTGACACTGCCTCTGAGTTCCTTTTTCTTTTCTGTACATAAATGTTACTGTTTAAGTTGTGGCCTTGTTAAACGGCTTACTGATTGTTTGTAACACTGTCTACTATGTTTTTGTACTTAATGATGTGGAACCTTTGTAAAAGAGCCTTGGCTGAAAGGTATTAATTCCTAGAACAATAAACAAACAAACAAGAAATTTTTACAACTGCTGTTAGAGCAAGATACACAGACTGTAATGGGTAAATTAAAATCGATGCAATCGACAGAGAAGAGCAAAAACAGCACTCGAAATCTGAGGCAGCCGGACCCAATGCCTGATCTGTGTCACATGATGGAGTGGCAGAAACAGGACAGGAGGAAACCTTACTGTCCTTCGGCAACAAAATGCATCACCTGCTGGCATCAGTCTCCGCAATGCATGATGAATTCAACTCACCACTGGAATGGTGACAGTGGAAACCTTGGTGGGTGTTATGAGAACAGAGGTGGAGGATGTTAAAGACCAGTCAGAACAGTATAGTGCTGCCTCGGCGCAATATGCAAAGGACTGGAAGCTCACACAAAACCAACTGGAAATATTAGAAAATCATATCCACTCAATGAACGTTCATTTTCTGGGTATCTTGGAGGGAGTGGAGGGTAACCAAATGTTACTATACCTTAAAGAATGGCTGTGATGTCATTAGTGGAGACCAGCAGGGAGGGAGTCAGAGCATCTCTGAGATGATTCTCTCCTGGGGAGTGGGTTGCGGTGTTCCACTATTAGAGCAGCTCCTGGTGGTGGCTTAACGGAGGCGTTGTTGGCAGTGTGGGTGACCACCCACTGCTGAATGCCCCCGTCCTAGGATGCTGCTGTGGATGCTCAGATATAGGAGTTGGGTGGGGCCCCAGAAAAAAAAAACAGAAAAAAAACAGAAAACCGTACCTCAGCCAGCCAGATGATGGCTGTCACATCCCATCATGTCCCAGTCCCCCCAGGTGCACCACTCCTGTCCTCCATGCTTGTTGTTCTGGAGGGAACAGAGCCTGATACTCTTCTCCCCCCATGCTCTCCCCCCTGGAAGAGATAAGGCAGAATCCTCTGGATGCAGGTACAGTGCAGGATTCAGGTGGCAAGAGCTGGCTGTGGAGGGGTGAGACTGGTGGTCAACAGGGACAATGCGTGGCCCAAAGGAGTTTCAGGCTGAAGGGCAAAGACAGCTGGGGGGAAAAAGACTGCTCTGTGAACAATCGAAGGAGAATTCTGGGATGACAGAATGACCTGTAGTTAAAGTCTATAGACTGTGCCTGCATGGCAGGCAAGATGGTGACATCCCTTGTGTAGTCATGGCAGTCCTGGACTCAATGGCTACTAGGGACAAATTGCTCCAGCTGCCTGGAAGGCATCATCCCTTACTGTTCAATGGTAACACACTTTTGGCATTCCCTGATATAGCCTATGCCACCTGTCAACACAAAAAGAAATTCATACATACATACATACGAATCGTCCTACATGATACCACCTCTTTCGATAGGGTATTCCATTTTGACACCACCCTTTCAGTGAAATAATGCCTCCTTATCTCTGTCTCCAAAATCTGCCCCCTCTAATCTTAGCCTCTTTCCTCTTGTGTCCTTTCCCCTCCTCAGCCTAAATAACCCATTTGTAACAGTTTTGATGACCCTCCCCTCAGATACTTAAAAGTTTCAATCATATCCCCCCGATCCCTCTTCTCCTTCAGGATGTACAAACTCAGTTGCATCAGGCTGTCCTCACAGGGCTTGCCTTTCATCCCCTGTATCATTTTTGTCACCCTACACTGCACCCCTCTAGCAGCCTGATATCCTTCTTCAAATACGATTGCCTGACTAAAGATCTGTAGAGGGGCAGGATCACATCCTTATGTCTGGATGAAATTCCCCTTGCAATGCACCCCAACATCTTGTTAGCCTTGGCTGCAGCCGTTCTGTACTGGGCAAAGTTGTTCATGCTCTCAGTTATCATCACCTCCAGGTCTTTCTCTTCCTCGGTGACCCCAGTTTCACCCCAACCAACCAGTATTCCCTCCTCAGATTCTTCACCCTGAAATGCATAACTTTACACTTCTTCGCATTAAAACCCAGTTGCCACTTCACCGACCACTCTTCCAGTTTGGTTAGGTCCCCCTGTAGCTCTTTCCACTCCTCTACATCATCCACTACCACTCCCATCTTGGTATTGTATGTGAACAGACTGATCCTGCTCCTAAGTCCATGTGAGATATCTGATATGAACAGCCCAAACAATATCGGACCTAGCACAGAGCCCTGCAGCATCCCACTTGTGACAGGTCTAGGGGTTGAGAAGCCCCCCCCCCCCAAAACCACTACCTGTTGCTGCCTCTCCTTCAGTCAGTTCTCAATCCAATTAGTCATCTTCACCTCCATCCCCACGGATCTCAGTGTTCCCCCCAGCCATCCATGAGGCACTGAATCAAAGGCCTGGCTGACGTTCAAATACAGGACATCCACTGCATGACCCCTATTCAGCTTCCTTGTCACCCAGTTGTAGTACTCAATTAGGTTGGTCTGACAAGATCTTCTCGTGACAAGCCCATGCTGCTGCCCATCCTGGAGACCATTTACCGCAAGAAATGTCACCAATCTCTCCTTCAGGATCATTTCCAAAAGTTTGTCTACTATGGAAGTGAGACTAATGGGTCTGTAGTTTCCTGGCTCGTCCCTTGAGCCACTTTTGTGAATAGGAAGTACATGATCCATTCTCCAGTCCTGTGGCATGCATCCTGAGTCCAGGGAGGTATTAAACAAGTCCACCAATGGACTGGCCAACACCTCCACCATCTCCCTGAACACCCTGGGGTGAATGCCATCAGGACCTGGTGCCTTGTCTACCCTCAGTGCCTTCAGACCCTCAAGTACTCTACTCTCTGTGATCTCCCCATCCGTCACTCCTTCCCCCACCTTCTCCACCCTCCCGGTCCATGGAGGTAATGGAGTGCCCTTCTCTTGGGTGAACACAGAGAAGAAGTATTCATTCAATGCTTCCAACTGTTCTGCTCCCTTTTCCACCCACCCCCCACCTCTCCTAATCCCCACAATTTGGTCCCTGCAGCTTCTTTTTTCTCTCATGTATCTAAAAACATCCTTCTCCCCTCCCTTGATGCCCTGAGCCAACCATAACTCTCTGGAGGCCTTGGCCTCTCTTACTGGTTTGGTAACCTCCCTGGTATTCCTCACATACTCCTCCCTGTCCTCTTGAATCTCCGAAATGCCACTTTCTTTGCTCTCACCCCCTCCAATAGCTTCCTGTTTAGCCAACATGGTTTCTTAGCTCTGCTCTTCTTACTCAGAATCTTGGTGCAAACCTCAGTAGTTTCCTTCAGACCAAGTTTGATGGCATCCCACTTCTGTTGTGCATCCATCCCTGGTCTTATCCCCTCTAGGCACCCTATCAGGATTTCCCTCATCTTCCCAAAGTCCGCCCATCTGAAGTTCACCACCCTTGTCACTGATCCCACAGACTCCCTGTTCAAACTGAGTGTGAACCACACCAATTGGATTCAGTGGCATTCATAGCATGCACAAAGTGCTGGAGGTGCCACACGCTCTTTTATTCCCTGCTAAACTCCATGTGGTTCACCAAGACAATGTTTATGTCTTAATAGACTCTTCAGATGTGGGGAAATGGGCAGTGGTTCTCCAGCAATCCCAACAACAGCAAGAGAGGACTGGGATACAATAATTGAAGAACTGGAGGAAAGCTGAAAGATTCCTGGCTTTTTTATATCGTGTACCTACCTCAGAAAGCAGAAGGGCTCCCAGACTTGATCCTTAGTGCAGCTGGCATATTTACTTATAGGGATCAAAACTGGCCCCACAGAAAAGTTACAAAAAACAAAATACTTCCTTGGACCACAGATAACAGTGTGCTCTGTACACATATATAGACAGTGCACCTACCTCAGGAGTGTATGGGGAGTAAAGGATACAAACAATACACAGTTACTTGCCAGTGTAAGTGAGGTCAGCACCTAAAATCAACCTTAAACTTATAGGCAAAACAGACCACAAAAGCAATCAAAAAATAATGCTACTTCCTCCTACCACCCACTAGAATTGCCTTATGTCTGTCCCATGCATTCTTGAATTCCCCCACTGTTTTTGACTCAGAGCGATACAGAGCGACACAGAGTGACCTGTGTGAGTCTCTAAGAAATGCATGAATGGGGGTCACCTAGTGGTATGCTTATCACTGTGCCACTACAGTTGTGCCATAAGGCCCTCCAAATCCTGAAGCTGCTTGCAGGTGGCCAACTAATTTTCTTTTGTGGATTGAGAGTCTAGCAGCCATTTACAGGTTATCGCATTTGTTGTGGCACTAATTAAAATTTCATATAAGTATTTTTGTGCTTACCCTTTAATCCCAGTGGTGTTGTCTCCCCCAGTACCATATGTAACAGCCCTTTGACTCACCTTGGCTGCTCCGAGGCCCTCAGGGTAGTTCTGAACACACCTCTGAGGAGGCCGGCCTGGGTTCTGCAGTGACAGCTCATGTGGCGCGGTGCCTCCACCTGGGATAATGACAAGGGAATCCTGTGGATAAAGAACAGGTTACCACCCCCCAGGAAATAGTACCCTGCCCCAACAATACGGTCCTCACACAAATTACAGTTTCCAGACTATTGCCCCCTACCCCCCAGCAGCACTCTTTCAATAACACAGGCGCAGTGAATGAAACGTCAACAGTAATCTTATTTATTGGGGAAGGGGAACAAGGAGGAGAATATCAAACACAGTTCACTCCAGGCACAATACCTTCCCCAATATCAACCCTTCTCACCACCCCCTGGGTGCACCCAGATTGTCCCTGTGCAGTGGTGCAGGCCTGTGGTCTTTCATTGGGTCCAGTTGAACACAACACATGCTGGATTAATTATCTTATATTGGCAGACTTGAGTGTCTCTTACTAGAGGTGGAATGATTTACCCCCAGATTCCTAACTGACTAGCTAACTAAAAGACTCCCCAGAGCCACAGCTCAGGGTACTCACGGTTTGCAGTCCACTCTGGGAGTTAACAGCCAGTTACGTTGCACGGTACCGTGGAGGCTTTGATGTAGGTGGTGCACCACTGGTGGGGAAATAAAACTGGATGGCTCCAGGGATGATGATCTTCACCTGCCCGGCCTTGCCAACTTTGCCTACGGGCTTTTATATACAGACTTCAAACAGGCAAGCCCATCTCGTTCTTCAACCTGGTCCGTCGACGTCTTGCTTAGGTTCCCCAAACCCTTTCCAAAGCATGCAGGCCTGCCCTCAGGACCAATGCAGGGCAGCAGTGCTTCCACAGTCCCAATATCTACAGTCCCTCACCCTGAGGATACTTTCACCAGCATGTTGGGTCCTGTCACAGCAGCTTGGATCAACACTTGTAGACTCTCTCTCCTGGCTGAAATGTCCACTTCACTTAACAATTTCTGCGCAGTGGGGAGCAGGGGTTATTTTCAAAGTCCACAGCCCATCTCCTATTTTCGCAGTTCAAACTGAAGTTCAAACTAGCTGGGCTGCTATAACACTCTGCTTTTATCTACACTGTTTCAGTCTCACAAGCAGCTACTTTTCCTCCTGCACTCAGCCTGGCAGATGGAGGTAGGTAGGGTTTTCACAGCCAGGCAGACTGTGTTCAGGAGAGCAGTCTGTCTTCTTACATCCACCCTGCAGTCCCTCTTGCCCTCCAACCTCTTTTCGGTGCCAAAAAACAGCCTTATATTTCCCTTGAGCAGCCTCCCTATCATTGGCTGCAACTCTCCAGGTGATCTCCAGGCTGCCTCTGGGTATTTATTTATTTATTTATTTTTATTTAGTAATCAGAATTACAACCTTTGAGCTAGGAGCTCATTTACAAAGGATCATCTTCACAAGGGTAGGGGAGGGTACATAAGTTTGGAGTCAGTAGCAGCTTAATAGGCATTGTCAATGTAAACCCCCTAGAAATGGAGGTTCCCGAAAAGTCTTCCACGAGCTTGCCTAATTGCTCACTGCCTGGTTGGTGTTCGGCGCTAAAGCCGTTTAAATATTGTTGCCAGTGAGCGCCATTAAAGCATCCACGTACTGTCTCTTTAAGTGCTACCTGATTGCAGATATAATTATTCTAAATGGGGGGGGGGTCTGAGTGTTTCCCTGCTCGAGTCTCACCTGGTCTGCTGAATAATCGCTCTGTTTTTGCCATCACTAATTGTGTAGAGGGAGCCCTGCTGGAAGATGTAACTAATTGCGGGTAATCATTTAGAGTAGTGATGATAATGGAGTTTGTTCTAACCTGCCTTTCTTTGCAGCAAGGACTGTTTCTGTTTAACTGCACCATATTGGTCCTGAACTGCTGGACTGGACCAATCAGTACTTTAGGACTCTAAAGTGGAGCCTGTTAGAGTAGGACTGTGTGGTGCCAGACTCTGGGAATTGTAGTTTTGGACTATTCGCGCCTTTTTGTACCAACAGGGGGAGCATGTTGTGACTGGCAGCAGAACCGACCAATCAAACCTTTTGAATCTAAAGGAAATGCCCTGAACTGTCTGCTGGCAAGCCAGATCTGAGTTATAAGCTGAGAGAGAAGGAGCTCGCATAGTTTGAGCTGTCATGTTGCGCAGTAGTTCGTGCCGGAGAACCGTGGAAGGCCTGACTTTTGGCCTGCTTGCCTCTTTTCTGCACTGAGAAGAAAGAGGGAGAAAGAGAGAATTGTTTCGGACTAAATCCGAGCTGTGTGCTTTAATCAAGCTGCTGAATTGGTACCAGGCTTAACCTGTAGAAGACCGAAGATTTTGCTAAAAGCGATCGGCCTGCCAGGAACTTTAGCTACCGTTGTGCTCCCGGGTTTTAGCAGTGATTTTGCGATCGGGATTGAGGAACAGCCTGCCAGTAAACTTTCTTTACATATAAATGTGCTGTGAACTGGAGGGGGGTCGCAATCTGGTTTTCCCCCAAGCTGAGTTGTGTGCTGAGGGCTGGAAGCTGTGTTCAGCTCGAGTCGGACTGAATCCCGCCTGCTACTCAATGCAGTTGGGCCCTGCCACGAGGGCCTTGTCTCCCTACCCTGCTTCTTCTGGCAATCCAGAACATCCATCTGTCATCTCGACCATCGTCCATCCTTTGTCCAGCTTTGGGTATTGTGAGTAACAGACAGAGTAGCTACCTGCAACATATCTTTTGAATCACAAGCGTGTCATCTGATTAATTTGTTGTGTTGTTTCCACGAACTGAGCCCTCCAGCTCCAGATTACAATCAGTGGGTGTGCATGTTATTTCTTTTTCCTCACAGGGCCCCTACCAGCTGCAATGTTGGCCTACCCCGGGCAACGGTCCTGGCTATCCCCCCTCTCCATGCTGGGTACCCAGAGAGTGTGACTGATAGGGACACTGACTGAATGCACAACTATGATATTTATAGTGTGATTAAGCCAATTAACCTGATTACCCTCATCCTTGTTAAAGCCCCCCTGAATAAATCAGATCTACTTTTTTCTGCAATTTACATTGACTATGATGTCCATTTATGCCTAAGGTATTGCATAGTTGTTGTTTTTTTTGTCTTGCATCACCTTATTTTACAGGGGGTCCCCAGAGCCAAGCTGAAGGAACCAGTCCTGGGGGTAAGTGCTAAATCTAGGTGTATGTGTAAAGTCTATCAGGGGTATTGGGAAGGTAAACATTGTGTACTGTGTGAGCCAGTAGTAGGAGACAGGGGGGGTCACAGTGACCCAGGGGACTGTGGCCTGGTTAGTCAGACTGATACCAACCCTGTCCTTTGGGTAGAGGCACACGTCACTGAACCTAAGCTCCTTAATCTGCTACTAGCCAAGCAGGCATGGGTAGTAGCTCTTGGGATAGCGCCACCTAGGGGTTACATCAAGAACACCTAATAGTAAGAAAAACGTGAACAGGAGAAATCAGTAAACATTGGTACTAGCATAACAATGTAGGATAACCTAGGCAAATAACAACACATAATGGGAGGGCTTTAAGCCCGAGGTTCGATGGGCCGAGCAACAGGGTCACTTCCCCCATCGAGCTTAAAATGTCACAACATCCTGGGCCTCGACAGGATTCTTTTTCGTTGCTGCCGGAGGCGCTGTTCTCCGATCCCCTCTCTCCAGATTTCTGCCTTCCCCACATTCTGGCAGCTGCCTCCGGCTGCCTGTTTGTCTTTATCTACACTGCATATTTGGTTTTTATTATGGTGGCTGCCTCCGGTCACCAGTTCATTTTTTCCTTTTTCCCTCATTCTGTCCTGCTGCTCTTTCATGGCTTCCCACCCACTGGCTCTTGCCTCCCTCCGTGCCGTACCTCGCTGCTTCGCTCGTTTGTTCTTTCCCACTCTTGCTGGGGGTCCCTGCATGGCCCCCTTCTTCCTCGCTCCTTCTCCAGCTTTGTTTCTGGCTCTTTCCTGCAGCTCTCTCTGGGGCAGCCTCCCCTCCTTTTGGGGTGCCTCTTCATCCTGCTGTGCCAGCTCGCTTTTCCAGCTCCTCCAATTGATCCTCTTTGCTTCTCCTTCCTGTGAGCTGGTGTCATTTGCCGTTTTACTGTGCCTTCCGACTCCTTCTCTCTTGCTTTTCATCAGTCAGCCGTAGCTTCGACTCTGTCTCAGTGCTTTCATTCTGCCTACCCCTGTGCCATAGGGCTGCCGGCTGCTCTGGACTATGCTCCTCGACCTGTTGTTATAGAGGGTGAGAACACAGGTAACCTGGGTTGCATGGCTTCCTTCCACATTTTAATTCACTGTGAATAATAGATGGAGGACATGTCTCTCTCTGGTAACTGTTAGTCACAGTTCGTATGTCTGTCTCAGGTTTACTCATATTTAATGAGTCTGATATCATAGTTTCAATGGGACTCCGTTTCCTCCCTCCATTCTGCTCATACCTCGCATTCTATCAGCATTACAAATCGTAGCACCGGCCTTCCAGTATCGTAGGGATGGGCCCGCATGTGTACCACTTTCTTATTTAACAAAAAACAAAAAACAAACAAACAACAAAAAAAATGTCTTCAGATAGTGAGCCCATTAAGCTGGTGTGTCCAGACATAGCTCTCAGGTTCTGAGGAACACCGGTATACCTACGAGGTGCACAGGTACATATGAGTGTGGACAAGCATAGTGCTATGATAAATTCTTAGCAGTTGTGCGGTATGGTTCTGCTTGATTTTCTCTCATCCCTTTACATCTTTTTTTGAGGGGAAGGGTATGCACTCCTCCAGCATCATTATGTTTTCCTGCTTTGGGGGATTCCATGGAACCTGCCTTGTTTCCATTTGTTTGTGCTTTTCAAATGCCATTCCTTCATTTGCTGCTCCTGGACTGCCACTGGTTCTTGTATTCCCCTGTATTGTTTCTGTTGCCATGACCTCTTCTAACCTCTAAATGGCACCGTTTCGACGATGCTTCCATATTCGCTTCCCCCACCATGCTCTTGTGGTTCGCTGCTCAGTCTGCCTTATCCACTTGCTTGCCTATTTGGTCATTTCCACCATTCATCTTTGGCTGCTCTCGAATTTTGGGTTTTATCCATATAGTGCTGTCAGTCTCGGATGATTTAGTCTGGCTTGCTATTGATATTTCTTTTGGGCATACCTATCCTTACTCATATGCCCACCTCATCGATCCACGGCCCTCTTGCCACATGTATCAGGTTCCTGATTCCATCTATCATCAGCCGTCATGGATTCACTCCAGTCATGGCTTTTATATCTCATTATGCCACGGTTTAGCTATTTGCTTGCTCTGCAATTCACATCATTGGGCCTTCTATGGCTGACTCCATCTGGCCTTCCATCGAATCTGGCCTGCGTGCCACCCCATCCAGCTCGCCCTGCTGCAGTTCTCATCCCATATCGTCTGTGTCCTATGCCACCCCATTGACCTCCCTACCGTCCTTTGTCCTTTCATACCTCGTTTTTCTGAACCAGCCTCTGTGGCTTCAATCCATCATCGTACCTCATCCGTTTCCTATCCAGCTTCCATAACTTCAATCCATCCTCGCACCTCCTCCATCTCCTACATTTTTTTTTATTTCTTTTTTATTAAACGTTTTTTGTTACACTTATGTCAAGAGTACATTTCATACATTCCGTTATATTGTCACATATCTTAAGTTCTATGTGTATTATTGACAGTTTTTTGTAATTCACCCTGAGGTTTAAATGTTTGATATAAAGTCTTTTGCATCCTTTTGGTCAGAGACCATACAGAAGGTAAAGCTCCAACTCTTTTCTATTTTAGCTCACACCTTGTTTACCCCTGAAGTTTTGTTTACTCCTTCATTTCTAATATAACCAAATGAGTAATTTCCTCTTCTTGATTAACTCCTCCTTCTTTAATTAAATTTTCTTCCCTTCAGATCTTTGGTAGTTGTTTGATCATCCCCCTGTTACCTTCCCAATCAATCAATCAATCAATCAATCAATATCTTTATTTATCCAGGCGGGCACCATTGAGCAAGCTCATTTACAAGGTGGACTTGTGGTCCTACAGTAATAATACAGAAAGATAAGTTACAATAGTACAAACAGTAAAAATAGCTGCTATTATAGTAAAAATGCACATTTACAGGTAATATACATTGAACATAGAACTACAAGGAGTCATGGATAATCATGGGTGTCAGCGTGGCTCAGTTGGTAGCACATCCGCCTCTGGACCAGAAGGTCGTGGGTTCTCGTCCCACACCGGGATTGGACTTGCACCTAAAAATCGCTGGCATCCGAGTGCAGTATTGGGGGGGTGCTGTACTGCTGGGGTGTGCCGTCCTTCGGATGAGACGTTAAACCGAGGTCCCTTCTACCCGTCCTGGTGGGTGTCCAGGTGGAAGTAAAAGAACCCAGGGCACTCTTCGCAAAGAGTAGGGAACATTCCCGGTGTCCTGGCCAACATTCCCCTTCCCATAAAACCGGTTCATGCAATTATCCAGGCTGTGTGTGGGTGATGATGTGCGACATGGCCACCACCACACATTCAGTCACTTCACTACCAGTCTAGCATTGCTTGTAAAGCGCTTTGGATGTATGAAAAGCGCTATATAAATACTGATTCTTCTTCTTCTTCTAATGAACGTGTGCTGGATCCAAGCCCAAAAAATGTGCATTTTGTAGTGGGAAATGTTAGGGAGAGGGTAGGCATACCAGATAGAAGATATCAAGCACATAATGTAGGGAGAGGTGAGGAATAGGGGCGCAAGTGAAGAGGACCCAATTGTTAGAGCAGAGTGAGGGATTGGGAGGGCGGAGGACCATACGAAAGCCGACAAAGCGATTTTTGCCCCAAAACGTGGCAACATATGGAGGAGAAAAGCTGCCATAGTACTAAGTGCAAGAGGAGGAATATAGTAGCAGGGGCATAACTGGGAGGGTCCTGGAGGTTGGGGCAGAGGGAGGTGTCGGATGGACGAGGGACCAAATATTTTTTTGGCGAAAAACGATAATTATCCCCAAGTGCGGTAGCATGTGCTAGAATCAGGCTGCAGCTGTTCAGAGCGTCAAAGAATTAGATATGGGAGTTCGGCAATAAATCCTGTGGATCTGTTGGAGGGCATGCTAGAGGCAGAGGCACACATTTTAGCTGGGGGGGCCGCCGTTTGCGGGCTGCTGTTTGAGGGAGGGAGGTTAGTTAGTGTCTAGTAAAGCAGTTGCAAATTTCTATAATGCCATCATGGTAAAGCCTTTTGAGTAAAAGGGTACTTACTGGAGTTTTTCAGCTTAAGTATTTTTTGGGTTTTATTCCATATTGATGGGAGTGTGAATCCAAAGACGGCTCTCCCGACTTGTGTGAGTACCCTGTGTATATTTAGCAGGAGCTGTGAGCAGCTTCTAAGGGAATAATTACTCGGCACAATTGGAGACAGACAGTTGACGATGTATTGAGGGAGTTTGCCACTGAGGGCTCTAAGTGTCCAGAGTGCTGCATTAAAGTTGCGCCTATAGTGAAGTGACGTCCAGCCCGTGGTGGCATATAGTGCGCAATGATGGGTAGAGAAGGGGAGGTCAGTGATGAAGCATATAGCTCTGTCGTAGAGCGTATCCAATTTTCCAAGATAGGAAGTCACACAGCTACTGTATATGAAGTCTGCGTAGTCAATTAAGGACAGGAACGTGGCTTGGACTAGTCGTTTCTTTTCATCTGCTGTAAGAAGTCTTCTTATCCTGTAAAAAAGGCCAAGTCTTTGCCTTAATTTTTTCAGCAAGTCTTCCAGATGGTCAGTGAAGGAGAGTTTACAGTCAATCCAGACCCCAAGATATCTGAATTTCAGAACGTACTCTAAGCACTCTCCCAGCATCGTGGTTATTGGGGGGAGGGAGTCAGTAGCGCCTGTGTAGTTTGCTGGGGAAAATAACATGGCTTTAGTTTTCTTAGTGTTTAATAGCAGTTTTTTATTGATTAGTTGGAGTTGCAGAAGGTTGAAATCTTTTTGTAGGTCAGTACAAGCTTCTTTTGGTGTGGGACGACTCAGGTACAGCACTGTGTCATCCGCGAATAAGTGAATACTTGCATCCTTGATTCCCTCATCAATGTTGTTGATATACACTGCGAAGAGGAGGGGACCAAGTATGGATCCCTGAGGGACACCTCTTTGTAAGAGTTTATGGGCAGATAGTTCGCCATCCACTTTCACCTGCTGGTATCTGTCTATCAGATATTCAGAGAACTAGTTTAGAGAAGTAGCATCCAATCCTAGTGTTTTTAGTGAGTCGAGGAGCAGGTCGTGGTTGACTGTGTTGAATGCTTTTCTGAGGTCAAGAAACACAGCACATACTGACTTTTTATGCTCCAACTCCAGTTGCCAGTCATTGGTTACTTTAGTTAATGCTGAGACTGTACTGTGGTTGGCTCTGAATACGGATTGAAGGGGGTTTAGTAATTTTTCTCTGTCGATGAAGGATCTTAGTTGGCCATTTACTATTTTTTCCAGTAGCTTCGCGAGTGTGGGTAGGAGAGAAATTGGCCTATAGTTATTAAGGTCACAAGGGTCTCCAGATTTAAATAGCGGGATACCATGTGTGATCTTCCATATTTGAGGGAGGGTACCTTGTGTTAGGGACAGGTTGAATAAATGGGTAATAGGCACTGCCAATACATGGCATGCCATCTTTAGGAAGTATGGTTCAAGTGCATCTGTGCGGGCACTTTTCTTATTATCCAGGTGGAGAATCAAGTCTTCCACTTCCTTGACGGAAACCGATGAGAATGAGAAATGTTGACTAACAGAGCCAACATTTGGTGGGGTCATGCCAAGTTGGGTGCGCAGGCTACATGCAGGCGAGATATCGAAGGCTAAGCCTGCTGTGGCAAAGTGCATGTTGAATACCTGCAGTATCTCTTTTTTGTCAATGATTACTGTATTGTCAGAGGTAATTTTTGTAGGGAGCATATTTTGTGATGTGGCTCCCGCCAGTTCTTTGATCGTGGCCCAGAATTTGGAGGGACAATTGACTGCAATATCTAGTTCTGCTTGGTAATAGCAGGCTTTATCTTCCCTAATCAGTTTGGTGCAGCGATTTCTGGCTGTTCTAAAGAGGCGCCAGTCTTCCTCTTTTTGGGATTGTGGGCAGTTTTCCAGAGTTTATCCTTGGACAGCAGTGCAGCCTTGAGATCTTGAGTGAACCAACGGCATTTCCTAGCCTTTATGCGTATTTTTGACAGAGGCACATGTAGATTCATGGCGTAGGTAATGATTTCATGTAGTATGGAATATGCAGTTTCCACTGTTTTAGCAAGGTAAAAACTCTGCCACAAGGGGGAGTTTTTTAGGTCAAGTAGGTATGCCTTTGGGTCGAATTACCTGGTTGACTTTTTGGTGGAGAATTTGGCCATAGTTGGCACTTTGTTGGCTGCCCAAACTCCAGCTATTAGGCAATGGTCACTAATATCCGTGTCAAAGGTTCCAACGTGGGAGAAGGAATGGGATTTATTCACAAGTAGGACATCCAGAAGGGTACTTTTGGCTGTATTCTTTTTGTTGATACGGGTTGTCTCTTCGTTGAGTAGGGTGAAACTAAGGGAGTCACAGAAAGATTTAAGCGGGTGACCGGCTTCCGACAGCCAATCGTAGTTTAGATCCCAGAGGATAATTGTTTCCAGGGGGCTAGTGTCCAAGATAGTTGTAAGATAGGACAAGAGCTGAGTACTGGCAGATGGTGGTCTATAGCATCCTATGACTCGGAGTGCTAACGATGGGGATAGATCGATTTTATGCTCAGGCACTCAAATCCCACTACCAGTGAGCTAGAATTAAGTGTTGATGCCACAAATCTATCTTTGATGTAGATGGCAACCCCACCTCCTCTGGATTGCCTATCACATCCAAAGATCTGGTAGTTAGGTATATTAATCACGCTATTTGGCGTAGAGGGCCGAAGCCAGGATTCTGAGATAACAAGCACATCTGGCATTGTATGGGCGGTCCAAGCCTGGATAAGGGTGAATTTTTTTCAGAAGGCTGCACACGTTAATATGCATAAAACTTATACCTTTAAGAGATAGTAACTCAGAAGGGGAGGTAAGTTTATTTATGGGCCCTGGATTAAGCTCAACATTGCCAGAGCAGAGTAAGAGGAGGAGTAGCAATTTTTTCAGGGCTTCAAGTGAAAGGCAATGAGCATGAGGCTTTTTCCGGCTTGGCATGGAGGAGGAACCGGGGTGCCAAGCTTTGATTTTTAATTTATGCAAGCCTAAGGACACAGAGGCTAATACTCTGGCTGTGTAATGCCAGTGGGAGTAACTCAAATTAATTAGAGATAAGGAAGTAGGCGTAGACAAACCTGCAATAGTTGCTCTTCAAGGAAGATAGTCCACCTGGATCAGTTGGCAAGGAGCCTTGGCATAACATGTGATGTGTAGAGTCAGATTGAGCGAGCAGTCTTCAGGATGAGGATGTGGTGTACTCCCAGTCTCAAATTTTTCGGATAATAAGCCAGTAAGGGGTATGATACACAGTGCAGTCAGGAGAAGGAATTGGCATGAGGCTGCCATAATTGCAGTTGTTGGGTAAATAAGGGAATTTTGATAACAAGGGTAACTCACCAGCTGCTGGTTGCAGGATTCCCTTGGCGGAACCCTGGCAATAACAAATTGTTTTAGTAAGAAAGAGAAGGCAGGAGATTCATCAGGGATGGGAGTAGGCAGTGCTAACAGGTCTATATAATAGCACACAGGAGGGGGGATGAGCGGGTGGGTGAAAAATTGTGGCTTTGCAGTACCTCTCAAGCGGTGGAGTCTGATGAGGAGGTCTTGGGTGGTGGTTTCGGAAGTGCTGACTGCCTGGTGTCCGTGGTCCACGCAGAGGGCATCTGAGCTGGGATCCCTACCGGGTTCTCAGCTAGAGAAAGGAGAGAGGAGCTCGAATTAATAGTGGGGCAACAAAAAGGCTAGCAGTCTGAGCGAAAACAGCTCAATTAGCAACTGAAAAGCCTGCAATTTCCTTGGCGCCTTGCAGTCTGGAGAGAGCTACAAAGTCACAAAGGGGCTGTAACACTTGGTTGCTGGGAACATTTTTAGACAATAAACACAGTTTTTTGGCAAATCAGTCACAGTTCAGTAATTTGTAGTACAATTTTCAAGTAAAACAGTGCCTTAGCAAGACAGGATATGCTAGTCAGCAAGACATGATATGCTAGTCAGCAATAAGCAAACCTAAAGTACCAAAATGGTATGCCTCAGCAAGACAGAATGAAATAAAGCTCCTACCAACTCCACCAAACTTAAGGTCAGGAGTATGGATCCACCTCACTATGATAGAGAACCCATTTTTGCCATTTCATCATGTATGTTGGAGCTTTACCCTGAATTTTAGCATGAAGATGTTCTATTTCACATAATTCAGACATGGTGGATCTCCATTTTACTACTATTGGAATGATGCTGGTCATCCATCTACGAGTAATGGACTTTTTGGCCGCCTAAAGACTGGGAGGCAAAATATTTTTTTCCCATGGAGGGGAATGATCTGGAAAAATCCCTAGCAGAACCTGTTCAGCTGTCAATTCTATCCCTTGTTCTATTAATTTGGTTAATTCTATTTGTAAGGATAGCCAAAAGGGTATCAAACAAGGACACTAACAGAATATGTGTCCCAGTGTTGCCCTCAGACATCCACACTTTCACCAGCATACTCCATACTCTTCCGGAAGGAATTTGACCAGTACTGCCGGGGCTCTAAAAAAGCTGGAACAACACTTCCACACAAATTCTCTCCAAAATGGAGAGGAAGTGATCTTTACCGCACTCACAGCTGATCCCCTCCATTCTTCCATGGTTATTTCTAGGTGGAGATCTTTGTTCCATTCCTGTAATATGGAGTCAATTGATTCCTTTTGTTTGTTTCTCAATTCCCTATATACTGTGCCTATTGAATGCTTACCCAAGTTCCCCCTTATGGCTTCCATAAATAATTTGAGAATTCTGGAGTTGGATCTTGAATTTTGGGTTGAATTATTCGATTTCTGAGTACATGGTTCCTGACCTGGAAATAACGGAATAAATCTGATCTGCTAAGGCCATATTGGGACTGTAATTTTTCAATGGTGAGTATCCCCTGAGGGGGCAAAAACTGGAAAAGATGTGAAAGGCCTAATCTTCTCCATTCCCGGAATGTGGAGTCCATATATATATATATATATATATATATATATATATATATATATATATATATATGGGTGTAAATGAATCATCTTCTGATAATAATTTAATATGTTCGTATATAATATGTAGTGGTCCCGTTTGCCTCAAGCTTCTCCAACATTTATAAATTTGAGCTGTAATACCTGTTAGGGTAGCAGGTAACAGAGACCTTTCAGCAGAAGAGAAAAACATTTTTTTGATATCAAATAAATCATTAAGATGAAATTCAGTATCCTTCCAAGGGGTCGAATAGGATTCCGTCATCCCGATCAGGACTATCCTAAGGAAAGACGCCCTAGATTATAATTTAAAGTCTGGAAGGTTAAATCCTCCCTGAGCCACGGACAATTTAAAAACTGATAGTCGTATCCTAGGATGTCCTTTACCCCAAATGAACATGGAAATTAACTTGTCCCATGATTTAAAATAATAAGTTGCTGGTAAATAGGGTACATTCTGAATTAGATAACGTAATCTAGGTAGTATATTCATTTGCACTATTTCTATCTGTTGGTGGAAGGGGTAAGAAAGGTGGACCATCTTTCCAGGACATTTTGGATTATAGTCATGAGGGGTTCATATTTTAAAATCTCCAGTACTTCTGGGTTAAGAGGAATGTTAATTCCTAAATATGTTATTTTGGTAGTGTGCCATTTAAATGGGTATTCTTTTTTCAATCTTTGGGTAGGGATAAAGTTAAAGGCTCAAATCTCTGTTTTTGTAGTATTTAACTTAAATCCCACCAATTTCTCATATTGTTTCATATTTGCCAAGCTGCCAGAATTAATTGAGATGTGGACAACAGGGTCAAGAGAATATCATCTGGTAACATATTTGTGTTATGTTCTTGTTGTGCTATAGGACTCCCCTCTACAGAGCCTACTTTCCTCAGTCTTGCCACTAGTGGTTTCAAATATAATGCAAATAGGGACAGTGATAGGATACACCCCTGCCTTGTGCCCCTACTTAATTTGAACGGTGAGGACAGGTTTCCATTAACCCTCACGTAGGTCCTTGGGGAACTATATAGCTTGTTAAGAGTAGTAATAAACGGAACCGGAAAGTGAAAGGCCTCAAGAGTGCTCCACAGAAATGGCAAATAGACTTGATCAAAAGCCTTTTTGGCATCTAAACTAATGAAAACAAATGGAATTTTCCTGGTCTTAATATATTCCTGTAATAGTAGAGTCCTGCAGATATTATCCGTAGTATTCCTGTTTTTAATAAACTCTGATTGGTCAGATGGTATAATCTTTGGCATTATTGGCTCTAATCTAGATGCCCAAATAGCTGCATAAAGCTTATAATCAACATTTAAAATGGAAATAGGTCTGTAAGATGCCGGGTCCGAATTATCTTTATTTGGTTTAGGTATTGGAGCAATGGTGGTGTAATCCCACAATGGTGGAGGAGCTCCCTCTTGGGCTATCTCAGTAAATAAAGTATGTAGTTTGGGGGTGAGTTCTTTTTTAAGTATCTTAAACCACTTGGGTATGAAGCCATCAGGTTCTGGACATCTTCCTGAGTTCAGATTTGTGATAGCATCCTGAGTCTCCAGTTGTGTTATGGGAGCCTCTAAACTATGAATTTGAGTAGAGGTGAGGGTAGGCAAGATCACTTGGTCCAGAAAATGTTATATTTCTGACTGTCCGGGAGTTACTTCCGATGAATATAGACTAGTGTAGTACTCTGAGAAAGTTTGCAAGCTATGAACAACTGAATGGTGTGTTATACCAGTATATGGATTTCATGGTTTCAATATTGGGTAAGAATTTTTTCTAGCTCTATGTTTCTGGGTCACTTTCCGGGCCCCCCTAGCTCCCCCCATGGACTCTTTATCTTAAATATATTAATGATTGTTGTATTTTGTTATTTATAATGTTCTGTAGTTCCGCCTTTGTATCTTTAATTTTTTGGTATAATTCTGAGTCTCTTTCTCTATATAACATCTAATAGTTCAGTAGCTGTTCAGATAATCAAGTTGTTTACTCCTCTCTCTTTTTTTTTTTGAGGTGTACTATAATCTCCCCTCATCGTTGCCTTCATGGCATCTCATTGTATCGCCTCCGTGATGTCCTGTGATTTGCTTTCTATATAAACTTGGTGTACTCTTTTTTTAACTGTCTCCTGGAATTCTTTATCATTTAATGCTAATGGGTTTAACCTCCATATGGTCCTCTTCCTTTCCCAGCCCAAATCTATTTTCAAGGTTAAGGGATGGTGGTCAGAAGAGTAATTTTAAACCTATTGTCGTATCCTGGACTGATGTGAAATGCTCACATGTCATCATAAAGTAATCTAGTTGGGAGTATAATTAAAACCATGGAGAATAGTATGTATAACCAGAAGTAGAGGGAAATAAGTATCTCCACACATCTATGATATCCAGGTGTTCTAGTGTTTTTTTAACATTTTTAACTGTAGCATTTTTCCTATAAGTTTGGTGATTAGGGCTATCTAAATGAGGTGATAAAGTCATATTGATATCCCCTCCCAAGATTAATTGACCCTTAAGGTTATCTAATAATGTGGACATAAAGCCCTTCATTATTGGGAATCTTGTCTGAGGAGGAAAATAAACACTAGCCAAGGTAATTCTATGGCCGTATTGAATTCCTTGTACAATTACATAATGACCCTCGGCATCTACAGTATATGGGTTTTTTGTACTTCCAAGGGAGTTGTTGCTAGGATTAGAATTATTGCCCCCCGTTTCCTGCCCCTTGGGTTGGAGGAGACTATGACCTTATATCTATCACCCCAAGCCAGTTTCTTGTGCTCTAGTTCTGAGAGATGGGTTTTCTGTAGGTAGATGATGTTTGCCTTCTGTTTGTTCAAGTACTGTTTAAGGTGAAACCTTTTTATAGGGTTATGGAGCCCATTTATATTTAATGAAATAATCTTGATTGGGTCAACTGACATCTTTATTTCTTTGGAACTTAACTGTCTGTTTTTTCCCTTCCTCTAGGTGGTAGAAGATTTGTATTTTCCAGACCATTCCCTTGCAAGGGTCGGCACTCCAAAACCCGAAGTGTAAATTCAACTGTCCTGTATATATGCAGTATAGTATTAAACATCTTTTATTGTGGATAAACTCTTGACTCGGTAATGTTTTATCCCTTTCCACCCCTCTCCCCTATGTGGTATCCAGCCTTCCAATCTTCCCTTATTAAGCATATTTTTCCTAAAGTATACCAAATTACCACATCACATATCCATTGTGTTAACCAACCTATGAATAGGTTGTTCAGCAATATAGTAACATATGATCTGTAACTGGGAGCCAGAATGCCCCTCCCCCCAAGTTCTATTATGTCCCTTACTAAAGTAACATAACTGAACTATTAGTACATAATAGTTGTACTTAAACCTGTTAACTTTAAAAAGAACTTTGTACAAAATGACTCCCATTTGGGAGGTGCTCATCAGGAGCTCCCCCGGAAATTTACTGTCCTTGTCTTCATTCGAAGCAGGAGAGGAGCTTGGAGCATTATAACCTATCTGGGCAAGGGTAGTAATCCCAGAATGAGTTAACTATAAACTGCAAGTAGCACATGGAGTTAAGTCCATTCCGTGGAGGTACTAGTGTCTGCTGGCATTTGCATGCCTTATTCGAGAAGCTCCCCATCTATTGAACTAATTATATGGCTTTATTTTACTCTTTTGCCTTAAGAAAGAGGAAAGACGACCTCTAGAGGGCAATGTCTGAATTGCAGCCCATTTTAGGTTTCATTCATTATCTAATCTTTTAAACTATACCTCTATCTTCTCCCCAACATTTCGTTTGAAGTAGATCAATATTATAATTTAACAAATTCCCCAACTATCAGGTTCCATAATCCAAAATCAAATCCCTCCTCCAAAGAACCCTGTGTGGTATATTTATAAAAGTTGGATGGCCCTTCATTTAGTCTTATTCTTTTCTCTGACCCCATCTGCTACCATACAGGTCCAAAGAGCTGCAGCTGACCCAGTGAAAACCACCCCAAAACTACTGACATTCCATCCCCCCATGGAACTGAATCAGTCTCACCGTGGACCCCCTCAGCCAAAGTTTCATTGCTTTTTCTTTAGCTCATTAACCTTAAAAAGGGGAAGTGACCTCTTATAGATAGCCATAAAAGTACAACCTAATTACCCCTTTCATTGAAGTTATACGCCCTTCTTAATTTTGCTTTCTTGCTCCTAAAATCCTAAGCAACATATCAGCAGGGAGTAGGCTGTAGAACCCCTGCCTTACATTATACTAAATACACCAACAATTAAGTATTATATATAACGGAACATTGCTCATTCAGCATGAGTCTCAAATTATAATTGAAGCTGCTACACTCCAAATTGTCCTGGCCTTGCTGTTCAGTTGCCCATTGCTACGTAAGAGGGAATAAAAACCCTGCAGTTCGTATGTGCAGCAATTTTGTTTAGTTCGTTCTGATTATTCAGGATTTTTCCCTCCTTTCGGGGCATGATTACCCCGACCTTCTTATCAAGTTGGGCAGAGTCTCCCAGAATCAGTCAAGACCAGCTTCAGACAGCTGGCTCTGGGGGAAAAGAAGGGCCTGCCAAGGAGCAGGGAGACCCCAGGAAGAGAGCAATGGTCTCCTTATCTTAGCTCCTTAGCTTGAGAAGATCTCTGCCATCTAGGAGCTATATACGGCCCATTATTGCAACCCAAAGCTAATTAGCCAAATGAAGAAGTTAAGAATGTAGTTAAAGTATTGTTGCCTGGGCCTCTTAAAGATACCCTCATCCGGATGCCCTCAGTCCCCCGCTCACTCATCACCCCCTTCCCCATTACAATCTCCTGGGGAACATCCTTAAGCCACAACCAAAAGAAAGGAATAATTACTCAGCTTCTGGTATTATTCAGGTAGGCAATGTTGGATTCCTAAACTGCTGGAGTCGCTGTAAAATGTCTTTCATCTGGAGTTGTGCTGCTTGAGTTCCTTTCTGTTCCCCTTGATTAATTTGGCCTATGTGTGATTTGACTGTGTCTGCAGTTTTTTCATTAATCACTTCCCTCTTCAAAAGATCAGTTATAGTTTCAGTGGCAGAGTTGTAGGTGTATTGGCCAGATGTAAGGAATACAATTAGTTTTGCAGGGTATGGGGTGCAAAAAAGAAATCTTCTGGGCTCATAGAGTAGGAAAGAGGGGACTGTAATCTCTCCTATGTTTCTGGGTCGCTGGAGCATAATCATTGTCAAATAGCAACCTTTGTTGGACCCACATTACTCTCCCCTTCTGCCAGGCCTTCCTTAATAAGGTTTCTTTTGTTTGGTAACTAAGAAATCTAATCACAAAGGAATGAGGCCTTGCCTCCGTAAGTGAAGGCTTCGGGCCAAGTGCCCTGTAGGCCCTTTTGATATCCAGGTGAAAGTCTGGGTCTAGTTCAAGCAGCAACCTCAAAAGGTATTCTGCAAAGGCCCTAGGATTGTTTCCCTCCTAATTTTCTGGTAGGCCAAATATTCTTATGTTTCGTCTTCTGCTGCGATTTTCGGCGTCTTCCTGACTGATGGAAATTGCCAGTTGTTCTGCAGCGATGGTTCTCATTGTTTCCTCTAAATCATCTAGTCTGGTAGCATTTAAGGTGATCTGGTGGTCTGCCTCAGCCATTTGATTTTGGAGAGTACTCAATTCCATTTTTAGGTCCTGCAGTGATTCTCAAACCTCACCTCTAAAGTCCGAGATCGCTTGTAAAATTGCATCCAAATTGGTTTCAGATTGTTTTTTTATACAGCTCTTAGTTCTAGTAGAAGAGGTAGATTTCTTTTGGTCTGTGGCTGAAGATGGTCTGTTATGTTGTTCGCCATCATCAGACATGCAGTCGTCTCCCTTCAACATATCAGCATTTGGAAAACCTGTGAATCAGCAGCTGGTGGTCCACGAGGTCAAAGGCTTTGATTAGGTCTATAAAGATTGCTTTAACCAGCTGACCTTGGTCGAGTGCCTCTCTTGTTTTTTAAGCTTTTTGTAATATATGTTTTTTCTGTATGTCTTTTTGCACGTGTATTATATGATGTTACTATTTAATGCAAGCTCCTCATACATGTATACTTAACAAATGGAGATACTGATTTCTGCTGGTTGATGCAAGTATTGCATCCAAAATTTGATGTCTTTAATGGATTATCTGGGATTGGTCGATTTAAATGGGCTACATGACCTTCCTAATATATAAAAATGTTAGCAGTAGAGCCTGCATTATACCTTGATAAAGCGTTGGAAAAGCGTGAAGCGTTAGGCGTGTGTGCATCTACCTTGGCATTGTTTGCACAGTGGTAAATATTTTGCTGCTACTACTATATTCATGTATTTATAATACATTTTGAGATTTATCACTTTCAATTGAAGTTGTTGTGGTCCTTTGAGTTGCCAGACTCTCTTTTCTTAGTATATATATCAGCAGCTGGTTGAAATTGATTCCAGTTCTGTTTCTGTTTTGCCATATTTTGTCTTAATTTGGCAATGTCTTAAAATATTTTACCTGCTGAATGCTAAGAATTAGGGTTTTTTGCAGTAAATCACCCTTTTGCACAGCTAGATAGAGCTGCTCAGTTCATGTGCTCAGTCAGACATACCGGAACTGGAAGTCACAGTTTGATGTCTTCAGCCCTGCCACATGGTGACAGAGCTCTGCTGCAGAGCACCTGCTAGTTGGAAGGCAGGAAGCAAGACCCGTTTCCTACATTTCACCTTCCTTGTCCTAGTGCCTTTTCTAGTACCTGCCACCATAGCGTCACTCCACTCTTAGTTCACTCCTCATCTTACATCGTCCACTTTTGCCTTCCTCCTACATCGTCCTCATTTTGCTCCTCGATCGCTCACCCTGAATTGTCTGTAGTTCCAGATATGCCTTCTTGGCCTCAGAGTCTGCCTCCTTTCGAGGAGCCTGCTTCCTCATACTGCCTTCGTACCAGTTCATTTTCAAGTTCAGTCCTGTCTCTTCCTCTTTCAATACCGTACTGGCCTTCCAGGATTCACACTCCACTCAAGGCCTGCCATCACTATTTCTTCTAGTGTTAGTGTTGCTCCTCATCATACATCATCTGGTTTTGCTCCTCGATTGCTCCACCTGAGTCGCCTCTAGTTCCAGACATGCCTTCTTAGCCTCAGAGTCTACCTCCTTTCGAGGAGCCTACTTCTTTAATACTTCCTTTGTACAAGTTCCTTTTCAAGTTCATTCCTGTCTCCTCCTCTTCTATTTCCGTACTGGCCATCCAGGATTTACTCCACTCACGGCATGCTATCGATATTTCTTTTTTGGGCGTACCTATTATTATTCCTATGCTATCTTATCAACCTGCGGCCATCCTGCTACATGAATCGAGTTTATAACTCTAGTCATCATTCATTCCACCTTACCTCAAGATTTATCTATTTACATCGTTTACTCGAACATTCCTATCATGGAATCCTATGCTACCTCATCGACTACAACCTCAGGGTCTAATAATCGTTCACATCGCATAATCAAGCATGCCTCTTCAACCTTAGTGTCTGCTCACTCACATCACTCAATCTAGCCAGTCTGCATTATCCTCGGTCTTCTCATCAGCACATCTGGAATCTCCTAGTGAGCACACCTGGATATCCCTTGCTCCTCTGACTTCTACATGGATTAACTCCCTTCCATCGACTACTCGAGCATACCCTTCCGGGTCCCTGCTGCCTCATGTTCCTTCTTTAAATCTGTGCTTCTTTGGAGTTTTCCTATCCCATTATCATCCTCCCTACTCATATCCCTCGTTAATGAACCATTCTCTTTACTGACATACGTTCTCAAATCAAACGTCGTCAGCCTGGAGGGAAGGCGACCTAGGCCTTGGATCCCCAGAGGTTTCCTCCTCAAAGGGGATTTTCCTCTCATCCCTGCCAATGGTCATAATATTAGTTAGAGTTGATGCTTTCTTTGGTTAGTTAGTTTGTTAGGTTCCACTGTTGGATGGAGGCAGATGGTGGCTCCAGCTTTCCCCTCTCTCCTTAAGAAGTCAGCCTTTTTCTTCTCAGAATTCATTCATCATCCATGCCTCTTTGAAGCTCGACATCTTTGGATATTCTTTTTGGGCTTCTTCCTAACCTACCTTTAGCTGATGCATTCACTCCCGGCACCTGTAGGGGGGAACCCCCCTCTAGGGTTCCTTGCGCCATACCCCTACAGCGTGGTATATCCCATGGATAGAGAGGCGGAAAGCCTCAAAGTTATATGAGCATCATCTCATATTATCTCATCCAGCTGCATAAGCACATTGAATGGGAGGGCTTTAAGCCTGAGGTTTGATGGGCAGAGCAACAACCTCACTCCCCCCATCGAGCTTAAAAGGTCACAACATCCTGGGCTTCACCGCAATTCTTTTTCATTGCCCACCATCCACCCCTCCTCCTTTATCGGCTCATCTCTCTTACCTGTGGATCTCTTCCTAACCTACCTTTAGCTGACGCATTCATTCTCAGCACCTGTAGGAGGGGACCCTCCTCTAGAGTTCCTTGCATCGTACCCCTACAGGGTGGTATATCCCATGGATAGAGAGGTGGAAAGCCAGAAAGTAAATCAAGTTATACAAGCATCATCTCATATTATCTCATCCAGTTGCGTAAGCACATCGAACCAAAACAAGGGTACATAGTCAATGGGGTTGGGTTCACATGTCATGCCATACAATTAAGTGCTTAAGTCAGAGTTAGGTGCTAGTTTGAGAAAAAAATCAGAGGTGGAAGCTAGGCAGGATCTTGTATTGGGAGGAAACAGGAGATGGAGCTGTTCATCAAAACTGATGCATAAAGGTTACTAGGCTATAGCCAGAGGAGTCAGCCTAGGCATAGTAATTAGAAGGGTAGAGGAACCAATCAGGATTAAGTAGGAAGAGGAATCAGAGGAGGGGATGACGGTAGGCTCAAAGGTGAGTGGTATAAGGAGGTTAGCGGGTGAAGGTTTGTTAGGGAGAGTGTGAGAGGAGAAAGATGAGAAGACAGGTGGGCAGACATGAGCAGGTGTTGAGCAGGGAGTTTTGCATCAAATTGTAGTGTGAAAGAAGAACCTTGGCAAGCCTAGTGTTCTGGTACCTGCTAGGCTAAGAGTGGCTGTGGCAGTGTACAGGAGGGGAGATAGTCTTTAGGAGCATGGCTTTGGGGAACAGAGGCGTGCTGGCTCATAGTTTAAGAGTGGCAATAGCAATGTACAGGAGGGTGGATAGACTTTCTTAGCTCAGACTTGAAAGGCCCAAGTTAGGTAAGGCTTGTGGTGGTGGTTGGTAGCTCATTTACCCAAGCAGGGGCCCTGACGGCAAAGACTCGTCTCCCCAAGGCAGTTCTTCTGAATGGAACAGCTAATGCATGTTTGGTAACACTTCTTGTGGCATGTTCAGCTGGAGCAGGATGGAAGAAGGCTTGTTTAGAAGGCGGCGCAAGTTTGAGTAGGGCCTTCTGTCCCAAGATGCAGGCACAGAGCTTAATGCGGTCCATAAGTGGGAGACATTCAGTCTGTATGTACAGTTCACATGTATGCAATAGATGATCTGCCCCTAACGCAAACCTACAGGCTTTATTTAAGGAGGCGTGCACATTGAGCAGGATAGTTTCAGTGGCAACCCCATAGACTACATTACCATTGGAAGGATTGTACCTCTGACTACCTGTGTCCTGGCCTCGGGAGTAAGACAGAACCGATGCCTGTACAGAGCCCCTAGTGTCCTACTGACCGCTGTATTAATATTGCGTATATATACATCGAATGTTAGGGACTCATCTATGGTGAGATCAAGATACCAGAAGGAAGTTACCTTCTCCAGGGTGGTGTGAGAGCTGCAGGTAATTGAGAGAGGTGCAGTGGACCTCTTATTTTGTCATCCGGCAAAGAGCATTGCCTTGTTTTTTTTTTACTATTGAGCACCAGCATGCTGTCCTTTAACCATTCATGTAGTGGGTTAAAGTTATTCTGCAACTCCTTAGTCAGTGCTTCCTGGCAGGAGTTTCATGAGAATAGCTCTGTCTCATCTGCATATAGCAGGATCTCAAACATGGGGCAGGCAACAGGGAGTTGATTCACAAAGATGCTGAAGAGGAGAGGAGAGGGCCCAGTATAAAACCCTGGGGTACACCTACTGACACCTCACAGGTGTTGGAGGTAGCACCGTTAATTTGGACTTTTTGAGATTGCCTGGATAAATAGCTGGAGTACCATTGGACTGAGCCGGGGACAGCCCTAGGCATCTTTACCTGTGAATCAGCAGCTGGTGGTCCACGAGGTCAAAGGCTTTGGTTAGGATTATAAAGACTGCCCCAACCAGCTGACCTTGGTTGAGTGCCTCATGTACGTATCCAGTGAAATTAATAAGGGAGATATTAGTACTGTGCAGTCTGCGAAAGCTGTGCTGTTGGTGGGACAAGAGGTCGTATTTGTGCAGATGGTCTGTGAGTTGGTCAGCTATGATTCTCTCCAGAGCTTTTGAGAGTGGTGAGAGAATTGAGATGAGCCTATAATTCGAGACTAGTGACCAGTCACCCCCTTTGTGCACAGATGTGACCAGGGAGGTTTTCCACATTGAGGAGAAGGTAGCCAGTAGGAGTGACAGGTTGAATAGCTTGTTGATAGGTCCGATGACCTCAGGAAGGGCTATAGAGATCAGTTTCATGTCTATAACATCACCACTCATCCTAGTTTTGACAAGGACTCTGGTAAGGTATTTTTTTGTTTCATTGATGGTTACCCTTCTGAAATATAAGGCTGGGGAGGTCCTGGTATTAGAGGAAGAGGGCAAGTGGTCAGAGGTTGCTGTTCCATCTGGGTACATAGCCGGTTTTGGGGGAAGGATGGTACTGTACTCCATAAATGCCTTGTTGAAAATATTAGCCATATTATCTGCATCAAGTATTACTTCATCGTTGTGGTGAAGCATGATGGGGGGACTGTTGCTGCTTCCAATGAGGTTTTTATAGATGCCCAGAATTTCTTGCCATCACCCCAGCATTGAGATTGAAGGTTTTGTGGTAAGTAGCCTTCATCTGTCGGATAGCCCAAGTGCACCTCTTTGGGCCACTTTGTAGCTGTGGATATCCATAGCAGTCCCAGTTGCTCTAGCCCAGTGCCAAAGTAGATCACGCTGTTGCATCAGGCTTAGGATTTGTGGGTGGCCCAGTCTATGCTGCAGCCTTTAATCAGTTTCTTTCAAATAGGGTGTATTTATCAATGCCGCATTGAAGTGCTTGAGAAAGAGCTCCAGTGCTGTGTCAACAGAGGGACATGAGTCAAGTAAGCCCAATCTATCCCTTTGAGGTAATTCCTAAAGCCACCCATTCGGAATTTTTATGACTTGGTTCCTCACCATTCTAGGGGAGACTTATTCTGTTTAGCGTCCACTTATATTGGACAAGTGAGTGATCACTGATGGTGTCAGGGAGCACCTTGATATTCTTTAGCTGCTCTGGGTTTGTTGTCAGCACCCAGTCAATCAGTGTGCTAGAGCCTGTGCGGTAATTTGTGCTGGTGCAGCTCTTGACCATCTGTGTTAGATATAACTCTGATACCAGATCTCTGTGTGCAGGGCTGGAGCTGGCAAGCCAGTTGGAGTTAAAGTCTCCAAGTACGATTGTTTCTTTATTCTGACTGGCCTGGGTGTAGAGGTTAGCAAAGGCTTCTAGCCCCACTTGTTGACGTCCTGGTGGGATGTAAACAGCCATAACAATCAGACCTTTACCCCCTTTGCCTATCAGGATTTTTATAGCTAGACATTCACAGTCATTATTTGTGGCTGACAGTTGGACTCTGTGGCATTGCAGAGTGTTGCAGGTATAGATTAAACATCCACCTCCTTTTTTCCCTGTGCGGTCCAGCCTATGCAGGTTGTAGCCAGACAAGGAGACTGCTGAGTTGGGTGTGCTCGTTGTGAGCCAAGTCTCTGTTAACACAATGATGTCAGGCTGGGTAAGTGTCACCCAAGCCTCAAGCTGTGTCAGTTTGGCTAGGAGGTTGCATATATTCATAGCCACAATCCTTAGTTGTCCATTATTAGCCGGGGGTCTGGACTGATGAAGCCAGTGGGCCTGGGTTGGGTTGGATGTTTTCAGACATCAACAGTAGTATTAAAATGAGTGTTAAAATTTCTCAGTAGCTTCAGCTTGTAGTTCTTTATGGAGCTGCCATTTTGTCTTCCTGGCAGTCTCCCTGAAGTTGGGCCCCAGATTATTTAATTTAGCCCGTTAACACCACGGCCACCCAGAGGACGCCTGGCAGTGGGTCGGAGGGTTGTAGCCCTACCAGGTAAGCCCGAATTGGGGGGCTTACACACTCCTCTGGCTGAATGCTTGGCATCCCAACAAGCCACTCTATTAACCAACATTTTAACATGCGCTTTTCTAACTAGACACCGGATTCATAACTAACACCAACAACAATAATCACATATTCATCACATTTTGCATCCCACCAGTGATATCTGTTCAAACAACACAGGTTAACTATATACAGGTAACTACAGGTATGCACATACACCATTCCACCCCATCCATTGGGCAACACCTTGGGGATAAAGAACAGGAACCACAGGCTTGTGAATAACATGGAGGGGAAGGTTGGAGGAGGCACCCATGGTCTCATATGTAAGTTTTACAATGGGCCTGGACTGTCTTGCTGTTCTCCTAGGCAAAGCTGTGTCAGGTATGGGAATCTCCCCAGAAATAACGGGCAACCCCACCTGGCTAGGTTCTACAGTCCACCCCAGGGCCTGGTCAGGTACAGCTACACTACTTTGATCCTGCTCTGGGACTGGGACAAGAGCAGGGCAAGGGGTGGACAATGCATCAACCACAGGTTCGAGGGGACCCCAATTATTGTCATTGTCCATATCAATGTCCATATCGAGCTCTTGCCCCTTTTCAGGAATGAAGGGCATGGTATTTGGATTCAATGAGAACTGAGAGTCTGGAGGGTCGGTGCTGGTGGATGGAGGTGAGTTTCGACAGTACCATTCTCATGAGGACTGGGGTAACTCAGAACTTGGCTCACAAGAACAAAGTTAAAACTCCTCCTCCTCACTTTCTTCAGAAGGACTGCTGGCAGGCAGCTCAGGAGGCTCAGTTGGACCAGTGTTCAGGTTCAATGTGGTCCTCTCAGGGGCATATCTAGCAGAATCACTTCTGTGAGTTCTCTCAGAAAGCGTAGTTGGACCAGTATTCAGGTTCAATGTGTTCTTTTCAGAGGCATGGATGGGCTTGAGCTTTGTTGTCTTTTCTGAGCAGCTTGACTACATGATGTGGGCCATCTTGCAACTGGAAGTTTAGGACTAGGGGCAGGGGCAGGCATAATCTTGCTGATGGGGAGTAGGTGGTTTCGGTAGACAGTCTTTCCTAGACCCCAGCCTTGCTCTTGTTTGATTCGGTATACTGGCAATTCTGGCAGCTTCTCAACCACAATGTAACTTGCCCACTGATCTTGAAGCTTGTGTTTGCCTTGCAACCCAAGTTTTGAAGCAAAACACAATCCCCCACTTGCAACTCTTGATTACAAACTCTGTGGTCATACCTCTGCTTGTTACTCTGGTCACTGCGAGCTGCCGCTTCAGACCCTAGCTGGTATGCATTTTTAAGTTGCTCTCTTAACTGATGTGTATACTCCAGTAGGTTTGGTGGGACGTGCCATCAACGGACACACCAAAACAAAGATCAATGTGCAGCCGGGCTTTACAACCAAACATGAGGTAGAAAGGATAGCGTTGTGTGGCATCATTCTTGGTGCAATTGTACGCATGCACCAGATAGCTTACTTTCTGACTCCAGTTTGCTTTGTTGGCTGGGTCCAGGGTACCCAACATGTTCAACAGAGTTCAGTTGAAGTGCTCGGGTTGAGGGTCTCCCTAGGGGTGGTATGGTGTGGTGTGAGATTTCTTTATACCGTATGTGGCCAAGAGCTCTTTCACCAGTTGACTTTCAAAATCTTGGCTTTGATCGGAGTGAACTCTCTTTGGGATGCCATAGTGCTGTACAAACTGCTGCAATACTTTGACCACAGTGCTGGCCTTTTGATCTTTGGTGGGAAATGCCTAGGTGTAGCGGGTATAATGATCAGTAATAACTAGAATATTAGCTGTGTTTTTGCTGTCAGGCTCGAGGGACAAAAAATCCATGCAGACTAGGCTGAGGGACCCACTGGTACTAAAGTTGACTAGAGGAAGCTTGCTTTGGCAGGGTTTTCTCTGTATGCACCAGCTGGTAGCTTTACAGTGTTTTCTATATCAGTCTTCATGCGGGCCAGTAAAACCATGCTCTACACAAATCTAGGATGCGTTCATAACCCAGGTGACCCATGTCATTGTGCAGGGACTTTAGGACTATATCACGGTACCCCTGTGGCAGTACCAGCTGAAAGTTGGAATGTCCAGGGTTGTCTTTGTCATGTACCTTTCACAGTAACAGTCCATCTATTAGAACTTGTCTTGTCATGGTGACGGCTATGCACTTGGTCAACTGAATGTCTCTTTTCAAGGGCCCAGATTAGGTCTTGGATAGCAGGGTCATCTCTCTGTGCTTGCCATAGTTCAGGCTTACTGGGCTGGGGCAGTGAAGACATGTCCAGCCTGGTGAAATTCAGATATGCTGTTGGGAATAGCTTCAGGAGAGGGCCCCAACATATTTATGGATCTACTAAACAGAAAAGAGCCGCACCAGGGTGAGTTGGGGTGCTCTGTGACAACAATGCACATAAAAGGAAAAAACAGTCACGCCGCTCACCAGGGCACACAAAAAAGATCAGGAGTCAGACATTCCTTGGTTAAAAACCATTTCCTCCATTTATTAAGCCATACACATCACAAATAGACCAAAAGGTCTAAGGAGAATCACACAAAAAAGGTATATTTTTTGTGTGGTTCTCCTTAGACACAATCTATTGTGGTGAGTGTCATAACTGTTTTTCCTCACTATACATTCTAGCAGGGGTTCACAACTGGATGTCAGCAGAACAAACTTGGAACACAACACTTGAACCACAGCACTCTCAATTTGAATGGGGCCGGGGTCAGAAGCATCACCACCGGATGTCTTGACAAAGCGTCAGCGTCTATATCTGTTAGCATTTAAGGTGATCTGGTGGTCTGCCTCAGCCATTTGATTTTGGAGAGTACTCAATTCCATTTTTAGGTCCTGCAGTGATTCTCAAACCTCACCTCTAAAGTCCGAGATCGCTTGTAAAATTGCATCCAAATTGGTTTCAGATTGTTTTTTTATACAGCTCTTAGTTCTAGTAGAAGAGGTAGATTTCTTTTGGTCTGTGGCTGAAGATGGTCTGTTATGTTGTTCGCCATCATCAGACATGCAGTCGTCTCCCTCCAACATATCAGCATTTGGAAAACCTGTGAATCAGCAGCTGGTGGTCCACGAGGTCAAAGGCTTTGATTAGGTCTATAAAGATTGCTTTAACCAGCTGACCTTGGTCGAGTGCCTCTTGTTTTTAAGCTTTTTGTAATATATGTTTTTCTGTATGTCTTTTGCACTGTATTATATGATGTTACTATTTAATGCAAGCTCCTCATACATGTATACTTAACAAATGGAGATACTGATTTCTGCTGGTTGATGCAAGTATTGCATCCAAAATTTGATGTCTTTAATGGATTATCTGGGATTGGTCGATTTAAATGGGCTACATGACCTTCCTAATATATAAAAATGTTAGCAGTAGAGCCTGCATTATACCTTGATAAAGCGTTGGAAAACGTGAAACGTTGGCGTGTGTGCATCTACCTTGGCATTGTTTGCACAGTGGTAAATATTTTTGCTGCTACTACTATATTCATGTATTTATAATACATTTTTGAGATTTATCACTTTCAATTGAAGTTGTTGTGGTCCTTTGAGTTGCCAGACTCTCTTTTTCTTAGTATATATATCAGCAGCTGGTTGAAATTGATTCCAGTTCTGTTTCTGTTTTGCCATATTTTGTCTTAATTTGGCAATGTCTTAAAATATTTTACCTGCTGAATGCTAAGAATTAGGGTTTTTTTTGCAGTAAATCACCCCTTTTGCACAGCTAGATAGGAGCTGCTCAGTTCATGTGCTCAGTCAGACATACCGGAACTGGAAGTCACAGTTTGATGTCTTCAGCCCTGCCACATGGTGACAGAGCTCTGCTGCAGAGCACCTGCTAGTTGGAAGGCAGGAAGCAAGACCCGTTTCCTACATTTCACCTTCCTTGTCCTAGTGCCTTTTCTAGTACCTGCCACCATAGCGTCACTCCACTCTTAGTTCACTCCTCATCTTACATCGTCCACTTTTGCCTTCCTCCTACATCGTCCTCATTTTGCTCTCGATCGCTCACCCTGAATTGTCTGTAGTTCCAGATATGCCTTCTTGGCCTCAGAGTCTGCCTCCTTTCGAGGAGCCTGCTTCCTCATACTGCCTTCGTATCAGTTCATTTTCAAGTTCAGTCCTGTCTCTTCCTTTTCAATACTGTACTGGCCTTCCAGGATTCACTCCACTCAAGGCCTGCCATCACTATTTCTTCTAGTGTTAGTGTTGCTCCTCATCATACATCATCTGGTTTTGCTCCTCGATTGCTCCACCTGAGTCGCCTCTAGTTCCAGACATGCCTTCTTAGCCTCAGAGTCTACCTCCTTTCGAGGAGCCTACTTCTTTAATACTTCCTTTGTACAAGTTCCTTTTCAAGTTCATTCCTGTCTCCTCCTCTTCTATTTCCGTACTGGCCATCCAGGATTTACTCCACTCACGGCATGCTATCGATATTTCTTTTTGGGCGTACCTATTATTATTCCTATGCTATCTTATCAACCTGCGGCCATCCTGCTACATGAATCGAGTTTATAACTCTAGTCATCATTCATTCCACCTTACCTCAAGATTTATCTATTTACATCGCTTACTCGAACATTCCTATCATGGAATCCTATGCTACCTCATCGACTACAACCTCAGGGTCTAATAATCGTTCACATCGCATAATCAAGCATGCCTCTTCAACCTTAGTGTCTGCTCACTCACATCACTCAATCTAGCCAGTCTGCATTATCCTCGGTCTTCTCATCAGCACATCTGGAATCTCCTAGTGAGCACACCTGGATATCCCTTGCTCCTCTGACTTCTACATGGATTAACTCCCTTCCATCGACTACTCGAGCATACCCTTCCCGGGTCCCTGCTGCCTCATGTTCCTTCTTTAAATCTGTGCTTCTTTGGAGTTTTCCCTATCCCATTATCATCCTCCCTACTCATATCCCTCGTTAATGAACCATTCTCTTTACTGACATACGTTCTCAAATCAAAAGTCGTCAGCCTGGAGGGAAGGCGACCTAGGCCTTGGATCCCCAGAGGTTTCCTCCTCAAAGGGGATTTTCCTCTCATCCCTGCCAATGGTCATAATATTAGTTAGAGTTGATGCTTTTTGGTTAGTTAGTTTGTTAGGTTCCACTGTTGGATGGAGGCAGATGGTGGCTCCAGCTTCCCCTCTCCTTAAGAAGTCAGCCTTTTCTTCTCAGAATTCATTCATCATCCATGCCTCTTTGAAGCTCGACATCTTTGGATATTCTTTTGGGCTTCTTCCTAACCTACCTTTAGCTGATGCATTCCTCCCGGCACCTGTGGGGAACCCCCTAGGGTTCTTTAGCCATACCCTGAGCTGGTATATCCCATGGATAGAGAGGCATGGAAAGCCTCAAAGTTATATGGAGCATCATCTCATATTATCTCATCCAGCTGCATAAGCACATTGAATGGGAGGCTTTAAGCCTGAGGTTTGATGGGCAGAGCAACAACCTCACTCCCCCATCGAGCTTAAAAGGTCACAACATCCTGGGCTTCACCGCATTCTTTTTCATTGCCCACCATCCACCCCTCCTCCTTTATCGGCTCATCTCTTACCTGTGGATCTCTTCCTAACCTACCTTTAGCTGACGATTCATTCTCAGCACCTGTAGGAGGGACCCTCCTCTAGAGTTCCTTGCATCGTACTCTACAGGGTGGTATATCCCATGGATAGAGAGGTGGAAAGCCAGAAAGTAAATCAAGTTATACAAGCATCATCTCATATTATCTCATCCAGTTGCGTAAGCACATCGAACCAAAACAAGGGTACATAGTCAATGGGGTTGGGTTCACATGTCATGCCATACAATTAAGTGCTTAAGTCAGAGTTAGGTGCTAGTTTGAGAAAAAAATCAGAGGTGGAAGCTAGGCAGGATCTTGTATTGGGAGGAAACAGGAGATGGAGCTGTTCATCAAAACTGATGCATAAAGGTTACTAGGCTATAGCCAGAGGAGTCAGCCTAGGCATAGTAATTAGAAAGGGTAGAGGGAACCAATCAGGATTAAGTAGGAGAAGAGGAATCAGAGGAGGGGGATGACGGTAGGCTCAAAGGTGAGTGGTATAAGGAGGTTAGCGGGTGAAGGTTTGTTAGGGAGAGTGTGAGAGGAGAAAGATGAGAAGACAGGTGGGCAGACATGAGCAGGTGTTGAGCAGGGAGTTTTGCATCAAATTGTAGTGTGAAAGAAGAACCTTGGCAAGCCTAGTGTTCTGGTACCTGCTAGGCTAAGAGTGGCTGTGGCAGTGTACAGGAGGGAGATAGTCTTTAGGAGCATGGCTTTGGGGAACAGAGGCGGCTGGCTCATAGTTTAAGAGTGGCAATAGCAATGTACAGGAGGGTGGATAGACTTTCTTAGCTCAGACTTGAAAGGCCCAAGTTAGGTAAGGCTTGTGGTGGTGGTTGGTAGCTCATTTACCCAAGCAGGGCCCTGACGGCAAAGACTGTCTCCCCAAGGCAGTTCTTCTGAATGGAACAGCTAATGCATGTTTGGTAACACTTTGGCATGTTCAGCTGGAGCAGGATGGAAGAAGGCTTGTTTAGAAGGCGGCGCAAGTTTGAGTAGGGCCTTCTGTCCCAAGATGCAGGCACAGAGCTTAATGCGGTCCATAAGTGGGAGACATTCAGTCTGTATGTACAGTTCACATGTATGCAATAGATGATCTGCCCCTAACGCAAACCTACAGGCTTTATTTAAGGAGGCGTGCACATTGAGCAGGATAGTTTCAGTGGCAACCCCATAGACTACATTACCATTGGAAGGATTGTACCTCTGACTACCTGTGTCCTGGCCTCGGAGTAAGACAGAACCGATGCCTGTACAGAGCCCCTAGTGTCCTACTGACCGCTGTATTAATATCATAGATATACATCGAATGTTAGGGACTCATCTATGGTGAGATCAAGATACCAGAAGGAAGTTACCTTCTCCAGGGTGGTGAGAGCTGCAGGTAATTGAGAGAGGTGCAGTGGACCTCTTATTTTGTCATCCGCAAAGAGCATTGCCTTGTTTTTTTTTACTATTGAGCACCAGCATGCTGTCCTTTAACCATTCATGTAGTGGGTTAGTGTTATTCTGCAACTCTTAGTCAGTGCTTCCTGGCAGGAGTTTCATGAGAATAGCTCTGTCTCATCTGCATATAGCAGGATCTCAAACATGGGGCAGGCAACAGGGAGTTGATTCACAAGATGCTGAAGAGGAGAGGAGAGGCCCAGTAGAAACCCTGGGTACACTCTACTGACACCTCACAGGTGTTGGAGGTAGCACCGTTAATTTGGACTTTTGAGATTGCCTGGATAAATAGCTGGAGTACCATTGACTGAGCGGGACAGCCCTAGGCATCTTTACCTGTGAATCAGCAGCTGGTGGTCCACGAGGTCAAAGGCTTTGGTTAGGATTATAAAGACTGCCCCAACCAGCTGACCTTGGTTGAGTGCCTCATGTACGTATCCAGTGAAATTAATAAGGGAGATATTAGTACTGTGCAGTTCATAAAGCTGTGCTGTTGGTGGGACAAGAGGTCGTATTTGTGCAGATGGTCTGTGAGTTGGTCAGCTATGATTCTTCTCCAGAGCTTTTGAGAGTGGTGAGAGAATTGAGATGAGCCTATAATCTGAGACTAGTGACCAGTCACCCCTTTGTGCACAGATGTGACCAGGAGGTTTTCCACATTGAGGAGAAGGTAGCCAGTAGGAGTGACAGGTTGAATAGCTTGTTGATAGGTCCGATGACCTCAGGAAGGGCTATAGAGATCAGTTTCATGTCTATAACATCACCACTCATCCTAGTTTTGACAAGGACTCTGGTAAGGTATTTTTTGTTTCATTGATGGTTACCCTTCTGAAATATAAGGCTGGGGAGGTCCTGGTATTAGAGGAAGAGGGCAAGTGGTCAGAGGTTGCTGTTCCATCTGGGTACATAGCCGGTTTTGGGGGAAGGATGGTACTGTACTCCATAAATGCCTTGTTGAAAATATTAGCCATATTATCTGCATCAAGTATTACTTCATCGTTGTGGTGAAGCATGATGGGGGGACTGTTGCTGCTTCCAATGAGGTTTTTTATAGATGCCCAGAATTTCTTGCCATCACCCCAGCATTGAGATTGAAGGTTTTTGTGGTAAGTAGCCTTCATCTGTCGGATAGCCCAAGTGCACCTCTTTTGGGCCACTTTGTAGCTGTGGATATCCATAGCAGTCCCAGTTGCTCTAGCCCAGTGCCAAAGTAGATCACGCTGTTGCATCAGGCTTAGGATTTGTGGGGTGGCCCAGTCTATGCTGCAGCCTTTAATCAGTTTCTTTCGAAATAGGGTGTATTTATCAATGCCGCATTGAAGTGCTTGAGAAAGAGCTCCAGTGCTGTGTCAACAGAGGGACATGAGTCAAGTAAGCTCCAATCTATCCCTTTGAGGTAATTCCTAAAGCCACCCATTGCGGAATTTTTTATGACTTGGTTCCTCACCATTCTAGGGGGAGACTTATTCTGTTTAGCGTCCACTTATATTGGACAAGTGAGTGATCACTGATGGTGTCAGGGAGCACCTTGATATTCTTTAGCTGCTCTGGGTTTGTTGTCAGCACCCAGTCAATCAGTGTGCTAGAGCCTGTGCGGTAATTTGTGCTGGTGCAGCTCTTGACCATCTGTGTTAGATATAACTCTGATACCAGATCTCTGTGTGCAGGGCTGGAGCTGGCAAGCCAGTTGGAGTTAAAGTCTCCAAGTACGATTGTTTCTTTATTCTGACTGGCCTGGGTGTAGAGGTTAGCAAAGGCTTCTAGCCCCACTTGTTGACGTCCTGGTGGGATGTAAACAGCCATAACAATCAGACCTTTACCCCCTTTGCCTATCAGGATTTTTATAGCTAGACATTCACAGTCATTATTTGTGGCTGACAGTTGGACTCTGTGGCATTGCAGAGTGTTGCAGGTATAGATTAAACATCCACCTCCTTTTTTCCCTGTGCGGTCCAGCCTATGCAGGTTGTAGCCAGACAAGGAGACTGCTGAGTTGGGTGTGCTCGTTGTGAGCCAAGTCTCTGTTAACACAATGATGTCAGGCTGGGTAAGTGTCACCCAAGCCTCAAGCTGTGTCAGTTTGGCTAGGAGGTTGCATATATTCATAGCCACAATCCTTAGTTGTCCATTATTAGCGGGGTCTGGACTGATGAAGCCAGTGGGCCTGGGTTGGGTTGGATGTTTTCAGACATCAACAGTAGTAATAAAATGAGTGTTAAAATTTCTCAGTAGCTTCAGCTTGTAGTTCTTTATGGAGCTGCCATTTTGTCTTCCTGGCAGTCTCCCTGAAGTTGGGCCCCAGATTATTTAATTTAGCCCGTTAACACCACGGCCACCCAGAGGACGCCTGGCAGTGGGTCGGAGGGTTGTAGCCCTACCAGGTAAGCCCGAATTGGGGGGCTTACACACTCCTCTGGCTGAATGCTTGGCATCCCAACAAGCCACTCTATTAACCAACATTTTAACATGCGCTTTTCTAACTAGACACCGGATTCATAACTAACACCAACAACAATAATCACATATTCATCACATTTTGCATCCCACCAGTGATATCTGTTCAAACAACACAGGTTAACTATATACAGGTAACTACAGGTATGCACATACACCATTCCACCCCATCCATTGGGCAACACCTTGGGGGATAAAGAACAGGAACCACAGGCTTGTGAATAACATGGAGGGGAAGGTTGGAGGAGGCACCCATGGTCTCATATGTAAGTTTTACAATGGGCCTGGACTGTCTTGCTGTTCTCCTAGGCAAAGCTGTGTCAGGTATGGGAATCTCCCAGAAATAACAGGGCAACCCCACCTGGCTAGGTTCTACAGTCCACCCCAGGGCCTGGTCAGGTACAGCTACACTACTTTGATCCTGCTCTGGGACTGGGACAAGAGCAGGGCAAGAGTGGACAATGCATCAACCACAGGTTCGAGGGGACCCCAATTATTGTCATTGTCCATATCAATGTCCATATCGAGCTCTTGCCCCTTTTCAGGAATGAAGGGCATGGTATTTGGATTCAATGAGAACTGAGAGTCTGGAGGGTCGGTGCTGGTGGATGGAGGTGAGTTTCGACAGTACCATTCTCATGAGGACTGGGGTAACTCAGAACTTGGCTCACAAGAACAAAGTTAAAACTCCTCCTCCTCACTTTCTTCAGAAGGACTGCTGGCAGGCAGCTCAGGAGGCTCAGTTGGACCAGTGTTCAGGTTCAATGTGGTCCTCTCAGGGGGCATATCTACAGCAGAATCACTTCTGTGAGTTCTCTCAGAAAGCGCAGTTGGACCAGTATTCAGGTTCAATGTGTTCTTTTCGAGAGGCATGGATGGGCTTGAGCTTTGTTGTCTTTTCTGAGCAGCTTGACTACATGATGTGGGCCATCTTGCAACTGGAAGTTTAGGACTAGGGGCAGGGGCAGGCATAATCTTGCTGATGGGGAGTAGGTGGTTTCGGTAGACAGTCTTTCCTAGACCCCAGCCTTGCTCTTGTTTGATTCGGTATACTGGCAATTCTGGCAGCTTCTCAACCACAATGTAACTTGCCCACTGATCTTGAAGCTTGTGTTTGCCTTGCAACCCAAGTTTTGAAGCAAAACACAATCCCCCACTTGCAACTCTTGATTACAAACTCTGTGGTCATACCTCTGCTTGTTACTCTGGTCACTGCGAGCTGCCGCTTCAGACGCTAGCTGGTATGCATTTTTAAGTTGCTCTCTTAACTGATGTGTATACTCCAGTAGGTTTGGTGGGACGTGCCATCAACGGACACACCAAAACAAAGATCAATGTGCAGCCGGGCTTTACAACCAAACATGAGGTAGAAAGGATAGTTGTGTGGCATCATTCTTGGTGCAATTGTACGCGCACCAGATAGCTTACTTTCTGACTCAGTTTGCTTTGTTAGCTGGGTCCAGGGTACCAACATGTTCAACAGAGTTCAGTTGAAGTGCTCGGGTTGAGGGTCTCCCTAGGGTGGTATGGTGTGGTGTGAGATTTCTTTATACAGTATGTGGCCAAGAGCTCTTTCACCAGTTGACTTTCAAAATCTTGGCTTTGATCGGAGTGAACTCTCTTTGGGATGCCATAGTGCTGTACAAACTGCTGCAATACTTTGACCACAGTGCTGGCCTTTTGATCTTTGGTGGAAATGCCTAGGTGTAGCGGGTATAATGATCAGTAATAACTAGAATATTAGCTGTGTTTTTGCTGTCAGGCTCGAGGGACAAAAAATCCATGCAGACTAGGCTGAGGGACCCACTGGTACTAAAGTTGACTAGAGGGGAAGCTTGCTTTGGCAGGGTTTTCCTCTGTATGCACCGCGGGTAGCTTTTACAGTGTTTTTCTATATCAGTCTTCATGCGGGGCCAGTAAAACCATGCTCTACACAAATCTAGGATGCGTTCATAACCCAGGTGACCCATGTCATTGTGCAGGGACTTTAGGACTATATCACGGTACCCCTGTGGCAGTACCAGCTGAAAGTTGGAATGTCCAGGGTTGTCTTTGTCATGTACCTTTCACAGTAACAGTCCATCTATTAGAACTTGTCTTGTCATGGTGACGGCTATGCACTTGGTCAACTGAATGTCTCTTTTCAAGGGCCCAGATTAGGTCTTGGATAGCAGGGTCATCTCTCTGTGCTTGCCATAGTTCAGGCTTACTGGGCTGGGGCAGTGAAGACATGTCCAGCCTGGTGAAATTCAGATATGCTGTTGGGAATAGCTTCAGGAGAGGGCCCCAACATATTTATGGATCTACTAAACAGAAAAGAGCCGCACCAGGGTGAGTTGGGGTGCTCTGTGACAACAATGCACATAAAAGGAAAAAACAGTCACGCCGCTCACCAGGGCACACAAAAAAGATCAGGAGTCAGACATTCCTTGGTTAAAAACCATTTCCTCCATTTATTAAGCCATACACATCACAAATAGACCAAAAGGTCTAAGGAGAATCACACAAAAAAAGGTATATTTTTTGTGTGGTTCTCCTTAGACCTTTTGATCTATTTGTGATGTGTATGGCTTAATAAATGGAGGAAATGGTTTTTAACCAAGGAATGTCTGACTCCTGATCTTTTTTATGCGCCCTGGTGAGTGTCATGACTGTTTTTTCCTCATATCTATGATTCTAGTAGGGTTCACAACTGGATCATCGGCAGGCAAGACAAACTTGGAACACAACACTTGAACCACAGCACTCTCAATTTGAATGGGACGGGGGTCAGAAGCATCACCATGCGGATGTCTTGACAAAGCGTCAGCGTCTATGTTAGTTCACTCACTTTGATACTCAAGGCTGAAATTATAGGTGGAGACAGCAGAGAGCCATCGAAGCCCTGCAGCATCCAGTTTAGCTGTCGTGATGACATAGGTCAGGGGGTTGTTGTCGGTTCTGACTGTAAAAGGAACCCCATACAGGTATTCATGGAACTTGTTGGTCATGGCCCACTTTATTGCCAGGAATTGCAGTTTATGCACCGGGTAGCTTCTTTCAGAGGTGTCAAACTATGGCTAGCAAATGTCACTGGCCCATGCCCTTTGGGATACTGCTGATACAGCACAGCTCCCAAGCCATTTAGACTGGCATCAGTGTGGAGAACATAAGGTTTGTTAGGGTCAGCAAACACTAGAACAGGGGCCTCACTTAATCTCCAAATAATCTCCCAGAAAGCAGCTTCACACTCAGGGATCCACCATTCTCTGTGCCGCATGGAAGGCTGGGAAGGAAGTTAGTAGGCACAGGGGCGGGTGCAAAGCTGGTGAGATGGGTAGGAAACTGGCTTCAGGGAAGGCAACAGAGGGTGGTGGTGGGTGGGGAGCTCTCACACCCAAGGGCAGTGTCGAGCGGTGTTCCACAGGGTTCGGTGTTGGGACCAGTGTTGTTTGGGATATTCATTGCAGACATATCATGGGACATCAAGAGCAAGATCAGTCTGTTTGCTGATGATACCAAGGTAGGCGCGGTGGTGGATGACCTAGGGGAATGGCAGGGGTTGCAAGATGATCTGGCAAAGCTTGAAACCTGGTCAGACACCTGGCAACTGGGGTTTAATGCCAAAAAGTGCAAGGTGCTGCTGCTGCTGCATTTTGGGATGAAGAACCCAAGGAGGACTTACCAGCTGGGGGGAGTGCAGCTAGCCCAGAAAGAGGAGGAGAAGGATCTGGTGTGCTCATTACAGGGTCAATGAACAACTCGGCACAATGTAGGAAGGCAGCTGCAAGGCCAACAAAATGCTGGGTTGTATTGCAGGGGGTATATCCTCGAGGAGGGAGAGTGATTCTGCCACTGTATAGGTCATTAGTTAGACCACACCTGGAGTACTGCGTGCAGTACTGGCGCCCGTATCTGAAGAGGGACATTAAGTTACTGGAGGGGGTGCAGTGCAGGGTGACAAAGATGATCAAGGGGCTGGGGGACTTATCATATGAGAGGAGGTTGAAGGAGTTGAACATGTACTCACTGGAGGAGAGGAGGGACAGGGGTGACATGATTGAAACCTTTAAATACATGAAAGGACTAATCAAGACGGGTACAGAGGGGCTGTTCAAAGTAAGGAAGGGGAGGGCCACCAGGGGCCATGATATGAGACTGGAGGGAGGAAGGTTCAGGAGGGAGATGAGGAGACACTTTTTTACAGAGAGGGTGGTTGCTGGGTGGAATGCATTACCTGCAGAAGTGGTATCCAGTAGAACAGTGGACTGCTTCAAATGGGATGGGACAGGACAAGGGGGAGGGTTAATGAAGGGGAAGGGTGGAAGGGAGGGGCAGCTGCAGAATAAGGGGTGCTAGCTGCACATTTGAGCAGACTTGATAGACCTCTAGGCCTTTATCTGCTGGCAAATTTCGTATGTTCGTATGTTCGTGTTCTCCAAAAGGTTCACCAACTCGCAAGTACTCTTTTGCTGGGCTTGTCCTGGACCCTGGGGCTCTCTTCTTCTGGTTAGTTGGGGGATAACATTGCATCAAATCATTAAGTGGGCATCCCACTATTGAGTAGTCCTTTACGAAGTGACAGTAGTAGCCACAGAGCCCCATAAAGGACTGCAGAGCCCTTAAGTTGGTGGGCCTAGGCCAGGTGGTGAGGGCCTTCACTTTAGCTGGATCAGTTTGCACGCCCTCTGCTGAGACGATGTGCCCCACATACTTGATTGCTGGCTGGCAGAACTGGCACTTGTCAATTGATACTTTCAGGCCAAACCTCTTCCAGTCGATCCAGAACCTTCATTAACCGGGTCTCGTGTTCTTCCAGGGTGTGACCGAATATGATCAAGTAATCTAGGTAGACAATAACTTCGAGCAAGTTCATATCCCCCACAGCCTTCTCCATCAAGCACTGGAAAGTGGCCAGTGTTCTGGATATTTCCTGCAGCATACGCTCGAACTGGTAGAATCCCAACGGGCAGATAAAAGCATTTTTTTTTTTCTTTGTCCTCCTCTGCCATGGGGATTTGATAATAGTCGCTCTGGAGATCCAACACAGAGAACCACTGGCTCCTGGACAGGCATGGTGTACTGGTCCAGGATGGTCTTCTTGTTTAGCGTGCAATAGTCTATGCGCCAGTGCCGAAGCCAGGTTTAGGAGCATTTGGGAGCTGGGGGGGGCCATTCAGTCAATCATGAGCTCCACAATGGGCACTAAACATTGAATAAAGCTGGTGGTGGGGCACCACTACTCACAGTGGGGCAGCCAGGAGGGGAGACCACCCCCCAGCCCCCCCTCTAGCTCCGCCACTGCTATGCGCATCCTCACGGCTTCGCTCTTCTTCCAGGCCACTACAATGGAGGAGGCATAAGGGCTCCAGGGCTTGGTTATTATGCTGGCATCCAATAACTCCTGCAGGTGTTGCCATACATCTTCAATGTCGTCCGGGGCCAACCTCCGAGACCTCTCTCGGAAAGCCAATTGTCCTTCAAATGAATCCAATGCTCTTCACCTTCTACACACCCCATGTCCCACTCATGCAGCAAGAAGACCTTTCGCCGCTTGGCCAATTTTTGACTTAGGCTCCAACGGTAACTGGTGGGTATAGGGGAATCACCAAACTCAAACATATTTGGATCTGCCTCTTCTTCAGTGGCTACCATTAGGTTCACTGCAATTACACTGTCAGACTGGTAGATACTTGCCAACACTTGACCCTTTCAGATGACTCTGGGTTTCCCCGATTCATTGTGGACCCTCACCATAACATGCCTGGCCCAGGGTGTATCTGGAGGGGGTAGCACTCCTTTTTGAACCAGCAGCCCTTCGGGTAAACTGTCAGGCAGCAGAGCATCAATGATGAAGGCACATCCTTGGGGTGGCTGAGGAAACTGTGCAATTCCCACAACTTATTTATTTATTTATTTAGTTAAACATCTGTTTAGAAACCTTTGAGCCAGAGGCTCATTTACAAAGGTACCTCGTCACAAAGAGGACATCAGAACAGTAGTACAAGGGACACAGTACTTACAAACAAAAAAGTTACAGTTCAATTACAATTTTGTTACAATAGAATACAATCTCCAACGCAAAAAGATAACAAAAGGTGCAAAACTTATGGTCGGGGAGAGCTGGTGGGAGTAGAAGGAGGGAGATAGGGGAGGAGGAATTAGTAGGGAAAGGAAGGGGGGGGAGCCGCTCAGTGAGCATTGTCAAACAGAGTATATATTTTATTTTTTTTTTACACTAGGCTAGCGGCAGTTGCATTTGCGAGAGCTAAGCAGGAAGTTTCTGAACCTGGGCTAAAAGCAAGTTAAGGTTAGTGAGTTTGAGACACTGGCAGGGAGGGAGTTATACCAGTGGGGCGCATGGTAGGGGAATGCCCTCTGACCTTGAGAGGTCCTGGCTCTCAGAATAACTAGGGTAGCTCTTGATGAGCTGCGCGTGATCAGGGTCAGTGCAGTACGGTGAATGGAGTTGGATAGGCCTATGGGGGATAGGCCACGCAGGGCTTTAAAGGTGAGCTGGCATCTCTGATACATGAGTCGCTCTTCCAGGTTGAGTAGGGTAGCCAGGGTGTACAGCTCACATGTGTGAGTGAGTCTGGGAGCACCAGTGATAAGTCTGCAGGCCTTATTAACTGTGAGGCAAACCTTGTTGAGGGCAGTCTGATCTGCTGAGCCATAGACCGGAAGGCCATAGTCAATGAGAGACATGAAAAAGGAGGTGACAGCCAGGCGGAGGGCATCAGGAGGGAGGCATTTCTTGTGCCGGTAAAGAATGCCTAGCCGTGAGTTGGCGACAGAATTTAGGGCAGATATATGTCCATGGAATGAAAGTGCAGGGTCAAAGGTTATACCAAGATATTTATAGGACTGCACCTGGTCAATGACGAGATTGGGTGTGGAGTGGACAGCTAAGGGAAACTTGCTGTACTTATTTTGGGGTGGGAGCAGAGCATCGTTTTGTTTTCTTAAGGTTGATAACAAGTCGGTGCTCAGTGAACCAGGAAGCTGCTGAAGTCAAAGACTAGTTGGAGGGAGTTCTGTAGCAGCATGGGGTCATTGTGGGAGGCACGAGAACAGCATCATCAGCATAGAGAAGCATCTTACCCATACAACTGCTGGGTAGGGAGTTAAGAAAGAGTGAGAATAGTAGGGTCCAAGAATTGAGCCCTGCGGCACCCCAGAGCGAATGGGGCATGTTTCAGAGAGAGTACCGCTGACTTTCACACATTGGGAGTGGGGAGAGATAGCTGGTGCACCAGGAAACAGGTCCTTAGGCAAAGCCTATTAGGTCGAGGGTGGAGAGCAAAAGAGGATGCAAAACGGTATCGAATGCTTTAGACAGGTCAATGAATATAGCACCAGCCAGGGCACCAGAGTCCAAGGAGGCATGGAGGAAGTTGGAAAATTCCAGGAGTGCTGTATTGGTACTATGACCTGCTCTGAACCCATGTTGTTCAGGGCAGAGAACATTGTACTTACAGAGGTAGTCAGAGACTTGGGATGCCACAATTTTCTCTAACGCCTTAGAGAGGGGAGGATTGAGATGGGTGATTTACCGGAAGAGTCCTGTCACCACCTTTATGGACAGGGGTAACTGTGGCAATCTTCCAGACAGAGGGGAATTGTCCGAGACAGAGTGATTTGTTGAAAATGCACGTAATAGGTGAGAGGACCTGATCCAGGACCTGACGTAAAAGGCAGGGATCAAGTGAGTCATTACCGATGGTGTTACCTTTTAGGGCTTTTAGCAAGTAAGGCCTAGCTTCTTGCATGGTGACACGACGCCCCTGAACTTGGACTTGGCAGTGCACTTGGCACTCTGAACTTGGAGGCAGAATCATCTCTTTTCCATCCACTCAGCACACTATGCCAACACTCTCTTCTGCAGTTGTTTTTGCACTTGCCACAGTCGAGCCCACTTTCTTTACCACAGCTTTTACCAGAGGGTTGACTAGCTCATCATTTCCCACCTCTTTCGGTACACATTTTTGCCAGCCTCCCAAACATATCAGCACTTGTCCCAAATAATACTGATGTGTCGGGTCATCCCTTGTAGCTCCGGGCATATGAAAGCCAAAGTCTCAATGGCTGGGTGCACTTCAGGACCCTTTGCAATGAAAGCTATTCATATCAGGCAATAACCATCATAGGAATAATTTAAATTACCTATCCCCCACAATGACAAACCAGACATGGGCAGGAGGGGCAAATGCTGCAAATGCCTCTGATAGAAAGTGCGGTGAATGATGGTGACCTGCGACCAACTATCCAGTAGAACGAAACAAGGAACTCCATCCAGCAAGATTTCTGCATCAGCCCGGGTGGCACCCAGCTAGTGGGGGGATTTTGGGGGTTGGTCCACTTGGTGGAGCGATGCAATGGCTGGGGCCCAGGTAGCTCCATTACTGGTCCCCATTGGCATTTCCCTGGTCCATTAACCGTTGTTTTTTTGGCCACTAGCTGGGGATTTTCAGCACTGAGGCAATCACGTTGGGTATGATCATCTTGTCCTCATTTGAAACAGAACCAGTCCTCTCGAGGCCCGAGGGGTATTTGAGATCTAAACCTGAGGGCAGAATATTGAGCAGACTGCCACCTAGGCTCGGACACAGTAACACTTTGCAAGGGCTGGGACTCCCATGCCAGCTGCAAGGCCTTCACACAGTCTTATTTCTCGGAACTCTGCCATAGTAGGGGTGGGAGAGGTTTCTGTCATTCCCTTGAAGTCCTGCACACAATCTTTTAATTCTTTCAGCACGTTCCACAACTCCAAGGAACAAGGCAAGGTTTGTGGTTTGGGGTCGGAGGGCGGCAATGGTAGCTGCGGATGTCTGCAGTGAGTTGATGACATCTCCCTGAGCTTCCTCCTCCTTCATCTCATCCAACAACTGCTTGAAAAACAGGGGAAGGGGTTGTTTTCAAACCCTTAATCAGAGGGAGATTAGACTCAATCAGGAGTGCACAGCCCCCGTAAGGATCTAGTCAAGTCTCATCTTAGCTACTTACTCTGGAGACTCTCCACCATCCTCTGCAATCTTGCACACCATGGCCTCCACCCTGGTGATGTACTGTGACAACTTTTCGCCGTGCCGCTGCATGGTGCCCCACAGTTGAAACAGGATGGCCTCTCTCTTCTCGATAACTCCAAAGGTATTTTTCAAAATGGCCACATGGTCATCTGCGGTACAGTTAGGCTGGCTGGCTGGCCTGTAGGGACTGAATCACATCCAAAGCCGTGTCTTTTAAGCTTTCAACAACCCTCTTGCATTTTTCCTCATCCAAACACCTCCAGACTTGGACCATTTGGGCGGCCTGACTTATCCAGGACTCAGTCATCTTCCCCAGCTGGCATGGGGATTGCCCCTGAGAAGGTGCACAGCCGTTTGTACTGCTCATATCATGCCACTACATAGGGGGTCACCCCACTGGGCAACACTATAGAAGAGGGTCCCCCTCCCAGGAACATAGCCTGAAGGTCTTTCAAGGACTTCCCTTCAGTAGCAAGCAGGGAGTCCAGTTTAGCTTCAAAACTCCCTGCATTACAGGGCAGGGGGTTCTTGAGGGGTGGACTATGAGGTTGTAGACTAGCCTGACTCCCTCTCTTCAGCACCACCTGTTTCCTGAAACCCTTCCTATGTTGCAGTGGGGGTAGGTCAACAGCATCTAAATCCTTGTCTATCTCTATTATTAACTTCCTAAGCCCAGTGCTGGTGTCCTTGGTCACCCTTTGAATTTTCATTCTCCCACACTCTGTCAGGGCCCCATCTAATACTTCCAGTACAAACTCTTTTGTCTATTCACCAGTCATATTCTTTAACAGCAGCATCCTCTGGGGGTCAAGGCCCTCAAACACACAGCAGTCCTCTACTTCCTGGAACGCCATTTCATTTATCCCATCTGGGGGGGAGGTACCAACATTTTCAAACTGCAATTTCAGGGGTAACCTCTAGGGGGCAGCAAATCCTAGTGGTGCCTCCACTTGTAACGGCCCTTTGACTCACCTTGGCTGCTCCGGGGCCCTCAGGGTAGTTCTGAACACACCTTCAAGGGGGCCAGCCTGGGTTCTGCAGTGACAGCTCATGTGGCTCGGTGCCTCCACCTGGGGTAATGGCAAGGGAATCCTGTGGATAAACAACAGGTTACCACCCCCCAGGAAATAGTACCCTGCCCCAACAATACAGTCCCCACACAAATTACAGTTTCTACACTATTGCTCCCCAGCAGCACTCTTTCAATAACATAGGCACAGTGAATGAAATGCAAACAGTAACCTTATTTATTGGGGAGGGGGAACAAGGAGGAGAATATCAAACACAGTTCACTCTAGGCATAATACCTTCCCCGGTATCAACCCTTCTCACCACCCCTTGGGTGCACCCAGATTGTCCCTGTGCAGTGGTGCAGGCCTGGGGTCTTTCATCGGGGCCCAGTTGAACATAACACACGTTGGACTGATTGTCTTATACTGGAAGACCTGAGTGTCTCTTAATAGAGGTGAAATGATTTACCCCCAGACTTTTAACTGACTAGCTAACTAAAAGACTCACCAGAGCCACCACTCGGGGTACTCATTGTTTGCAGTCCACTCTGAAGGTTCATAGCCAGTTATGTTGCACGGTACTGTGGAGCTTTTGATGTAGGTGGTGCACCACCAGTGGGGAGAATAAAACTAGATGGCTCCAGGGATGACGATCTTCACCTGCCCGGCCTTGCCAACTTCACCTGCGGGCCTTTATATACAGACTTCACACAGGCAGGTCTGTCTCGTCCTTCAACCCGGTGTGTCGATGTCTTCAATCCAATGAACCAAGATTGTTTAGGTTCCCCAAACCCTTTCCAAAGCAGGCAGACCCACCTTCAGGACAAACGCAGGGCAGCAGTGCTTCCACATTCTCAATATCTACAGCCCCTCACCTTGAGGATACTTTCACAGCAGGCTGGGTCCTGTCGCAGCAGCTTGGATCAACATTTGCAGACTCTCTCCTGGCTGAAATGTCTACTTCACCTAACAATTTCTGTGCAGTGGGGAGCAGGGGTTATTTTCAAAGTTCACAGCCCATCTCTTATTTTCTCAATTCAAACTGAAGTTCAAACTAGCTGGGCTGCTATAAAACTCTACTTTTCTCTACCCTGTTTCAGTCTCACAAGCAGCTACTTTTCCTCCTGCACTCAGCTTGGCAGCTGGAGGTAGGCAGGGTTTTCACAGTCAGGCAGACTGTTCAGGAGAGCAATCTCTCTTCTCACATCCGCCCTGCAGTCCCTCTTGCCCTCCAACCTCTTTTTGGTGCCAAAACCTAGCATTATATTTCCCCTGAGCAGCCTCCCTATCATTGGCTGCAACTCTCCAGGTGGTCTCCAGGCTGCCTCTGGGTATTTTCCCAGCAGCATCAGTTTGTAGTTCTTTAGGGAGCTGCCATTTTGTCTTCCTGGCAGGCTCCCTGAAGCTGGGCCCCAGATTATTTAATTTAGCCCGTTGACACCACAGCCACCCGGAGGACACCTGGCAGAGTGTCGTAGAGCCATAGCCCTACCAGATAAGCTTGAATTGGGCGGCTTACACATATATTGAATTTTGTGAAGGACACTACCTTGGAAGATTTCACCGATGGCTTCTGCCACCTCTTTCCTAAACTCAGCTAGTCTTGGACAGCTCCAGGAAATATGACTATGGTGTGCTCTCTGGCCACACTGTCGCCGGCATGTGTCTGAGTAGGGAGACAAAATGTCTGGTTATTACTGGGGTCCTGAAATAATGGTCCACAACCTTCCACTTGTGTTCCCTCCAAATGAATGAAGCCAAGACTGTAGCAGTGGCCTTTCAAATTTCATCCCAGGTTTTGTCAGGCTATTGCTGGCCTGCTACCCTCTCCCATCTCTCCTGCATGGCCAACCTGCCCTGAGCTGTGTCAGGTTGCAGGAAGCAGTACAGATGTGACACCCAGTAGCCCATGTCTAGAGAGTCTAAAAAGAGTTGCAAAGTTTCCTGTAGGGCATCTAAGAGTTTGTTGACAATGGGGTAGGGTCCTTCCCACTTATTGGAGAAAGAATGTGTTGGGTGAGCAAATCTGAGAACCATTACTTGATCTCCAACTTGCCAATCCACTTCTTGTGCGTGTTTGTCAAACTGAATTTTGGACTGTTGCTGGGCTTTACCCATGCAGTTTGCTGCATACAAATGAATGTGTATCAGATCTTTTCTCAACTTTTCCACGTTTGTCCACAGAGACACGGTCTGCAGTGGTAGTGTTCAGGTCAAGCAACAAGTATTCAGGTAACCTCATACTTCTGCCAGTCATCACCTCAAAGGGTGTAAACTGAGTACTGGCTGAGGGTGTACCCCTAATTACCATAAGGAGTAAAGGCAGTAGGGAATCCCAATCCTTGGGATTGTTCTCAATGAATTTGGACAGCATTTGCTTAATCCGTCTGTTGGCTCTTTCTACTTGACCTGAAGACTGGGGTGGTAAGGGATGTGGAACATTTGGTGATTTCCGAGGAGTTCAAGGGCTTCTTTCATCAACTCACCTGTAAAACTACTTCCTTTGTCAGAGTCTACCTTGAGAGGTAGGCCCCACCTGGAGAAAATCTGTTCCCCCAGCATTTTGGCAGTGGCTTTAGTAGTGCATATTTTAATGGGGAAAGCCTCAACTTGGAGAAAAGGTCAGTGACCACAAGGGCATACTTGTTGTTTCTACTGGCATTGGTCAGGGGACCAATAAAGTCAATCTGAAGGGCATGCCAAGGGCCAGAATGCCTTTGTGGTAACAGTTTGACATTTCTTTTGGTAGGGATGGGGTTGTTCTGTGCTCAAACAAGACCATTGTCAATGTACTGTTTAACGTCTTTGGTGATACCATGCCACCAGGCGGTGGCCTTCAATCTTTGGAGTGTATTTTCTGTTCCCTGGTGTCCACTTGGTGTAAAAATTCAGGTCTGAGATGATGGGGAACCACCCACAATTTGGTGGTGGAATCATCTGGTTGGTACCAAATGAGTTTGTCATCTGGGGACAGGTGTAACTTACCGTCATGCTTTCTGCAGGGGTTATGGACAGGTAGGTTATTTTCAACTCCTTTATCCAGAAATCTGAACACATCTTTGAGCTCAGAGTCAGTATGTTGGGCCTCTAACAAGTCCAAGGGGGAAAAGGGTTCAGGCTGCTTCTTCCTGATGGCTGCAAGGTGCACAGCTGCTCTGGCTTCTGGATGGTCCATCATCCAGGTGTGTCCCCCTCGGGCACCTTCCTTAGTGAGGGTGTCTGCCATGTCATTAAATACATGGTAAGGGTCATGTATGGAGTGGGCCTTAACTTTGTGTACATAGAGTTTGTGTGCAAATTTCTGAGCCAGTGAGTGAATGTATATTACCAATGCCTTGTGCTTCACTGGGGCTCCATCAGACGATGTGAAGGACTTCTTCTGCCAGAAAGGGAGAAATTCAGTTAGAGAGCAACAAACCCAATTAGAGTCTGTAAAAATTATGGCATCCCCGGTTCCATGCTGGATGAACTCGAGGGCACAGGCCACCGCTGCCATTTCTGCATATTGTGATGATGCTACACTACAACGCTTGGAAATCTTGACAGTTTTACCAAAGGGGTAAATTACCAATACATCCATTCTTACTATCTGTTCTCCCTGGTAATAGGAGGCAGAGCCATCTGTAAACACATGACACAGCGAGTAACTCCTCCAGTAACTTTGGAGTGGTAGGAAGGAAAGGAACTGGATCTGGTAGATCAGGAGGTTGTAGGATACAGTCATGAGGATCTCCTTGGTAAAGGAGGCTATAAGCCAGCATATATGGGATTTTGGTTGAGTGAACCTTAGTATCCCTGTCCTGAAGAAGAACAAGAAGGGACCAGTGGGTCAGTCTGGTGTTGGAAACCGACCCATCCTTCACTCTGTCTGAGAGCAACAATGTGGTAGGGGTGTGGTTAGTACTGATAAAGAGTGGTGAGTATCCAATGATATATAAGAAGTGCTTGACTGCTCAGTAGGTGGCCAGAAGGTTCCTTTCACAAAGGCTGTGCTTCTGTTCCACTGGAGTCAAGAGTTGTGATGCATATGCAATAGGTCTCAGGGTACCATTGACCTTCTGGGCCAACACTGCAGACATGGCAATGTCTGAGGTGGCAGATTCCAGATGGAATGGTAGAGTTGGATTGGGGTTGACCAAAGCTGGAGCAGAGGCCAAGGCCTGTTTCAGTGACATTACAGCTTGGGTATGTATGGGGCCCCAAGTCCAAGGGACATCCTTTTTCGTAATTCATACAGAGGAGTGGCCTTCTGAGAAAAATCACAAATAAAATCTCTAGAATAATTCACCATACCCAAGAATGTTCTAAGGGTAGCCACACTGGTGGGAAGTGGCAAGTCTTGCAATCCCTGCATCTGTAACAGGAAGGGACACAGACATGTGGGGAGTGGTGCAATGCACTGGCAGTGGAGCAGCAGTCTTCCGGGAGACATTCTTGAAACTGCGTTGCTGCCCTATTTGCAGGCACCTCTCTGGTCTGAGGGAGGAGGTTGTTCATCTCCATGCTGACCTTGTAAAGATTTGGGAAACCTGCTCCCCTACCCAGGGACCACTCAAGCCACCACCACTACCTCAGAGGTTGCCAAGAAAGAGGAGAGATTGGACCACGGTGGGCTCAGGGAGAATGAGGGTGGTGGAACAGAGGCACATCCCTCCAGTTGTGCCTCTCCACAATTCATTCACCACTCTGGTGAAGCATGGTTTCTCTATGGAGGCACCTGCAGTGGAGACCAAGGAGGATGTTGGGAACCTCCACAATGGAGACCCACAGGAGGGTGGCCTAGACCCCTACAGGAAGGAAAAAGCTCCTTATGGGGACCTAATTGTTAAGGGCAGAACTGGGGAGGGAGGGGAAAGGGAGGTAAGGTGCCTGCCCAGCGCCAAGGCTTGGAGGGACAGGAAACAAATCCTCAGGATCGTGTGAGCAGCAGCAAGGGAGAGGGAGCTGGATGTCATTATCCACCTAGGGACGAATGACCTGGCTGAGAATGGGATCAGAGCAGTGCAACAGGAGTTTGTGGAGTTGAGGAGGGGCCTTAGACAAGTAGCACACATGGTAACTTTCTCGGAAGTGCTACTTCTCAATGGCATAGATGAGGCTAGGGCACTCCGCATCATGGGATTCAATGACTGGTTGAAACGTTGGTGCAGAGCTCAGTGATTTGGCTTCATTGGGGACTGGCTCCACCTGGAGGGATGCAGGCCTATACAGGTGTGATGGTCTGCATCTATCCTGGAGGGGAACCAGGATCCTAGGTGATAGGTTTAAATGCTTCAGTGGCAAGCATTTAAACAAACCAAGGGGGCACTGAAGAGGAGAAGGGAAATCCTAGCCCCCCCAAAAAAATCAGGGTAATTAGTGAGGTAAACACCAGGGGTAGGGGTAAATGAAGAAAAAGACAAAGGCAGTAGGGACAGGGATGGGGCAAAAAGAAATAAAACTGTACAAAAATGGAGGGTAATGAGTACCAATGCCTGTAGTCTAGATAAAAAGCTCCCTGAAATGGTGGCCTTGATGGAAGAGGGATGCCTGGATATTGTGGCAGTCACAGAAACATGGTACACAGAGAACCATGACTGGGATGTCAACATACCAGGGTATACAATCTACAGGAGGGACAGGGAAGGAAGAAGCGGAGGAGGAGGAGTAGCTTTCTATGTAAGGGAAGAGATAAAAGCAACAGAACTAAAGGGTAAACAGGGAGGAGAGGGGGCACTGTGGGTCACCCTGGAGACTGGAAATTGCTCCACAATCTGCACAAGGGTTGTATACAGACCCCCGTCTCAGGGGGAGGAAATGGACAAGGAAATGATAGAAGGCAGAGAACAGACAGAACACCAGGAGGAAGGAGCTACTGGTATAACTAAAACTTCTCTATTGGGACTAAGAACTAGAAATCTTGTGCTGGGACCTTTAATTTAGGGTAAAAAAAAAGAGTTAGTGTGTTTGTCAGAGGTAGTTGAAGTAAATTTTGTTATCTGTATCTGTGTTATCTGTGTACTTATTTAGGTGCTTGTCACAGGTGTCCGAAAGGGAATTGTTATCTGTGAAATTAAGTAAGTGTAGAAAGATTTGCAAAGTAGGGGGAATGGCTTAACTAGAAGGAGCCAGGTTAAAACCAGATTTAAGCACTGCCCTAGATAGCTTCTGCCAGAGAACAGACAGAACACCAGGAGGAAGGAGCTACTGGTATAACTAAAACTTCTCTACTAGGACAATATTGCCCTCCTTCCCACCCTAAACCAGTTCTACTTTTATAGGCACAGGATTTAACTGACAACACAAACTTCCTGTTTGGGAGCAGGAAGTGAGTGATCACAGAGCCACCAAAGACTCACCATCCTAGAAGGGCAAGAGTAGCTCTCCATCCCCCCCAGCTGCTGGAGGTCTGACTCTGAGCAAGTAAGGAGACTACTGAGAAATATAGGAACTTCTTGTCTTAGAACAGGAAGATCAGGAGCTAAAAGGGCACAGAGGCAGTAAGTAAGTAGGGAAAGAAAAAAGAAAAGAAAAAAAGAAAATAAACAGAGGAAAGAGTAAGTATTCAAAACAATAGTTAGGGGGCCAGAAAAAAAGATATGATGGGAGTGGTGCAGTGCAGTGGCTGTGGAGCAGCAGTCTTCCGGAAGATGTTCTGGTGGATGCAGTGTTGTCCCATCTGCAGGCACCTTTCTGGGCTGAGGGAGGAGGTTGCTCATCTCCAGGCTGAGTTGGTCAGGATTTGTGGGACCTCCTCTCCCACCCAGGGACCACCAGAGTCACTGCCGTTGCCTCAGAGGTTGCCAAGAAAGAGGAGCGGTTGGACCATAGTGGGCTCAGAGAGGGTGAGGGTGGTGGAACAGAGGTGCATCCCTCCAGTTGTACTTCTCCACAATTTCTATGCCATTCTGGGAAAGTGTGGTTCCTCTATGGAGGCACCCACAGTGGAGACCAAGGAGGATGCTGGGAACCTCCACAGAGGAGACCCACAGGAGGATGGCATGGGACCCCACAGCGGAAGGAAACAACTCCTGGTGGGGGACTCCATTGTTAGGAAGGTAGAACTGGGGGAGGAAGTGGAGAGGGAGGTAAGGTGCTTGCCTGGCGTCATGGCTTGGAGGGACAGGGAGCTAATCCTCAGGATCACAGGAGCAGCTGCACAGGTGAAGGAGCTGGATGTTATTGTCCACCTAGGGATAAATGACCTGGCTAAGAAAGGGATCAGAGCAGTGCAAGAAGCATTTGTGGAGATGGGGAGAGGCCTTAGACAAATAGCACACACGGTAACCTTCTTGGAGGTGCTGCCTGTCTATGGCACGGATGAGGCTAGGGTGCTCCATACCATGGGATTCAATCAGTGGTTGAAAAACTGATGCAGAGCTCAGGGATTTGGCTTCATTGGGGACTGGGGGTCCACCTGGACGGATGCAGGCCTATACTGGCGTGATAGTCTGCATCTGTCCAGGAGGGAACCAGAATCCTAGGTGATAGGTTTAAATACTTCATTGGCAAGCATTTAAACTAGCCAAGGGGGGAGACACTGGAAAGGACCAGGGAAATCCTAGCCCCCCCCAAAAATCAGGGTACTAAGTGAGGTAAACACCAACATAGAGATGTCAATAGGGAGAAGCACAGGGGTAAATGGAGAAAGTGACAAATGCAATAAGGACAGGGATGGGGCAAAAAGGGGTAAGGCCATCAAAAAATGGATGGTAATGAGTACCAGCGCCCATAGTCTGGGCAACAAGCTCCCTGAACTGGTGGCCTTGATGGAAGAGGGATGCCTGGATAGCGTAGCAGGGAAGGGATAAAAGCAACTGAACAAAATAGTAAACAGAGAGGAGAGGAGGCACTGTGGGTCACCTTAGAGACTGGAAATGGCACCACAATCCACACAGGGGTTATATACAGACCCCCATGTCAGGGGGAGGGAATGGACAAGGATATGATAGAAGGCATACTTAGGATGGCAGAGAAAGGGGAGATACTGTTGATGGGGGACCTTAATATGCCAGATGTTAACTGGAGCACCTTTGCTGCAGCCACATCCAAAAGCAGGGTCATTCTTGATGCCCTTCAGGTGGCATGCCTCAGACAGCTAGTTTTGGAACCTACTCATGAGGGAGCAATCTTAGACCTCGTACTCTCAAATGGGGACAGTAAGTAGAGTCAAGCCACACAAAAGTGAAGGTACTGGACTTCAGGAGGGCTGATTTTGTCAAAATGGGAGAGTGCCTCAGAAAAGCACTAACTAACAAACAGGCAAGAAGGTGGGGTGGAGCAACAATGGGGAAACATCAAAACCGCCATCACAGAGGCAACAAGTCTTTACGTGAAGCAAATAAACAAATCAAAACAAAAGAGAAAACCACTATGGTTCTCAAAAGAAGTAGCGGGGAAGGTAAGGGAAAAAAAGATAGCATTCAGGAAGTGTAAGGAAACACAGAAGGAGCAGGAGAGAGAACTGTACCAGTTAAAGCAGAAGGAAGTGGGTAAGGCAGTCAGAATAGCAAGGGTCCAAACTGAGGAAAAGATAGCCACCTTGGCTAAGAAGGGGGATAAAACCTTTTATAGGTACATTAGGGAGCAAAGAAAGACTAAGGCAGGGATACTGAGGCTGAACAAAGAGGAAGGTGGTTGGGCAGAAAGCGACAGTGAAAAAGCAGGGATACTGAATGAATACTTCTGCTCAGTATTCACAATGGAAAAGCAGGGGGAAATACCTAATCTGTTTAATAGAAGCACTCTGGAGAGGGGGTTGATAGTCCTTTCACAGAAGGAAGGGTTCTGAAAGAACTCTTAAAACTGAAGGTGGATAAAGCAATGGGGCCTGATGGGATTCACCCCAGAATTTTAAAAGAACTAAGGGAAGAACTAGTAACACCACAGACTACCCTTTTTAATAAATCATGGGAGGATGGGGTGGTACCTGAAGACTGGAGGAGGGTGAATGTGATTCCTCTTCACAAAAGTGGGAGCAAGACAGAGGCAGGAAACTACAGACCTGTCAGTTTGACCTCAGTGGTAGGGAAAATGATGGAATCACTTCTGAAGGAAATAATTGTTGAGTACCTAGAGGCCAGTGGGGCAGAGGACCCAAGGCAGCATGGATTCACAGTGGGAAGGTCATGTCAGACAAATCCAATAGATTGTTTTGACTGGGCGACCAAAGCAGTAGACCAGGGAGGGGCTGTGGACATGGCCTACCTAGACTTTAGCAAGGTATCTGACACAGTCTCACACAAAAGATTAATAAACAAATTAGCCAGCCTGGGAGTGGGTCCTAGGGTGGTAGCCTGGGTAAAACACTGGTTGGACAACAGGACACAGTGGGTAATAGTAAATGGAGTCCACAGTGAAGAAAGGAGGGTTGCTAGTGGGGTACCGCAGGGTTCAGTACTGGGGCAGGTCCTTTTTAATGTCTTTATAAGTGACATTGCAGAGGGACTGAAAGGGAAAGTACATCTCTTTGCAGATGACACAAAGATCTGCAACTGGGTTGAAACACAAGGTGGGGTGGAAAGGATGAAAAGGGACTTGGCAAGGTTGGAGGAATGGTCAAATGTATGGCAGCTTAGATTCAATGCAAAAAAGTGCAAAGTAATGTACCTGGGAAATAAAAACCCAGGGGAAGAGTATACAATGGGGTGAGATACTGACAACAACAAAATGGAAAGAGACCTGGGGGTAGTCATATCAGATGACCTAAAGGTGAGCCAGCAATGTGAGAAGGCAGTAAGGAGGGCTGGGAGGATACTGGGATGCATAGGGAGAGGCATCACCAGCAGAAAACAGGAAGTTGTTGGCCCTCTGTACAGACAGTTGGTAAGACCACATCTGGAGTACTGTGTACAGTTCTGGAGATCCCATCTCCCCAAAGACATAGGCAGGGTGGAGGCTGTCCAGAGGAGGGCAACCAAAATGATGCAGGGTCTGCATCAAAAGACATATGAAGAAAGACTAAAGGAACTAAAGATGTATAGCCTCGAGGAAAGGAGCGAGAGGGGGGACATGATAGAAACTTTCAAATACCTTAAGGGAATCAACAAAGTGAAAGAGAGTAGCATCTTTCAGAAAAAGAGATGAGCAAAAACAAGGGGGCACAATTTGAAGGGGGGACGCTCAGAGGTAATGTGAGGAAGTATTTCTTCACAGAGAGGGTTGTGGATACATGGAACAGCCTTCCTGAGGAGTTCGTAGAGTCAAAAACAGTGGGGGAATTCAAGAATGCATGGGACAGACATAAGGCAATTCTAGTGGGGGGTAGAAGGAAGTAGGCTGCTGGTTAACTAGGATCTGCAGCTTATCCGTTAGGTAGGGAAATAGGCAGACCAGGTGGGCCAAGCGGTCCTTATCTGCCATCAAATTCTATGTTCTATGTTTCTATGTTTCTGTATCTTCTTCCAGGCAGGACTCCTGCCTTTGTCCGTTATGTTCAGGCTAAGAAAGAGTACCTCTTTCTAACACAATTATGCTTTTGCTGGGTTGCATTTAAGGCCTGCTCTCTGGATGAGAGTCAATAGTTCGTCCAAGAGGTCCAGGTGTTGGTCCTGGGTGGCTGTTGCCAGGAGTATGTCATCCACATACTGCAAGAGGCACTGGGGTGTAGAGAAACCCTCAAGGGCATTCATCATGTGTAGATGGAACAGGGAGGGGCTGTTATGGAACCCCTGGGATATGCAAGTCCATATGTACTGCCTACCTTCAAAGGTGAAGACGAATTTATATTGGCTCTTGGGGGCCAATGATAATGACCAAAAACCATTGGAGATGTCCAGGGCACTAAACCATTGTTGGTCAGGAGTGAGTAGTTTAAGCACATCTGGTGCTGATGCCACGGTTGGTACACAGCTGGGTGTGACCTGGTTTAGTCTTCTGTAATCAATTGTAAGTCTCCATGCACCTGTAGGTTTCTTTACAGGCCACATGGGGGAATTTGTAGTAGAGACAAATATTCTGATTACAACTTGCTTGAGGAGTGATTTTATCGTTTCTCTGAGAGATGGCAAGGCCTCAGGTGGGAAAGGATATTGCCTTTGCCTCTCATGGGCTAGGCCTGGTACTTCAATGATGGTATGCATTTTTTCACAGTCATGCTTATTGATGGCAAATGTCTCCAGATGCCTTTGCAGAATGGGGAGAAGCTTTGAAAAAAGCTCATGGTTCTTGAACAAATCTGTGATGTCATACTCTTTGTCATTCGAAGTGACTGCTGCAACCACATGTGAGTCAGGGATCATAATGATGTGACACTGTCTCTGAATCTGGATCAATAGCATGTTGGCTAGGTCCACCAGACAGCCGTGTGGCACAAGAAAATCAATTCTAATGATGTTGGGATGATCATGCAGTACCATAAGCTGAAATGTATGGTACGCATGTAGGTGAACCATTGTCACAGGCAGTGACAGTGAGCGATATGTGGATAACCTTGTGCCATCCATGCCAGACGTGTTGGTCCTCTGTCTGGTAGACCAAGATGATGTGGCTGGGTTGTCAACATGTAATACAGACACGGCTGCGCCTGTATCTAATAGCACTGTAAGTAGGCGGCCCCCGACCTCGGCCTCTGTGCAAGGCCTTCCATTTGTATCCAAGGCCAGCTCATTTACAATCCAGGCTGGGGCCTGCAATTGTCAATCTGTACCAGCAGAAGCATGGGGATGCTCCTTTTAGAGCGTCTGGCCCTGGTCCCTATGGACCATCTCACCATGCTGTACTGATGCCATATAGGAAGCCACTTTAAGATTCAGGCTTGTATGGGCCTGAGGGCCTGGGCCTTTGGTGTTCCCATGACCTGTTGAGGCCTGCCCTCCCAGTTGTACTACAGCAAGGGCCTGAAGTGGGACAGCATCCACTACGGAGCACACTTGCCCCGAGAAGGTCTCGGAGGCTTCGGTTCTCTTTGGCTATTTCCCTTTAGGAAGGGCCTGGTCATTGTTGTTTACCCTTATTGTTTTTATGGTGTTTCTTGTTTTTATGGTAGTTCCGGTTCCTGCCCCAGGATTGTTGTTGTTGGGCCTGCTGGGGTTGTTGATTACCTACAGGGAGGGACTGTTTCTCTTGGGCCTGTCCCTCCTCCATGTAGTGTGTCATGGCCTCCGTAGCGGATTCCACGGCAGCTACTTTTTTGGAACTGGAGCTCAAATCACAGATGTAGAGTTGGTAAACTCTCCATTTTCCAAAGGATGTCAGAAAATTTATCCATACTGGGATAGGTGGTTGGCTCTACCTTCTCTCACACTGCAGGGATCATGTTCTGAAGGAACAGGGTTTTGTACTCGATAAGGTCCACATCTGCGACCTCTCCTGCAGGATTCTTTCCTGCTTGTTAGGCCATCTAGAGTCTCTGGTGGAAAGTCACTGAAATTTCCTTCGCATTCTGTTTCACAGGGTATGCGAGCATCACTCCTACCACGCCTGGGTTGTGTGCGGTAATGAGTTCAGCTATGACTTTGTCAAAGGTAGCTCGGCTATCCTGGCGGATAGCCTTGGGGACTTTCACCCATAGGCTAGGATCAATGATCTGGCGTAGGATCTGGACTTGATAGTCTGCAGCAAGACTAAGCATTTCACATTTGGAACGCACCTTTTCCAAGTGGTAACTGAGGTTGTCGGATGGGCTCATCTGACCAATACTGTCAGCTATCTGCTGAACAGAGTGGGTCATTTGCAGGGGATTACTGGGATGATCGTTCAGAGGTAGATTGTCTCGGGTGCCCTGGAGAGCTGCCTGAGCTGCAGCATCAGCCACAGTATGGACCATCTGTTCCCCGAGTAGCACTCTCCTGCAGCATCTGCTTGATCTGCATTTGGAGGGTCTGCTTGCTTCTGTCGGGAAGGGCCACATTGCCTAAGGCATTATCAATCATTTATTCTATCTCTTCCCTATCATCCACAGAAATAACAGCAATCGATGGTGCCATTGGGACTAGGCCTGCTGCCCCCTATCATGGGGGTCGCCATGTTGGCGTCACCCATGATGGTCATCATACAGTTGATGACGTAAGGACATGGTATTGTGGGATCAGGGTCTACCATGTTGTGGACGGCGGGGTGGGGTTTCTGGGCCATAGTAGAAGCGTGACTGGGCGTTGTATTGAGAAATGTCATCATCCAACTCCGACTCCTCGGATGACATAGTCAGGATGGGGGCTACGCCCTCCCATTGCTCTGACATGACCAGCCAAAACCTCTCACTGATGGTGCAGTGTTGCCATCTTGGATTCACATTCATCTGACTAACTTTTGCAACATTCTGTTACATACCATTCTGCAACTGTTTCTGTAGCAATATACGTAGCGCTCAATTCGTGATTGTCCCTAACAGCTATTCCTAAGTCATTACGTACCTGGTTTATCTCATCCTGGAGTTCTCCCAACTCATCATGGATCTAATCATTAGTTCTACTTAAAATATCATTCATTTGCAGTGCCTGCCTCTTATCCTGTCTCAAACTTTCACATTCCTGCTTCAACATACTAAGTTCCTGCTCATTTTCCTGAACGGAACAGTGCAAAAGTGAATCCTTTTCATTTCTCAGGGTCTGGAGAGCGGACTCCAAATCATGTTCTGTTTTCAAACTTTCACTGCCCTGCACTCCCATCTCTTGTTTAAGGGGTGAGATCTGCAGTTCAAGGGTTTGAAACCTAAGCAGCGTAGAGAGCTGCGACCAACAGCCCTTTAGCCTCATGCTTTCTGGCTGTTTGTCTCGTCTCTGAGTACTGTGTTGAAATCCCCAATACGGTGTTGTCGGATTGACTTGCGTCCAGCGCGAAATCAGCCCATCCTCCATGGGAGGTGATCAAGTTTGAGACATCGAGTCTCAAGTCTGTGCAGATATTTGATACGGTGGTCATTTATACCGGTAGTAGGAGGGATCGTAAAATCAGCCTGTAAAAAGATGCGCTGTATTGTGTATTGATCCACAACAGGTGCACTTGTAAACAGGCAGGCTACTGTGCTCTCATAAGCTTGCAATTCAAAACTACTGTGGGGTGTAGTGAGTTGGCATTGACCACACCCAGTAATCAGCCAGACTTTGCAAGTAATTAAGGAGTGCTGTAAAATGGGAGAGGTGATGTGGGTCTGCACACCTACAGTCCCCGCTGGGAAGGAAAAAGTTATTTGCAACAAGTGAAAACCTTGCAAACTCTACAAATCACCTGCACATAGTTGCCAATTTGTTGGGAGGTCTAAACCCTCTGCCTCGGGTTCTTGGTGATGATAGAGATGCAAAGAAGTCACAAACAAGTTGCATAAGAGGAATAAATCATGTTTATTACTACCAAAGGAAAAATCACAGTTGCCCTAAGCGGTTCTTACCATTAGGAACTGGGAGCTAATGCTATGTGTTCCCTATACCTCATGGAGCATTGAAATCTCAGGGGTCTCTGAGGTAGAAGACGTAATGTCTTGCATTATATACCTAAGATAGTTACCATAGTTACTGTAAGATAGAAACATTTCTAGTTACAGAGATGAGTCCTATTGGCTAAATTAGAGGTGGCTCCACAGTCCTAGATAACATAATACAATTTTGTTATAGTCATCACTTTGTGGAAACAATGAAAGTAGTTTGTTGTACATCGCTGTGTAATAATACAAATCATCAGAAGATGGCAGTGCCGACTCATATATCATAATACTACAAGGACACAAGTAACCTATCATCTTGTAAGCAAGAAATACTTATATGTTTTAGAAAGCAAAGTGTATAACAATAATGTGCATACATATCCTGACATCTGCTCTTGTACGCTAGATGTCCATAGCCCTATATGTTAGTATAACATACCTAAATGCTAGTTGTCTGCAGTGTACCACTGGGGTATCAATCAGAGTGCAGGGACCTCGTGTAACACTAGGCAGTCAAACGTCTTTTCCGCATCTGTTGTTATTACCATGGTAGGTTACTTAGTCCTTGCTACCCCTGAAATCACACCCAGAAGCTTGTGCACATTATCCTGTACATGGCATTTTTGGATAAACCCAGTTGGGTCCTCATGAGCAAGATTGCCCAAGGTACACTACTTCCTACCCTACTCCATGGAGTCCCGATGCTTCCTCTGCCAAGGGAACTAAACTCCACACACTGAAAATGTTATATCACAGCATAGCGAGATTCACCAACTCAGCTAGACCACTTGACCATCTCTGTACAGTGTTACAATCCCTGAATTGGCCGACTCTAGAGGGCAGGCTGGCCTACCCCACCCTGTGCTTCGCATACAAGCTAATGCAGGGCAATACTTCCTCCCTCCCGGCCTAAAATGTCTTTTGGTACCAAAACAAAACATAAGAATATTAAGAACATCGTAACTCCACCTATTACAAGTGCCAAAGGTGAGAACCTCCATTGGAGATAGGTCTTTCTCCTTCACGCTAACCCAGTGGAATGGGCTTCCTAGTAGCATCCAATCATCAGCCTCCCTAAGGGATTTCAGGAATGAGCTCAGAGCTCATCTACTGAAATCTAACCAATGTTCCTGCTACAAGTAAAAATGGTTACAATCAGCATACTAGGCCTCAACCTGTGAGCACATGACTTTCTATGAATTATAGCTTCAATATTGCTCTGTAAATTGTGTCTTGTTAAGAAATATGTGGACTAATAATGCTATGCACCTCTGTATGATGTATTTATTGTTGCTGACTGTATAATGAATGTGTTACTATGCTATGCTTCTCTGTAATTAACCCTGGGTCGCCCCTGAAAAAGGGACCTCCTGGTCTCAGTGGGCCTACTCGGTTACCAAAAATAAATAAATAAATAAACATTGTAACGTTGTTCTAGGGATAATCCTATCCTTTTGTTTTTGGAACAACTTACTAAATAAACTTGAAGTTATAGAAAAAATGAATTTCCCAAATTCTGCTGAGACCTCCTTGGGGATGCCATCCACTGTGCCAGACTGGAGCTCCATCTTATTCTAGGAATGTGTCTAGCGGGAGCTCACTTTCTAAGCCTATAAGTAGAGACCCGTGCTTATCTTATATAAGGAATAACAAGAAATTAAAGGTATAAAAAGAAATAAAATGAAAATAAATACATGAAAAAAGTTTAAAAAAATTCTTGTTTTCTGGCCAAAAACTAAATAAATACTTGTAGCAGTTGTTGTTTGGGCTCTGTTGTTACCACTAAGATTGTCTGCAAGGAAGCTACAGCGGAATTGTCTGACTTACAGAACCTTTCAAGACCATATCAAAATGCTGCTTAATACAATGTAGTATGCTAGGAGAGTGATTTCTAGTGTGTATATGGTCATTTTGAGGTATTTTATGAATGCACATGTGATAATAAATAAAACTACATTTTCAAGGAATAAAAAGAAATAAAAAATTCCATAAAAATAAAAATAAAAATTATAAAAAATTAAAAAGAATTTCACAGGGCTCTACCTATACGCCAAAATGTGGCCTGCTCTGCTACCCTGTTAATAATACCGTTGGTTTATAAACCTTAATTAGCTAGTGATTTTGGCAGTCATCAGGGAATTCAGTTCCTCTTTGACTTTCTGAATCTGTCCCCATGATTTCCCCTCATGTACTGACTTTATGCTCTGATTCTAAAGAGACTTGTTTGTTTGTTCTGACGGGCCTCTTGCTTCTGTTTCTGCTGCCTATTTGTGTGTGATGCATGGCTGATAAAAAGTCCCTTGAGAAACACCAAATAAATTTTAGGTTCCCCTTCAGCATGGACCTACTTAGGAGATGCTTATGTCCTGTATAGTGTACTACAAATCTTATGACTGTTCCATGTTTTGTAATTGTGAATGACACTTTGTTTTATCATTGAAAATGAATAAAATATAAGTTAAAATAAGAGCTGCTGGGGCTTCAAAGAAAATGATGAAAAACATAATATTTAGGTAGAATTCAACTTGTAATATATATATATATATATATATATATATATATATATATATATATATACACACACACACACACACATATATATTCTGTAGAGTTCTCCTCCCGATTATTTATTACTGAGGAAATTTACCTGAATACATGGGGCAGGATTCACAAAGAAGATGTGCCGGTGCAAGTCAGATGTGTCGAGCCCACGCATAGCCATTCACAGAGGCATGCGCTGTGCCAAGTGCAACACCACTGTGAATCACCACAGGACACAACGGCGCAACCGCAGATGCACCAGCTCAACCAGCGATGTGCCAGGGCAAGCAGGATGCCCTGCTGCCACACAGGGGAGCCAGGTAGAACAACTGGAGCAAAATAGCAGGGCAAGAGGAGCAACCACAGAGCTGGAACAAACAGACCCACGGACACAAGTGTAGAGTAAAACAGGTTTATAAAAGGTAATGGGCATATAAACTGTACAAACCAAAAGTCAAAAAAGGAACAACAACAGCATCAACAAACGGGTAAGATCGAGAGCAGGGACGGGAAGGAGGACAGAAAAGGAACAGAAACAGGGGACAGGGTAGGGTAACTATTTACATGGGATGTTCCCCAGAAAGTGGCAGGGAGACACTAGCGACGCCGTGCCCTGCCACGCAGCACCCTGGCATGTACTGGAAGGTGCAGCATGACGCCCCACAGGGCAGCTGACAGGCACTGAACAGTCCGTGAGAGAAGGCACAGGGCTGCCTGGATGGCCACATGGATCTTCCGGTCCACATCTACTGGCACAGCACGACCACCACCCACAACAGCACATTGAGCCAGAACACCTACAGCAAATGACAGAAAGAACACACACTGAGGGCCAGAATGTGAAACACACCCCAACCCACCACTGACCGCACAGAACCAGAAAGACAGCAATCATGGAAAGCAGTACTCACCCACCCCTGGCAGGGCACCAGGCCTGGCACCCATGTATCTCCGACGACGCTCCTCAGCTGCATCCGTGGCCTGCCGCCAGGCCCCTGGTCCTGCAAAACACAACAAACAGCACCATGAATGAAAACTGCCACCATGCAAAATGCAGTGCCACAGCCCCCCCGCCAGCATGTGGCCATGCAGCAGACAGTGATGCCAGGCTGTGAAGCACCTGGTGTTAGCAGGCACACACAGCCATGCCCTGTCCCCCAGCAACAGGGCAATGCAGCACAGAAGCACCATGAGGGTAGTGATACACACACCCAGCATGTGCCACACAATGAGACAGCTGAACAACACCTACCTGGATGTGGCAGTGCACCCCTGCTCCCCTGTGCATGGCATCCCAGTACAGCGCACAATCCACGATGCAATGGAGGCCCACAACTGGGCCCTGGGCACATGGAGGTTCTCCTGTCCAAACAGGTGCCCCTCCACAACCATGACCTGTGCCACAAGATGTAGCAGCTCCATCTGTGACTAGTTCATGGCCCTAGGTGCCATTCTTCAAGCCCTAGGCATCTTAAACTGTGATCAGACAGTGGCAAGGTGCAAACAGAAAAAGTTCAGTCTAGTGAATGTTTTGCACCACATGAAACAGTGAGGCACGTGCAGCACAGCACGCACTGAACGTGAAGCGCGAATGGCCACTGGCGATTAGCCCACGCATGCACAAACCATCACACAATGGCACTGCATGGCCAGAACATGGTCTTGCATGCGTGTTATACGTGCAGGTGCCATGTTGTGCATGGCATGTGCCATGAACGTGTACCGCGCACAGTGCAGGATCCATGGGCAGGGCCGGATCAGTGCAGCATGGACAGCACATTGTGAGACACGCTGCATGATACAGCACATGGCACCGCAATTGTCAGGCCTGCAATGGTGCAACTGGACAGCGGCAGAACGGTGCATCATGGGAGATGCGCTGCAACACATGGACACCGCACATGCACGATGGATGCACCATGTACAATGCCCCCAAGTCATGCAGATGCACCAACCAGGCCATGCATGCACTGGAAATGCACTGTACGGTCATTGGTGCATCACACAGATGCTCCGTGCAAAGTGAGATGAGCTGGGAGCAATTATTCTATTCAGAGAGAATGCGCCCCAAACAGCCTCATCAACCATGCATGGGCAACTCAGCCGATTAGCATGTCATTAACAGGTGCTCAGGCCTCATTTGCATGCCCTGAACCATAAATGCCCCCAATTCAGCAGGCTGAGTCCAGGACACTGAGAGGAGTCAGTGCCTACAGGGTGAGTATACAGTCATGTTTACAGGGCTACAGCACATGCTGGTGTGCCTGCACTAGAGCATGCACAACAGGTGGGACCCCTGTACACCGCATGTGGGACCAGACATCCATTAGGTGGCACCCACGGCAAACTGTGTTATACTACAGCAGGGCTGTATCCACGGGGTGACAATGGACTGGTCCCTACCATGACTACAGCGAATGACCAGGTCACCAGAACTCACACAACACAGCACATATGGAGCACCATTGCCGATCTCTGGTGCGGATGGCAGTGTGCCAAGGTGCTGCAATGTGGGACAGGAAGGAGATGCGACGTGTATGGAGGACCACCCAATGTACACAGGGACACAGGGATGGGATGTATGGCTGGGGATGGTTTGCACTATGAGGTGGATGCAGCACCATGCCACAGGTAGGTACAGCACACAGAGTGACACCCATGCAGGCACATTGTCACCATGACCAGCCCACACACTGCTGCCGTCCGAATACTGCCTGCCACCACATGGCAGTCACACTCCACCCTGCAGCCATTGCAGGGGTGGCACCCAGGTTGGATGTTGCACCATAGTGGTGGCACACATGCAGTATGGGTACTGGGACATGCCCATGGCACAGGCCACCAGCAACACAGACCATGGTGAGGCTACAAACAGCGGGAGATGCATGCAGGTCCATGTGTACACACAGGCGAGTCTGACACCAGGATGCTTCTCCCCACAGTAGTCGACATGTCTGAGGAGGCAGGTGCCGCCACCAGGTGGCAACCAAACTTCACAAAGGACGCCGAGTGGGTACTCATCGAGGCATGCCACCTATGCCTGGATGTACTTACTGGCAGGGGAGACAGCCAGATGGCGCTTTCGGGAGGCTGGGAGGAGGTGGCCTGGCAGGTGAACGTGGTGGCACCATTCAATCACACAGTGCAGGAGTGCCATAAGCATTGGAACGATGTCCGACGGAGGGCCAAGGAGAGGGTGGCCAGCATCCAGGCATCCCTGCAGTGGACAGGGGAGGACCCAGCTCAGCGGCACAGCTCAGCCCCAACGAGGCCCTCCTGGCCACCAGTGTGTCAGGGACGGCCGTGCATGGCGTCCCAGGAAGTGGCGTTCAGACGGGGGGGGGCAGCCTGTCGCAGCATGGTGAGTAGCTGTGCATCCTGGCCGGGCCCTGCCATGGACAGGCGTGCGTACCCAGAAGTGTGTTGCTGACCGTGCTGTGTGTGATGTTAACACTGTGTCATGTGCGTCCTGTGAATTAACCATGTTTTCCTTTCCCTCTTCCACAGCTCCATCGTGACTATAGGGCGTGGCCATGGCCGACCGTGCAGCCCTCATGGGTGATGATGCGGGCCCACCCCATGGGGCTGATGACACTGATGTGGGTGTGTCCGCACCTACAACTTCCACGCTGTGTGCGTCCTGGTCACGGTCCCTGTTGCAGAGGGCCCTGTGGACCCCTCCACCAGCGTTGGTGGTACTGATGGAGGGTACATCGCATGGTTGGGGGGCCTGACTGGGTTTTCTGATGCTGAATGGGATGAGGTGGTGAACATCGCGGATGCACTCATTGTGCTTACCAGTGGCATGCAGGGTGAGGGCAGTGGCACCAACGCATGTTCCACTGTCAGCAGTGCCACTGCCATGGTCGACAGTGGTGCACACGGTGCTGGGATGCTTGTGCACGGGACCCTGGGTGCCAATGGCATTCCCACCATGCTGGACACTGGTGCAGTGGCAGCATAGCTGCCCAAGGTGGTGGGTGCCGTGCCCTCTACACCACTGCCCAGTGCAGTGCTGGCAGCATTGGTGACATCCAGGCAGGGCACCAGTGTGCACGCACCTGCTACTGTGGGCCTGGTGGATGACACACATGGACAGCCAGCTGCAGTGCCCAGCCAAGACATGCACACATCACAGCCTAACAGGGAGCATCCATCACCTGTGGATGACCCTGGTGAGGCTGACCCATCCCTAGTACGTTGGCACCACCACTGTGCTGCATCACCTGCCAACGACATGGGTGCCTACCTTGACCTGTTGCGGTCAACTGTGGAAAGTCAGGAGGCACTCTGGGCAGAGTTCCAGAGCCACAGGACCATCATGGTCCAGGAGCATGAGTCCACGGCAGTGTGGCATACTCAGATGCTGGCTGAGACTTGCTTCATGCAGGTGGGCATGACCGCAGCCATGGAGCGGATCACAGCTGCTGCACAGGCAGTGGCTGCATCCACAGCATGCCGTGGACACCGTGTGTCCAGCCAGATACCCAGGAGCACGTCCCGGACACCCCAATGGCGGGGTCAGGTGATCCCCCTGCTGCTGACCCTGTCACCACTGGCATCCACACCCACCGGCCATGGCTCGGCTGGTGGGCACTGGATGGCCATCCCACTGAGCACCTGTTCATGGTCTCAGTGCCACACCCCTGCGGGGTCACCCCCTGTGGCCGGTGGTGGCACCCCATCACCAGCGGCCATGTCAGAGGCCACCCTCGTGTCCGTGGCAGTTGTGGGGCAGCCCTGTGATGCCCATTTCCAGGAGCCTGTGGTGGCACCGGATGCCCTGTTGGTGGTGACAGTGCTGCTGTATGTGGCAGTCACCAGCCACACAGTTGCCCTGGCACCCCCCTGAGCTGCCTGTGCAGGTTGTCCGGTGTGTTTGTGTGTACCGCTGTCATTCCATGTGTCATGGGAATGATGAGTGCATTACGGTGCCTGCAGTGACCATGTAATGGCCGCAGTGTGCACTGACCTGTGACAGTTTGAGCATGGCCTGTGTGGTTCTGGGGTGATGCATGTCCCCCACCATGTGCATGTGCCTGCCTGTGTGCCCCTGTGTGGTGTACGGTGCCCGCCATTCCACCGTCATGCTGTCCCTACACTGTAGTGCACACATCTGCACATGTACCAACCTGCGTACTCACCTGTGTGTCCTGAAATGTTCCTCCACCACTCATGTGCGGTATGCCCATGCCCTTGCCACCAGCCTGGGATCCCTGCACCCATGCCCAACTTCACCTCCATGGTCCTCAGGGTGTGCTCTGGCCACACCCTCCACAACCCCCTCCTCCTCCTCCCCGGAACTGTTGCCCTCACCGGCCTTGACAGGTATCCATGGTCATGGGCCATATTGCGTAGCATACAACAGGCCAGGAATATGCCACAGGCCTTCTCAGGGCTGTACTGTAGGACACCATCTGACTGACACAGGCACTGGAAATGCATCTTCAGCATGCCGAAGACACGCTCGATGATGGTGCATGTCGCGATGTGTGCCTCATTGTAGCGTTCTTCCGCCACTGTTCTGGGATGTCGGATGGGGGTGAGAAGCCAGGGCCGCAAAGGATATTCGGTGTCACCTGTGGGGGTAGATGTGTCTCCATTAGTACATTGAGTTACACTGTGGTGTGTGCCCTGTCCCCGTCCCGCCCTCCGTGTTGTGTGCCCCTGTCCTACTCCCCCGCCCATGCAGCTGTATGCCTGGCAGTCCTGCATCCCTGCCTCGGCTGCCCCGCCTGCCCTGTCCATCATGTGGTGCACATTGGTCGCATGCCACCCTGCATCCACCTATGCACCCTTTCACACCCCTGCTGTTCCAGTGCCCTCATGCCTGTGACTGCTTGCCCACAACCCACCCCATGTGTCCGGACATGGTGCCACCCTGTGCTCTTGGCGCTCAGTCACATGTACCTAACAGGTGTTCACTTTGGATGTCCCCAGCCTTGAACTTCATGCAGAGTGCTGACTGGTGCCATATGTATGCATCATGTGCGCTCCCAGAGTGTGTGGCGCAGACATTGGTGATGTGCCCTGTGGCACTGCACACCACCTGGCAGTTCACTGAATGGTACCCCTTTCGATTCATGTATGTGATGCCCTCCTCACCAGGTGGTGCATGGATTGCCACATGGGTGCAGTCAATGGCCCCTATGACACTTGGCATGTGTGCCACCCTGTGGAACCCCTGCATGGCTTCTGTCCGCTCTGCCTGCATGCTGGGGAATTTGATGTATTCCGAAGTGTGCGGTAGCAGTGCAGTGAGGAACTGTGTGAGAAGGTGGGACGTTGAGACCTATGATAAGCCAGTGGTGTCCCCAGTAAGCCTCTGGAAGGTTCCCATGGCAAGCAGGCACATGACCGTTGTCACCTTGGTCTCCACTGAGATGGCATGGCCTCGTGCGGTGGGTGCCTGCATCACATTATGGCACAGGTCACATAGCTGCCTCAGCATGGCCCTGTTGAAGCGGTATCACTCGACTGTCTCCACCTCTGTCAGCTGCTCGAAGGACAGTCGGGCATGGTACCGCCGTGCGGCTGGCCTCCTATGGTTCCTTCCGGCGCCCTGCCTCCTCCTCCTCCTCATTAGAGCACCAGCGATGGCAACTGCTGCCGGGTTCATCCCCTCTGTCGCTGTGGCCCTCTGGTGTAGCTTGCTGCCTGGTGTTGTTGCTGGCAGTTTCCCTGCCTGTGCCTCTCCCTCTGTTTGGTTCCACTTCCCCTCTGACTGTGGCTGTGTGCTGCTGTTGTCGTTCCATTGATTTCCTGCTGTGTGCTGAACATAAGTCTCCTTCTTTTGTACTTATCTTTCTTTGGCGCATCTTGGATTTGTACTGGATTTGCCCCATTGATGTACCCTGGTTGTACTCTGTGAATCGGGATGCGCTGTGTATTCATGGGTACACCCCCTGTATATGCACCGCATGTCATTACATTGCACCTGTGGCACATGTCTTTCGGCACAGGGCATCTCATTTGCACTGGCGCTTTCTCTCTGTTCCTGAATCGGCTTCTGGTGCATTTCTGACTTGTGCCAGCGCATCTGAGTTGCACTTGGCGCATTTGTTTTGTGAATTCTGCCCATGGTCTTTATCTCTTAGAGTTCTTCTGCTTCTACAGCTTATTCTCTACTTCATTCAAATCATAATCTGCTGTTGTGACATCACAATCTGTTGCCAAATGAGTAACTCTGATGCCACAAGCAGTGCATTGTGACCTCAGTCAGGGAGAAAGCAACATGAATAGATGAAATATTCAGGAACAAAGATCCTGTTTTTATACAAATTGCCTCAGTAATAAAAAAATGTGGAGGAGAAATACAGAACTAATGTGAAATACAAACTGAGTTGTGTCTAAATAGTATGTTTTGTTTAAGTTCTTCTGAAGGTGTTGGCTGCTCTTTATACCGTAGATAAAAATCTGATGTTTATTATTGGATAGCCTCCATTCCCTCTCCCTCTTGCAGACAAGATAAGTGACATTCCCCCCTCTTCCTTCCCACCCCTAGATTTCTTAAAAAAAAAAAAAAAACAAGACACTGCACCCACCAACACCATGGTCTCCTTGTAATACTTGCAACATTTATTTCCCCTACATCCATCAAGAAAAAGGAATACCCTACAGCACCTAGCTCTTTTTTTTTTTAACTATTTTTGGCTCAACCACACCTGGGCATCCTTCCGGGGTATGTTCTCGGCTACAGTCTCTACTCCCCGGCTGAACCCTACTGGCAATAGGAGAGACACCTCCATCCACCCAGGCAGACCTAGCCCCCTGGATCACCCTCTGGGGTGGGCCCATCCTCCTGCGATGGCCTTTTTGTAGTTAGAGGCCCAACCTGAGTGGCAGTCATGCACGGAGCTCTCCCATCTCAGGGCTGCGATTAGGATGTGTGCTGTGCCCCTGGCACCCCCATCATCTCCACGAAAGAGGAGGGGGAATTTTTTCTTCTTTTTTACTTGTCCCCAGTGGAGTCTGGCTCACAAGGCAGTGTTGTGCCGTGACTCCACCCCCCCATCATACACCACATTGCTACGTGCGGCAACCCTCAGCCACTGCCAGAGGTTGCTCGATGAGCGAACACTCCCCTAAGCCCACCCCGGGAAGACAGAGCTATCAAATGAGTAAAACAGGGACCAGTGTTAGGGTGTCTGGTCACAAACCCCAAATTTCTAGCAGTAGAAATAGGAATAGAAACCGACTGTAACATACACATGGCAGCACAGGGGATTTACACTGGGGGTAGTACCATTTGGAGATACGCCTATCATGGATAATGTCAGGTATCGGTCCAGATTCTAGATCACAAAAAAGGTTATTGATGGTAGTGATAATGTAAGAACCATAAGCAGTGCATAAAATTTCATGAGCAATGTACTGCTTGTCTTCTTCCTTATTGTTTTGTGCTATGAGTACGCTAATTTTCTCTTGAGTCTAAAAATGTCTTAGCAATGTCATGCATGTTATATACAGTGCATCTTTCTTCTTGACTAAGGCCATCCACACCATGCAATAATGGGGGTGTGATAGGTTAACATGGGATTTTTTGCCATCATCTACAGCCCACGACGAATGAAAAATTCATCTGTAATTTTTATGGATGATGGGGTGCGTGCCAAGGGTGTGCCTTTGGATGGTTTGGTGAAAAAATACATCACCATTTTAAATTATAATGATTTTTGTGAAAGCTGCAAGACAGGCGGGTAAATGAAAACAGTTTGAACTGTCGAGGTGCCCAATGGAGTGTACAGATGCCAATTTGTCGAAAATAGCTGTTTTGGGATCAAAACGTGGTAAAGACACAGTAAAAGAAATAAACATAGTATCCTTAATAAAACATTTCTTAGCAGTATCAAATGAGAGCTCAAAGGAAGCAATTTCATGCCATCCAACAAAAACGAAGGGCTTTGGGCATAGTTCACTCCTTTTTATTCCTACTTTGTCTTCGTATTACTTATGGGGGGAAGGAGAGCTGGCAATTTTTGGACTCTAAAGATGCATGCAGATGGGTTGAAAAGACGGAGTCTGAATTTCAAGTTCAGAGAGCACAAGAAACCGTAGTCAGGGACTTGGATTCAGATGAAGGTTGAGTATGCAGAAATCCTGTTTAAAGTTGTTTCTACAGTGCTGCACCCCAAGAGACTGTGTTGGGATATTATATATATATTTGAAAAAGTTATTGGATTTTTGCTGAGATATTTGATATGAAGCTGTGAGGCTTGTGTGTTTTGTCTGTAACAGAGGGCATATTTTGGGGATTTGTCTACAGTTGTAGACTATAGCATCTGTTGTTATGGCTGCCTCACTATCTGGTCTCCAGTTATAATCAGTTCTCCAGTGGGTACCATGCTTCAACTGAGATATTTTGTGTGTTAAAAAATGTTAAATGTCTAGTGCCTTTTTTCTCATAACTTTAGTGCATTTTATATTGGAGCTGGGTGTGGGGTAGTAGTAAAATCTTTATTTCCCTGATAAATGTTAGTAGTTTAAAAGGTTAATAGCACTACTGGTTTAGTGCAGCTCTCTACCTGTGATTTCTCCCTATGGAGTTTAACCTTGGCCATTGAAGTGGCTGGCAGTTTATGGACATTTTTTTGGAACCTGAGGCTGTTTTCAACCATTTTCTTGTTGTTTTACCCCCATTCCTATTGTACCAGATTGTAAGATAAGCTATGTGTTACCCCACCTATGGTTTTTATGCCAGCAAGTTGTCTGCTGTCTATTTGTTGGTCGTCTTACATGAGCTTGTATGCTGTATTGTTTTCCTTTTTAAACAATAAACAGAAAGGACAACACCCCCCCCCCAAAAAAAAACAGTCATTGAAGACCTTGGTGCAATGTTCCGTAGCCTCCACCAGCCGTACACAGGTAGCACATCAGTGAGGACTGGACCCAAGGCACAGCCTTGCGGTACTCCGCTGATGACCTCTCTATCCACTGATATGACCCCATTCACAACTCTCTGCTGCCTCCCCTCCAACCAACTCCCTACTACCCACTTTACTATTTCCTTAGCTGTACCCAGATCCCCCATCATTGTCAACAGCCTTTGGTGGGCATCAAGTCAAATGCCTTGCCAAAGTTGAAGTATAGTAAGTCTACTGCATACCCATTGTCAACTACTCTGGTTACCCTGTTAAAAGGTGACTAGGATGACTGTGTGCCACCCAGGGGAGAGAATAGGAAGACAGCAGCAAGGAGTATCCTAGTTTTAGAGGATTCCATGATTAGAGGGGTGAAAAAGGTGATGGGGGGAGGGGGGCTGATCAAATGCCTTCCAGGAGCATCAGCCATCTGGGATATGTCTAGGATATGAAGGACAGTAGAGGAGGGAAGGGAGAACTTGGGGTGCTGGTACACTTAGGTACCATTGATCTGGCAAACCAGCTGACTGAGACAGTGAAGTGTAAATTTAAAAGGCTGGGGAACATATTGAATTCACACTCAGTTTCCCTGACATGTGCCAGATGTACACATGGCATTTAGGCAAATTCTGTCAAAACAGTACTGGGCATGGGAAATATCAATATTTTAAAACTTCTGTACATATGGGCAAATAACAGGCAGGGGCACAGCTGCGTCACAATATCGTGGCCTTTCTGGCGTGATCCCGGGGGTGAGGAGCACCATATTTAATTATGCCGGCTGTGCCAGAGGATCGGGGGGATTTTACAAGTGATGAGGTAAAAATATATTTTATTTACTAAGGCACATACGGGGGGGATCTTTGAGGTGAAGCCCTGATCTGTACAACGGTCGGGGCTTCATCTCACCCAGTAGTACTCCTTTAATGGCCACTCTAATTCACTTTTTCCACTGCTCTAGACCCTTATGTAGCCCCCCAACATTCAGGATGCCGAGTCCCTAGCAATGTGGGGGCAACCAATGGCCAGTATGAGCTGACATGAGTCACCAACTGGCACTTGGCTCATGCCACTAGCTGGGGGTGGGAAACTGGCTAAAGGAACTGCAGGGGAAAAAATGTTTTAAGCTGCAGGCAGCTAGGGTTACCACCTGTCCTGCGTTTCGCAGGACAGTCCTGATTTGGGTAACTGTGTCCTGCAAAAAACATGAAAAGTACTATATGTCCTGACTTTATAGTAGAAAAAATATTTTCTATTGTTCCACTAAATGTTGCAGAAAACTATAATACCATAACTAAAATACATTAAAATGATATGAAACCATAGAAGCAACCAATAAACTACAATACTCAGCCTTAATTCTGATTATATAGAGAAAACAAGTCTGTTGCACTAGTCAAGGTTACATACTGTCCTGCGAAAAATCATGATTCAGTAAGAAATGTCCCACTTTGGGCTTCTTAAAAGGTGATAACCCTACAGGCAGCCCTGTACTAAGGGGCCCCCTTTTTATGTACTATTCCCTCCCTGCCACTTTTTTCTAACTGGGGTCAGATAAGGGCACCTTTACTGGAGCGTGCTGGGGACTGGGTTGTACTGGGGGTACTGAGGCACCAGGGCTATCCTGGGGATGCTGGACTTAGGGGTATTTCATTTTTGATCTTGCTAAAAGATACATGCCTCCATGTATCCTCTGAAACCATTTGTGAGGGCACATTACTTTAAAACTTTGAATATTCTTAACTCTACATTTAATATAAATCTATGTTTTCATTGTAACACTTATTTTAATCTTGTTCTGTACTTTCTTATTTGCAAGCTACCTTTAACATAACTACTGAAGTTCTTCGATTCATCATCTGGGAGGCACACCTTTGTTTGTATGAGGAGGATCTCTGTAAAGGGCACTCAGTAGAAATGGCAGTAACAGGGCTGAACATACTGATACCAGGCAGTCAAGGCCATTCTATAGGAGCCCCATGGTAACCTTATCTGTTGTGATGTGCTCCTGCCTCTTTCATCTGCAATCTTCAATGTCCCGAACATTGTCCATACCAGTTTCTTGGAACATACATGTCTTCACCATATTTTAGTGCACAACTTTACGTGTGTCTCCTCCAGTTACTGTTTGATCCTGTACATTGGTAGTTCTGGTTATGGAGCTTCAAGAAGTACAAATGGTCTGGGCTCCCACCAGGTTACGAGTTTCTGAGCTCTGATTTGAGTGTTCTTTAACAGGACTGTGTCCCCGATGGACAAGGATCCAGCCTGTGCTCTACAGTCTCACTGTTCCTTCTATCTCTCTTGCACATCTTTGCTCTGAGTAGACACAATGTCAGCTGTTTCTTTTAATCAACGTTGGTGTTCTTCTACCCATTCTGTAGTCGGTTCTTCCACATTTCTGGATTCTTGTTGCACATCCAGGACCATGTCTGTCGGAAGCCTCTCATGTCTACACTCTACAGTATTACAGAGTAGGATGTGTACCCCATTGAGCAGTGTACAGTGCTGTTGTAAAGGCAGAAAAATCCAGGAATCAATTCTGGCCATCTTACTTTCTGATTCTGAGGAACAGCTATCAACATTTCCAGCAGTGTGCAGTTTTCTTGTTCACATAACCCATTTGTTTGTGGGCTGTAGGGAGCTGTTCTCAGTTTCCAGCTGTCACACATGTAACACAGTTCTTTGGAAAATGTTGATTTGAAAGCAGCACCTTGGTCTGTTAAAAATTGAGATGAATACTCATATGGGTGTATGAAGTATCTCCAAAAAGCCTCAGTTGTGGTTTTGGCTGACAAGTTTTATGGGCACTGCCAGCATGAATTTTGTGTAGTGGTCAATGATCATGAGCATACACTGAAGTCCACTTGTACTGGTTTTTAGTTTTAAATGGTCCAAAGCAACACTCTCAAGAGGAGTTTGAGTTACGATTGGGTGCAGGGGTGCTCTCTGGTTACTGTCTGTTCCCCTTTTTATGCTGCAGGCATGCAGTCCTCACATTATTGTCTGATATCGTCTCTCATGCTGATCCAGCAGAACCTTTGCCTGATTTTTCTCTCCATTTTCTGGTGTCCAAAGTAACCTGACCCATTGTGATAGGTGTCCAACACTGTATCTGCTTATGCTTGTGGAATGAGGATCTGGGTGATATACTCTTGAGTTCTTGGATCTCGTGTTTTATGCACAATTCTGCTTCCCTCCAGACTGCTGTATCCTCAATGTCTCATTGGTCATTTCTGGGGACAGTCTTTCTTTCTTGGGCACTTAAGGTCCTTCCCGCCTGAAGAATCTCTTTTAACTCACTGTTCAGAGGGCTGTGGTCCTTTCACTGCATCCACAGGTCTATTTCATCTGCTGGCAGTGCGGGTTCTGACACTCTATGGGTACTGGCAGCATAGTCAGACTATTTCCGCCATGACTCTGATACATGGTGGCATTTCCAAGTTTCCCCATTCCCTGTAAACTAGCTCCGCTTCATCCTAGTCTGGCAGTCCAGAGAGGGCATCAGCATTGCTGTTCAATTTTCCAGTGTGGTACTTAATTGTGAAGTTGAAGTTGGGCAGCCTGAAGGCCCATCACTGCTCTAATGCTTCAAGTCTGGCTGTGTCAAGATGCACCAACAGGTTGTTGTCCATATACGCTATGAATGGGGTGGCTGTCAGGCAATGTTGGAACTACTCTGTTATGGCCCAAATGAACGCTAGGAACTCAACCTTAAAGGAGTTGTATTATTTGTTTCTTTTAGAACCCCACAGTCCTCTGCAAGCATAGGCAATCAACCCGTCTTTTCCTTCTTGTTCCTGTGTGAGTACTGTTACCTGGCCTCTGTTGCTGGTGGAGGCAGAAACCTTTTGGCTGTAGGGATAGGCTAACACTGGTAGTATGCTGAGTACTGTCTTGAGGTGATCAAATGCTGTTTGACATTCTGTTGTCCAGTGCACTTTGCTGTGCTTTGAGACTTTACCCCCTTTTGAGTGGCATAACAGTTCGGGGAGAGGGTAAGTCTGTTTTAAAAAGTATTTCATGAACCTGTGATAGTAGCCAGCAAATCCCAGGAATTGTTGCACGTCCCTGGTGGTGGTAGGACAAGGCCATTCTCTAACCACTCTGACTTTCTCAGGATATGGAACTATTCCTTCAAAAGATACAATGTGTCCAAGGTAATTTGCCTGTTCCATCAGGAAATAAAAAAATGTTTTTGTACATTCTATTTATACTCCATTCCATCAGGGAACTCTCTCAGGCATCCACCGCTGCCCATGAGCTCTACCTCCTGCCTGAGGCTCTCTCTCACCTCTGCACCAGCCTGACAGATCCCCTGGTTCTGCACACCCCGAGGTAGGGTTGACCCTATCTGCCCAGGGTGCTCTATCTGAGAATCCAATGTGCTGGCTGGGGCAGTCGGCCATGGGGAGGAGAGAAGCCCAGCATTGGAGTGTGGTTTGGCAGGGTGGGGTGCCATCGCCTATCCCTGAGGACAGGTATCTCCTTAGTTTCCTTCCATAGGGGTGTGGCATGTAATGATGCCTGTGCATAGCGGCTCTGCTTTCGTCTGCTGCACTCCGCCTCTTACATCTTGCTGGTGCATCTGCAGTGCCCCTGATCTCTATCAGGGGCCACCAGGACACCGAGCCACCCTGTATCCCACCCCAGGAAGAGGAGAGCTGTCTTCCAGATGCTCCATCCTCTCCCTCCCCTGCCAACCCTCGGCCACCTGAGTCTGTCACTGAATCTGGGTTGCCGGCATTGTGCGAGTTGTGGCATCCAGCGCCTCAACCCTCAGCGCCACTGGGCTGTCAGGAAATTACATTTTGAGGGTTTGATCTTTAGGCCATACTTCTTTAGGTGTTCAAATGCTAGCTCCATGTGTCTCAGGTGCTTCTCATACAGTAGCCCATGTATTCAGCGACCACGATTAAGCACTTTCAAAGAGGGTGACTCAGTCATGGCACTTTTACACAGGGCTACCGGGCAGGGAGGATGACAGGAAAGGGGGTTCAGAGATTATAGCGACAGGATAGAAACATAGACTTTGATGGCAAATAAGGACCGCTTGGTCCACCTAGTCTGTCGCTATATGTACATGCGCACAGGGGGTGAGGGACTACGCCATGCAATGGGCAGAAGAGGAGGGAGGGTTTGAGGGGTGTAATGCAGTGGTGAGCTGCTGAGCTGGCCATGTGGCATGGTGGGTTGGTGGCAGGCTAGGGTTGGGAGAGTGCTGGGTTTGGTTCTGGGAGCATGCTCTGTTTTTTTTTTTGCACCAGTCCGGGACATTTTTTCCCATCTTTTTGCAACCCCCTGGAGTTGAGAATCCTTTAGTAGAGGGGTGCGGGGGGGGCACAGCCCCCTGCATGAAAAGAAAAATCCAAGTGTCCGTTGCTCTTTTGCTGTGTGTCAAAATTCATTTTCAGTGATGTAGACTCGCCCAAATGGTGATCGCTATTACGCGGTCACCATTATCACATGGGACCTTCTCATAAATTTTTGAATACACTGTTATGTCTTACAGGTATAGTAGTACTGTATCAAAGCTCTTACTGCCCAAGCATTGTTCAAGAAGGTAATAAAATGTTCCAAGTGCATTACAGAGACCAAAGGGCATTGGGGAGAATTCATTTAGTCCCACTGGAGTCAGAAAGGCAGTCTTTTTTTGGTCCTCTGGTGCCATGGATACTTGTCAGAAGCTGCTAGCTAAGTCAATTGTAGAGAAGAAGGCTGCTGATTTCAGAGCTGGGAGGGCATTCTGGATGTGGGATAAGTATCCTGGTGTGTGACTTGGTTGATTTTCCAGTAGTTCACTCAGAATCGGATCTGTCCATCTTTCTTCTGGATTAGAACAACTGGTACCATCTATGGACTGTGACTTTCTTTTAAGACTTTTGCTTCCAGCATTTTTTCAGTAGCTGTTTGGTTGGCTGATATAGAGCAGGTGGCATAGGCTAGAACTGTTGCCGAATGGGTGGGTGGTCACCTGTTGGAATGTGGTGCTTCACATCAGTTGCACATCTGAAATCCAGTGTGTACTGCAAGAAGGCATCTGAATATTGCTTGATTAATTCCAGGAGTTTCATTACTTTTTCATATGCATTTTGTCCTCCTGTTCCTCCCTGGCAGCCCCCTTCTGACTGACCTCCCCAGCTCCATCACCCGTCTTCCCCGAGATTTACCTTCACCATCGTCCTGCCACAGGATTGTGGTTGTGCCTGTTTGCTGGTGTGGGGCATGCGGGAAGTTGGGCTTCATCCTGCCACCAGGGTGTTTTTCCACTGTTTTCTCCTCAGGGCTCATGGGCGTGCAGTGGCCGCAATGTACATGCTCCACCTCCATGGAGACGTCCCCGATGACCTGAGCGTGGAGTCTCCTTCCCTTTTTAGTGGTGCCACATGAGCTACCAACCAGCTACCAGTGGGTGGCAGGCAAGCAGTGGAGCACATCTTCCCTCCTCCCTGAGGAAGGAGAGCTGTTCTGGAACCCTCAATCCTTCCTTTCCCCACTGGCTGCTGAGCAACACCACTCCATTCCCGACCCCAGGTCACCAGTGTGGTAGGAGGTAAGATGCACAGCACCTCAGCCCTCCACATCACTGGGCCCAAGCAGTTTCATTATTTACTCTTCTATCATTTCAGGGTTTCCTGTGCCAATCTCCTGAATCCAGGCATCATAGTCTACACTGTTTCTTTTACTCTCTTGCAGTGCCACTGCTTTGCTAACCAAGCAAGCCTCCTTTTCTTCCTTGTTCTCTGGGGTTAGAACATCCTCCCAATTGACTTTCATCAGCCCTACACTGCTTGTCGCTTGTACACTAGCACTGGTTGAGTTCTGTAGTTGAGTAGACAAATAGGGACTTTTCCATTTTTCACTGTCACCAGGCTCCAAGTCACTATGCCTGGATCTTCCTCTCTGAACCACTCTGGTTCCACCATTGCTGTGTAGTACTTACCTTGAGGTCCCACTCTGGCATTGCATATCATTAATGTCTTGGCCCCAGGTTCCAGCTGAACCAGCTATTTGTCCATTATCCATACTTTTCAATTTCTCCCTTCTCATTTGCAGAGCAATGATGGTACTGATGAATCTTGATTGTCCCTTGCCAGGCCCATTTCTCTTTTCAAGGAAGTGGGCTGGTCTGTTTCCTTAGAATGTGTATCAGATAATTTAGGAAGTGCTGGAGCAGGTTCATGCCCAGGATCATGGGTGGTAAGTTGTCATCACAGAGAGTGCTAATTAAGATCCCTAGATCTGATGTTTAGTCTTCCCTAGTTTGACATTTGCTTCCATGTATCCTATGATGGGAATGCTACGGCCATTGCCAGCAGAGAGAATATTCCATCTCTTAGGAGGTTGTGCTACTCGGTCCCTTGTCCATTGACTGAAGAAGGATTTGCCTTAAAGTGTAATTTCTTGTGATCCAGTATCAAGTAGAGCTTCCTGTTCAAACCAATTGATCCTTATGGTCATGGCCATGCAATTTCCAATGAATCTTGCCCAAATCAGGTCTCTTGGTGAACCTATTGCTGACTGTTCCTAGGTTTGGTCTGCCACCTGGGGACTCCCTGTTTAATGTCACAGCCAGTGAGTTCATGTCCTGTGTGGACATCCTTTCAACATGATCACTGACACTGCATCTTTGCCACATGGAGTTCCAATTCAAGTTAAACTGGTCAGACGGCATTCTTCCAGCATTCCTGGGCATTGGATGCCTTGGTGGGTGCCATCCATGTCCCCTGGACAATTTGTATCTAATTTCTCATCTGGGTCTTATTTTTCTTTGCTGCTCCAAGGCCCCCTATGGCTCCACTCCTTTGGGCTCTCTCATGCTCATTCCCCTTGCCCACAGGAGTCAGTCCTCACTGCTGTACCTACCTCCAAGCTCCCAAGATCTCTGACACCACATGTAGTCTGGCTTATTCCTGCTTGGTGGGCCCCCCCCTTGCTGGCTACCAGGGAGGAAGCATCTCTAAAACTGGGGTTGTCAGTTGGGGGACTGGCATAGTGCACTTGGTGGTTGAGTGGCATGGGGGTGACTTACAGTAGGCCTTCATCCAGCATTGCAGGGTGACCATTTTCCCATTTTCTCCTTTCTTTCAACCCCCCCTTCCTTACATCATGACTTCAGTCTTGCAGTACTCTGGGAAGGACAAGGGATCATGTGGTCACTCATGCTGCCAAGTGCACTTCCACGGGCCAACCACCAGGAGCTGCTCGAGGGTGGTGCAGGCTATACCCTCCTTCCCAGTGAGGAGAGCATCCATGTGGACACTCTTCACCCTCACTTTCAATCTCTGCTCCAGTCACCCTGGGTGCAGATCGTGAACAGGGTCATTGTGCTGAGAGGGTGCCCCACCAGTCAGTGCCATGGAGCCAGCCCATCCAGGTTTTCTTTGATACTTTGGATCTTCCTTTTCATGTCCTGCCACATGTGTGCTTATAGCTAGTCTCCATCACTTTGAATCAAGTCATTACCTGGGCTCCTTGGTGCTGGATCACAAGGATTTCACTCTGATCTGCACTGGAAAATGTTAGACCCTTTGGATCTTCTTGTGGTTTCCTGTATCTGGATCTCTGTTGACATCCATTCTGGTCAGTCACTTGTAACTTAAGTCTGGCAGCAAACAGGGTATCCTTTCCAGCATCTCTCTCTTACTATCCTGTAACACTGATGGAAACTTGGTCTGTCAGTTGGTCATCTGTCCTTAGGAGTTCAATGGCTTCCTCTTTGAAGTTCAAGAATTGCATCTCGGAGTTCTGTTTTGACAGAAATCTTGGTTCTCAATGGAGAGTATCAGTCCTCACTCCCTCTGTGAATTGGTCTTTCAACAGCTTGTCAGGGTCATTGAGATCATAGAGCTCCAACCTTTCAATTGCTTTGAGGGCCTTTTGCAAACTGAAAGAATACTCCCATAGGGTTTCAGCCACTTCTTACACCCTGGAAAAGCATTTTGTTTCAGATCTGAGAGCATGTGGGTGTCCAACATGCGGAGCCTATTGAAAATCTGTTTGACCTGTGACTTTTCACACTCTAACCAAGCACTAACTTCAAGATGGGCAGCCCTGGTGAGTTGTTCAATCAAAGTTTCTACTTGCTGTTGTTCAGGAAGCTCATAGAGTCAGAAAATGGACTGCAATTTGCTTCAGAACTTTCTCAAGTTCATGGTGGATGCATCTGTGGGATCTCCTCAGAAGCATGGCAACCAGGGTGCTCCAAAGTAGTAAGGCACGGCAACTGGATTTAGTTATGTCCCCTCTTTGGCTCCTCTTTCTGCAGTTCCTAGCTTTATGGGTTTCATTTTGTTGGGCTGCATCCTACTTTGGACTCCAATTAAAGTATCCCGCTGACCACACCAGGTGAAGTATATTGAGGATCATCTGGAACATAAACCAACCTGGACTCCAATACAAGAGGTGAAGTAAGATAAACATTCTGAGTCAAATGAGATTTGCCAACCTGAACCTGTCAGGTCTCTGATTAAGATGCCTATCCCAGTCTGTTCAGGGGTAAGGCAAATCTTTGACTATTTGGCTACATGATGGAAGTTTTCACCTAAATGGAGAGGCAGGAGACATAACTCATGGAACGGGAAAAGTTTATTAAGCAACAGCACCACACAAGTTGGAACCAGAAGAAGAGGTGTGAGCAAGAAGGAGAGGTGCGAGCAATAAAACTTCACTTTTGAACCACAATAACTCGGTAAATATTTCTGTATTCTAAAATCACTTCTGTAAATATTACTGTACTCTGTGATCACTCTGTTACTGAACTCTAAAATCACTTCTGTAAATATTACTGTACTTTGTGGTCACTCTGTTACTGAACTCTAAAATCACTTCTGTAAATATTACTGTACTTTATGGTTACTCTGTAACTGTTACTGAACTCTAAAATCACTTCTGTAAATATTACTGTACTTTATGGTCACTCTGTAACTGTTACTGAACTCTAAAATTACTTCTGTAAATATTACTGTACTCTACGATCATGCTGTAAATATTACTGTACTCTAAAAGCACTTCTGTAAATATTACTGTACTCTATGATTACTCTGTAACTGTTACTGAACTCTAAAATCACTTCTGTAAATATTGCTGTACTTTATGGTCACTGTAACTGTTACTGAACTCTAAAATCACTTCTGTAAATATTACTGTAGTCTACAATCACTCTGTAACTGCTACTGAACTCTAAAATGACTTTTGTAAATATTACTGTACTCTAAAATCACTTCTGTAAATATTACTATACTTTATGGACACTCTATAGCAGTTATTGAACTCTAAAATCACTTCTGTAAATATTACTGTATGGTCACTTGGTAAATGTTAATGAACTATAAAATCACTTCTGTAAATATTACTGTACTTTATGGTCACTCTGTAACTATTAATGAACTCTAAAATCACTTATGTAAATATTACTGTACTCTAAAATTACTTCTGTAAATATTACTGTACTCTGTGTCCACTCTGTAAATATTACTGTACTATAAAATCACTTATGTAAATAATACTGTACTCTATGATCACTCTGTAACTGTTACTGAACTCTAAAATCACTTCTGTAAATATTATTGTACTTTATGGTCACTCTGTAACTGAACTCCAAAATCACTTCTGTAAATATTATTGTTCTTTATGGTCACTGTAACTGTTACTGAACTCTAAAATCACTTCTGTAACTATTATTGTACTCTATAATCACTTCTGTAAATATTACTGTAGTCTATGATCGCACAGTAAATATTACTTTACTCAAAAATCACGTCTGTGAATATTACTGTACTCTATGATCACTCTGTTACTGAACTCTAAAATCACCTCTGTAAATATTACTGCATGCAAAAATAATTTCTGTAAATATTACTGTACTCTGTGATCACTTCTGCAAAAATTACTGTAGTCTAGGATCACTCTGTAACTGAACTCTAAAATCACTTCTATAAATATTACTGTTGTCTAAAATCACTTTTGTAAATATTACTGTACTCTGTGATCACTTCTCAAATATTACTGTACTCTATGATCACTCTGTTACTGAACTCTAAAATCACTTCTGTAAATATTACTGTAGCCTAAAATCACTTCTGTAAATATTATTGTACTCTATGATCACTCTGTAACTGTTACTGAACTCTAAAATCACTTCTGTAAATATTACTGTACGCTAAAATCACTTCTGTAAATATGACTGTACTCTATGATCACTTCTATAAATATTACTGTACTCTATGATCACTCTGTAACTGTTACTGAACTCTAAAATACCGTATGTAATATCACTGTACTCTAAAATCACTTCTGTAAATATAACTGTACTCAATGATCACTCTGTTACTGAACTCTAAAATCACTTCTGTAAATATTGTTGTTCTTTATGGTAACTGTAACTGTTACTGAACTCTAAAATCACATCTGTAAATATTATTGTATTCTATAATCACTTCTGTAAATATTACTGTACTCTATGATCACTCTGCAACTGCTACTGAACTCTAAAATCACTCTGTAACTATATGGATCCATTGGGTGCTGTGGATGCTGTGACTGAGAAGAATGCAAACAGAGGAACTTCCAAGCATATACTTTTGGTTGGCCAGCTTCAAGAACTGATTATTACCAAGAACCAAGCATTTGTACCACTGAACGTCAACAAAACCCAAGGCTGAAAACCATCCAGACTTGTATTGCACAGGTATATTTATCACAAAAGACTCCAGGGAAGAAATAGAACACTTGTAATTCCATGGAGTTTTGGCAAAATGAAGAACTTCTGGGCTGGCACCATAGCCCCAGGAAGACTCTGAAGAACTGGACCTGAATGAAGCTGAAGCTCTGGAACACCTCCATGCTGTCGACCTCAGGAGAATCACTGAAACACAGAAACATAGAATTTGACAGCAGATAAGGACCACTTGGCCCACCTAGTCTGCACATGCTCCCTACCTACTGTCACACTGTAGACCCTACTTGATCTTTGGCTTTGCCCCCTCCCTTTGTTTCTAAGGTTCCCTTATACCTATCCCATGCCTTCTTAAATCCCATTACAGGTTTTGCTCTCACCACCTCTTCAGGAGGCTGTTCCAGGTACCCACCACATTTCTGTGAAGAAGGGTTTCCTTACATTTCCTCTGATTCTACCCCCTCCAGCTTCATTGCATGATCCCTTGCTCTTGTGCATCCTTTTCTCTGAAAAAGGCATCCCTTTTGAATCTTATTTATACCCTTGAAGTATTTGAAAGTCTCTATCATATCCCTCCCCTTCCCTCCTTTCCTCCAGTCTGTACATATTGACGTCCTACAGTCTCTCCTCATGGGGCTTTTGATGCAAATCCTGCAGCATTTTAGTTGTCTTCCTCTGCACTGTCTCAACTCTATGTCCTTTCAGAGATGAGGACTCTAGAACTGGATGCAGTACTCTAGGTGGGGTCTCGCCAGAGACTGATACAGAGGTATCACCACCTCACTCTTTCTGTTGGTGATACCCCTCCCTATGCACCTTAGCATCCCACTGGATCTCCCCCCCCCCGCCTTGTCACACTGTTTGGCCACCTTCAGCTATGATAACACCCAGGTCTCTTTCCTGTTTGGTGATCACCAGTACCACTCCCCCCATTTTGTACTCCGTCCTGGGGTTTCTACGCCCCAAGTGCATGATTTTGCTTTTTTTTTGCATTAAATCTTAGTTGCAACTTTCTAGACCACTCCTCAAAGCTTACCTAGATCTCTGTTCATTATTTCCACCCCCTCAAGTGACCACTCTGTTACAGATTTTTGTGACATCTGCAAAAAGACATACCTTCCCTTGCAGTCCCTCTGCAATGTCACTTATAAAGACATTAAAGAGGACTATCCCCAGTACTGATCCTTGGCCACCCTGCTAGTCACTCTCCCTTCTTTGGAGTGAACTCTCTTTACCACTACCCTCTGTCACCCATCCTCCAAACAATTTCTTACCCAGTTTACCACTTTTAGTCCCACCCCTAGGCTGCCCAGCTTGTTTGTGAGTCTCCTGTGTGGAACAGTGTCAAAGGCCTTACTGAAATCTAGGTAGACCACATCAACTGCTCCACCCTGATCTACTTCCCTGGTTACCCAGTCAAGCAAATCCTTAAGATTAGTTTGACATGACCTCCTCCTAGTGAATACATGCTGCCTCAGATCTCGTAAGCCACTGGATTCCAGATATTCCACAATCCTTTCTTTAAGTAGCGATATCGTTAATTTCCTCACCACCAAAATCAGGCTGACTGGCCTCCTCCCTTCTCCCACTTTTATGAAGTAGTACTACACCTGCCCTCCTCCAGTCCTCTGGGACCACCCCCATTTCCAGTGGGTAATTGAATAGGACCGTCAGAGGTGTAGTCAGCACCCTAAAAAACCTTGGATGTATCCCATCTGGCCCCATTGCCTTGTCCACCTTGTCCTTAAGCTTTGTGAGTTTTTTCAGGACTCTCTCCTCTGTAAATAGAGTAGTGTCCATGCCCTTTCCTTTGATGCCCCGACACAGATCTGTGGTTCTTTACCCTTCCTTTCATTTGTGAAAACTAAACAAAAATAATTGTTCAGGATGTGATTTTTCCTTGTACCCTTCTTCACAATTCCCCCTTCCCTTCTTAGCCTTACAATCCTTCCCCTGGTCTTTCTCCTTTTGCTAACATACCTGAAAAATGTCTTGTCCCCCTTCTTTACTGCCTGTGCTCTCTTCTCCGTTTGCACCTTTGCATGTCTGACTGCTTTCCCTGCCTCCTTTTGCTTCTTTTGATACACCTCTGTCCTCCTCCCTCTGTGTCTGCTTATATCTTATGAATGCTATCTTTTTTCCCTTATCTTCCCAGCCGACTCTTTTGAGAACCATAATGGTGTCCTTTTCCTTTTGCTCACCTGCCCGATGCAGAAGTTTGCTGCCTTCACTATGGCCCCTTTTAGCTTTGCCCACTGTTCCTCCACTCCTCCCAAGTCCTCCCATCCAGCCAAGGCATCCCTGAGGCATTCTCCCATCATTGTATAATTGGCCGTCCTGAAATCCAGGACCCTCACCTTTGTGTGGGTCACTTCTGATACAGTTCTTATATTGAACCACACTGTACTGAAGAACCTGAAACAAAAATCCCAATCCCACTGGGCATCAGATTCCTATCTATGAACCAGTGCAGTTCCCTGCACTGCCTAGCTCACTGTTAGGAAGGGGCCGGCCTGAAGAATCTGAAGAAGCCAGGTGACAAAGAGTTCCTTAGAAACACAAAAACATGGAAATTGTCGTCAGATAAGGGCCACTAGGCCCATCTAGTCTGCCCGTAAGTCCCGTACTTGATTACGGCTTCTGACCATCCCTCTGCTTTACCTCTATGGTTCCCCTATGCCTGTCCGATGCACATTTAAATCCAACCACAGTGCTTGCTCCCACCACCTCTTGTGGCAGACCATTCCATGCATCCACCACCCTCTTTGTGAGGAAAAACTTCTTCACATTCCCTCTTAACCTGCCACCTTCCAATTTCATGTCATGCCCCCACTTGTTCTTGTACTTCTCCTGTATTGGAAGATGTCTCCCCCTACACCTTGTTTATGCCCTTGAGGTACTTGAATGTTTCTACCATGTCCCCTCTCTCCCTTCTCTCCTCCAGCGAGTACATATTGAAGTCCCTCAATCTCTCCTCGTATGTTTTGTGGTGCAAGCCATGTACCATCTTAGTCGCCCTTCTCTGGACCTTCTCCAGCCTGTTTATTTCCTTTTGAAGTTGTGGCCTCCAGAACTGCACACAGTACTCCATGTGAGGCCTGACCATGGTTTTATATAACAGCATCACTACCTCCCATCTTGTGCCAGTGATACCCCTGCCTATGCACCCCAGCATGCCACTGGCCTTCCCTGCTACCCTTGTACTCTGCTTTGACATTTTGAGGTCATTTGAAATAATAACCCCCAGGTCCCTTTCTTCCTTGGTGACTGTCAGCAACCCCCCCCCCCATCTTGTAGCTCTCTCCAGGGTTACTATGCCCCAGGTGCATAATTTTGCACTTCTTTGAATTACTGTAAACCTCAGTTGTCACTCCTCAGACCATTTCTCAAGCGTCCCCAGGTCCTTCCTCATTTTCTCCACCCCTTTTGGAGTATTCACCCTGTTACAGATCTTGGTGTCATCTGCAAACAGGCAGACCTTTCATTCCAGCCCTTCTGCAATGTCACTGATGAAGACATTGAACAGGACTGGCCCAAGGACTGATCCCTGAGGTACCCCACTGGTCACCCCCCCTCCCCAGATTGTACCCCATTTACCACCATCCTCTGCCTCCTGTCTGTTTGCCAGTTCCTAACCCAGTTTACCACTTTGTCTCCCATGCCTAGACTACCCATCTTGTTAACCAGCCTCTTATGTGGGATGGTGTCAAAGGCTTTGCTGAAGTCGACTTAGGTGACTATATTATTCCTATTCTCATGACTGGACCCACTTTTGTCAGGATGCAGCTGGATGGAACTGTCTCTGGATCATGCAGGAAGTACTGTTGACATGCAAAAAGGAGAAATTAAACTGAGTCTCCGAGTCTCCAACATGTACAGTCTCTTTACTTGGGGGTTGCTGGTTTTGGCAGTCTTTAGATCATGCTAGCTTTACAAGGCAATTTGAGAACATGTGGGGCAATTCAAGAACAGACAGGGCAAATAATTTCTGGAGTGCCAAGCAAGTGCAATCAATGTGAAAGGGTTTGCAGCATGCAAAGGCAGTTTCTCAGTCTCGGAGCATGCAATGACCCTATCAGGCAACTACGAGAAATTTAAATAATATTGGAGCAAAACAAGGCAACCTTAGTGCAAACAGGGCAAATTGGCTGCAAGCAGGGCAGTCTCATAGTCTCAGAGCATGCATTTGCATTGAGCACCATCCCTTTAAATAAGCAGTCCTGGAATAAAACAATTCTTGCGCTTCAAATCTGTTCACATGCAATTCGGCACTAACAATTTACACTTTAAAATGTTCATTCAAGATTTAGCACAGTCACTTGAATAACAGCTGTATATGCACTTCAAAATGTTCATTCAGTAACTGGCGACACTGTAGCAAGGTAAACACTATGTAAGGGGAAACCTGGATTAGCTGGGATATACCTAGCTGAAGTATGGACCATGGGCTATGTTCTCCCTCCGAACAGGCATACAGCTGACTTTGACATTTAGATAGCAGTTCTGCCCTCTTGGCTTAGGGCCGGTTAAAAAAAGGTCTGTTTGCTAGGGATCCCACTTCCCCTGTCTCTCACTTGCTAGGGGCTCAGGGTGAAGTTAAACACTTTTAAATACTTTAAAACATGAACAAGCCCTAGGCTGGGGCTGTGACAGCTATGCTGCTAGGTGGCTACCTGAGGCTTGTCCACTCCCTTCCCCCTGCTCCTGGCTGGACCTGGTGTGTAGTACACTTTATTTAATTAACATACTTAAGCTAAACCTTCTGCTTGGGCTACTGGTGTCCCACTTGGGTTACTAGTATGCTTTGCTGCTGCCCTTCTGACATTTACTACTGAGGTCTGCCTGCCAACCTAGCCCACCTAGGTGCTGCTTTTATTTACTAGGGCCTGTCTGTCCGTCAGCCCACCCTCCAGTGTCTGATAATATTACTAATCAAACTGTCAGTGTCAGGGGCTCAGCAGGTAGCACACTTGCCTCTGAGGCTAGGAGATCAGAAGGCTGTGGGTTCTAACCCCACACCAGGCACTTGGGTAATATCCCAGTAATGACACTGCAGTATAGCAGGAGGAGGGCGCTGCACTCCTGAGATGCCGTCTTTTGGATGAGATGTTGAACCGAGGTCCCATCTGCCTGTTCTGTTCTGGTAATAGTTCAGGTGGATGTTAAAGATCCCATGGCACTTCTCGAAAAGACTAGGGGAATTTTTATTAGAAAAATTGGACTTCATTACAATACACATCAGACAATTACATATATTATTATACTCTTAATAATTCAGAAAATACATACATATCCATTAAACAAATTATTGTAACACATATTCATCCGCACCAGTTTCTGCAATTTGCCCATAAATGTGATACTTTTGACAATGAATACTTTATTTTTTTTATTTTATTGTTTAACCAGGAGTAGCACACTAAGCTGAAAGCTTTTTTACAGGAGCGACCTGGGAGCACAGGGAAGTTAAGTGACTTGCTCAGGGTCACACAGTATGCAAGTGGAAGCTGTAGGATTCAAACCCAGATCTGGCCTGCTGGATGTTACCAGATTTGCAGCGCAGAGCCTTAAACCACTGCACTATACTGCCTCCCAAAAACTTAGATAAGTCACCTTTTAACAACTGTTGTGTAGCCTTTTTTATATTTAAAAAAAATGTTGTCTGATGTATCCATTTTTGTTGCAGCACCCATAACATCTTGCCTGCCATGACTGATACCTAATTACTGCCAAAATAACATACATGGTATCTGCATGATACTTCCCTATTAAACCTGGGTTATTGCCATATACTATATTTGAGTAATTCAGGCATAAAAATTGTTGTTCTTCCCATTCGTTAGCTAATATTTCCTATAGTGTTTGAGCATAACTGCAATCAAGAAACAGATGGGGAGGCACTGATAAGCAACAGGGAATTCCCAGTCTCCCCCTACAAAACATGGTACTAAGTGAGGAAAAGACCAAGGTAGAAAGGTCAGTGGGGAGCAGAACAGGGGTAAATAGAGAAAGCAAAGTCAATGAGGACAGGCATGATGCTTCAAGAGGTAAAGCCGTCAAAAAATGGAGAACAATGAGTGCCAATGCCCATAGTCTGGGTAACAAACTTCCTGAATTAGTGGCCTTGATAGAGGAGGAACATCTGGATATTGTGGAGTCACAGAAACATGGTACACACAGAACTATGACTGGGATGTAAACATACCAGGATACACCATCTACAGGAGGGACAGAGAGGGTAAAAGAGGAGGAGGAGGAGGAGGAGTAGCTCTCTACATAAGGGAAGGAATCAAAGCAACAGAACAAAAGGGTAAACAGGAAGGAGAGGAAGCACTGTGGGTCAATTTGGAGACATGCAATGGCACCACAATCCACACAGAATTTGTATACAGACCCCCATCTCAGGGGGAGGAAATGGACAAGGAAATGATAGAACATATCCTTAGAATGGCAGAAAAAGGGGAGATATTGCTGATGGGGGATCTGAATATGCCAGATGTTAACTGGAGTGCAGTTACAGCAGCCACTTCAAAGAGTGGGGTTATTCTAGATGCCCTACAGGGGGCATGCCTTAGACAACTTGTATTGGAACCCACTAGAGAGGGAGCAATCTTAGACCTGGTACTCTCAAATGGAGATGGAGAGAGGATCACAGATGTAGAAGTGGGTAGCCATCTGGGAACTAGCGACCATCAAACAGTATGGTTCACGATAAACACAGCAGTAGACTCAAGCCATGCAAAGGCAAAGGTGTTGGACTTTAGGAGGGCTGACTTTGCCAAAATGGGTGAGTGCCTAAGGAATGCAATAGCAAATGGGCAGGAAGGAGGGGTGGAAGAACAATAGGGAAATAATCAAAACTGCCATCACAGAGGCAACAAGCCTTTTTTGTGAAGCAAATAAACAAAACAAAACAAAACAATGTAAGAAACCACTATGGTTCTCAAAGGAGGTGGCAGGGAAAGGACGAGAGAAAAAGAACGATTCAGGAAGTACAAGGAATCACAGAAGTAGCAGGACAGAGAACTGTATCAGTTAAAGCAAAAGGAAGCTGGGAAGGCAGTCAGAACAGCAAAGGTCCAAACCAAGGAAAAGATAGCCAACTCAGATAAGAAGGGGGATAAAACCTTTTATAGGTACATCAGGGAGTGAAGGAAGACCAAGGGAGGGATAGTGAGGCTTAATAAAGGGAGAGGGGTGGGCAGAGGATGACTATGAAAAGGCAGAGATACTAAATAAATATTTTTGCTCAGTATTCACAAATGAAGAGGGGGAGGTACCTAAACCAAACAGTAGAAACACTCTGGATACAGGAGTTGATACCAGCCCATTCACAGAAGAAAGGGTTCTGAAAGAACTCTTAAAACTGAAGGTGGACAAAGCAATGGGGCCTGATGGGATTCATCCCAGAATTCTAAAGGAACTAAGGGTAGAATTAGTGACACCACTGATTACCGTCTTTAACATATCATGGGAGGATGGGGTTGTACTTGAGGACTGGAGGAGGGCAGATGTTATTCCACTTCACAAAAGTGGGAGCAGGGCAGAAGCAGGAAACTACAGACCTGTTAGTTTAACCTCAGTGATAGGGAAAATGATGGAATCACTGCTGAAGGAAAGAACTGTTGAGTACTTAGAGGCCAGAGGGGCACAGGACCCAAGACATCATAGATTCACAGCAGGAAGGTCGTGTCAGATGAATCTAATGGATTTCTTTGACTGGGTGACCAAAGCAGCAGATCAGGGAGGGGCTGTGGACATGGCCTACCTAGACTTTAGCAAGGCATTTGACACAGTCCCACACAAAAGATTAATATACAAGTTAGCCAGCCTGGGAGTGGATCCCAAGATGGTAGCCTGGGTAAAGAACTAGCTGGAGAACAGGACACAGAGAGTAATAGTAAACGGAGTCCACTCTGAAGAAAAGGGGGTTACTAGTGGGGTACTGTAGGGTTCAGTACTAGGACCGGTCCTCTTCAATGTCTTTATAAGCATCATTGCAGAGGGACTGGAAGGAAAAGTATGTCTCTTTGCAGATGACACAAAGATCTGCAACAGAGTTGATTCACATGGTGGGGTGGAAAGGCTGAGAAGGGACTTGGCAAGGTGGGAGGAATGGTCAAATGTATGGCAGCCTAGATTCAATGCTAAGAAGTGCAAGGTAATGCACCTGGGAAACAAAAACCCAGGGTAAGAGTACACAATGGGGGGTGAGATACTGACAACAGCAAAAATGGAAGGGGACCCAGGGGTAGTAATATCAGATTACCCAAAGGTGGGCAAGTAATATCAGAGGGCAGTAAGGAGGGCTGGGGGATACTGGGATGCATAGGGAGAGGCAACACCAGTAGAAAAAAGGAAGTTGTTATCCCTCTGTACAGACAGTTGGTGAGACCCCATCTGGAGTACCGCATGCAGTTTTGGAGACCCAGTCTCCACAAAGACGTAAACAGGATGGAGGCAGTCCAGAGGAGGGCAACCAAAATGGTGCAGGGTCTGCACCAGAAGACATATGAAGAGAGACATAAGGAGCTTAATATGTATAGCCTCGAGGAAAGGAGGGACATGATAGACACTTTCAAGTATCTCAAGGGAATCAACAAAGTCCAAGAGGGTAGCATCTTTCAGAAAAAGAGGCGTGCAAGAACAAGGGGGCACAATTTGAAGATGGGGGAGCAACTCAGAGGTAATGTGAGGAAGTATTTTTTCACAGAGAGGGTTGTGAATGCATGGTACAGCCTTCCAGAGAAAGTTTTGGAGTGAAAAACAGTGGTGGAATTCAAGAATGCTTGGGACAGTTATAAGGCAATTCTAGGGGGTGGGGGTAGGAAGAAGTAGGCTGTTGGTTAACTAGGATCTGCAGCTTATCCATTAGTTAGGGAAATGGGTGGGTCAAGCAGTCCTCATCTGCCATCAAATTCTATGTTTCTATGTTGGGTTTCTAAGATTTGAAAACAGGTCTCTCTTGGGCAATATCTTTCAGATAGCTGCATATGTCTGTCATTTCCTTTTACACTTAGGCTCCCATAATTCCCTAACCACACACAGTCCCATACATATGGGGGGATCCAAGGGTTTACTAATTGTTTTAAAACCTGCCCTTTTGACTGCTCTGGGCATTGCGGAAATTCTACCACCTCCTTATTTTCAGTTGTTAAGATGTGCTGGTACATCTTCTTTCGATATCCAATAATTATATTTGCTGGCAATAACCCCCATTTCAAAGCACATTTTATATTATCTAGACCATAACTAGGGATGGGCTTCATTCTTCCCAGCAATCTGGGATTTTGCTGCTGTCATGGCACAAGATTAGGGGTGACCCAATAGTTCAACCATGATTTCCAGACCACCTCTCCTGGTCTAAAACATTTCCCAAAGCTGTAGTCTAGAAAAATACTGAAAAAGAAAGCTATGGGATTGATCATCTCTGCTCCCCCTTCTGCCTTAGGTCTATAGATTTATCTTTACTGGGTTTAGCCTGGAACCCCAGAGACCATGAAAAAATAAACTATAAATTCTGGTCAACACTTCTTTGGGAGAAGGGTAAACGTAGCTTATATACAAAAAAATGGGAATAAGTAAGGTTTTGATTAACCATACCTTTTTTAATTTCCCAATAACTTTGTACTTCCATCCTGAAATTACTCTTTCTGCTCGAGCTATACCTATCTCCCAATTTAATACATCCAAGTTCTTGGGGGCCAAAAACCACTCCTAGTATTTTCAAAGGTTCCTTTGTGATCTGTATCCCCCCATGACTCCTGTTATAGGTATGGGAGTCTGGTCTAAAGGGACCCCTCTACTTTAATTTAAATTTATTCGAGATCCTGATACTGAAGAGTAACTTCTGATAACCTTTTTAAAGCATTTTCATCTGTCTGAGGATCCAGTGTTAACACCACATCATCTGCATATGTTAATATCTTCACCTTTTAGGGACGGTTTGATAACCCTAGTCCAATTATCCCTTGTTCTTGTATACACAATCTGATAAAAATGTCCATGCAAAAAACATACAATAGGGGGCTTAGTGGACAACCCTGCCGTACCCCTCTCTGCATCACTGTTTTTCCCCCATGCCAATCATTCATATTTTGAATTACGACTGCTTCGTTGTACAGTAGTTTAATCCAGTCTAAAAACGTCTCCGGTACCTCAAAGGCTTTCAGCACAGCAAACAAAAACTGATATGATAATCGATCAAAAGCTTTCTCTTGATCAATGCTTACGATCCATCCAGTAAGCTCCCCCACCTCACCTTGATAAAACATCTCCCTAAGCAAAATTAAATTATCGCATTGTTGTCTACCCTGCACTGCACAAGTTTGTGTTTCACTAATTACACACAGTATGAAGTTATTTTTGAGAGTCTTAGAAACATAGAAACATAGACTTTGATGGCAGATAAGGACCGCTAGGCCCATCTAGTCTGCCCATTTCCCTACCTACAGGATAGGCCGTAGATCCTAGTTAACGAACAGTCTATTTCTTCCTACCCCCCACAAGAATTGCCTTATGTCTGTCCCATGCATTCTTGAATTCTCCCACAGTTTTAGACCCCACAGCCTCCTCAGGAAGGTTGTTCCATGCATCCACTACCTCTCTGTGAAATAATACTTCCTCACATTGCCCTGAACCGTCCCCCCTTCTATCTTTAAATTGTGTTCCCTTGTTCTTGCTAGTCTCTTTTTCTGAAAGATGCTACCCTCTTGGACTTTGTTGATTCCACTGAGGTACTTAAAAGTTTCTATCATGTCCCCCCTCCTTCTTTCCTCAAGGGTATACATATTAAGCTCCTTTAGTCTCTCCTCATACGGCTTCTCTTGCAGACCCTGCACCATTTTAGTTGCCCTCCTCTGGACTGCCTCTATCCTGTCTATATCCTTGCGGAGATAGGGTCTCCAGAACTGGAGACAGTACTCAGATGGGGTCTCACCAACTGTCTGTACAGAGGGATAACAACTTCTGTTTTCTGCTGATGATGCCTCTCCCTATACATCCCAGTATACCCCCAGCCCTCCCTACTGCCTTCTCACATTGCTTGCTAACCTTAAGGTCATCTGATATGATTACCCCCAGGTCCCTTTCCTTTTTTGTTGTTGTTACTACCTCCCCACCCATTGTGTATTCTTCCCCTGGGTTCTTGTTTCCCAGGTGCATTATTTTGCACTTCTTTGTATTGAATCCTAGCTGCCATACTTCTGACCATTCCTCCAACCTTGCCAAGTCCCTTTTCATCCTTTCCACGCCTCCTTGTGTATCAACCCTGTTGCAGATCTTTGTGTCATCTGCAAAAGGCATACTTTTCCTTCCAGTCCCTCTGCAATGTCACTGATGAAGACATTAAAAGGACTGGACCAATACTGAACCCTCCGGTACCCACTAGTAACCTTTCTTCAGAGTGGACTCCATTTACAACTACCTTCTGTGTCCTGTTGTCCAGCCAATGTTTTACCAGGCTACCACCCTGGGTCCCACTCCCAGGCTGGTTAATTTGACTATTAATCTTTGTGTGGGACTGTGTCAAATGCCTTGCTAAAGTCTAGGTAGGCCATGTCCACAGCCCTCCCTGGTCTACTACTTTGGTCACCCAGTCAAAGAAATCTATTAGATTCATCTGACATGACCTTCCCGCTGTGAACCCATGCTGCCTTGGGTCCTGTGCTCCACTGGCCTCTAGGTACTCGACTATTCTTTCCTTCAGAAGTGACTCCATCACTTTCCCTACCACAGAGGTCAGACTGACAGATCTGTAGTTTCCTGCCTCTGTCTTGGACCCACTTTTGTGAAGGGGAATCACAACCGCCTTCCTCCAGTCCTCATCTCCCTAACGTCTTCCTAACATGAGTTTGGTTAAAATGTTTATGTCTGTATTTAAAAGACTTAACGGTCTTCAATTATTTGCATCTATGGATAGGCCTTTTTTGTGTAACAAGACCAGGATTGCCTCTTTCATAGAAGAAGCCAATCAACTTTCCTTTAACATATGGTTAAACAAAATAGCTAAAACTATTCAATGGAAAGGATTATCTATAGATGCAAATAACTGAAGACCATTAAGTCTTTTAAATACAGAAATAAACATTTTAGCCAAAGCAACATAGCGACCGCTCCAACACTCTGGCTCTTCAAGCCCAAGCTGTGCCTCTCACTGCTTGCATCCTGCGATTGCCCATCTTAACATTTCCACCATTCCAGCTGCACATGCCCCAGCACCCAGCACTTACAATCAGTCTTTGCACCCCTAGCACCTTACCTGTCATATTCCCTTGACAAGGCCCCTGGCTGCACTGTCTCCTGCCCCTCGCCCACCCCTCAGATCTCCACCCGCCCCTGCCCCAACCACCTCCCATACTCCCCCTACCCCTGCACCTCCTACCCCCCCATCTCCTACCTCACTTCCCCCTACCCACCTACCCTTCTTCCCTTGTCTTGCTCATAGCTCATGTCTTTGTACTGGTTATTACATGTCTGTAAGTCAATGACTATGTTTGTAACTAAAAATGATGACTGTTGCACACGCTGACATGGAACCTTTGTAAAAGAGCCTCAGCTTAAAGGTATTGTAATCCTAGATTAAATAAATAAAAATAAATAAATGAATAAATAAATAAAGCCGGTGCAAGATGTTCCTTAAATTGTTTATAGAGCCCAGCTCCTATCCCATCTGACCCTGGGTCTGAGTCTTTTTATGTTGCTTGCCAGCATGTGCAAGAAACATAGTGCCATCATCCGAGTTTTTGGAGGTGTGGCACCTGTCTTCCAATTCAGTCAGTGTGTTTGCAGGCACGGCCATACAGTTGAAAGGGAGAGCTCCGCCTCAGTGAGCAGAGTTCCTCCCTCTACACACACACACACACACACACACACACATGCATGCACGCATACTGCGTGCACATGCACCTTCCCCCTCCCCCCATGCACACGCTGTACGGCTGACGGGGGTGCTCAATCTACCGTCGGCTCCAGCCCCCCCAAACAGTCTTACAGCTGCCACACTGGGAGCCCACCCCAGCGTGGCAAATGTCCCTCGTCGTCTTATTAAAAAAAACTGTAAATGCAAAAACTGTCCCTTGGCGCTTCTCCCTGCCCCCCTCCCAAAACCCGCACCCACCCATTGTGCATCCTGCCTCCCCACACCCCCCTCACCCCATACTTACCTCCGGACCTCAGCACGACGATCTTCGGTGGACCGGGAACACGTCTGCACTCTTCAAAGCCAACCGCAAACTGAGGAAATGCCGGTAAGCTGTATAATGGGATAGCTAGGGTTTTTTCAACTTTGCTGCATATCTCAAGCATTTTTTGGAATTTTGGCACCAAATTTTCAACATGGGGGTTTTTGGGACCCCTCCTCATGAACTCTGCCACTATCATGGCGTTAATCGGGCCCGAAGCGTGATTTTGCGGTCACTGCACAAAATCACCTTTTGGGACCAATTAATGAAATGACAGTGCCAGTGTTCATAAGGTGGGCTTCAAAAGTCTATGTTGCAAATTTGGTGAAAAATTCTAAAATGACTGTTTTACGATACGCGTTGCACAGTTCCTACGCACACGCTGTAAGTTTTAGTTTTAATATTTGCACTCCAGATTTTCAACATTACCATTTTACCACACCTCCTTATGAGCAGTACAGCTGTCATTTTTTGCATCATGCCCAAAATGTGTTTCCGCGCATGTAGCACACAATGGCGCAGTTGGTGTGTGAAATCAATATATGGGACACATTAAGAAAATCACTGTGACACTGTTCATGAGCAGAGGTCTTAAAATGGCTTTTTTGAAAATTTGGTGAAAAAATTCCTAAAAATGACCGTTTTACGAGCATGCGTTGCACAGTTCCTACACACGTTCGTAAGTTCGCTAATTTTTTATATTTTCACTCAAAATATTCACCATTGTCATTTTACTACACCTCCTTATGAGCAGTACAGCTGTCATTTTTCACATGTCACCCAAAATGTGTTTGCATGCATGTAGCGCACAATGGCGCAGTCAGTGTGTGCAATCAATGTTTGGGACAGATTAAGAAAATCACAGTGACACTGTTCATGAGCAGAGGTCTTAAAATGGCTATATTGAAAACTGGGTGAAAAAATTGCCAAAAATGACTGTTTCATGAGCATTTGTTGCACTGAAACTGAAAGGTGAAATAAGGAACTTAGAATTATCAGGAAAGACAGTCTTTCAAGCAACAGAGGGAGGTGGATCTAGCTTTACTTTTGTTACAATTCTTAAGATTTTCAGTGCAGGAAGAGTTTAAACGCTGGGCTAAGAATTTGTCATAAGTCCTGAAGTAAGTGCAGGTACAGGCTGTGTATTTGACCCAGACAGTGCCCCAGGGGTAGAAACTGTTTTTGGTGGCTTATCTGTGTGCCTTAAAAAGGCCAGGCCAGACTGTGTCAGGAAGTGCTTACATCATAGCTACTTATCAGCCAATAGCTTTGGAGAGTCTTACAGACCTGAGAACAATAGTATTATAAGCAAGTGTTTTATAGCAAACTCATCAGAACAGCTAATATTCTTCAGGTGAAGCTACCTCTGGCTGAAAGCTGCAATACTGAAATATAGGATTTGCAAGAAAGTTAGTTGTGCCTGACAACAGAGGGAGGTGAACCTTACAATTGTCTTGGTTTGTAGCAGATATTCTGCAGGTGGAAGCTACTTCTAACTGAAAGGTGAAATAAGGAACTTAGAATTATCAGGAAAGACAGTCTTTCAAGCAACAGAGGGAGGTGGATCTAGCTTTACTTTTGTTACAATTTTTAAGATTTTCAGTGCAGAAAAAGTTTAAAGCACAGCTGACTTATTTTGGGGCTGACTGCTTTCAGAGCACAAACCAACCACCAGACTGTTTTGGGGCTGGGGAGGTTTACCTGTGTCTGACTTGGATGTTTGGATTTTTCTCTGTTTGATTGGCAGGGTATTTTCTCTGTCAATTTGTTGTGTATGGCATCCTGCTGACAGGAAGGCACTCATCACAGCGGGGGTCAGAGCTTTTAGCTGATTGTTTCGTGAGGGCACAGTTTAGGCCCAACCCTGCCCACCCCTCACCCACCCACCCCTGGAAATAGTTCCTTTATACCTGGGGTTCTGACATAATTTCCTCAAGAGTGCAAGGTGCATATCACTGTCATATCCTCTCTAGCACACTGCACTGACAATATAAGCATACACTATTGTATAATATATATATATATATATATATATATATATATTTCTGTTTCTATATAACAAACCAATCACACACACACACACACACACACACACACAAAGTAGATAAACATGTGGGGAGTAGTGCAATGTAATGGCTGTGGGGCAGCAGTCTTCCGGGAGTCTTTCTGGAGGCTGAGATGCTGCCCTATTTGCAGACAGCTCTCTGCCCTGAGGGAGAAAGTTGCCCGTCTTCAGGCCACACTGGACAGTAGTAAGGGAACCTTCCCCCAGGCCACACTGGACAGTAGGAATGGAACCTCCCCCATCCAGGGTGCACCAGAGCCACCACCACTACCTCAGAGGTTGCGAAGAAAGCACAGCAGTTGGACCACAGTGAGCTCAGGAAGGGTGAGGATGGTGGAACAGAGGCACACCCAGTCAGTTGTTCCACTCCACAATCCATACACCATTCTGGGGGAGCATAGCTCCCCTATGGATACACCCACAGAGGAGACTAAGGAGGCTGAGGACAACTGTCACAAGGGAGGCCCACAGGAAGGAGGCAGAGGACACCACAGGGAAAGGAAGCAGCTCCTGGTGGGGGACTCAATTATTAGGGGGATAGAACTGGAGGGAGCAGGGAAAACTGAAGTAAGGTGCCTGCCTGGTGCCATGGCTTGGAGGGACAGGAAGCGCATCCTCAGGATCACGAGAACAGCTGCACGGGAGTCTGAGCGGGACGTCATTGTCCACCTAGGGACAAATGACTTGGCTCATCATGAGATTAGAGCAGTGCAGGAGGACTTTGTAGAGTTGGGGAGTGGCCTAAGACAAGTAGCACACACAGTATCCTTCTCAGAGGTGCTGCCTTTCAATGGCATGGGTGAGGTGAGGGTACTTTGCACCATGCAGTTTACTGAATGGTTGATAAAATGGTGTGGAGCACAGGGGTTTGGCTTCATTGGGGACTGGGGTTCCACCTGGAGGGACACCAGCCTATACTGGCAGGATGGTGTGCATCTGTTTAGGAAGGGAACAAGTCTTTTGAGCAATCGGTTTAAATGCTTTATTGGCAAACTTTTAAACTAGTCAAGGGGGGAGGCCCTGATAAGCAGCAGGAAACTCCCAGCCTCTCCCTATAAAACAGGGTACAAAAATGAGAAAAAGACCGAGGTAGAAAGGTCAGTGGGGGATGCTGCAACAGAATGTAAAGCCATCAAAAAATGGACAGCAATGAGTACCAATGCCCTCAGTCTGGGTAACAAGCTTCCTGAATTAGTGGTCTTGATGGAGGAGGAACATATGGATATCGTAGCAGTCACAGAAACATGGTACACACAAAACCATAACTGGGACGTAAACATACCAGGATACACTATCTACAGGAGGGACAGGGAGGGTAAAAGAGGAGGAGGAGTAGCTCTTTACATAAGGGAAGGAATCAAAGCAACAGAACAAAAGGGTAAACAGGGAGGAGAAGAAGCACTGTGGGTAAATTTGGAGACAGGCAATGGCACCACAATCCGCACAGGGGTTGTATACACACCTCCTTCTCAAGGGGAGGAAATGGACAAGGAAATGATAGAAAGTATACTTAGAATGGCAGAAAAGGGGGAAATATTGCTGATAGGTGATCTGAATATGCCAGATGTTAACTGGAGTGCAGTTGCAGCAGCCACTTTGAAGAGTGGGGTTATTCTAGATGCCCTACAGGGGGCATGCCTTAGACAACTAGTATTGGATCCCACTCGAGAGGGAGCAGTCTTAAACCTGGTTATCTCAAATGGAGATGGAGAGAGGATCACAGATGTAGAAGTGGGTAACCATCTGGGAACTAGCGACCATCGAACAGTATGGTTCACAATAAACACAGCAATAGAGTCAAGCCATACAAAGGCAAAAGTACTGGACTTTAGGAGGGCTGACTTTGCCAAAATGGGTGAGTGCCTAAGGAATGCACTAGCAAATGGGCAGGAAGACAGCATGGATTCACAGTGGGAAGGTCATGCCAGACGAATCTGATAGATTTCTTTGACTGGGTGACCAAAGTAGTAGATCAGGGAGGGGCTGTGGACATGGCCTACCTAGACTTTAGCAAGGCATTTGACACAGTCCCACACAAAAGATTAATATACAAGCTAGCCAGCCTGGGAGTGGGTCCCAAGATGACAGCCTGGCTAAAGAATTGGCTGGAGAATAGGACACAGAGTAATAGTAACTGGGTCCACTCTGAAGAAAGGGGGTTACTAGTGGGGTACCAGGGTTCAGTATTAGACTGTCCTCTTCAATGTCTTTATAAGCTTCATTGCAGAGGGACTGGAAGGAAAGTATGTCTCTTTGCAGATGACACAAAGATCTGCAACAGAGTTGATGCACAAGGTGGGGTGGAAAGGATGAGAAGGGACTTGGCAAGGTTAGAGGAATGGTCAAATGTATGGCAGCTTAGATTCAATGCTTAGAAGTGCAAGGTAATGGACCTGGGAAACAAAAACCCAGGGGAAGAGTACACAGTGGGGGGTGAGATACTAACAACAACAACAATGGAAAGGGACCTGGGGGTGGTCATATCAGATGACCTAAAGGTGGACAAGCAATGTGAGAGGGCAGCAAGGAGGGCTGGGGGGATACTGGGATGCATAAGGAGAGGCATCACCAGTAGAAAACAGGAATTTATTATCCCTCTGTACAGACAGCTGGTGAGACCCCATCTGGAGTACTTCGTGCAGTTCTGGAGACCCAGTCTCCGCAAAGACATAGACAGGATGGAAGCTGTCCAGAAGAGGGCAACTAAAATGGTGCAGGGTCTGCACCGGAAGGCATATGAAGAGAGACTTAAGGAGCTTAATATGTATAGCCTCGAGGAAAGGAGGGAGAGGGGGGACATGATAGAAACTTTCAAGTACCTCAAGGGAATCAACAAAGTCCAAGAGGGTAGCATCTTTCAAAAAAAGAGGTGTGCAAGAACAAGGGGGCACAATTTGAAGATGGGGAGTGGCTCAGAGGTAATTTGAGGAAGTATTTTTTCACAGAGAGGGTTGTGGATGCATGGAATGGTCTTCCGGAGGAGGTTGTGGAGTCAAAAACAGTGGTGGAATTCAAGCATGCATGGGACAGTCATAAGGCAATTCTAGGAGGTGGGGGTAGGAAGAAGTAGGCAGCTGGTGAACTAGGATCTGCAGCTTATCCATTAGGTAGGGAAATGGGCAGACTGGGTGGGTCAAGTGGTTCTTATCTGCCATCAAATTCTATGTTTCTATGATCCTACGCACGCTCACAAGTTCGCAAACTTTCAAAATTTTCACTCCAGATTTTCAACATTGCAGTTTTACCACACCTCCTTATAAGTAGTACAGCTGTCATTTTTCACGTCTTGCCCAAAACATGTTTCGGCCCATGTAGCGCACAATAGCGGAGTCGGTGTGCAAAATCATTGTATGGGACACATTAAGAAAATCACAGTGACACTGTTCATGAGCAGAGGTCTTAAAATGGCTACATTGAAAATTTGGTGAAAAGAATCCTAAAAATGACAGTTTTACGAGCGTACGTTGCGCAGTTCCTACGCACGCTCATAAGTTCACAAATTTTTAATATTTGCACTCCAGATTTTCAACATTGCCATTTTACCACACCTCCTTATGAGCAGTACAGTTGTCATTTTTCACATGTTGCCTAAAATGTGTTTCCGTGCATGAAGCGCACAATGGCGCATTCGGTGTGCGCAGTCAATGTTTGGGACAGATTAAGAAAATCACAGTGACACTGTTCATGAGCAGAGGTCTTAAAATGGCTATGTTGAAAATTTGGTGAAAAAATTCCCCTTCAGGCATTCTGCAATGTTACTAATGAAGACATTGAACAGGACTGGCCCCAGGACCGATCCCTGCAGCACCCCACTGGTAACCCCCTCTCCCTAAACTGCACACCATTTACCACCACTCTCTGCCTCCTGTCTGTTAGCCAGTTTCTAACCCAGTTTACCACCCTTTCCCCCATGCCCAGCCTACCCAGCTAGTTTATCAGCCTCCCTATATGGGATAGTGTCAAAGGCTTTGCTGAAATCAAGGTAAGCGTTGTCCACTGCCCCACCCTGATTCACTTCCTTTGTCACCCAGTCAAAAAAATCAACCATATTTGTCTGACATGATGTCCCCACTGTGAGTCCATGTTTTCTATGGTCCTGGGCTCCGATGGCTTCTAGATGCCCCACTATCCTTTCTCTAAGCAATGTCTCCGTGATCTTCCCCACTACTGAGGTGAGGCTGAACGGCCTATTGTTCCCTGCCTCCTCCCTGCTGCCGGACTTGTGTAGAGGGACCACATGTGCCCTCCCTCCAATTCACTTGTGTTGAATGACTCAGTGAACATGGCTGCCAGAGGTACTGCTATCTCCCTTTGCAGTTCTCTTAATATCCTTGGGCGTATGCCATCTGGTTCCATCGCTTTGTCCACCTTCAATTTGGTGAGCTCCTGCAGGACTCTTTTGCCTTTGAATGGACTATTGTCCACCTCTTCACCCCCTTGGCAACAGCTGTACTGCTGTGGCCCTTGCCCCTCCCAGTCTTCTGTGAATACTGAGCGGAAAGACACAGTGGATGACTTGGGAGGAAGGCATGAAACTGTCACTTCCAAATACCTAAACAGCACATACAAGCAAGCAACATTCAGCACTGACAAATGCTTGTTTTAATTTATCTATAGCAAGTACCACTTCTTCTATGATCTCTTTAGTGAACATATCAACGTCAGGTAATGTTACTTGTGGGAGTCGTAAACCTAAGATTTTACTCTCAGGGTTATGCTGTGAACATTTCCGAAATATCCTCTGGGCCTGTTTTTTCACTATCTCTAAAAGGCCTAGTGGGGTAGAAACAATTTCTCCTGTTGGAGAATGTAATTCTGTGATGACCCTTGAATCTACTCTCTCTCTACAATCCTTGTAAGGATCAATACTTTGTTTCCCTTCTTTCAACCCAAATATAGCTTCCTGCCCTAAAGACTGTGTTCTGTTGTACTGTAGTTTCTGTAGCTGCATCTTAATAGTTTGAATTTGGGTCCCATAATCCTGAGTTGTAGTTTCTGTTAGTGAAATTAAATGTTGTAACTGCTAAACTGTAAGTAATCTAAGTAATTTTTGTTGTTTTCTAAATTTGATCTATTTTTTAATAACTCCTGCCAGGATTTTTTTGTATCCTCCCACCAATCCATTAGGTCCTCATAGCAGTCAGCAACCGACAATCTTGCTGTCCAGTTTTGCTGCCAGAGTCTCTGATTTATTTCCACATAAAAAAAGTGATTCATTTAGGCTCCTTTTATTTTTTTACACCTTGGTGTATCCTGCCAGGAAACCCTTGTACATACAGCCATGTGATCTGAAAATTCTATTGCAAAAGTCCTGCTAGATAACACTTTTAACATTTTTGAAACAAAAATAAAATCTATTTGTGTCTTTAGTTTACCTTTGGAGAATGTAAAACCCCCTGATGCATGTAAACTTCTATAAGAATCCTACAAAACTGTGTTTAAATGGTATGCTGTAATGCAATAGAATCACAAAGCAGTTTCTCTGTTTGTAACCTCCTGTCTCTTGGGTGCAAACTACAATTAAAATCTCCTGCCCATAACACTAACCTGGATGTGCGCACAAATGGGTGAATATCTTTGTATAGTGCAGCCCGAAGGGCTTTGGCCTGAGGGGCGTATATCACAATTAATCGAAACCTATCTTTAAAATATGAAATATCTATCAATAATGCATGCCCTGGACATATATCTACTAATCTTGTGACAATGAGATTTGGATTAGCTAATAAAATTCCTGCCCCATTGCATAATTCCATACCTGTTGACCAAAAAGAAGGACCTAGAGGCCATGCTTGCAAGGTACATGAAAGTTCTCCCCTTGTTTATAATCTTGTATCCAAAATACAAATAATGTCAGGAGCCACTTCCTGCAGGGATAACATAGTTCCTGCCAATTTTCTATCCCCTTTTATACTATTAACATTAATGGAAGTAATGGAAAGCTGTTCAGATAAATTAGTAAAATGTCTCATGGATTAAATAGTTATGGTGTCTTGGTCTTTTGTCTTTGCCTGGTTAATTTGGCTATTGAATCTGAACCCCCTCCTTCTTCAGTAGCTGTGTAAGAAATTACTCATGACAAATCGGTTCCATCCCCCCTCTGAATCCCCATCTTCTGAATGGAAAATTGCAAATGTATTTCCCTTTTTCTAAGATCAAGGTGATGTCGACCTATCTGACCCTCCAATTTTAATAGACACTACCTTGCCCAACCTAGATCTTTTAGTTTGTGCAACTATTTTAAAACTGTCATTAGTTGGGGAAGGGGGGCATGTCTTTTGGGAAACAACTAGCACTTTCCGATGCGGCCTGTGATTCTGGAATCTGTGGAAGATCAACACCTAAGATCTGTTCAGGATCTGGGCCTGGACTACTAACTGGGGCCTGATTTGTAGTTACTGGAAGCCTAACCTCCTGAGGAACTGATGTATCATTCTGTCCTTGTGTCTCTGCCTCTTTCCTAGCACTTAGCTCTGCAGTCCTTTTGGCTTGGTGTTGCTGAGCCATACTTATGAGCCCTTCATGCGAGGGGCAATCCTCCCTGTTATGTGAGGCCCAGGGACACCTACCATAAGAGTGACCTGTCTGTTCGCATAAGTTGCACCTGAGCAGATTTAAACATTTTCCAGAATCATGCCCAAATTTCAAACAATGGCTACATTTTACAGTGTTGCAAGCTGAACTCAAATGTGTCCTAGCCCCGCATCTGAAGCATGATCGAGGCTGCCCTGCATAAAATATAGAGCCTCTATCTTTACCCAAATAAAATGTACTTGGCAGATGGACGGGGCCTGTGTTTGTAGTGATTAGTTTAACCTGCACCCTCCACCCTCCATCCCAAACGTGTTCACTATCCAGTGTAGGACTGGGTCTGTTTAGAATTTCACATCTCTGTCGCAGCCAATAAAGAGTAGCCTCAGTATTCACGCCTTCATTTTTAAACATAATGGTAATGTTTTTTACAGCAGGTTTTGACAGTGGGATGGCATGAAAGGGCACCCATAAAGGAGTATTCTTAAGTTTGTTATACTGTGCCCAAAACCTATCTAATTGTCTTGCAACAAAAACTCTGTCTTGGGGCTCCACCAAACCCCCTCTATATAACAACCTAACTGCGTTCCGGCGTGGAGCCAGTTCACCCCTATTTTTAAACAAATCTGACATTTTTAGAATAGTCTCAGCCCCCCACCCTTCATTTTCTACCAATTACTCAGAAATCCCTAACCTCACTGGACCCTCGTTCTCATTTTGCAAATTTGGTTCAGCAACCTCAATATCGCATGTATTGGACACAGTCTCAGATATAGCCTTACCCCAGGGTTCGTTGGAGCTCGTTTTTTCCAGGTTGGTGGTGACTACATTTATAGCTGCTGAAGAGACCATAGCAGCATATAGGTATGTTGGGTCCGTTTTGTCTGGAATCCATTGCCCCTCCAAATTCTGTTTCCAACTAGTGTCCTCTAACCCCTGACTAGGAGACCAACCTGGGCCTCCTATCACATCATTCTCCACAGTCAGTTCTGAATATAAACTAGGACTTCTTTCATGAGCAATTTCTGAACTTGATGATTTCTCCACATATGATTTGCTCCATCCATGCTTCAATCTATCCTTAGGAAAGACGCATTCTTGACTTTGTTGCTGTACTTGAACACTAGAGTTTTGGGCATGTAACCTAGTTAACTCATTACCGTGCCCTGCTCCAAGTCTTTTCAGCTGCATTTTTTTCTACAGCAACGCTCGTTGCAGGCTCTTGGCACATAGCCCTATTGTTGTTTGTACTGCTAGACGGATTTTTAAATACAGCTTTTTTATTTGCTTCTTTCAAGGAGCTAGGTTTTGTTCCTTTTCCTTTACTGGAAGCCTTATCTAAGTTTTTCTGCAGAGCACTTAGTTTATTTGCCTGGACTTTCACCTGTTCTCCAATTTTAGCTTGCTGCTGACTCACAGAATCAATGACAGCATCAGAAACATTTATGACAGCTTCTGTCTAGACTGCGCTTCCTGCTAAAGACTTGTCTAGCCTTTTTAACTCATTCAGCAAGGCTTCCCTCTTTTGCAACATATCATTTTTCATTTCTGGAGTTAGTGACTCTTAACTCCTTATTTGGAACTTCGTTTGCATCCTCTCCAATTTCAAACTCCCGCTGCGGTTGTGAAGAATCAAAGTCCAACAAATTTGCCTCTGTCAATGCAGTGTCTACAGCCTCTTGTAGTTCCGTGCATGGGGAGGAGGCTTGCTCCCCTGCACTGTCCACGTCCATCTCCTCCAGAGGCTCATCCTGACTGGCCATCCTGAGAACAGTTGGCCAAGGGTTCCCCCTGCTGTACAAGTAGAGGAACTTTCCTGGTGCCCCGGCCAAATTTCTCCTATTCACTAAAAAAATACCACCAACAGCTTAAACTGGTTCAGTTTCAGTTGGTTACCATCTGTATCCCCCTTCCCCCGTCTCCCCTGAAAAAGGGACTTCTAGTCTCAGTGGGCCTACCGGGTCAACAACATTCAATAAATATATAAAAGAATGGCCTATCCTGATCTTTTCTCTCTCTCTGCTCCTCCTGGGGCTTTGCTCTGACCCTCTGTACCACCCTCTGGGAGCTTAACTGATTTCAATTGAGTCTGCTGCTCACTTAGCCCACCCTCTGGGGTGTCGCTAAAGATCTGGACCTGCCTGCTGCCCAAGGGGCCTTGGCCACTGCTTGCTGTGCTATTAGTTACTCTGAATGTGTGCATGTATGTATGTATGTATACGTGTGTGTATATATATATATATATATACTGTGTATATATACTGTATATATATATATATATATATAGTGCAGCATATTGCATCACTCTGCAGTATACTGTAGCAGAGTTACTGTGGAAAACAATGTACTATCAATGGCAATTAGTCCTTTTCGTCATGCAGGAAACTGCGAAAATCACTTCATCCTGGTAGTGTTGCATTTCCCTGCATGACAAGGATTAATTCCCATTGGAATTACATTGTTTACTGCAGAATTCTATACAAGTGGGTCTCATCCTGGCGAGCTTCACTGTGTGTGTTTGTGTGTGTGTGTCTGTATATAAATATATATATATAATACAGTGGCACGGTAGTGCCACTATAGTTAGGGTTGAGTACCCCATTTAACGTTAAATCGGAAATTTGGCAGCTTAATAACTTTGCCACTGTATGACGGATTTGCTTGAAATTTGGAATGCAGTCTGGTACCATAGATCTCTGGATCTGCCAAGTTTAGTAATGGTCAAATATGTGGTTGCGGAGCTACAGAGCGACGTAAAACGCACAATTTATGAACTTTTGCACATTCTTTGCTTGCGCCTACAGGTCACACAGTCTGCATGACCAGTACAAAACCTTCAGAGAATATGCAGCTGGGGTCCCCAATGTGCCTTTCAAAGATTTCGTGAAAAAATATTAAACGGTTCAAAAGTTATTCAAAAAACAAGTTTCCCATTATAGTCAATAGGAAAAGTTAACAAAAAGTTCAAGAGTCGCTAATGCAGTTTTTAGTGTCGCAAATTACCCCTGTAATGTTGCAAATCTGCCATCTTGTTTTCAGTTGGTGGCCACAGAAATGCTTGGCATTTAAATTAGGTACCCTGTAGCGACACAATTCTTGCTGCATTCACCTAGTCGAGTCCTGAGGATGCAAACCATGTCTTTTTGGGGGGGTTAAACACCCCAGAAATATGTTTTTCAGATTTTTGTAAACAGTAGTAATGTAAAGTAGTGTCGCACACTCGACACTTTCGTGACTTTTTTTGCGAATGTGTCGCAAATCATGACACTACTTTGCGACACTATGCCCAAAACAATAGGAAATCTTTGCCACCCTGCTGCAAAAGAACGGTTTAGTCTTTTGAGCTGAAATTTGGAGGGAAGAAAGCCAAGATCCCACAGATGTGTCTTTTGGTGGTTTGGTGACAAAATATTAGAGGGCTGTGAAGTTACAGCAACTCCGAAGTTGACAAATTTTCCTTAACATTACGGCATTCGCCGTGCCTTTTGAGGCCCATATCTCAAAAAAACGCTTCGAGATACCGATTTTTTGTCAGAAAAATACTTAACCCCCTGCTAGGGGGCTAAGTGCTAAACTAGCCAAGAAAGTCATAAATACTGTAATACAAGATTTTAATTTTTTTTTTTACATCGTACGTTTCCTGAGATGTAAGCAATTTAGTATTCCAAGGGCAGGATATTCAGAAGGGTTGCGCGTGGCATAACACAGTTGCGCCATGTGCAACCCATTGATGTGCCCTGGCATGATGTTCAAAGGGGGATTGAGCCTGGCACAAATCCCGATGCACCGGAGCGCATCAGTAATGTATGCAGTGCAGGTGGGGGGGGGGGGCGTGCCCATGCATACTCTGCACATTCCGATATTCAGCTCAGTATGTGCTGAGCCCATGCATGCGCAACCCCTACCTGCGCTGCACACAGGTGAGCCAGAAAAAAAAGGAGCAACAGTTGGCCACCCACAGGTGAACTGCCGTATTGCAGGGCGCAACACAGCAGCTGCCACCTGTGGGTGGCCACCGGAGCTCCGGTGGCACCTTCGTGGTGGCACCCCCCATGCCTGATCGCGGGCATATGTAGCAAAATAATAGTCCCATATCCCTGGTGGTCCAGTGGACTGCTCGCAGCCCGATCGCGGGCATATGTTATAAAGATTAGTCCTATATCCCTGGTGGTCCAGTGGACGCCGCAGCCTATCGCAGGCGCAGTAATATCTTGTGACAAACCAATCCAACCCTGGTGGTCTAGCGGTACCCCCCCACCCGCCCACTGAGCCCCACCGCTATGCCCCTCGTCAGCAGCGGGCGGCAGCTCCCACCTGCTTGCCGCCCCGCTGCTTGCCGACTGACTCCGTACAGTAGGGCTGTACAGCGTGAGCCAATGGGCATGCAGCCCGTACCGTACTACACAGTCCAGATATGTGAATGGATCCTGCACCATTTTTGTTGCCCTCCTCTGGACTGCCTCTATTCTGTCTATGTCCTTGCGGAGATGGGGTCTCCAGAACTGGACACAGTACTACAGATGAGGTCTCACCAACTGTCTGTACAGAGGGATAACAACTTCCTGTTTTCTGCTGGTGATGCCTCTCCCTATACATCCTTGTATCCCTCCAGCCCTCCCTACTGCCTTCTCACATTGCTTGTTAACCTTAAGGTCATCTGATACGATTACCCCAGGTCCCTTTCCATTTTTGTTGTTGTTACTACCTCCCCCCATTATTTAATCTTCCCCTGGGTTTTTGTTTCCCAGGTGCGTTATTTTGCACTTCTTTGCATTGAATCCAAGCTGTCATACTTCTGACCATTCCTCCAACCTTGCCAATTCCCTTCTCATCCTTTCCACACCTCCTTGTGTATCAACTCTGTTGCAGATCTTTGTGTCATCTGCAAAGAGGCATACTCTTCCTTCCAGTCCCTCTGCAATGTCACTTGTAAAGACATTAAAAAGGACTGGACCAGTACTGAACCCTGCGGTACCCCACTAGTAACCCCTCTTCTTCAGAGTGGACTCCATTTACAATTACCTTCTGTGTCCTGTTGTCCAACCAATGTTTTACTAGGCCACCACCCTGGGACCCACCCCAGGCTGGTTAATTTGACTATTAATCTTTGTGTGGGACTGTGTCAAATGCCTTGCTAAAGTCTAGGTAGGCCATGTCCACAGCCCCTCCCTGGTCTATTACTTTGGTCACCCAGTCAAAGAAATCAATTAGATTTGTCTGACATGACCTTCCCACTGTGAACCCATACTGCCTTGGGTCCTATGCCCCACTGGCCACCACATTCCATTCACTATTTATAGTGCACATTCTCAAAAAGAAGGGAAATTCATGGCAAAAAAATCCATTTAATGCATTAGTTAGGGTTGTTCCACAGTGACAAAAGCGAGGAAATTTGGTGTTAGTGTTGAAATCCTAACTGTGCATCCCCCACCCCACCCCACCACACACACTTACATGCAAGTAGGGGAAGGACCAAGGCAACACACCCAATCACACACAACCAGCAGCAGGTAATAGGAATAACATACAACTATGTTTTTAATTTTTTTTAATTATTTATTCTAGGATTACAAGTACCTTTGAGCCAAGGCTCTTTTACAAAGGTTCCACGTCAGAAATAACAAACAACAAGGAAGCAACAGTAAAATAACAGTAAACAATTCATGTACAATGGTGCTATTGAAAGGGGTCAATTATAGGAAGAGTAAGGGGTAGAGGATGAGAAGAAGTGTAGGTAGTTAACAGAGGCAGCTATAGTAAGATGGTGAACACAGCTAGGATGCATATGCCCACAAGGAATGGGTAGGGTCAGACACCCGGGGGTGGCAGAGAAACAGGGATGAGAGGAGAGAGGGAGGATGAAGATGCAGCTGGAGGCATTTGTCGAAAAATAAATGGGAAGGAGTGATAGAAGAGAAAAGGGGGTAGGGGTGGGGGGAATAAGTGCTGTAATGGGGCAAGGAGAGACTAATGAGGTAATATGAAGACCTGAGATTTGAAGTGGCGCCTCAGGAGCTGAGGGAAGGGGGGACTGGAGGGCCTGGGGTTAAGCAGTATATAAGTTAGGATTTAAGCTGTGTAGGTCATCATCTAGGAGAGGCAGTCACAGGAGCTAGAGGCAATGAGATGGGTCCAGAGTCTGGTTTTGAACAGACCTAGTGCTGAGGCAGAGGAGATGGTGTGGCTGAGACCATTCATCCATAGAGGAGCCCTATAGGCGAAGGAGCGTTGATCCTGCGTAGTTCGACAGCAAGGAACTTGTAGAATCTGGGTTGTCGAGCTCCTGGTGTTCTGTCGGTTGGTGTTTTGATGTAACAAGGCAGTAACACCAAGGGGTGTGAGGCCAAGATTGATTTTTCCTGCCATAGCACATGCGAGGTACTTTATACGGTTGGAGAGTTGGAGCCATCCGGATTGTTCATAAAGGGCACAGGTGTGGGCGAGTCGGTGGGCACCAGTTGTGAGTCGGCATGCTTTGTTAAGAGCAGTTGTTATATGTTGGAGAGCGGACGTTGTGGCGGAGCCATAGATAATGAGGCCATAATCAATAATTGACACCACAGAGCTCTGGACGTCAATCTTCAAGGCCTCTGGGGTGAGGTGCTGCCTGTGCTTGTAGAGTAATCCAAGGCATGTGTTGGCAGCTTTAGCCACGCTGTCAATGTGAGCCATATGAGTTTGGGGCCAAGCAGAATCCCTAGGTATTTGAATGAGTAAACTTGTTCGAGGACAGTCCACTGCTTGGTGGAGATGGCAAGGGGGTGTTGCTTGTAACGGTTATGTGAACTGCAGAATAGCAATGACTTGGTTTTCTTGTGATTGAGGACTAGTTTGTGATTGGAGAACCATGTTTCAACGGCACTGTATCTGAGTTGGAGGCTGTGTTGTAGTGGTGAAAGGTCCTTGTGCATAGAAAAGACAACAGCATCATCCACATACAAGATGATTTGTTCTGAGCAGGATTGTGGTAGGGAGTTTAAAAAGAGGCTGAAAAGGAAAGGGCCCAGTATGGACCCCTGAGGTATTCCGGAGCGGACAGGCAAGGTGTCTGAGATAGCACTGGCAATTTTTACTCTTTGAGAGCAATTGTCAAGGTAGCTTCTGAAGCAGCAGGCTGAGTCCGGGGCGAGGCCAGCAAGGAGTAACTGGTCATACAGCAGCCGATGATGGACCATGTCAAAAGCCTTTGAGAGGTTGATGAAGACAGCCCCAGTAAGAAGACCTTTATCAAGGGAACTATGCACTGCAGCAGTAAATTCAAGCAGGGCAGTGGTGGTACTATGCCCTTTTCTAAAACTGTGCTGTTCTGTGCACAGAATATTATATTTGTCCAAATAATCAGTGAGCTGGTCTGCAACAATATGCTCTAGGGCCTTGGATAGTGGTGGCAATATGGATATCTGGCGGTAGTTAGAGTGGCAGGTCTTATCCCCAGTTTTGTGGACAGGGGTCACAGTAGTTTTCTCCATATTTCAGGAATGTACCAGTTGAGGAGGTTAAAATTTTAGTTAGGGACTGAGGACCTCGTCAAGTGTAAGTGATAGCAGCTTAAGGTCCAGGGTGTCACTGCTGATTCTGGAAGTGGAGATGGCTGAGGCAATGTGGTGGTGAGCTTCATTCATCTTAATCTCCCTGAAGTAGAAATGAGGGTGGTTTGACAGAGTGCAGGGTGAGTTAGAGGGGGGTGTGACTGACTATGAAGAAATCAGGTGGTAGAACAGTATTGAGGTCAATAAAAGCGGTATTAAAGGTATTTGCAGTGACCATGGGATCAAGGGTAGTGGACTCTTCAACAATTAACATGGCCGGAGGGGACTTTGATTGTTTCCCAGTAATGTCCTTGATATTGTCCCAGAAAGCACAACCATTTCTACAGGTGTTGGTGAGGACGTCCTTATAATATGAGCTTTTTGTGAGACAAATGGATTTTGTGCAGGTATTACGGTTATGTTTGTATTTTTGAATGTCAGATTGTTTGCCTGTGGCTTTAGCCACTGCCCACAGGTGATCCCTAGATTTCAGCTGGGAAAGGAGCTCCGCAGTTATCCAAGGGTTGCAGAGGGCTTTTGTTTTCCATTTTTTTGAAGGAGGGAAGAGGTCACAGGCCTTACTGAAGAAGGTGATGAAGTACCACAAAACCACACACATACACCCATGCTCCCATCGGGCTATGCAATGGGGTCATCACTGCTAACTCTCATCCCAGACATTCCACGCACCACTAAACACATATCACTACAGACAACTGCACATCTTGGGCCACACGCTGCCACCAACACATAATACAGGCTACACATATGGTATTTTGGGGTTCGCAAGATCCAAAACAGAATTTTGCATATTTCCTGAAATACTTTAGAAAATCACTTTAGTCAAGTAAGTGACACTTTTGTGCTTGCGAAAGTATTTTGTGAAAGTATGTTCCTAATGACTGCACATCTTTGCCATCCTCCTGCAAGCAAACAGTTGGGTCCTTTGGGCTGAAATTTGTAGGGTGGCAAGACCTGATCCCACAGATGTGCTTTTTCCTGCTATTGTGCTAAAATACTTAAGGACTACAAAGTTACACTGTTCCCAAATTGAGCAATGTGCCATAGACTAACATTGCAGCGCCCATGACGCCTTTCGCCACCCATATGTTGAAAACGAAGTGAGGTACACCATTTTCACTACTGCCGGCTTGGTTCACCTATATGTGAACTAACCTTGAAGAACAACTTCGTAAATAATGTATAATATCTGAAGTTGGATTTCTCCACTTCCTACAGTAACACAGGTATACACCCCCTGCTGGATGTGTGTGATTGGTTGTGTTGCCTTGGTCCTTCCCCTACTTACATGTATATGTGTGTGTGTGTGGTGATGGTGGGGGAATGCGCAGTTAGGGTTTTCAACCCTAACACTGAATTTCTTCGCTTTTGTCGCTGTGGAACAACCCTAACTGATGCTTTAAACAGAGTTTTTTGCCATGGATATGTGTGTGTATATATATATATATATATATATATATATAGAGAGAGAGAGAGAGAGAGAGAGAGTGTCATGCCCCTATATTTAGGGTTGGTACAGCACTTCAATGTTAAATCTCAATTTTTGCACCTTAATGACTTTGGCATTTTTTGATGAAATAGCTCAAAATTTGGCATGCGTGGTCATTCAGCCAGTGTCGCAAGATCTGGAAAGTTTTGTGATGGCATCTTGTATGGTTTTTCAGATATAAAGTGGTGAAAAACAGTAAAAATGACATTTTTTCCCCATAGGTTAACATGGGATTTTTTGCCATCATCTACAGCCCACTTCGAATGAAAAATTCATCTGTAATTTTTAGGGATGATGGGGTGTGTGCCAAGGGTGTGCCTTTGGATGGTTTGGTGAAAAAACACATCACCATCTTTAAATTATAACAATTTTTGTGAAAGCTACAAGACAGGCAGGTAAATGAAAACAGTTTGAACTTTAAATGTACTGGCCATGCTCAGAGAAAATACTGTTTGTGCTGTCAGCTGTCTGTTTTTCTAACAATTTACAAAACAGTGTTGTACACAACTACTACATATCGACTATTATCAGTGTCAGTGGCTCAGCAGGTAGCATATTCGCCTCTGTGACTGGGAGATCAGAAGGCTGTGGATTCTATCCCCATACCAGGTACTTGGGTTAAATCCCAATACTGACACTGTAGTGCTGCATGAGGGGGGTGCTGTCTTTTGGATGAGGCATTAAACCAAGGTGCCACCTGCCTGTTCAGGTGGATGTTAAAGATCCCATGGCACTTCTCAAAAAGAGTTGGGGAATTTCCCAGGGCCCTGGCCAAATTTTCCCCATTCACTAAAAAAATACCACCAACAGCTTATTCTGGTTCAAAGTCAGTTGGCATTCATCTATATCCCTCTCTATCCCCTTCCCTGGGTCGTGCCTGAAAATAGGCACAATTTGTCCAATGCACTTACAAAAAATAAATGAATGCTAAGGACAGCACAACACCTGTATTTAGGCTCAGTGATTTGCTTAGCTCAATGTTTGTTTTAAAATTAGTATATTTCCATGGCAAATATATGTTTTTTCACTGAGAATCATGTCTCCCATCACTCGCTAAGTAATTACCATTTGATTTATTTACTGTTTGAATGGTAAATAACCATTTGCACTCATTAATAGTTTGAACTTTAATGTTTGAACATTAAGATTCTGATTTCTGGTAGTCCTGTACATTGAAGAAGAGGAATCAGCATTTATATAATGCTTTTCATACACATTGTATCCCAAAGCACTTTACAAGCAACTGCTAGCCTGGTAGTGAAGTGACTGAATGTGTAGTGACAGCCATATCCCACATCATTGGTAGTACAGTGGTCCCTCCCCACTCCCCATTCTCCAATCGCCATCTCCAATATTATAGTATAAGCCCCTGGTAGTCCAGTGGTCCAGTGGTCCCTACTCCTTCCCCATTCTCTGATCTCCATCCCTAATGTTAAAGTCAGCCCTGGTAGCAGCAGTATTGAGAAGCCCTAATCTGTCTAGCACCATTTCACAAATATTGATCTCACACAGCAGCAGTATTGAAAAGCCCTAAACTGCATACCAACATATCACACTGCAGCCATTTTTGAAAGTCCTAAAGTGACTTGCACCAGATCACAAGCCACAATCTCAGACTGCAGCAGTACTGAAAATCCTTAAACAGTCTGGCACCCTATTGCAATCCACAATCTCACATTGCTACATTGATGAAAAACATCCAAACTGTCTGTCAACTGATCGCAAACCACGATCTCACACAGTAATACTGAAAAGATGCAAACTGTAAGAGAAATCCCTGGTGTCTAACGGGCACCCCCGCCCTCTGATTTATGCCCCCCTTTTGTTTTCTTTTTCCCTGGTGTCTAGTGGCATCCCCCACCTGGAAATTGCTTTCCCCACCTGAAAAAAGAAAAGGGTCTGCAATGTTTTTTTCCCCCTAAAATAAGAAAACAGGCCCTTGCCAATCAGACACCCCCCACCCCACCTCCCACTCAGCATCCACTCAACACCCACCAACCCAAAACCCCTCAGTACACCCCTACACACCCTCACTCACCTGAGTAGGTCCCAGGTTTGAGATCCACTCTCCCGATCAAAGACATGTCTTGCTGCTGGAATCGGCCACTGCAATATGAGAAACTAAGGCAAATGCGGTTCAATATATTTCAATGGAGGGTTTCAACTTTTATTCATAACTTGGCCATTTTCTGACATTTTAGCACCAAATTTCAACATAGCTATTTGGGGACACCACCTCATGAACAATATGACTGCCCTGACATAATCACCAAAAGGTGATTTCACGGTCGCTTGGTGAATTCACCTTTTGGTCAGGATTTGTGCAGTGGCAGTCATATTGTTCATGAGGTGGGGTCACAAGAAGGCTATGATGAAAATTTGGATCAACATATGTAAAAATGGCAAAGTTATGACCATTTGTTGCAATTTTGCTATGCATGCTTGTAACTTTGGACATTTTCAATATTTTGACCCCAGATTTTCAACATAGCCTTCTTATTATGTCTCTTCATGTATGTCACAGCTGTCATTTTTCAAAACCTGGCCAAAATGTGCTTTTGCACCTGTGGCATGGAATGGCATTGCAGTTGCGCATAATAATGTTTTGGTGGGGATTTGAAAAATTTCTGTACTGGGTACATGAGGTGGGGTTGTAAGAAGGCTATGTTGAACTGTTGGGGTCAAAATATGTAAAAATGCCAAAGTCATGACCATTTGTTGCAATTTCACTACTCACGCTCGTAACTTTGGAAATGTTCACTATTTTGAACCCAGATTTTCAACATAGCCTTCTTATTACCCACCTCATGTATGTCATAGCTGCCATTTTTCAAATCCTTGTCAAAATGTGTTTTCACACCTGTGGCACGAAATGGCGCTGCAGTTGCACGGAACTGCTTTTTGACTGGGATTTGAAAATTTTCTGCACCAGGTACATGAGGTGAGGTAATAAGATGGTTATGCTGACAATTTGTTTACTGTTGTCCTATAAATTGAAGTGCAGAGCCCTACCACAACGACATACATATAAGCATCTATGGAGGGATGGGAGTGCGCACTGTGCTCCCACAGGCAAATAAAGGTACGATTACTCTATCTCAAAAACTACAGATGGGTGGGAGCACAGGGCCCACAGGCAAATAAGGATTCAATTACACTATCTCAAAAAGCAAGGAAATAAATTGTAAAAAAAACTTTATTAATGCTCTAGTTAGGGTTAAACACACAAAAGTAGGGAAATGTGACATTAGGATTTCCAACCCTAACTCCCCACCCCAACCACCCAAGCGGCAAAAGGACAAGACCACATAAGCAACCGCAGACAGCCATCATCAAGTAAGACAAAAACATACAATAGTTGTCGCTGCAAATAGCAATCTACAATACTGGTGGATGCTTGGAACATCCTCCTAGTGTAGGTGGTAGGGGCAAAAACAGTAACGGGATTCAACATTACATCGGGTAGGCATAAGGGAACCTTAGTGGTAAGGAAAGACAGGGAAGCCAGAGAGCAAGTAGAGTCTATGGTGTTATAGTTGGTAGGAAAATGGCAGACTAGGTGGGCAAAATGGTCCTTTCAGACTTTCTGTAGTCTCACGTAGCCATGGACACCATAAAACATACACACAACTGATGGCCTGCACTTCTGCAGCTGCAGGTGTAAGACATACACACTGACCTCTGGGTGCAGAAGCACAGATACCACAAACTCCATGATACGAAAAGTGCAGCAGTACTTCGGTCTGCAGAAGCAAAGTCTCCTGAGTGTCCTGTGTCTCTTCAGAGGGTTTCTATATGCAAGTAGCCTGCTATTTTGGAGCCAGAAGTTGGTGTATGTCTTGCACCTCTGGCTGAAGAGACACATGACCCTCTTTGCTACTACAGAAAGGCTGTCCCCATAGTGGCACAGAGAAAATAAGTCTTGTAATTTGGATATAATGAGTTTGTATCTGGCTGGAGGGGCCCATGCGTCTGTATTTATTTATTTAGCTTTTGTTGACAGGGTAAGCACACTAGACAAAAAATGCCTATTTTCAGGTGCGACCCAGAAGGTTACAATAAGAAATGCTGACAATGTGACAAAAATACAAACAAAGTTAGAGGACATCAACATATGGTGAGACAAAAGTACAACAAACTGGGAGTTTTAACAATACATAAAGCATACATTAGATATGGTAACAAGGGTACAGATGGTAGAAGATTGTAAGTACAACAATAAGTGCTAACGAATACCAGTAGGTTGCCATTTTGCAAGAAAGAACCTCACAGATCTAGATAAAGGCCACAGGTTAATACAGCATGTAGAACAGTAGACTAGAGGAGAAGAAACAGTCAATGATAGAAATTAAGGGGCAGTTGAGGGCCGAGAGAGTGTTCAGATGCTCCCACAGGGATTTCTTAAAACAGTTATGAGTGCCAGCACAATGAGCAGACATAGGGAGGAAGTTCCAGAATCTAGGAAAGCAGACAGCAAAGGCCTGGTCACCTGTCAAAGAGCGGGACTTAGGTATGAGGGATGACTGTGAGTCATTGGACCTGAGTAGGTGTATGGGTTGGGCAGGTTGAAGGAGTCTTAACAAGGCAGGGGGAGTGGCAGTTCTGACTGTCTTATCAATAAAGCAGCCCAGGACAAAGGGGCGGTAATTGGATAGGGACAGCCAGCAAAGTTTATTATTATATAGGTCACAATGGTGAGTAAGCTGTGGAGCAGCGACAGCAAAGTGACAAACATTATTATAGGCAACATCCCACTTTACTAGACTAGACTTTGCTGCTAGGGGGAAGGTTATAAGCCCATAGCTGAGTGTGGGAAGTAATATGTCTTTTGCCAGGGTAAGGCGTGCAGTTATAGTAAGGTCTCCTCTTTCCCTGTTGGCTAGGCCCAACTTGGCATTCATCACCTTACACACATTACAAATATGTAGTGAGCGATTCAATTGTGGGTCAAGAGTGACTCCAAAGTTTTTAAAGGAAGATGTGGTGCATACTTGGGATCCATCTGTACTCATAACGCGCAGTGGAGCAGAGCACATTTTTTGTTTGGCCGAAGAGCTAAAGAGCATAGCCTGGGTTTTCTTAAGGTTTGGAATGAGCATATTTTACAGGAACCAGGTTTGTAGTTTATGGAAGTCCATTTGGAATTGGGCATTTATGACACTGATCTCCTTCAAACTAGAATGCAGGACCAGATCATCAGCATATAGAGCGGTGTTGCTGTGAGAGGGCACCATAGGGAGGTCATTGACAAAGAAGAACAATAGGATGGAACCCAGGATAGACCCCCTGTGGTACCCCAACATTGACAGGAGTAGACTCCGATAGAACTCTGTTATACTTAACAAGCTGCTGTCTAACTTCAAGGTAGTTAGAGAACCATGCTAAGGCTGGGGGGTGGGAGACACAAGCCAAGTGTGCTTAATTTACAGCACAAAAGGGTATAGTCCACCAAATCAAAGGTATTGGAGAGGTCTACGAAGATCGCTTCAGATAGCATACCATGATCTGTTGCAGTCCTAATTTCAGATGTAGCTTTGGCGAGGGCGATGGCACTGCTATGTCCTTTGTGAAAGCCATGCTGCTCCAGGGTCAGTAGGCCATATTTCTGCAGATATTTTGACAGTTGTACCTCAACCACCTTCTCCAGAAGCTGATACAGAAGCAGTGTGGTGATTTCAGTATAGAAACACAGAACCATAGAATTTGACGGCAGATAAGAACCACTTTTCCCACCTAGTCTGCCATTTTCCTACCTACTGTAACACTGCAGAACCTATTGGATCTCTGGTTCTCCTCGCCCCTTTCCTTACCACTAAGGTTCCCTTATGCCTACCCCATGCATTCTTGAATCCTGTTATCATTTTTGCTTACACCACCTATGCTGGGAGGATGTTCCAGGCATCCACCAGTATCATGGATTCCTATCTCCAGTGACAAGTGAGTGTGTATATTTTGTCGTTTGCATGCCGCATATACAAATTCACGAAGGTAGTACATCAATCCTACTGCATTTGTATAATCTACAAACAGTTGTATGTTGCTTGTCTTACCTGATGATGGCTGTCTATGGTTGCTTGTGTGGTCTTGTCCTTTTGCTGCTTGGGGGTGTTCAGTTCAGTTCAGTTTATTGTGAAGGGATAAAAATCCATTGAGCAATCTCATTTGCAAGGATGTCCCTTATAAACAGATACAACAACAAAGCAAAAAAAAACATACAATCCATAGCACACAAATAGTTACAGTTTCTCATTCTCATTTTTAAAATGCGGTCTGTCCTGTCAACTCTTGTTTGCCTATTAGGACTGTTCTTCCTTACTCTAGATCTTTGTACTGCGCCTTCAATGGTAGTTTCGTCAAACAACTCTGGCTTGTATGCTCTGTGCCTTTTTTCTATGATACTAGTCCTCGCACCAGATGCCAAAATATTTGCAGTACTTCATTTTTACTGTGGTACTCTTCTTGCACTTAATAGGCTTTATGCTTCTTGTTCTATGCCCTTCCTCCCCTTGCGAACCCTATTACACTGGCGGTCTGGGTGCTTTTTTTATGTATCCTTGGGTCCTGTTGATCTTTGTCTTGTCAGTACTACATTGACCTCCTCTCACCTCTATAAAAGGAGTCGGACTCGGCTTCTTAGGTTGATGCTAAATGCTATCAAAAAACTTCTGCTGTTGCTGCTTCTATGTTCGGTCGATGTAGACTTAAACCCAGGTCCTATCTGCCCCATTTTGGCACCATTGGAAATGGCACAATTAAAGGGGTTGAGCTTACTCCATATAAATGCCTGTAGCTTGTTAAGGAAATTTGATTTCTTACAGTCTTGGATTCTCCATACAGAACCGGATGTACTGGTGATTATTGAAACCTGGCTTTGGCCCGCTACTCTCTGGACCACAAAATTAATGTTCCATCCTACACTGTTTATAGAACTGATAGACTTACTAGAGGGGGAGGAGGGGTCACAATCTATATTCGTGACAAATATACAGCGACAGTAATTGCCTCTACTACTATGTCTAAAGAGTTTGAGTGCCTCACTGTAAAGGTCCAACTCTCTGCTCCCTTATTTCTCAACATCATTGGATGTTATTGGCCTTCCTCAGTGGGGCTAATGGTGTTGAACCATCTGTTCAACACGTTGGAAGCCCATTCTGCAGAAGTCATCATCATGGGTGATTTTAACCTTGATTGGTTCTCCCCAAGCTCCAAACCCTTAAAGGATATCTGTGACACTTTTGGTCTTACACAGCTTATTGCAGAAGTTACTTATCCTAATGACAAAAATCTAGCGTATAGTACTTTACTTGACATAATCCTAGTTAATAAACCCTACCTCATCACTCATTCTGACGTCTTCTTCAATTACTTAAGTGACCACTGCTTCTTAGCCTGTGTGAGGTCTGTACCTATATCAGCCTCCATCTCTAGGTACATCTACAAAAGAAGTTGTCGCAATTTTGAACAATATACCTTCCTTTTTGACCTTCAGTACTCCAACTGGCAAGACTTTTACCTTGCCCCCATCAGGTCTGAGGCATATGAACTATTCCAGGATATATTCCTTGAGACTTTAAATTGTCATGCTCCTTTAGTCAAAGTTTGCAACAAGAAAAAATCATGTCTGTGGTTCATGTCCAGCCTAAAAGCCATGCTGCTTCATAGAGATGCTCTCTGGACAAAAGCACGTAAAATTAAACTTCCAGCTGACTGGACTGCTTTTAGAGTAGCAAGAAATGAATGCACTAAGTTTACTAGGGCTGAAAAAAGCTAGATATTTAAACACTGAACTGGACTCCTCTTCCAATTATCCTGCAAAATTTTGGAAGACTTTAAGGGACATTGGAGGACATAAACCGGCTAATTCCCTTCCAGCTAAAATTTCTTCCGACAGTTCTTTGACTGCCAATAAACAGACGATCTTAGATCTCCTTAACAACCACTTTGCCACTGCTAGGTTAGCTTTTGATACCTCTTCTGCCTCTAATTTACGTGACCAGCATTGTGTGCAGGACCCAGCTTGTTTAGCCTCAGCCTCCTCTGCTCCAGAAGCAGTCTTTTCCTTCATCACTATCTCCTTAAAAGAAGTGGAAGACCTCCTACTGGAACTGGATACCAGGAAGAGCGCCAGGTGCTGATCTTTTTTTTTTTTTTGTTAACTCTTTTTCGCTCCGGACGTGGCTCTCGGGCATCCAGTCTTTTTCCTGCCCACCTGTGGATCTCTCGGGCTGTGCCTCCTCTCCACCCCCCCCCCGCAGCCAGCACCCCCGGTTTCACCTGCCCGGGGAGGGTAGCCCTACAGCTCTTGGGCTGTCTTAGTAGACAGACTCCGACTGCAGGTGGGCCCGGAGGGAGAAACTGGAAGTCCAGCCGAGGAGAACCCGGCGGAGGGCATGGGGGACTGGTGCTGTTGCCTGCTCCAACAAGCTGGGTTTTTCCTTTGTTCTCCCCCCCCACTACATGGGCATTCCCCGATGCAAAGGCGCACGGCAACCCTGCCAGCGTTGGCCATGCGATTATGTGCAGCCCAGCACTTTGCAACACCCCCGGTCTCCACCAGGGGCCGCTGGAGGGCCGGGCTCCCTGATACCCTCCCCCTGGGATAGGAGAGCAGCCCAGCGGGCGCTCAATCCAATCCATCCCCTGCTGACACTCAGCCCCTGAGCTTGCTCCCGATCTCAGGTCACCGGCGTGGTGCGAGGTGTAGCGTCCAGCGCCTCAACCCTCAGCACCACCAGGCTGGCCCACAGGTGCTGATCATATCAACCCTTATTACTTAAAATTAGGTTACCATGTCTTGGCTGCTCCTATCATCCACCTTTTCAATTTATCTCTTGCTCTAGGTGTTCTCCCACCAGTCTGGAAACCTGCACATGTCATTCCATTTTTTAAGTCTGGCAATCCTAGTGACCTAAACAATTATAGACCCATATCTCTTCTTCCCATTCTTTCAAAATTGCTCAAAAAAATAGTCAATTCCCAACTTAGGAAACATCTGGAAACGTGCAATCTGCTTAACCCTGTACAGCCAGGATTTAGGCCAGGTCACAACACTATGTCTGGTCTTGCAAAGATCTCTAATGACTGGTTAAAGGCCTTGGATGATAAGAATTATGTATGTGCCTTATTCCTTGACTTGAGTAAGGCTTTTGACATGGTATATCATGATCTGCTTCTCCTCATTCTTCAAAACATTGGTCTGGACCCTGTTGTGATAAAATGGTTCACTAGTTACCTTACAGGTTGCCAACAGCAGGTAAAAGCAGATGGGGACCTTCCCCCATTTAAAACTCTCCTGAGAGGTGTGCCGCAGGGGTCTATGCTAGACTCACTATTGTTTGCTATTTACAGTAACAATATTAATTCAGGAATTGCATTTGCTAACATTCATCTCTTCATCGATGATACTGTTCTTTATATCAGTACACCTACCCCTGATCTTGTCTGCAATGACCTACAACTTGATTTTAACCATTTACAACAAAACCTTCTACACCTAAAAGTTTAATAAATGCCAAAAAAACAAAGGCCATGTTCTTTTCACCTCTAGTCAAAGCATCGAATCTCTGCCCACGAGGTACGGCACTTCCAATTACCATCTTATTGGTGGAGTCGCTAGAGTTCGTGAATAAATTCAGATATCTAGGATTTTGGATTGACCATAAACTGACCTTCATTGACAATATCGAGGAACTTTGAAAAAATTAAAACAGAGGCTTGGTTTGTTTTTCCACATCAAGCACCTACTCACTCAGGAAGCCCAAACTAGATTGGTACAAACCACCTTTCTTCCGCTGCTGGACTATGCAGATTTCCTGTATGGTCAGGGTCCTAGCACTGCTTTATCTAAGCTTGACACCCTCTATCACCGTGCACTAAGATTTATAACTGGAGTGTCATACTCCACCCATCACTGCTCCCTATACTCCAAATTGGGCTGGATGTCACTCAAATTCAGGTGTAAAAAAATTGCAGCATCCTAGACGTACAGAATAATCATCAATAAGCTTCCACAGTATATCTTGGACTGCCTGCCGTCATGCCCTGTCGGAAGCTACCTTCTGAGAAACCTCTCCTACATTGCACTTATCATTCTCAGAGTTAGAACATGTTTTGGTAGGTCAGTCATAAGTCATGCTCTTCCAGTTCTATGGAATAACCTCCAAAAAACTATGAAAATAGCAATCCCTATCAAATTGACCACTTTTAAAATGCTGTTTGCGTGTTCTTTCAATGACTCTTGTACTTGCTTCCCCTGAACCTCTGCAAACCTTGTACCTTGCTCCTTGTTGACTCCTACCCCTTGGCTGTACTACCTCTATGTCATTTTACTTTACTTTTTTGCGTCTCCTAGCATACTAGTCTCCTATTCAAGATTCTACTGTATATTTGTATGGATATTGTACATACTGGGCAGGATATTCAGACTGCGCCAGGCTGGGGTGCAGGCCTGGGCGCAATGCAACTTGGTTGAGCCAGGGCATAGTCCAGGCGATATTCAACGGTGCTGCGCCATGGCCACTGAATATGGCACATACTGTGCACACTGCAGTGGCACTGCGCCAGCGCAAGTGGCAGCAGGTGAGCAGGGGGCTGCGCCAGTGCAAGTGCGGTTACACTAGGTGCAACAAGAGCGATATTCAGCCGTGAGCATGCAAATGAGGCCATTATGTGTGCAAGGTACAAGTGGGGCCATTTGCATGTCGTTATGGTCCCATTTGAATGTGGTGCACTGATTCCCAGCAGCTTGCACCTGGCGCCCTGCCAGGCTGCTGCTGTCGGGGACCGACGCCCCCTGCCCCTCGGAGGGCAACATGCCCCGTAGCCCAATCACGGGCACAGCAATAAGATATCCTTGGTGGTTTAGTGGACCCGAACCCCTGCCCAATCGCAGGCTTATGAATAGTATATCCCTGGTGGTCCAGTGGACCTGATCTCCTGCCCAATCGTGGGTAATTTTAAATAAGATCCCTGGTGGTCCAGCGGTACCCCCCCTCCCCACCTGTCCACTGATCCCCACCACCCTGCACCCCTCCCGGTCAGCGGCGGGTGGCAGCTTCCCGCCACAAGACGCCCAGCTGCCAACTGACAGCATACAGTATGGCTGCATGCATATTGGTCCACCGCGTGGGCCAGCAGGCTTCTGAACTGTGCTGTACTACACAGTCCTGGTGTGAATGGTTCATTCATTTCAGGTTTAGCTAGTAATCTAATATGGTCTGCATGCCCATTGGTCCACGCCAGACCATTAGGCATACAGCCATACTGTACACTGTCAGTCGGCGGGTGGCTGGGTGGCTTGCGTTGGGTAGCTGCCACCTGCTGCTGACCAGGGGGGGTGCAGGGTGGCAGGGTTCAGTGAGCGGGTGGGGAGAGGGGTACTGCTGGACCACCTGGAATCTTATTTACATTTGCCCGCGTTCGGGCAGGGGTTCGGGTCCACTGGACCACCAGGGATATTATAGTCATATGCCCATCATCAGGCAGGGGTTTGGGTTCACTGGACCACCAAAGATATTATATTCATATGCCCGCGATTGGGCAGGGGTTCAGGTCCACTGGACCACCATGGTGTGTTATACTACAGGCCCGCGATCGGGCAGAGGATAGCGGTCCACTGGGCCACCAGGGTTATCTATAACTATGCCCATGATCGAGCGAGGTGGGGGTGACATGATGCCCGGACTCTGTCCCGGGAGATCGGGTGGCCACCCACAGCAGACGGCCACCATGTTACACCCAGAAATACAGCAGCCAGCCTGTAGGGGTCCCTGACTTGTTCCTGGTTTTGATGGGCACATCTTTTGCGCCCCTCTGTGCGGCATAAGGCGGGTTTGTTCCTGCATATGCGCCACGCATCCTGGGCTGAATATCGGGTTGTGCCGCATATGCATGGACATGCCCCCTGCACTTGCACCGCATACATTACTGTTACACCCTGGTGCATTGGAGATTGTGCGGAGCAACCTACCCCTTTGAATATCACACCAGAGTGCATCGGTGGGTTGCGCAAGTCTCTAATTAAAGCTGAGGATGTTTGTTAGAGAGTACAGTGTACAGGTGTGGGTGAGAGGAGTTGAGCCAGTTAGGAGTCGACAGGCTTTGTTGAGTGACATCTTGATTTTATGTAGGGCTGTGTTGTCAGCAGCTCTGTAGATTAACAGACCATAGTCTACTAGTGACAGTACTGAGGATGTGATGGACAGACGCAATGCATCAGGGGGAAGGCAGTCCCTGTGGCGGTAAAGGAGACCTATACGGGAGCTGATAGCTGTGTAAAGGGTGCTGATATGGTTGTGGAAAGAGAGAGATGTGTCAAAAGTGACACCAAGATACTTAAAGGTAGTTGTTTGCTCTAGAGGGAGGATGTTTTTGGCCATGACATGGAGATAGAAGTTTTTGTTTTTGCTTTGATTATGGGTGAACAACATAGACTTTGTCTTTTTCAGGTTCAGGACAAGTTTGTGGTCAGAGAACCAATTCTCTGCTTGGCTGAAGGAGAGTTGGAGCATGTTTGGAAAAGGGTAGGATCGCACCTAAAAATATGCACTTGGCTGTCTAGCGCGCTTACCTGGTAAACAAAAGCTAAATAAAAGGTGTGAGGCAAACAGAACAGCATCGTCGGCATAGAGAAGAAGAGGGCCCTCACAGGCAGAAGGGAGAGTGTTTAAAAAGAGACTAAACAGTAGGGGTCCCAGAATAGAGCCCTGGGGAACCCCCGAGTGGACCAGGCATGCACTGGAGATGGTGTTGCCTATTTTGACACACTGGGTACGGGCAGAGAGATAGCTGGAGAACCAGTCCAGGACCCCCTGCGAAAGACCTAAAGGCTGCAGGATGGAAAGGAGCATGGGGTGGTGGACGGTGTCAAAAGCTTTTGACAGGTCAATGAAGACTGAGCCAGCAATGCGCCCTTTATCTAGTGCAGAGTGATGAAAGTTAGAAAACTCTAAGAGGGCTGAGGTGGTGCTTTGGCCATGATGAAACACGTGCTGTTCATGGCAAAGGAAGTAATGGGCAGAGAGGTAATCCATGCACTGGTCTGCCATGATTTTTTCCAGGGCTTTGGATAGTGGCGGAAGGATAGAGATTGGATGAAAGTTTCCAGGTTGGGTTTGGTCACCACTTTTGTGGATGGGGTTAGTCACCGCATTTTTCCAGGCAAGGGGGAATTGTCTGAGGTAAAGATAGCAATTTAGGAGGTTGGTTAGGGGGCTGAGAACAGAGTCGAGGACTCTTTTGAGTAGTACAGTATCCAGTGAGTCACAGCTGTGGCAAGAGCCCTTAAGGGCACTGAGGAGATATGGTTTAGCCTTATGTGGAGAGAGGGCCTTGAAGAAGAAGGGGTTGCGAGACAGGTCTGAGTGGGGGAGTGGGGGCAGGGTCTAAGAAATTTGAGGGGAGTACAGAGCTGAGATCGGTGAAGGCATTATTTAGGCAGTCAGCAATGTCCGTCTGGTCGGTGATCCGGGTTTCATTGACACTAAGTTGTGTGGGAGGGGGATATGGTTTTACCATTGAGTTCCCTGATATTGTCCCAGAAATTATGAGATGTGCCCCAGGATGAGGTGAGCTTTGACCTGAAGTGTTCAGCCTTGGCTTTGCAGATAGTTCAGGTACACTTATTTCTGGCTGCACGATAGGCTTGCCTGTCAGTGGTCTTACCTGAGTCCACAGCCCTGTACCAGAGGTTATCCCTGTTGCACATAAGGCTAAGCAATGAGGAGGTGATCCAAGGGGAGCCGTGGTCTCAGACAACCGTTGTAGTGAAGGGAGTGAAAATATCACAGGCCTTGTTAAAGGACCTAATAAAGTAAGCTAGGGCAGAGTCAATATCTGGTGCATCCTCAGTGGGTGACCAATTCCAGGAAAACAGGAACTCCTTTAGTTGACCAAGCTTATCAGGTCATAGGCGACGTTGTGTGACCAGTTTGGGGGTGGTTTAGGCATTTTGCAGGACCAGGAGAAGATGATGGGGGAGTGGTCACTAAGCACATCAGGTAACACAGTAGTACTGGAGATCCAATGGGGCTTGTTGAAGAGAACGATGTCTAGTGGGGTGGAGGTACCTGAGGCAGGGTTGGTTCTGGTGGGCTGAGTGATAAGTTGGGTGAGATCTAGGGCAGCAGCGGCATCCCTAGCCTGAGTAGCAGAGCCAGCGTTCCAGTTTATATTAAGGTCTCCCAGAATGATGTGTTCCACTTTGGGCAGAACTGTTGTAAGATAGTCGAGGAGGGACTGAAAGGCAGGATTCTGGTGCCTTGGGGGTATGTAGGCCACTGTGAGTAATAAGGGGGGCCTGGTGGGGTCAGAAGTAAGTTTGAGGGAGATAGCTTGGGAGCCGTGAAAGAGCTGGGGGTTGGGGAGGGCATGCCCAAGTACTGAGTCACGTAAGTATATGGCGCAGCCTCCACTGCATTTGGTGCTACGATCCTCCCTGAAGAGGGAGTAACCCGGGAGTACAATCGCAGAGTCTGGGGTGGTCCTGGTCAACCAGGTCTCCACTATGGTCAGTATGTCAGGCTGGTGCTGGGCAATCCATCCCTGGAGTAAGGTGAATTTCTTTAGGAGGCTGCATATGTTCATGGACTCAATATGTAGGGAGGGGGTAGCTGGGGTGGGGTTGGTGTTAACAGGTGGGGGTCCAAGGTTCAGGTGGACATTGCAGGACAACATGAGAAGGAGTGATATCACTGACAAGAGCAAGGTATTGCATGTGGCGGCGGGCAGAAGCTATAGGCAGAGAGTGTAGGGGAGGAGGTAGGGATGGGGAGGAAGCGGAGCACGGAGAAGGTGAGAAGGAGTGTGGTTGGGAGAGGGATAGGGATGGGGGTTGGGGGAAAGATGTGCTGACCAGGGTTGATCTGGAGGGGGCAGGGTAAGGATGGGGGTATGCAGGTGGGACAGGGTAAGGCAGTGGTGTGGGTAGGGTGGGAGGAAAGGCCACGTTGGTTGGGGCATGCTTGGCAAGGATGCATGGGAGGAGGATTGTTAACATTTGGAAAAGGCCACGGTGGTCAGTGATAATGAGGTTCACCATGCTGGACCAAGGTAGAAATGGGACAGAAGACTAGAAAGGGGCGAAAAGGAGTGTCAGCAGTAGGCTTGCCCAGATGGCTCAGTGGTAGGGCCCCTGACTATGGTGCCAAATGTGCAAGGTTGAAACCCAGGCAGGGGGTGTAGGTCCCAGTGGGGGAAAAAGGTGTGCCTGGTCCATCTTGTAAATGAGTGCTACTCAATGGTGTTTTACCTGGTAAAATAAAGATTGACTGATTCCCAACCAGGATGGTGTGAAGTGTGCTATCAGTAATGATATTAACAAGGTAAGGTGATACCAAGCACCAACTAGTTGTAGAGCAATAGTAAAATATGAATGCATAATTGTCATTGTAACCACTAGGATGTAGTGACAGATCAGACAAAGTAAAGAGTATATGAACAAGTATTAAATCAGGAGCATTTACAGATGTCAGATGAAATTTTATTTAAGGTCCTCTTGAAGGCGTTAAGAAGGACTAGTGTCTGTATTTTTAGTGTAGATGGTAATTTATTCCAGGCAGCTGGGAGGACATAGCTCATTGATGCCATACTGTAATGAGTACAGTATTTAGGCACTTCCAGTGAAACGTAAGAACACTTCCTAAGTGCATAAGAACTGTGTAAGTGATGGATAGTAGAAGTAATATGGGGAGGCAGTTTATTTGGGAGATCTTTTTACACCCAGGCATGTATACGGGTAAGTCTTCTGGTAGCTAGGGATGTCCAGCTCACGTCTTTGTACAAGGTGCAGTGATGAGTTCTTGCTGTTGCATTGGTTACAAAATGAACAGCATGATAAAGGATGTTCAGTTTGCGAAGGTTTATTATTGCACATGTAAGTCCCCTGCAAAAGAAGGACTTATATTCCCACATTTTTAGGCACTCTTTTTTCCCCTTAAATGGGTTAAGTGCTCTGGGGGATAGTTCTCTGGATCCCTCAAGGGGACAGCAGATAGTAAGTAATTAAAACTTTATTTATGGAGCGCCTTTCCAAAACCAAGGCACTTTAACAAAGCAAAACAATCCCACATATAAATAAAACATTACGCAGACAAAATACTTAGTAATATCATGGATATAATAAATCAAATTAAAAATCATCAGAAAAGGCCTGGTTAAAAAGATAGGTTTTAAATTCAGCTTTAAAGCTTTCAATGGTCAGACATTCTTTTAACTGACGAGGTAGAGAATTCCACAGGGTGGGAGCCACAAAAGAAAAAGCTTGTGCATCAAAGGTTTTCAAACGCACCCTGGGAATCTCCAGCAATCCCTCGTTGGCAAATTGGAGAGGACAGCGGGGGCAGTAGTGAGTCAGAAGATCTCTCAGATAGCCAGGTCCCTGATCGTGTAGGGCTTTAAAGGTCAGCAAGTCAACCTTAAAGGTGATCCGTAGCTGAACAGGCAGCCAGTGCAGTTCGTGCAGCACAGACGTAATGTGACTAGCCCTAGATGTGCCAGTCAAGATCCTGGTTGCCGTGTTCTGCACCAACTGCAAGTGGTGGATATCAACCCCTGGAAGCCCTAGGTAGAGGAGGGAATTGCAGCAATCTAGGTGGGAGGTGATGAAGACGTGAAGCAAAGTTGGTAGGTCGTCTGGGGGAACCAGGTATTTCACCTGGGTGTTGTTCCTCAGATGATAGAAAGAGGATTTGACCATGGCTGATACCTGAGATCTCAGAGTCAGGCCGTCATCAAAAACAATGCCAAGGTTCTTCACACGGTCTGAGGTGGTGAACTGGATGCCATCAAATCATAAGTCCGACGTCTGCCCAGCCACCATACCTACCTCCGGCCAACCTGGGTTCAACACCAACACCTTGGTCTTCTTTGGGTTCAGCCTCAGCCAGCTGACACTCATCCAGTCCTTGATCTTGGCAAGACAGTTGTTAAAGATGGAAACTACATCCTCCTGTCTGGGTAGAAAAAGACATATACAGTTGAGCAGTGAAAACTCAAACTGTATCATCTAATGATGTCTCCTAACGGCAGCATGTACACTGCGAACAGCATGGGCGACAATATGGAGCCCTGTGGTACCCCACAGGACAGAGGGAGGGCATCAGATATATAAATTCCAGTAACAACTCTCTGAAATCTGCCAATGAGGAAGGACTGAAACCATTTGAGGACCGTACCCACCAGTCCACAAAGGAAATGCAGGTGCGCCAAAAGCACACCATGGTCCACAGTGTCAAACGCCACAGAGAGAGATCAAGAAGGACCAAGACGGTACAAGCCTTTCAATCTCTCACAATTAGGAGATCATTCAACACACAGACAAGTGCAGTCTCAATACTTTGTTTCTTCCTAAATCCAGACTGGAGACCCTCATAGATACCATGGTCCCAAGATAATCCTCCAGTTGCGATGCAACCACCTTTTCAATAACCTTGCCTACAAAAGGCAGGTTAGAGATAGGCCTGTAGTTTGCTGGATGGTTTGGATCCAACGAGGGTTTTTTAAGGAGTGGTTGTATGACCACCTCCTTAAGGGGATCAGGAAAGACCCCCCTCTCCAAGGTACCACAAACAATTTAGTTAGGATTTGACTGATGACATATAGACAGTCTATTAATAGGGGTGTAGGGCCCAGATCCAGACTACAGCTGTTTGGGCACAGAGTCTGGATGATTCTCACAATATCTATGAGTTCTGGCCTGCTGAAATCCGACCAGGTAGACTGAGTGTTCATCACCTCTCACCGATCCCCGCAATCCCTCATAGGGAGGGCCGAGCTAGTGCTGGCCCGAATGCTGACAACCTTATCTCTGAAGAATTGAGCGAGCTCTTCACACTTAACCTGTGAAAAGGCCCTTCCAGATGGAGACAGATTGGACTGCACAATCTGTTAACAGTCTGGAAGATCTGAGCTGGTTGACTCCGCGCAGCAGAAATCTTCCTAGACAGGAATTTTGCCTTCTTACGGGTGATTTCTGATTAATAGTTCTCATAATGTTCCATCAGTCTAAGCCTGTCAGCATCCAGGCCAGACTTCCACCAAGCCCTCTCCAGCCTTCAACCTACTCTCCTCAGCTCCTTCAAGGAACCATCAAACCAAAGATTCCTTGGACGAAGAGTGAGCGGTTGAACATAAACAGGTGCAATCTTGTCCAGAGCATCCCCCACTGCCGTTATAGGCCAGTACCAGATTCCCTGGACTCATGCATTCACTTGACAAACCCGATAGATCCAGTACCGCCGCTAGGTCTTCTGGAGTAACCCCCCTTAAAGGGTGGTACTGGACCATCTCCATGGGGGCAGGCCCTTTGGGGGAACCCTGAAACTGAACCTTATGTTGTGATGGTCAGACCAACCAACTGATTCCACCTCCAGGTCCGTGATCTCCATTCCCAGGAAGAACACCAGGTCCAGCTAGAGACCCCTATGTCAGTAGCAGAGGTAATAACCCATGTGAGACCCAGCATCGACATAAGCTGGAGGAGATTTTGTCCAAAAGGTAAGAGTTCATCATTGACCCAGGCATTAAAGTCCCACTGGATTAACCATCTAGGGGACTCCAGTGCCATGTCGATGATGAAGTCTGCAAGTCAGCACTATTTTGGAGCAGAGAACTACGGGCTACAAGTGACTGTGGGACTGGGAGGGAAGGAAACTTAAGTGCAGGCATCCCAATGAATTGGCAGTAAGTAGTAGCAGGGGGAGGTGCAGAGAAGCCTGAAGTAACCCCTCAGGAGGAACCCTGACTACAGTTCCAGCCTCACTTCTTTCCTGGCTTTGGAAGGCTGGGGGGACACCTTCAGGAAATCTCCACCATCACCTGGTGGACGGTAGATGAGGAGAATCCTGAAACCCACACCCTCTCCCAAGATACACTCGAAGGACCTAGTGGCCCCCACTGGCACGTCCACAAGGGCCAGTTCCAGCTTAAATATAATGGCTACCCCCCGCCCCCACGATCCAGTCTTGGGCAGTGTATCACCAAGAAACTGGCTGAAACAGCAGAAGCCAATATAGTACCTGTGTTTTCATCCAGCCAAGTCTCAGTGATACAAGTCAGATCCGTTGTTCCAACAAGATCAGCTATAATAGCTGTCTTGTTCTTAATGGATCTGGCATTGCATAACACTGCCCGGGTAGGATAAGTCATCGAGGAAGAACTCAGCTCCTGCCCACTAACTGTGGAGCCCTTGGGTATGGAAGCCAGGCAAGGGAAACCCCTATCCTGGCACCATTTTGCCCTAGGGCATCTTCTGGTCCCCACTACCTCAATCCACCCCCTCCTCTCCCTTCCCTCACTAGGCCTAGGATGCCCCCTTGTCCTGCGCCTCCTAGAGAACCCTAAAGATTGACATTTCATATAAATCTCTGCTGGCAGTGGCAGACAATCAAAGAGGAATAAAACCCTAAGTCTAGTGGGGGAATATTGCCTGACCTCTGTAAACCTACCCAACACATCAATCCAACAGCAGAAGCAGACTATTCACTAGTTGAACACACACCACCCACCCCACTTACACTCAACCACTTTCACTCACCACACACACACACACACACACACACTACCACACAAAATAGCATTAAATTAAGTTAGCAAATTTCTATACAGCAGCAAAAAACAGTCAAAGAGGATAAGTCCCAAAAAAGTCAGCAGAGGGTGTATCTGAGGATCTCTCACCTCCTCAGAAACAGTCTAATAATCCACACAGGGTGACTGTCACCCAACCCCTTTAAGATAAACTGTTCTTGCAAATGTTCCTGGGTACTCTCACTACCCTTATCCAACAATAATAACTGTTTAAGCAAAGTATTACCAGGTACTCTCACTACCCTTTGTCCGACAATGCTAATAACAGATGAGATAAAAAGTAAATTAAATCAAACCGTATTTGCACCAGGTGTCCTACAGTTTCTTCCACTCAGTCCCAGCAAGATGTGCTCCTCCACTCACTGTATTAAATTCCGGGCAAACTTCCTCAGCATCAGGCTATAGGGCCCATTTGTGCCCTACAGGGACTGCAGCTAACACTATGCATGCCACTACATTCAGATCCCCACCATACTGGCCCACCAGTCACTGCAGTGAGGACCTCAAGACAGGAGAGGGGTGAAACTGAAAATTAATCAGTCAAGACCCCCCTCCCCCCGTGTGGCCCACAAACGTCAGCCACAACCCCCTCAAGCCACCCAGCCCTCCCGATTCCTGTCAATCCTTCGTCCAGCCAGATCACCACATCCCAAGGGAGGAACAAGCACAACCTTCGAAGGAAGCAGTGGCCAAAATCACCCAGTCGATACAGTTCCCGAATCCTGTCACAACACGTTAACAGTTTTGAAATTGACAGTCTGACAAGTGGCCCAGGGAACCGATCTTCTGTCCCAGACCGCAGCTGGAGTCCAGGCACAGTAGAATCAGGAAGTTCAGACTCACTAGCCAGAAAGTTTAAAGTGCTCCAGTCCTTTTTACAGAAGAGTGCAGTTCTGCCAGCACCAAGCTGCTCTATGTTCGTTAAAATTAGCACATTGTTCCAAAGGCACTACAAGCCACTGGATAAAGTTCCAGACAAAAGTTTGTGCACATCACCCGATGAACAGGTAACACCGGGACAAATAACAGATTTGGAGTCCACTCGATGTAAAATACTCTTAAAATGCTCCTGAAGCATTCATTTGCATTTGCAACTGCATATAAACCTGCGTCCTAACACTACCTTCCTCACTAAAATATCCTCACTATTTACTATCTAACAAAACCAACTAAATATACTTAAAATAAACTTAAAATATACAAAAAATATGCAAAATGTACAAAAAAGACAAACAACAAACTACTGCTGCTGCTGCTAATGCTCAGGCTAACCCAGCGTGGTCGCCATCTTGCAAGTTGCAACCACACAGGGTATATAAGGGAGTGTACAGGAAATGTTTGGGCATTTCCAGCCTGGACAGTAGGTGGGAGGCTGGACAGTAGAACCAGGACCAGGATAAGTGGGCAAGTGAGGGAGCTTGGTGGTCCAGGAGGGCCAGAGGGGAACCCCCCCCCCCCAAAATAAATACAGTCAGGATGGTTTCATGCGCCATGGCTGATGAGGAGTGGGGGTATGGTGCTCTGGTGGGGACCAGGTAGCCAGGTTTTGTGTCAAGTTGGGCTAGGGCGTTAGGAGACCTTAAGAGGATGTAGGAGCCCTTTTAGGAAGCCCAATCGGTGTGTTCCCAGCTTGCCAGGGCTGGGAGGGCTATGGCAGGGGCCTCTCAGGAGGGGAGCCGGTAGCAGAGGTTCCCCTCATACCCGGTGTGGTAGGGTGGCCTGGGGGGGTTGAGGGAGCTGGGGAGCCTTTCACCCATTTTTAGAGCCTGTTTGGAGGGACCGGTCCTGGGGTGCCGGTCCAGCAAAAAGCTGGGTGGGCTGTGGACCCACAGACGTGGTAGGCCTTGGAGGGTGCTCCCCGTGCTGGTGCTTAACTCAAGCCCAGGAGTCATAGCAAGGGATGTGGGCCTGGCAGGAACTCCCTGTAGTGAGGTGGTGACAACAGTACAACCCCGCAGAAAAGGGGGGCCATGGAGACTGAGGCAGAGGCAAGCGATCAGGGTAACAGGGACCTCAGCCTAGGACATTCAGAGCCAGCCATTGGAAAAGGGGTCAGGGCCTGGGTCATAGGGAAAAATCATGGATGCCTCAGGGTATAGGCCCAATGCCCCAGGGTCCAGGTGGAACGGGCAGCTCACATTTCCATGCCAGTGTCAGACAGGACGACCAGTGCTAGTGTAAAAGGGGACCCGGTGAAAACAGAACTAAAAGGAAGGCTTGGATTATCAGATCTTCATATGCCAGGAGATTGCAGGGATCTGGGTTCCAGGGTTTTTGGGTAAAACACCTGAGACAGGAAGGGTAGGAAAACGACTCCTTCTGGTGTCTGCTGATATTGTGTTTCTGCTGTTTGAGAGGTCCAGCCATACTGTGTAAAAAAGTTATAGCCCCATGGAGCTGATTAAGTATTTGCTGAAAAGGAATGGTGATCTCTGTATAGCTGGAATCATTTGCCATGCAGGTGACAATAAAGTCATCTGGGGAGAAAGCAGTGGTTCGTGCTTTATTTGATTGTAGAGGAGGAGTTTTAATTAAATGAAATCTTTTGTTTTTCCCTTCATTTTGCAGTCTAATTAATTTGCCATGAGTTTGTATTCCAGGGGGAAGAATCCAGCCTCTGGGGCTTCCGGGGCTTTTCAGAGCCTGAGAGAGAGAGAAGAGAGAGCTCCTGGTCTGGGTGGTGGGTTCGAGGAGTGGATCTGTTGCTGAAAACAGGAGGTAATGCAGCAGCGTGAAGACAGCATTGGGCAGGGACCATCCATTTTCTCTGGTCCAGTAAATACAATGTCTCGTTTGTTAGCACTTTGGGAGTGCTCTTTTCTTTCTGCCCAAACCATCTGTGAGATTTGAAGTATGCCCCTAGATGGGTCAGGAAGGGAGGGGTTACAGTATGGGAGCTACTAATCCGGGATGTTCCCCGAACTCTAAAAATTGCCACCAGACCCCGAGCCATGCGGTTCGCTCTGCAGGTTTCCCGGCCTGGTTGGGACCTGTTGCACACTTTGAATTGCTGTGGGGTAGGCCTGGAGCAGGCATTAGGCCTGGCCTGCTGGTGTGACTTGCTGGTCACATGATCCTCAGGAGAGGCCCTGATTGGAGGATGGGCAAAGGGAGCTACAGCAGCTGCACGAGGAAGCGCCATCTTGGGGACCAGAGCGAGTGAGCTGAGGGAGAGAGACCAGTGGCAGCAGCAAAGCAGAAAAGAGAATAGCGAGAGTAGAGCAAAAGAGATTGCTGTGGGAGAACACTGTTGGAGAAGCAAGCAAGTGAACTGGGCTGCACTATTTTGGAGCAGAGAACTGTGGGATCCAAGTGACTGTGGGACTGGGAGGAAAGGAAACTTAAGTGCAGGCATCCCAATGAATTGGCAGCAAGTAGTAGCAGGGGGAGGTGCAGAGAGGCCTGAAACAACCCCTCAGGAGGAACCCTGACTACAGTTCCAGCCTCACTTCTTTCCCGGCTTTGGAAGGCTGGGGGACAATGCAAGGGACATGAACATTATGTGAAGTGTGGATTTGTGGGAGAAGCAGTAACCAGGTTGCCCATCTGCCTCTACTGTATAGGTAGAGCACCAATGTCACGTAGTGGGATGTATGCTCCCAGTTCCACCGCCAGCTTATTCATTCCATGGTCACCAGCCAGTGGGGATTTGGAGGGGTTGGAAAGATTGCCCCTGGGAGAAAGCACACGTGTCCAGGAGGATGAGACCCAAAGCAAATCTTCAGACATGATAGTGGAGGCTGTGGAGGTGGAGGAGGAGGGTGCAGGAGTACCAGAAAAAGACAGAGGTGATGGAGAGCATAGACATCTGTCCAGATCTCTGCCACCTGCTACCAGCTATCCCACTGGCAGAGGTAGGGGCAGGGGTCTCAGACAACCGGCTGGGGATCCACCAGGGCCCAGGGGACCCTCACCATGACCCTGTCTGGTGGTAGCTAGCAGGCATCATCCAGCAAATCGGAGCCTGCCTCAGGTGCTAAGAGCAAGACCAGATCTGTGGAGAGTGGTCCCAAGTCTGTACCTGTGCCAGGTGCAGTCAGCGGACAGGCTGGTGACCCCCAAGATCCAAGGGAGCTGAATAAGGAGTAATATATTAGCAGCTAGTTCCAGTTCCAGGACCACATGGTGGCTAGGGCAATCCCTAGGCCAAACCACCACCCAGTTATCACCTTTAAAGATGCCACCCCGCAGCTCCTGGTCTGGGTCAAGACCCTCCAGACCTGGATGGACAGGTTAAATCCCAGTGACCCATTGAATCTGAAATATCGACAGAGGGTATAGCTACCCAGAAGTCAAGCAAGAAGATCCAGCTTGAGGGACCTGCCCGAATGGAGCCAGGCCGAAATGTGGGTTCGCAGGATGCTGAGGGTAGAATATCCGAACCTGAACTATCCATACGTGACAGAAAGGAATTGGGACATTATTGAAGAGATGAGGGAGGGCTGGATTTTTAAAGAACAACTGGAAAGGCTGAAGAACTGTCCAGGAGGAGGAAGTGAGCCATCTCAGGAGTTGTTCCAAAGGGCACGGTCAATGTGCTGCACAGGGACTTGGTCAGGACTAACTATTTTCAAACACTTAGCTATGGCACAGAACTTAACTGGGACTCGGACAAAGTATTACATCTCGGACTGAGACTTGTTTGGAGAGGTGACCACCAAGCTGGATCCAGCATAGTTTTTTCCCTCCAGATGGGGGACCTGCAACCTAGGTCCCTGGGACTAAAAAACTTGTGGACTGCGCCAGAGCAATTGCTCTAAGGAGCTTATGTGGTGACTCTTTATTGATCAAGCTCTTAAATTGACAATTTTTATAGTTCCTGTTTTATATATCGTGATAAAATATGTTTCTGAGAGATTGGTGTAAGAATGTGGGTGTGTATGTGTGAGAGAATGGTCTGGGGTTTTGTACACAGAGAAACTTATTTTAAAATGTTGGTGGGAGGTATCTAAGGGGACTGTCTGCTACCTCATTAATGTTTAGCATAGAGCTTAAGGAAAAAGAATATTTTTGGAAATACGTAATCATTATAAAAAGTTTAAAAAAAGAGTAATGACGGTTGTGACTAACACTTTAGATTTATCTTCTGGCACAGGTAGGGTTCAGGATTTAGGCTTTAGGAATTAGTTTTGGGCTAGATAAGTAGGTTGGGTAGTGTCTAGTGGCCAGACATGGTGAGTTCATTTTCCTGAGGGCTGAGGAGTGCACATACTTGGCCTGATGGGAGTGGACCATCACTGGACCTTTGCCATCATTCCCAGGAGGGAATGATTTCCTGGGTGGGGGAAGAGTGTAAGCCCCCTGCAAAGTGGGGCTTATAGTTCCACATTTTTAGCTCCCACCCCCCCCGAGCTAGGAAATGGTTTTAGTGCTCTGGGGGATAGTTCTATGGACACCTCAAGGGGGCAGCAGAGGGCAGTAGATAGGGCATATAAGAGAGCGTACAGGAACTATCTGGGCCTTTCCAGCCTGGGCAGTAGGCCTGGGGCTGGAGGGGGAAGCTGGAGAGTCGAACCAGGACAAGGATAGGTGGGCAAGTGAGGGAGCTTAGCGATCCACGCCAGTGTCAGGCGGGACGATCAGTGCCAGCGTAAAAGGGGACCCAGTGAAAACAGAAGTAAAAGGAAGGCTCAGCTTATCAGATCTTCATATGACAGGAGATTGCAGGGATCTGGGTTCCAGGGTTTTGGGGTAAAACACCCGAGACAGGAAGGGTAGGGAAAAAGACTAATTTTGGTGTCTGCTGATACTGTAGTTCTGCTGTTTGAAAGGTCCAGCCATATTGTGTAAAAGTTATAGCTACATGGATCTGATTAAGTATTTGCTGAAAAGGAATGGCGACCGCTGTATAGCTGGAATCATTTGCCACGCAGATGAAAATAAAGTTTTGGGGGGAGAAAGCAGCGGTTTGTGCTTCATTTGACTGTAGAGAAGGAGTTTTAATTAAATTAAATCTTTTGTTTTCCCTTTTCATTTTGCACTCTAATTAATTTGCCACAAGTTTGTATTCCAGGGGGAAGAATCCAGCCTCTGAGGCTTTTCAGGACCTGAGAGAGAGAAGAGAGAGCTCCTGGTCTGGGTGGTGGGTTCGGGGAGTGGATCCATTGCTGAAAACAGGAGGTAATGCAGCAGCTTGAAGACAGCATCAGGTAGGGACCGTCCATTTTCCCTGGTCCAGTAAATACAATATCTGGTATGTTAGCGCTTTGGGAGTGCTCCTTTCTTTGTGCCCAAACCATCTGCGAGATTTTAGGTATGCCCCTAGATGGGGCAGGAAGGAAGGGGTTACATATAATTATTATAAATAATATCTGCATAACCCAAGAGAGGCATTAAGGTGCCTGTGCAAGTCTAATTCTTGAGTCACGGGAGAACAGGGATTTATTTCTGAAGAAAAACCGTAGTCTCGTTTTTAGATTTTTGGCCAATGTATCAATGTGGGGGACAAAGGATAGATGGGATTCAAGAAGAAACCCTAGCCGGCCCGGTGGCACTGAGGGTTGAGGTGCTGGACGCCACACCTTGCATCATGCTGGCGACCCGGGTTTGGGAATGAGCCTGGACTGCTGGGGGGGAAGAGATCGAGCGTCTGTAGGACTGCTGTCTCTTCCCAGGGTGGGTTGGGAAGATGCGATCGCTCCTGAAGAGGCCTCTTGTGGTGATCAGAGGCGCCCAGCGTGGCGACGTAGTGGACGCATGCAGCGAAGTTGCGGCATAGCATTGCCCTGTTAGCCACAGTTCGAGAGGAAAGAACTTGTACATTGAAAGAGAAAACCCCACTCCTGGGGATAGATGAAGGCACCTCGGCCTCTTAAGCCCACAGTCCCAGTTCCCGGACTTCCTCCTCTCTAACTGGCTTCTCGTGTGTGCCCAGTGCTTTGCCCTTGAAATAGAACACCCGGGGCGGATAGGGCGGCCCTACCTCCGGAGGGTATAGAATGAGTGGTGCTGGGTTGCATGAGAAGGAGGGGAGTAATAGCCATGGAGGGAGGTAGCAGCTGGGAGTCCCCGAGGATGCCGGAAGGAGTTCCCCAGGTATGTGGTGATAAATAAAGTAAAAAAAAAAAGAAGACATCCTAGGTATTTAAAGTTTCCTACTACCTATAGTATGTCTCCTAGTAATACAGCAATTGGGGTAGGGGGATTGTGAGTAGGACTAGCCAAAGGAGTAGTAGGAGTATTAGGTAGATAAAAGAACATTATCTTGCTTTTGTTTAGCATTCAGCAGTAATTTAGAAAGTATTAAGTTATGCTGAAGTTCATTGAAATCGGACTGGAGTGTTGAGCAGACTTGAGCAAAGGAAGATTTTTTATCTCATCTTTATTTTTCCCTCCTGCAGCCACAGTCCCTGACTACTTCCAGCCACCACTTCTCCTCACCGCGGACCCCAGAGTTTTTTGTGTGTGCCCAGCTGGCATACGCTACTGTACCGTCGAGAGTGACCCCCTCCAATGCTCCCGAGCCTGGCCAGGATCCATTACCGGCACACACTTCTTCCAGGCATACACCGGCCGGTGAAGCTGTGACTATCAAACTGCTGCGGGCTTTGTGCTGCCATTTTCCTCCCTTTATGTGGTCCCCTGGAGTGCGAGCGTGCAATGACATCGCAACTCACTGACGTTTGCCGCACTCCACCCTTTTTCTGCACCGCTCTTGTAGTGCTCCCGGTCATTACTAGGGGCCGCTACAGAGCGGTGATTCCCTGGATCCTTCTCCAGGATGAGGGAGCAGTCCTCCAGACACTCAATCCCATCCTTCCCCTGCCGACCCCTGATGCCCCGGGCTCGCATCCGAACCTGGGTCACCAGTGTGGCGCGAGGTGTGGCATCCAGCGCTTCAACCCTCAGTGCCACTGGGCTGGCTGCAAAGGAAGATTTTGTAGTATAAAGAATAGCGTCATCTGCAAACAGATGTATACTGGAGTCTTCAGTATTTTTACTTAAGCTATTTACATGAATTAATCAAAGCAGTGGGCCCAAAATAGAGCCCTGGGGAACCCCACTCAGTAAAGGAAGTATCAAAGAGAGGGTTCCATTGACCTTTATCCGCTGCTGCCTACCCTCTTGATAACTGGCAAACCAGCCTAGTACAGAGTCAGCAAATCCCATCGCTTTTAGGCTACCTAACAGGAGGAGGTGGTCCACTGTATTGAAGGCCTTACTAAGGTCCAGAAAGACTGCACCTGTGACTAGTCCATTATCCATGGCCTTGAACCAGTCACTCGTAACTTTGGATAGTGTTATTGTGGTACTTTAAAGAGGTCTGAAACTGGACTGGAGGGGATTCCACAACTGCTTGACTGTCAAGGAAAGCTCTGACTTGTGTACTAACTAATTTTTTGAGTAGCTTAGACAGAACTGGCAGAATTGATATAGGCCTGTAATTGTTTAAGTCACTAGGGTCACCTGACTTAAAAAGGGGTAGCAGATGGGCTACCTTCCAGCGGGAAGGTACAGAGCCCTCTATCAAGGATCGGCTGAAGAGATGCATGATCGGGGCAGTAAGGTAATGGTAGTCTATTTTCAAGAAAAATGGGCCAAGGTTGTCCGCACCGGCACTCTTATTTGTGTCCAGTTTAAGTAATTGATCTTCTACCTGTTTATAGGTAATGGGTAAGAAGGTGAAGGAGACACGGATGGGATTACTAAAAGATGCCGCTGTTTGGAGAATAGATGGTCGTAAGGTAGCTGACTAAGAAGAATCAAAGGCATGTCCCGCTGTTGCCAAGTGCTCGTTAAGCTTGTCAAGAATAATAGTTTTGTTTGTTATAGCTATACCGTTGTAAATTATGTTACTTGGTAATGCTGGACAAGCATTACAACCTTGTACTAATTTGAAGGTTCGCCATATTTTAGCCGGGTTACCACTGGCAGACTCCAGAATATTTAAATAATATTTATCTTTAGTGCTCCTAATCAATTCGGTACAAGCGTTACAGCAGGCCCTAAAGGCAGTCCAGTCTACAGGGGAATTGGTACGTCTTGCTGTAGACAATAGGTGATCCGGTTTTAGCATAATTTTTTTAATTTCACCATTAAACCGTGGGCAAGATGCTGTTTTTACTCTGCAGCTGATCAATGGAGCATGCTTATTTATAACAGCACTAAGAGAAGAGTTAAAGATGACGATGCTTCATTTATGGTGGGCGCTAAATAAAATGCTTGCCATTTGATGTCTCTCAGATCCTTTAGAAAGTTGGCTGAATTAAATTTCCTGAATGATCTCTTGCTGACAGCCTTGCTAGGATTTGAGAGTTTAGTTAAGTACCTGATGCACACCGCAATGCTGTGGTCACTGAGATCATTATGCCAAACTGCTTCATGAGAAATGTTGTGGGGTCTATTTGTAATAATTACATCCAAGAGTGATCCTGACAGTTTGTTTGTGCGAGATGGTCTAGTAGTTTCAGTGACTATCTGAGACAGGCCCATTTCTTCATATAGGTCTTTTAATGGAGTTGATTTGGTACTAAACCAGTCCAGATTTAGGTCACCTAGGATTATTGATTCGTTGTTGCTATCATCCAGTATTTGGTGTAGGTGGTGCAGAATATCCATGCCCCCAGAGGGAGGTCTATAACAAGCCACAATGTTTTTTTTTCCCAAAATATTTTATTGAAAAGATGTTGCATAGCGAATCATAGACACAACACATCATCAGCTTCGAATGTACATCAATATCAGTATCAGTATCAGTATCAGTATACAGCAGAATGATATCAGCAAGATTACATTAAGTTCAAACAGAAGGCTTAAATAATTTAAATTGGTTTTAATATATAAACCAGGCAAAGTATCTCTAGTTGAATACTAAGCAAAATAGGGAGGACTGTCAAGCATAATGAGGCCTAGCCAGTCCAGTGGCACTGAGGGTTGAGGCGCTGGACACCACATTTCGCGCCATGCTGGCGACCCATGTTCTGGAACGGGCACAGGCCACTGGGGGTCGGCAGGGGAGGGGAAGGATTGAGCATCCGAGGGACTGCTGTCCTTCTCCGGGAAGGGGGAAGCACAGCACCGACATCACGTTGCCCCATGGTGGAAGCTTGTGTGCATGGCGCTGGGCGAGAGCATGGGGGGGAGCCGAGTGCGAATGCTTCGAGGGGAGCGCGTACAGATGCGTGCGGGCTCCCCCTCAGCTTGCGTCATTACACGCACCTGGTTTCACAGGGGAACCAACCAAACCAGAAAATCCAGGTGGGGCCTCTGTCGCCAGATCCCCCAACCAGTTACTGGATAGGGGACCAGTTCCGTGGCCCCATCCGCCGGGGGAAAAGCCGGGGGTGACCGGAGGATCATGGCAGTGACAGAAGGTGGAAGTCCAGGGGCCGTGACCTGGGCAGAAATCTGGCGGAGAGCCCTGCCACAAAAAAAAAAAAAAAATGGGGCCAATAGGTGAGAAGGGGTAATTTGGCTGGTATGTAAAAATGGGTTTATTTATAGTTTTGTGTCTATACCCGGCCCAGTGTGTCCTAAATAGGGAATGCCCCTCACTCTAGAGCTTCTATGAGTGGGTTCCAAGTATCTAGAAAGGCCTATCTTTTCCCTAATGCAAAAGGTTATGTCCTCTCCAAGGACATGCATAATTTTAAGTTGTTGGCCCATTGTTGGATGGTGGGAGGGGAAGGGGAAGGGGACATCCAGGAGGCCTGAGCTATGGTTTTCCGTGGATTGACCAGGGCTAAGGACCACAAAGAGTTGTAAATTTTATCCCCAGGGTGGTGCAGGTCAGCACCCAACATAAGTTCCAATGGGGACCTAGAGGGACTATATCCCAGAACTCCACTCATGACCCGGTGCACTTCGTGCTAAAAGGGGGTCACTTTAGTGCAGGTCAGAGCCATATGTAAAAAAATCTCCCTTCTCACGGTTACACTTAGGGCATTCACTTGGCTTCTGTGCATCCACTGAGTGTAAAGCTACCAACTTTCCCAGGCCTAAAACTGGGACAGTCCATCCTGACCATGACCCCCCCCCCCACTGTTTCACTCACACGGGCACCGCCGCGGACAACGTTGTGCACAGTCAATTACATTTTGCTGCTTGCTCTGGCCATGCAGCCCCACAGTAACACCAGTAGCAAACATTCAGATTAATACAATACATCATTCTGCTGCAGCAAGTTCCAAGTCATGATGTACAAAAAGTTCATTAAAAGCAAACCTGCATTAAATTTTGATTAGACATTTGAGCTGCATATATTGCTCCTCCTGACAGTCCCATCCAACCCGCTTACTTTCACCTCATTTACTGAGCAAACTTCACTTCAATGACTCCCACCTCCACACCAGATTGTTTTCACACACTTCCCTATAGCTGATCAGGTTCAGGTACCTTAGTTCCCTGCTGCCAATCTCTTCTCTGTCTGGAGTCCTTCTCAGCTGCTGGCAGGCAGACATCCACATGCGCTTGTTTGCACTACTACCCAGTCTAATCTAACAGGAAGGAACGTGCTTTACTGTGCTCCCACTGATGTGCTTGCAGTGCAACACAGGCACAGGGATTGAAATTGCAATCTGCTGTCCAGCCGGAGCAACACCACGGTGGTGCTGAAATAACTGTCACTCACGGATTAGCAGTCAACAAAAAAAGGGACAAAACTGGGACAAGTAAGCAAAAAAAGGGACAAAAGGGACATTTTGCTAAACTTGTGGGGACACTGGGACATGCTGCCTAAAATAGGGACTGTCCTGGGAAAATAGGGACTGTTGGTGGCTTTAATTGAGTGTAACTTACTAGGAGTGATGTATGCCCTATACTGTACATAAAGTTTAATTGAACTTGCCTGAGTTTATTACTCCAGGAGCAATTTTGTAGGTGCTGCCCCTCCAGCCACCATGTCTTATTATCAACTAAGCTGAGTAGGTTTACGCTGCAGACCGCTTGCATCCCCGCAGCAGCCCAATCATCGTTACCCTGTAATGTTTGATAGTATGTGGTGAGTGGTTTCCTGCCTGGTTGAGGTTTGTATAGCTCTTCTTCAAATGGTGAAGGAGGGGCCCAGTTGATTATCATAGTCATAAAGTCCCCAAAGTGGTGCTTTTTTTTTTCAATAGTATTTCTTGCACCCGTCGACCAGGGCATCTATCAGAGGTGCCCTCTCAGCATGACTCCTCTACTCCAAGCCTGAAGCCCTCTCCCGTCCAGCCCCCACCCCAGCCCACCCAGACATTCCAGCCTCCTGAATCACCCTCCAGGGAGGTCCACCTCTCCTACCTGGTGGCCTTTCTGTGATTAGAGGGTCCATCCAGTGGGGGGGGGGGTCGGCCGTGCTACTGGGAAGATGGCTCAGCATTCTGGATGTGAGTGCCAGCCACTGGAGCCCTTGTTGCCTCCCTGGTCTGCGGGGAATTTTTTCGTTGTTTTCCCTCCTGTGAAACTCGGATGTGCAATGATGTCATAAGCGACATCTGCTGCAGTTCCTCCCCCAACATTCTTGTGAGCACCACATATTTACCTGCGCTGCCCCCAACTAATGCCGGGGGCCACCCAAGAGCGGCACTATCCCTGATCCCTCCCCCGGGAAGGGAGAGCAGTCCACTTGATGCTCAATCTCTTCCTTCCCCTGCTGACCCCCAATGGCCTGGGCTCATTCCTGAACCTGGGTTGCCGGAGTGGCGCGAGGTGTGGCATCCAGCGCCTCAACCCTCAGCGCCACCAGGCCGGCTCCCAAAATGGTGCTTGATTGTGAGATAAACAAAAAGGTCTCCCACAGATATGCCCCATCTAGTGCAAATAGATGCAAAGTCTAATATTATTCCTCCCTCATAAAGCTGAAGTACAGTGGTTAGACCTCTATGTTTCCACTCCAATAGCCTCTGGATCAAAGGCACTATACAGACCCCTCTGGCTTGGGTAGCTGTTATCAGTCCAGTGTATCGGGAGGTTTGGTTAACATGTTTGATTTGCCAGTGGATATCCACCCAAACCCTCAGTGTAGTGGCCGTGAAAGGGTTGGAGACCTCTGGAGTGGGACCAGGCCTGAGGGCTGCAGCCTGTAAATCTGCCCACAGTGACCCATTCAGTGAGTTCTTTTCTAATCCAATCCAACTACTCCCCACCCCTGAGTCCCCAACTGGGAGAAAAGCCAGCTGAGTGGCCCCGAAGTACCGCTGGAAGTCTGGAAGCCCAAACCCCACCAGCCCTGAGGGCAACTGCAATATAATACTCTTAATCCTGGAAGCTTTACTTCGCCATAGGAATTTATGTAACATTGCATACAGGAGCCTGAAGTGAGCTTTTGAGACCCTGATGGGCAGGGCCTGGTACAAATATAGGCACCTCAGTAAGACTGTCATCTTAACCACTGCAGACCTCCCCAGCAGAGACAGCAGAAGGGCCCTCCATCTGTCTCAATCTTCCAAGAGCTTCGATTATAGGGGTTTATAATTAAGTGCATATAAGGAACTGATTTTAGCTGATATTGAGATACCTAGATAAGATTCGCTATTAGGCTTGCTCTCTCCAACTTCCCTATTGGAAGCAGTTCGCTTTTTGTCCAATTTACTTTGTGATCTGACAACCTCCCACATTCCCATATCAACTGGTGAACCCTTGGTAGATCCTGGGTGGGATGCTGTAGATACAGATGCAAATCGTCTGCATATAACGATATTTTATGTTCAGACTGCCCCTCCCCATCAGTCCCCTTGTTCCCTTGTGTTCCCTGAGGGAAGCCACCAATGGCTCTATAAAGAGCTGGGATGGGGGCACCTCCGTGTAGTTCCCCGTCCTAAAGTAAAAGGGGGGGTCACTAGCCCATTCACCACTATTTGGGCTTGTGGGTTGGTATACAGGGTTTTAACCCAGGATCCAAAGGCGGGGCCAATTCCCACCCTCTTCATGGTTTCAAAAAGATATCCCCATTCCATGCAGACAAAAGCCTTCTTGACATCTAGCGCTAAAATGGCTGCCCCATGTTAATGAGCTTTTCCACCCCACCGGTGAATCACGTTTAAAGAGGAACTTCACCAGTCCTTTTGACTTTCATGCATAAATGACCCCTTCTTGCATTGATTCTGGAATTGTATTTCATTAGTGTCCACTGTTTTTGCACTCTGAGCTGCTAAAAACTGCAGGGTGTACCAGAGCTTCTATAGCAAGCCTGGTGTTGCTGTGGGCCCAGGGTTGTACTGCTGACATCACTATAGGGCAAAATCAATTTCCCAAAAAAAAAACATACTGACAAGGCATTTGGATTTTGGCATAATGCATTGAAACAGGGTGTCTTAGGGAAGAGGAAACACAGTATGTGCGCTGAATACAGGTAGCTTTCCCTTGCAACATTGTTGCAACTGCATGGTACTGCACAGTGTGAGTCACTCCTCTACCCTACAGTGTTGTCATCAGGAGCTAGCAGCCCAGCAGCTGAACAGCAAAGGCAAGTGCAGCAGGGCTCACAAACAAATCCAAATTATGGAAGGCAGAGTAAACCCTGGCCAAAAATAACAAATGCACGCACCTTTTCAGGTCTAGTGCTACATATAATGGCTATAAGCTGTAACTTTTTGGACCAACATGAAAGTTCCTGTTTAAGGTTCTACGAATGTTGTGTTTCCCCTGATGTCCCTTAACAAAGCTGGCCTGATCTGGGTGGATTAGGTCCAGGAGCACCGGGTCCAACCAAGAGGCCAAGACCTTCGCCAGGACTTTATAGTCAGCTGTGAACAAAAATATTGGCCTGTAGGATGCACACCAGGTGGGGTCCTTACCCGGTTTTGGTAGCACTGTAATAGTAGCAGACCATGTGGAGGGGGGCAGCTCACCCTTATCCAGACTGTCCTGAAGCATGTCATACAAGGGGTCTAGTAACAGATTACTGAATGCTTTAATAAAATCTATAGGCAGGCTGTCCGGGCCTGGGGCTTTATCCTCTTTCAACGCTTTAACAGCAGCCTGCACCTCATCCCTGGATATGGGAGTGTCCAATTTTTTTAGCAGTCTCTTCATCTAGAGTGGGTAGAGGGGCACTGGGAAAAAAAGGTCGAGCTCCTGCGGGGTTGGGGTAACCTCTGACAAGTAAAGAGAGCTGTAGAAGGCATTAAAGGAATCCCAATTGCCACAGGATCCTGCACTGATTTGCCCGATACATCATGGATCTGACCCACAGAGCACTCCTCCTCTTTATGTTGTAGCTGCCAGACCAAGAGATTACCGCCATGATCCCCATCTTAGTAAACGCCCGCCAGCACCAGTAAAACAGCAAGTTCCATGCTTGCACTGCTCAGCATGTTGAACCTCCATTTCAGGTTTTGAATAACTCTATACAGTGGCATTGTAGGCCGCTTTTTATGTGCATCCTCACAGGCCTCACTTTTAATATGGAGGTGGTTAACCTTCTGTTCATTTACTTTTTTGGAGTAGGCAGAAAAAGCTATTGTTTGCCCCATACGTAGGCCTTTAAGGCTTCCCACCTGCTTTGGTGGGAGGTGCCCCCCTTCTATTAAACTGTAGAAATTCCTGAATGCTGTTGGCTATAACCCCTATGTCGTTTTGATCCTTAGGAAGAAGAGGGTCTAACCTCCATTGTCTGGCCACTGGGGGCAAGTTAGGGGTAGCCAAGCCCATTGAGAGAGAGAGGCATGGTCTGGCAAGAGGATGGATGAGTAGTGCACAGTGTTGACCCCTGGGAGTAGTGAGGGGCTGAGCAGCAACCTGTCCAGGTGCACATAAGATTGGTGGGCATGAGAATCAAAACTGTAGTCTCTAACTGTGGGATTGACATGTCTCTACACGTCCACCAGGTTGAACTCTGTTTCCAGCTCACCTAATGCTCTTGCGTTCCTGGTGAGTGGGGTTGGGACTGGATTGGACCGGTCCAGGACTGTATCCCTAACACAATTAAAATCATCCCCCAGGATCCAGGGCCCTGACCATCCCGCCATGTCCAGGGCTAACTTTTGAAAAAAAATGGATCGACTACATTGGGGGCATAAATAGAGCCAAACGATAGAGTGCACACCCAGCTAAGTCGGCCCTCACCAAAGCATATGTACCTGCAGGATCAGTGATCTGCCTCAGCACATCAACCTGGGTTCCATGTGGGACCCACACTGAGGCTTCTCTAGCTTTAGAGGAAAAGGTTGAGGAAATCCAAGTACTCCCAGCGAGGCACTGGTCTTCAATGCTTCACTTGAAGACACGTGGGGCTCCTGCACCAAAACTGCTTGTCACCTAGATCTCTTGACCTCGGTCTGAAAGCGTTTCCTTTTGGCTACCGATTTTAACCCATTTACATTCTATGTTACCACATTAATTGTGGTAGCCATTATCTATTGGTTGTTGCAGACACCTCTTGACTATACCTGTCTGGAATACCCACACCACAGTACTGATTGTGCTACGTCCTCTCAAATGTGTGCTGATTTCTGCCGCTTAACAACTGTTTTGTGTCACTAAATTCATACCACAACATCTTTTTTCCCAAATAAACCAAGTCTCTGCAGTAACCCTTACCCTTCTGTGTGTTACCCCCAGCCAAAGGGGCCGTTCGTTCCATCAGAGGCTTTCAGCATAAGGTGTCTCCAGAGGTGTAGCCCCCTGATTCCCATTATGTAAAAAAACAAGTATCCTGCCCCCCCCCAAAACATAAGTAATATCTCCTCTGGACCCCCATCATTCCCCAACCTCCTTCCCTCTTTCTTTTCAGTTTCCTGCTCCACCTCCCCCAAGCACCGCAGTGCCTGAAGAAACTCCCCTGCAAATAATTGGTGAACATCAAGATGGTTAAATATCTTAACATTACTTTCATAATCATATGTTAGGCACAAAATGAGCTCTTAAATTTCTGTGCGGTCCTCACAGCCATCCACGGTAAACTAAAATGTCATGAAGGTGAACAGTAAAAAGTTCGATCAGTGGACTCTAACAAAACGATACTGCTCACAATTGGAGAAACTCAGACCCACTCACGGAATTTATAATGAGTAATAAATATTTCTTTTTATTCAAAAATATATATTTATTGCTCATTATAAACTTGTGAAATGGTCTAATTCTCCAGCTGTGAGCAGTACAGTTCTACTTGAGGTATATTGAAGCACGATCCTTCCCGGCATCTCATTTATTTTTCAGGTACTGGGTGGGCCACACTGCCACTAGTGGTATTCTCTAACAAAATGACCCACTTTGCAAATTGAATCAAACACAAGTTCAACAGAAGGAATGTTAACTTTAATACGGATTGGTATTATAGTGTTGTGGGGGGGGGGTGAACATCCCTGATGGTCTTCTTCCCAAAGTTATCAGGGGAAAAGCTCTGCTTCATCTAACAGGCCCACTCTATAACTTGATGGTCATGGAGGGTTTGCAACTCCCTGACAGTGAAACAATCCATCTGGTCGATTTTGGGGTGTTGAGACCCTCCCCGTCATTACCCATGTCCCCAGATGTGGTCGGGGGGGATTCAAGTATCTCAAGGGAATCAATAAAGTCCAGGAGGGTAGCATCTTTCAGAAAAAGAGATGTGTAAGAACAAAGGGGCACAATTTAAAGATAGAGGGGGGACGGCTCAGGGGTAATGTGAGGACTTTTTTTTTCACTGAGAGAGTGGTGGATGCATGGAACCGCATTCCTGGGGAGGTTGTTGGATCTAAAACAGTGGGGGAATTCAAACATGCATGGGACATACATAAGGCAATTGTAGTGGGGGTGGCAGGAAGTAGGCTGCTGGTTAACTAGAATCTGCAGCTTATCCAGTAGGTAGGGAAATGGGCACACCGGGTGGGCCAAGTGGTCCTTATCTGCCGTCAAAGTCTATGTTTCTATATTTCTATACTAGTAAATAGCGTCCACAACATGCCAGAGTGGTCTCTTAAATGTTGGGCCTACACAGCAGTATGCTTCCAATGGGTTCTATAGTGAAACAGTTCAAAATAATCTGCTATATCCGCATGTGTGAGCGACTCCCGGGAGGGATATACCTTAATGGAGCTGACCCATGGATATTTGTAGGCTTGCATATGGGCCCACTTCAGCTCCTGATCCCAGATAAGGCTGGGTCACTCCCACATGGTAATCCCATAATAAAAAGGAAAAATAATGTACTTATCTGTTGGAAGCATCGCTTTGGTCAGAAGGGGGGCGACCACCTCTCCACTTAGATTCTTCCTCAACCCATTTCTCAGCCACTTTAAGACAAGTGAAGAATATTGAAGAGTGCCCCGGCCTGTCTATGCACGGTTTAGTTGGATACATAAAAGCAAAGGACCACCCCATAATGAATAGCTTCAACTTGACTGTGTTAAATTTTTGCCTTTGAAGCTGCAGCTCCCTGCTGTAATCTTGGAAGATGTGCACTTTAGAGTTATTAACAGAGATAGGGACCTTGATCTTTGCACATTTGAGAATGGCCTCTTTGTCCACGTACCTCAAGTATTTAATAAGCAGTGACACAGTTCTCCACGAGTTTGAGCCAGGGCCTACCTGTCGCTACCTCTACTAAGCGCTGAGGATTCCTCAGGTAGCTCCAGATGGCCTACGAATCACTTATGAAGGCCTTTTTCAGGATTTCTAATCTCCATCAGGTAGGCCCACGATGCACAAGTTTGAGCATCGGGATCGATTTTCTTGGTCTTCAGCCCTGGTTGCAAGCTCTCCCAGTGCTTTCCTTAGGTTGTTCCATTCATTAGTAACTGCAGATAGAGTCCTCCAAACCGCTCACCTGATGCTCCAGTTCGGAAATCTGTATTGAATGGGTTGCTGTAGTTTCAGAGAGGCCTGTGACCATGCTTTTCAGATGTATTATTTACGCTGTGATATTGGTGAAGCCCACCTTCCTTTCATGCTGCATTTGGGCCAGAGTAGCGGGAACCCCGACAAGTGAGTGCTCCAACTTGGACATATTGTGTTCCACTGTTTCGGCCTCAAGGGCCTGCAGTCTAGTACGGGCCTCCGATCCTCAGTGAGACTCTTTTGATGGTTCTACTGGTTCAAAATTACATTTTGATTGCTTATTTTTATGTTTACCAGATGCCATTTACCCCACACTACCGTTCTTTTATAATTCCGCTATGTAGTGGAACTGTGAGGCTCCTCCAAGATGTTTTTAATGCTGTGCCTTGAGGAGCTAGGCTAAAGTGCATTGCCATGTTGAGTAGCTCACAAGCCACACTGTTAATGGCTTTGGCTGCTGAGATAGATAGTTTTAAAACTAGGCATTCAAATTCCTTAGGTTTTGAGATAGACTGAATGATGCTGATGGATAGTTTTTTTGTTTACGTATATAGCCACCCCACCCCCTCTGGAAGCCCTATCAGCTCTATGAAGGGTGTAGGATGGTAGGGCCATAGCTTGATTCGTGACTGTGCTTTTTACCAGGTTTCCGTTAATACCAGGATATCTGGGAGCATTTGCGCAACCCCTTTCTTGCAGTTCAGTGAATTTCTTTTGGAGGCTACAAACATCGATAAGCATAATTTTTAATCTCTTTGCTGAGGTAAATTCAGCCAGTATTTAGAGAGTAGATACAGGTCCAGGATTAAGCTCTGTAACACCTGAGCAAAGGAGGAGCATGAGGATAATTTGTAGGGTGGGGTGGGGAGTTAGGGTTGGAAAATCTAACGTCACATTTCCCTACTTTTGTGGGCTTTAACCCTAATTAAAGCATTAACAAAGTTTTTTGCAATATATATATATGTATATCTCTGATGATGCACTGAGGCGAAACCGGTAGATGGTTGGTGGGTCTTACTGCGTGCTCCTTTTGCTTGGAGGGTCTGTTTAGTTCTCTGATTCATGTTATAAATAAATTGTATTTATGACATTGATTTACAGTTTGTTGTGAGCTTAATTTTACTTTATCTGCAGTGGGTGGTGCTTGAATTTTTCTTTTGCTGGTTGCTTGGTCTCTGAAGCACACCCGGCTGTTGGGGCGACCTTTTAGTTTGTTTCAGTAAGGGCAGCAACCCGTTTTTCTTGTGCTGTACCACAAACGCAGAGAGGAGACACCACTGCCATCACAGCTCAACCTAACAAACAGAACAGACTTCTTAGTTTTTCAACAACAACAAAAATAGACAACAATGGACAAGATTTCAAACTCGGAAGATGCCAGCATTCCACCCCAAATAAATAAACTGAAACTTCAGAAACCAAATAAGCCAGTCAACATCGAAGAAGAAGAGTTTCTTAGCTGTTCACAGTTTGAGATGGACAAGGAGCTGTTACTGGACCCAAGTGACAAAGACGAAAACTTCACTGTTCCCGCTGACGCCCCACCCACAAGAACACCAAAACCAATAAAAACACACGTTCCCACCATGTACATCACCCTCAACCAGTCAACATCAGATCTCAACAGCCAATCACATCACTGAAGTCACACAAGTAAAAACCTCCAGCCAATGATAAGCTACCCTACAAAAGCAATGACTGATAGCAAATAAACGCCACATATCATTCACAAAATAAAGGAAAAGCCATTCATATGTAGCCACCCAGTCCCCTGGGGTTACTAGAATCCCATTAGTAATAGTCAATAGGCAGGTGAAAAGACAGCTGGTCAGGAGCTCATTAAGGGCCTTTTTACATAATGACATCATTGTTTACTCAGCTACCCTGAGTGGGAATGATTATATAATTTAGAACTCTCGCAGCAGCATAACCATTTTTGAGTCAGTTGCTCAGGGGAAGTTAGAATGTTCGGTTAGTCTGAGTTTGGAAGGCAGAGCGGCAGGAGGTCTACCAGTTGGGGCTTTGTCACAGAGAGCCCAGTGTTTCTCACCCTAGTTTGGATTAAATCTTCAGTCGCCAGTGAAGTGGAAACCTTTTTTCAGCAGGATTCTTTGATTTCACTTCAGAGGGAATGAGAGGGACTGCCAGTTCAAGAGATCCAAGGGGCAATCCCCTGAAGGTCCTAGAGTGTGTACAGCTGCCTTTGAGAAAGACATTTGTGTGAGAATTTCTGACAAGCTCCCATGGAAAAGGGTGCTTTCTTGGTTGTTTCCATGCCTAAAGGAAGGAGCAACAGATTTGTGAGTACAGATGCAGTAACTGTCCTCATTAGGGAGTTGGCTGAGATGTGTGTGTGCCCAAGATAAGGCTAAATCACACCTGTGAGGACCCCTCATACACTTCGGTGTCAGTTTAAAGTTTGAGTCTTTAGCAATTCAGTGAGGATTGGAGGCTCGTTTGGTGTAAACCTTGAAGGAATGGCAGAGACTGTTGGTTGGGGCAAAGGGTGGGAGGAACGCCATCTGGGGTCTACAAGGCAGGGCTAACTGGTTCGTTGATGGGCGCCAGGTTTCTCTGGACAAAGACCATTGCCACAGGAGGATGTTCTGAGTGTATGGTTCAATCCACAAGCATACACTCTTGGGAAAAGAAGATGTTCTGAGTGTGTGGCAGCAGTCCACAAGCATATACTCTTGGTAACTGGAAATGTTTCAGGTGTATGGTTCAATCCACAAGCTTACACCATGGGGAAGAGAAAAAAAAACATTTTTGTAGAGAACTGTACTGCCCAGCAAAGAATGTCTGGACAAGGAATGTACTTCTTTGTCATGACCAACCATTGGGGGTCCACTTGTGCTTAGTAACATCTGTGAATAAAGCCATACTGTACAATCCCAGCTACTGCACTGGACATTCTGATCATTGCTTTCTGTGTGGAATTATTGGGGCCCCCTCAGCAGTTAGGTCTAGCATACACCTAGCATCCTCTCCCCTGGACATGGTTGTATTGTCGAAGGTTCATTTTGGTAATTGTACCTCCACCCCCTTCCTTTAGATAATGAGCCTGGTATACACTCTAAAGCTAGGAGGGGTACCAATCTGTGTATTTCTGCCAAAAGTAAATGGTATGCCATATGTGGGTACTAGTTCTGTCATGGGGTGCCAACTTGCCAAAAGTGGTGTGGGGGTTACACATAAATCAGCATCACTACCGTGCAATGACACAGAAATGTAAAATACCACCGAAAGCAAACAAATTCAGGCACAAAAGCAACAATAAACACAGTCTTGCCCTATTGTATAAATTGAACACATGATGGGCAGGAGTGGGATATGGGAAATATCTCCATTCGTAGCCAGTGACCTTGGAATACTTTCACTCATGGCTCCGCTACACTCCGCCGCTCATGAATATCCTGAGATCACTAGCCACTCATGGAGATATGTCCCATAGCCCACTCCTGCCCATCATGTATTCCCTATTTATTTAACATTTTTTCTTTGTGTGAGACAACTTGCTTTATAGGACTGTGCTTGTGCAATTTTATTCCAGTTAGCATCACTGGAGTTCTTGTCATGTTTCAGGCTGTGGTTCTCTTCAGCGAGCATGCTTCGGATCCTTTCTGCAGGCAAAAAGGTATTTTCAGGTTCACTGGGACTTGTACTTTCTGACTCTAATCAGAGTCACTGTCGGACAAAATTGGTTTTACTCTCTTCCTTGGAAGGCTCTGGTATTGGTGACCTGTGAAAGAGAAAAAAATAAATATTCACCTCTTGACTTTTAGCATGTAAGAACGATACAAAGATGGGCAGGAGACTTTACTATGTTATACTTATCCTGCACAATACTGAATGTGATGTGGGTGGCAGAGATTGTAGGATTATTAAATCAAGCAGATATTCCCTCTGGCCATATAGGAAAGTTGTTAGGATTTGTAGCTCTTGGCTGTGGTTCAGTATGGCTACTGAGGATATGGGAAACCTTTCTTTGTTTCTCCTCATTCATATGAGAGTAGTCGTTTAAAGATTGAAGTTTTTTATGTCCAGACACTTGGATAATGTCAATGAGGGGGATGTTACTGTCCGCATGTTTTTGCACAAGTTGTTTATGGATTGAATGATTGGTCAATCTGTGATCTGTTTTAATTCCAGTGCTCTGAATCATGTTTTTCATGATGTTGGCAATGCTGTTTATACCAAGGGGCAGATTTTTAAACCAGCTAGTGGGGTAGCTTGCTTTTTGAGGTTGATTCACAGTGAAAAAAAAGGGTGCATTGTCATAACTGGTGTTCTCAGGCTGTTTCTTGTTGTATATTAGGTAGTTTGAGACTGGGCATTTCTTTTTATCTGTGATTTGATATGCCCGAGGTTTCAATATACGGATGTCCTTGGGATTTGTGCCGCTTCTAGTTTTCATCTGTCTTTCCTTACAAAATTCAAGTTAGTGTTTTTTTCATCTGTGCACAGTCTGTTATCACCCCATTTCAGATTTATACACTCAGTGTTTCCCCGTATACCAAAATACATAGTGACGTTAAGCCACATTGTATTTAATAATGCTTGTGGATTTCCAGGACCAAGAATATTTTTAGCACATAACTCATTTATTGAGGCATCTGTGAGTTCATCTGCCGCAAGGGGTTTGTTTATTTATTTATTTTTATTTATTTAGCTTTTGTTGACCGGGTAAGTGCACTAGACAAATCCTGCCTATTTTCAGGCACGACCCGGGGGAGGGGGATACAGATGAATGCCAACTGACCTTGAACCAGATTAAGTTGTTGGTGGTATTTTTAGTGAATGAGGGAAATTTGCCAGGACACCGGGAAGTTCCCCTCTCTTTTCGATAAGTGCCATGGGATCTTTAACATCCACCTGAACTACCACCAATCCAGGCAGATGGGACCTCGGTTTAACGTCTCATCCAAAAGACGGCACCTCAGAAGTGCAGCACCCCTCTCATGCTGCACTACAGTGTCAGTACTGGAATATTAACCAAGTGCCAGATGTGGGAACTGAACCCACAGCTCTCTGATCTCCCAGCCACAGAGGCGAGTGTGCTACCTACTGAGCCACTGACACTGCTATTGTTCCCTTTACCATGCTCTTTTAGTATCTTTTGTTTTGATAACAGAACGTGTCTGGTTTGTAGGAACTTGCCAAACAGAGATAAAGAGTCAGGATAGTTATAGATACGAACATTTATTTATTTAAATTTTGGTGACCGGGTAGCCCCACTAAGACCATAATGGTCCCTTTATCAGGGGTGACCCGGGGTTAATAACAGTCAATAGTACAATAAGAAGTAGGAACAATACAAGGGAAAGTGTGCAAATACAGACATTACAATCAGAACATATAGTACAATCACAGGCAGGTTAGGTAACGTTGAGAATAACATGGGGTAAACACTAGTTTCACAAGAGTGGCAGTTACATAAGGTTCTTTTATCAGGTCAGTTTTATGGGTTACAATTTCAAGTGTTTCAGAAGTGATAAGATTCAACTGAAATAGGATACCAACCTGTTAGGCGGCAGGTTTTTAGTATCAGAGGTGGAGTGCTGTTTTCTATCCTCAGCGGTGGCATACACAAAGGCTTAGCTCTAGAAGGTATGTCTTTAGGCCTTTTTTAAAACCCCCAAAGGAGCTGCAGTCTTGAAGATTGCTAGGTAGGCCATTCCATAGGGACGGGATGTAATTTTCGAACGACCGAAGACCTTGGCTTGTTCTGACTTTTGGGACATGGAGGAGTCGACGACATGAGGATCTAAGTGTTCTTTTAGGCTGCTTGAGTACTAAGGTATGACTCAGGCTGGGAGCAACCATTTGTAGAAGCTTGAAAGCCAAGCATAGGGAAGTGTAAGCCAGTCTACCCTCCAGGGAGGGAAAATTCAGTGAGTTGAGTATATTACAGTGGTGTTCTAGTGGCTGAGCTCCCAGGGCAAAGCGTCCTATTCTGTGGTACAATTTTCCTAGCTTTCACATCTCTGTGTTTTGCATTGAATGTATCACTGGGGCACCATAAAATAAGGTGGGCAGGAGCATGCCCATGGCTATCTTTAGCCTGGATGCCGGAGTGAGAAAAGGTGTTAGACGGTACATGAGCCCAAGCTTTTGATTTAGTGCCTTGGTTAATTGTTCAACACGAACCTTGAAAGAGCAGTCTTGATCGATATAGACTCCCAGGTATTTGACGACCACCACCTCAATAGGATGGCCACTGGACAGATAAGGGGATAGTAGACATGTTCTGCCGGGGCCCAATTTACTGGGTCCGAATAGGATGGCTTTTGTTTTTTTTCTCATTTAGGACTAGTCTATTTGTCAGGAACCAGGTTTCCAGTAGGGAGAGATCATGGTTCAGGAGTTGGTTTAGCTGTACAACATTTGAAGCAGATCTGTATAGTACTGCATCATCCGCATAGAGGGTCACTTTCGCTCTGCCGCAGTGCTTTGGTAGGTTGTTGATAAACAGGGAGAATAGAAGGGGCCCCAGTATTGAACCTTGGGGGACACCCTCAGCAATGGAGTGCTTGCCTGACTCCACCCCCTGCCATCTGATTATCTGAGATCTGTCTTGCAAGTAATATTTAAACCACTGTGTTGAGTGGTTGTCCAGTCCGAGAGAGCTAAGCTGCTGGATGAACAATTTATGGTCTACTAGATCAAAGGCCTTGGTAAGGTCCATGAAGACTGCACCAGTAAGTTGGCCTTTGTCTTGGGCAGCAAGGATGTCGGATGTTAGACTCACCAGGGCAGTATCAGTACCATGTCGTTTTCTGAATCCATGTTGTCATGGAGTGAGGAGGCTATGTTGTTCAGCATATGCCTGGACTTGTTGGTATACAGTTCTCTCAAGCATTTTATTTAGTATGCAGAGAATATAAATCGGTCTATAGTTTTCAACTATCTCACTGGGTCCTCCCTTAGGGATCGGGGTAACCAAAGCTCTTTTCCATGCTGAGGGGACTTTGCCTTCCATCAGTGATCTGTTGAACAACCACATGACTGGCACGGCAATTTCTTGGTCAGACAATCTGAGTAACCTGGGTTCAACCTTGTCATAGCCTGGAGAACCATTTGTCTTAATGCTCCTAATGAGCTTTAGGACCTCAGTTTTTGATGTTAACCTAAGGTGAAAATTAGGTGATATGGGAGATTCAACGAGTCATCCGAAGATGGCTGTTTTGGGCTGCAGGAATGAACCCTGTACTTGCCAAGGTCAGTGAGGAATTCATTAAAGGCATTTACAGCATCTTGCGGGTTCGTGTGGTGGACATCTCCCACAACAATGTCACAGGCATTTAGCGTGTGGTGGCCTTTCAGGAGCGCGTTTATTTGGGACCAGAATTTCTTGGGGTTAGAGAGATTTTTTGTTTGTAGGTTCTTAAGGTACTGTCGCTTGGCCTGTTTTAAATCTTTTTTACATGAGTTTCTGAGCATTCGGTAACGGACCCAGTCATTGGTTAAATTAGTGGACTTGTACCTGCCCCAGGCCTTGTCCCTTTCCCTCATTAGTTTTTTTAGATCACGTGTCAGCCACCTAGACTGTTGTCCTTTGACTCTCATTTGTTTTAGAGGGGCGTGTTTGTTGGCAGCCAAGAGGAAATTCTTGGTGAAAAAGGCCAGGGCAGAGTCCAGGCTGGGGGGCAAGATTAATTTGAGCCCAGTCAATTCCCGACAGGGTATCCTGGAAGGACGTAGCATCGAAATTGGAGTAGTCACATTCCAGAAAGGTATGGGGAAGTGGAGTTGGATAGTCATTTTTCCATATACCAAAGATGGGGGCGTGGTCACTTAAGGAATCGGCAAAAGTACCAGCCAGCTTGAATCTATTGGGGTTAGACACCAGTAGCCAGTCAAGGGTGGTGTGGTTTCCGGATTTCGAATTCAGTCTTGTTGGTTCATGGATCAGTTGGGTAAGCTTGGCCTTTAGCAAGCTGGACTTAAAGTCAGTCTTAGTCGAGGGGCCCCAGTGGAGATTAAAGTCATCCATGATTATTTTCTCATGGGGAGGCAGGTCAGGGATAAGCTTAGTAAGGGCCTTTAGTGCTTCCATCGCAATCTTAGGAGGGTGGTAAACACATCCTATTAGTAGTGGCTTTGTACTCCCCAGTAGTACTTTTACAAATAGTGTTTTTCAGTCCTCATCCGCCTTTGCTGGAATCTCTGCTAAGGACACTGTTAGTGATTCCTTAGTATATATGATAACTCCTCCACCCTTTTTCCCTATTCTATCTTTTCGAAAGGTTTTGAATCCAGGGATCCTAATCTCGTGTGCTAAGATCATGGGTTTGAGCCATGTTTCAGAGATGGCTAATACGTCAGGGGAGTGTAGGTCCGCCCAGGCTTCGAGCTCTTGCAGTTTAGGTCTGAGACTATTAATACTGATATGCACCAGTTTCAGCCTTTTAGTGTTAGTCCAGCAGGCAGAGAGGGAGTTACATTTGGGATATTTGTGCAGGGCGGACCTGGGTTTGTTTCAATATCCCCTGCTAGCAGGAGCTTTAGGAGAAGCCATACCTTCCGGAACACCTTGGATGGACGTTATAAAGATAGGTGTTTGTTTAATTTGAGGAGAGTTGCACAGGTGTAGCAACGACCATTATTCCTGATACTGTTCAGAATAAGCTGGCTATGGTAGTGGCTTAATTGAGGATAGACACAGGGATAATGAGTTAGTATGAGGCCAGGTGGCAGACTATAATTCACCTCGGAGTTTAACATTAGGTGGTCTGTATATAGTGTAAGAAAGATATAGCCACTCCCAGAAGTATGCCCAGCAGCATGCTTGGTATTATAAATTAATTTCTGACTACCTAGTTTATGATACAACTGGCAGTTTTGTGGGTAGCAGGCAATTTGGTAGGGAGCGACAGAGATAACTTCCCGAGTTGCACAGTAATTTGCAGGTGGTGCAAAAAGTTTGGGATTAGAGAAAGCAGGTGCAGTGATGGCTAAACGCCACTAGAGGGGGTATTGGAGTTTTGTATTGGGCACGGTAGCCAGAAGCTCCTTTTGTTATAGCGGCCACTAGTGGACAGGTGTGATAACCTGCAAATGGAAAAGTCACCTGATAGGTTAATTTCAGTCAGGTGCTTTATCCTATAAAAAGGAGTGATGACCAAGGGTGGTGGTGGGGGCAGCCGATGTGTAGCATCGGCGGGGTCCTCGCTCTGCCGTTTGCACTCCTCGCTCATCCTGGTCTCCTTTACCTGTGCAGATTTTTTGGTTTGAATTCCGCGCCTTTTGCAGGGGCGATCAACGTGGGGCTTTGGAAGAGTCCGTCGGCTGTGGGGGAGGGCTGCTCGGTTGCCCTCTCGACCCAGAAGGCTCCAGGGGAGCAGGTTTGCCTCTGCAGAAAAGGAGGAAAAAGGTGAGGCTTTTATACAGATCCTACACAAAGCAGCAGACTAAAGGAGCATTGGGGGTGGGGATTGCATATTCAGTGCAGTTAAGGTTATTTTAGCCCAGCCCTGGTTAAGCTCATTACAGGACTTTCTAAACAAAGAGGGCTTAGGTGGAGACAAAGCAGTTTTTGCAGGCACTGGGGTTTGTAAGGTTAAAAGGTGCAAAGGCAGAAGAAGTTTAGCAGCTTGGGTAATCAGGAAAATATTTTCTCTGGCACTACAAGTTTCACTGATTCAGTTTAAAATAAAGGTCACAGTCACAGAATGAGCTTACTATGATGCATTTGATGTTTCACTATTAAGGTGCTCTGCTACTTCCTTACACTTCACAAGTGCAGATTTTTCGGTTTGAATTCCGCGCCTTTTGCAGGGGGCGATCAGTGTGGGGCTTAGGAAGAGTCCGTCGGCTGTGGGGGAGGGCTGCTTGGTTGCCCTCTCCACCCAGAAGGCTCCAGGGGAGCAGGTTTGTTTCTGCAGAAAAGGAGGAAAAAGGTGAGGCTTTTATACAGATCCTACACAAAGCAGCAGACTAAAGGAGCATTGGGGGTGGGGATTGCATATTCAGTGCAGTTAAGGTTATTTTAGCCCAGCCCTGGTTAAGCTCATTACAGGACTTTCTAAATAAAGAGGGCTTAGGTGGAGACAAAGCAGTTTTTGCAGGCACTGGGGTTTGTAAAGTTAAAAGGTGTAAAGGCAGTGGAAGTTTAGCAGCTTGGGTAATCAGGAAAAATATTTACTCTGGCACTACAAGTTTCACTGATTCAGTGTAAAATAAAGGTCACGGTCACAGAACGAGCTTACTATGGCATTTGATGTTTCACTATTAAGGTGCTCTGCTACTTCCTTACAATTCACAAGTATACAGGGAGAAAAATTGAGGGAAAAAATTGATCAGAACTCGTGTGGTGACTGAAAATAAAGTTTAAGTCTTTCAGTAAAAATGGCGCTCTGCGGTTTGCACTCCTCACTTGTCCTCGTCTCCTTTACCTGTGCAGATTTTTCGGTTTGAATTCCGCGCCTTTTGTAGGGGGCGATCAGCATGGGGCTTGGGAAGAGTCCGTCGGCTATGGGGAAGGGCTGCTCGGTTGCCCTCTCGACCCAGAAGGCTCCAGGGGAGCAGATTTGTCTCCAAACATACGAAGAAGCCAGCAGAAGAAGGCCATTTGGTCTATCAAGTCATATTGCAAGGTCCACAGTTTGAGCTACTGTCCCTGCCCTCCCTCCCCACTCCTTCCATTCTCCCTACCCATATTTATTTATAATTGCATTTTGATTACCAGGCATGATCCTTACTTTCCCCCATACCTATCAGAGGCTCTCTTAAAAGATGCCCACTGTCTTCAACGAGATTACCTCTTCTGGCAGCACATTCCAAGTGTCCACCACCCTCTCTGTGAAGAAGTGCTTCCTGACCTCCCTCCTAAACCTCCTAAATCTCCCACCCTCCAACTTAAGACTGTGCCCCTTGTGTTATGGTTGCCACTCAGCTTGAAGAGACTCTCCTTATCAACCTTTTTTATCCCTTTCAAGTATTTGAAGGTCTCAATCATGTCCCATCTCTCTCTCTCTTCTGTCTTCCAGAGAGTACATGTTTAGTGCCCTCAACCTCTCCTCGTATGCCTTACCCTGCTGACCTGCTATCATCTTTGTAGCCCTCCTCTGGACCTTCTCCAGCAGATCAATGTCCTTTTTGAAGTGTGTGCACCATTACTGACCTCCATACTCTAGATGTAGCCTTACCGGTGACCTGTACACGGGCAGTATAACCTCCTCTCTCCTACTACAGATCCCCCTAGATATGCAACCCAGCAACTTGTTTGCCTTTGCTGCTGCTTTCTTGCACTGTGTGGAGTGCTTCAGGTCACTAGTGATCATCACTCCCAGGTCCTTCTAGTCCTCTGATGCAGATATTCAGACTCCAGCCAGGTAGTACTCTTGTCCTGGGATTCTTGGCTCCAGTATGCATAACTCTGCATTTCTTGGCGTTGAAGCTAGGCTGCCAGATCCTGGACCACCTCCCCAGCTTTTCTAAATCTTCCTATAGGTTCTGTATTCCTTCAGCTGTGTCCACTCTCCTACAGAGCTTGGTGGCTTCTTGTCATCCGCGAATAGGTACATTTTGCTCTTAATGCCATCCCTAGGGTGATTGAACAAGACATTGAACAATACCGGCCCCAGCACTGAGCCCTGTGGGACTCCGCTGGTTACCTCTCTGGTACCAGATAACTCTCTCCCCCCACAACCACCCTCTGGGTTCTGTCCCTCAGCCAGTTTTCCACCCATCTGGCCATCTTTTCCCTAACCCCAAGATCCACCAAGTTCCTGATCAACCTTTTGTGGGCCACAGAGTCAAAGGCCTTGCTCAAATCAAGATAGAGGATGTCTACTGCTTGGCCCCTGTCTACTGTCTTAGTGACACAGTAAAAGAGGTCAATCAGATGCATTTGACATGCTCTCCCCCCCCCCCCATGAACCCATTCTGCCTTGCATCCTGGAGACCATGTTTCTCTAGATATTTCACCAAGCTTTCCTTTAGTATGGTCTCCATGAGCTTGCACACAATGGAGGTCAGACTGACTGGTCTGTAATACCCTGGGTCATCCTTGGGACCGCTTTTGTGGAGAGGCACTACATGTGCTGTTCTCCAGTCCAGCAGTACCACACCTGACTCTAATGAACTATTAAATAGGTCTGCCAGTGGCCCTGCCAGCTCCTCAGCCAGTTCCTTTAAGTACCCTTGGATGTACTCTGTCCGGTTCTGGTGATTTGCCCACCTTCAATGACAGCAGCACCTCCCTCACTCTATCCTCCTGTATCATTACATCTGTGTTCCCCCCCCCCCGCTCCTCTTTTCCTTCCTGAAGGCACTGGTCCGTCCTTCTCCCTGGTAAAGATGGAACAGAAGTATTCATTTAGTATCTCTGCTTTTCCCCCATTATCCTCCACCCACTCCACCCCTTTCTTAAGCCTAACAATCCCTTCCTTCTTGTCCTTTTTCTCCCTTATACAGCAGTAGAAGGCCTTGTCCTCCTTAATTTCTTCAGGTATCTGCGACTCCTTCTGTGCCTTTGCTGGCTGGACTTCCTTGCTTGCCTCACCAGCCAACCTTAGGTAATTTTCCCTAGCCACCTCTCTCTTGGTCTTCCTGATCTTTTTGTAGGCCAACCTCTTTTCCCTTACTGCCTGGGCAACCCCAGAACTGAATCAGCTGGGTACTTTGGGCCCTTGTGTTCTTTCACCTGAGCCTAATGCACTCATCTGTGGCAACCAATATTCCTTCCTTAATGATAGACCATCTTTGGTCCACCCCCATATCTGCTATGATGCCTGTCAGATGGCTCCTTAGCACTTCGCCCATTTTCCTGAAGTCCACCCTCCTGAAATCCAAGATTTTGGCCTTAGTCGGGATGCTTTCCCTGCCCATATCCCACTGGAACCACACTGTGCAATGGTCACTTTCACCCAGTGGCTCCCTGATCATTATTTCCTGTACATACTCCCCATTTGAGAGCACCAGATCAAGAATTGCCTTAGCTCTTGGTTCAGTGACACCCTGTGTCTGGAACCTACTCTGCAGTCCTTCCAGGATCACCTGACTCCTTGCACATGTTGTGGATGGTGTGCTTCAGTCCACCTTGGACAGGTTGAAGTCCCCCACAATTACCACTTCTCCTTTCCCCACAGCTTCCAATGTTTGGGAGCTTAGTTCCCTGTCCCACTTCTCATCCTGATTGGGTGGTCTGTAAACCACCCCAGCCCCACCTTTCTCCCTCTGTTGGACCTTAACTGAACTGATAATGCCTCCACCTCCCCTTCCTCTGACTCCTTCCTCATGCAAGTTATTCCCTCCGTGATATAAACTGTCACCCCTTCCCGACTACCCTGTCCCTCCTTAATAGTTTATATCCAGGGATCTCAAGGTCCCAGTCATGGTGTGATGTTGCCCAAGTCTCAGTTACTGCAGCTATGTCCACCCTCCTATCTTCTAATAGTGCCTGCAGGTCTTCCATCTTTTTTCCAAGACTCCATGCATTCAGAGACACCACCCTCCACCTAGAATCTGACCTTCCTTCTCTTCCCTCTAGTCTTCTATTCACAGGTATCCCCTCTGTGTGCACTCTTCCATGTACTCTTGTTATGTGTTCCTCACCCGCTCCACCCTTTGCTAACTGTGTTCTTGCCTCTTTCACCTCCTCCCTCCAGACCTCTTCCTTCACTGTGGTGGGGGGAGGTTCACTGTCCTCCTCCTCCTCTCGGAGTCTGCGGGCTTGCATGCCCGCTGCCCCCCCCCAGTAGTTTAAATTAAGTATAGTGGTTATGTATTCCCCCAGTTTGTCCCTGAGTACCCTCAAACCTTCCCTACTGAGGTGTAGCCTGTCTAGTGAAAAGAGTGTTTTGTTTGACCAGGTCTCCTCTCAGTCCTCATTACAGAAAAACATCTCCTCCCTGCACCATTTCCTTAGCCAGTCATTAAAATCCTCTATTCTTCTTTTCCTGGTTGTTCTGGCCCTTGGTACTGGTATCACCTCTGAGAAGGCCAGCAAACTTCCTTCCTCCCTGCAGATCTTCCTTAACTCCCTGAACCTACTTTGCACTACCTCAACTTCCTCCACAACTAGGTCGTTGGTTCCCAAATGTATAACTAAATTAGGTTTTCCTCCATCCTCCTTTAGTATTTCCCTTATTCTTGGGCCCACCTTCCCCGCTGTCATTCCTGGCATACAAACCACCCTCCTGCATGCATTTGGGCCCCCTTTCCTTTCCCAGTGAATACCCCTAATTATGGAGTCCCATAGCTATAATTGCCACCTTTCCATCCCCTGCACCCGTGCTCCCTGTCCTTCCTTTCTTACCTTCGGTACTAGCTGCTTCCCCACCTAACCGCTCCCTCTGCACCCTGGTGAACTTATCTCCACATTCACAGTTTATCCCCTTAACTGTTTTTCCATCTCCCACTCTGCCCCCCCAACTATCTGTATCTGCTTTCAGTTTTCCCTGCCCTTTTCTTTTCCTTTTCTCTCCCTCCGTCCCGACCTCCACTCCGTTTTGCCTGCCGCCTCTTCCCTGTCCACCCTGACTAGTTCCTTCTCAACTCAACAGATACTTTTATTTGTTGAGCTTAAAGCCATTACAATAAATAGTAATACACAATGTCAACATTAAAATGCATACAGCATACATTTCTGTAACCTCCGGAACCCTGCCTTTTTGCAAAACGGCAGGTGGCATGCTGTTGAAGCTGACAGCAGTACCTGGTGGGGAATGGGTTTGGGGAGGACTAGGTTACTCGGCACAAGGGGCCTAGATTTGGTTACTCTGCACAGAGGCACCCAAGTAAATCTGAACACAGGAAGCAATAACTGTAATGTCCAAAACCAGGAGTGGGATTCTACAGTATGGCTTTTATTCACATCCAAACTGAACAAACAAAGCATAGACGGACCTCCACGGGGCTACATTCCTGGTAATGCAGATTAGAGCAACAGAACACTTCTTCACTATTCCAGCCCTCAGGCTCTAAACCCACCAGGCACACAGCCCGGACTTGCACGCATCTTTGGGTACACAGCCTGACTTGTACACTACTTGGGTTTCCCCCATGGCCCGGCTCCCCCGCCGGCCACTTGATCCGCAGTCCATTATGGGAATGAACCAGTTTTCCTATTGGTGGCTCCCCAAACCACCTTAGAGCCTTCGACTCCTAGAGAGAATTTTCCTTCCATCCCAAGTCTGGGTACTTCCCTCATCACTGGCCAAGTGCATGAGGCAAAGTAGAAATCCACAAAGCAAATCCGTAGAGGTGGACCTGGTTACTAAAGATGGGGGGTCTCCCACCTCCAGCTCCCACAATCCATACCCGCCATTTCTCTGGACACTAAACAACTCTTTTGAAAGCTTGGCAATGTAGATTACTGGGTAGACGTATGTCACATCTCCTCTACATGTCTTGACTTCCCCTATGTGCTGGACTTGAACATACTTTTACTTTTGGCTAAGCCTGTTACTCTAGGCCTCCCACTACTTCAGTAGTCCAATCCCCACTTTAACACAGTTCAGGATGAAACATGGGCCCATTAGAAAGAACAGAACTCACCCTTCGGTTGCAGGTGCCCCACAGACGAATCATGAAATCTTCTTGTACCCCACACACATGGACAAAATAAAGCAGCTTCTTTCTCCAGCAGTAGCCAGGGGGTTGCCCCTGGAATAGCAGACAAACCTTCCTGCCCCATCCCCTCGGGATGGGGCACAGAGACCCGAATCAGCGGTCTCCACCACTTAAAAAAACCAGCTTACTGTGTCTCTCTTTTGGCGGAAACACACACCTTTCCCTAAATGTAGCCCTATTTCAGGACTGAGGCTCCAAGAGCCTGAGCACAGAGCTGCTGTGCTCCTCTCACAACAATCTCCAAACTCCAACTGAACACACACACTGACTGTTCAAACCTCCCAACATTCTACTCTAACTCCCTTCTTCAGATTCCATTGTGGCTCATGCAGCTGCAGTAGTTCTATGGTGATGTCATCCCTCAGTCTCAGCTGAGACTGAGAACAGAGTGAGACAGTGTGAAATCCATTTAACTGGAGTTTCACAAGCTGCCTTCCCTGCCTACCACTAGGTCTTACTGGGATTCTAGTAACCCCGGGTAACAAGGGGGTTACATTTCCATAACACATTAAAATGTACATGATATATTTGATTTTAATACATTAGATGCAATCAGTTCCCCATTTCTTTGAACGTTTATATGACACATACCCTACAGTTTGATGGATTTTGAGAAACCTGCAAGTCTTGTCAATACCTGCTTATCATTGGATTTGTACAACTCCATTATTATCTGGTCTGTGGGGAGACTGAGGTCTTTTAAAATAGGGCCCAACCAAAAGTGTCTATGTTTTTCATATAGTGGGCAAAACAAAGTGACATGTTTTAAATCATCCACCATATTTAGGTTACACACACACGTATCACTTTCCACTCCTGCTCTTTTCTGTGCATAGTACACATGTTGGCAGTTATATAATTCCATCCTAAACCTTGTTACTGTTCTCCTTGAGTCTGGACAGACTAATGCTGTTAGATTTGGTTCTAAATTATGGCATGGCTTCAATGCTTATACCACTTAAAGTTTTTGTATGTCTTTATCTGTTCCATGTCCTTGCTATTATAAATATTTCTAACGTTCTCCTTCACTTGAAGCTCTGTTTCTTTAAAGGGAGTACAACAAACTTGATATTACATGTGTCCCAACCCCACTGGATAGAGATGAGTTGCTACACATTCTATATTTGGAGATCTAAACCCCAATGTTGTGTATTCTATCTCTTCCTCCAAACACTTCCTAGGTATCCTATAGTCTGGGTATAAATATAACAAGTAGAAATATAATTCTCCTTTCTACGATATAAGCGAAATAAGCTTCAATCAGAAGTTATCCTAATTCATCTCTTGCTATTGCAGCAGGAACAGATCGTGGTATTTTAAGAATAAATCTATAAAAGTTTTTCAATTGTACTTCTAACTACTTAAAATCTGTTACTGCCCATACCTCTGAAGCACTAAGTATGCTGACAAGTATTTTAGCTACCATGACCTTCAAAAGACCCTTAAAAGTTCCATTTCCCATTTGAGGTGAAAATCTCCAAAAAGCAGTAAAGGTGGTAATTGCTTTATGCTTGACAAAATCTTGATGTTTAGTCCAGCGAGTGCACTGAGAAAAATTCACCCCAAATAAGAATATGTTTCAACCATCTCAATTTCAGCTTTATTAATGAAAAGTGCACGTGTTCTTTTTTGTCTGTTTCCAAATATTAGCATTTGTGTTTTGCTTATATTAATCACTAATTTATTTTTATTACAAGGTGTAGAAAATAATGTTACTTTCCATTGCAGGCCCAAAAATGATGTTGACAAAAGAACTAGGTCTTCAGCAAAAGCTAGCAAGGAGATTTTTTTTTTATTTTTGATGGCAGGAGAATGAAAATCAGGATGTTCCATCTGGACTACATTTGTATTAATATACAAATTGCATAAAAAAGAAGCCAGAAGGCAACCCTGTCTAACACTAAGATTTGTTCTTATTTCAGGGTAAGATCTCCATTTTGATTAACTTTGACCTTTTGCCAAGTGTCTTTGTGTAGTCTAATTAAAGTATCCAAAAGGACTGGCTCTATATTATAGGAGTACAACAATTTGTCCCATAATAATGTACAACTAATCAAATCAAGAGCAGACTTCAGGGCCACAACGCAGCAGTACAACCTTGACTTTCTGACCTTAGTGTATTTCCAGATCAAAAGTGACAAAGCATAACAGTGTTGCACAGTTGATCTGTGGGCCCTAAAGTCATTCTAATACTCGCTCAGCATGCCAGCCTCCTTTGGCCACAATTGAAGTCTATCCAGAATTATGCAACAAAAAGTTTTTTGTAAAGTATTGATGAGACTAATGGGTCTATACATTGAGGATCAGCGGGACTTCCCTTTTTCTTATATATTGGACACATAATACTACCTTTCCAGTATGGCAGAATGTCTGCTCCCTGTAAGATTTTATTAAAATAAATATAAAGAAGAGGGAGCCAACATTCAGGGTTGTATTTATACAACTCGGCCCCTATATAATCCGGACCTGGAAACTTATTATCCTTTAGGCGCAATATTGCACTATAAATTTCCTCTTTACTACTGTAGAATGGTCTAGGGCAGTAGTAGGCTGCCTTATAAGTCCTGTCCACTTCATCAGCAGAGTAATAAAGTGATTCAAAATAAATCATCCCTGTATCAGATGTAACGAAGGCTTCTATTCCAATAGTAGACTGTTGCTATCCTTGGCTAACTAGTACCCAAAGTTTTTGTTGTCCTTTTCATATATCGACTGCCTCAGTTTATCCCAATTACTAATCTGAAATTTACTCCTTAATTCTCCAGCACCATCTTGTGAATTTTCCTTGCTTTATTTAACTGCCTTATACAAATTTTGCTTGGGCTGTGCTTCACATAACGTACCTTTTTGTTTAATTGTTTTTTTGGCATTCTTGCAAGTCCTGTTAAACCAAGATCCTGCCCTATTTAGTCTATTCATTTTATACAGGAATGGTTTAATATAATTCAAGACTGTACGTAATAACAAGTGTTGGTCCGATTCACTGTCCATTTCTATAATATGCTGCCTCCATTCTTTGAGTCTATCAGACTCCAGTATTCCTATGATTGTATTACTCAGGGTCAATGCCCATTTTATCCTATAGGAATTCTGAGTTTCACACCCTGCTGCCAAGGCAATATTCTCACAAGAGTTTCTAGTCCTTCTTATATCATATTTCAGCACTAATGGGGAATGTACAGATTCTGGATGATCTAAAACACTGAGGGCCAGATATTCAAAACTTTGCCCGGGGCTAAATTAGCACTGCCCGGCGGGCAAAACTTAGCCCGGAGCATAGATCAAGCTATATTGAAATGGAAATAGCCCAGTGCTAATCTTGCTGAATATTGCAGGCTAAGGAAACCGGGCAAACTGGTCTGGGAGTGCAGTGCAAAAATAGCCCGGGAATAAGATAGCACTGAATAAAGCAACCAGGAAGTACAACCCACAACAACAACACAGTGCACAGCAACGTGAGGACAGGTACAGACAAACTACATGGCCAATGTGTGTGTGCCAGTAAATGTATGGACTCAGTACAGCTGCAGGAAGCAGCAGATGTGAAAAAACAGTGATCAAAACTGTATATTATGCCCGTACCATTAGCGCCCGGCTAACACATTAGCGCGGCGTAAACGCAATAACCGGGCAACGTTTGCCCAGAGCTAAAATATTACCATATTCAAAAGTGCCATGCAAATGAGCCTACTTAGGCAGTCTCTGGGCAAACAACCAGATTAGCATCTCATTATACCCTGATTTGCATGCAGTTTGCCCAGCATTACTGCAGGCTCCCACAGAGCCACCTGTAGGTCAGTCTGGAAGTACAGGGCTGACCAGGTCCAACCGCAGCTCCACCTGTAGGTCAGTCTGGCAGTGCACGATGATAGCTGCAGGCTACATGTAAACAGTACAGCATAGCATAGCATATTGTAACCCAGGGACAAGACAGCATAGGCACAGGTGGTGGTGGTGCTGCATGCAACTGTCACACTGTAGGGCATGCTACAGTGCACAGCAGACACTACAGTAGCAAGGGGCCAGGTGTGAGGGACACAGCACTGCCTATGGTGTGTAGGGCAGTGATGCTGACTGCACTGTACACAGTGACAGGCCCAACCTGCAGGTCTTTACTGACAGTGGACATTACTGTTACACTGTTGTGTGACCACAGATGCTGTACTGTGGCATGGGATGCTCACAGTGACATGTACATTTCTGGCTTGTGTGCTGTGGCAGTTGTACAGCTGTGTGGTATGTGGCGGGGGCATATATTATCCGAAAGGCACACTAGTGTTGGGGGTATTCCCAATACTGGCCCATGTGCAGTGCATGATGTGTCACAGCCTTGTGGCCACACCTGGTCTGTGGCACAGCCTCACCACCCATACACGCTCCCCTCAACATCCTCCATGCCCACAGTGCTGCATGTGTGTGCTGGCATCTGTTTGTGTCCACAGATGTGTGGTCCACAGGTGTGTGCTGTATGGCCACACTGCCATGCTGTCCACTGGTGGCAGGGTCACCACTTACTGCCTGGCATGGCTGGGACTGGTGGCAGATGATGGCATCATTGTGATGCCATTGGTTAGCAGCATGCTTCCTCTATGTTTGGCTTTATCTATGTGTCATATTTATTTGTTAGGGTCATGCAAAACCTGAGCTAAACCAGCAAACACCCGCAAAGCCAAAGTGTCATGCAAAGCTGATTGCCTCAGGGTTAAGACAAGCTTTTCCTGGTGGTAATTTGCATCAGTAAGTTCACGCTAAGTCACGTGAAACTACTTAGGCTGGCGCTTAGTCACTGAATATAGCATTGTGCCTGTATTCATGTCAGTTTGCCCCTTGCATACATTATAATCTTGCCCAGCGCTAATGCAGTTTGCCCGCGCTATTTGGCCTTTTGAATATAGCAGACCCGCGCTAATCCCGCGCTAAACCTGTGCAAATGATTTTTGCCCGGCGCAAAGTTTTGAATATCTGGCCCTGAATGTTTTAACTTTCCCTACTGCATACATATTTTCCAACAGCAAACATATGATAGATGAGCCCAAGGGGCCAGTATACATGTATGCTCCATTTAATTTGCCTGTCACTCTGCCATTCATAAGACAGAAATTCATATCAGTCATGAATGTGCGTAACTAACAAGGTTGTTTGTATGCAAACTCGCCTACGTCAACTGTAGTAATGTCTATCTGTGCGAAACGTATACATGATCAATGTACAATATACTGTAGTACAATCAAAAGCATTGGTTTTCTTTTCCTCTCCAGGTACATGTAACTAATCCCAGGTTGTCCCTGAAAAAGGGGCTGTCAAAGTCTCAGTGGGCCTACCCGGTCACCAAAATTTAAATAAATAAATAAAACTTGCAAAAGGGACCTACCCTGTGTATTTGATTTTTCATCCTTCGACTGCCTTGTTAATCTTAGATTTCAATTTGTGGAAGCATACATAGGAGACAAAGCAGGACGTTCGTATTCTGCCATAAGTCTAGGGCCAATTCTTGCTTTAAAATTGCCCATCACTACAAGTGGGTGTAATATATATCTATTACTTATCTCTTCCAAAAATTCTGCAAATTTTCCCCAATCATGCAAATTGGCATCTCTTTTGGAATATGGCAGAATATAAATGTTAAGTAATATGATTTTACATCCTGCTTTCTCAACCAAAATGGGAAAAACAGTGTTTAGATTACAGGTCATTTGTGTCAGTTTTAAAATTTAAAGCTGTTTTAAACACCCAGAGGGTGATGGTGGGGGAAGGGTTATCTGGCACCTGAGAGGTAACCAGTGGGGTCTCACAGGGCTCTGTGCTAGGGCCGGTGTTCAATATCTTCATCAGTGACATTGGGGATGGCATTAAAGGCAAAGTGTGCCTATTCGCAGATGACACCAAGCTCTGTGGGAGAGTGGACACAGCTGAAGGGATACGGGATCTACAGGAAGATCTGGAAAAGCTGGGGAGGTGTTGAAGGATCTGGCAGCTTGGCTTCAATGCCAAGAAATGCAAAGTTATGCATATTGGAGCCAAGACTCCCAAGACAGAGTATTGCCTGGGTGGAGTCCGAGTATCTGCATCAGAGGAGGAGAAGGACCTGGGAGTGACGATCACTAGTGACCTGAAGCACTCCATGCAGTGCAAGAAAGCAGCAGCAAAGGCAAACAAGATGCTAGGATGCATAGCTAGGGGGATCAATAGTAGGAGAGAGGAGGTTATACTGCCCTTGTATAGGTCACTGGTAAGGCTGCATCTAGAGTATGGAGTTCAGTAGAAACATAGAAACATAGACTTTGACGGCAGATAAGGGCCACTTGGCCCACCCAGTTTGCCCATTTCCCTTCCTATTGGATAAGCTGCAGATTCTAGTTACCCAACAGCCTACTTCCTGCAACGCCCCCCAGTACAATTGCCTTATGTCTGTCCAATGTATGTTTGAATTCCCCCACTGTTTTAGACACAACAACCTCTCCAGGAAGGTGGTTCCATGCATCCACCACTCTCTCCATGAAAAAATTTCTCACATTACCCCTGAGCCGTCCCCCTCTATCTTTAAATTGTGCCCCTTGTTCTTACACATCTCTTTTTCTGAAAGATGTTACCCTCCTGGACTTTGTTGATTCCCTTGAGGTACTTGAAAGTTTCTATCATGTCCCCCCTGTCCCTCCTTTCATCAAGGGTATACATATTAAGCTCTTTCAGTCTATCTTCATATGGTTTCTGATGCAGGCCCTGCACCATTTTAGTTGCCCTCCCTGGACTGCTTCCATCCTGTCTATGTCCTTCAGTAGATAGGGTCTCCAAAACTGCACACAGTATTCCAGATGGGGTCTCATCAACTGTCTGTACAGAGGGATAACCACTTCCCTTTTTCTACTTATGATGCCCCTTCCTATGCATCCCAGTATCCCCTTGGCTCTCCTTACTGACTTCTCACATTGCTTACCCACCTTCAGGTCATCTGATATGACTACCCCCCAAGTCCCTTTCCATTTTTGTTGTTGTTGGTACCTCCCCTGCTATTGTGTACTCTACTCCTGGGTTTTTGTTTCTCAGTTGCATTACTTTGCACTTCTTTGCAATGAATCTAAGTTGCCATATGTCTGACCATTCCTCCAACCTTGCCAAGTCCCTTCTCATCCTTTCTACCTCCCTTGTGTATCAACTCTGTTACAGATCTTTGTGTCATCTGCAAAGAGGCATACCTTTCCTTCCAGACCCTCTGCAATGACACCTATAAAGATGCTAAAGAGGACTGGACCCAGTACTGAGCCCTGAGGTACTCCACTAGTAACCCCCCTTTCTTCGGAATGTGTTCCATTCACTATTACCTTCTGTGCCCTGTTGTGTAGCCAGTTTGCTACCCAGGCTACCACCCTGGAACCCACTCCCAGGCTGGCTAACATGATTATTAGTCTTTTGTGTGGGACTGTGTCAAATGCCTTGCTAAAGTCTAGGTAGGCCATATCCACAGCCCCCTCTCTGGTCTATTACTTTGGTCACCCAGTCAAAGAAATCAATTAGATTCATCTGACATGACCTTCCTGCTGTACATCCATGCTGCTTTGGGTCCTGTGCCCTGCTGGCCTCTAGGTACTCAACAATCCTTTCTTTCAGAAGTGATTCCATCATTTTCCCTACCACTGATGTCAAACTTACAGGTCTGTAGTTTCCTGCTTCTGCCTTGCTCCCACTTTTGTGAAGGGGAATCACATCTGCCCCCCTCCAGTCCTCAGGTAACACCCCATCCTCCCATGATTTGTTAAAAAGTGTGGTCTGTGGTGTCACTAGATCCTCCCTTAGTTCTTTTAGGATTCTGGAGTGAATCCCATCAGGCCCCATTGCTTTGTCCACCTTGAGTTTTAGGAGTTCTTTCAGGACTCTTTCTTCTGTAAATGGACTGGTGTCAACCTCTCTACCCAGAGTGCTTCTATTATCTGGTTTAGGTAACTCCTCTTCATCTTCTTTTGTGAATACTGAGAAAAAGTATTCATTCAGTATCTCTGCCTTTTCACTGCCTCCCTCTGCCCACCTCCCCTCTCCTTATTAATCTTCACTGTCCCTCCCTTAAACTTTCTATGCTCCCTAATGTACCTATAAAAGGTTTTATCCCCCTTCTTAACTGAGTTGGCTATTTTTTCCTGAGTTTGGGCCTTTGCTGTTCTGACTGCCTTCCCCCACTTCTTTCTGCTTTAATTGATACAGTTCCCTGTCATGCTCCTTCTGTGATTCCTTATACTTTTTGAATGCAGCCTTTTTTCTCCTTAACCTTCCCTGCCACCTCTTTTGGGAACCATAGTGGTTTTTTACTCCACTTTGTTTTCTTTATTTGTTTCACACAAAGGCTTGTTGCCTCTATGATAGCAGTTTTTGATTTTTCACCATTGTTCTTCCACCCCTCCTTTTTGGCCATTTGCTAGTGCATTCCTCAGGTATTCACCCATTTTGCCAAAGTCAGTCCTTCTAAAGTCCAGTATCCTTGTTTTTGTATGGCTTGTCTCCATGGTACGGGTGCCCACACATCAAAAAGGACATTAACCTGCTGGAGAAGGTACAGAAGAGGGCTACAAAGATGATAGCCGGTCAGCAGGTCAAGGCATACGAGGAGAGGTTCAGGGCACTGAACATGTACTCCCTGGAAGACAGGAGAGAGAGAGAGGGGACATGATTAGGACATTCAAGTACTTGAAAAGGATAAATAAGGTTGATTTCAGCTGAGTGGCAACATATCACAAGGGGGCACAGTCTTAAGCTGGAGGGTGGGAGGTTTAGGAGGGAGGTCAGGAAGCACTTCTTCACAGAGAGGGTGGTGGACACTTGGAATGCGCTGCTGGAAGAGGTCATCTCATTGAAGACAGTGGGCAGCTTTAATAGAGGCTGGGATGGGCATATGGGGAAGGTAAGAATCATGGGTAGGTAGGATGGGAGGAGTGGGGAGGGAGGGCAGGGACATTAGCTCAAGCTGTGGACTCTGCAATACGAGCAGACTTGATAGACCAAATGGCCTTCTTCTGCTGGCTTCTTCATATAAACAGCTAACCCAGTTTTATGACGTCCATATTTGCTAGGATGAATAGCTGGTTTAAAATATCCTGCATAACCTGAGATTAGAGGTGTTATCTGTTGCCCGCACCATGTCTCCTGGAGACATAGTAAACCATAGCTCTCAAGAAACATCCTACACTCAGGATCAGCTAGCTTGAGTGTTAGCCCCTCAATGTTCCAAGAAAGAACCAAAATAGGAGAATCTTCTGATGATTCTAACTGTAATTGTGGCATTATTTGTCAGTCTAGAGAAAGCTCCTGCAGAGGCTCAAAACTGTTCTTATTTTCAAACACAGTATGTTGATGTCTTTCCTTGTGGCTGTCTCTTAAAACCCTGGGAGTATAAGTGTAGTATAGTATAAGTATATAGTATATAGTATATAGTATATAGTACTAAGTATAGTCCCAAGGTATCAAGAATATGCATCTTCTTTTGAACTGCCACTACATATTTGAAGCTAGCAAAGGTTATGTCCAGTTGTGGGGAAGAAGAATCAGGACCATGTATTTTGAGCCATTCATTATTACTCCAATGAATCGCAAAGTCCAAAATTTGACTAAAGAAAGCAGCTCTTGTCATACTTTGCCTTCCATACTGAAACCTTGGACAACATCTTCCATCCAAACAGAATTAATGTTTTATTCTCCCACACTTGGGTCCTTGAGTCCTTATAGTCAGAAATAACCTCTAATATATCATCAATGCCTGTTTAGAGTTGTGCCTGTGCCTGAGGGGAACAATATGGTTCCTCATAAACCACAGGCACCTCATAAGGGGGAAACATATGTATACCTTTCTTCTCCAAATCCTCCTCTTGTTGCCACAGTGTTTCAGCTAGCATAATAGTTCCTTCTCCCCTCCCCTGTACTCCTAAACTCAGTCCTGGCTCAACCTGACCTCCTACCTCACCTCCTGCTGCCCCCTCCCTCTTTCCAGACAGTGGTACAAATCTATTCAATAAAGGCACCCCTTTAGAATTTCCCACCCCTGATGCTACTCTCACATTCCTATCCTTTCCCCTTACCACTTGCCATTCCTCCTCCCTGGGCTCCCTAGTCCTCTGAGGAAGAGATACTCCTGTATACTGGGTGCTCCTCCACACTCCCATCCCTTGTCTGATACCCTCACTCCCCTGGGCATCACCCCTCTGCCTTTCCCTTCACTGCTCTGCTCCTCTGACTTCCCACACCATCCTCCCCAGCTCCCATCTGAGCAGCCGTATTTCTGCCCTTAGCTGCTCCAGTTCTTACACACAGGACATCCCCCTTTACTCCACAACATCCCCAGAAATACTGCTGCCCCACAGCTATTGCAGTTTACCACTCTCCTGCTTCCCATACATGTACCTATTCCCTCACATCCTCCCAGCCCAACTTCTCCTAGCCTCCAGTTATACATAACTATAAAATAACTCTAAAATTCAAAAATACTTACATTTCTATCTCACTTTACCATCAAAATGTAACAACAATCTCAATAATCTAGAACTCAGTAAGCTGCTACTTCCAGTGTTCTATCAAAACTAGAACACTATGCCAAGGAAGCTGTTACTTAGCAACCACCTGATTCTAGCTCAAAAAAATATTTTTAATAAATGTTTTATAATAACTGGTGACCGTTTTTTCCCCCATAGGGAAATCAGGTTATAATTTTGTCATTGTAACCAGCTGGTTATAACGATGAACATGTGACCGGTTTCCCTACTTTGGCACATGTGCCTAATGTGATCTTCCTGTTTTCTATGCCATTCCCCGCCATCTCACTCCTCAGCACTGCACCCGCTCCAGTTCCCCAACACAAGCAGTCGGCAGTAAGTTCTTTTCTTTTCTTTTTTTTTTTTAACAAAAAGATCACTGGGCACAGAATCTACATTGCAGTGGAGAAATAATAAAAAAAAAAAAAAAAACACTATGAGCTGCCACGGACTGCGCGCTGAAATCCCTACTGTCCGCAGCTTGAAACAAACCCACTTATTTTGTATAACTGCTGTGGTGAAAAAATGATCCCCAGCAATTATACAAAATAAAGGATGGCTTTGGAGTTTAAAACTTGAATTTTACATGCCTCGTCAGGTGGCCTGACAAACCCCTCAGCTTTGCTCGGCTTATGTGGCATCCTACCCCTCAGGGGGTGTAAAATCCTTGTTATAACCCCCTACCCATACATTATTCTCTATTTAAATAATCAGCCCAGAAATCCCATGAAGTGGCAAAGTGACAGTGCCACCTAAACAACATGCCACCACCCAGCAACAAGTCAGCTAATCCTGGTGACAAGGACAACCCCACAAAAATATCAAATAAACTGCCTATCTACTGTATATAAACCTACACAAGATATGATTCACAACAGAACAAACATGCTGACTATACTGTTCTCAACTAACATAAAACACACACATCCCACACCTTCCAGTAGGCAACAATACCCTCACTTTCAGTTCACAAACTATACATAAAAAAATATTTAAAAACTAGAAAAAATATTGAAAATATGTACTTAGTTATGGGAGCTCCACATAGACACATGCACTCTGCTGCCATCATTCTAGAATGGTCCTTGCGATATCTTTTGAAGCTTTGGAACTTGGCTTACAAACTTAAAGGTTCGTAGTCGGACCCATCTTTCCTTTGACAGTTAATAAACTAATGGCAGAGAATCGGGTCGAGGTGATGGGCAGGAATATTGTAAATAGGCTCCAAGATGCCCATTTTCTCTTGCAGGAGGGTATGCAGGTTATTTATGTCGCAGCCTGTTTTGCCGTTTGTAGTTTCATACGAACATACGAAGAAGCCAGCAGAAGAAGACCATTTGGTCTAGATGAATTGTTGTATGTAGTCTGCATCTATGTTGTATCTTTTATTTCTAATGTCTTCTAGGTTTTGTGTCTCTGGGACAGTGAAGTTTTCACCTTTGTCACTTGGGTCCAGTAACGGCTCCTTGTCCATCTTGAACTGTGAACAGTTAAGAAACACTTCTTCGATGCTGACTGGCTTATTTGGTTTCTGAAGTTTCAGTTTATTTATTTGGGGTGGAATGCTGGCATTTTCCAAGTGTGAAATCTTGTTCATTGTTGTCTATTTTTTGTTGTTGCTGTTGGAAATTGAGAAGTCCGTTCCATTTTTCAGGTTGAGCTGCGATGGCAATGGTGTCTCCTCTCCATGTTTATGTTACAGCACAGGAAAAATGGGTTACTGCTCTTACTGCACAGGTGCTTCATCAGGTGTGTTTCATTTTCTTTTTTAAAATGGAAAAGTAGTGCCGACAGAGTATAAAAACATGGTGATGTAATCAGAGTGAAAATATTGGATGCTGACATAGATACTGTGTGTGTAAATGTAAATAAATGTCACAGTGTCTACGTCAGCACAGATTTATTTATATATATTTCTTTTTTTTAAATGATCTGGTGGTCAGCCCAGTGGTGCTGCCACTGACTCACCTGGCTCACCCACGGTGAAATGCTACAGTGGATTGGGTGGGGGGGAGCTGTCTGCTGGTGAAGGTTGCAGTGGTGGAATAGTAGGTGGTCTCGCAGATGGTGACCTGCCTCCAACCCGAGGCTCTTTCTCACCACTGTGGCTTGCTCTGCCAACCTTGTCCTACCCCAGGCCTGTTTTTTCACCATTGTTTCTGCTGTTGCCAATGAGAGATTAGGGACTTTACTTTTTAAATAAAATGAAAAAATGGGACTAAACTGAACCCACACCTGCTGCTTCCTTTAATCTCAGACACTTAAACCGCTGCTGCACTGTGATGGAAAACCACCAAGCTGCTGCTTCCAAGGGGACCCGATGGACTTGCTGACCTGCCGACCAGATGAAGGACTTCCACTCAGGTATGCCCTTCTTCTTTATAGGCAACCCTCCACATCCCCTTCCTCAGGCCTGAAGGTCTGTGTATTTCAGAGCATTGACTGCGCTCACTGGTCTGCTGCAGAATGGCACGGGACTTCAGTTGACGGCCACTCTACTTCACTTTTCCTGCTGTGATGGACCATTATGTAGCCCCCCAATGTTTGGGATGCAGAGTCCCTATTGATGTGGTGGGTAACCAATGGCCAGCGTGAGCTGGCATGAGTCACCAACCAGCACCTGGCTCGTGCCACTAACTGGGGGTGGGAAACTGGCTAAAGTAACTGCAGAGGAAAAAAATGTTTTAAGCTGCAGGCAGCTGTTTACTAAGAGGCCCCCATGTTTCTTATTCTTACCATTCCCACCCTAACACTTTATTCTAACAGTGATCAGGTGGGTGTTCCTTTACTGGGGCACATTGGGGACTGGGATGTATGGGGGGGGTCATGGCACCAGGGATTCTGGACTTGGGGGTATTACAAGAGTATGGTAAAACTGGGCAGACTGAATGGACCAATGGTCTTTTTCTACTAACACTGGCCATATTTCTATGACAGTCTCATGTAAAGTAATTGGCCCAGATATGAGTACCTGTCAGCAGTTAAGTAACATGGGCCTAGGGTTAATAAATAAATCTGTGCTCAGGAATGAGGTCTGAGATGCATAAACTGGAACTACCTTTCAACCCCTGATCCCTAAGTAAAGGAACCACACATTGAACTGTCTATAATAATAAATAATAATCATAATCACAATGATGCACACATTATATTGCCACTGGCATGCCTATTTAATAGTTCACTGGAGTCAGGCATGGTACCGCAGGACTAGAGAACAGCACATGTGGTGCTCCTCCACAAAAGCGGTCCCAAGGATGACCCAGGGAATTACAGACCTGTCAGTCTGACCTCAGTCATGTGCAAGCTCAGGGAGAACATACTTAAGGAAAGGTTGGTAGAATATCTAGAAAAGCATGGTCTCCAGGATGCGAGGCAGCACGGGTTCATGAGGAGAGATTGTGTCAAACAAATCTAATTGACTTCTTTGACTGGGTCAGTAAGACAGTAGACAGGGTCCAAGTGGTAGCATCCTCTATCTGGATTTCAGCAAGGTCTTTGACTCTGTGCCCCACAAAAGGTTGATCAGGAAGTTGGCAGATCTTGGGATTGGGTGGAAAACTGGCTGAGGGACAGAACCCAGAGGGTGGTTGTGGGGGAGAGTTATCTGGCACCAGAGTAGTCACCAGTGGGGGTCCCACAGGGCTCAGTGATGGGGCCAGTGTTGTTCAATGTCTTCATCATTGACACTGGGTATGGCATTAAGGGCAAAATGTGCCTATTCGCTGACGACAACTGGACAGTGGACGCAGCCAAAGGGATATAGGATCTACAGGATGACCTGGAAAAGCTGGGGAGGTGGTCCAGGATCTGGCAGCTTAACTTCAATGTGAAGAAATGCAAAGTTGACCTGAAGCAATCAATGCAGTACAAGAAAGCAGCAACATGGACAAACAAGATGCTGGGATGCATAGCTAGAGGGATCAGTAGTAGGAGAGAGAGGAGGTTATGCTGCCCTTGTACAGGTCACTGGTGAAGCCATATCTAGAGTACAGAGTTCACTACTGGTACCTACACCTCAAAAAGGACATTAACCTGCTGGAGAAGGTCCAGAAGAGGGCTACAAAGATGATAGTGGGCCAGCAGGGTAAGGCATATGAGGAGAGGTTGAGGGCATTGAACATGTGCTCCCTGGAAGACAGGATAGAGAGGGGAACATGATTGAGACCTTCATGTACTTTCTTATTGCTCTCCTGCTGCCACTCCCACCTCCATAGTGGAGCACCTAAACATCCTTACATCACTAGCATCAAGGGGTGAGCTTCATATCCTGGGAAACTTTAACCAGAACTGGCTATCGGGAAGTTGCTCCAAGCTGCGCAAACAGGTGGCAGCATTAAACCTTTCACAACTAATAAAGGAGTCCACACATCACAGTCCCATCTCATCGAACCACTCCCTCCTGGACTGGTCCCTTAACTCCCACCTCCACTGGATAATTGTCTCAGGACTGCTACCGGATGCCTTACATGATCACCATATGATCTACTCCAGGGTTTCTCAAATGGTGAGGCCAGCCTCCTTGGGGAGGCCCCAACCTGTTCCAGGGGAGGCTCAAACAAGCCTTACAATGTACTATATTTAAATGTCAAGTTTTGGATGCTTTGTGTGAAAGGAAGCAGCAAACTGAAAGCTAATAATGACATGCAAATTTATGTATAAAATGGTTACCAGGAAAACACACTCGACAAACACTTGTTTCCTGGTATGACATGGGGGAAAGCTGAATGGAGGAAATACAATTCTTGGAACCTGTGCAAAACAAAATGCAAAACAATACAAATGAATAGGAACAAGATAAAAATTGACCCATTATACTTGCTGCAGAAAAACACAAATATAAAGGCTAAGCAGAGAGATACAAGGAGCAAGGCCAGGAGGGAGCAAAATGGTCCCTGACAAGGTGTTTAAGTGCAGGGTAAAACTGACAAAGAAAACAGTCTGATTCATGGAGGTATTGCAATGAGGGGTAAATAGGGCCAAAACTCAGAAGTGTGGCGCAAGTAGGCTGACCTGGAGAGGGTGGTTATAGAAAGGGAGAATAATAGCGACAATAAAATGAGAATAAACTCAACTACACAAATGCACTTCATTGTATTCTTCCTATAATGTGCAAAGTATGATAGTTGTTCTAACTATGGGGAGGCCCCAAATTATTTCTATATTAGGAGGAGGCTCAAGATCTTTTCCAAGGCTTGGGGGAGGCTCACTATGACAAAGTGTGAGAACTCCTGATCTACTCTGTCAGGAAAATACATAGGCCAGTTTTACCCCCTCCCTGAACCATCCTGTCCAGATCCTTTAAATCCCTGGACCTGGCATCTGTCCTTCACGACCTGGCTAGTATTGATTGGTCCTACATCCCACATGCTGCCTCAATCGACTCCGCCCTGGAGTATTTCAAGTCCAGGTTTATCGCAGTCTGGAACTTCCATGCCCCTCTAAGATGTGTTTGAGTGAGAGGTGCACACTTGCCATGGATTTCTGCGAATATTATAGCCCTCCTCAAGTCCAGGGTTCTGGCCTGGAAGGCGGCCAAGATTTCGAGTTCGCCCATGCATCGACAAAAGTAAAAATATGGAAGGAGAAAGCCAAGTACTTCAAAGACTCCTTCCACATCAATTTAAGTCAGCCAACCAAATTTTGGAAGGTGGTAAACTCACTATTCTCTCCTCCAGCACAGCCCTCCACTCTGGCACTCATCGCAAATGGCTCCACGCTTGCAAATCCTATTAAGGTGACCTCTCATTTCAACTCCTTTTTTACAGATTGCACCTCGTCACTCTTATCCAACCTCACTCCTGACTTGGAAAGCCCCTCCCCTCCAAACCAGCAAACCCCTTCCCCCACAAACCAAGCGACTCCTGCTTGTCCCTCTTTTGACTTCTGTCCAGTTTCCCCAGCTCAAGTTCACAAAGCCCTGCTCACCCTTAACCCTTTCAAGGGCAAATGTCCTACTGGCCTGGACTCCAAGCTGCTATACTTGTTGGCTCCTGCCATAGCCGCCCCCCTGGCTTCACTGTACAACCTGTCATTCTCTTTAACTTCTATCCCCACTGAGTGGAAGCATGCCACAGTCATACCCCTCCCCAAAGGTGGCGACCCCATAGCTCCTGGGAATTATTGCCTGATCTCCCTCCTCCCTATACTGGCCAAAGTCCAAGAACACCTTGCCCTCTCTCAACTCTCCTCTTATCTTGATTCCTCTTCCTTTTTCACTCCCTTCCAGTCTGGTTTTAGGAAGTCCCACTCCACCACCACCTCTCTCCTAAGGCTCTCAGATTCCATCCTCACTGGTATGAACAATGAACACATCACCTCTGCCATTTTTGTTAACCTGGCTAAAGCCTTCGACACTGTGTCCCACTCCTATCTTCTATCGCAGTTCTCTCTCTTGCAGGACTCTCAAGCGTGACCACCAACTGGTTTCATTCTTGTCCGATGGGCAGATCCCAGTCTGTCAGAACTGGTAGCGCCACCTCCGCTCCACTCCTGGTTACTTCTGGTGTACCACAAGGCTCAGTCCTTGGCCAGCTTTTATTCTACATTTTCCTCAATGACCTGCCCTCCGCCTGCCCACACACATCCATTCACATGTATGCGGATGATATAGTACTGTACACATCTGGCCCCTCACCCCCTGATGTGGCGACCAGACTCCAGCAGGACTTTGACAATGTTCAGTGGTGGTTTTGCTCAAATCAGCTCTTTCTCAATGCCAAGAAAACTGTCTCCATGACTTTCAGCACAAGGCAGAGACTTTCTAGGCTCCCCTCCACCCCCTCCTTCCGCACCCTGGACGGGACTACTCTGGAGAACTGCACTTCTTGCAGATATCTCGGGGTCTGTCTTGACCAGCACCTGGACTTCTCTGCGCATATAGATGCCATCCACAAAAAGCTTCACCCCAAGTTGGGAGCACTGTACTGCAGTTGTAGCTGCATCCCCTTGACGGCGCGCCGTGAAATTGTACAGAAGATGATCCTCCCGATTTTCGACTACGGTGATGTAGCCTACGGTGCCGCCCCAAAGTCCACCCTAGCCAGACTGGACCCCCTCTTCCACTCCTTCTGCTGCTTTGCCCTTGACTGCCCACCCGCCACTCACCACTGTGACCTATACAGGACCCTTAAACTCCCCTCACTCCAGGACAGACACCTCACACACTGTGCTAGCATCGCAGCAAAATGCTGGGTACATTCTTTCCCTCCATATTTAACCTCAGTTTTCTCAGCCTCCACCTCCCTGGGTTATGCACTAAGAAACTGTGACTACTGTCTCCTGTCCATTCCACTCATGACCACCTTAGCAGGCTAGTCAGCTTTCACTTACCGCATGCCCAAACTTTGGAACTCCCTTCCTCTGGCTATCTGGCAAACCACTCCTAGGCTCAACATCAACTCTCTTCTCAAAACCCATTTCTCCTCCACCTGCATGTGTAGCAATGTCAGCGCTAGGTGCTGACAAGCATCAAGGCCACTATGAGATTTGTTGCTTTTATTATGTATCTGCACTACCTCCCATTATTATTTTGCCTTGCTCAATGGTCTGCACTTAATCCATGTTTTATTCCTTATTGTCAGCGCAAGAATGTACAGTTTACTCAATTTGCATTGTCTGCTCTCAACCCTGTACATTTTATATTGTGACTACAGTGTGCAGTCTATCTGTCCATCTTGTATGTACTCCATGTATCTCTGCCCCCAGGTCGCATCTGGAATTGGGCAGTTGTTCTGCTCAGTATGCCCTCCTGGTAAAACCTTTAAATAAATAAATATATGAATGTACTTGAAAGGGGTAAATAAGGTGGATAAGGGGGGTCTAAAATTAACAGTAATTTTTAAAGGCAATCAACTATTACCTTTTATGTCGGAGGTCCCTTTGGGTAAAATTATAAGATTTGTTACCTGATGTTGGTAGGTGTGGTCTGTGGAACAGCACTCTGCCTTGCAGCTAACATAGTTTTATTTCCCCCACTACATCATCAGCATTATGACCTTACTGACTGTGACATCACAGCTACTCAGGAAGAACCACTCAGCAGCTGCCAGGTCAGTCACCAGTAATGTCACAGTCAGTGAGGTCACAGTGCCCCCCCCCTTCTTCCCCACCGTTTTTCCTCCCATAGGTATTCCTCCCGGGTACGTCCAGGGCTGTACCTTCTATTATTGTAATATTTTCATTTTGATTGTAACTTCTGTATGAAACTTTATCTGTAAACCACTGCTGTAAATGAGTCTTACTGTTATCTGGATTGCACCTGTTTGTTACCACTGTTGTACTCACACTGTATTCATGTCTACCCTCCCTGCGATGAGGTGCCTTTGTAAATGAGTTTACAATTCAAAAGTTGTAAATCCAACTTCTCCAATAAATAAACAAATGTAGTGGAGGGACTAAAACTAGATATGTTAGCTGCCGGGCAGAACACCGTTCCACACATCAGCATAATACTGTCACTGAGAGAGAAAGTTCTAATGAGCAAATGGGAAAAAAAAAATACTTCAGAAATAAAAAGTTACAGCTGACTACTTAAAATTTTGTAATATTGTTCTGTCTGCATTTTTTTTTATTCTACTAGCTCTTTAAGCTAAGTGGCAACCATAACACGAGGGGCCACAGTCTTAAGCTGGAGGGGGGCGGGTTTTGGAGGGAGGTCAGGATCACTTCTTCACGGAGAGGGTGGTGGACACTTGGACTGCACTGCGGAAGAGGTGGTCCTGTTGAAGACGGTGGGCAGCTTCAATAGAGGCTGGGATAGGCATGGGGGAAGGTAAGGATCATGGGTAGGGAGAATGGGAGGAGTGGGAAGGGAGGGCAGGGACAATAGCTCAAGCTGTGGACCCTGCAATACGAGCAGACTAGATAGACCAAATGGCCGCCTTCTTCTGCTGGCTTCTTTATATGTTCGTATGTAACCGACTCTGGAAATAGTTGCTTCCTTTAACATTTTGACCCTGAAAACTACTTTTACTGCAATGAAATATGCTGGGCACTGTGCTGCCACTTAAACTCTGTGCACTATGATTGCTTGTACTGTGCTCACTTTATACCCAATTTTGCACAAATATGTACCATTTGCTTCGTATCACTTAATGTTTCACTTATGCATTATAACTACTCGCCGTCCCCTGAACCTTTTTGTACCTATTTTTCTTTTCACCATGTTCATGCCAACTTTATGGCCTGAGACATGCCTGAAAACAGTCCATTGGATCAGTGCACCCCCAAGTTAACAAAGCAACAAATAAATAAATAAAATAATAATGTTCCACTGTAATTATGTATTCTGTACTTATAGTAAAATCTGGTACATTTTTTGTAACAAAAGGAAAATAAATCAAGTCGATTTTATGTTTCCATTGATCTGTTTTTGTTTTAAAGTGCCATGAAGTTGCTCTCCCCCAGGGCTTCTGCCTACCTCTCAGGACAAGCATGGCTGCTCCTCATGTCACTGCGTTATCCCTTGGTTGATATATGCTCAAACTGAACTTTTGTCTTGGTTGTAAACTGTCACCATAGTGATGGGTCGCCTTAGCAACAGGCAAATGCAAACCAGAATCAAGGCAGTGAGATGTAACACTTTTCCAAAAATGTGTGTGAACCCAGGAAACAAATGATTCCCTTGCAATCTGCAGTGTGTCCAGCTGGAGTGACCTCATATTATGTATGCATCAAACTGGAAAGAGTCATTGTGGGTCAGAGGAGATAATTACATCAGCGGACGTAAAGGTCACTGGTAAATTAAAAACATAGTAACATGGGAGTGTGGTGATGGAAGGGATGTAGGGTCTACCTTCTCTATCAGGCAGGGCAGTAACTACACCACAGTTTAAACACTAATCCACATCCAAGCTTAGCAGCCAGAATTTGTATTCATGCTGTGTAACCCTCAATGCCATTCTCCCTCAGGAATCTGTTGTGTCCTGCTTAAAAAGCCTGAACAATGATAGCTTTCACAGCCCCACTGAGTGGGCTTTTCCACATGTTACGCATCCTCTGTGGAAAGTAATGCTTTCTTGTTTAACTTGAAGTTTATGATGAATTTCAGGATTTAAACACCTCAATATACTCTGTACAACAGCATTGTCTTTGTTTCCTCTAATTAACATGTTCCACTTACTTGACAGACATATAATATCGACAGGGGAAACTTAACTCTGGGTTTTTTTCTGTTTCTAAAAACTAAAAGAAGGGTGTCCATCTATGGTTGAATTGATGTGTCTGCAGACTAAGCTTCATGGTTAGCATTCCACTGTTTATTATTTTCATTCACACTTTGTGCCCTGAGCCATACCTGGTACTGGACTCCCTCAGGAGCTCCCATGGTGCACTTGACCCCCAGCACCCCACACACCACAACTCCCTTGCATCCACGTATCCTTGGTTTGCCCCCTCCCAGGCAGGGTCAGGGTAGAGGATATACCCCCGACAATGGTTATTCATCAGGCAATGTTGTGGTGGGAGTGCAGGGCCCAGCTATACCAGAGTTCATCATCACAAGTCTCTGCACCATTTTCTTTTTGTTTCTCCGGTGTCCCTCCCATGAGATATAGCTTGCTAGGATGCCATGCGCAGGTAAGCATGCTGCCCTGTGCATTAACTAGCATTTCCCCACCCCAAGAAGCGCTGATCTGCAGCTCACCTGTGGTCACCTAGGTGGCACTGCTACAGCGGTGAGACACTGCCTCCCTTCCCAGGAAAGAAACGCATCCCATATCTTCATCTGTAAGTTTTGACCTAGCTATAAGAAAACTAAGTTTGCATTTTATGGTTTAACTCACTTAATTTTTAATGTTTTCTCCAGTAAGCACTTTTATTCTGTTTTGGCCAATGTGTAAATATATTGTGTAAATAAAATAGTTCTTATTTAGCACACTCTACAGACTGGTTGTGCATTTTAATATAAAGGGTATAGATTGTGGACCTCTGGGGTACTCGTCATTCTAAAGAGGCATGCTAAATCTGGTTTAAGCAGTTTGAAAAACACTCCTTCCAGTTACAGAGAAAGGAGTGGTGTGAAGTTCGATAACACAGAACCCACACTTAACCTGGGGTTCAAGCAGTCAGCCTTGGCTTGATCCAGGTGGACTGGTGACTGGGCTCAGAGGGTCCAGGTGTCCGGGGTGCACCACCTTTGCACAGAGTCGAGCGTGGGCACAAGGACATGGTGAGAGGTGAACACAGGTGAAGGACTGAGACAGCTGGCTATGAGAGGGGTGCTGATTGGAGTGAGGATGGGTAGGATTGACACAGTATGTTTTTAAAATGCATTTTCCAGTATCAAGTGTAACCCCCCTACAAATGGGGGTTCCCAAATGTCTTCCAAGAGCTTGTCTAATTGCTCACAGCCTGGTTGGTGTTCGGCGCTTAAGCCATTTAAAAGTGATTGCCAGTGAGCGCTTTTAAAGCCTCCAAGTACTGTCTCTTTAAGGGCTGCTTTTTTGCAGTCATAATTAATATGAATGGGGGACTGTGTGTTTCTATGCCCGAGTCCCGCCCGGGCTGCTGGCTAAGTGCTTCGTTTCTGCTGTCGCTAAGTGCTCAGAGGGAGCCCAATTGAAAGCTGTAACTGTTTGTGGGGAGAAATGTAGATAATGGTAAAAATGCAGTTTGTCTAACATGCCTTTCTTGCAGCATGGACTGTTTCTGTTCTGCTCCACCATTTTGGTCCTGGACTGCCGAACTGGACCAATCGGGGGGCAAGGACTCTAAAATGGGGCCTACCAGAGTGTAATTTATGGTGCCTGACTCTGGGTAATGCAGTTTTAGATCCTTGGCACCTTTTTGCACCTATAGAGGGAGCCCTGTTGTGATTGACTTCTGGACCGACCAACCAAACTCTGTGGCTCTAGGGGATATGCCCTGAACTGTTTGCTGGCAAGCCAGATTCAAGTTGGATGCGAAGGAGCAGCACTGCTGTGTGTGTTCAAGTGGCCGTTGCAGTGTAGTTCGCGTGGGAGAACCATAGAAGGCCTGATTCCTGGCCTACTAGCCTGCTATCTGCCCTGAGAGGGAGAAGAGGATGTTTTCAAACTGAATCCGAATTTGCAGCGAACGAAGCAAGTTGCTGATTATAACCAGGCTCACCCTGTAGAAGACCAAAGATTTTGCTGAAAGCGATCGGCCTGTCAGGACTCTAGCTACTGAAGTGCTCCCGGGTTTAGTAGTGATTTTTGCGATTGGGACCGAGGAGTCACCTGCCTGGTACAGTAAACTTTCCTTTACATAGGAATGTGCTATAGGCTGGAAGGGGATCGCGATCTGGTTTTCCCATTTGCTGTAAACTGTGTGCTAGTGCTGGAAGTTGTTTTCCCAGCAAGAATCAGACTGAATCTGTGCTGCCTGGCGCAAATAGGCCCTGCCATGAGGGTCTTGCCTCACTGCTTTGCTGCACAGAAAGATCCATTGTCGAAGGGCCCAGCTTCTTCTGGCAAACCAGCAAGGCAGCCATCAGCCCTCCTGTGTTTAGCCTGGGTATTGTGAGTAATTATCAGGGTAGCTCCCTGCAACTTTTGTTTAATCAAAGTGTGTCATCTGATTGTCTTGTGCTTTTCTTTCCATGAACTGAGCCCTCTGGCTCCGGATTACAAATTATTGGTGTGCATGTTGTTTTTCTATCACAGGGCCCCATCCAGCCGCGACACTGGCCTACCCCGGGCAACTATCCTGGCTAGCGCATCTGCCTTGTTACCTGGGTACCCAGTGTATGTGTGACTATGTGGGGGAATTCTGTACTGAATGCATAACCGTGTAATTATTATAGAGAGTAAGCTAATTAACCTGATTATTCCCCCTCCTTGTTACAGACCCTTGAATAAATCAGATCTGTTTGTTTCTGCAATTTACATTGGCTGCGGTGTCAGTTTACGCTGAAGGTATTGCACTGTTGCTGTTGTACTGCATCACCTTATTTTACAGGGGGTCCCCGGAGTCAAGTTGAAGGAACCAGTCCTGGGGGTAAGTGCCAAGCACAAGTGTATGTGGTTTGCATATCAGGGGTATTAGGAAAGTCACTATTACGTATGGTGTGGGCCACTAGTGGGAGAAAAGGGGGGTCACAGTGTCCCAGAGGGCTGTGACCTGGTTAGTGTAACCCAAACCAACCCTGACCTTTAGGTGGAGGCACCTGTAATCAAACCTAGGCCCCTCAACCTGTTACTAGCCAAGCAGGCAGGGGTAGTAGCCCAAGGGATAGCGCCACCTAGGGGTTACACAAGTAAAACTTTTTAAAATACATAGTCAAACACAGTTAATCTTCTATTGCATTAATGGTCTGTATTTATCTCTCCTTATTCTTTTTTACAAAAAACAATGGCATAAAAACAGGATCTCTGTCCTCAGATTTCATCTCATCCTCCTGTGGTTCTCTACACTGATGTCATAATCCTCTGTGAAGTCATTTCCACAGCAACAGATTATGATGTTGAAGAGTACTATGACATCAGCAGAGGACTAGCAAGAGGATGAGATGAAGTCCGAGACAGAAAAATCCTGTATTTATTCACGTGTCCTCAGTAAAAGAGAATAAAGGAATGTAAACACAGAAAATGAAGGAAATAAAAGTTGAATTGTGTCTGAATATCATATTTCAAAATGTTTTCCTGCATACAGGAGAAATGCTTCTATTGCTATATAGACTTGATAACTGGAAGAGGTCACAACTGGGTACCTTCCACAAAAACTGTAAATGATCAACCCTCTGATTTTAGTTTCTCTATCTCTGAGCTGAGAAGTTAGCTTTATAACGTTTAGTTATGATGGAGTACTGAAAAAGCCACTGACCACCTTCCAGCTAAATTCTTGCCATGTGTTGCTTGCCGCTGTCTTCTGGATGCCCTCCCATATTGCTGTCCTTTGTCGGGGATCTCAGTCAGCATTACTTCAACTATATTAGGCTTTTCCGAGCTGCTCTCTTAGTGTTGAGTGACTGTACTTTAACCATTATATCATTTATTTAGTTTTTGTTGACCGGGGATGGAGGGCTAGGAAATACTTCCAGTTTTGAGCTCTGGGGGAGGGAGCTACAGATGCAAAATGTCTGATATTGAACCAGATTAGCCACTTGGTGGATTAGTGAATGGGGGTAAATGTGGCCATGACACGAGGGAAAATCGCCCCCCAGGTTGACAAGCACCATGGGATCTTTAACATCCACCAGAATACGCAGGTGGGACCTCCATTTAAAGTTGCATCCAAAAGACGCCACCTCCAACAGTATTGTGTCCCCCAAACACCCTGCTGGATCATTGGTTTTAACCAAGGGGAGTCCCCCTTGCAGAGCTATCAAGATCATTTACTACAGCACATGTTTTTACTGGATGTCTCTCCTGCTACTGACCAGGCTCGACCGTGCTTTGCTACTGAGCTCTGATAGGATCAGTCTCCAAGGTGGTAAGGCTACAGTCAACTCCAAGGTGGTAAGGCTGCAGGCAACACTACAGAGGAGATGTTTCTTGCTATATGATATCTGTGCCATCTTAGGTATGTATTCTAACAGCAGATTTCAAGGTTGAGTCATCAGGGACTTAGATGGTATTCTTTCTACAAAATTCATTATTTGGAGCAATCTGATGATGTCTCTTTGATGCCAAGTGGTGGGGGTTTTCGTTGGCAGGCTTGTGACCCAGGTTTGCTCCCCCTAAGCTTAGGTCATCAGATGTGGGAGTCAGCAGGGAGATCTGTGCTCTCCTCCCAGTGGAAGGCCTGACAGTGCACTGCTCATAGAACTACTCGTAGAACTGTCCCCAGGGCACCTACTTGGTGCACTCACGTGTGGAAAGTGGTTGGAGGAAGGGACTCAGAACAACAGAAATAGCAGCTTTGACTCACTGGATGATGAATCCAGAGTCCCCACCACCACCCAGCCCCACAAAGCACCCTTGACAGAGGGGCACTTCCTCTCCCCCTGGTGGGAGAAGTGAGAAGGCCCCCCCCCCCCGGAGAAAGGTTACTCCAGTCCTAGGGTGCTAAAGGACCTGGGGGGAGGCAACCATTACTGGCAGTGAGGAGTGAGTTTAGTGGGCAGAAGAGTCATGGGGTCCAAAGGAGCAGTCGGCTGAGGAGTGTGCAAAAGAAAAAAAGAAGTCTGCTTTTTGGTAGAGCATATGTTTCTGCCAACTACTGGTTGGGTCTAAAAGTGCCTCTCTGATATACAGCTGTAGTGCACTAAATATCTTAATCATTGCCTTCCCCATCTTTTAAAGGTAGGGTCAATTGCTGCAGAGCAGCTATCTATGAAACACAGAAACAGAAAATTGCCAGCAGAAGGCCTTGCAGTCTATTCTCTCTGTCCTATGAAGTGGCCTCTAGGGGATCGTGAGCATCCTCCCACTCCTCCACCCACACCTCCCTACTTCTACATTACTAGCCCACTATATCAACCCACCCTTTCTTGGAGCCCTCCACTGTTTTTGCAGTGATTAGTATTGCTGGTAGCTCTTTTCATAAAATAGTATTTCCTAACATCCTCATATCTGCCCCAAGTAGTTTCCTATAATTGCTTTGGTACTAGTGTTCTTCCTGGCTATTAACAACTTATGAGGAGAGGAAGGGGGAGACCTCACATAGTGGTACACGTGGGAACTAATGACCTGGCAGGGAAGATTGTGGAGGTGGTGAAGGAAAGGTTTGAGGAATTGGGGAAGCTGTGCAAGGAAGTAGGGGAGACAGTTGCCTTCTCAGAGGTGCTCCCAGTACCCTGTGCGAGCACAGTGAGGAAGGATAGGATTAAGGAATTCAGAGTTTGCCTGGAGGAATGGTGCAGATCAAAAGGATATGGGTGGTGGGGGGAGGGGACAGACCTGGGACAATAAGGAACTATATGCAGGGGACAGGCTGCACCTCAGTGGGAGCGAAAGGGGGTATTAAAACAGAAGCTGCAGCAGGGGGTATATAACAACTAAAGTGAGTTTAAACTAGCTAGGAGGGGAGGCAAGTGGTCAGACGGTAGGCAAGGTACCCAGGGACTGTGTGAGCCTACCCCCAGGCTAGTAAGAAAGTACTTGGGAATTTAGTACAGAAGGGGCATGGTGGGGAAGAAGATCTGGAAAAGGAGGAGAGGGTGGCAGGGTGGACGGTGGTCTCTGTGAATGCAAGAAACCTTGGCAACAAGGCGGCAGGACTACAGGCACTCGCGGCTGTAGGGAGGATGGACATAGTGGCCATCACAGAAACCTGGGCCACAGAGCATCGAGACTGGGATCTGACAATCCCAGGGTTCAGACTGTACAGAAAGGACCATGGGGAAGGGAGGGGAGTGGGTGGCTGTCTATGTGAGGGAGGGGATTAAATGTACAAGGGATGAATGGGAAGAGAGGGAACAGAGGCAATGTGGTTACAGTTCCTGGACTCCAGGGGAAGGAAGCTGAGATTTGGGGTGGTGTATAGGTTGCTATCCCAGACAGTGGATAGGGACAGGGAACTGGCGGATCAAATCACTAGAGTATGTAGGAGGGGGAAGGTGGTCGTAATAGGGGATTTCAACCTGCTGGAGTGGACTGGACTGTGCAGATCACCTCCAGCACTAGGTAGAGGGTCCTCCTGGGCACGTTTCAGGAGGGGTTCCTGACACAGCTGGTTGCTGAACCCACTAGAGTAGGGAACACACTGGACCTGGTACTATCTAACAGTGAGGCAGTGAGGGACATAAGGGTGGAGGATCCGTTGGCTGACAGCGATCATCAAACAGTGTGGCTTAATATCACTATGAGCAGGGAGCCAGAGGGATCAGCAACAAAGGTGGTAGATTTCAGGAAGGTGGACTTCAGAAGAATGAGGGAATTGCTGAAGGGGAGACTCGAAGGAATAAAACGGGGGATGGAGACCTAATAAAGCAAGGAATCATGGAGGCGACAGAAATGTGCACCAGCCTACAGAGTAAGAGTAGGTTAAAGAGGCCATGCTGGCTGAACAGTGAGGTGATAGAGGGGGTGAAGGCAAAAAGAGCAGCAAAACTGAAGTTCAGAAAGACAGGGAAGGAGGAGGACAGGGAGGAGTACACCAAATAGTTTAAGGAGGTGACCAAGAGGGTAAGGGATGCAAAAGCTACTAGGGAACTCCAACTAGCGCAGGGAATAAAAGGAGGGGAAAAAGACTTTTTTAGGTATGCCAGGGAGAAAAGGAAGTGCAGGGACAGTATAGTGAGGATAAAAAGTGGGAGGAATGGGTAGTAAAGGGGGAGGAATAAGCGGAAGCACTGAATGAGTACTTCTGCTCAGTGTTTAGAAGAGAGGAGGTGAGTCCTTTACCACCCTGGTTGGGAAGGAGGGGGGATGGCGGGGTGTGAGGTAACAGACGGCAGGATAGAGGATAGCAAAGTTTTGGAGGGGCTGAGGGCACTGAAGGTAAACAAAGCACCGGGGCCAGATGGTATCCACCCCAGTGTTCTGCGGGAGATGGCAGAGGTTCTAGCAGAACCACTGGCGGACCTGTTCAGCACCTCCCTGGAAATGGGGAAGGTGCCGCAGGACTGGAGGATTGACCACGTGGTTCCATTATATAAAAGCGGACCAAGGGATGAGCCAGGGAACTATAAGCCGGTCAGTCTGACGTCCATAATGGGGAAGTTCATGGAGACAATCTTAAAAGAAAGGCTGGTGGCATTTCTGGAGGGCAATGGCCTACAGGACAGGAAGCAGCATGGGTTCTTTTTGGGAAGATCTTGCCAAACCAATCTTATACAGTACTATGACTGGGTGACTGGGGAGCTGGATGGGGGCCATGCTGTGGATGTGCTGTACTTGGATTTCAGCAAGGCCTTCGATTCAGTGCTCCATGGGCAACTAGGGGTGAAGTTGTCTGGGGTGGGAGTGGGGACAAAGATGGCATGTTGGATATCAAACTGGCTACAGGGTAGGCTACGAAGGGTGGTGGTGGTGGGGGGAGTCTCAGAGCCTAGAGTTGTGACAAGCGGGGTGCCGCAGGGCTCCATGCTGGGCCTGGCGCTGTTTGGGCTATTCATCTCAGACATTGCTCAGGAGGTGTTGAGCAGGATTAGCCTGTTCGCTGATGAGACCAAAATGGGGGCAGTAGTAGATGAGGAGGAGGGGGATGGATGCAACTACAGAGGGACTTGACCAAGCTGGAGGAATGGTCAGGGAAGTGACAGCTGGGGTTCAATGTGAAAAAATGCAAGGTGTTGCATTTTGGGGCTAGAAACCCAAGGAGGGATTACTGGCTAGGGGTGATCAAGCTGAGGAACACCGAGGAGGAAAAGGACCTGGGGGTTTTAATAATAGCGAGCATGAACAATACTGCCCAATGCAGGAGAGCAGCGACGAAAGCAAACAAGATGCTAGGGTGCATAGGACGGGGATTCAGGTACAGACACAGGGAGGTGATCTTGCCGCTCTACAAGGCACTGGTTAGGCTGCACTTGGAGTACTGTGTGCAGTTCTGGAGGCCATACCTGAGGCAGGATGTCAAGCTGCTGGACAGTGGTTACGGAGGGTGACGAGGATGATTCCAGGGATGGAGGGAAAGGACTATGAGATGAGGCTAAGGGAGCTGAATATGTATGTACTGGAGGAGAGGAGGGAGAGGAGCAGACATGATCGAAACCTTCAAGTACCTGAAGGGTATCAACAAGGGGGGGTGGAGGAGGTGTTGAAACAAGGAGTAGGAGGGAAACTAGGGGGCACAGGCTAAGAATAGAGGGAGGAAGGAAGATTCAGAAGGGAGATGCGGAGGTATTACTTCAGAGAGAGTAGTTGCTAAGTGGAACACACTGCCAGAAGGGGTGATATCACACAAAAATGTGGTTGGCTTTAAGAATGCATGGGACAGATTACAGGGGTGGGTGAGGAGGTCAACGAAAGGAGGGCAAGGGGGAAGGGTGGAAGGGCAGCTGCCTGGTAGGGAGCTAGCTGCACAATCCAGCAGACTTTGATAGACCAGTAGGTCAGTTCTGCTGGCTTTGTATGTTCATATGCTCGTATGCTTGATTCCACTTTGTTAGGAACATGGATGATGATGATGACAGAAAAAGACCGATGGCCATCCAGTCTGCTCATATTATCTTATTGTACCCCAGGATCAATTGTCTCTGTGGGGTCTTCGTTCACTCTATTCCCCATGTTTCCATTCCGACTTTCTACTGAGTAGCTAATATCCCCTTCTTGACTCTATTCCAGCTGTGTTTAAAGTCATTTATGGTTCAGGCATCCACCACCTCTGCCAACAGACCATTTTATGGCTCAACCCCTCTTTCTGTAAAATAATACTTCTTCACATCCTTTTTCTGTTGTCTTACGCATGCTCAAGCAACATCTAGTGGTAGTCCGAGAAATGCAGAGGTGTGTCAGTGTTGACGAATGCAGGGCACGCTTTACAAGGTGCAACCCTCATTCCCCAATTAGCCAGCATGCTAGCACTGACACAAGTATTATGCAAAGTGCCATCAACTTGAGAGAAATGTGCTGCTGCAATCAGAGACAAACTCGTCATGCAACGGCACAGATGACATGCCTCCCATATGTGCCTTTCCTGGTGAAACATTTCAATAAATATGGCAGCGGCAGGACAGCAAACAACTGTTTGTGTTGTAATGTCACCACCTTGCTACCCCACTGGTCCCTGCCTGAAAGGAGGGAGGAGGCACTTTCCTCGCCTGCCTCTTCCACATCCCGCTGTCTCTGGCTCCAAAGTTTCTCCCAGCCGTGCGGAGCAGGCCACAGCCTAAGCTCCATACGGGCTGGGAGTATTCAGTGCCCGAAGGCACTTTTACTCTATGCACGACTGATTGTGCTGGAGGACCCTCCTCCCCCACCCGCCAACATCAGCATGCTTAATCCCAGTGTCAGCCTGTATCCCCCTCATCCTTTAATGTGGCACACCGGGAGTCCACCCCATTGTGCCAAAACCTACCATGGTGTTTCCGACACCAGGATGTTCACTCCCAGTGTCAGATGCGCCCCCTCCACATATCCTTCAAACTCTGGATATCCAATGCCCGGGTCAGCACTGATCCTCCCTTGATCCCACCTAGTACTGTGCCACACTGGGAGCCCACCCCAGTGTGCAGAAATCCATAGTTTCCCTGTAAAAAAGAAAATGGACCCACAACGCCTTTTTTTTTTTAAACCTGAAAAAAACAGAAAACGGTCCCTCATTGTTGCTGCTGGCCCCTCTCCCCCAACCTGCACCCTCCCTCTGCACACCCCACCTCCCCGCACCCCCCTCACCCATACTTACCTAAGGAGGCGCAGTCTTCAGTGGACTGGGAAAACGTCTGCACTCTTCAAAAGCCGACCACAAACTGAAGAAATGACGGTAAGTCCCATAATGGCACTGAATGGGGGTTCAATTTAGGTTGATAGCTCAGCCATTTTGGAGAGTTTTGGTCCCAAATTTTCAACATGGGGTTCTTGGGACCCCATCTCATGAACACAGTCACTGTCATTTCGTTATTCGGTCCCGAAAGGTCATTTTGCGGTCACTGTGTGGAATGATCTTTTGGGACTGATTAACAAAACGACAGTGCCACTGTTCAAGAGGTGGACTCCCAAAAAGCCTATGTTGCAAATCTGGTGAAAATATTCCAGAAAATGACTGTGTTACAAGCATGCATTGCACAGTTTCTACGCACACTCGTAACTTGACAATTTTTAATATTTTCACCCCAGATCGTCAGCATTGCCATTTTTTCACACCTCCTTATGAACAGTACAGCTGTCATTTTTCACATCCTGCCCAAAATGTGTTTTCGCACATCGACTGGCGTACAATGACGCGGTCGCTGTGGGAAATCAACGTTCGGGACAAATTAACAAAATCCACATTGCCACTGTTCATGAGCGGAGGTCCAAAAATGCCTATGTTGAAAATCTGGCTAAAAATTCACAAAATAATTGCGTTACGGGTGTGCGTTGCGCAGTTTCTACGCACACTCGTGACTTCACCAATTCTTTATATTTTCATTCCAGATTTTCAACATTACCATTTTTTACACCTCCTCATGAACAGTATAGCTGTCATTTTTCACATCCTGCCCGAAATGTGTTTTCGCACTTGTGGCGCTAGTGGTGAGTCACTGTGCACTATCACCTTTCGGCTAACGAACTGATAGTGCAACTGTTCATGAGGTAGGGTCACAAAAAGCTCATGTTGAAAATTTGGAGTGAAAATACCAACAAATGCCCGGGGCATTAGGTTTTGCCTTGGACTCTTCGACCCCAAAGTTCACCCCATTCTCCTATACTGCACCCATCTCAGCATATTTCCTTATGGAATGGGGTAAGCATAAAGCCCGAAGACCACAAGGCACACTGCGACACTTGTTGGTGTCTGCAGGGTAGGGTGAGGTGAAATGGCATGAGTGTTATGGCCGACAACCCAAAGGTACGCCTCAATGCCTGTCAGTCTCTGCAGGGTGGGGGTGGGGTTGGCGTCAGTTCAATACTTCACTGCCATTCCTATTATGCATCTCTCCAACGCCTGCACTACCAATGCCAATGACAGCAAGACAACATTCAGCATTGACACACGCTTGTTAAACCATCCCCCGTTAACCTCCACTCATGATCCCTTGTCCTATCTTCTCTGTTCTTGATAAATAGCTCCTCACAGTCCACCTTGTTAATTCCTTTCAGGAACTTCAGTGGAAGATCTCAATCATATCTCCTCTTTCTCTTCTGGTTTCAAGTGAATACATGTTCAGTGTATTTAGCCGATCCTCATAACGATCTGCCCTCCTGGCCCTGAATCATCTCGGTCATCCTACATACCTTCTCTAGCCCGTTCCTGTCATTTTTAGTCAGGAGCTCCAGACCTGGACTCAGTACTCCGGGTGTGACCTCACCAGCGACCTATATACTGTAGTGGTAAAAGACCTCCTGCCTTCTACTGTCGAACCCTATCACAGTGCACACCAGTAGCATCCTCTTAGCCTTATTGAAGGCCTTGTTACATTGCCCGGTTTGTGTAAGGGAATCACTAATGATGATTCCTAGGTCCCTTTCTTTGATTTTGTGTCCAGTTTAACCTCCCCTCCTAATCAATATTCTGTTCTGGGGTTTCTGTTATTTAAGTGCATCACTTTGTAGTTCCTGGTATTGAATTTCAGCTGTCAGACTTTGGACCAGTTTTACAGCCTTTGCAGGTCTCTCTGCAACTTCCTTATCCCCTCCACGTTGTCAACCCCACCAAAGAGTTTAATGTCATCTGCAAGTAGACGTAACCTGCCCTGGATTCCCTGTCCCATATCGCTGGTGAACATATTGAAGAGGACTGGGCCCAGGAAAGACGTGAGGTACTCCACTAGTGAACCCTATTTCCTCTGATCTGATCCCATTCACCACAACTCTCTGCTGCCTCCCCTCCAACCAACTCCCTACTACCCACTTTACTATTTCCCTAGCTGTATCCAGATCCCCCATCTTCTTCAGCAGCCTTTGATGTGGCACCGATTCGAATGTCTTACTGAAGCTGAAGTACAGTATATCCATAGTTTGGTCCTTATCAACTACCTCGGTTACCCAGGCAAAGAATACTATCAGGTTGGTCTGAAAAGACCTCCCTGTCACAAATCCGGGCTGTTTACTTTCCTGAAGTCTATTTTTTTCCAGGTATTTCATTAGATCTTCTTTGACTAGTGTCTCCATCAGTTCCACTACCATGGAAGTAAGGCTGATGAGTCTATAGCTTTCAGGCTGCTCCTTGTCCCCCCACCATGCAGTGTAACCAAGCCCACCATCCTCCAGCCCCTGGGAACCACACCTTGCTGCACAGAACTATTCAGTAGCCCCATCAGGGATCTGGCTAACACCAGCGCCAGTTCCCTTAGCACCCTTGGATGTATCTCACTGACTCCAGAACCTTGTTTACCTTCAGGACTACTAACCCTTTTTGACTCTTTGCCAGTAAATTTCTGCAGTTTCATTTTTGGGACCCCATTATTAGCTGCCTTCATGCCATTCTCCAGCAAGGGCCTGCTATCCTCCCTCGTGAACACTGAGCAGCAGTAGTTGTTTAGCACACTTGCGTTCTGCACATCCTCCTCTATAACCCTGCCCCCTCCATTAGCCTGAAAAATTCCCCTTCCATTTTTCCTTTTTTTCTCTTCTATATCTAAAGCACTATTTTTCCCTTCCCTTTACCCCGCTGCTCTGTGTCTGCCTTTGTGATCCTGACTGCCCTGTTGGCCTCTAGTTTTTTGCTGGTACTTGTCCCATTTTTCATCCCCCTGCTTTTCTTTGTATCTTATAAAGGCCCTCTTTTTAGCCCTCACTGCCTCCCTAAACCTTTCAGAAAACCAAATTGGTCCCTTATACATGTTTCTCTTGATAAATGTTCTTGTCCATGTTTAACAGACCTTTTTATAAACCCCACCTTTCCTCCACTCCCCACTCCAGCTAACCTATCCAGCACAATTTCCCTCTTCCAGGAGAGCCCTTGACTGGGTGCCCCATGCTTTGAAGTGGCAGTGGCTTGGCACTCCTACAGCCAGCAGTGCCACACAACCCACCCGCCTGCAGCACCAGTGGATCAAGAGAGCCCTTGACCGGGTGCCCCACACCTTGAGGTGGCTGTGGCTTGGCAGTCCTACAGCCGGCCATGCCACATGACCTGCCCGCCCATCTTCAGCACCAGTGGATCAGGAGAGCCCTTGACCAGGCACCCATGCCTTGAAGCGACTGTGGCTTGGCACTCCTACGGCTGGCCGTGCCACACAACCCACCCGCCTGCAGCACCAGTGGATCAGGAGAGCCCTTGACCGGGTGCCCCACACCATGAAGTGGTTGCGGCTCGGCACTCCTATGGCTGGCCACACTACACGACCCGCTTGCCCACCTGCAGCAGCAGTGGCTCAGGTATGCTGAAGCTCCAACTGCGGTCTCCTAAGCTGCAACTGCTATTAGACCCTGCTCCTTTCTTGTGGCAAGCCATTGGTGGAAGCGGTCTGCTCAGCAGCAACCATTGGCTGCCCTTCCCCTATTGATTTTTCTCTGTTACTGTTCTCTCTGTAACTTTGAATTTTACCCGCATTAATTCATTCTGCTGTGCACTATGCTGTAATATGCATAGAAAGCCTGTTTTAGAGACAATCTGATTTGTTTAGCTGGTTACTGTTTGAAAAAAGGGGTTGCTGTTTGCATACTGTTTTATTTTCCCTTCAGTTCTTTGCTGTCTGTTTGGCTCCCTATTCTGTCCCCACCTCTATCCTTTTAATTTCTGTATTTATATTACTGATCCCCAGCTAAATTTCATCTCCTTTCCTGGCCTCTGCTTTATACTGCTACTCTGCCCACTTTAACCTCGATAGACCCAATTCCCTTACTGGCACCATAGCCCAGACATCCTGATTGCTTTTCTCTGCCCCCACCCATCCTGTATTCTTCTCTGTTGTTAAAACCTGACCCGCCCTGATTAACTTGTAAAGCCGGTTCTGCGGCTACTTTTAACTGGGCTAACCAACACCCTTTCTCCCTCTTCCAGGAGAGCCCTTGATCGGGTGCCCCACGCCTTGAAGCGGCTGCAGTTCGGCACTCCTACGGCCGACCGCGCAACATGACCTGCTCGCCCGCCTGCAACACCAGTGGATCAGGTACACTGAAGCTCCAACTGCGGTCTCCTAAGCTGCAACTGCTATTGGACCCTGCTCCTTTCTTGTGGCGAGCCATTGGTGGAAGCAGTCTGCTCAGCAGCAACCATTGGCTGCCCTTCCCCTATTGTTTTTTCTCTGTTACTGTTCTCTCTGTAACTTTGAATTTTCTGCCACCATCCCAACCCCACCCCTGTGACTCTTTAAATCCACTTTCTGCCCCTAGTGACCCATCCCTGTCCCTCAGATTAGTTAGTATAAATTCTAGGGCACACCCTCTCTTACAAGGTACAAACACAGTGTCCTGTAGATCACTAATTGCTCTACTTTGTTTCCTTATTCGTTATAGTGAAAGAAAGCATCCTCTCCTCTCACAACAGGATCAGCATGGAAACTCTATTGAGCCTCCTCATTATAGTTGCCTTTTTACAAGGGATCAACCAATCTCAACCAGGCTACATCCCAAACTCTGTATCAGAGGATAACACTTTCAGGGGGACAGTAGCAGTACCCCCCCGAAAGCTACCACCCAGAGACACCTCCTCATCAGTTCATGGGCTCCTCATTCCCAGTGATACCTATTGCTGCACTGCTGCATCACTGTTCCCCTGCTACCACCCCAAAAGGGCGCAGACAAGCAAAGGACAAACCTGCTTGCTTAACATGGGCATACTTGATCCACTACCTCAGGAAACTAATCATAGTCCTGCTCTTAATCTCTGGGAATATGCACCCAAACCCTGGACCAGCGGGAACTGATAAAATCAAAGGGATTGGCCACCTCAAAATAGTATCACTAAATATTGGAAGCCTCCTACCTAAACTGCCACAATTTCAGACTTGGGCTACACAGATTAAACCAGATGTGATTGCATTAACATAGACCTGGCTCTCCCCCAAAACCCCTGATGCCACTATATCCATAGAAGGCTATATCATCTATTGCCAAGATATGCTAAACAAACGGGGAGGCGGCTGCCTGGTCCATCTGTGCAACAACATCAAAGGTCAGATACAACCAAATAACCTACACTCTAGGGAAATGCAAATACTCTCCATTAAACTCACCATCGACCTACAGAACAAGATGCTAGTGCTATCCATGGTTTACAAACCTCCAGGCAGACAAACTGCAGGGATAGCGCAGTTCATTGACAGTCAAAGAAAACTTAACCAAAATGGGAACAAGTTGCTGTAGGAGATTTTAACTCAAACTGGTTATCCAATGACACAGTCACCACTAAAGACCTAATCTCTGGCCTCTACTTCACTCAGATGGTAACCCAAGCCACAAGACTAAACTATGAGATGGGCACAAGCACACTAATAGACTGGCTGCTCACCACCTGCGCCAAGCACATCACTGAGGTAACAGTCCTACCGGACTCCCTTAGTAACTACTCCCCGGTGATGTTCATATGGTCAAATAGGTTTAAGAAGCGAACACCACAGCAAACTAAAAACCGCTCTTTTAGGAAGGGACAACTGGATTCATTCAAACATTACCTAAGGCAACTCGACTAGGCCCCATTAGATAGGGCACATGATGTTAACCATGTACTGGAATACTTCTGCACAATCTTCATAAATGCATGTAATATATTCGCCCTGTTCAAGACCAGGAAAGTTAAAGGTAACCTGACTCCGTGGCTCAGTGGATCTCTCTCTTAGGACTTATGTGCAATAGAGACAATCTATGGCATAAAGCCAAAGTCACTGGGATTTAAGCTGACCTCACTGTCTACAAGGCAGCCAGGAACCGTTGCACATATCTAATTAGAAAGGTCAAAGCCTGATACTACAAAGAACTCTTGGGCAGGACGTGGAATAATGGTAGAGAATTCTGGAACTTCATGAAATCTCTTACAGGAAAGGATTCCAAATTCCCACCGGATTGGATTATAATGACATCAGGCGCAATGCAGGAACCTAGAGACATTGCCAGTGCTTTCAACATTGCATTCACTGACCTCAGTGCAGTGTTACCAAGCAACTGCCTTAGCCCCCAACCTCCAGAACAGCCTCCTTGTCCTAATATGCCCCCCCCGACAAATAACAATACACCACCCTTCTATTTTAGACAAATCAGCAGAGCCAAAACCCTGAAGTATGTCAGGAAGGTACTAGGCAAGAAAAGGAAGGGCAGCGACCAAAAAGATATGAAAATGATAGCCATTACATTAGACAAGGTAGCCCTGCCATTTACAAAAATCTTTAATATATCACTAAAGACTGGAATATTCCCCGACAAATGGAAATCTGCCCTCGTGACCCGTTTTTAAAAATGGCGACTGAACTAGTTTGTCTAACTATAGACCAATAGCCATTCCATCACCCCTTTTGAAAGTGTTAGAAAGGATCGTATCAGACCAACTTTCAGACTACCTTGATGAACACAGTCATCTTTGCACACAACAGCATGGCTTCCAAAAAAAGCATAGCACCCTGACCACACTGGTTGACTATACTAGTCTACTATATGACGTGCTGGACACAGGAATGGCAGTGGGATCTAGCTTCATAGATCTCACTAAGGCGTTTGACACTGTCAACCATTGACTCCTTCTCAACACCCTGCTATCCACTGGACTGTCCCCCAACACAGTGACCTGGTTTGCAAGCTATCTTTCTTGTAGAACCCAATCGTTAGAATCTGCGGACAGCTCTCGGAACAAAGGGAAGTAACCCTTGGTGTACCCCAGGGATCCATACTCAGCCCATTATTATTTAGTTTGTTCAACAATTCCCTTCCCTCCACACGTCCAGCTCGTATAGTACTATAAGCCAACGATGCCATAATCTCAGTACCTGGTAAGGAACTGAGCACAATAACCTCCAAGCTCCAGCTCAACTTCCAAGGACTAGAAAAATGGTTTGTGCAGAACAGGCTCCTGCTTAACTATAAGAAAACAAGGACATGCTAATCACACTACCCCATAATAAGAAAAAATATGGGCCACCGATAATCAAAAGTCACAAAGGTGAGACAATTGAACAGGTACCCACCTTCAAATATCTGGGCATACATATCGATGACACCCTTACTTTCACCTCTCCTATTGAATATGTCATTAAGGCTGCTAACACCATATTAGGAGTACTATACCACCACAGACAAGCTATGACACCAGACGCCTTGAAACTTGTCACCTGCAGCTCTATACTATCCATCATAGATTATGGGCTGGTGATCTATGGAGCTAGCATGGATACTGTGATGAAAAGAATGAAAACCCTGCTAAATAAGGCCTGTAGACTAGCCCTTGGAGCGGATTACCAGACCCATACGTGCACACTATACAAAGAGACTGAGTGGCTCACACTTCAACAAAGACTAAAATTCCAAGCCTGCCTGTTAGGGAAAAAATCTCTACTTGATCATGCGCCCGACTCCTCCTACCGCCAAGAACACTAGAAGCGCGGCCAAGGGAGTTCTGCAGGTGCATCATAAGCACACCACGTTTGCTCAAAGGTTGCTAACGTTCTGTGGTCTCAAGTGGCTTGATGAGCTCCCAGCACCACTCCTGGATACCAGCAAACTAGGTCCATTTAAGAAGGCCCTTCGTTCCTGTCTCACCCTTGAAGCCAATTGTGACTGCTCTCCTGAAAGCTAGTCCATAGCTTTAATCACGCCTGAGCAAGCTCTGTATCCCCCCACCTTCCATTAATTGCCTCCCCTTCCCAAACCTCTCTCTGACCTCCCATCCATGCACCACTCTGTCCTACTCTGCTGGGCTCCTCTGTCGCACACTTGACAAATGCCTCTTCAGGCCGCTCATAGCACTCTGCTCCACAACCCTTTCTTTAACGGCCTCACACACACTAATCCTCTCATAGATCTCCCTTCCCTGCTCTACTCCACCCCTCTCTGCTGTGCACTTATGTGGCACAGTTGACACTGCCTCTTCTGGCTACCTGCTAGCGCACTGCTCCCTACCTAAGTCAACATCTCTTGCCACCCAGGCTGAAATGCACTTTTCCTATCCTGCTTAATTAATGTGCCACACTACCTTAGTGTTGCTATTACCCTGATAGCACTTCGTGACTGGAACCAACAATTGTATCTCCTTGTTTAAACAAAGATGGTTAGTAAGATTTCTGTTTGATCAACTGTTGTCTTTTTATTAACCCATTCATTACCAATATGTAACCCTTGTAATCTATGTATGTATGTATGTTCTGACTAATTATTGACTTGGAACCTTTGAAAAGGAGCTTTTTTGGTTCAAGGTTGTAATCCGAAACTGTGACACATAAATAAATAAATAATATGGTTAAAAAATTCCCTCTAGAAGTATAGCATGTCAGTCATAGATGAGAGCTACAGGTGCACAGGGCCACCTCTAATCATATAGTATTGTGGTCACTGAACCCCAGTGGTTCCCTGACCTGTACTTCACCTATTCTTTCTGAATTTATTTATTTTATTTATTTATTGTCAGATATCGGAATTACAATCCTTTGAGTCAGAGACTCATTTCCAAAGACTCCACGTCATAGTACATAGTGGGAACAAATACATACAATATATATACAATCAATTTTGGACAAGAGAAAACATAACATTACACTAAGTACATAAATACAATCTGGTGCACATTAAATACAGAGTGATGATGTCATATACAGGAGAGGCAGTGAGCCTATGCAGTAGCCTATACAGTGATTTAGCTATGCACTTTACCATATAGCCACTGACCCATGACTAGAAGGACAGAAGACAGAGGTAGTCTAAATGCAAGACTTTGTCACAGGTGATGATCTGGCCAGTACATCGCAGGAGCGTGTGTGGGCCATGGTGGCCCAGTGGCTCTTGGCTCAGCGCTGGGGGCACCTACAGTAATGGTCTGAGAGAATGTGTTTCCTAAGAGCTACTTTGAATGTGCCATTCCTTGGCAAATTGGTCATTGTTGAGGGGAGGAAGTTGAACCAGGATGGGGCCCTGTAGGAAGAGGTCATCTGAGCTAGGAAGGTCCTAACCCTCGGGATCGTGAGAGAGGATTTGGAGGTGCTGTGAGTGGAGACAGCTGGGATTGATAGAAGGAGAGATGATGCAACACCAGGGGGCGTTAGACCGAGGAGAATATTTTTGGTCATGAGGCAGGACTGGTATTGGAGCCTCTCCTCAAAGTTGAGCACCTGAGTGAGGGAATAGAGCATGCAGGTGTGTGTCAGTTGATCAGCACCGGACAGGAGCCTGCATGCTTTATTGATAGACATTTTGATCTTGCCGATGGTGGTGGCAGCCGTGGCTGCATAGACCAATAGGCCATAGTCAATTAATGATAGGACCGATGAAGTGATGGCCAGATGGAGAGCTTCTGGTGGCAGGCAGTCCTTGTGGCGGTAGAGGAGGCCAATACCTGCATTGGTCACAGATGAGAGAGCATTAATGTGGGCGTGGAAGGTGAGGGCCGAATCAAAAGTTATGTCCAGGTATTTATAGGATGAGACCTGTTCAAGGAGGTGGAGAGAGAGCTGGCGAGTATCTGCAAGGGGAGCCTCTGAGTTCACTTTGGTTGTGGGCAAATAGCATGGTCTTGTTTTTTTTTCAGGTTAATGATCAGTCTATGGTCCAAGAACCAGCATTCAGTCTGACTGAAGGAGTGTTGGAGGGTAGCTTGGAGATTGGTGGGATTGGGGTGGGAGGCACAGAGGACAGCGGCGTCGGCATAGAGGAGAACCTTGCTGGCACAAGAATTGGGTAGGGCACTGAGGAACAGACTGAAAAGAAGTGGTCCAAGGATGGAACACTGTGGGATTCCTGAGCAGAGGGGGTGGGTACTGGAGAGGGTTGTGTTAATTATGACACATTGTGCCTGTGAGGATAGGTGGCTAGTGAACCAAGCTTGGGGGCCTTGAGAAAAGCCCACTTGCAGGAGGGAGTCCAGCAGGAGGGGGTGACTGACCATATCAAAGGCCTTGGAGAGGTAGATGAAAACGGCTCCAGCTAGATGACCCTTGTCAAGGGCAGAGTGGAGGAAACTAGAGAATTCGAGGAGTGCTGTGGTGGTACTGTTGCCCAAGCGGAAGCCATGCTGCTCCTTGCAGAGCAGGTTGTGGGTTGCAAGGTAATCAGCAAGTTGGTCCGTCACTACCTTTTCCAGGGCTTTGTGGGGTTGGGGGAGATGGATATTGGTCGATAGTTCCCAGGGGACGAACAGTCTCCACCTTTCTGTATGGGCATTATGACTGCAGTCTTCCAGGCACTGGGAAACTGCCCGAGGCAGAGGGAATAGTTGAGCAGGTCAGTGAGTGGGAGGAGCAGTACTTCTAGGGCCAGGCAGATGAGCCTTATGTCTAAGGGGTCATTACTGGAACTGGAGCCATTGAGGGCTTTGACAAGGTAAGGCTTAGCTTCTAGAGGTGTGATGGTGCAAAGGTAGAAGGGGGGGTGAGGGGGTGGTGGTTGGGAAACAGTTATTGGGTCGAAGAAATTGCTGGGGAGCACTGTGCTAAGGTTGGTAAAGGTACCATTGAGGCTGTCAGCGATGCAATTTGGGTCAGTGGAGATGGTACCATTGATGGTGAGCTGAGAAGGGGGGCGAGGCCCAGGATTTACCATTATGTATTTTTACATTATCCCAAAACTTATGGGTGACCCCCAGGAGATGGCTAGGGTTGACCTTAGTATTCAGCTTTGGCTTTACGAATGGTGCAGGTGCATTTGTTACATTCGGCACTATATGCCTATCAGCCGGCTTCCCTGAGTCAGTGGCTCTGTGCCATAGATTGTCTCTATGCTTCAGTTGTTTGAGGAGGGATGGGGTGATCCAGGGTGCATTGTGCTGTTTAGTGTGGATCTTAGAGAGGGGGGGCGAAGATGTCGCAGGCCAGGTTGAAGAAGCTGGAAAAGTAATCAAGCGCAGCATCAGTGCAAGTGGCAAGATATACAGGGGACCAGTCCCAGTGGGCAAGATGCTGCCTGAATTTAGTAAGGTTACCAGGGCAGAGGCGCCATTGAGCTGTGACTCTAGGTACAGGTTCAGGTACCCTACAGGACCACGAGAAGATCACTGGGGAGTGGTCGCTTAGGGAGTTTGGTAGGACAGAGATGTCCGTGATTTTGTGAGGGCAGTTAGAGAGGACAATGTCCAGCAGGGTGTGAATGCCTTTCGATGGGCTGTATATGGTTGGCTGAGTTACTACTTGGGAGAGGTCTATGGCTGCAAGGGTATCCTTGGCTGAAGCAGCAGAGCTGGCGAGCCAGTTTATGTTGAGGTCTCCCAGTAGAATCTGTTTAACCTTATGTGGAAGGTTGGTGAGGTATTCAGAGAGGGAGAGGAGAGCAGGGGTTTGGTTCCGTGGGGGAATGTAGGACACCATGATGATAAGGGGGGCCTTTGAGGGGTCAGGAGTGATTTTGAGTGACATAGCTTGGGCGCCATGGTCCACTTTTGGTGGGGAGAGGGCTTGGCCCAGTAGGGTATCACGCATATAGATTGCACAGCCACCACCCCGCTTTCCCACTCTATCCTCCCCAAATAGTGAGTACCCTGGAAAGGTAATGAAGGAGTCGGGGGTAGATTTGGAGAGCCAGGTCTCAACCAGTGCGAACATGTCTGGCTGGTGCTGTGTGATCCAGCACTGTAGGGCGTCAGACTTCTTTAGTATGCTGCATATATTCATAGATGTGATACCTAGGCCTGTGGCAGAGGGAGTGTGCTGGGGGACCAGAGGTGCCGGTGTCAGGGTTGGGATGGATGTTACCGGATAGCATAAGCAGCAGGGAGATAACCCTAAGTAGGGGAAGATATCATCTACACCACCCCGGAGGGGGTCTGTGAGTGGATTTTTCTGGCGCAGAGCACGGTATTGGAAGGGAACGGAGGGTAGGAATAGCAAGGGAGAGGGTGGGCCAAGGAGAGTTGGGAGGGACAGTGACAGGGTAAATGTGGGGGGAGGTGGGGAGGGGATACGGGGTGGCCAAGTGTGGGGCTTGGGGGTGAGGGGCAGTAGGGAGTTGCTTGGGGGTGGTAGATTGGGGGGGCACAGCTGGGAGAGGGATAGCGCCAATAGCAGAAATTAGGCCAGGCTGCGGAAATATGGTATAGGTATGAGCGAAGCTGGAGGGTGTATTGATGAGTGGTTCCAGGTATAGCGGGGAGAAGTTGAAGCTTCAGCTAGGGTGATGCAAGGTATAGGCAGTGTAGTTGAGTCGACAGGTGGAGTGATGTAGTGGGCTGGGTTGTTTAGCAACTGCTGGGAGGGGAAGGAGAGCATGGTGATAAGTAAGAGGATGAGGTGCAAGGGTGAGGAGAGAAAGGAGGACATGTTTTCCAGGTAGGTAGGTGGGTATTCTTACAGATCAGCAGCTAGAGAGAAACTGAGATAGGAGATGGCTAAGGGAATATTCAGCTTAGCTGATAGTGCTGAGTGAGCTGAGAGGTGAGAAACTGCATTGGGAGCCTTCTGGTGGATGCCAGTAGAAATTATAGAATTGTGAGATATTTTGAGACTAAGCAGGAAGAGAGTGATTGTTGAGCTGAGAGGAAAAGTGAGACTTTGTATGCCAATAGTGGAGGAAGGAGGGTTAGGAGGAGGAGGAGCTAGAGTCTATTTAACAGAGGTCGAGGTCAAGGTCGGGGCCGGGGTGGGAAAAATTATAGGGAAAAAGAGGTGACAGGTTCGATCAGGAGCAGTTAGAATTTTTCTTTTTCTGCCTGCTCGCTCCAGACAAGGCAGAAATGGAGTGAGCGCCTATCAGGAGTCTTGGCGCCTGTTTTAAATTGTCCAGGAGCTGGGCCAGTGCTCTTTTGGACCGTGGTACAGTTTGGAGCTAAGGGGAGAGTTGGTTTCCCAAGTGGGCTTTTCATTCCCCTGGTATTGTCCAGGAGTTGGGCCGGTGCTCTTTTGAACTGTGGCGTGGTTCAGAGCTGGGGAGAGAGCTGGTTGTCCAAGTGGGCTTTTTGTTCCCCTTGGGGTTAAAAACCTGCATGTATTTAAACATTCTGATGACGTCCTCCTTCTCCCATCTGGTCTCCAATGAATACCTGTTTAGGCTCTCCATTTTCTGCTCGTATGTCCTCCCTTGCTGATCCTGTACCATCTGCACTGTTTCCAGCCGTTTTATAACATTCCTTAAGTGAGGGTTCCAAAATTGCACATTGTACTCCAGATGTGGTTGCACTAGGGTTCTGTACTGGGGCAAGGTGATCACCTTCCTCCTGTTGCTGAACCTTTTATCAATGAATCACAGCATTCTGTTTGCCTACTCTATCAATTACATTGTACTGCTGATCTGAGGTTGTTTGAGATCACCACTGCGAGGTCTCTTTCCTCTTTAGTCACAGTGACTGTCACCCCCCCGGCCCAACCCCCAACCCCAACCTCAACCTGTAGTCTAATCCAGGATTTTTGGCCTCCACATGTGTGACTTTACCCATTTTGGTACTGAAGTACAGTTGCTAACTCTTTGACCATATCTCTAGCCTCTCCAAGTCCCCCCTCAGACCTCAGACCGCAATTACCCTTCCCACAGTTGGATATGGCTGGGATTGGCTACTTTACTAGGGGAAAATTGTTTAACCAGAAAAGGCACACTAAGCCAGAGCTTGTTTCCAGGTGCGACCTGGGAGCACAAGGAAGTCAAGTGACTTGCTCAGGGTCACACAGTACGCAAGTGGAAGCTGTGGGATTCAAACCCAGGTCTGGTCTGCTGGATGTCACCAGATTGGCAGGTCAGAGCCTTAGACCACTGTGCTATACTGCCTCCCAGGTAGAACTTAACAATTTATATGTGTTCATAATAGTATCCCAAACCTCCATAGAAATCTTCATCCAGGGGTCCTGGATCCCATGAATAGTACTTTTAGTTAGTTTTATGGCAGCTAATGCATATAGTTGGCCATTGTCTTATCATCATTTCCTATTAGCCACAACCGTGTATCCCTGTTCTGACTCCTGAGATATGCAAGTGATGATTAGGGCTGTACCTTTGTCATGGAAGTCATGGATTCAATGATTTCTCCCATTCTTATGAAAACTCCTTGATTTGTAACATTTTCCACGATACCACCACAGTTTTTAGTGTTTTGTAAATTGTGGCCTCAATGTGTGATTCTGGGACTTGCACACAAGCACCCCCTCCCCCCAAATGTGCTGCCTACTGCTAGTTGACTAGCCTAACAATGATTTTTTTTTAACTTACATTTATTGATTTTATGGTTTAGTCAATACAAATGTTTCCTGTAGGACAGTACTTTGTAATTGTTACACATACAATATGACAGTACTTCATCATTGCACTCCTACACTTGGTACATAGAAACATAGACTTTGACGGCAGATAAGGACCGCTTGGCCCATCTAGTCTGCCCATTTCCCTACCTACAGGATAGGCCGCAGATCCTAGTTAACCAACAGCCTATTTCTTCCTACCCCCCACAAGAATTGCCTTATGTCTGTCCCATGCATTCTTGAATTCTCCCACAGTTTTAGACCCCACAATTCCTCAGGAAGGCTGTTCCATGCATCCACTACCTCTCTGTGAAATAATACTTCCTCACATTGCCCTCTGAACCGCCTCTCTTCTATCTTTTAAATTGTGTCCCCTTGTCCTTGCAAGTCTCTTTTTCTGAAAGATGCTACCTCTTGGACTTTGTTGATTCCACTGAGGTACTTAAAAGTTTCTATCATGTCCCCCCTCTCCCTTCTTTCCTCAAGGGTATACATATTAAGCTCCTTTAGTCTCTCCTCATACGGCTTCTCTTGCAGACCCTGCACCATTTTAGTTGCCCTCCTCTGGACTACCTCTATCCTGTCTATGTCCTTGCGGAGATGGGGTCTCCAGAACTGGACACAGTACTCCAGATGGGGTCTCACCAACTGTCTGTACAGAGGGATAACAACTTCCTGTTTTCTGCTGTCTGCTATACTCTTTATAACAGTCTATTTAAATCCTAGGCTATTGCTGCCATGAGTGGGGATTTACCAGGATAAGTACAACATTTCAATCATAGCATCCATTTAATAGGTTTATCTTCCCCAACATCCTCTCTAAAGAGATTAACTTAATAATTCTAGCATATTCACAACTATGCATAATCCTGTGTTTCCCAATTACAGGCAAAGAAAAACTGTCTGCCCACCATCTGGACACGAACATTTTACCTAAAACTACAGATATTGTTACTAATAAGAAAGACTAAACTTGGTTTTAACTTACTTATAAACATTAAGCTAATAAGCCCCTGGACAAAAACATAGAAAGTAAGGGAACTCCAGCTCAGACCGTGTAACCACTGCTCTGTTGAGCAATATTGAGGGCTTTAGAAAAACTTGCATGAGAGCTGCATCAGAGCAACATTTACTCCGACAACTCCGCTTTTACCTGGACCCCTCCCCAAGAATTAAAACTGTTTGTGTTTAATAAGCACTATATTTTAATACAGCATTTTCTCAGAGGGGTAGTCCACGGGAAAAGTGAGGCAAACATTTTATTTAATGACTAAATCAAAACCCTGGACTCTCCTCCTTGAATATCAGCCTTCAGAAACCTCTCGACCATCCATATCTAATGAGCTTTTCTCTGTCTCCGAATCTGATTCAGAACCACCACCCCAACAGTCCTGCTCAATCTTAGTCAGTAGTTTTCTGGCCTCACCTGGGTCAGAAAAATGTAAAATGTTATTCTCATAAACAACTTTCAAGCTTGCAGGCATCAGAAGCACATGACGAACTCCGAGCTGTCTTAGCCTGAAGCGTACCCCATCAAATCCCTTGTGCCTTTGAAGGGTGTCAAAGTTCAAATTTGGAAATATTTGTATGGGCGATTCCTGGTACTGGAGTGGGCTATGCTTCTTTGCTTCATGCAAAATACTGTCATGTTCCTTTACAGAGCCCATAACAGCCAGAATTGTACGGACTTGTGTAGCTGCTGCTGCGGCATGGAGACGGACTCCATGTTGCGTCACCTGGTAGGTCCGCTGGATCGCCAGTGAATGATCTAATTGCAGGAGCCATTGTGTCAAAAACTGGCAGATGTCTTTACCTTTCTTAGCCTCCAGTAATCCAAAAATGCAGATGTGGGATACCCACATCCCATTTTCCAAGTTTTCCAAGTGACGTTGCATTAATGAGCTCTCCTTTACAAGACCTGCCATTGTGCCCATTGCCTTGATCGCCCCTTTAGAGTCGTCTTCCATCACCTGCAGCTTCGTATCTACCACCAGCATTCTACAGTAGTAGAAAAATCATCTGTTTTTTTTATCTATTGCTTGGATGACTTTTAACAAAGCTGCATTAGATGGTTGATTCGGGTTCGTGGCTGGAAGGTCTCCCTCTTTACTTGTGCCCACTCTGGTTTCCTTCTGTTTGGCACCTTCTCCTCCTGCTGCATTTTTGGGATGTCCCATACTGTCTATTATTTGTATTTTTGGAATGTACAGTATGTGTTCAAAAAGTTATGCTGAACCTCCGTCTAGCCTCCTTAGGTGAGTTTGAGAGTCCTTTTCACCAGATTATTCTGTTTGTAGGACTGGATTCACAGAGCTGCAAAAATATGCTACTTACAGCTCCACTGCTGTCCACACCCCACAATTAGTTTTTTTTAAAACATTTAAGTGTATGCTGATATTGGCCGGCCCACTGGGGCTGAGGGTTGAAGCGCTGGACGTCACACCTCACACCACGCTGGTGACCCAGGTTTGGGAACAAGCTCAGATGCCAGGGGTCGTGTGGTGGGGCGGAGAGGATCGAGTGTCCAATGGACTGTTCTCCTCTCCCTGGGGAGGGATCCAGGGAGATTCCAGTGCAGTGGTGACATCCGGTGGAAATCAGGTGCACAACAAGGCATGGAGCAGTTAAGGGGAGAAGCGCGGCAGATGCCTACTGCTCAGTTGCGCTGACATCATTGCATGCCCATGCTCCTGGGGAAAACCTTACAGAACCCCCCTGCTCCTGGATAGGTGATGGCTCCTCTCAGTGCCGTGTCACCACACGACCAATCCAGGCCCTGACCTCCACCTTCTCTGTCCTTCCACCACCACTGCAGCACACTTGATTATAGACAGAGTGCCAGAGTGGAGATGGTCCTACCTCAGAGGGCTCAGAGCGGGGGGGGGGGTCTGCTAGCTGTGGATGGTGGAGGGCAGCTATGTCTGAGGAGGCAGGACTTCAGGCAGTTGGTAGAGCAGCACAGTGAGTAGGGGCAGCTTAAGAGAGTTCCAGGGTGCAGGAAGCAAAAACAGAAGATACAAAAAAAGAAAAAGTATATGCTGATATGCTTTATGTAAATATGTAAAACCGGGTACTTTTCACACAATGGATCCATGATTTTTCATGACTGTGATTTCCATGATTTCTGGCATTTTGACCATGACAATACCATGATTTTCTATTTTCATAACAGAAGTACAGCCCTAGGGATTATAGAGTGTTGATCTGTGTTGCTAATTAGTATTTCTTAAGTTCAAGGGTCCCATTCCCCTTTAAGCTTTAGGGTTAAGAGCCAGTGACCAATTATGTTTGCCTCGGTCTCCCCTCTCCTAATAAACCTGTAAAAAGAGTTGATGAAGTTCCAAAGTTTAGTCAGCATTTGTTGTAGCAACTAAGACCACAGATCTTTTCTCATTCTGATGTATGTGCTAATAGTTTTTAAAGCAGTGTAAACCATGGACAATAGTTCTGTTACTTCTGGGTTTCTGCTCTCTGCTGCCACCTACTGGTTGTCTATCCATGTGCAGTGTGAAAAGTGATGCACTTATAAAAGACTGCTCTGGTGTTTGTCTTAGCTAGAGTCCATCTCTTCGGATATTAAATTGTTCTCAAAAGTAATATGTACATGACACTCATATTTTTTTTTATACGGGTTCCTCTTTACTCTGCTGAGTTGGGCCTCCTGTTAGTACCTAGATCTTGAATGAAGCAGCCTGGGGATAAGGCATTTGTGGCTGCAACACCTGTGATCTGGAATGCACTGCCTCGTCATCTGAGGGAGAACCCCTCGCTGGAGAACTTTAAGTGGGGGGCTTAAGCATCATCATACAATAAACCCATCTGTGGGCTTCCTAAGCTGCTCCTGTGGCCTTGGCTCTCCCCGAGCAGGCCACAGCTAACAGACCATCCGACTGACCCCCGGACAGATTCAGACAGCCCATCTGTGGGCTTCCTAAGCTGCTCCTGTGGCCTTGCCTCCTCCGAGCAAGCCACAGCTAACAGACCACCCGACTGACCTCCGACAGATTCAGACAGCCCATCTGTGGGCTTCCTGAGCTGTCTGTGGCCTTGGCTCTCTCCGAGCAGGCCACAGCTAACCAGACCACCCGACTGACCCCCAGACAGATTCAGACAGCCCATCTGTGGGCTTCCCAAGCTGCTCCTGTGGCCTTGGCTCTCTCCGAGCAGGCCACAGCTAACAGACCACCCAACTGACCCCCGGACAGATTCAGACAGTCCATCTGTGGGCTTCCCAAGCTGCTCCTGTGGCCTTGGCTCTCTCTGAGCAGGCCACAGCTAACAGACCACCCGACTGACCCCAGGACAGATTCAGACAGCCCATCTGTGGGCTTCCCAGGCTGCTCCTGTGGCCTTGGCTCTCTTCGAGCAGGCCACAGCTAACAGACCACCCGACTGACCCCCGGACAGATTCAGACAGCCCATCTGTGGGCTTCCCAAGCTGCTCCTGTGGCCTTGGCTCTCTCTGAGCAGGCCACATCTAACAGACCACCCGAATGATTCCCGGACAGATTCAGCCGAGGAACTGCCACCCAGGCTCCCAGCCCTTAAGCCACAGGATTCCCGGCTACCGGGCGGTCGGCGCCCCTCTAGCCAATGCTCGAGACTGCAGACATGGACCCAAGGTCCTACAAGGTATGGCAACTGCTGCAACCAACTGGATGGCGAACGCCCTCTCAGACCACGCTCTGATTGGTCACTGGCGGAAGCCAGATTCTGCTCTTTGATTTTAAACCCTAAAAATGTTTATGTTGGGACAAATGTTAAAAAGCCAAAGTGTTAACCCAGTCTGTAATTGAAAGGACTTGAATTATGGTTTGGGAAAGAAATCTAGTGTTTACAGCCCTTTCCCTACATACGTGCACTGGCCCTAGACACTTTTGGGTGCCAAAGTAATACACATCCTTTTGTTCTGCAAATTTTGGACTCCCCACTGCTCTGTCTAGCCCTTTATGTGAATCCCCTTTCTTAACCCTCATTCTTCTACTCTCCCTCAGCCGAGGAACTGTCGCCCAGGCTCCCAGCTCCTAAGCCACAGGATTCCCGGCTACCGGGTGGTCGGCGCCCCTCTAGCCGACGCTTGAGACCGCAGACACGGACCCAAGGCCCTACAAGGTACGGCAACTGCCGCAACTTTTTCGACCGCCCTCCCCACCTCCGCTGATTATTAAATACAGTAGCTCCTGCCAAAATATTCTGCCCACGCCCCTGGCGCAGTGCCCCACCAACAGAGACTTAGCTCGATCCCTCTTCTCTGTCCAGCCTACGGGATCCAGCCTCAGGGCCTCACCTTACTAAAATGTATAGGCTTTCCTTGGCTGTGCCTTCACCACTAAATATTTTTAATGCTATCAAATTTGGGTCGACCTGAATCGGAAAGCTACTGATAAGCTGCATTAATCCAGCAACCCCACTGGCCCCTGGGCTAATTGAGTGGCTCTTTTTTTGAGGTACCATGATGTCGGGCCCTATATGGCTCCTTATACTGCCCCTTCTTCTGCTGATATCAGCTGCCCAGCGTTGGACACCTGAACTACCATCATGTTTGGTCTACAACGGCACCTTGTGCTGTATACCACATGGCAACTTATCCTTTAATTGCTCCGTGATTCCAAGTACCAATACTCGAACCCTGCTCTTGGACCACATACCAGTAGTACTTATAACACTCCCCACCACAAGGCCCACCTCCCACCACGCAGACTTCTATCTCCTCCCGCCCTATTGTGGTAGGGTACTAGCTCGTGCTACAACAGATCAGCTCTTCTATGGTGGCTACTTTCCAGTCCCTAAAAACACCAGATCTACTAGACGGGAAAAAGGCAGGAATTACAAGCTTATAATTAGTGCTCTTAGAAAAATCCTACTTATCCTCCTGCTATGTTCAGGCAACGTAGAACTCAACCCTGGCCCCCCAGAAGCTATTGCTTTGCCAACAGAACTAGCAAATTTAAAAGGAATAAGCTTCTACATATTAACGTATGTAGCCTCCTTAAAAGATAACCTTATACAAACCTGGGTAAATCATACCTCTCTGACATACTTGTGATTTCAAACTTGGCTTAGACCCAGCACCACTGATAGAGAAGTAAACATACCCAACTATGCCTTGTTCAGAGCTGATAGGCATGCCAGAGGAGGAGGGGTAGCTATTCACATTAAAGACAAATTTTCTGCCTTCTGCTTATCCTCGGCATCTGTCGTCAGTGAATTCAAATGCCTAATTCTCAAAGTGGAAATTACACAGACTACTGCACTCTGTGTAATAGGATGCTACAGACCACCGTCTGCTGGCCTACAGTTTGTGTCATATCTTAGTGACAAGTTGGGACAGGGGCTGCCAGAAACTATTATTTTAGGAGACCTCAACTTTGACTGGCTCTCTAACACAGCTGCCCCCCCCCCTTGCATCCTCCTGTGATGAACATGGGCTAATGCAACTTATTACTGAATCAACACGACCAAACGTGAAGAACCCCAGTAAAAGTACACTTTTGGATGTGCTAATGGTGAGCAAACCTCATCTCTTCTCCCACGCTGATGTCTTCTTCTCAGACACCAGCGACCATTGTTTTATTGCGGGAGTAAGATCCACCAACAACCCAGCACCCATCAGCAAGTTCTCTATGAAGAGATCCAGATGCAACTTCAATGAACATGCCTACCTAAACAAGCTTAAGTACTCCCCTGAGTGGCAAGATTTCTACCTGGCCAAAACGATTACTTCAGCTTACAATATCTTCCACAACATTCTATCAAGGCCCTTAATAAGTATGCTCCCCTGATTAAAGTTCGAACTAGGACCAAAACCTGTAAATGGTTCACCCTCAGATCAAGTCCTTGCTTCTAGAAGAGATAAGCTCTGGAAAACAGCCTGAGACTGAACACAAGAGGACTGGAACCAGTTCAGGAGACTTCTGAAATTTATGAACTAAACAATCAGAGAATCAAGGCCACTTTCTTCAAATCTGAACTAGACTCTGCCACAAAGAGCCCAATCAAGCTCTGGAACACAATCAATGATCTGCTAGGCCACTCCCCAGGAAATTCACTCCCGACCAAGATTACCTCTGGCAACCTGACTATAACCGAAAAGATGGATATACTTGACGCATTCAATAACCACTTTGCTACTGCAGGCATGGCATTTGATAACTCCTCTGCAAACATACTGCGCTCCCAGACTGCCAGCCAACTGCCTGAAACTCCGATAGCTTCGCCACCTTTCGCTCAACCTGCCCCACTGAAAGAGGTAGAGGACCTCTTGCTTCAGTTGGATACTAGAAAAGTGCTGGGGCCGACACCCTTGACCCTTACTTCCTAAAAATTGCCTACCACGTACTAGCAATACCCGTCGCCCACCTTTTTAACATATCCCTGTCTCAGGGCACCTTACCACCTATATGGAAGACAGCACATGTCATACCACTGTTCAAATTGGGTGACCCTGGCGATCTCAATAACTACAGGCCAATTTCTCTCCTTCTGGTCCTGTCCAAGCTCCTAGAGAAAATTGTAAATGCACAGCTGTGGACTCACCTTGAGTCTAGGGAACTGCTAAATCCTATGCAGTATGGATTCAGAGCTAAACATAGCACTATCTCAGCCCTCGCCAAAGCTACTAACGACTGGCAGCGTAATCTTGAGAGCAAAAACATTATTTGTGCTGTTTTCCTTGATCTAAGTAAGGCTTTTGACACCGTCGACCATAGTCTGCTCCTCTCCTCCCTTCAAACCATAGTTGTGAACCCCTCCTCTCTGTGTTGGTTTACTGACTATCTTACAGGCGCCTCAACAAGTTAAAGCCGAATGAGGCCTGTCCCCTTAAAAACTCTGCAAAGAGGGGTACCTCAAGGTTCTATATTAGGCCCTTACTTTTGCATCCACATTAATAACATCGACTACTGTATAAAAGAAGCCAACATCCATCTGTTTGCAGATGATACAGTTCTCTACGTGAGTCGCCTAACACCTGAAGCTGCCTGCAATGACCTACAGTCAGAATTCAACCTTGCAAAGCCAACTCCTCTGAAAAAGCTACTCCTTAATGCCAAAAAACTAAAGCGCTGGTCCTCTCCCTTTATCCGCATAGCTAACCCTGTGTCCAGTGGACAGTTCCCCAAATTACCACAGTTCTAGGTGAAAACTAGAATTTGTTACAAAATTCAAGTATCTGGGAGTTTGGATAGACCAAAGACTCTCCTTCATTGAACATATCGAGGACTTGCTAAAACGACTTCGGCAAAGGCTTGGACTGTTTTTTAGAATCAACCAATTTCTCACCAGAGATTCCAAGAAACAACTGGTCCGATCCATTTTCCTATCATTGGTTGATTACGCTGACTTCCTCTACAGCGGCCAATGCCCCAACTCTTACATGGCTAAACTGGACACACTCTACCATCGAGCACTGAGGCTTATAATGGGACTCCCTTTCGACACGCATCACTGCACCCTATATGCGGCAGTGGGGTGGACATCACTAAAGTTCAGGCGCCACAGAAACGCCGCTCTCTGGACCTATAGAGCCATCTCTAATAAGCTGCCTTACTATATCTCCTGTTGTCTTCCCTGAGTATAATTGGGAAATACGTCATGTTAGTTACTCAGCTATTACACTTAAAAGTACCCAAAGCAAATCCCCGCCTGCAGGGCAGCCACAAGCTTCGTGCTACCTACCTAATGGAACGATCTACAAAACTTCTCAAATTAAGCACTCTAATCGGTATAAATGCCTTCAAGATGTTTTATTTCCGCATACAATCAGAGAAGTATGTAACTGCTTCACCCACTCAGACCCAGTACCGAAGTCTGCACTGGTATAGCCACGCCCTAGACCCAATTTTAAGTACTGACCCCCCAGCTGCTCCCTCACCAGCCTAATTGTTCTCGTCTCTTATCCCTTGTCTTATCAACACTAGGCCCATCCATCCCCTTATTCTTCCTTTCCCAACCTTGATAGGAGCTCATTACCCTGCTGTGACATTCCTACCATGCCCCGCACTTTATAGCATTCAATCCAGGGCACACATACCCTTTTCTCCATCCACCTTCTCTACATCCTGTTTTACCAACTCCTCTCTGTGCACCGTGCCTCTCCTAGCCTTTCTCCCTACCTCCCTCCCTTCCCCCACCTTCACCTCTACCTGATGTATATTTTATTTTATTTTTTTCTTCCGTTCCTTCCTCCTGCAACCTTGGATAACCTGCTTTATCTTCCTATAGACACTTCTATGTATGTAAATACCGTGTAATCTGTACAATATCTTTATAATTCTATGTACATATGAACTTCTTTTTCTTCCTCTCTGTAAAGAGTATTATCTGTATTGCCTTGTAAATACCTGTGTTGACCTGTATATACAATTGTTCATGCTCCACCCAGGTCCATCGTGCAAATGAGCTTCTACTCAACGATGAACGCCTGGTTAAATAAAGACTTGACTGATTGATTGATTGATACAAAGGGGTCCAAGAATGCTGAAACCTGGTTAGCTGACTGGCACCTTTCAGCTGTGGTAAATCCTGGCATAACCTATGCAAAAGGTGCCAGTCAATTGCATCTGCAAGCCCCACTCTATGAAATCCATCTGAGACCCCAAACATGAAAGGGAAAAATCGCCATATTGTCTTCCCTGCTAAGCTGCCGCTAAGCCATGATGGTAAAGTGGGAATTTCAAAATAGAATACACTTTTAAATAATAAATCTCAAGTGCACCCCCAGACATTTTTGATTAAACAGGCAAAAAGCAACAAAAGTTCCCGAAGCAAACGCAGAATCTCTACTCTCCAAACAGACAGCTGTCACTAGCGTAAGGGCTGAGAGACCACAATGCAATGCTGGTACTTGGCTTGCGAACAGCTCCTTCAGTTTACTCACAGAGGGGGACCCGGTGGCACAGAGAGCAGGTTCCGCAGGCAGCTCCTCCCTCCTTGGGTTTGCTGGCGACTATTCTGGCTGGTTTGTCATCTGCTGCCCTTAGTCCATGATCGATATTTCCCTTCTATCTGCAGCCTGGCTCTCTCACTCACTTTCTCTCTCCCGTAAGGCACGACTTGAACAAAATCCCCTTCCAGGGCTCCCGCATATGTTCCACAACTCCCTTTCTCTCAAGCACTGTTGCTGGCTGAGTGGTGTTTGTTCCGTTGTTTCTCCTCAGCGGATTCTTGACCTGCCCCTGCTGCTGCTACCGGTATCTCTCTCTACAGCAGCGGTTGTGAGCTAAACAGCATGGCATTTAGTTTTCTTGCTATTCATTAAAAAGAAACCCAGCAGTATCAGCGTATTTGTACTCCTCCTGATATGTCAAAATACAGTCACACCAGATGCGGACACTAATGGTGCTCTAGCTCAGAGCCCTAACAACATAGGATGGAGCCCAAGCAACCCAGCACTATTTTTTCTGGTGCAGCAATAAATTCAAGAAATAAATTTAAAATGATAAAAAAGCTTCTGTTTTTTTTTAGCAAAAAATACAGGGGGAGAGTGTATAATTGCAATAAACCACAACAGGGTGTGGGTTACGTTGAGATTTACCCAGTTCTGGTGTGGTTTATTCACTTGGCCTGTGGCCTCATGATCAAACCACACCAGGTGTGGGTAAATCCCAGCATAATCCACACCCCGTTGTGGTTTATTGCTTAATATTTACACCCAGGTTTACTCTAAATATAAGCCCCCCCAAGTGGGCTTACCGTTGGAGCCCCATGGCTCCGGTACTCCTCCGCAGCACTGTGCCCTGTGTCTCTTGGTGGGAGTTGCATCTGGAGACCCCTCAATGGTGTGGGTTGTGACTTTGGCATTTTTCCTGGTGTCTCGGCCTGTTGGGGCCGGGCCGAGTGCTGGGGTGTTGCTGCTCCTTCAGGGATCAGGGGTTGGTGGTCTCGGGTCCGGTTTTGCGGTCGGCTGGGCTTGGGACCACTCCAAGGGTGCAAATAAATAAATCATTTAAATTGTAAATAAAGATGGTGGACCCACGTGGTCTGGGCATGCGAGGCCGCCAGCTCTGTAAAATTTAAAGTAGCAGCTGCTCCTTTTCTATAGAGTAGTTCGGTGCCAGCTGGTGCCATTGTTTGGGGCACAATGTAAATAGTTTAATTGGGACTATGGGTCCTAGAAGTCTTTAAAAGGACAGTGTTTTTGGTGCCTGGGGATCGTTCCATAATTGGACCTTGTGGGTTTTTAATGCCCAGTGAGAGAGGAAATAAAAGGGGAGACAAGAAATCAGAGGAGGATTCAGAGAGGGCAAGAGAGAAGGAGGAGGTCAGACTGGGGTGCTTGCATGCTCGGCCATGCAGCCGGGTGTTTTTTTTTTTGTTGGGCCACTCAGTTGAATTGGGGAAAACAATGTGGTGGCGCCATCTTTATGAGAGCCTTGTCTGGGTCCCAGTCTGCAGCTTTGCTCCCTTGAAAGGGACAGAGAGAGGAAAGAGGCTACCAGCAAGACAGCACTTTGAAGGGACTGAGACATGAGGTGAGGGGGTTTAGTGGGGGGCCAGGTGGCCTGGACATCCCCTAGTCCTAGTCTGCCCCTCTGGCTGGAACTATTAATTCCTGGGTTCTTTGCCCTGAAGGAGCCAAGGCTGAGGGTGGCTGTGGATCTGGGCAGCTGCCCCCATAAGGTTTGGACTCAGTGGACCGAGAGTGGGGGGCTGTCAAGGGGCCAGCCATCCCACAAAAGGTCTGGGCTCCTCATACGGAAGAGAAGAAAGGGAGATGGGAACTGTGCTTCTTGTGTTTAAGGTTTAATTCAACCGAAGGAGTTACTGCCTGCGTTTGGACTGTAGCTGCCTAGGCTATGGGTAGCCACCTGAACAAACTCGCTCAAATTTGTGACCTCCATAGTCTAGAGTATAAATTAGCTTATGATGTGACCCTCATGGTCCTGAGCAACCCATTAGTGTTTTAGTGCTCCATAAAGTGACAGTTCCTGCTTTTATCAACTGTTCATTAAATGGGATTCCCTGTTTCTGCAGTTTTGGTGTTCGCCTCCAGTTTTCTGGATGAGCTGTTTTGCTGCTAAAAGAAGTTTGCCTCCACAGCAGTTCCCAGTGTTCCAGGGTGGCGTTCCATGGGTCTGGATCCTGATCGTCACTGAGAAAGATGTTGAGAGGCCTGTCTGGTGAAGACAGCCCACAAAGGCCTGCGGGTGAAGTTGGCAAGGCTGGGCAGGTGAAGAGTCATCGTTCTTTATCCCCTGAGTTGTTTCAGTGCATCACCCAGAAGGTCCGAGGACACCCCGATGGAGCTAATCCATTACCCAAAACACCCGAGAGAATCCAGGTACTGTTTTCCTGTTATTATTTCTGGACTGTGTTTCCTGGCCGTACAGTGCCCCCTCCCACCTTTGTACTATCTGGATTCCCCTAGACACCGGGAAGGGGGGGGGGGCTTACATAAGTTTATCTACCCACTGCTGATAGGCCAGTTTTACTTGTTTTATGGGTTTTCATTTTACTAATATCAGAATTTGGGATAGAATCATAGAAACATAAAAAATTACAGCAGAGTCGGCCCAGTGGCGCTGAGGGTTGAGGTGCTGGATGCCGCACCTCGTGCTATGCCGGAGACCCGGGTTTGGGAATGACCTCAGGTCATCAGGGTGCCGGCATGGGGGGAAGGCAGAGCAGGATCGAGTATGCCGATGGGCAGCTCTCCTTTCCCGAGGGTGGTGAGGGTGGGTTGGTGCCCCCCTGTAGTTCTGTTCCCACCTGGTGGAGGTCCGTTGGGGGTCCGGTGGGTAGTGTAGGTGGAGAGGGGGCAGAAAAACAGTTCTGGGAGATGAAAGGGATTGAGCTGGCACCATGGGGTGCGTAGTGTGCCTCCACATGCTCGCACGGCCGTGTGCTGGTACTTCAGGGGGTTAGGGGAGAAAACAGTAAAAATACCTATGTGTCCTCATCACCAGTTGACGGGAGGAGGCAACAGGGACCAAAAAGCTGTATGAAAAAAAATTACAGCAGAAAAAGACCAATGGTCCATCCAGTCTGCCTGTGGTACCCTATCTAACCCCAGGACCTATTGTCCATCCAGGGTCCGAGCCCTCCCCATCCACCCCCCCATTCCCTTCCCAGTTTCTGTCCTCCTGAATGACTGTATCCTTCGCCCTGTTCCAGCCATGCTTGAAACAATTAATGGTTTTTAGCACTCACAACTTTCAGCAGATAAACTGTTCCATGGTTCCATCACCATTTCTTTCAAATAATACTTCCTCATGTCCCTCCTGAACCTTGCTCCTGTCAGTTTTCACTCATGCCTTCGTGACCTCAGACTGTTACTCATACTTACAGTCCATCTTGTTTTTTCCTTTCAGAAACTTGAAGGTTTCTATCATATCCCCACTCTCCTGTCAGGTCTCCAGTGAGTACATGTTCAGTGCCTTGAGGTACTCATTTTTTATAACCTGCCCTGTTGGCCCCGAATCATCTTAGCCAGCCTTCGCTGCACCGTTTCCAGCTTGTCCTTATCTTCCCTGAGGTGAGAACTCCAGAACTGGGCACAATACTCCAGGTGAGGCCTCACCAAAGATCTATAAAGGGGAGAATCACCTCTTTCCTTCTGCTGGCAATACCTCTCCCAATACACCCAGCCTTCTGTTTGCCTTACTGCAGGCCTTGTTGCACGGGCTTGATTGTTTGGGAGTGTCACTGATGATAACTCCTAGGTCCTGTTCTTCAGCCATAGTGCTGAGCTTTACCCCACCCATCCCATACTCAGTCCTGGGGTTCTTGTTCCCTATTTGCATCACTCTGCACTTTTTGGCATTCAGTTTCAACTGCCGGACCTTAGACCACATCTTTAGGCTTTGCAGGTCACTCTGCATCAATGTCAGGTTTAATAATTTATGTCATGTATCTGCTGAGTAGCTGTTATATACTTGTACTTTATAAGGCCCCCCTGAGTACACAAGCTGGGCAGCCTGGGAGTGGGTCCTAAGGTGGTAAAATGGGTATGAAACTGGTTTAGGGATAGGTAACAGTGGGTGGTGGTAAATGGAGTTCATTCTGAGAAGGGAAAGGTGACCAGTGGGGCGCCACAGGGATCAGTACTGGGGCCAGTCCTCTTTAATGTCTTTATTAATGACACTGCAGAGAGGTTAGAAAGAAAGGTATACCTTTTTGCAGATACCATTTTGCAGATGACACAAAGATCTGCAACAGGGTTGACACTCCAAGGGGTGGTGGAAAAATGAAGAGGGTTCTAAGTAAGCTTGAGGAGTGGTCAAGAGTGTGGTAACTAAGATTCAGTGCGAAAAAGTGCAAAATCATGCACTTGGGGCACAGAAACCCAACAAAGAGGAAAGGGACCTGGGGGATAATCATATCTGATGACCTAAAAGTGGCTAAGCAGTGTGACAAGGCAGTGGGGAGAGCCAGTGGGATGTTGGGGTGCATAGGGAGGAGTATCACCAGCAGAAAGAAAGAGGTGGTGATACTGCTGTACAAATAATTAGTGAAACCTCATCTAGAGTACTGTGTCCAGTTCCAGAGGCCACATCTCTCTGGAAAGACATGGACAGAGTAGAGGCGGTCCAGAGGAGGGCAACTAAAATGATGCAGGGTCTGCACCAAAAGCCCTATGAGAAGAGACTAAAGTACCTCAATATGTACACCCTGGAGGAAAGGAGGGAGAGGGGGGATATGATAGAGACTTTCAAATACCTCAAGGGTATTTATTTATTAACTGAAGTCTTGGAATTACAACACCTTTGACTCAGAGGCTAATTTACAAAGGTCACATGTCAAGGAAGGAAGGAACAAAGGGTCAGTTTACATGGTACAAGGGCAAAACGAGTATACAAATTACAAATAATACACACAACTTACGTATAATACATAGTAAGAGTATAGTAAGTGCTGCTAGGTTACATGAGTTACAGGGTTACAGTTATTTTACACTTAGTATGAGCAGTCAGAGGGAATAACCTTGTCAGTGAACGTCAGAGATTGAGGATACAAGGAGTTTGAGAGTAAGGTAGTTACAGAACACGACCATAGTAAGGTTGAGAGCAGGTCGGCATTGTATAGAGTGGGGTGACAAATCCAAGCCAAACTACAGTGCGAATAAAGCAAGGATAGGGGATGAAAAGAAATAGGAGCAGGACACAATCAATGTGCAAAGAAGGGGGATGACTAGGGTAGTATTGAGCCGGGGATGGGAAGGGGTGGTGTGTTATTGCTGGGGGGAGGTAAGTCAACAGAGAGCTTGGGGGCAATGCCAGCTAGATAAGAAAGAGGCAATTATGCCAGGGTAGGTGGGGGAAGGGAGATGGTATCAAGTAGCTGAGGTGTATTCAATGAAAGGATAATCTGGGGGTAGGGGAGAGGTAAGGGTAATAATGGAACAGAGAAGATAAGTAAGTAGTGAGAGTAGATTGGGGAAGGAGGGAAAGGACTCTATGTAAATTAGGTCGGGCATTCACAGCTACTGCATTTCATTAGATTCTGCCGAAGTTTGGTTTTGAAGGGTCCAATTTTGGTGTCCGAGAGGAAGTCACGTGAACGGTTATTTAGCCAGAATGAATGCTGAGCCTGCACAGTGTGGCAGAAGGAGACCTGAAAGGTGGGGTTGGACGTGATTCTAGTGCGATGGCAGTTATTTGTCCTGTTGAGGAGCTGCAACAGCAGGGGTTGGGCTAATCCAAGGCTAATTTTTTTCGCAAAAGGGCAGGTTTGGTAGGAGATTCTGCCCTGAAGATTCAACCAGTTCGCTGAGGCATAGAGGTCACAGGTGTGAGTGTAACAGTGGGCATCTGTGACTAGGCGGCAGGCTTTGTTAAGGGCAACAGTTAACCTCTTAAGTGTGGTACTGGTGGCAGAGCCATATATTATTAGCCCAAAGTCAATAATTGAAAGGACGGAACTAGTAATGGCTAGGCGGAGTGCTTCTTGGGACATGCTGTGCCTGTGTCTGTACAGAAGCCCTAGCCTGATGCTTACAGCTCTGAAGACTATATTTACATGCTCATTGTAGGATAGGTTACTGTCAAGTGTTATGCCTAGATATTTAAAGTTGTGGACTTGTTCAAGGGGTGAGCTGAGGTTGTTAGTGGTAGTAGCTGAGCATTTTTTGTATTTCAATCTTGCGCTTGCGCAAGCTTTTGTTTAATAATAGTAGAGAAATGCAGAGGTGTGTCAGTGTTGGCGAATGCAGGGCATGCTTTAGTAGGTGCGTCCCTCATTCCCCAATTAGCCAGCATGCTAGCGCTGACACAAGAATTATGTAAAGTGGACACTGCAGTCAGTAAACACAGAATAGGAACAAAATATATACATAGAGTCACCAAGGCTTTGAACAGTGCATTATTCAATTCTATACAGCTCAGAGCCCCAATAAACAGAGCCGCAGTCAAAGCATCGCCTGAAACAGAGAGTAAATACATTATATACAGAGCAGAACCCAAGCAGGCAGGATGCATCAGCAGGACCTGTGCAAGAGTACCAAAAGAAGGACATGTAAGTCCAGTGCAGGGGACCAAGGTTAATTATGGCCGTTTAGGACAACCACACGCAGAGGAGAGCTTCAAGTAATTCCACAGGGAGCTCGGAAGGCATGAGTGGGAGAGGGAGGAGCAGACCTGGGTGGGAAAGGAGTTCCATACTCTGGGGGCACATGAAGCAAAATTCCTGTCCCCCATTGGCGTTCGAGTGGCAGGAACTTTGAGAACAGCAGGGCCCAATGATCTAAGGGAGTAAGAAGAAGAGGCAGATGGTTTCAGGAGCTCAGCCAGTCCTGGAGGGATACCAGTTCTGAGAACCTTGGCCGTGAAGCTGCCCAAGACAAAATTCATGAAGTTGAGTGGGGAGAGCCAGTCAAGTTTGTTATACAGGTCATAGTGGTGGGTGAGGCAAAGGGCAGCAAGTGCAAAGCGGCAAATGTTATTATAGGCTATGTTCCACCTGAGAGGTGAACTTTGGAGGTGCGTGCAAACAGGATGAGTCCATAGCAGAGAGAAGGGAGAAACAAACCTCTGGCCAGTGCAAGGTGAGCAGCAGAAGTAAGATTGTTCTTCACTCTGTAGATCAGACCCAGTTTGCAGTTGACAGCTCTGCATACAGTTTGGATATGATGCCCAAGGTCAAGCTGGGGGTCAAGTGTCACCCCAAGGTATTTGATGGAGTCAGTGATTAGGACAGGAGTACCATCAATACCAGTAATACTCAGTGGGGCAGGGGAGGCCTTTATCTTGGCTAGGGACCCAAAAAGTACGTCCTGAGTTTTTTTAAGGTTGAGGACCGGCTTGTGGGTCATTATCCAGGACTGGATATTCATGAAATCCTCACTTAGTTGGTGGTTGATGACCCCAGTGTCACTGGAATGGGTGAGGATAACCAGGTCATCCACATATAGGATAGAGCTACAGTTGGAAGAAGTAGAGGGGAGATTACTGACAAAGCTAGAGGAGAGAAGGGGCCCTAGGACTAAACCTTGGGGGACACCAGAGATCACAGGAGTGGTGGCTGAGAGGACCTTACTGAATTTACTAAGTTGCTGTCTGCCCTGGAGGTAATTAGTGAACCATCTTAGGACAGTTGGGGACAGACCAAGGGACTGAAGTTGAGAGCAAAGTAAGACATGGTCAACTAGGTCGAAGGCCTTAGATAGGTCAATGAAGATGGCTCCTGAGAAATTACCCTGGTCCATAGCTGCCCTGATCCTAGAGGAGACAGTGACAAGGGCGGAGGACATACTGTGCCCTTTGCAAAAGCCATGCTGCTTGGGAGACGGTAGCTCATGGTCCTGAATATACTCTGTGAGTTGCTCAATCACAGCTTTCTCCAAAAGTTTACTGATAGCTGACAAGATAGCTATCAGTCGGTAGTTGTTGAGGATCTTTGGGTTGCCCTGTTTGAGAACAGGGACAATCCTCACCACCTTCCAGAGGTTGGGGATAACTCCAGAGGGTAGGGACATGTTGAAGATATGGGCCACTGGGGAGGCAGTATAAGAGGCACCAAGATGGGGGAGCTTAGGTTCCATGCTATCGTGGCCAGCACTAGAGTGAGGGGAGAGACCAGAGAGAAGTCTCTGCATCTCCTGTGCCGTCACAGCCCTGAAGTAGAGTAACGGACAGGAGATAGGGGCTGACTGTGGGGCAGAGGCTGGGACATGACTATCACTCCCACCGGTGGAGAATAGGAAGGTGAAGGCAGACAGATCCAAGAAGTGGGAGTTGAATGCATTGGCGATGGTTAGTGGATTGTTACAATTAGATCCATCTATGAGCATGTCAGAGACCCCACAGTTGGAGGAACCACTTACTATATTTTTAATGTTCCTTCAGAAATTCCTAGGGTCCTCAGCTGAGTTTAGTAAGGCAGTTTTTCAGTATTCACTTTTGGCAGCCCTGATTGGTTTTTTTGCATTCATTCCTGAGCCTCCTATATTGCTGAAATATGGCCTGATTCATCGTGACTTTGAAGTTGGCCCAGGGCTAGGAGGCTCCCATGCAGCCACTTAGTGGCAGACCCCCTTACCCTCCACCTGATAAGAGGGGCATGCTTGTCCTGCAGTGCCCCGAAGGTACTGAGAAAATGACTAACAGCAGTGGAAGAGTCCTGAGCATTTAGCACCGCAGAGCAGTCTGTAAGCCTCAGATCCTCATGGAAGGACCCTAGGTCAAACCCGGAGAAATCCCTTACTTGGATGATTTTGTGAGAAATTTTCAGGGAGGAGATCTTCCATATGCATTACACAGGGGTGTGATTGGAGATAGAGTCAGGAAGGGTACCAGAGGAGCTGATCCTCTCAGGTGTATTGGATAGGACCCAGTCCAGGAGGGAGCTAGTACCACCAGTGATAGACCACCTACTGGGCTCCTGAATAAGTTGAGACAAGGAGAGGCCAGCAAGCAGAGGTTCATACAGCTTGGTGTTTCCTCCAAGCTAGTTTAAATTAAGATCTCCCAAGATCATTGGCTCATTATCCCCAGTCTTAGCACCTACAGTATCAAAGAGGTGCGATAACCCCAACAGACCACCCTTGGGGGGGACTGTATGTACAGATGATGGGCAGCTTCTTAGTGTTCCCGAGTAATAGGACTGTGTGAAGCAGCTCACATGAAGACAGTAAGGGCTGTTGGTGGGATACAACAGACAGGTTTAGATGACTCTTATAGTAGACCAAGATACCACCCCCACGCTTTTTCCAAGGCCGATCTTGCCTAATGAGATTAAAGCCAGGAAGCGCACAGGCCAAGTCAGGGGTGGAAGGTTTCATCCAAGTCTCGGTAATACCAAGGATGTCAAGCTTGTAGTGAATGACCCAGGCAGAGAGTTCAGCCAGATTGGGCAGGAGGCTGTGGATGTTGAGGTGAGCTATTTTCATCCCCTTGCCTAACAGCCAGCCCACAGGAAATGAGGAGGCTTGATAAGTAGGACCAGGATTAAGCTCAATGTCCCCAGCCAGGGCTAGTGTCACCAGGAGGAGCCAGAGGAGATGTCTTATGGGGGAGAACCACCTCTGGCCAAAGACTTGTGAGCAGGATGCCTGATCACTATGGCAGGATACAGAAAGCACCTGAGGTCAAGACAGCAGATAAGCCAGAGGGGCTGTTTGCAACAGGTTATTTGATTGGAGAAGGTGAAATCATGCTCCTCATGCTGTTCAGGTGTAACCCAGGGCCCCCTAGGGAGGGGAGCAATCAGCAATAAGTAGAGGGAGGAATAAGGCCCATGATGAGGGCACTGATACATGGGGAGGGCTTAGCACCCTCTGTGAGGAGCTTAGGAACCCCTATGTCAAAAAGGACCTGTCCCTGGGACTATCCAGGGCACTGAAGGGTGAAGATATGGTGGACAGGTCAGATAGACAGGTCAAGGCTTACCAGAAGCCAGAGGGGCTATTTTGTCAAACACTAGAAAGGCCCTGAGGAGAGAATCAAGCAGTGCTTGCCCACCAGACCCTCCTAAGCTGTCCAAGTGGGCCCCAGAGGAGCACCCAATTTGTGGGGATCTATCCTGCAGATGCCTCAACAAAAAAGTTCAGTAGACAATCCCCTCTTATGTAGGAGCACACCACCAGCTACTGGAAGGATTACCAGGTTCTGTGGTAGTAAGCCTCACTGGAGGCAAGGCTAGTAGAGATAGCTAGTGAGCACAATACATTAACAAACTAATAGAGACATTTCCTGACTAAAGCTGCTGAGACATGATAGATAGGCAGAAATTATTCAGTAGATTGCAGTCGATTCCCACCACGATTAATTGCAGTTAATTAGTCAACAGTGGTTGTAAAAAATATACTGAGCCAGGCCCACTCGGGGTAGAATAAGCTAGTGTAACCCCTAGATGGCACTATCCCAAGGGCTACTACCCCTGCCTACATGACTAGTTGCAGGTTAAGGGGCCTGGGTACTGAAAAATGGGTGCCTCCACCCGGAGGACAGGGTTAGTGGTAGCGTAGCTGACCTGGGCACAGCCCTCCGGGACACTGTGACCCCCTTCTTTCCCTTCTAGTGGCCTAAACAATGAACAGCATACACAGGTACAATAGCCCCTAATCAGCATACAAATCCCCACTCTGTTTGCACTTACCACCAGGGCTAGTTCCACCAGTCCGACCCTGGAGACCCCCTGTAAAATAAGGTTAGACACAGCAGGTAAAAACAGTACAGTGCTTCTGGTACAAAATGGAACCACAGTCAGGTTAAATGCAAAAAGAATTAGATCTGATTTATTCAGGGAGAATGAACAAGGGAGGGGCGTAATTTGGCTGATTAGTTCTGTAACTGATTCAATCAGGCAATTATGTATGCACTTTAGAGTCCTTTCGCAGTCACACACTCTGGGTACCCAGTTGGAACAAAGGGGGGTTAGCCTAATTTGTTGCCTGGGGTAGGCTGGCGTTGCAGCTGATTGGGGCCCTGTGATGGAAAGAAGAAGCATGCACAACCACACACAATTTGTAATTAGGAGCCAGGAACCTGTTTGTGATAATTAGATGAAACAAATAAATCAGATGACACTCTGATTGAGCTGTTGTTGCAGGGAGCTACCCTGGTGTTTACTCATGCTACCCAGTACGGGACACAGGATGGATGAAATGGAGACTTTAGGATGACTTGCTGGTTTGCCAGGAGAAGCAGGGCCCACACGAATCACCGAGGTGTTGTTCCTGTTCGAGGTGTTGAGCAGCGGGCTGATCCCCGGGCAGGTCTCTCGGCGATGATTTTTCTCTGTGTTGCAAGTAGCTGGCTGGGCCAAGTTGGGAAGGCCCAGGCTGGGTGAACAGTTCGAATTCAGTCCGGTAAATGCTGGATGCAGCTTCCAGCAAGCGTAACACAATTAGGCAGTGGGGAACCAAATCGTGACCCACTAACAGTATTCAGCACACTTATAGTAAAAGAAAAGCAATACCACAGTTCGAAGGACAGTCCAGTTGCAATTTCAGCTTTCCTGAGCAAAACCGTGATCTTTGTGGTGATTCAGACATCCTGACAGGCCGATCACGTGGAGCAAATCTTCGGTCTTCTTCAGGCAAAGGTACAGTCACAATTTGGTGGCTTTTGTCACAATTGGTTCGGATACAGTCTGGTTATTTAAGCACTCTTTAAGGATCCCTCTCAAGGGACAGGTAGGGAGACAGGCCAAACTCAGCCTTCCCACCAGTTTCCCATGTGACTATGCAGGAGCAGCAGCTTGAATGTCTTGAGCTGTTCACTCTCTCCACTCCAAACCCAGACTGACTCTCTGCTGCAGGCAGCACCGGGACGGACTTCCTTCTGATCCAAAAGGGTTCGGTTGGTTGAGTCATCTGTCTGTCAAAGCAAGGGCTCCCCCACCAGGTCCATTTAGGCATCAAAGTGAAAAAACTACAATTCCTACAGTAATTCACTCCCACAAGACCCCTGGGGACATACTCCATTTTAAGGTATCCAAAAGGTACTGACTGGTGCAATACAGAAATGTCCATGCTGCAAAGAAAGGCAGGTTAGACAAACTATAATTCCGTGGTTATTAGAGCAGCTAATCAGCAAACAATTACCAGTTCTAACAGAGCTCCCTCTGCACCATTAGCAATAGCAGAACAGAGCAATATTACTGCAGCTCGGGCGGGACTCGAGCCTGGAAACACTCGGCCCCTACCCAGATTAATTATACACTACAAAAATAATGTCTCTTAAAGAGACAGGCACAGAGGCTAACGGCACTCGCACGCAAGCACCTTTACACCTGTAAAGACACAGAATGCCTGCCTGGCAGTGGGCATTTAAGCACACCCAAGGAAGACTTTTGGGAACCCCCATTTATAGGGGAGTTATACGAGGCTCAAGCCTGAAACCAACTCAGGATAAAAATTACACAGTGCTGATTAGACCAACAAGAATATTAGCTGCAGTAAACATCTGTCAGACTGTGAATATGGTCAGATAGCAGAAGTATATTTACTGGGACAGAGGTGTGACTCCTAGCTGTACATATCCAGCAGGTTAATTAGGCACACGACTGACAACCCAGGAGTCCCACCCATACAACAGTTTAATAATAATAATAATAATTCTTTATTTATAATGCGCCTTTCACAACCAAGGCGCATAACAATAAAACCAATTTAAAACATATAAAACAAAACAAAATACCAGCACAGTTAAAAATACATACTTGTCAGCAGTGATGAAAGTGAGCAGGAACACACAGGAACTCAGTTCCTGTACCTTTTTTGCAGCAGGAACTGCTTTCTTGTACTACTTCTTCCCACTGACACTAAAACTGAAATTCTTAAACCAGCAACTTAGTGACAGTTTCTGGGTCTGTGATCTGCTGTCAGGGTTTCCATAACACCTTTTGACTTTTACAACAATGCTATTTTCCTAGAAATACTGTAATATCTCTAACTGAATCTATTAGCGTTAAATTGTGCTCCCAGATCGCTCCTGTAAAAAAGCTTTCAGCTTAGTGTGCTATACCTGGTTAAACAACTAAATAAATAAAAAAATAATAATAATTGGATAGTTGTGCCTTGACACCGCTATCCTTTAGATTGAAGATCTTCATTCTGTATTTCATAATTGCCAGTGTCTGAGTTCCTGTACTTCTTGTCTACCACTTGCACTACTGATTGTCAACCAAAACATTTAGAGTGGATAAGCACCATACGGAAGTCCATAAGCAGATGAGAGTTCTATGTTTAGAGAGAGCTAGCAGCGAGTGACAGACTTCTGAGAGTTCTCTGTTTAGATAGCTTTAAGCTCCTGAATTCTGCTACTGGAACTGGAAGCCAATTGGGAAGGACAAAGTAGGTGAGGGAGAAGCTTAAGTATATATTTAAAGGTGGCCCTAGGAGGGGAGGGAGGGAGGGGAGGGGTGGGCAAAACATTCTGCAGCAGAAGCAGCAGCTATTGCAGGCAGGGGCTGTATATGCATAGAGGCTGGGGATGCATAGGGAGAGGCATCACCAGTAGAAAATAGGAAGTTGTTATCCCTTTTTACAGACAGCTGGTGAGACCCCATCTAGAATACTGTGTGCAGTTCTGGAGACCCAATCTCCGCAAGGACATAGACAAGATGGAAGTTGTCCAGAGGAGGGCAACTAAAATGGTGCAGGGTCTGCACCAGAAGACATATGAAGAGAGACTAAAGGAGCTTAATATGTATAGCCTCGAGGAAAGGAGGGAGAGGGGGGACATGATAGAAACTTTCAAGTACCTCAAGGGAATCAACAAAGTCCAACAAGGTAGCATCTTTCAAAAAAAGAGGCGTGCAAGAACAAGGGTGCACAATTTGAAGATGGGGGGGTCGGCTCAGAGGTAATGTAAGGAAGTATTTTTTCACAGAGAGGGTTGTGGATGCATGGAGCGGCCTTCCAGAGGAGGTTGTGGAGTCAAAAACAGTGGTTGAATTCAAGCATGCATGGGACAGTCATAAGGCAATTCTAGGGGGTAGTGGTAGATAGAAGTAGGCTGCTGGTTAACTAGGATCTGCAGCTTATCCATTAGGTAGGGAAATGGGCAGATTGGGTGGGCCAAGTGGTCCTTATCTGCTGTCAAATTCTATGTTTCTATGTTTCTATATAGGCCGTACCTGATGCTTGTGTCCAGGAGGCTGGTGGCAGCAGGCTTCTTGACATTGAGAGAGGTGCAGAGTGGTGTCCAGGCACGCAGGAGAAGAACTGCAGATGGCGGTAGGTAGTCCAGTGGGCTACAATGATGCCTGATGCTTGTGTCCAGGATGCCAGTGGCAGTAGGCTTCTTGGCACCAAGAGAAGTGCAGAGTGGTGTTCAGGCGTGCAGGAGGCGAACCGCAGATGGTGGTAGGTAGCCCAGTGGGCTACAAGGACACTTGATACTTGTGTCCAGGAGGCCGGTGGCATCAGGCTTCTTGGCACTGAGAGCAGTGCATTGTGGTGTCCAGGCATGCAGGGGGTGAACCGCAGATGGCTGTAGGTAGCCCAGTGGGCTACAAGGACGCCTGATGCTTGTGTACAGGAGGCCAGTGGCAGCAGGCTTCTTGGCACTGAGAGAGGTGCAGAGTGGTGTCCAGGCATGCAGGAGGTGAACCGCAGATGGCAGAAATTAAATGGCAGCTGTAATGTGCCCCTGATTCATCCCTGAGAAGATGAAATTAGTGACTCATAGCAGGGAGGAGAGAGTGGAATGGTGCTTCTGGAAGCCAGACTGGAATGGGGAGAAGAAAATGGAAGTGTTAAGGAACTCTAGGAGTCTGGAGTAGACTAACCTCTCTTGGAGCTTGATGAGGGAGGGGAGGGGAGGAGGGAGATGGGATGGAAGTTATTGGGGGGGAGGGGTCACCCTTTTGTGAAGTGGAAAGAATTTAGCAATCTTCCAGAATTGAGGAATGGAACAGAGGGAGAATGAGAGGTTGAGCAGATGGCTAAGTGGAGTGGCTATTGCAGAAGCTGAGAGGAGGACGAGTTTGGGGTAGAGCTTATCAGGGCTGGACTTTGACAGGATGAGGGACAACAGGGCAAGTAAGTTTTCCTGTGTGGTGACAAGAGGAAAATAGAAACCTAAGGAGGTTTGAGGGAAAGGAGGAGTGGAACAGGAGATGAGGGAGGGGAGTCAGTAGTGGGAGGGAGTGGAGCACATGTGGTGAAAAACTCATTGAAGTGAACAGCAAAAGAGGCATGGTCAGACACGGGTGAACCATTAACCAAGAGGACTGGAGGAGCAGACTGGGCAGGGGGTCAGAAAGGGAATGGATTACCTACCAGAGTTTTTCGGGAGAGTTAAGGTTATTCTGGAGGTTTGCTTTGAAATAAAGGGATTTCACAGCCTGGGCGGCCTTCGTACACCTGTTTCTCATGGTCCTGTACCAGAGAAGATCCGGAAGGGAGTGGGATAATTTATAGCATGCCCAAGCAAGATTGCAGGATTTTCATTGATCAATGATTTTGGTAGAGATCCAGGGGACATGGGCTACAAGGGGGCAGTGTTTGTGGACCTGACCAAGGCTTATGATCTGATTGACCATGATCTTGCCTGATATAAATTAGTGGAAATGTTTTTTTCTGTAGCTGTAACTTCTTGGGTTCACAATTATTTGTGTAATAGATGTCAATATGTGCAGGTTGGATCAGTCGCCTCGGATATATTCTCAATTCATTGTGGCATTCCACAGGGGTCCATTTTGGGCCCTTTATTATTTTCTATTTTTGTTAACCAGTTGCCTAGGGTTTGTAAACATAGCAGTGCATATTTATATGTGGATGATTTGATAATCTATGCTCAAGCAGAGTCTGAGGTTGAGTTGTTGTCCGTTTTGAATACGGATTTTGGGGCAGTTTGCTCCTGGTTATCTTGTAGTGCTATGGTTTTAAACTTGAGCAAAACAAAGGTCATGTTATTTGGCATGCCATTAATGCTTCAGGTTAATCTGAGGCTTGAAATACTGGATCAGCATGGTCTTTTGATTGAGCAGGTGTTGCAGTTTAAATATTTAGGAGTGCTTTTTGATCCATATTTATCTTTTTCTCTTCAAGTTCAAATGGTTGCTAAAACAATTAATAGGAAACTTGGTTTATTATACAGATTTATTTCTTATTTTTCCCTTGACACTAGGAGAGCTATTGCTGTTGGGTCCCTTCTGCCTCACTTTGATTATGTGTCTAGTCTTTACCTCAGTCTAGGTCATAAGGAATTGCATGCCTTAACTGTTATCTATAACAATATATGTAGGTGTATATTAACAGCTCCAAGTAGGACTCATCATTGTTATTTATATTCTAGATTAGGTTGGCTCTCACCTGATTATAGGATTCAATACTTTGTGGGATGCGCAATGTTTAATAGTTTTAATTTTGGATCGTCTTTTCCTTTGTCAAAGTTAGTTTCTCTTAGAAATGTCTTACCAAGTTTGAGGTCTGCCAATGGCCCTCTATTTAATGCTCCTCTTTATCAATTAAAGAGTGGGATACAAGCTTTCTCTGTGGGTGCACCAAAAAATTGGAATGCCTTTCCTCTTGATGTTAGATTGGCTGTTTCTTTACCAAGTTTCAAATTGAGACTTAAGCAATATTTATTGTCTTTGTCAAATTGTAACTGTTATTTTTTTGTTTTGATTGTATATGTTTTGTTGTATGTCCGGGTTGGGCCTGAAAAAGGACCTTTGGACCAGTGTTCTTACCCGGTTAACAAAGAATAAAATGAAAAATGAAATGAAAAATGGGAAGATCTGACCCAGGATTTCTTGAAGGAGGCGTACAAGTTACACATTGCAGAAAATTCGGAATGAAAAATAGAGAGGGCCGCATCAATGTCGGAGACCAATGGGATGGCTGACCAATCTGTAGCAGTTAGGTCACTCAAAAGAACATTTATGTTCAGGGAAGCGAAGGGAGGCACCTGGACCAGATATATTTTGGGGCAGAAGGAGGGAACCAGATTTTCCTGACACAATATGTCATGCAATGATCGCTGAAGGAATCCAGCAAAATACCTGCTGCAACAATGCCATGGGGGTGGGTGGGAGGACAAGACCCAGTCCAACAAGGAGTGGGGATTGAGTCATGCGGATTCAGAGATAACCTGGGACAAATTTAGGGACTGTCTTCTTGGTGGTTGATCTGGAGAAAGGGGAGAGCCAATTTATGTTGAAGTCCTCAAGAAGAATGAATTCACCAGAGGAGAAATATGAGGTGATGTTAGAAGGAAATAGTCAATGAGGGAGGAAAGTAAGATCTTGGGTGAGGCATAGAAAACCCCTATAAAGAGAGAGACAGATGAGGGGAATGATACCCTAACTAGGAGAAATTAATCGGAGGAGGGTGCAGCCTTGCTGATGTCCAGGGTGCAGGTGAGGCTTTGGTGTACATAAATGGCTACACCTCAACCCCATTTTGCCCATCCTGCCAGAAAAGTCAGGAAGGGTCAGGCTAGTACAGGGATCCTGGAGGAGAGCCAGGATTCAATCAAGCACTGGATGTCTGGAGAGTGCTGGAGAGCCCAAACAGAGAGGCGGTTGAGCTTAGGGACAAGGCTCCTAACATTAAGGTGAAAAATGCTAGGTCCCTTGGCAGTAGCAGAGGCAGGGGAAGGGAAGAGGAGGTACCTGGGTTGAGTTCCACATTGCCACCCAGAAGGAGGAGGAGGAGCAGGAGAATGAGTAGATGGATGAAGTGGGACTTCCTCCCATTGGAGCAACAAAGAGAGCAGGGGTAGGGGAGATGACGAGTTGAGCAGAGAGCACAGTGCAGAAACTCCAGGCTGAGGAAGGGATGGGGAGGAGTGCAGGATTGATAGTGGGAGAGGATGACGGGGGAAGGACAAGAGGAGAGGAGAGAGAACTGGAGAGAGAAGAGGGTAGCTGGGGTGAGGGAGGGGGTGAGGGTGGAGGTGAGTAGAAGTGGGAAGTGAAGGAGGCAGTAGAGGGACAGAAGCATGGTAGTGGAGTGAGAAACCAGTAACAATGCAAAAGCACCAAACAGAAAAAAATATAAAAGTGTAAAAAGAGGCTGAATAAAGCTCTGTACATACCAGCTCTATCAGAGATCAGCAGTAAAATGAAAACACTAATAGCTTGTAGATAAGTCAAAAATTAAACCCAGGAAGATATACAGATCAAATCCAGACCAAATGCAGGGAACATCGGGCAAGAGAGAACCAAGATTAGTGTGCAAAATAACCGACAACCCAGATAGGGTATTTCTAGGGGTCACAAAAACTGAAGTGTTTCTAGAACTAGAGAAACTGCTTAAGTATATGTGACTAAGCTTTCCAGAACCAAGCAACTCTAAGAACTCTCACAGCCCAGTTGCATTTCATTGTGAGACAACTGAAATAATGATACCTGTTATGCAGCATGACTGGTGCCCCTAATGGTAACAATAGCAATGATACTGTAGGGAATTAAACAAATGGCAGTAGACTATAACAGCAATATAATCGAACTACCTTCGCCCCCCTCAGTTTAAATGCTTCGCCAACGAAGCTTTTAAACTAGCCAAGGGAAGGGCTGATAAAAGACAGGAAATGTCAAGCCTCCCCACAAAACATGGCAGGTAGTAAGGTAAACACTGAGGTAAAGAGCTCAACACAGGGCAGGACAGGGTAAATGGAAAGATAGACAAGGGCAATAAGAGCAGGGATGGGGGAAGGGATAAGCCAACATTAAATGGAGGCAATGAGTACCAATGCCCGCAGTCTAGAAACAAGCTTCCTGGAGCTAGTAGCCTGATGGAAGATGAACAATTAGATATTGTGGCAGTCACAGAAACATGGTACACAGAGAACCATGACTGGGATGTCAACATACCAGGGTACACAATCTACAGAAGGGACAGGGAAGGTAAAAGAGGAGGTGGAGTAGCTCTATACATAAGGGAAGGGATCAAAACTACAGAACTAAAAAGTAAAGGGGGAGGACAAGAGGTACTCTGGGTCACCTTGGAGACAGGGAATGGCAACACAATCCGCACAGGGGTTGTATACAGACCCCCATCTCAAGGGGAGGAAATGGACAAGAAAATTATAGAGGGCATTCTCAAAATGGCTGAAAAAGGGGAGATACTGTTGAATGGGGGACCTGAATATGCCAGATGTTAACTGGATGACATGTACTGCAGCCACATCCAAGAGCAGGGTCATTCTTGATGCCCTGCAGGGAGCAGGCCTTAGACAGCTAGTGTTGGACACACTCAGGAGGGGCAGTACTAGACCTGGTACTCTCAAATGGAAAGAGGATCACAAATTTAGAAGTCAGTAGACATCTGGGAACAAGCGACCACTGCAAGTAGTAGCACAATGAGCACAACCATGGAGATAAGCCATACAAAACAAGCATACTGGACTTTAGAAGGGCTGACTTTGGCAAAATAGGTGAATACCTGAAGAATGCACTAGCAAATGGCCAAAAAGGAGGGGGTGGAAGAAAAATGGAGAAAAATCAAAACTGCCATCATAGAGGCAACAAGCCTTTGTGTGAAACAAATAAAGAAAACATAGCGGAGTAAAAAAACACTATGGTTCTCAAAGGAGGTGGCAGGGAAGGTTAAGGAGAAAAAGGCTGCATTCAAAAAGTATAAGGAATTACAGAAGGAGCACGACAGGGAACTGTATCAATTAAAGCAGAAAGAAGTGGGGAAGGCAGTCAGAACAGCAAAGGCCCAAACCGAGGAAAAAATAGCCAACTCAGTTAAGAAGGGGGATAAAACCTTTTATAGGTACATTAGGGAGCATAGAAGGTTAAGGGAGGGATAGTGAAGATTAATAAAGGAGGGGAGGTGGGCAGAGGGAGACAGTGAAAAGGCAGAGATACTGAATGAATACTTTTGCTCAGTATTCACAAAAGAAGATGAGGAGGAGTTACCTAAACCAGACAATAGAAGCACTCTGGGTAGGGGTTGACACCAGTCCATTCACAGAAGAAAGAGTCCTGGAAGAACTCTAAAACTCAAGGTGGACAAAGCAATGGGCCTGATGGGATTCACCCTAAAATCCTAAAGAACTAGGAGGACCTAGTGACACCACTGACCACACTTTTTAACAAACCATGGCAGGATGGGGTGTTACCTGAGGACTGGAGGAGGGCAGATGTGATTCCCCTTCACAAAAGTGGGAGCAAGGCAGAAGCAGGAAACTACAGACCTGTAAGTTTGACCTCAGTGGTAGGGAAAATGATGGAATCACTTCTGAAAGAAAGAATTGTTGAGTACCTAGAGGCCAGCGGGGCACAGGACCCAAATCAGCATGGATTTACAGCAGGAAGGTCATGTAAGATGAATCTAATTGATTTGTTTGACTGGGTGACCAAAGTAATAGACCAGGAAGGGGCTGTGGATATGGCCTACCTAGACTTTAGCAAGGTATTTGACATAGTCCCGCACAAAAAATTAATAATCAAGTTAGCCAGCCTGGGAGTGGGTCCCAGGGTGGTAGCCTGGGTAGCAAACTGGCTGCACAACAGGACACAGAAGGTAATAGTGAATGGAAAACTTTCCGAAGAAAGGGGGGGTTACTAGTGGAGTACCTCAGGGTTCAGTACTAGGTCCAGTCCTCTTTAACATCTTTATAGGTGATATTGCAGAGGGTCTGGAGGGAAAGGTATGCCTCTTTACAGATGACACAAAGATCTGTAACAGAGTTGATACACAAGAGGGGGTAGAAAAGATGAGAAGGGACTTGGCAAGGTTGGAAGAATGGTCAGACACATGGCAACTTAGATTCAATGCAAAGAAGTGCAAAGTAATGCACCTGGGAAACAAAAACCCAGGAGAAGAGTACACAATAGCAGGGGAGGTACTAACAACAACAAAAATGGAAAGGGACCTGGGGGTAGTCATATCAGATGACCTAAAGGTGGGTAAGCAATGTGAAAAGTCGGTAAGGAGAGCCAGTGGGATACTGGTATGCATAGGAAGGGGCATCACAAATAGAAAAAGGGAAGTGGTTATCCCTCTATACAGACAGTTGGTGAGACCCCATCTGGAGTACTGTGTGCAGTTTTGGAGACCTCATCTACGCAATGACATAGACAGGATGGAAGCAGTCCAGAGGAGGGCAGTTAAAATGGTGCAAGGTCTGCAGCAGAAACCATATGAAGAGAGAGACTGAGAGAGCTTATATGTATACTCTTGATGAAAGGAGGGACGGGGGGACATGATGGAAACTTTCAAGTACCTCAAGGGAATCAACAAAGTCCAGGAGGGTAGCATCTTTCAGAAAAAGAGATGTGTAAGAACAAGGGGGCACAATTTAAAGATAGAGAGGAGACGGCTCAGGGGTAATGTGAGGAATTTTTTTTTCATGGAGAGAGTGGTGGATACATGGAACCGCCTTCCTGAGGAGGTCGTTGGGTCTAAAACAGTGGGGGAATTCAAACGTGCATGAGACAGACATAAGGCAATTATAGTGGGGGGGGAGGGTTGCAGGAAGTAGGCTTTTGGTTAACTAGAATCTGCAGCTTATCCAGTAGGCAGGGAACTGGGCAGACTGGGTGGGCTAAGTGGTCCTTATCTGCCGTCAAAGTCTATGTTTCTATGTTTCTATGTAACTAGTAATGTAAGGGGACTACACAATCAAGGTCAGTGGCGTGGCTGTGCTTGCTGTGAGGACAGTACAGCAACAAGGGTAAATGGTGGGAATCTGGAGAAGCAGCATGATCAGCCAACCAGCTGACTCCAGGCAGACTCCTCAATGTCCTTTGCGCTCATCCTTAGCGTGAGGACCGCAGCACGGAAGGCCCACTTGTGAGACTCTAATTTGAAGGGTGGAGAGGCACTGCCTTGAGGAGTCCAGCAGCCTTCTGACTGGCTGCTCAGCAAAAGCTCACAGAAGTCCAGCTTGTCAACAAACTCTGAGTTGGGGAGGGGGTCTGATGGAATGTAAACCCCGTGTGAACCTTGGAGGAATTCTGGCTGCAGAGGTGGAGGATGAGAAAATGTCACTGGACGCAATTTATTATATGACTTTGTGCACCTTACAAAAATGAACATTAAATAAATAATATGTAAATAAATGTTAAATTTTATCTTGTTAACTTTCTCTCTCATTTTTACTTTTGTTCACCTTCCCCTCCACCCTGGTAAGTCACTCACTATAGGCTTCAGGGTCTCTGCCTTGTCACTTCTCACCCTGGTAACATGGGCCTCCCTGCTGTCTATTCTTATTAGCGCTTCAGACAATAGAACTGTTGCTTTAGCATGTTCTGGCCACCTAAATAAGTGTTTTCATAGCTTACCTAATTATGTTTGCTTGCATGCATGTGCAAGAAACATAGTGCCATCATCCGAGTTTTTCAGAGGTGTGTCAACCTCTTCCAATTCAGTCAGTGTGTTTGCAGGCGCGGTCGCAGTTCGCCAATCACTGCTCCAGCTGTCTATGACAGCTGAAAATGCAGTGGCATACAGTTGAAAGGGAGAGCTTCGCTTCAGTGAGCAGAGCTCCCCCACCCTCAACTCGCCTGCACTTGCGTACTGTGCGATGGCTGGCGCGCTCCGCACATACAGTGTAGCCGACGGGGTGCCCAATCCCCATCAGCTCCAGCCCCCGAACAGTGTTACAGCTGCCACGCTGGGAGCCCACCCCAGTGTGGCACATGTCGGAGTAGGCCGATGGGGGTGCCCAACTCTGTTGGCTCCAGGCCCCCCCCAAATAGTCTTACAGCTGCCACGCTGGGAGCCCACCCCAGCATGGCACTAGCCCATATGGCCGACGGGGGTGCCCAATCCCCCGTCGGCTCCAGCCCCCCAAACATCCTTTCCAGCTGCCACGCTGGGAGCCCACCCCAGCGTGGCAAACGTCCCGCGTCGTCTTAATCATTAAAAAAAAAAAACCTGTAAATAAAAAATGGTCCCTCGCAGTCTCCCTGCCCCCACCCGCACCCACCCACTGCGCACCCTGCCTCCCCACACCCCCCTCACCCCATACTTACTCTGGAGTCCGCGACAATCTTGGTGGATTCAGGAACACGTCTGCACTCTTCAGAGCCGACCGTGAACTGAGGAAATGCCAGTAAGCTGTATAATGTAATAGATAGGGTTTTTTCAACTTTGCTGCATATCTCGGGCATTTTTTGGAATTTTTGCACCAAATTTTCAACATGGGGTTTTTGGGACCCCTTCTCATGAATGCTGTCACTGTCATGGCGTTATTCAGGCCCGAAAGGTGATTTCGCAGTCACTGTGTGAAATCACCTTTTGGGACTGATTAACGAAATGACACTGCCAGTGTTCATAAGGTGGGCTCTCAAGAAGCCTATTTTGAAAATTTGGTGGAAAAATTCCAAAAAATGACTGTTTTATGAGCGTGCGTCCTGCAGTTCCTACGCACGCTCGTAAGTTCGCGAATTTTCAATAATTTTACTCCAGATTTTCAACATTGCTATTTTACCACACCTTCTTATGAGTAGTATAGCTGTCATTTTTCACATCTCACCCAAAATGTGTTTCCGCCCATGTAGTGCACAATGGTGCAGTCGGTGTGGGAAATTAATGTACGGGACACATTAAGAAAATCACAGTGACACTGTTTATGAGCAGAGGTCTTAAAATGGCTATGTTGAAAATTTGGTGAAAAATTCTAAAATGACTGTTTTATGAGCCGGTTGCCAGTGAGTCTTCTACGACTCTCGTAAGTTCGCAAATTTTCAATATTTTCACTAGATTTTCAACATTGCCATTTTACCAAACCTCCTTATGAGCAGTACAGCTGTCATTTTTTCATCTCGCCTACAACGTGTTTCCGCATGTAACACAATGGCACAGTCGTGTGCGAAATCAATGTAGGGACACATTAAGAAAATCACAGTGACACTGGTCATGATCAGAGGTGTTAAAATGGCTATGTTGAAAATTTGGTGAAAAATTCCCAAAAATGACTGTTTAGGAGTGCATGTTGCAGTTCCCTACGCACGCCAAGTTTGTGAATTTGTAATTTGCACACCAGATTTTCAACAGTGCCATTTTACTGCACTTCCTTATGAGCAGTACAGCTACCATTTTTCACATCTCGCCCAAAATTTGTTTCCACACATGTAGCGCACAATGGTACAGTTGGTGTGCGAAAACAATGTTTGGGACAGATTAAGAAAATCACAGTGACACTGGTCATGAGCAGAGGTCTTAAAATGGCTATGTTGAAAATTTGGTGACAAAACTCCATAAAATGACTGTGTTATGAGTGAGTATTACACAGTTTCCACGCACCCTCGTAAGTTCATGAATGTGTAATATTTTCAGTCCAGATTTTCACCAGTGGCATTTTTCCACACCTCCTTATGAACAGTACGGCTGTCATTTTCCACAACATGGCCGAAATGTGTTTTCACACTTTCAGCACAGAAATGCGTGGTCGCTGTGGGAAATCATTGTTCGGGTCAGATAAAGAAAATCTCACTGACACTGTTCATGATCGGAGGTCCCAAAATGCCTGTGTTAACAATCTGCTGTAAAAAAATCCCCAAACTAGTTACATCACGGGTGTGCGTTGCACAGTTTCTATGCATGCTCGTGACTTCACCATTTTTTAAGATTTTCACACCAGATTTTCAACATTGCCATTTTTTACACCTCCCCATGAACATTACCGCTGTCATTTTTCACATCCTGTTCGGAACGTGTTTTTGCACATGTGGTGCCAAATGCCATAGTCACTGTGCAAAAGCAGTTTTCGGCTAACAAACTGATATTGCCACTGTTCATGACGTGGGGGTCACAAAAAAACCATGTTGAAAATTTGGAGTGAAAATACCAACGAATGCCTAAGGCGTTAGGGTTTCCGACCATAACGCCCCACCCTGTAGAGAATGACAGGCATGAGGGGTGTGACTTGGGATTCTTGCCCGTAATGCTCATACCATTCCATCCCCACCCACACCCTGCAGCCAGTGAGAGGCATCAAGGTGTGCCTCGGACTCTTCTTGCCCAAACGTTACCCCATTCTCCTATACCGCACCCATCTCACCGTATTTCCTGATGGAATGGGGTGCGCATAAGGGCCAAAGACCCCAAGGCACACCGTGACACTTGTCAGTGTCTGCAGGGTAGGGAGTGGTGAAATGGCCTGGTCGTTATGCCTGACAACCCAAAGGCACACCCCAATGCCTGTCACTCTCTGCAGGGTGGTGGTGGGGTTGGCTTCAGTTCAATACTTCGCTGCCATTCCTATTATGCAGCTCTGTAACTTCTACACTACCAATGCCAGCAAGCAAACATTCGGCATTGACAAATGCTTGTTTTAGTTCTGACACTCACTGTGTTTCCTGAAACATCCTATATTGCTAACAGCCTTATTTTCTTAACTGGGCCAAATGGCCTTGTCCTGATTATACTACTGTGTGATACCCTGACCCCAAAGCAACTGTCTGTACCTGCAAAAGTGCATAACTTTACCAACTGAACCTGTTCTAGCATTTTCTGCTCAGTATTTTGTACTCCTCGCTTGATGCTTTTACTGGTTGTAACATTGCTTTTCTGTAAACTGAAAATGTGATGATTGTGTATATGTAACCTCTGTATTCTGAATTTGTACATATGTAATTGCTATGACATGGAACCTTTGTAAAAGAGCCTTTAGCTCAAAGGTACTTTCCTAGATAATAAATAAATAAACAAACAAACAAACAATGAGGTACTCCCTTGCTTTAGCCTTGAGCCCCGATGACCCCTCCCAATGTTTAAAGCAGAGCCTTGGCCCCCAGTACTGTATGTGTAAGGAATAAGACACGACAAGGTGTGGTTTATTGGCTGATAAGAGCATGTCCCAGATGTGTACTGAGGCATGAGGCGCTTGCGCTGAGTGCCTTTAGCACCTGGAGTGCTCTCATCAGCCAATAAACCACACCTCAGAGTGTCTTATTCCACTTATAAAATGGGTACACAATTTTGAATATAGATTTTCAGCAAGTTACTGCAGTTTAAAAAGTAAAATGTTATTCATTAATCCTTTTGTTTGCTTTTTTCCAGGTTTCAAGAAAATAGTCCCTTTTGTTGCAAAGCTAGAGAACATATTTAATCCCATTTTAATAGTTTTGGGAACTAATGTCTGTCTGTCATCCTCCCCACCTTCTCCCTCACACACATCAACAGTTTTGTCTGTTTTTTGTACTTTTTTTTTTCTGTGTGTCTTTGTCAGGGATCGGGAGTGTGACTGGTAGTGAGGGTGTCTGCTGATGATCCTGCATTACAGCCCCCTCCCCCACATACACACACACACACACACACACACACACACGCGCACACACACACACACACACACACACACACACAGTCACAGAGACTGTTTATGTTGTTTCCAGCTTTTTTCTGTTTAACTTTCCTTCCGTTTTTTGGTAGGTAATGAAATCACAAAGTGCCTGTTATGTGTTTACATGCTTGGCTCCTACTGTATGGGGAGCGGGCACGTCCCTTAGTGGCCACCATAGAAAGCGGTTCATACTAAGGTTCATACTAAGGTGATGACGGACTAAGGAGCCAGGAGGCTTGTAGGCCCATGATTGCTCCTATTGAATTAATAATAACTAATTTTATGACCAGAAAGAATGAGTTTATCTAGGCGTCGCTTAAATTCAGGTTTAGTTTTGCTGATGATAACCTCAAGGGGTAGTTTATTCCAGGGATTCACAATTTGTAGTGTGAAGAAATATTTATGACCAGTCTGATAAAATTTTTTACTGTGTAACTGCACTGGGTGACCTCTCGTATTATATATTGTTTTTAAATTCAAAGCCCAAGACAGATAGCAGATATTGTCCTGAATAATATCATACATGAAGAGGAGGTCACCTCTTAGACGCCGAGTGGTTAATGGCATAAGTTTTAAGATTTCAAGTTGTTTGTCATATGACTCATTGTATAGGCCAGTAATATGTTTTGTGTATTTTCTCTGAACCCTTTCCAATAGATCAATTTCTGACTTTCTGAATGGGCACCAAAGTTGGGAGGTATATTCAAGGTGTGGTCTAGTATATGCCTTGTATACGGGCATCATCACATTACTGTCCCTGGATTTTATGTTTCTTTTGATTGACCAGATGACTTGATTTGCTTTATTAATAGCCTCATTAATTTGAGTAGGTTGACAAAAGTCATCCAAGATAATGACCCCCAGATCCTTTTTGTTAGAAGTAATTTTTAATGTTGTCCCACCTAATGTATATGATGTTAATGGGTTTTGAGGACCCAAATGCATTATCTTACATTTGTCAACATTAAGTTTCATACCCCACTTTGTTACTCGAGTTATTCTATCTAGATCTTTTTGAATTATATGAGTCTGATCTGGATTTGTACAGGGGCCTCCAATTTTGACATCATCTGCATACTTTATTACAGAAGAAGCACAGTTATTAGTTAAGTCTGCAATAAATTCTTGGAACAGGCAGGGGCCCAGGACAGAGCCCTGTATTACACTGCTTGTGACTTTGCCGATGTTACATAGCTGACTGGTAATCAGAACTCTTTGTGACCTGTTACTTAACCAATTTGAAAACCAGTTTATGATATTTTTATTGATAGTAGTGTTATGAAGTTTAGACATAAGATCCCAATGTGGCATTGCATCGAATGCCTTGCTAAAATCAATGAAGATAACGTCACATGGTATCTTACGATCGAGTTGAAAGCTAACTTCCTCATAGAAACACATACGATTTGAAAGACAGCTATGACTTTTTTAAATCTATGTTGTTCTGTATCAAGGCTATCTAATGCAGGGGTGATGAAATCCTTAATATTTTCTAATAATTTGCATATAGGGGATGTTAGACTGATTGGCCTATAATTTTCCCAGTTGTTTCTCAGTCCCTTTTTACGTATGGGGATGACGTAAGTGGTCTTCCAGATGTCAGGGATAATGTTGATAGATAAACATTTTTCAAATAGTAGCCTCAGTGGATGGGTGAGGCAATCGGCTAACATAAAAAGGAGATGTCCAGTTATTCCATTTGGGCGAGTACAGGTTTTGCCTCTTAGGGCTGACAATTTTCTAGGATATTGTCTTCATTGATCAATATAGGATCATCTGTTGATCTTGTTTGTATAACATCATTCTGTTTTGACTGAAAAATATCACAAAACATAATGTTAAAAATATTGGCCATTTCAGTGGGTTCTTGTAGCAAGGTATTATTAATTAATAATGGCCCAACTTGACAAACTGTTTTTTTCAGGGAATTAATATATGAACAAAAGGACTTACTATTATTCTTATGGGCATTATTAGCGAAATTATATTCCCATTTTGTCTTTGCATTTTTAATTCTGTGTTTATATTTTTTTTTATTTTAAGTAGGAGGCCCAATCATTTTTAGTATGTGATTTTAAATAGATTGAATATTTTTTATTTTTTTAAGGAGTTATCCAGCCATTTGAGACGATGTTTTCGATTATTTTTAAGTTTAAATGAGATGAAGTTGTCTCTAAGATGTGTTAAGGTGTTTTGAAACCTACTGGGTCATAATGTCGTACGCTATAGCTAACCTGATACAGCACTGTCCATGACAGCAAATAGTGCAATACCGTGTATACTGCTGTACGCAGTATTGCACCATCCACACACTCCCAGACAGAGAATAAGACCTCTGCTGGGAGTGGGTTCCACCAAGCAGCTGCCGTGGCTCACTGGACTGAGCCACAGCAGCAAGAATCCGGTCGCTGAATCCGGGACTGGGTTTGATTCCCGGTCCGAGACATTTTTTTTTTTTTTTACACAAATTGTGCGCTCCCCAAGTTGCACTCCCCAGAGTTGAGAATCTTTAGTGGAGGAGGTTCGGGGTGCAGCCCCCCATAAAAGGGGGTGTGGGGGCAGATCCCACCCACAGAAAAAAGACATGCCGCATGGCAATATCGTGCTGTATTGGCAGCACGATTTTGCCATGCAGCATAATGTCTTGCGACATTATACCCCGTGCCTTTGTGAAATATGTCCCAGCTATCTTGTATAGGTAAGTTAGAGAAACTAAGATCCCAATTAGTATTGTTCAGTGCCAATTTCATTTTGGGTAAATCAGCTTTATCATAAATGAAAATGTTTGTGTTACAGTTAATGTAAGAGAAGGTGTTTTCAATTGTAAACTGAATAGAGTTATGGTCATTATTGCCTATTTGCGAACTAATGTTTATAATTGATACTTCCACATTCTCATTATATATTACTAAGTCCAAAATTCTTTCTGCCCTAGTGGGATGATGAATACTTTAAATAAGATTACACTGTTGGCAAGCAGATATTAGTTTTTTTTTTCCCAGCCCCCAGGAAGCGGTCTGATCCTTCCAACAGATGTCACCTAGATGAAAATCTCCCATGAGGATGATATCCCCCAACTCGCATGCTTGTTCGATTTCTTGTAAAATTGCGTCAAACATATTGGTTGTGGTATTAGGTGGACGATAGCAAATCCCAATAATGACACAATTGGAGTTGTTTAATACTAGTTTTATCCATAAAGTTTCAGTGGAACAATCAGGGTTTTTTTATTTTGTCTGAGATGTCCATGGTTTGTAGGTTATTTTTTTTACATAAATGGCAATCCCACCGCCACTTCTGTCTCCTATATTAAGTTTATAAGAAGTGTATCCTGGAAGAAAATTATCCCAGGAGGCTTTTTCATCTTCCCAGGTTTCAGTGACTGCCATGATGTCAATATCATCGGAGAGCATTCTTACTTTAACTTCGTCCACTTTATTTTGCAGGCATCTAGCGTTGAAGTGCAATAAGTTCAACTTATTACTAATGCATTTATTTTGTACTGTGTTAGGAGCATTCAGAGCGGTAGGGCTTGCCTGCCTCTCCCCCTAGTTTAAACAGTTTAAATATTGGTTAATGTGAGACACAATGTGTTTGCCCAGTAAGGTGCATCCTCACCTGCTCAAATGTAATCCATCACCACAATACAATTCATATCTATTTGAAAATTCTTCCCAGTGGGTGATGCAAAAGCTATTTTGTTTTAGGCGCCACTTCCTGAGCCACTCATTAAAGACTTTTATTTTCTGATTTATTTCAAAAGATGCTGTCGGAATAGGTAGTATTTCTGAGAAACCAATTTCGCAGCCTAGATCAACTAATCTATTGGATAAGGCCATTATATCTTTTTTGATCTCCAATAAACCATTGTGCATGATGTTATTAGCTCCCTCGTGCAATATTACGAGAGGATTGGAACCACAATCATTAAGAATATTATTAGCCATAGCAGTAATAGCTGCAATTTTAGCACCTCAGAAGCTAGAGCAGGTACGATTCACTTTGTCTGGGTCACAGATTGCTCTACTGAGATGCTTAACAATTGAATCCCCTAAAACATATATTTGTCTTTGATGAGTGGCTGGGGGAGTTGGAAAGTCTAGATTTGTTTCCATGATGATAGGAGTAACATCATTAGGCATACCCTGGGTATCATGGACTAATAATGGAGATGGAATGTCTCCTAAATATGGTGTAGGAATTGTAACACTGTTAAGTAGTGAAGTGGGAGAAAGATCATCAGAGTTCAAGTGTAATGATGGGGTAACATTGTCTGTGAGCTCGGTAGTAACCGATCGAGGCAATGGGATGGACGCACTAATTCCAGGAACTCTAGCCATATTAGTAGTACTGATGGTAGTTGTACAGCTACTGGCTTGGATGTTGAAAGTGCCTGGCGGATGAGTTAGATGGCGAGTTATCAGAATCAACACACACTGCACTCAGAAGTGGGTTGAATCTATTATAAGTAAGGACAGAGAAAGCATTAGCCTGACAACCCTTTTTGGATCCTCTTTTGCTTTGGAGCTCATACCATTGATCATCAGGATAATCTCATATGTCATCCTCTCTGTGGCATTTTTTTATTGCTTAGCTCAAAGGTTGCAGTACTAGTGCCTGGACCAGACCTGTTTAAATCAGTAGCATGAGTAACAATAGTTGTACAGTGTTCAAATGTTAGTGAAGATTGTGTAGCACTAACCATCTCCTCGTGAAGAGCTACTGGTGCAGTAGAGGAACCCGGGGTTGAGCCTAGAGCAACAAACCTAGCTGCCATATCTTTCTTGCTCTGTTCTAATGAGATTAACCTCAAAGTATACAGAGAGATTTCATTGAGCATGTCTGCATTTTCAATACATTTAGTACAGACGTAGTTCTATATTGACAGTTGACTAGATGTAAATGAATACATTAGGCATTTAGTACATTTGATCCCCACACTCCCCTCTAGAGTAGTTATTGTGTCGGCTATAGTGCAGTATAAAGGAATAGAGCTTATATTCCCAAAGGTGATATATGTACACTGTTGTATCCCGATGATAGTAAACACAATAACTAACAATAAAATAAAGTTCAGGAGTACCTCAGGGGGGTGGAGATGAATTTGGGAGTATCAGACCTTCCTGGCCTATCTGACAGAGTAAACAGCGAGCTCTTCATGCTCCACGTGATCACGCTGAACACGCAAAATACGTGACATGCACTGAGGCGCGTGTCTCTGCGCGTGCACCATGCGTGCTCTGCTCGGCTTGCCGTACTAAAATACTAGGGACTGACCCGGAAGTCCTCTGGGGTCAAATCCCCATTTAAGTATCACCCCAATTATTCTGCCATTGTAAACAGACAAAATCCATCCATGCATGGATTTGGCACACCTGAACTGCAATAGTACCCAATCACTAAAATAAATCTGTACAAACATGGACTTATAGTTCACTCGGGACTACGGGAGAACTACACCCCCTATTCCTACTTCCAGTATGGAGAGTAGTGCTCACAAACACTCAGAATGATGGTAGCTCCTGTAGCAATTAAAAAATTATACACTTAGAAGAAGTGTTCAGAGGCCCTGCCTGACCTCAGCACCTCAGGTCTGAACAGCACAGCGTGGTTCTCTTTGCGTCTTTGAAACTGTAGCTGTTTAGCGCTACAAGATGAGAGAAGGACTTGTTGAGTTGTTGTTGGAGGGGATATTGAAAAGATGATGGGGGATGAGTGGAGATCAATAGATTGAAGGGGAATACTGGACACAGGTTATTACAGAAATGGCAGTTGGTTTGTACTGCCCGCGGTATGAACTGCAGCACTGATGGCACAGGAATCGGGATTTCAGATTGGACAAACAGTGTGGTTACAGCAGTAAAGGTCAGACTTCATTTAAAAAAAAAGTGATGTAGGGATTTGGCTCTTTACTTTCGTTCTGTTAGATATAGTGTGTGTATCGGGGGAGCTGCTTGGCTGTGGGGTGAGGTCGGGTACATGACGACCAAACTATAGGTCAGAATTTTTTTTTTTTAATGTGGTTGGCAGGTATGGATCTCTCTGGCTGTGCAGCATACTTGACAGCCTGACTAGGACTGGTTGCCAGATTATGACTGGATAAGAGCACATCAAAATGTGGCTCTTATCCAATCAGAAAATAGGAAATTTTTTACCCATTTTATAAAGATGTATAATACAGTCTATAGTGAGCCCTTGTACAGCATGGATTTCCATCCTTGCTGAAATGCTGCTGCACCACATTTCAAAGGTCATGGAACATTGTTGTACCCTTCTGTGGTACAACAACAACATAGCTGATTGGAAATCCATCGGCCAGTTACACTGAGAACTGCTATGCACACAATTATTTAAAAACAATAAAGCAAAGCTTCTGAGCTGTAGGGTGGAGGAAAGGAAGACCAGATACAAAAACTTAATTGCCACAGAACAAACACAAAAATACACAGATAAATCCAGTATTAATAGTTGAATTCTTTTTTTTTGTAACTTGGATTTTTTAAAACATGACTATCAAACAGCCATTTCAGCTCGGGTCTCCCGATGACTCTGCTTTCACTTTCGCTGCTCATTCAGAAACATACCCTCCTTTCCTGGATGGTCTGGATCACAACCTAATTCTAAAAAAAACTTTAAAAACCCCACAGAAAAACGGTGCACTATATAAAATACCCAGCGAGCAACCACATAGCCAACTAGCCTGTACTGCCACTTCGGAATTCTGATTATCTCAGACCTCTCAAGCTTCGCTCTCGAGGTTTGGTGCAATCAGAACCCCTCTGTGGCTGTCTGAGCATGGTTGCCCATCCAGTACTCGCTGTGTTAATTGTGACACTCTTAGGGTTTATGTGCATTCTTTGGGTGCAAAAACTGCAAAGCTGAGCAACGCTGGCACTAAAGAATGGAAGTGAAACCACTATTAGAAGCATAAGAGTTCAGTCGCTGGTCATATTCATGTCGTTATTACTGGTTAATTGTTTTTACAACCTGAAAATTGGATTGTAATTTTCTGTTAAAGACACATATATATAAAGGAGCAACAAATAACTGCAACCTAAAAACAAACACGCATTCGTCAATGCCGAATGTCTGCTTGCTGGTATTAGCATTGGAAATGCAGGAGTTAGAGAAGTGCAGAATAGGAATGGCAGTGAAGTACTGAACTTCACGCCAACCCCATCTTCACCCTACAAAGATGGACAGGCATTGAGGTATGCGTTTGGGTTGTCGCCTATAATGTTAATGCCATTTCACTTCACCCTGTCCAGCAGACAGCGACACATGTTGAGGTGTACCTTGGGGTGTTCGGCTTTATAGTCACCCCCACTCCATAAGGACATATGCTGAAATGGATGCAGTACAGGAGAATGGGGTGAACTCTGGGGCTGAAGAGTCCAAGGCTCACCTCAATGCCTGCCACTGGCTGCAGGGTGGTGGGGTAGGGGTGGAATGGTATGAGCATTACAGTAGGCAATCCAAAGGCACACCCCTGATGCCTGTCAGTCTGTACAGGGTGGGACGTTATGGTTAGAAAACCTACCGCCCCAGGTGTTTGTTGGTATTTGCACTACAAATTTTCAACATGGCCATTTTGTGACCCCTACCTCATGAAAGCATTTGGGATCTCTTCTCATGAACAGTGGCACAGTGATTTTGTCAATGTGTCCCGAATTTTGAGTTTTCACAGCGACCGTGTCATTGTGCGCCAGATGTATGAAAACACAGATTGGGCAGGATGTGAAGAACGACAGTTGTACCATTCATAGGGAAGTGTGAAGAGATAGCAATGTTGAAATCTGTAGTGAAAATATAAAAATGCTCAATCTTCCGAGCGTACATGGAAACTGCACAACACATGCAGCGTAACACAGTCATTTAGTGGAATTATTTCACCAGATTTTCAACATAGGCATTTTGTGACCTCTGCTCATGAAGACTGTCACTATGATTTTCTTAATCTGTCTGAACATTGATTTCCCACAGCAACTGCGCTATTCTGCGCCAGATATGTAAACGCATATTTGGGGCATGATGTGAAAAATGACAGCTGTACTGTTCATACGGAGGTCTTACAAAATGCCAATATTGAAAATCTGGAGTGAAAATACTACAAATTTACGAGGGTGCATGGAAACCGCACAATGCATGCTTGTAACACAGTCATTTTATGGGCATTTGTCACCAAATTTTCAACATAGGCATTTTAGGACCTCTGCTCATGAACAGAGTCACTGTGATTTTACATACGAACTTACAAACATGCCAGCAGAACACACCAATCAGTCTATGTAAGTCTGCCCGAGTGTGCAGCTAGCACCCTAGATTGCAGCTGCCCCAGCCTCTTCCCCCTCAGTTCCTCCCCTGCTTGTCCCAGCCCCTGTCCCCCTGACTCTTTCTCTTGCTTTATCCCACCCCTTCTTATTTATTGACCGGGTAAGTGCACTAGACAAATCCTGCCTGAAATAGGCACGACCCGGAGGAGGGGGATACAGATGAATGTTAACTGACCTTGAACCAGATTAAGCTGTTGGTGGTATTTTTTAGTGAATGAAGGAAATTTGGCCAGGACACCGGAAAAATTCCCCTACTCTTTTCGATAAGTGCCATGGGATCTTTAACATCCACCTGAACTACCGCCAATCCAGGCAGATGGGACCTCGGTTTAACATCTCATCCGAAAGACGGCACCTCAGAAGTGCAGCACCCCTCTCATGCTACACTACAGTGTCAGTACTGGGATATTAACCCAAGTGTCAGATGTGGGATCTGAACCCACAACCCTCTGATCTCCCATCCTCAGAGGCGAGTGTGCTACCTACTGAGCCACTGACACTGCTATAAAGCTTAAAGCTATTGACTGTCCTACATGTTACCACCCCCTCTGGCAGTGCATTCCAACTAGACACTACCCTCTCAGATAAGTAGTGCCTCCTCATTTCCCTCTTGAAATGTCCTACTTCCAACCTTAGTCTGTGCCCCCTCGTCTCTCTTCCACTCCTCAGTTTAAACACCCCCTCAGTGCTAGGTTTATTTACCCCCTCAGGTATTTAAATGTTTCAGTCATATCCCCCCATCCCTCCTCTCCTCCAGTGTGTACATGTTCAGCTCCTTCAGCCTAACTTCATATTCCTTTCCTTCCATCCCTTTTAACATTTTTGTTGCCCTCCTTTGCATCTCCTCCAGAAACATTATATCTCTCCTAAACAAACAAATTAGCCAGCCTGGGAGTGGGTCCCAGTGCGACAACAAGCCACACTGTTTGGTGATCGCTACCCGCTAGTGGGTCCTCCACTCTTACCTCCCTCACCACCTCCGCATTTGACAGTACTAGGTCCAGAGTGCTACCAAGCCTTGTAGGCCCACTTACCAATTGCATCAGAAGACCATCCTGGAATGCATCAAGGAGCACATGCTCCCTGGTACTGCTAGTGGCTGGCGTGCTCCAGTCAACCCGTGGTAGGTTAAAATCCCCCACTATCACCACACTCCCACTTCTACACAGCCTCCTTATCTGCTCTGCCAACTCTTCATCCAGTTCCCTGGATTGGGCTGGTGGTCTGTACACCACTCTGAGCCTCAGCTTTCTGCCCTTGGAGTCCAGGAGCTGCACCCAAAGTGCCTCTGTCCTCTCCTCTTCTCCCGCGTCCCTTATGCATTTAATCTCTTCCCTCACATAGAATGCAACCCCCCCCCTTCCAACCTCCCGGTCCCTCCTGTATATCCTGTATTCTGGGATTGCCAAGTCCCAATCATGGCACTCTGTCACTGCAGCAATGTCCACATTCCCCTCTGAAAGGAGCACCTGAAGCTCTGAAATTTTATTCCTCAGGCTTCTTGCGTTGAGAGAGACCAACTCCCACCCATACCCCTCCTTCTCCTCTCTTTTCTCCTCCTTGGCCTGTGTCCCTCCTCCTGGTAGTCTGCAGCCTTTCTCCTCCTTATTCTTACCGGATGGTGGTGCCTTCTGTATTACACTCAGACCACTCTGCCCGCCCCCTCCCAGGGTTACTATGCCTCCGCCTTTACCTATATCTAGGGGGGTGAGCTCATTAGGTTTCCCTGTCCGGACCTTTCTACTATCCTCAGTATTTTGGCCACCCCACCCCCACTAGTTTAAATCCACCTTAGTAGAGATATACCCCTCTAATCCCACCTTTAATACTCCCTTCCCCTTCCTGCTCAAGTGTAGCCTGTCCCCTGCGTACAAGTCACTGTTCTCCCAGACCCTACCCCAGTTAATCACTAACCAATAATTTTTGATGTGGCACCAATCCCTCAGCCACTCGTTGAACTCCTCAATCCAACCCTTCCTCCCCATGCTTGCACATGGTACCAGGAGTACCTCTGAGAATGCCACCGACTCCCCCACCCCCTCACTCTGCCTACCCAACTACTCAAACCTCCCCCTCACTACTTCCACAGTCTCCCCCGCCAAGTTGTTTGTACCCACATGCAACACTAAATGAGGTTTCTTCCTCCCCCTCCTTGCTGCACACTTGAGCAGTTCTTGCCCTACCCCTCCTGCAGTCAACCTGGGGATAGCTTCAACCCAAATACGACTGTGCCTTCCGCCCTTCCACCCCATCTCACCCCTTTCAGTATAGAATCCCCAAAGACGAGTACCCCGTCCCTTATCCCTTTCCCTTCTAATACCCCTTCCACCACCCCAGTATTCATTCTTCCCTGCCCCTTACCCCTGCCAGCTGCACCCTCTGTGACTTCTGTATCAGTACCCTCTATTTCCGCCGCACCCCTTTTCTCTGCCTTATTCCTCCCATCCCCCTCGAACCCCTTCCCAGCCTGACTACTTCCGACTGGGCTTCCCATGTCGACCTCCCCTGCTGATTTCCACCCCTCTTCTATCCCCGCTGTTTTCGATTTACAGCCCCCATTCCCTTCTACCCCTAGCTCTCATATAATTTCATTTAGCCCAGTTAGAAATCCTATTGCACTCTAAGTATTACTCAGCTCAGTTAGAGAAATAAACAGAACAACTAAATCTGTATTATTACAGCAATCCTAAAAGTATCCAATCATTGCTTTGTCTCCACTCCAGAGACCCTGCTGTAATATAGGACCACAGAGGACCGTGGGCGGGAGGGTGGGCAACTCTAAATTCCGTTAGAGCTCCATTGAGATCGCTCACTCCCCTCTCTCACTTGCTCATTCCATTTTTCCTGGTGCTGCAGGCTGCCCTTTTGTATTGGGCTCCTGCCTGCATTGGCGCCTTTTTCTGCTCACAGAGAAATCTGCAGCAGTCCCGACAGAGCTTCGTTGAGCTTGCTCACTCCCCCTTCCTCACTCGCTCGTTCTATTTCTCCTGGTGCTGCAGGCTGCCCTTTTGTACTGGGCTCCTGCCTGTGTTGGTGCCTTTTTCTGCCCACAAAGAAATCCACAGCAGTCTTGACAGAGCTCTGTTGAGCTCGCTCACTCCCCCTCTCTCACGTGCACGTTCTGTTTCTTCTGGTGCTGCAGGCTGCCCTTTGTACTGGGCTCCTGCCTGCATTGGTGCCTTTTTCTGCCCACAAAGAAATCCGCAGCAGTCCCGACAGAGCTCTGTTGAGCTTGCTCACTCCCCCTCCCTCAATCGCTCGTTCTGTTTCTCCCGGTGCTGCATGCTGCCCTTTTGTACTGGGCTCCTGCCTGCGTTGGCACCTTTTTCTGCCCACAAAGAAATCTGCAGCAGTCCTGACAGAGCTCAGCTGAGCTTGCTCACTACCCTCTCTCACTCACTCACTCAGTCTTAATCTGTCCCAAACACTGATTTCCCACAGCGACCGCGCTATTCGGCACTGGAAGTGCGAAAACACATTTCAGCCACGATGTGAAAAATGACAGCTGTGCTGTTCATAAGGAGGTGTGAAAAAATGCCAGTGTTGAAAATCTGGTGTGAAAATATTACAGATTTGCGAAGTTATAAGGGTGGGTGGAAACTGCGCAATGTACACTTGTAACACAGTCATTTTATGGACTTTCATCACCAGATTTTCAACATAGGCATTTTAGGACCTCTGCTCACAAACAGTGTCATTGTCATTTTCTTACTCTGTCCCGAAAACTGATTTCGCACAGCGACCGCGCAATTCTCCGCTGGAAGTGCGAAAACACATTTCAGCCAGGATGTGTAAAATGACAGCTGTACTGTTCATAGGAGGTGTGGAAAAGTGCCAATGTTGAACATCTGGAGTGAAAATATTACAAATTCACGAAGTTACGAGTGTGCTTGGAAGCTGCGCAATGCTTGCTCGTAAAACAGTCATTTTTTTGGATTTTTTTCACCAAATTTGCAACATAGGCTTTTTGAGAGCCCACCTCATCAACAGTGGCACTGTCATTTCATTAATTGGTCCCGAAAAGTGATTTAGCGCTGTGACCGCAAAATCACCTTTCGGGACTGAATAACGCCATGACAATGATGGAATTCATGAGGAGGGGTCCCAATAACCCCATGTTGAAAGTTTGGTGCCTAAATTCCCCAAAATGCCTGCGATATGCACCAAAGTTGAAAAAACCCTACTTATGCCATTATACAGCTTACCCGCATTTCTTCAGTTTGCGGTCAACTTTGAAGAGAGCAGACGTGTTCCCGGTCCACCAAAGACTGTTGTGCCAGGCTCCAGAGGTAAATATGGAGTGAGAGGGTGTGGGGAGGCAGGGTGCACAGAGGGTGGGCGCGGGTTACGGGAGGGGGCAGGAGAGACTGCGGGGGACTGTTTTCTTGTTTAACAGGGAAAAAAAAAAGACAACAAGGGTCGGTTTTCTTTTTTTGCAGGTGTTGTTTGGTACACTGGCATGTGCTTCCAGTGTATCACCTGCATTTGTGGGGAGGAGGACCGAAGCTGATGGGGATTGGGCCCCCAATCGTCACAGAAATAATTGGGGAGGCGCACGATGCCGAGGGGGATTGGGCTCCCCCTTGACAACTGGAAGTGGGAAGGGGGTACTGAAGCCGACAGGGACTGGGCCCCCCATCGGCACAGAAATGGATGGGGGGGCGCATGATGCCGAGGGGGATTGGGCACCCCCTTGACACAGGCAAAACACGACCATGGAGTCATTACACTGACAGGGATTGGGCTCCCCTGTCGGCAAATTAAAGAGGGAAGGGGGGACTGAAGCTGATGGGGATTGGGCCTCCCACTGGCAAAGAAAGACTGTTTGGGGGGGGCGCATAATGCCGAGGGGGATTGGGCACCCCCTCGGCACACAACAAATGGGGGGCATTATGCCAATGGAGTGGGCTCCCCGGTCGGCAAATGTTACACTAAGCAAGGTACCGCCCTGCAGTGACAGGTTGCTCCCTTATTGCAGTGGAATGGCTGACACTGCAATGACGAGGCAGCCCCTCATTGCAGTGGCAAAATCATTTCAACTTGGTGGCACTTTTGGAAACCAGTGTCATCAGCACATTGTGCCTGCATTGGTCCACCAGTGCCAAGCCCCCAAATGCAGTGCCACTGTTGGCTGCCACAGTGCCACACTTCCACAACCTGCTTCTCTCCTAAGCTGCTGCATAATGTGTCTTGCGCACGTGCGTAAGCAAACATAAAAAACACTCATGTTTTCTCCTGTACTGTGCTGCTGCTCTGGTCTCACTGACCAGGCAAAAGAGCAGTACAATGCAACTTCAGTCCACTTTTAGAACTAGCAAATATAAACAATAAAACAGGAGGAGTATTGTAATGAGTTTGTTTTGGTTAATCCACTTGAGATTCACTCTTGGGGTTTTAGCGTGTCAGCGTGGCTCAGTTGGTAGCACATCCGCCTCTGGACCAGAAGGTCATGGGTTCTTGTCCCACATCGGGATTGGACTTGCACCTAAAAATTGCTGGCATCCAAGTGCAGTATTAGGGGGTGCTGTACTGTTGGGGTGTGCCATCCATCGGAAGAGATGTTAAACTGAGGTCCCTTTTGCCCATCCTGGTGTTGCCCTAGTGGGTGTCCAGGTGGAAGTAAAAGAACCCAGGGCACTCTTCGCAAAGAGCAGGGAGCATTCCTGGTGTCCTGGCCAACATTCCCCTTTTCCATAAACCGGTTCATGCAATTATCCAGGCTGTGTGTGGGTGATGATGTGCGATATGGCTGCCACCACACATTCAGTCACTTCACTACCAGTCTAGCGTTGCTTGTAAAGCGCTTTGGGATACTGTGTATGAAAAGCGCTATTTAAATGCTGATTCTTCTTCTTCTTAGTGGCATCACACACCTCATGTGTGTAAAAACGTCGATACACACCACTCACCATGTTTATTTAAGCAATCAGGCATGACAGGAGTGCATTATTTATGGTGGGATAATGGGCTGCCTCGGATGAGCTGAAGTACAAGATAAAGCTGAATGCTTCTACCACCATTATCCCACCATAACCCACCCCCTGGAGTGCCTTATTGAGATTATGAAATGGGTCCTCTTCAGTAAATTGGATATATTTTTTAAACATATTTTTGTTGAGCTACTTTCAGATGGGCTGTTGTACTGGGACAATGGCCTGGCTGAAAGTACCTCTTGGCCAATCAGGAGCCAGCATTTTTTCTACCCATTTCATAATCTATATTTATTAATCCTTGTGGGCAGTTACTCTTAAGATTCTTTATAATAGCAAAGGATTAAGTAAATGCCAGTGCCAGACACCTAGAGTAAGAGATGTCGTCAAATGGCCGCTATGGCAACAGTACACCTAGTGTGTGAGACACTGTTGGAAAAATAACAGCGTCTTGTGAATGAAGAAACTAGCATGTACTGTATGATTGGCTGATGGTATTACCAGGGTTTGTTATTATTGTTCCTGTATTTGGGGAACCCCAGACTAGAAAAGCAACAGACGAAAGGTGATACAGAGAGAAAGTGCAGAGAGAAACAAAATGTCTTAGGACTCAAGAGAAAGATATGGGGAGAAAAGTGAAAAATCAGAGACAGCATGTATCATGACTTACTTAACAAGTGCCTGAAACATAGAAACATAGAATTTGATGGCAGATAAGGACCGCTTGGCCCATCTAGTCTGCCCAGTTTTTCCTACTTACTGTAAGACTGCAGACCCTACTTGATCTCCGGCTTATCCCCCCCCTTGTCACCCTTTCAGTTCCATTTGGGGAAACATGGCACACAAGTGAAAATCAAAATGGGGTTGGTGGTGTGGAGTGCTCCAGCACACTGCACTGCCACCTGGCAGATGAGATTCTTGTATGAGCCCCAGATTCCCACACTGTACCCAACTGTGGCCAGGTGGATTGCCGAGGAGAGGAACTCGGCTCCCATAAAGAAAGCTGGGAGGGCACATTGGCCTGCCAGTACAATGGTAGTATTACCCCTTGAGATGCCGATGACCTAGGTTCGGGAACAAGCCTGAGTCATCCGAGGACTGGCCAGGGGAGGAGGACTGAGCATCCTAGGGAATGCTCTTCTTCTCCTCGGGAGGGAGGGGAGGAGGGATTGCAGACTCCACTGCAATTCTATCAACTGGGTGACCACAGGTCGTGGTGCATTCTGTATCTGGTGCATAAGGGGGAGGGACAACTATGAGCTCTAACATGCGCTGACACACATCTGCATTTATGTGCATCCATGAGCCCACCATCTACATCCTATGGGAAATGGGAAGAAAAAGTTAAAAAACCTGGACATGGCAGCATGATGACACCCCCTGGGCCACAGACTCCACACAACTGAATAAGGCACTTACCTCACAAACCGAGCTTCAGCTTCATCCAGGGGAACCCGTCCTACCTTCCTTGAGGAACAAGCCAGGGAGGAACCATGAGATGAAGGTTAAGCCAGGAGAATGCGGGTGACCGGGCTGGGTATGGGGGTTTGGCTGATAAGGGCCAGCTGGCTGACTAGAGGAGGAAAGCACAGTATATGTACCAAAAAAAAAGAAAGCGATAGGGAAGGAGCGTACAAGCTGCCTGGTAGTTACCCACCACCTGCCTGCCAGTCAAGGTGTGGTGCTCATGTCAGCTATGAAGGCAGTCATTTGCCAATCCTCTTAGACAAACAAACGGTGCAGCATGGGGGGGACCAAAAATCTGGGTTGAGTATATCCAAGGGGAATCAAAAGAGACAAAACAAGAAACAAAATACTTAAACAAAGAACAATAATCATAAAAAAAAAAGAAGCAGCAAAAAAAAAGCTGGTCCAATAGCATAGCAGTAGCAATACCACTAGCTATGCTGGCAATTCGGGTTTGGGAGTGGACTCGAATCTCTCAACGATTGGCCAGGGGAGGTAGGATTGAGAGTCCCATGGACAGCTCTCCTCCTTTGAGAAGGGGGGACAGCATGTATTGTTGCATGCTCACCACCTAGCAAAAGCTGTGTGGTGAAGCAGCAGGTATCACACAGTGGAGGGTCTTGATAGAGACACTGATAGCAGGCTGTACACAAACACTTACGCATGAATCGTTGCACATGAGTAGACCTCGGGGAGGATGAAAATGGAGGGAAAAACTATCAGCAGGATGACAATGGCACCCTCACAGGCTCCCCACTGCCGACCGTGGCGCATAATGGTCCTGGACAAGTGGTAGGTTAAGTCGTAGGGAAGGTAGGTGACAGGGCTGGGGGCCTCAAATGGGGGCTGATTAGGGCAGTCTAGGGGCAGAAAATGTAAGTTGGAAAAAAAAATCTAAGTGAATCTTGACATGGCAGCTGGGGTACGAGAAAGAGAGAGCACCACACAGCTCAGTTTTCACCTGATTTACATTAACTTCTCTCAACCACGGAGCATGACAGAAAGTTAGTTACTCCCGTGGAAATCATTTACAGGGTTGGACTGGAGTACAGGGGGCCCACCGGGAGAGCTGATACAGGGGGTCCAGCTGGAAAATTGATGGGGAGGGCAAAAGTGACCCACTCATATTAGTATTCCACTACAGTCTTGTAATTTGGCCTTGTGTTACTGAGAGGGACCCACCTGGACATTTGCAGGTATCCAGGTAGGCCAATCCAACACCGATCATTTATTCTACCATGACTGCATATAACATTTAATTCCTCCCCCTCCTCCCAGAGTCAAGTGTAGACAAGTCTTCGAGTTTAATCAGTTACAGTACTTTACACATGAACTTTCAGAAAACAAAACCAGGTCACAGTGCTACAAAGGCCAGGGTACAATAGGTCACAGCGCCCCCAAGCAGGATATCTAAAAACTGCAACCACTAGACAAGCAAAAACAAATCATAGTTGGCATAAGCTATAGCTCAGTTGTTTATAAACATAGAAACATAGAAGTTGATGGCAGAAGGAGACCGCTAGGTCCATCTAGTCTGCCCATTTGTTTTAGACCTATTTTGACACTGTAGTTGCCCTTTGTAGTCAGCACTCCCTTGTGTCTACCCCTTGCATTCTTGAATCCCCCCACAGTGTTGACCCCCACAACCTCTTGGGGCAGGCTGTTCAAAGTGTCCACCACTCTTTCTGTGAAGAAAAACTTCCTGGTTTTGGTAGAGAACTTCCCTCCTTGCAGCCTGAGGTCATGTCCTCTTCTATTCCTTTCATGCCTTTCTATTCCGCATTGAGAAGGACCCCAACTGGGGCCAGGATTTTCAGAATCCTGTATCCCACATGTATCCGGCAGGATTTTCAAATGCCTGCAAAAGTGGACACATTTTAAAACCCCTCCTGCACCCGATAACTGATGCATGCGTGGCACAGTAACTGCTAGACCAACTTTTATTTTAATTTTTTAATCTCTACTATTTTTCCTTCTGTAGCTGCTGCCATCAGCCCCTGGCAAAAACCCAGTTATAATTGCCCAGGTGTTGCCCTCTTCTTAACCACCCCCATGGCTTACAGGGCTGTCATGCCTATAGAGTCTTCAAGTTCAAGTTCAAGTTTATTGCAGGAAAACTCCATTGAGCAAGCTCATTCACAAGGAGGTCCTGTGACATAAACACTTAAAGTACATACACAGATAGGTAATAACAGTATATACATGAAATGCATGTTACATGATACAGGCTGGATATACATACAAGGGTACCACATAGGGTGACCGCAGGTGGTAAACATTGATATGAGACAGGGAAGCGACTTACAGGTTGCATACTGATAAATGAAACATGATGACTGGTGTGTGCAATACATATACAGTATTTTGGCAGCTAGAACAAACAACAGTCTACAACTGATATGGGGGAGGAGTGATTTGATAGAGTAGCAGTGGGCGTAAGCAAAGATAAAGCCAGGAGTAGAAGGGAAGGAAAGCAGTTAATATGACAAATCAATTATACCTACCAGTGGATAAATATGGCACACATGGGGAAGGAAGAGACTTAATGACAGTTACAGGTGTCTTTTATTTTGGCTGAACTTAGCGATTTGTAGAAATTTATTGAAACTGTGCTAGTTAGTTTCAGTACGGTTTGTAATTGGTTCCAAATGGAGGAAGGGCATATGCAATACACGTTTACCAAAGGAAGTCCGCGTCCTTGGTATGTCAAGCATAATAAAGTCAGATTTTCTTAGCAGTATGCACTGTGTGAGATATTAATAAGGGAAGAGAGATGCTTGGCAATTTCTGCAGGAGCAGTTTAAGAGTCCATAGCCCAGCATGGAGCAGGCGTCTAGTAGTAAGGGATGTCCAACCAACAGCTGCATACAAGTCACAGTGGTGCGAACGGTAAGGGGAGTTGGTAATGAACCGTAACGCACGGTGATAAAGGATGTCCAGTTTACTTAGATTTGCAAGAGTGGTGGAGGAATAGATTACATCGCCGTAGTCGAGTAGGGGGAGAAAAGTGGCCTGTACAAGCTTGTTTCGAGTTTCAAGGGGGAAAGGGCCTATTTCTGTAGAAGAAACCTAACCTTGCTTTTAACCTTCTAGAGACATCTTCGACGTGGTCACTGAAAGATAATTTATTGTCGATCCAGATACCTAGATATTTAAATTTGGTTACAACTTCCAGAGGCTCATTTAGCGTGGTGACAATGAAGTCTTGGGCAAGGGTATTGGGGGGGCCTGTGACAGCACTGTGGGAGAATATCATCGCTTTAGTCTTCTCAGCATTGAGCAGAAGCTTTGCCTTTATTAGATTATGCTCAAGTTGTGCGAAGTCCGCTTGAAGCACTCCCTTGGCTTCAGATAACGATGAGCCAGAAGTATACAACACAGTATGATCTGCAAAAAAGTGCAGATTGGACGTAGATATGTTAGCATCTAAGTCATTAATGTACAGAGAAAACAAGATAGGGCCTAAGATGGATCCTTGGGGGACTCCTCTTGCAACTGGCAAGGCAGCAGAAAAAAAGCCTTCCGCCTTTACTTTTTGGAATCTTCCAGTTAGGTAGCTAGAGAACCACTGGATGGTATGGTATGTGGCACCCAACTTTGCAAGGCAATTGACTAATAGTTTGTGACCAACAGTATCAAAAGCTTTGCTGAGGTCCAAAAAGACTGCACCAGTTACCTTCTTAGCATCTATAGCAGAGATCCAATCATTGGTTACTTTTGCTAGTGCAGTGATTGTGCTATGATTAACCCGGAAGCCAGATTGAGCTGACTTAATGAGAGAGAAGGTTTCCAAGTGAGATTTTAACTGAATATGGATCAGTTTTAGAGAACTTTAGAAAGGATAGGCAATATGGAGATAGGCCTATAGTTGTTTACATCGCATGGGTCACCAGATTTAAATAGAGGAGGATATGTGCTGATTTCCAACAGGACGGCACAGTAGCAGATGTAATGGAAAGACTGAAGATGTGGAGAATTGGGGCAGTGAGATGGGCATAGCCTGACCTTAGGAAAAGGGTTCCAAGCCATAGTCCCCTTTTTGGTGTCTAAGTTAAGAAGAGAATCTTCTACTTTTTTATAAGTTATCTTGCGCAGTTGGAAGGGGCTGGGTGCAGGACTAGATGTGGCGGGAGGGGTATGCTGGCTCACCACAGCACCAGCATAAGGTGACGAGTCAAAAGCTAATCCAGCTGTGGCAAAGTGGGAGTTAAGTTCCTCCAGGATTAGGGACTTGTTTTCCACAATCTTGCCACTTGCAACTATCTTTGTTGGGACAGAGGGGCCATGGGCCGTCCTTCTATAGCTTTGATAGTCTTCCATATTTTATGAAGGTTACCTTTAGCTTGTTCAGAGTAGAAATATAATAGTTAGCTTTAGCAGAGCGAGTTTTTCACACAGTTATTTCTGGCTGTTCTAAGGCCTACCAATCCGAAGATTCTTTGGAATGTCTAGCTTTAGCAGAGCTTATCTCGAGCTATAAGGGCTGCCTTGAGATCCGAGGTGAACCAGGGGTTGGAATTGTTCCGTGCCCTTACTTTGATGAAAGGCATGCTTATTTATTATTGTAGTGAGTCTGTCATTAAGGATGCAAGCTGCCTTGTTGACATCTTTGGCTAGGTAAAGATCTTGCCATCTGATCATGCTCAGGTCAGATAGGAAGTTTACTGCACTGAATTTGTGAAAGGATTTTTTGTTATAAAGATGGGTTGCGGCGGGCCTTAATTTGAGATCTTATGCAAGCAACAATTCCATGATCGCTCATGTCGTTGTGAAACACTGCCAAATGAGATATTTTGTGTGGATGGGTGGTTAGTACCACATCTAGAATGGAACTGTTGGCAGTATTTAGAGTGTTGTTCCTAGTAGGTTCACTGACTAATTGCCCAAGACCTAGCTCGTCACAAAGGGATTTGAGGCCGTGTGATTTAGGTGACAGCCAGTTCATATTTAGATCTCTTAGAAATATTGTTTCAGTTTTTGCATCTACGAACATGGATTTCAAAAGATTAAGGACTTCATCACCACCAGACGGGGGTCTATAGCCACCTGGGATAGTGATACATTCCGAGGAGGGGAGATGAAGGCTCAGCGAAACTAACTCAAATTCCTTGGCTAGAGATTTGCAACTAATATTGGTGACCAAGTACTTAGATTTGGCGTAGATAACCACACCCCCGCCTCTAGACACTCTATCTACTCTAAATAAATTGTAGCCCTGCAGTGATATTTGTTGATCAGTGTTCGTCTTTTTTAACCACGACTCAGTCTTGGGGGGGGAGACACATGCTCTCCCCAAATTCCCCTCCAAGACTTGCTTGTTCAATGGAGGAAGGGTTGCAAAAGTATAACTTAGTGTCCTCCCTTGACTAAATTTTAATTGTGTGCTCCCTAGAAATTTTCTTGATGTGATATCCCTATTGGCTGACACCCCAAGGTGGGGCTGAAGGGAGGCAGTCCCCCTCTAGATACCTTGTTGAGAGGGCTACAGTGAGCTGCACAAGGCCTAGATGTATGGGGAGTTTACCTTGCAGGTCAAGGTGTTTTCCTCAGCTTTTTCTCCCTACAAAGGGCACCTGCTTGCAAGGGCTCCAGTGCCTGCACCTGCTTCCTTATGCAGGTTACCTCACCTCCCCAGATAATCCTCATGTGCACTGCCCCTGTGGTCACTAAGGTGGCAGTGTACTAGCAGGTGCTGACATCAGCCTTCCCCAGAGAAAGGGACACTCAATCCTTCTCCGCCCCCACCACCCCTCTGACAACCAGGGATCATTATTTATATATATATTTTATCAGCTTCCCCCCACATTTTTCTCCCTGTCCTCGCACCCCGGGCGTGCATGCGCGTGTTGAAGTACACAAACGCCACACCTTGGGGTGCCCTCCCGCCACACTGCTGCCCCCACCTGGCTGTGCTACCCACCGGACCTCCAGCCGGTGGGAGCGGAACTACGGGGGGATGATGACCACCCCGGGAGAGAAGAGCTGCCTTTCAGCTGCTCAATCCTGCTCCCACCTTCCCCCCATGGCGGCTCCCTGACAACCCGAGGTCATTCCTGAACCCTGGTCGCTGGCATGGTGCGAGGTGAAGCATCCAGCGCCTCATCCCTCAGCACCACCGGGACAGCAACCAGGGATCATTTTTAAACCCAAGTCGCAAACATCCCAAGTGGCAGCCTGTTGCTGTGCCAATGGAATAGACATCTGGATAGTCTTTTATATGTTAAAGAAATCATGTCTGATATGCTGCCCAAACATGGGTCCTGTAGACACAAACATGATGGAGCTCTGAAGACAGTCCTGAGATGGGGCAGATCAGGGGCGAGTGCAGTGGGGACACATCTATAATATGTGTCCCCACTGCAAGGTATGAAAATCCATCCCTGGATCTGTACCCCTTGCTGGTCACTTACAGTTGAGACTGATTGAGGAGCTGAAGTCATAATCCCTCACTCACAACATCAAATTCTGTTGCTGTGGAAATGACTGCAGTGTCACAAGCAGGTAAGTATGACTTCAGCTGCTGAGCCTCAGCTGTAGATGAACTATAGGGACAATGCTTCTATTGCCAAGTAAACATCCTCAGTAATTAAGACAGTGATGAGTTGTTTTTTTTTTTTGGGGGGGGGCATATTACGCATTTGAGTTCTGCTGGTGTCATTTGTGATTTTGTTGCTGGTGGCCACACCCTCTGTTTAAAATTATCACTTTAATTTTAAGGCCATAACTGAAGTTTGATGGGCAGCTGATAAAGCTCCTCTCACACTTCTCCTATTTAAGCCCCTCAGTCTGAGAACTCCTTGCCTTAGTTGCTTCATGCTATCATCCTCCCTCTTCTTTCTTCTTCAGTGCTCTCATCTTCTTGGGGCGTCCAACCAACTGCATTTTTGGTAGTCTTCCAAATCCTATCGTGGCATGTCTACCAAGGGTGGAAATCCAAAACAGAGCAAACTGAAAGTTACACAAGCATTTATTTGTCAGCTGCTGCACACTGAACTAAAATACTGTAAGTGTTTGGTGAGAGGAGAGGGCCTGGATGTTGGCATAGTTCAGTATTACTCATAATAAGGTCCAGGGGCCACATACTGTCCTCCCCAGTCTTTTCCTGTGGCCCCCAACATGTACCCAGGCAAGCTGTGCTGATGACATTCATTTGTAGCTGTCTGCATTCTAAATAATAGAAACACAGTATCTGATGTCAGAAAAAGCTCAGTGTCTCTTCCAGAGTGCCTGAACCTTTCTATAGTATGATGTGGTCCCTCACTCCCCTCTCTGCTACCCTGACCAGCTCTATATATCTGTCCCACCCTCACTTAAATCCCACCACTGACTTAGCACAGAAGACCCATTTGACAGTCTGTTCCACTGATCTACTACCCTCTTTGTAAAGAAATACTTCCCGATGTCCTTCCTAAATCTCCCTGTAATGAACATCTTTGGGTTCCCCCTTGTGCTCATGTTTCCACTCACTGTGAACAGTTCCCCAGTGTCAGCCTTGTACAGTATATCCCATGAAGAAATTTGGATGTTTCAATCATGTGCCCCTTCTCCCTCCTGCTCTCCAACGTATACATGTTGAGGTTCTTGAGCCTCCATGTAGGACTTCTCTTGCTGCCCTGAATAATTTCTGTTGCTCTCTTCTGCACTGCCTCAACCCTATCCCTGTTTGTTTCAAGTGCAGGCTCCAGAACTGCATGCAGTACTTCAAATGCGGTGGCATTAGGGGTCTGTACAGAGTGGGATTTCCTCCTTCCCTCTACTGCTGATCCCCCTGCCTATGCACCCCAGCATCCTATCGGCCTTCCCCACTGCTCTGTTGCACTGCACTGACTGCTTTAAGTTGTCTCCCATTCAAACCCCGAGACTCCTCTCCTCTGTCATATTTTCTAACACTATGGCCCAGATATTCAAAAGGGTTACGCCATGCGCAACAGGGTTGCGCGTGTGCAACTCCAAAAATGCGCCATTCTGCGATATTGAGAAGGGGCCAGTTGCGCCACCGAAAACACGCTGAGCCACAGCGCAATGGAAATGAAGGCATGCGCAACCGAAGGGGGCGGGTCCATGCATAAAGTGCGCAATGCGATATTTGAACACTTGCGCAATGCGCAAGAGTGGCTCAGCCGAAGGCGCAGCACCGGATTTGAGCTAAAATAAACGGCTCAAGGGGAGCGCAAGAACTCGAGCAGGCCACAAACCGGGGAGAGACAGAGAGAGAGAGAGAGACAGAGACAGAGACAGGAGCAGGAAGGACAGAGAGGGACAGTGGGTCCTGGAGGACAGAGAGGCCAGTGGGGTGCCGGTGCAGTGGAAGTAGCAGTGGGGCAGTGGGGTAACACAGGAACAGCAGCTGGGGGCAGAAGCCAGGGAGATGGACAGTGTCAGCTTCCACATGGAAGCTGTAATGAGGTGAGACAGCATGCTGCAGGGGGACGTGGCCGTGGAGGGCCCGTCGGCGGTATGCCCGACAAGCGTGTTCGTGCCCGCATCAGCTCAGAGCTGTACAGTGATGTTGAGATCGTGGCCCGGTACCACCTGAACAGGGCAATACTGAGACAGCTCAGTGAGCTGTGCAGTGATGTGATGCAGGCACCCTCACGGCGAGTCACGCTCTGTCCGTGGAGACCAAGGTGACAGCCTGCATGTGCCTGCTCGCCACGGGCACCTTCCAGAGGCCGACAGGGGACACCACAGGCATCACGCAGTCAGCCACGTCACGCATCCTCACCCAATTCCTCAGCGCACTGCTGCCTCATGCTGCGGAGTACATCCATTTCCCCAGCACCGCGGCAGAGCGTACAGCAAACATGCAGGAGTTGCACAGGGTAGCACAAATGCCTGGTGTGCTAGGTGCCATAGACTGCACCCATGTGGCCATTTGCACGCCACCTGGCCCCGACGGGCAAGCATATCGGAACCGAAAGGGCTACTCGAGTGTCAACTGCCAGGTGGTGTGTGATGCCACTGGGCGCATCATCAATGTCTGTACCACACACCTGGCGGAGCACATGATGCCTTCATATGGCACCAATCTGCACTGTGCCATCGATTCGAGTGGGAACTTCCCCACGGGTCATCTAGTGGGTGAGTACATGTATGGAATGCAAACTCTGTGCAAGGGTGGGAATGACACAGGTGCCATGGTAGTGGCACACAAGACAATATGGACCTGACCTAACACTGATCTCCACTATCTCCACACAGGTGACTGTGGATACCCTCCGTCCTGGCTGCTCACACTACCGCGCCCCACGACCCCAGCGCAGCACGGTTTCAATAGAGGCACCGCCGCAACACGGAGCATCATAGGCGGGTGTTCGGGATACTCAAAGCACGCTTCGATGCCTGGACACCTCCGGTGAGCCTACAGTACAACCCCAAAAGGCCTGTGGGATATTCCTGGCCTGTTGCATCCTGCACAACATGGCCAAAGACCATGGGATAGCCGTACAGGTCCAAGAGGGGACAGCGATGGGGACGCCAGTGGCGCGTGATATGGGTGATGAGCCGCCCCTAGAGACGGAGGGACCCCGACTGACCGGCAGGCCCAGCTGCACCGGGACACCATTGCAGAAGAGCACTACGCACAACACAGGTAAGTCAAGGGGACATGTGCAGGCAACACTGTCTGTCGCAAACCACAGGCACACAGGGAACACACCGTGCATGAAGGTCAGGAGTTGAAGGGTCTACGCACCAACACATTAGCAGAGAGGGGTGAGCACTCAAATAAACACACACACACACCAGGCAGCATACAGGGCAGCAGCACAGCAATGCGGAATACACGCTATCACACAGCACCACAACCACCCTCACCACCTGGACTGTCCACGTCGTGTGTCAGGACCTGGGCAACCTGCACCTTGGTGTACAGTGCAATGCAGGCATCATCATCCACACGCACCTGTGGACAGCAGTTGGGAGAGTGTGCAGGTGGTCCGTGTGTCAGTATGGTGAGCAGAGCACCCAGTGCACTGCCCACCATGACACACATTGCACACAGGGCAGCACCAGACAGGGCCTGCATTGGGAGACAGCTCAGTTAGGGAGCACTGTCCCACGGCCACCACGGATGCGTGGGCGGCCCCGCCATGGCCTAGCAGCACTGGCAGGCTGCGCAGGGGCCACATCGGGTGGCACTACTGCACCACCAGGGGTCCCAGTGCGTGACCGCGACCTTGCCCGCACAGGGGTCTGCATCCCGCGAAAGAAACTTGCACCAGGGGTGCTCGGGATGCCCACAGCAGAACCCGGCGTCGACAGGCCTGGTGTCGCACGACGCCGGGAACGGGGAGTGGAGTGCGCACTGTGTGGGGTGCATGGTACAGGGTCACCAGACAGTGTGGTCACTGCGGTCGCCACAGAGACCACTGCCTGGGTCAGCCTGTCGATGGCAGCGGTCACATCCGTCCGCATATGGACCATCTCGGCCCGGTCCCGAGCACACTCCCTGCTATGCCACTCCACGGACACAGTCAGTGCCTCCACGGACCTTGCAACCCGCCCCTGCAGCTGTACCGACTCCTGCAGCAGGCGGGTGTGCACGTCCAAAGGGTACTGTGCCCCAATGGCATCGTGACCCCCAGGGTGTGGATGGTCCTGGTGCACAGCACCCCTTGAGGGTGGCCGCTGTTCGCCAGGACCAGGTATGGGCTGATCCAAGGGCGGTGGACAAGTGCCACTGCCTGACGCTGTCCCCCCAGGCCTGGTGTGCAACTGCTGCTGCTGCCCCTCCAACTGCTGAGCCCCCAGGTCCACCTGTTCCACCCCTGTGCTGTCAACAGTGCCAGACACCTGCTCAGCCACCGGTGCTGCCCCACCGGTGCTGACAGGCCCAGCCTGTGACTGTGCCAGCATGCTGGTACACAGGTGTGGAGCTGGACGGCCCGGGGGCACGTGCTGGCCTGCCGTGTGTCCCTCGTGGGACACACACCTCTCACTGGCCATTGCAGGCCTGCCATCCTCAATAGTGCCGGTGCGTGCCACTGCCATAGGCACAGCATGCTGGCACACCTGCATGCCAGACTGCTGTGACACAGGCTGTGCACCCCCTGCACCCATATCACTGCCGGCGGAGTTGTCAGCCCAGCCGGCCTGCTGCTGCAGTGCGTGCAGGCTGCTGGCGGAGGTGGAAGGTCCCTCCTCCTGGTCCAGCAGGTCTGCCTCACTGTCAGCACCCACCACCACCGTCTCCTACAGGCCGAACAGGATCTGAAACAGAAAGAGAGTACATGTGAGTGCATGTGAACAACAGCGCCCCCACAACATCACCATGCATACCCGTGCAGTGATGGGCTTCCACCTGTCTGGAATCCTCCGCCGGATCACTCGCAATGGCACTCGGCTGCATGCCGCGACCAGTGTCTCCTCGGTGGGGTCAGCTGCAACACCACTGGTGGTCCCCACCAGTGGCAGCATCCCACCCTGAAGGCTGCCACCTTCTCCTTCAGCCTCCTGCGGTCAGTCCCCATCTTCTTGCGGCACTCCTGCAGGAGGCGCTGGTGGCTTCCGTGCAGGTTGACAGGCAGCCACCTCCCATGCAGCTGCACGCTGCTGAGGTGCCCCTCTGCCCACTCAAAAGCGGCTCATCCTCCAGGTAGGCCTGGAAGAGGGCCTCGGTCTCTGCTGTGGTGAAGTTCGGCCTCCTCCTACGCCCGCCGTCCACACCCTCGGCCTGGTTCTCGTCAGTCATGCTGATCTGTATGGGTGGAAGTGGACACCTGTCACTCTGCAGTCCACAGCATTTCCCCATGAGCATAGCTGCAGACCGGGGGCAGAAGCCCCTTTCCTCGCTGCCTGGCAGATACTGATGGAAAGGGTGCCCTCTGCCCCCTTCTAAGTGCCCTCATCATGCTCAGCCCCCTCATCCCGTGACACCCTCCAGCACCCCTGCCCATGTGCATTGTCCTGAGCATCACACAGCATGTAACTCACCCCTCAGCTGCAACAACCAAATCTGGCCGCCACAACCCAGTGTCATATTTTTATAGCGCAACACATGCAAATGAGGTGTGGCGCAACTTTAATGACATGCTAATCGCGCCACTGCGCCTTTGAATGGCTGATCGCCTGCTTTGCATATGTCGGCTGAATATCGCGTAAATGCGCTTAGCGCAATAGGGAAGGTCCAGCTGAGCCGATGGCGCATGTTTGTGGTTGTGTGCTACACTGCATTGCGCAAGCCCAGACGGGTTACGCATGTGTCGATCGCGCTGCAGAACTGCTGAGCGCGATAGGCTATTCTGGACATGGCCACCATTGTGCCAGTGGCGCTGCAGCACTGGGCACTATATGGCGCTGTGGCACCTCTGCGCGATAGTCCCCTGTGGCACTGGTGCTGTGCTTCGCAGTCACGCAGGATACCTATGCATCCTATAGCGCTGTGCGTAGCCTTGCGTCATTGCCGTGACCTTGGGTATGCCCTCTGACCCCTGGCGCTGAGTGCATGCCATGTGTACGTCCCTATTGCGCTGTCTGGCTACAGCGCCATGTAAAGTGACGGCGCCGTGCGAACAGCGCGATAGGTGCCTGTGCTGGTCTATTGCGCAACAACTCCACGTGGGGTCACAGCGCAGCGGGGCGCCATATTGCCTGCTGTAAAGTCGGTGCCATGGCTAGGAGGAGGGCGGTGCCGTGGAGCAGTTGAGGTGGCCAACCTGGTGGCCCTAGTGGAGCCCACTATGACAAACTGTATGGTGAGGCCCCTCACCGGACCGAGACCCATGTGTGGCAGCAGGTGGCACGACCTGGTGGGGGTCACTGGCGGGCCGGTCTGCGGAGCAGTGCAGTACGGGTCAGTGATCTCCACCCGGAGGACCGAGCTGTTAGCGTGGCTGCGTTCCCATGCCAGGCGGGGCCTGGTGCTAAACCCGCGTGAGTGTACCATCTATTCACCTATATTCTCTGTAGGGTGTGTGTGTGCCTGGGTGGCTGTGCATCGTGTGTCAGTGTGTGCAGCTGTGCGATGGATGGTTATGGCTGTGTGGGCAGGCAGTCTTACTGGGGCAGGGGCACTCTGCTTTTGAGTCACACTGATGTTTGTCTCACCATATGTCTCCCACAGGCCGGATGGTGATGGCCGGACGCCGGGCTGATGTGGCGCATGCCAGGGCCCCAGTCCCACAGGCCGTCGGCCCGCAGCGGCAGCAGCAGCATCAACAGCAGCAGCAGCAGCGGCAGACTGAGCTGCTGGAGGAGTGTGAGTATCATTACGTCATGGATGCTATTGCATGCTGGGGGGGCAGGACCACCAACCATGATGGACACAACCAGATGGGTGGTAGTAGTTCCACTATACGTAACACTAGTGAGTCCCCACACTGGAGTACAGTGTACAGTTCCGGAACACATAGCTGCGTATGGACAGGGACTGGGTGGAGAGCGTTCACAGGAGGCGACATGGATGGTGCATGGATTGCATCACATGTCCTATGCAGACGGTTGACGGAACTGAACATGTATTCCCTGGAGGGGAGGAGGGTGTGGGGATATGATGGGGTCACTCCGAGTATTGTCAGGGGAACAGTGTGCAGGAACCAATATTTGTCAGCGTAGAGGATGTTCCAGGTGTAGAGGGCATGGGATGCAGTTGGAGGGGCTGCTTTAAGGAAACATGCGAAGTGTTTCCTCACATCATGGGTGGTGGACTGAGTGGAACACCCTGCCAGAGTGATGGTGGGGGCTGACTTGGTCACGGGATCTGTATGTGGGCTCGCGCATGAGGGACTTCTGGAGGTCAGGGTGAGGGGAATGGACTTATAGGACATGAGAGTGATCGTACAAGGCCAAATGGCCAGACTAGGTGTCCCATAGGCCCTCATCTGCCGACACTGTCTATGTATCCATGTATGTAGGCGTGACACAGGTGACCTGCATCACAGTGCAGCATCACGACACGTCTGTGTATGCATCACAGGTGGTCCAGGCATGCACTGGGCACATAGCTGTGTGACTGGCATCGCACCACGTTGCAACATCACATGACAGCCTAGTTTGTACTGTGATTGACGTGGGCAGTGTGTGTGGGCGGTGGTGCGCATGGCTGGTGCCGCCTGTTTGTGATGGCCATGTGCATGTTCACTGTGGGTGGGTGCATGCCATCACATGTGCAGCACATTGGGTTAGCTGGGTTGCAGGTTGGGTGGTGTTCAGGGTTGTGGTCAGTCTCAGCCATTGACTGTGTTCCCATTTTCCTAGGCCTCGGTGTGCTTCAGTGCATGGCGCACGATGTCCGGCGCCTGACACAGCTGGCCGGCGACAACAGAGAGCTCCTGCAAGCCCTACAGCAACAGGGGGAATGGCGGCACAGACACAGGAGGGGAAGACGGCAGGGGGAGGAGCAGGAGCCTGCTGGGCGTAGCCCACCTTTTATTTGCCCTTCCCCATCCCTTTCACCCTGACTTCCCTCTCCAAGTTGTTTCCCTCCCTTGCACACCTACCTTTTACCGTCCCCCAACTTGTACATAGTTTTAGCTGTTTTGTTACCTCTTTTGTTTGAATATAAAATTCTATTTTGGTACAACTGCTGTGTTGGTGTCTGCTTTGCAACTGGCTCTGGGTGCTCCGTTGCAGGGGTGTACATGCCATCTGGGCTACTATGGTCCTGGATATATGTGTGTGTGTGTGTGTGTGTGTTCCATGGGAGGTATCACCAGCATAGCATTGCCTTTCTGTTGCTCTCGCCATCTGCTGCCACCCACTGCTGGGTGCACAGGGTGGGTCTGGGTGGTCTGCTTCTCTGCAGCATGGGGTTGACGTGTGGCACGGGGGGTGCATGGTGTTTCCTGCAGTGCCTGTCACTGCACATGAGCGGTGTCTTGGGGGCACAGTGCACGCTGTGCTGTGCGTACAGGGGGGACTGATGTGCACTGTGGTTGTCAACCCCCTGGGTGTGGCACTCTCTGCCTGCCAGTGGTTGTGCTGGGGCGTCATGGCTCTGCTATGCTTTAGTTGGCTTGTCCCCATGGGCACGTGGATCAGCCGTCCCACCCCCAGTGATGCTGTGCTTGGGGTGTGCCAGTGTGGTGTGGGTTCTGCAGTGAGTTCCTGTGCCCATGTGTGGCATGGCTGGCGGTGGGCCCAGCCTGCCTCCCTGGATGTGCAGTTCCATTGCTTTGGGGGGCTGTGCTTGCACTATGGCAGCTCTGCACTGCTCAGCTGAGCTTCCATGGATTGCATCCATGGCGCAGCATTTTGGCTCAGCTTCTCCTTCCTGGTTGCGCGATGGCGCAGTATGTGCGATATTCAGACGTTGGTTGCTTGCGCAATTTGCTCTGCTCCATGTTTGAATATCGCACCTGTTGCTCATTTGCGCAACTGGTTTGTGCTTGCTCCTGCTGTTGCGCCAGTTTTGAGCGCAGTTTGAATATCTGGGCCTATATCTCTAGTCCTGTATTCCACATACTGTAACATTTGAGAATTTCTCATTTAAGAATTTTCTCCCACCTTGCTATTTCCTAACTTATCCCATAATCTTGTCCCCCACTCACAGGTCCTCCAATTTCTTAAAAATTCTCCCTTTTGAGACAGAGTCGAAGACTTTGCCAAGGTCCAGGTACAATACAACTGCCTGTCCTTGGCCCCCCCCCCCCTTTTCAGATATGCCTGAAATGAACTCCCCACAGTGAATCCACGCTGCTCTTTGTCCTGGAATCCATAGTCATTCAGAAACTCCCCATCTCCTCCTTGGTGACCTCAACTAATTTGCACACTATAGAGATCAGACTGACTGGTCTACAGTTCCCTGATTGATCCCAGCTCCCACTGTCGTGCAGGGGTACCACATCAGTAGCACTTCAATCCATTGGCACCACTCCTGTTTCTAGTGAACAATTGAAGAGGTCTGCCAGTGGTATTTCTTTTAGCACTTCAGGGTTCAACTCGACCGAGCCCATTGATCTGTCAGTCCTCAGAGCACTTAAGCCCCTCAGATTCTTCTCCACAGTGGTTGGCTTCATGTTAAATTTGACCCCCTGCCCTTTTGAGCTTGAGATCACATTCAGAAAGTAGCCACTTGACCTCTACTAATGGGTCAATCCAGTCCACATCTGGCATGTTGAATCATCAGGGTGGGGTGATGGACATGGCCTACCTATGTAACCCCCCTGCAAATGGGGGTTCCCAAAAGACTTCCAGGAGCTTGCTTGAATGCTCCAAGCCTGAATGGTGTTTGGCATTTAAGCCATTTATCAGTGAGTGTTTTTAGAACCTCTGGTACTGTCTCTTTAAGAGTTGTCTGCTTGCAGACATAATTAGTTTGTATGGGGGACTGTGTGTTTCTTTGATTGAGTACCACTCAAGCTGCTGCCAATTCACTTCATTTTTGCAGTCACTAGAGTGCAAAGGAACCTATCTGAAAGATGTAACTGTTTGCCAGAAATTATTTAGAGTAATAATGAAATTACAGTTTGTCTAACCTGCTTTCTTTGCAGTCAGAACTGTGTCTGCTAGTTCCCCATTCTAGTTTTGAACTGCTGAACTGGACCAATCAGTGTGGGGTAAGCTAGCTCTAAAATGGTGCCTTGGACGAATCAGAACTTGGACTCATAATCTGAGCCAGCCACAAGAGGATTGTATGGGCAGTGACTCTGGGAGATGTAGTTTAGACTTCAGCACCTTTTGGACCAACAGCAGCAGTCTATTGTGGTGACAGCCAATCCAGTCAAGAACTGGGAGGAACTCAAAGGAAGTGCCGGTTTTGTCAGTTGGAGTTTCAGTTGAGCTTTGGCAGTGAAGAAGGAAGGAGCCCTGTGCTTTTTCAGTGTGCAGTTTTAGTCAAAAACATGTGTAAGGCCCAGAGTTCCGGTCTGCAGCTTGTGTAACTGCTTGTTAGGACTGAATCCGTCCTGTGGAAAGATCAAAGGATCTCTGAAGTAGAAACCAGGCTCACCCTGTAGAAGACTGGAGAATTGCTGAAAATTGCACTCGGTCTGTCAGGAACTGAATCTGCTGTGTGTTCTCCCGGGTATTGTGCAGTAATTGCGATCGGGATACAGATGCAGCCTGCCTGGTATAGTGCTTTCTTTATATGGATGTGTGAAGAGGTTTGTGTACCTCAAGTGAGGCCTGCTGACATTGAAGGACCTATCTTATTTGGAGGTCGTGAGTACTAATTCAGGGTCACTCCCTGTTGAATTGCCACATTAAATCCAAATGGAATTACTGTACTGCTGACTGTTTAATTCTCCTTTTCTCTTGTGTGAAAGGGCCCCTACCAGCTACCCGCAGTTTGGACTAGCCACTAGGGCTTGGGTACCCAGGACAGTAACTGATAGGGATAGGCCTGTGCACAGAGCCATAGGTAGATTATTAGAGTGATAAGCTAATTAACCTGATTTCCCCTGTCCTTGTTATATCCCCTAAATAAATCAGAGCTGCTTGTTTCAGCAAAGTTATACTGCCTGAGGTATTTGTCTATGTTAAAGTACTGTACTGTGATTGTTGCACTGTATCTCATTTCACAGGAGGTCCCAGTGCCAGAACCAGACCTGGGGTAAGTGTATACTGTGAAGGTAATTCTGATATATTGTGTGGGCCACTAGTGGGAAGAAAGGGGGGTTGCAGTGTCCCAGAGGGCTGTGACCAAGTTAGTTTAACTATTGCAAACCCTGACCTCTGGGTGGAGGCATCCGCCATTGGATCCAGGCCCCTCAACCTGTTAGTGGCAAATCAGGCAGGGGTAGTAGCCCCTGGGATAGCGCCATCTAGGGGTTACACCTAGATTTCAGTAAATCTTTCAACACCAATCCATATAGGAGACTAGTAAGCAAGCTGAGTAGCTTAGGAGCGGGTCCAAAAGTGGTAAAAAAATAAGAAATTGGTTAGGGGATAGGCGACAGAAGGTGGTGGTAAATGAAGTTCACTCCAAGGTTTTTTGGTTAACAGGCAGGTCTGGCATTGTATTCAACTGCGGAGAGGAAGCCAACCAGCCTGGGTGTACAGGTCACAGGTGTGTGTTAGGTGGGCAGTGCCCATTAGTAGCCTGCAGGCTTTGTTGAGCGACACTGAGATCCTGCGGAGGGCAGTTGTAGGAGCAGAGCCATAGATGGCAAGACCGTAATCAATGATGGAAGTGACAGAGCTGTAGATAGCCAATCTAAGGGCATCTGCAGTCATACAGTGCTTGTGCTTGTGAAGCATGCCAATTCGTATGCTGGTGGCTCTTGCTACATTGTCTATGTGCTAAACATATTAGAGGGTACTGTCCAGTGTGATACCAAGGTACTTGAACTCAGGGACATGTTCGAGTGAAGTCCCCGAGTGGTTTTTGATGGTGAGGGGCAGAAATTTGTACTTGCTCTGTGCATTACAGAATGTCATGACTTTAGTTTTGCTATGGTTCAGGACGAGTTTATGTGTGCGGAACCATTCTTCAACACACTTGAAGTCAAGCTGCAACTGATTTTCCAGGAGTTTGGCATCATGGTGGCTAGTGAACAGGACTGTGTCATCCACGTAAAGTAGTAGTTTTTGGTGGCAGACACTAGGGAGGCTGTTCAGAAAAAGGGAAAAGAGTAAGGGTCCCAGTATAAACCCTGCGGGACTCTGAAGAGTACTGACTTTTCATCAGAGGTGACACCAGCAATCATAACACACTGGACCCTGCCCCCGAGGTAGCTAGCAAACCACAGCAATGCCTCATTGGACAGCCTGATAGTAGACAGTTGCCTGAGCAGGAGTGGATGATTTACAGTGTCAAATGCCTTCGTTAGATCAATAAATACTCCCCACAGTTTCCTTGGTCAAGCATGGCATGGATGAAACTTGTAAATTCCAACACTGCCATGGTGGTACTGTGCCCTTTCTGAAGCCATGCTGTTCTGGGAATTGGACTTCATACTTACCTAGGAATTCGACTAATTGGTCTGAGACAATTTGTTCCAGGGCTTTAGATGGGGGGGGGGGGGTGAGATGGGCCTGTAATTGATGTGTAGGGCCCTATCTCCACTTTTAAGTACAGGTGTGATAGTGGCCAATTTCCAAAGTGAAGGGAATTGCCCCAGTCTTTGGGAGAGGTTGAAGATCTTCATCAGAGGTTCAAGGATTTCTTCTATAACAAGCGAGATCAGCTTCAGGTCAAGGGAGTCACCACTGTACCCAGTTTTGAGGATGGCCTTGAGGATATAGGTTCTGGCTACATGTATTGGTATCTCTTTGAAGAAGAACTGCGGAGTTGTTTGTATATGTGGGGCAGTGTCATGGGATGTAGTGGATGTAGGGGCATCAAAAAAGTTTGGTGGAAAGACACCGCCCAGGTTGGAGAATGCATTGTTGAAAGTATTGGAAATAGTGCCAAGGTCAAGCGTTGGTGTTCCATTGATGTTGAGCATAGTGGGTGGTGCCTTTGGATCCTTGCCTGTGAGTTCTTTCAGGTTATTTCAGAAGTTTTTCCATTACCCCATGAGTTGGTTAGTGACTCCTTGAAGTGTTTGCTTTCAGCATTCTGAATCACTCGAGTGCAGTCATTTCTGGCAGCTTTATATTTTTGTACTTTCCCTTGCATAGGTGTTGTTTGAGCATGGTACCAGAGGTGGTCTCTGTGTTTCTGCCGTGCCACAAGCTCAGTGGTTATCCATGAGTTTGACCTACCTTTGACCTTAATCTTTTTCAGGGGCTCATAGATATCAAAGGCCGCAGTAAAGTGGCTGACGAACAAGTCCAATGCTTTGTTAGTATCACTGATTTTTTCAATTGGTGTCCAGTCCAGACTGCATATATGGGATTTTAGCAGCTGGAGGTGCCCCTGTTTAAGTACCCTGGTGTGGATTAATTTAGGAGGGGGATTGTTGAGTTTGTTAGCCCAGGAACAGATGACAGGTGAGTGGTCACTTATTGTGTCAGGGAGCACTGAAACCTGGGAGATTTGTTCGGGGCGGTTTGACAGAATCCAATCAAGAATGGTGAAAGTCCCAGTCCTATAGTTGCACCTGGTGGCAGCGGGGACAAGCTGTGTGAGGTGCTGTGCCGTGATAGCATCCTTATCATCACAGGCCTCAGGCAAAAGTCAGTTTATGTTAAAATCGCCCAAAATAATCGTATCTGTATACCAAAATGCTTTGCCTACGGCAAGCACAAAAAGCAGTACATACACTTCAGAAATTTTTAAAAGTACTTAAAATTTATTGTTTGAATCCAGATGTCAGCCTCACTCAGAGCTGTGAGAAAAAGCATACAGTGCATGGACAAACTGATTCCCCCAATCAGCCTGCCATGTTCCTAGGGACAGGAATCAGAGTGCATGAAACTGGTCACAACCCAAAGTGAGGGACTAGTGGAGGGAAGGAATATGGCAATGGTAGGTGAAGTCCGAGCTGATGATGCTGCCACACTCTTCCTCACCCAATTGCAGAGTACAGATCTCCAAGAGGAGTAAGTCCAGGAGGAAGAAGAGGGATCAGACCAGAAGTACATGGAGGCAAGTTAGGTGATGGCATCTAAGCTTGTAGAAGAAGGGGATAGAAGGACTGCCCAATTCTACTGTAAAAGAGGAAAAATTAAAAAATAAATTGTGTGGGAGGGGAGTTAGGATCCCCCAGTTCAGTGGCCAGACAGCAGTGCACTACATTGCCACATGGAAGGCTATGAGTTCACAAGCAACCTGTGATCCCTCCCTCATTCTTGGGGCCAGTGAAGGACACAGAGGCATCACACAGTGTATGTTTGCTCTCAGAAGGGAAGGCTAAATTGGCTCACTCTCCAGTTTGCCTTATAGCCAAGTTTATAAGTAGACATTGGTGGGGGTCTTACAGGAGGGTGCAGCCTGCAACCCTTTTTACCAATGTCAGGTGAAATGGCATACCCTGGGAGTGCTAGGTTGAAAGACAGTGGGAGAATCTGATTACAGGAACTGGGCATCAAAATCAGTGTGGTGAAGCCAATGCTTTCTGTCATAATTTAACAAACCACTGAGCTCTGCCTTTGTTGTATGACATAAATGATATCATGTTACTGTCTGGAGCCATTTTCGGCACAGGAGAACCACCTACTTCTGGAAGCAACTCCAATTCATATGGAGGAGGCAGGGGGAAGCCATGTGTGTGTTAGACCTGATGACGGGGGTGGTGTTTGGAATGTGGGGACTACATTGGCTGTAACCAGGATTTCTCCCTTTTTCCTTACATGATATACTTTTTCTCTCCACATTACCGAGTCCTCACCATCAGCCCTCTGCTATCTCCCAGCTCCATCACATGCCACTGCTACCACTACTAACTTACCCCACAATTTCCCTTCCCCCATAGTGAGAAACGAAGGGTACCCCAAACCTGGCATACTTACAGAATCCAATGGGCAGCACAGGGCTCATCAGTACTGCTACTGTCATCAGTGGACCCGGCATTTCCCATTTTCATCCTCCCCAGGACATCAGCTGCATGGGTTTCATGCACTTGTTTTCACAGAGTTGCTGATGTCACTCAGAACCAGCCAGTGTCCTCCTTCCCAAGGAGCACCAGCCTGCACTGCCACCTGTGGTTAGCCAGGAAGCAGCGATTTGTGGGGTGGGCAGCATTCTGGCCGTGGCCGTTGACTTTGAATCCCTCTGGGAAGGTTATCCCAATTCTGTTCCATTTTACTGGGTAGGAAGGGACTGAAGCACAGGCAGGTCATGGCAGGACTTAGTTAAGATCATGCAGCAATTCAGAAGAGATGATGGGTCTCAAACCTGAGATCTCTGGTTCACAATCCTGTATTCTAACCACTGCATACCACGCTGCCTCCCTTTAGACCACTGGCATTCCTAAAGTTTTTTTCCAGTTGCAGTTTCAGAAATGTCACAAGGTGTGAAACTGTTCTGTTCTGGCAGCATAAGCTCAGCTTGATGCCATTCTCTTAACCATGTCAGCACTCTGCCTTGCTTCGGGGGAGGGGGTGTCTTTGTTCCCCCCCGCCAGCCTGCATGTTCCAGCTTGCCCTGCTGCTATCCGAGACCAGTAAACAGAAAGTTAATGAAAAGCCTTGTCGCCATTAATATGTAATCAAGTATTGCACAGTGCCAGAGTAGTAGGAGGGAGAGACGCTGAGATAAATTCAAACTTTGAATAACTGGTGCCATTTTCTATTAAAAAAAAAAAAAACTTATCAGAACTTATCGTTCCAGTTCTGATCATTTTAAAATGTTGGTGTCAGAGGTAAATACATATTTCACCAGCAGGTCTTTTCCAGAGAGAAGGTTAGAATGGAGAAAAGACCCCCCAAAAAAGGTTGGTCGGTAGAGTAAGGACCAGATGAGCTGGCTCTGTATTGAGTGGTCATGTTCACAGTGGAGTTACCCAAAGGGTACTGATTAGCTACATGTCACAGAGTATGTTTAATACAACTTTAAGTCATTTGCCCTTTGCTGACAATAACTGAAGAGTGGAAATTAAGTTTAAGGGCCAGCACCGTGTCACGCTTCAAGGGGTGTCTTCTGTCCTCTACCTCCTAGCCTGCATGTTCCATCTTGCCCTGGCACTATCCCAGACCAGTAAACAGATATCAGTAAACAATATTGTTCAGCCAGCCTCCCCAGTCTATGCATGGCACAGAGCACAAAACAGCCATTGTATGTTGCAGGCAGAGTGGGGCCAGACAGTGGGCATTCAGTCGGATGTTCTAGCTAATGCCTGAGTTGGTCCGCTGTTCCATGCAAAAGCGCAGGCTTGTGGGATACAGCAATCCTCCAAGAACTGCCAAATCTTGCTCTTAAAGGACTTTATATTTTTTAATATTTCGTAAGGCCCTCAGTCTTCCATGCCAGTTTGGAGGGCTGGGGGCATGCAGTGCAGGGAAGAATATGCCCTGGGAAGGTCCAGAGAGGGCCAGGGGAGACCTGTGCAGAGGTTAGACAGGCATTACCGTTGGTTCTCCCACTGCATAACACCAGCCCCCTCCTTGGTGCATAGGAAGCTTTACTCCCATGTGTGTGCCCCCTGACACAACTGCCCAAGTGGTGGCTTGTATGGGGTCAGGACAAGCTTATGTGAGGCATAGTGGGGGCTGTGGCTGCATGGAGGTCATTGTATGTGCAGGACAGATGTTTGTTACTTTATGTCAATAAAAAACTAAAAGGTTCTGAAAGTTCTGCTGAGGTTGGATAACCATCAGAACATTTAATAGCTTATCAGCACCTCGCATCTTTTATGTCTAACATAGTTTTATTAAACTTTAAATACATATACACAGATAATCATACAACTTACAACAATAATAGGGTTCAACATAGTGATCGTAATAATACTGTAAAAGAGAACATTGAGCACTACGAGCCCCACACCAAAGTGTGAGGCTGGTCCCAATTTGCATTTTGTGTGCAAAAGACTTTCTTTACTTACTGTTCACTGTAATATAGTAGATTGTATCAGACTGATTCTGCTGACTTACAAACTGACATTTTCTGTAACTGCAAATCCGGGAATCCCCTACTGCTGACATCAAAGCAGGGCTACAGCAATGGGGTATTCAGTAGACTGCAGTGCATATGAGCACTTTTATAAGCCCCAGTTAGATATTTGCCAGTCCCACTGCTCTCCCAGGGCTCAATACAGTCTTCTGTGACTGTACTTAGCCAAGGGAGGACAACGGGACATACGAACGTATGAACATGCCAGCAGATAAAAGCCTTACAGTCTATGTAGTCTGCTCGATTGTTGAGTTCCCTATGTATTTGTGGGCCCAGCAAACAAAAGATCAGCGCTTCAAAAAAAACTCTAACATGCCCTGCAGGTATTGCATTTCCCAGTGCTGTAGCCCTCCTCTGATGTCAGCTGCAGAGGATTCTGGGATTTGTGGTTACAGAAAATATCAGCTTGCAAGTCAACTGAATCCATCTCATATACAATCAATACTGCAGTAAACAGTAAGTTAAAAAAATTGTTTCTGCACACAAAGTGCAAACTGGGACCAGCCCCATACCTGGATGTGGGGCTCTTAGTGCTGACTATTCCCATATAAGATACTTGCATACACCAGTATAATGAAACGTCAGCGATAAAACAATATGATAACGTACATGACAGCTGCAGCAAAGCCATCATTAGGGTAGCTACATATTCACCAAGATCTAATGCACTCCTCAAGTTTTATTATTTAGAAGTAATCCAAACAAGTCCCCTTCATTTAGCATTAAACTGTTCCATTCTTTCTTTCACACTTGCAGATATCTTCTCCGAATGCAGTGAATTTAATGTAAAACCATACCATTCAGCATAAGTAATTTCACTCATGTTCTTCCAGTTGTTTAAGTTTTATTTTTTGACAGCCATAGCAATCAGGGAAAACAGTATTTTTTAAAGAACTGCACTGAACTACTATTACAAGGGGGGAGGATGGCGGTGTGGGGGAAGGGGAAACCATCACGGCCAGGATAAATGGTTCGGATAAGAGAGGGTTAAAGGGGACACCTATTCAGAAGGGGTTTGAGTTAAGTGGGCAAAATAGCAAGGGAGGCAGAAAGGGGAGGGTGACAAGGGGGTCTCTAATAAGGCAGGAAGACTCCCATGAAACTGAGATCATGAATAAAGGGGAAGGGGGCTGAGAGGGCATAGTGGAGGTAACCATAAGGATGATGGCGGTGTTAAGGTTCTGTTATTGGGAGACTCGATGATTAGGGGTATCCAGTGGGAGGGACAGGGGGGTGGATGCCATAGCCAGGTGAAGGTAGTGAGTATCTCTGGGCTGACAGTGCACAGAGCAAAGTTCATGGTGTATGAAATGGTTAGGGATTGTGGAGGGAAACCGGATTTCCTGGTGCACTTGGGAAGTAATGATCTAGAGGGAAATAGCGTTTTGGAAATCCAAGCAAGGTTCCAAGAACTTGCCAGAGTCTGTCGGGATAATGGATGCAACATTTCCTTTTCGAGATATTGCCAGTACCAAAGGCCCCAGTGGAGAAAAATGAAGCTCACAGAGGTTAATGACTGGCTCAAGAAGTGGGGTGAAGAGAGGGTTGGGGTGTTAGGGAACTGGAATGGAGTTTGGGAGGATAAGGGACTATATGCCAAGGACAGGTTTCATCTTGCCCCATTAGGGAAGGAAGTCCTTAAACAGGGATGGCTGACTACATACAAGAAAGGTGGGGTTTAAACTTGTGAGGGGAAGGGATAAGGAGGGCTGACCAGAAGCCCTCTCCTCCAGATGAGGGGAGTAGCTTCAAGCCCAAGGGGGGAGGAAACAGACTGGGGTGGAGGTTCAGGAGGAGCAGAGGGGATGGAAGTATAAGGAATCTGGGGGTTGACAAAGAGGATCAGGGATAACGGTGGGGGTTGGTGTTAGTAAATTCCAGGAGCTTGGGAAACAAGATGCCAGAGTTCCAGGCCATGCTGTTCGAGGGGTGGATGTGGCGGGCGTCACGGAGACGTAACAACAAAACCATGATTGGGACCTAAACGTGACGGGGCACACTTGCTTAGGAAGGATAGAAAGGAGGCAGAGGGTGGAGTGGCTATGTTCATTAGAGATGGCATAGAAATTGCTAGGGTAGAAGAGGCAGAGGGAAACGTGGAAGCCTTATGGGTCACCTTACGATCCCCAGCAGGAGATAAGGTCAAGCTGGGTGTAGCATATAGGCCCCCAGGATGAGTGATGTTCTAGAGGATGGTTTGCTGGACAACATCATTGCCCAGTGTGGACCAAAAGGGGAAGGAGTGGTGTTGATGGGGGACCCTAATATGCCAGGTACAAACTGGGGAACCATGTCCTCTAAGGTGGCCAAGGAGCAGAGGCTGCTGGATGGCTTCCAGGATGTGTTCTAACACAGCATGTGATGGAGCCCACAAGGGAGGGCATGTCCTGGATGTGGTTCTGGCAGATGGGGACTTGGTAAGGGACATGGTTGTACAGGACCCCTGACTGGGAGCGACCACAATACTGTCTGGTTTCAAATAAGCATGGGGGAGGGGTGAGATCTAGGACACTGGCAGTGGACTTCAGGGGCAGACTTTATGGGCATGGGAAATATTCTCAAGGATCACTAGGGGATTACCTCAATGACAAGTGTGGAAAGGAGACGGGAGGTCATAAAATGGGACTTCATGAGGCAGTCAGGATCTGCGCTAAGTTGAAAGCGTAGGGAGCAAGGTCACATAAACCATGCTGGTGGTCCAGTGAGGTACAGGAGCAGTCAGAGAAAGAAGGCGCCTACAAAAAATTAAAACAACAAGAGGGGATAGGGATAAGGAAATGTACCAGCTTGCATCTAGAAAAGTCACCAGATGGTGAGGGAGCAAAGTCCAGTAAAGAGCAGAGGCTGGCACAGGGATACATGGAGGGAAAGGAGTTCTTCTGGTACATTGGGGAGCGGAGAAAAACTAAGGGCTATCTCAGCAGATTGAGATCAGAAGGAGGGTGGGTGGAAGAGGCGAGGGACCAGGCAGAGGTATTTAACAAGTACTTTGCCTCTGTGTTCACTAGGGAGGGATGGGATATCTACAAAGCAAGGCACGAAGGGGATAGAAGCTGCAGTAAGTGGGATCAGGGGAGCAACAGAAATGGAGCAAGAGGGAGGGAGAGGTACCCCAGGGGTGTCACATCTGGGTAAGGATAAAAGGGCAGTAAGGTGGGAGGGATGGATGCTATCTCCGCCAAAGGGTGTGGTTAGCCCTCAAGGCCCTAAAGAAAGACAAATCTCCTGGGCCGGATGGCATTCATCCGAGTACTATGGGAATTGGCGGACATACTGGCTGCACCCTGGTGGAGCTTTTCAGCAGGTCACTTGAGACAGGGAGGGTACCTAGGGATTGGGAGAGGCACATGTGGTACCAATCCATAAAGGGGGTCGAGGAAGTACCAGGTAACTATAGACCCATCAGTTTGACCTCGGTGGTGGGAAAATTAATGGAGAGTATACTAAAGGAACGATTGGGGGTGTACTTGGAGGAGGTGGGAGGTCTGGATAGTGGAAACATGGGTTTGTGCCAGGTAGATCATGTCAAACCAACCTTGTGGAGTTCTATGAATGGGTAACATCAGAACTGGACAGGGTAAGCCTGTGGATGTATTATTCTTGGACTTCAGCAAAGTGCTTGACTCTGTCCCCACAATGGCCTGGTGGAAAACTGATGGGGTTAGGAGTAGGCCCTTTGATGGTCAGATGGATTGAAAACTGGCTAGCTGGACGCACTCAGAGAGTAGTGGTCTGTGGGGAGCTCTCTAACCCTAGAGAGGTTGGTAGTGGGGTACCGCAGGGCTCGGTCCTGGGTCTGATCCTGTTTAATGCATACATATCGGACATCAGGGAGGGTATAGGGTGTGAAATGAGTCTCTTCGTGGATGACTCCAAGATGGGAGCAGTAGTTGAGGGAGAAGAGGGGAGGTTGGCCCTGCAAGGGGACCTGGACACCCTGGAAAGCTGGGCTCACACATGGACATTAAATTTCAATATCACCAAGTGCAAGATGTTGCATCTTGGTCGGGGAAACCCTAAACACAGGTACACCCTGGGAGGGGAGACGCTGGAGGCCTCAATAGGGGAAAAAGACCTAGGGGTCATGGTGGATGCATGTATGAATAACTCTGAGCAGTGCAGGAGAGCAGCTAGCAAGGCAAACAGGATGTTGGGATGCATCTAAGGGGATCACCTCTAGGAGCAAGGAAGTGATTCTGCCACTGTACAATGGACTGGTTAGACCACACCTTGAGTACTGTGTACAGTACTGGAGACCACACTTGAAGAGGGACATACAGCTCCTGGAGAGGGTACAGAGGAGAGCAACAAAGATGATACGAGGGCTAGGGATTTGACGATGAAGACAGACTTGAGGAGCTCTGCCTGTTTTCATTGGAGGAGAGGAGACAGGGGACATGATTGAGGTCTTCAAGTACCTCAAGGGAATAAATAGGGTAAACATGGAGGGGATCTTTAGACTAAAGCAGGGAGGTATCACCAGAGGGCATGGTTTGAAGTTGGAAGGTGGAAGGGTGAGGGGTGAAAAGAGGAGGAGATTTTTCACTGAGAGGGTGGTGGACCCTTGGAATGCACTGCCTGGTGAGCTGGTTCAGAGATCCACAGTGGAGGGCTTCAAGAGAGGGTGGGACAGACACAGAAAGTGGATGTATCAGATGATGTCCTGTCCCAGGGGGGTGGGGATGGATGATAGGGGTTTCTGGAGCACAAGGGATGGGAGGGTCTCGGCACCCAACTAAGGAACTAAGGTTCGAGCAGACTCGATAGACCGTAAGGTCTAATCTGCTGGCAAATAATATGTTAGTATGTTAGTATGAACCTGTAAGTCATGCTGCCCAGTAGAAGCTGTTTTTAAATACTGGTTCTTATTCTGTCACTGTTACATCTCTTAAAGTTTTTTAGTTATCCCACTGAGTGTTTCTGATCTACGCTCTGATGTTAAGTGCCATTTTAGAACTGTATGATGTAGTTTCTGTAAGTAATAAACCATGACAGGATGTGCATTATATAGAGAATAATGGCTGTGCAGGGAGTTATAACAAAAATTTTACACACACCCCAAGGTGTGAGATGCCACATAAACCCCGAGAGCGAAGTTCAAAGGGTTTATAAAGGCATTCTACACTGATGGGGGGGTGGGGGAGTGTAAAATTCAAGTTTTACACACCTACCCAGCCTTTATTTTATATAATTGCTGGGGATCATTTTTTCACCACAGCAATTATATAGAATAAACAGACATCCACTGTGGAGTCTGATTTGTGTTTTTGACTTTTAGTTTTCCATGGCACCCCGTCCTAGTGCGAGCTCCGTTGTGGTTTTTGTTGTTAATGCTGAAATGCTACAGAATATCACAGAATGCTGCAGTTTACTACAGGGGCCATTGTAAGTCAATGGCAATTATACAATGGCAAGAAAGAATCTCAATCTGTCTTTGGTCAGTGTGGGACTGGTACCTGGCATAACACCACGGCTCTAGTGCCAGCACAGCGATGACCGCATCTTGGTTTAAAAAAAAACATTGCTCTGCTGCCTACAAGCAGCTTCCCCAATACCTGTTTTGCTGGTCAGCGCTGCCCTTGCACAACTGGAAACCCACCCCAACACAGACCATAACCCCAGGAAAAAAAAACACAAACTACCACCTACAGCTATCACAAAATAACAAAAACAACAGAAACACTCCTCCTTTTTGTGTCAAAAACAAATTGGAGGCCAATACAAAAAGTGAGCACATGGCCCAGTCAGCGAGTGAGCAAGCAACCTCGTTTTCACACAGTCACCACAGCTCTCACTCGCTCGCTTGTAAACACACTTTCCTTCTCTCCTTGTATAAACATATATTTCGCCACATAAAAATACTGAAACCCACTTTCTAAACATCTCCTACACTCCATGCAGACATCCTCTAAGAAGCGTGTGGCGGCAGTAACTCCGTTGGCGGGTGGAGGCAAAGAACCAGCGTTCAGCACCATGAAAAGGACTTAAAACAAGCATTTGTCAATGCTGAATGTTGATTGTGTTGGTGTATTGAGCGTGCTCACTGCCCCTGTGTCACTTGCTCAGTCTGTTTCTCCCTGTGCTGCAGGCTGCTCTTTTGTACTGGGCTCCTGCCTGCATTGGCACCTTGTTCTGCCCACTAAGAAATCCGCAGCTGTCCCAACAGAGCTTCGTTGAGGTGGCTCACTCCCCCTCTCTCACTCGCTCATTCTGTTTCTCCTGGTGCTGCAGGCTGCCCTTTGTACTGGATTCCTGCCTCTGTTGGTGGCTTTTTCTGCCCACAAAGAAATCTGCAGCAGTCCCAACACAGGTCTGTTGAGCCCGCTGACTCCCCCTCTCTCACTCACTCATTCTGTTTCTGCCAGCACTGCAGGCTGGCCTTTTGTACTGGGCTCCTGCCTGCATTGTCGCCTTTTTCTGCCAACAAAGAAATCCACAGCAGTCACAATAGAGCTCCATTGAGCTCGCTCAGTCCCCCTCTCTCAGTCGTTCATTGTGTTTCTCCCGGCGCTGCAGGCTGCCCTCTTGTACTGGGCTCCTGCCTGCATTTGCAACTTTTTATGCCAACAAAGAAATCCACAGCTGTCCCGACAGAGCTCCGTTGTGGTTGCTCACTCCCCCCTGTGTCACTCACTCATTCTGTTTCTTGTGGCGCTGCAGGCTGCCCTTTTGTACTGGGCTCCTGCCTCTGTTGGCGCCTTTTTCTGCCCACAAAGAAATCTGCAGCAGTCCCGACAAAGCTCCGTTGAGCTCGCTCACTCCCCTTCTCTCACTCCCTCATTCCGTTTCTGCCAGAGTTGCAGGCTACCCTTTTCAATTGGGCTCCTGCCTGCATTGCCGCCTTCTTCTGCTCACAAAGAAATTTGCCGCAGTTACACTAGAGCTCCATTGAGCTCGCTCACTCCCCCCCTCTCTCACTCGCTCATTCTGGTTTCCCCGCCAGTGCAGGCTGTCCTTTTGTACTTGACTTCTATGTGCATTGCTGCCTTTTTCTGCCCACAAACAAATCTGCAGCAGTCCCAACATAGCTCCACTGAGCTCACTTACTCCCCCTCCCTCACTCACTCGGTCTGTGTCTCCTGCCACTGCAGGCTGCCCTTTTGTACTGGGCTCCTGCCTGCATTGGTGGCTTATTCTGGCCAGAAAGAAATCTGAAGCAGTCCCGACACAGTTCCATTGAGCTGTCTCACTCACTCATTCCATTTCGGCCCGCACTGCAAGCTGGTCTGTTGTACTGGCCCCTGCCTGTGTTGCCGCATTTTCTGCCCACAAAGAAATCCACAGCAGTCACAATAGAGCTCCATTGAGCTCGCTCACTACCGCTCTGTCACTCACTCGTTCTGTTTCTCTTGGCGCTGCAGGCTGTGCTTGTGTACGGGGCTCCTGGCTGCGTTGGCACCTTTGTCTGTCCACAAACAAATCCGCAGCTTTCCCGACAGAGCTGTGTTGAGGTCGCTCAGTCTCCCTCTCTCACGCGCTCATTCTGTTTGTCCTGGCACTGCAAGTAGACCTTTTGTACGGGACTCCTGCCTGCATTGGTGCCTTTTTCTGCCCAAAAAGAAATCCGCAGCAGTCCTGATAGAGCTCCGTTGAGCTCACTCAGTCCTCTTTCTCACTTGCTCATACTGTTTCTCCCACTGCTGCAGGCTGGCCTTTTGTACTGGGTCCCTGCCTGCATTGATGCCTTTTTCTGCCCACAAAGAAATCTGCAGCAGTCCTGACAGTGCTCCGGTGAGTTCGCTCACTCCCCCTCCGTCACTCGCTCTCTCGTTCTGTTTCTCCCAGTGCTGCAGGCTGGCCTTTTGTACTGGGCTCTTGCATTGGGCACTTTGTCTGCCCAGAAACAAATCTGCAGCAGTCCCAACAGAGCTCAGTTGAGCTTGGTCACTCCCCCCCTCACTCGTTCGATCTTAATCTGTCCCAAACAGTGATTTCCCACAGCGGCCACGCTATTCTGCGGCAGGAGTGCAAAAACATATTTTAGTCAGGATGTGAAAAATGGCAGCTGTACTGTTCATAAGTAGGTGTGGGAAAATGGCAATATTGGAAATCTGGAGTGAAAATCTAATAAATTCGCAAAGTTACGAGCGTGCGTGCAAACACAGTCATTTTATGGAGTATCATTACCAAATTTTCAACATAGCCCTTTCAGGACCTCTACTCATGAACAGTGTCACTGTCATTTTCTTAATCTGTCCCAAACACTGATTTCCCACAGCGACCGCGCTATTCTGTGCCAGAACTGCGAAAACACATTTCCACTAGGATGTGAACAATGACAGCTGTACTGTTCACAAGGAGGTGTGACAAAATGCCAATGTTGAAAATCTGGCATGAAAATATTGCAAACTCATGAACTTACAAGCGTGCATAGCAATTGCGCAGCGCACGCTCGTAAAACAGTAATTTGGGGGATTTTGCAACATAGGCATTTTGACAGCCCACCTCATAAACACTGGCACTGTTGCTTCATTAATCAGCCCCGAAAGGTGATTCCACGCAGTGACTGCAAAACCACCTTCCGGGGCCGATTAACGACATGGCAGTTCAAGAATTCATGAGGAGGGGTCCCAAAAACCCCATGTTGAAAATTTGGTGAAAAAATTCCCAGAAATGCCAGAGATATGCACTAAAGTTGAAAAAAACCTATTCATTACATTATACAGTTTACCGGCATTTCTTCAGTTCATGGTCGGCTTTGAAGAGTGCAGACGTGTTCCGGGTCCACCGAAGATCGTCACGCCGAGCTCTGGATGTAAGTATGGGGTGAGGGGGTTATGGGAAGGCAGGGTGTACAGTGGGTGCGGGTTGTGGGAGGGGGGGCAGGGAGACTACAAAGGACCATTTTCAGGTAAAAAAAAAAAAAAGACTTTATGGGACCGTTTTTCCCTTTACAGGGGCATGTGGCACACTGGGGTGGGCTCCCAGTGTGCCACCAACAGCTTTCTTTTGGGGTCAGCAGTAGCCGATGGGGGATTGGGCACCCCGTCGGCACACAAAGGGGATTCATTATGCTGGCGGGACTGGGCACCCCTCGGCGGGAATAAAAGCGAGGATTGTGTGTTATAGAATGCCGATGGGGGAGTGGGCCCTGTTGGCACCAGAAGCTACAGGGACACCGAGGCCCGAGCCAGGATTGGGGCCCCGCCGGCAACAAACTGGTTATATTGTGTGAACACGGCGGCAACCCGCCGCCATGTTCACAAACAATATCAGGGTGTTTACATCCCACCCTGCAATGACAGGTCACTCCCTCATTGCAGCGGATGGCTGACACTGCAATGACCAGGCGGCCCCTGATAGCAGCGGCTGATTTGTATGAAGTTGGTACAAACGTTCCAAACTACTGTCACCAGCAGCCTGCAACAGCATTGGGGGACGCGGGACAAGCCTTTGCAGGCTGTTGGGGCATTGGCCACTACAGTGCCGTGCCTCCAAAGCCTGCTTCTGAGCAAGCTGCCGCAATATGTTTGTTGCGCGGCGCGCAATCAACATAAAAATTGTGTACAACGTCTCACAATCCAAAACATAAACCTAAGGCAATAATGCTGATACAGGAGGGTGATTTATAAACAGAGCCATCACTGACAGAGATTGCTGTCGGGAGCACAAAGCCACACCAAAACAGCGCATCCCCACCTACTTGCTAAACTAGAAATCTGCACTATTTTGTCATAATGTAATCCCACCCACTGCAAAAACAATGACAAAAAAATACACTTTTAATATATTTGTCTGTCTCTTTTTTTACTGTTTTACAATTGAGCTATTATATAATGGGAATAATGTACTCCAGAGTGTGTGTCATGCTGGGATAATGCCACGCCTGGAGTATTGGACGCACTCGGCCTGTGCTTCATGCCCAAACACCTCAGGCATGGCATTATCCCACCACGACACACACTCTGTCATGCACTATTTCTTTATTAAGACCTTTTGTCATGCAGGATTTTGTGACATGTCATTACTGCAAGTTACTGCGCTTCATCGTGGCTGACTCCACTGTACATCGGTTACCTACCTTAAGGTTGCTTGATACTAGAATTCCCAGATCCCTCTCCTGCTCTGTTACTTTAATGACCTCCCCTCCTAGGGTGTATCCTGCTCACTATGCCCCATGTGCATCACAGCACACTTTTTGGCATTGAATTTCAGTTGCCAAGTTTCTAACCATCCTCAAGAATCTTCAGGTCCTGCTCATGTCCCCCCCGGTGTCCAACTCTACTGCAAAATTTTGTATCATCAGCAATAGGACACTCTCCACCCCCCCGAAAAGCAACCCTGTCGAAAAGCATTTTGTAACCCGGTTATTGTTTTTTTAATGTACTTACCGCCGAGTCCTACTGGCAGTGAAGTGTTGAGTGGCTTGGGAAAGGTGGCTGGCCTCGAGGAAGGGAAACACTGCAGCTAGCGCATGTGCAGACCCAGGGAAACATGGTATAACAGCAAAATTACAACCAGGTTTCCCTTTGGGAAAAAATGAGGACCAGTAATTATGTGATTTTAATACACACCCCAAGGGTGTAGTAAGGCACAAAGCTAAAGGCTGAGTGTCCTTATGCCCCTTGGAAGTGCATTAAATTCCTATGATACACACCCTGGAGGGGCTTATTGCTCTTACAAAATGGCTCTAAGTAGGTTTATTTGGGGAGGAAAATTAGATTTGGCACCTGACCATGCGTTTACAGAGATTTAATGCACAGTCAGGTGACGTCTCTCGATCAATGAAATTTCTAGATTTATTTTGCCATCTTATAAGTCTCTCTGAGCCATGGAGTTCTATAGTAGAATATGGGTCCAGTGTACTGACAATGAAAGATATGAGCAAGGGACATAAACTACATCACACAGTTCTAAAGTGGTTCTTAGCTGCAATGTGTAAATTAGAAACATCCGGACTTCCGGTGACGTCACCAGGATGACTGCAAGCTAATCTCAACAGTTCCGCTCCCGCCTAATTAAACTTATTATCTCCCATCAAATAAACCAATTTGCTGCCCCTGAAAATTGATCCACTGGACAGCCTAAGATGACAGGGAAGCAACAACATGGCAAAAGCGCTAAGTCTCTAAGTAATTCAGCGAAATTGAAACAGCTTGTGCTCGACGAAGATATTGAAGGATTTGCGGGCCCAGGCACACCGAAGACGCACAGCCTCTGAGTCCTCCGGAGAACCAGAAACATTGGAGACCACTGACCCAGAAAACATACAGCGAACCCTGCAACAAATCCTATCCACGGTCACCAGAATTGACTCCTCTTTGGCAGACCTTAAAAAAGACATACAAACGCTAAACAAAAAGGTATCGTTAAATGCCATGAATCTCACCATGGTCTCAGAGGCCCAGGAGAGCTCAGACAGAGAAGTGCTGCTACTACTTCAAAGGGATAGGGAAGTCCAACGTCGGCTTGAGGACTTAGAGAATAGATTACAAAGAAATTATTTCAGAATCCACAGCGTACCAGAGGATGTGGAAGAGGGATTCCCTTCAACAGCCGATTTTGTGCAGCATGTCCTACGATTGGTCCTCTCCCTACCCTCAGATATTAAGCTAGACATGGACCGCGCACACCGTGACAAAACCCCAAGATCTGACTGCCAGGCCACATTCAGTAATAGTGTGCGGATGTTCTTCTTTCAAAGCAAAGATTGGGTTTTGCAGGAAGCATGGAGACACAGAGACCTTAAATATAAAGATGCGCCGATCTTCTTTGACCAAGACTTCTCATCGGCCTTGCAAGCTGAGCGACAAGCAGTTAAAAGCGTCATCAGAGATTTGAAGCTTAAAAAAGGAGTCAAGGCTCAACTGATGTTCCCTGCCAGGATCAAAATACACTTGGACACAGGCATTAAAATATTTCCTAATCTGGTGGAAGCTAAGCAAGTTCTCCAAAATCTAGATGTATCTCTTCCCGACCTGGAAATGCAACAGTTGGAAAATAAACTTAAATCAGAGATGTGGTCTAAAGTCCCTACCTCCAGAGGTCGGAAGAGAATGACTCCTGGATCTTACCCACAAGAGGCCTCCTCGGACATCCAAAAACTGATTTCACGGACAAAGCAACGCGTGCACGGAGACAGTAGCCAGAATCAATCAATTGAGATGTCATCCTGCCGCTGAGAATAGATGCGAGAGGACCTGAAATGCCAGCCGCTGAAGAGCGACCGTTTAAAGGAGCAAACTGAGTTTATATTAATAATGTAAAGTATGGGGGGGAGGGGGGAAAGAAATGAGAAGCGAGTATATACCAAGGAGTTTAAAGTCATATAAATAGATGGTGCAACATAAAGGAGATTCTTCGAGGGAGGGGGGAGGCGGGAAGACAGTGGGCAATGGAAAATATGAATGAGGGTAAATTAACAGGGTCTGGAAATGTGTTCTTAGACAGTAAAGAGAGGAATCTGAAGGGCAAGGGAGGTATACAAGCACAGGGAAAGTAAATGCTCCATAAAGAAATGAGCGTCCTTGAGATGGGGATCTTATCCCAGAAATAGAAATTAATCTCAGGGAGAGATTTGAAGAAGTGGTGAAGATGTATCTGTCTGCTGTTTTCGTTCCCAAGGGCCCAAGATACTGCATCTCCAATCTCGGGGGGGAACTGATACAACAGTTATCTGAGGACAGTTCGAATGGTGGAGGGGTGGAACTTGCGAGGGGGAGGGGAATGGGCAAGGCTACCTTAAGTGCTAAGAAAGAAGATAGTGGTGATTAATAACAAGACCGAAGCATTAATCGAACAGTCCCTACATACAATGATGAGATGGGTGGCCGGAGCGGTGGAAGGGAGGGAAGGGGGCTCATGTTGAGAGACTGAACTGAGAGTCCTTAGATGGCGATGAGGAGAGGTTGGGGCCCGCTTCTATCCCCTCGCCTGCCTAGGTGCATCTAGGAACTGAAATGCCCCCTGACCACGAAGCAGCGACATTCAACCAAAAGGGCATAAGGGCAAAAACAGAGGGAGAGAGACAAAAAATCTAAATATATTAATATGGTAGACCCAGATGCTGAGACAGGGATAGAGATGAGCTCTTTGATTATACAGGACAGCAATCATCTAATACCCTCTGTCTGTCACTGGAAGAGTCACTGATGGGCTTCGCTAAAGTTAGGTGTGGCAGGAAAACTCTGACCTTGACCTCATTGCCACTTCCCTCCTGTATAATGTGAGAAGAAAGTGAAGTGGTTTGGTAAGGGTAAATTAAAGGATGGGGGAGGGGGGTAATGGACATATGGGAAACGAAGGAAGTGGGGCAATTGAGAGAAGCGAAAAGCCTCCTCTAAACATTACAGATGGACTCCCAAGATAATCTAAAAAGGGGGAAAGGGGATAAATACACAGAGCGAGGGACGGGAAAACCGTCTTGGATAAGGGGACCACGGTTAAGGACCATCAACTACACAGCCAAGAGTGGTACCAAAACATCAGCGGGATTTTAAGAAGGGCAGAACCACTGCAATAAAACTCCAGCTTGCTTAACAAAGGCACATTTTCAAAGACGGAGATAGGTGGGAGGAGGAAATAATATGGTAAGGGAGATGCAAGAACATAAAAGAAAGAGGGGCCGGGCGGGGAATTAGGGGAAATTGGACATCAAACATACAGCTTGGGATCGTTCCTTCAGTGACGGTTAAAAAGGGGTGGTAGGAACTCCCCACTCGGGAATCAACCTATACCTCTTGCCTCAAACTTAAGGGGCACTTCTTGGGTCAAAGTTGACCCCCCACAGTGTCACCGTGGGTTTCACATGGAAGTCATGGGAAATGATACGAACTCATTGTGTATAGTTTTAAGGTTACTAATTGTGAGAGTACTACAGATAGGTACTAAGTTTATAGTTAATTTTTTACAATTTAAAGTTTTGAAAGTTTTAACTTTTAATTTTTGGGTCTTGCAGGTTGGACGGAGGGTGACAGGGAAGGGCAGGATTAGGCTGAGGTCTTGGCTCACAGCTGATATACTTTTATACACATTATGTCTCCGCTGAATATTATCTCATATGTGAGAGGTGTCAACTCCCCAATCAAATGTTCTAGATTACTAACTGAGCTTCAACATCTGAGATGTGATGTTGCCTTCTTACAGGAGATGCACCTCTCACAGCTGGAACACACTAAACTTAGGAGGAGTTGGGTGGGCCAAGTGGTGGCAACCTCGCACCCGACAAATAAAAAGACGGGAGTAGTGATTTTGTTCAGGCGTAACAGCCCCCTGAAAGTACATTCTACAGAGGAAGGGTACCAAGGCAGATTTATTAGGGTAATGTGTTTGATACATGATAAAATGCTGCACCTGGTAAACATATACGCCCCAAATGTGGGTACAGAAAAGTTTTTAGGCGAAGTCTTCAACAAACTAGCTGATCTACCCCAGGGCCAGATACTAGTGCTTGGAGATTTTAACACTGTGCCCTCTCTGCAGTTAGATTGCTCATCAGGCAACCAAAGCACTAATAAAGCACGAGCAAAAAACTTAGAGCATTAATGGAAGAATTCGGATTGGCGGATGTATGGAGGGCGCAACATGTGGGAGAGAGAGATTACACTTTTTTTTTCAGGGGCACAAAGCTCTTATTCACGTTTAGATCTCTTCCTTACACTTAAAACAGACTTGCACTTGTTTGCACACTCTAGAATACATCCAATTACCCTGTCCGACTATAGCCCAATTTCCATTAATTTCTCTATTGGTCTGGAAGGCAAATCACCCTTATGGAGACTTAATATCTCTCTACTAAATGAGGAATCCTTTAAAAAACTTATGATTACAACAATAGAAAATTTGGATAAAGATTCACCTATAGAAAAGTGCTCCCCTATGATTTGGTGGGACACCTTAAAAGCAGTTGTTAGGGGGCAGATAATTAGCTACGCATAGGCCAAGAAAAGACAAGCAAAAGCCAGAGAAAAGATTCTAAGGGAGAAATTGTCTGAATTGGAGGCCATACATAAGAAAGGCACAGGATCTAAACAAATTCTAAAGGACTTAACTCAAGTCCGGTCAGAATTACAGGAATTGCGGAATAGAAGAGCTGAGGGACACCTTAGATTCTCTAGTCAAAAGTACCACAAGATGGGTGGAAAGGCATTGAGACTTCTGGCCTTCCGCCTTCGTAAAAGACAAGCCGAAAGGCATGTCTCGGTTATAAGGGATATGTCAGATTCAGATAAGTCCTGGTCCAAACCAGTGGATATTGCCTCTCAGTTCAGGGCATTCTACAGAGAGCTATATACTGAAAACAAAGTAGAGAAGGTGGTCAGATTAGATACAGTAACCTTTTTAGATTCCATTAAATTACCAACCCTGCCCATAAAGGCACAGGAAGCGCTCTCTGCCCCAATCACGGTGCAAGAAGCTTTGAGAGCTATACAAGATCTCCCGACTAGACAAACACCCGGACCGGATGGCCTATCGGCCGAATGGTATAGGAAGCTAAGCAAAACCCTGGTACCTCGGCTAGTTCACATTTATAACATCAGCCTAGAAGAAGGTACTTTCCCGAAGTCGTGGAAAGAAGCCCTGGTCACAGTCATCCCAAAACCAGGGAAACCCCGGTCCCATTGTGCATCATATAGGCCAATCTCACTCCTTAATCAGGATCTAAACATTTTAACCTGTATTCTTGCATCTAGACTACAACAACACATAGAATTGTTGGTACACCCCGATCAGGCAGGATTCATATCACGTAGACACCTGCAGGATAATGTCAGAAAACTTCTTAACATTATCACACATAAACACCTCCCAAACACAAACCCAGTGGCAATATTTTTAGACGCTGAGAAAGCGTTTGATCAGGTGAATTGGGTATATATGAAAGAGGTAATGTCAAGGATGGGAGTGGGGGGCAATTTCCTTAAATGGGTAACCCTATGCTACCAGGATTCAACAGCCCGAGTCAGAATTAATGGCACAAATTCAGACTTTTTTGATATAAACAGAGGGATGCCCCCTATCCCCATTATTGTTTGCCCTTACGATGGAGTCACTGACTCAGACCATTCGTGAAAGCCCAAATATAAAGGGGATATTAATTAATGGTATAGAAAATACAATTTCCTTATATGCGGATGACACTGTAATATACTTAGAAAAACCTGAGACCTCAGTCCCAGAAGTACTTCAAATATTAGATAGATTTGGAAAGATTTCTGGCTTCAAAGCAAATATAGAAAAAACAGAAATTTTAAGCCTAGATGGGCCCCCGCATAAATAATTACAAAACCTTTTGCCTTTTAAATGGATTAAAGATAAAGTTAAATACTTAGGGGTGTCCATACCCACTGACCTGACTAAGTTGCACTCTTATAATTACAAAGCATTAAAAGAAAAAGTATTTGAGGACCTACAAAGATGGCAAAATCTCCCTCTTAGCTTCATGAATAGAATTGAGGCAATAAAGATGAATATTTTGCCCAGATTCATATTCTTGTTCTCTACCCTTCCCCTCCTAATTAATGGAGTGGAGTGGCAGGAGTGGAGAAGAAAGCTATCTAATTTTATCTGGGCAGGGCGTCGCCTGCGTAAAAAGTGGTGCATGCTAACAGAAGCTAAAGATAAAGGGGGGTTGGGAGTTCCTGACCTTTCAAAGTATTACCTAGCGGCACAGACAACCCCAATATTAAAAATGCTGAAGCCGGGAAAGGAAGGGGGTTGGTACAAACTAGAGGAAAAAGCTCACCCTTGGATACCTCTGAGGTTTTTACCCTGGATAATTAAGGCCTCAGACCTTAAGGTACTAGATAACATCTGGACGAAAAATACACTTAGGATCTGGCTTAAGACAAGGCAATGGTGGGAGATATTTTCCCCCACGTGTAGGTATATCCCACTAAAGTACTTACCATAATTCCAAGCCACCCATAAAGACTCCTGCTGGGGTAGATGGGCAGACAAGGGGCTTAAATACTTGCATCAAATGATTAATGAGGAGGGTGTTAAAACCTTCACATTGCTTCAAGAGGAGTTTAAGATTCCCCACAAAGACTTTTTTAGATACCTCCAATGTAGACATTTTATAACCAACACAGCAGGGACCTGTGCTATACAAAGTAATCCAGCCCCCCCATTGATGTATATATATCAAGAAAGTTACATGGCGGATACAAACAAATTAATGTCATATATACATCAAACATTACAGGAAGGCACTGGTTCCTTATATATTCAAGTGGTAGAAAATAAATGGCAAGCCGAATATAAGAGCCAAATATCAAGTAAAGACTGGAGCTTAATTTGGCAAGGAGTACATAAAACTACAAACTCCCCAGTGTGGAGGGAGTTTAGGTGGAAAATCTCAACTAGGTACTTTATCACCCCTGATATTTTTTCTAAATACGGAACCTCCCAAACCAATAGATGTTGGAGGGGATGTCCAGACAAAGGCTCTCAGTTCCATATTTTTTGGAGCTGCCCTAAGATAAGAAACTATTGGTCGGAGATAATTACAGCCACTAAAGAAATTTTACAGCTAGAACACTTACCAGAGTTCCCACATATAGTACTGGGGCCCCCCCCCCCCGGAGTGAAATCAAAAGCCCAAAGATACTTATTCTTCATACTGATAGCAGCAGCTTCCAAATCTATCACACAGTGATGGCTCACCTCAGACAAAGTGTCATACTGGCATGGTGGTCAAATGTGATTAGCATTAAGACAATGGAGGCTCTGACCGCTCAACTCAGACTCCAAACAGACCAATTTAACTCAAGGTGGCTTCCCTTCTTGAGTATGTGGAGACCAAAAAAGGCACTCCAATATTAGAACAACTCTTGTTGAAATAAAGAGTATGACACTCCTCAGTCCTGTGGGTAGATGAGAATCCCTGTGGCCTCCATCCTACACCTGTAAGACCCAGCCTTAATCCCAGACATAAACTGTTTGAGCAAATGTTATTAATTTTTTTTTTTTTAATATTAACCCCCTACACTTTGTAAATACTCCCTGTTTTGTATGTTCTTGGCACTTGATATAAATATAAGGTATGGTTTGTACAATAAACTGTTGTGCAGGGCATACATAGAAAATATGGGATGGAAATAGGAAGCACACAGATCAGCTTGTTTCTTCAGGAATTAGTTTATTGAAAGGGTATTGGTTGGCGGAGAGAAAGGAACGGCTGGATGAGAAGTGGCTGGAGTAGAGCCGGATGTCCTCTGGCTGTATGTGAGGAAGAAGGCTTCTGACTAACCTCATCATTTGGGAAAAAGCACAAGTACTCTGTCCAGCCTGTAAGATATAAAAAGGACAAATATAAACAATGGCTATATGTAGAGAAATATGATCCTATATAATGCCCTGTAACTGATGTATTAGTATAGAACTATTTGTGTGTTTTCCTGTTAACTCCTGTAATGAAGTACAATGTAATATGGAACTGAAAATGGAAAACTAATAAAGATTAAGTTAAAAAAAACATTAGAAACATCCACTAGGATGATTAAAAATATAAAATGGCCAGGAAATCCCTGTGCCAAACAAGTTGCTGCCAACCAGGGCAACTCACAGAATTCATAAGTCACTTATTACCTAATTTCCATCACAAACATGGCTGTAGCCTTTACTCATGTATGAAAAAAACTTCTGCTAGGCCCTAAAAATAAAAGTCCATTAAATTAAATAAAGTAAGTAAATAATTGAATGTTATTTGCACTCAGGGGGCCCTCCTTACATGCATACACGCATTTAAAAATCAAGTGCTATTCAGAGTTTCTATTACTGGTATTTCTTTGATGACCATGAAAAATCCCACTTCTATCCCTGCCGCTTTGCCAGAGAACTCCCTGCTCCTTACCTGACAACGCATAAAATTGAGGTTCTGGCTCTTGTGTTTGTCTTTTGTGTGTATGCCAGTTGAAATCTGAAGAATATTGAATTCATGTATTTCATGTTAACATTGTGTGTGTGTGTGTGTGTGTGTGTGTGTGGTGTGTGTGTGTGTGTGTGTGTTGGGGGGAGCATTCTAATATTGGAATAATACAGAGCTTTGAATTCTTCTGTTCCATGGTAAACAATCACACAATGTATTGTGTGTGATTGTGGAAACTGTTCTGTTGACTTATTAGTTATTGTTATCTTATTAGTTAACTTATTAGTTAGCTTTTTAATGTCTTAATAAGTGACATTGCAGAGGAACTGGAAGGAAAAGTATGCCTCTTTGCAGACGACAAAAAGTTCTGCAACAGGGTTGATACACAAGATGGAGTGGAAAGGATGAGAAGGGACTTGACAAGGTTGGAGGAATGGCCAAATGTGTGGCAGCTTAGATTCAATGCAAAGAAGTGCAAGGTAATGCACCTGGGAAACAAAAATCCAGGGGAAGAGTACACAATGGGGGGTGAGATACTGACAACAATAAAAATGGAAAGGGACCTGGGGGTAATTATATCAGATGACCTAAAGGTGGGCAAGTAATGTGAGAAGGCAGTAAGGAAGGCTGGGGATATTGGGATGCATAGGGAGAGGCATCAATAGTAGAAAACAGGAAGTTGTTATCCCTCTGTACCCATCTGGAGTACTGTGTGCAGTTCTGGAGACCCCATCTCCACAAAGACATAGACAGAGTGGAGGCTATCCAGAGGAGGGCAATCAAAATGGTGCAGGGTCTGCACCAGAAGACATACGAAGAGAGACTAAAGGAGCTTAATATGTATACCCTTGAGGAAAGAAGGGAGAGGGGGAACATGATAGAAACTTTCAAGTACCTCAAGGGAATCAACAAAGTCCAAGAGGGTAGTATCTTTCAGAAAAAGAGATGTGCAAGAACAAGGGGGCATAATTTGAAGATAGAGGGGGGATGGTTCAGAGGTAATGTGAGGAAGTATTTTTTCATGGAGAGGGTTGTAGATGCATGAAACAGCCTTTCTGAGGAGGTTGCAGAGTCAAGAACAGTGGGGGAATTCAAGAATGCATGAGACAGACATAAAGTAGTCCTAGTAGGCGGTAGGAGGAAGTAGGCTGTTGGTTAACTAGGATCTGTTAGGTAGGAAAATGGGCGGACTAGGTGGGCCAAGCGGTCCTTATTTGCCATCAAATTCTATGTTTCTATTGTATGTTTGATGTGCCATCTAAAATGGCACAGGTTGTGCCTGAAAATGAACCCTGGGATCAGTGTATCTTACCCGGTAATCAAATAAATAAATAAAGTATTGAGTGTGAAGAAAGACAGATGACTGATAGGTGAAAAACAGCTGTGGAGGGATTATTTAACATTATTCCACAACATTTTAGTATTCTTTTTGTAGTTTTGAAAACTTTGAGAATGTTCTTTTAAAGTTGACTATGGGCCCATTTTATATCAGCAATAAGACATTTATTTATTTTTATTTATTTATTTATTTAAAAGTTTTACCAGGAAAGACATACTGAGCAGACTACAGCTTGATTCCAAATGTGTCGTGGGGGAAGGGAAAAAATGGGATAGTACATACAAGTCATCTTACAGAACTTTTTGGACAGCAAAACAGGCAGAAGACACCAGGAGAAAGGACTGCTATGTGACTGGACTTCTCTGCTGGGACTAAAGAAGTACAACTCTTGTACTTGGAACTTTAATTTAGGGTAGAAAAACTAACAGACAAAACAAAAAAAGTGTGTGTTTGTCTGAGTTAACTGAACTGAATGATTTTCTGAACAGTTATCTAGGTGTAAATCTCAGGTGATTGAAAGGACTTGATAGGTGTGAGGCTTAAATTACTTGTAGAAAGATCTAGTAAGTAGGGGGAGTGGCTTAGCTAGAAGAAGGCTACATTTAAAGACTGCCTTAGAAAGATTTTACTAGTAGCTTGGCAGAAGACACCAGGAGAAAGGACTGCTGTGTGACTGGACTTCTCTGCTGGGACTATATTGCCCTCCTTCCTTCCCCTCCCCTCCAAAGCTAGTTCTACTTTTATAGGCACAGAATTTGACTGACAACAAGAACTTCCTGTTTGGGAGCAGGAAGTGAGTGATCACAGAGCCACCAAAGACCCATCATCCTAGAAGGGCCAGAGTAGCTCTCCGGCCCCCTCTAGCTGCTGGAGGTCTGCCTCTGAGCAAGTAATAAGTCTACTGAGAAATATAGGATATTCTTGTCTCAGAACAGGACAATCAGGAGCTTAAAGGGCACACAGGCAGAAAGCAAGGAGAGAGAGAAAAAAAAAAACAGAGAAAAGAGTAAGGATTGCAAACAGTTAAGGGGCCAGAAATAAGACATGATGGGAGTGGTGCAGCGCAGTGGCTGCGGAGAAGCAGTCTTCCGGGAGACGTTCTGGAGGATCCGGTGTTGTCCCATCTGTAGGCACCTCTCTGGGCTGAGGGAGGAGGTTACTCATCTCCAGGCTGAGTTGGGCAGGATTTGTGGGACCTCCTCTTCCATCCAGGAACCACCAGTGCCACTGCCGTTGCCTCAGAGGTTGCCAGGAAAGAGGAGCGGTTGGACCACAGTGTGCTCAGGGAGGGTGAGGGTGGTGGAACAGAGGTGCATCCCTTCAGCTGTATCTCTCCACAATTCCTATGCCATTCTGGCAAAGTGTGGTTCCTCTATGGAGGCACCTGCAGTGGAGACCAAGTAGGATGCTGGGAACCTCCACAAAGGAGACCCACAGGAGGGTGGCAGGGGACCCCACAGGGGAAGGAAACAACTCCTGGTGGGGGACTCCATTGTTAGGAAGGTAGAACTGGGGGAGGAAGGGGAGAGGAAGGTAAGGTGCCTGCCTGGCACCATGGCTTGGAGGGACAGGGAGCGAATCCTCAGGATTGCCAGAGCAGATGCACAGGGAAGGGAGCTGGATATCATTGTCCACCTAGGGACAAATGACCTGGCTAAGAAAGGGATTAGAGAAGTGCAGGAAGAGTTTGTGGAATTGGGGAGGGGCCTTAGACAAATAGCACGCATGGTAACCTTCTTGGAGGTGCTGCCCATCTATGGCATAGGAGAGGCTAGGGTGTTCTGCACCATGGGATTCAATCAGTGGTTGAAAAACTGGTGTGGAGCTCAGGGATTTGGCTTCATTGGGGACTGGGGGTCCACCTGGAGTGATGCAAGCCTATACTGGCATGATGGGCTGCATCTGTCCAGGAGGGGAACCAGAATCCTAGGTGATAGGTTTAAATGCTTCATTGGCAAGCTTTTAAACTAGCCAAGGGAGAAGGCACTGGAAAGGAGCAGGAAAATCCTAGCCCCCCCCCAAACAATCACGGTAGTAAGTGTGGCAAACACCAACATGGAGGTGTCGATAGGGAGAAGGGCAGTGGTAAATGGATAAAGTGATAAAGGCAAGAAGGACAGGGATGGGGTAAAAAAGAGTAAGGCCATCAGGAAATGGAGGGTAATGAGTACCAATGCCCGTAGTCTGGGCAACAAGCTCCCTGAGCTGGTGGCCTTGATAGAAGAGGGATGCCTGGATATCGTAGCAGTCACAGAAACATGGTACGCAGAGAACCATGACTGGGATGTGCACATACCAGGCAACTAACCTACAGGAGAGACAGGCAGGGGAGAGGGGGAGGAGTAGCTCTCTATGTAAAGGGAGGATAAAAGCAACTGAACAAAAGAGTAAACAGGGAGGAGAGGAGGCACTGTGGGTCACCTTGGAGACTGGAAAGGGCACCACAATCCGCACAGGGTTGAGTATAGACCCCCATGTCAGGGGGAGGAAATGGACAAGGATATGATAGAAGGCATTCTTAGAATGGCAGAGGAAAGAGAGGTACTGTTGATGGGAGACCTGAATATGCCAGATGTTAACTGGAGCACATTTGCTGCAGCCACATCCAAGAGCAGGGCCATTCTTGATGCCCTACAGGTGGCAGGCCTCAGACAGCTTGTTTCAGAACCCACTCATGAGGGCAATCTTAGACCTCTGCTCTCAAACGGGGCAGTGAGAGGATCTCAGATCTAGAAGTGGGTTGCCATCTGGGGAACAAGTGACCACCAAACAGTGTGGTTCATGTTAAACTCAGCTACAGAGTCAAGCCATACAAAAGTGAGGGTACTGGACTTCAGGGGGGCCGACTTTGGCAAGATGGGAGAGTGCCTCAGAAAAGCACTAGCAAACAGGCTAGAAGGAGCTGTGGAGCAACAATGGGGAATCATTAAAACTGCCATCATAGAGGCAACAAGCCTTTGTGTGAAGCAAATAAACAAATCAAAACGAAATAAAAGCCACTATGGTTCTCAAAAGAGGTGCTGTGGAAAGTCAGGAAGAAAAAGATAGCATTCCGGAAGTATAAGGAAACACAGAAAAAGCAGGACAGAGAGCTGTACCAGTTAAGGCAGAAGGAAAACAGGGAGGGAAGTCAGAATAGCAAAGGCCCAAACTGAGGAAAAGATAGCCAACTCAGTTAAGAAAGGGGATAAAACCTTTTATAGGTACATTAGCGAGCGTAGAAAGACAAAGGGAGGGATAGTGAGGCTGAATAGAATGAACGGTGGGTGGGCAGAGGGGGACAGTTAAAAAGCAGGGATACTGAATGAATATTTCTGCTCAGTATTCACAAAAGAGGAGGGGGAAGTGCCTAATCCAATTAACAGAAGCACTCTTGATAGGGAGATCAATCCCAGTCCTTTCACAGAAGAAAGGGTTCTGCAAGAACTCCTAAAACTGAAGGTGGACAAAGCAATGGGGCCTGATGGAATTCACCCCAGAATTCTAAAAGAATTAAGGGGGAACTAGTGAAACCACTGGCAACTCTTTTTAATAAATCATGGGAGGATGGTGTGGTACCCAAGGACTGGAGGAAGGCGGATGTGATCCCCCTTCACAAAAGTGGGACCAAGACAGAGGCACAAAATTAAAGACCTGTCAGTCTGACCTCTGTGGTAGGGAAAGTGATGTAGTCACTTCTGAAGGAAAGAATAGTTGAGTACCTAGAGGCCAGTGGGGCACAGGACCCAAGGCAGCATGGGTTCACAGCGGGAAGGTCATGTCAGACGAATCTAATAGATTTCTTTGACTGGGTGACCAAAGTAGTAGACCAGGGAGGGGTGTAGACATGGCCTACCTAGACTTTAGCAAGGCATTTGACACAGTCCCACACAAAAGATTAATAGTCAAACTAACCAGCCTGGGAGTGGGTCCCAGGGTGGTAGCCTGGGTAAAACATTGGCTGGACAACAGGACACAGAAAGTAATTGTAAATGGAGTCCACTCTGAAGAAAGAGGGGTTACTAGTGGGGTTCCGCAGGGTTCGTTGGGTCCAGTCCTTTTTAATGTCTTCATAAGTGACATTGCAGAGGGACTGGAAGGAAAAGTATGCCTCTTTGCAGATGACACAAAGATCTGCAACAGGGTTGATACACAAGGAGGTGTGGAAAGGATGAGAAGGGACTTGGCAAGGTTGGAGGAATGGTCAGAAGTATGGCAGCTAGGATTCAATGCAAAAGTGCAAAATAATGCACCTGGGAAACAAGAACCAAGGGGAAGAATACACAATGGGGGAGGGGTAGTAACAACAACAAAAAGGAAAGGGCCTGGGGTAATCATATCAGATGATCTTAAGGTTAGCAAGCAATGTGAGAAGGCAGTAGGGAGGGCTGGGGTATACTGGGATGCATAGGGAGGCATCACCAGCAGAAAACAGGAAGTTGTAATCCCTCTGTACAGACAGTTGGTGAGACCCCATCTGGAGTACTGTGTCCAGTTCTGGAGACCCCATCTCCGCAAGGACATAGACAGGATAGAGGCACTCCAGAGGAGGGCAAGTAAAATGGTGCAGGGTCTGCAAGAGAAGCCGTATGAGGAGAGACTAAAGGAGCTTAATATGTATACCCTTGAGGAAAGAAGGGAGGAGGGGGACATGATAGAATCTTTTAAGTACCTCAGTGGAATCAACAAAGTCCAAGAGGGTAGCATCTCCTCGAAAAGAGACGCAAGAACAAGGGACACAACTTAAAGATGGGGCGGTTCAGGGGCAATGTGAGGAAGTATTATTTCACAGAGAGGGTAGTGGATGCATGGAGCAGCCTTTCTGAGGAGGTTGTGGGGTCTAAAACTGTGGGAGAATTCAAGAATGCATGGGACAGACATAAGGCAATTCTTGTGGGGGTAGGAAGAAATAGGCTGTTGGTTAACTAGGATCTGCGGCCTATCCTGTAGGTAGGGAAATGGGCAGACTAGATGGGCCAAGCAGTCCTTATCTGCCGTCAAAGTCTATGTTTCTATGTTTCTAAAACAAAGGTTACATACAATATGTACAAGGTTGTATAATTACAGTGAAGAAAAAACACAACAATTGTTATAAGTACAGGATGCAAGAACAGAGAGTGACATCGTATTTGTAGGCAGAAAAGAAGGAAAAAGTAGTGGCAAATTGAGATTTGATAGATTAAGTGCTTGGGTGTACAAAGAAGGATTGCATTTTGTGGTTTGCCATCACATCTTTGCTCACAAGTTAAGTCATGGCCCACGCTATTGCGTGCCAAGTTGACATGAGCAGCTTGTGGAGACTTGCTCTTTTAATAGGGAGATTTGTTGCCCTGGGGAGGGGGAGAGCCAGATGTCAGCTGGCAGAGAGTTCCATAGTTTAGGTAGACGGGCTCTAAAAGCCGACTGCCCAGCAGAGGTTGTCATGTGTGGGATTTGTAGCAGGCGGGAGTCTAAATTTCTGAGTGAGTATATTGATGGTTTTTGGGCTGTTAGGGTAGTGGCTAGGTAGGAGGGCGGTGACTGGGTCCAGAATTTAGCTGTGAGTCTGTTGCAGTGGTAAAAGCGCCGATTGATAAGGGAGGGTACGTTAAGGTGACTGTAGAGGTCACAGTGGTGAGTGGTGGGAGGGCAATCCAGTGCAAAGCGGCAGAAGGAGTTATAAAGAGAATCCAGTTTAGCCAGGGTAGATTTAGGGTCTGAGCTATAGACAACATCCCCATAGTCGATGATAGGAGGATAATTTTCTGAAGGATCTCTCTTGAGGGCCTGGAGGATGCAGCTATGGTTTCGCAGTAGTAAAGCCCCTCAAATGGAGGCGTAGTTTTTTAAGGGTTGCTTCGATATGCGTGGAAAAGTCTAGATGTTGGTCCAGCCAGACCCCTAGGTATCTGAAAGAGATGCAGACTTCTAGAGGGGACCCATCTAGTGTTTTGAGAATAGGGAAAGCAAGGAGATGGGAGAGTCTTTGTCTTGTACCGAAGGTCAGAGATTTTTTTTTAGCATTTAGGATAAGTTGATTTCTACGAAACCAGTGTTGGACTTCTGTGAAGTCTTGCTGGATTTTGGATGCAACTTCCTCACTGGGGAGTGACCTGGAGTGTACAAGACTGTATCATCAGCGTACATATGAATATCAGCATGCTGGCAGATCGAGGGAAGGTCGTTGAGGAAAATGGAGACTAGGGCAGGGCCGAGGACCGAGCCTTGAGGGACTCCAATGGAGACGGGAAGGGGGTTTGAGGTGGAGACACCAATTTTTACCGATTGGGTCCTGCCTCCCAGGTACGAGTTGAACCAGCGTGTGGCCGCACTGGAGAGGCCAGCTTTAGAGAGTTTTGTAGAAGGAGGGTGTGAGAGACTGTGTCAAAAGCTTTGGCTAGGTCGATGAAAATGGCAGATGTGATGAGGCTATTATCCATGCCGGTGAGGATGGAATCAGTGAGTCTGAGGAGGGATGTAACAGTGGAATGGGATTTTCTAAAGCCAGACTGGTAAGGGGTGAAGAAAGAAGAGGAGTCAAGGAAGGTGGTAAGTTGCGAGAGGACGAGATGTTCCTGGATTTTGGCTAGGGTGGGCAGTAGGGAGATTGGGCGGTAGTTGCTGGGGGAGGATGGGTCACCGCTTTTCAGAAGGGGGATGACTGTGGCGTGGCTCCATTTTGAAGGTAGGGTGGTAGAGGTGAAAGAGAGGTTGAAAAGAGACGCTAGAGGCTCGGTGATTGCTGGTGCGGAAAGGTAGAGCATTTTGGCATCTATGCCAGTAGTGCATCTACCCTTTGAAGGGTTTAAGGCGAGTAGGGTTTTAAGTACTTCTGGTGGGGTAACTGGAGTGAAGGAGAAAACTGGGTGGGGGGACAGCATGGGTGGGGGTGAAGGTGTCGCGATTTGTGTGGCAGGTAGGGGGTTTGAGTAGAGAGAGGACCTGCTGCTAGTAAACACAGAGTTGAAAGCTGCGGCAACTGCTAGAGGTTCAGTTATGATAGAGCCGCCCACATCTAGGGCAGAAGTGGGTGGCTGGGCAGGAGGGGAGAAAAGGGACTTTATAGACCTCCAGAACTTGGCTGGATGATTGAGATTATTTTGGAGGGAAGAACAGAAGTAGTGGGCTTTGGCCTTGTGGATAAGCCTGGTGCCGGTATTTCTGAGCGTTTGGTAATGTAGGTGATCAGTGTGCAACCCTGATGTCTTATAAACTTCCCACGCCTGATCCCTGGCGCGGAGGTGCTCCAGGAGGTCGGCAGTAATCCACGGCAGATGGGCATCCCTTACCCTAACCTTCCTGGGTGGGGCATAGTAGTCCCAGATGGCAAGAAATCTTGACTTAAAGAAGTCATAGGCATGATCCATGGAAGGGGCCTGGGGTATGAAGGACCAATCCATGTTTGCTAAGTCTTGCTGAAGTCCATCTAAGTTAAGGGATTTATAGGCTTTGATATGGAGTGTTTTGGAGGGGGTGGTTTTGTTTTGAAAACTTTGCGTATGATATATATCATATGGTGATCGCTCAGTGAGTCCGGAAGGAGGCCTGTGGTTATAATCCTATGTGGATGAGAGGTGAAGGCCAAGTCCAGTAGGGAGTGGTTTAGCATTTTGTGGTTTAGCTGCATAGGTTCGGTGATGAGTTGAGTCAGGTTTAAACTGGCTACATGGTTACGGAGTTTGGAGCTAGCACTAGTGAGCCAGTTTAAATTGAAGTCACCAAGGATGTGGAGCTCCCACCTGAGGTAATGGTATTTATTTATTTATTGAGAAGAATCAAACATACCTTTGAGTCAGGGACTCTATTACAAAGGTTCCACGTCATAGAACATAATATAGACAATAAGGAACAGTAATGTACAGTAACAGGATTCAGCACGACATGATACATCACAGGTTGCATACAGAGGTTAAGCATAATTCGTCAATATTATGTAGGAATGCAGGACACAGGGAGTACAGAGTACAGTTGGGATACATCAAAAAAGTAGTTACCAGGTTAAAAAAAAAATTAAAACAAGTTATAGCACTAAACTAGTGGTTGTCAAAGGGTAGATTGACATCCTGCAGCCTCGTGCCTCACTACGCCTCCGGGTGTGCCGGTATCTCAGTACTACCAGCACCCAGCCATGTCTTATTGCTTACATCCCAGAGAGCTGGAACAGTAACAGAACTGGAACCAGTATTTGAAAATAAGCTTCTTCTGGGGAAAATGGCTTACAGGCTTACAGCAGTCATTTCTCCTTTAAGACTGCTGTACTTCTCCCATCCTTAACTGGAACCTTTAAGAACCTCAGAATGGTTTGTTCTCCCATCCCTTATCAGAATCTTCCAGAACCTCAGAATCTTTTCCAATTCTGCCATCCTAAATCAGAGCCATTTCACAACTTGTTGTTATTCTTCTGTCTCTGAGACCTTTCAGAACCTCAGTACCATTTGCAAGTCTCCCATCATATGGAGTATCCAAGTATCCACTATCTCCCTTTCACTGAGGCATTCCTGCATCTGAGCACCCTATCTAATTACAAGTCAGTCCTGGATTATGGGCCTTTTACATCAAAGAAAACAAGAATTTGTCAATGCTGAATGTTGTCTTGCTGGCATTGGCATTGGTAGTATAGGAGTTAGAGAGATGCATAATAGGAATGCCAGTGAAGCAGTGAACTGACGCCAACCCAACCCTCACCATGCAGAGACTGACAGGCATTGGGGTGTACCTTTGGGTCATCAGCCATAACGCTTACACCATTTCACCTCACCCTATCCTGCAGACATCAAGTGTCGCAGTGTGCCTTGGGGTCTTTGGGCCTTACGCTCACCCCATTCCACAAGAAAATACACTGAGATGGGTGCAGAATAGGAGAATGGGGTGAACTTTGGGACTGAAGAGTCCAAGGCACACTTCAATGCCTGTCACTGGCTGCAGGATGGGGGTGGAATGGCGTGAGCATTACAGCTGACAACCCCAAGTCACACCCCTGACGCCTGTCAGTCTCTACAGGGTGGGGCGTTACAGTTGGAAACCCTAACACCTGAGGCGTTTGTTGGTATTTTCACTCCAAACTTTCGCATGGGCTTTTATGACCCCACCTCATGAACAGTGGCACTATCAGTTTGTTAGCCAAAAGATGATTTTGCATAGCAACTGCGCCATTTGGCACCACAGGTGTGAGAACACTTTTTGGGCAGGATGTGAAAAATAACAGCTGTACTGTTCATGAGGAGGGTTAAAAAATGGCAATTTTGAAAATCTGGAGTGAAAATATGAAAAATTGGTGAAGTCACGAGTGTGCGTAGAAACTGTGCAACGCATGCCCGTAACACAATTATTTTGGGGATTTGTCAACCCAGTTTTCAACACAGGCATTTCGGGACCTCTGCTTATGAACAGTGCCACTGTGATTTTAATCTGTCCCGAACATTGATTTCCCACAGCAACCGCACCATTATGCGCCACATGCGTGAAAACACATTTCGGACAGGATGTGAAAAATGACAGCTATACTGTTCATAAGGAGGTGTATAAAAATGGCGATGTCGAAAATCTGGAGTGAAAATATGAAAAACTGGTGAAGTCATGAGCGTGCATAGAAACTGCGCAACGCACACCTGTAACGCAATTATTTTGGGGATTTTTTAACCAGATTTTCAACACAGGCATTTTGGGACCTCTGCTCATGAATAGTGTTACTGTGATTTTGTTAATCTGTCTTGAACGTTGATTTCCCACAACGACCGCAGCATTGTGCTCCACATGTGCGAAAACAACATTTCAGGCAGAATGTGAAAAATGATAGCCGTACTGTTCATAAGGAGGTGTGAAAAAATTTGAATGTTGAAAATCTGGAGTGAAAATATAAAAAATTGTTGAAGTTACGAGCGTGTGTGGAAACTGTGCAATACACGCTCGTAATACAGTAATTTTTTGTAATTTTTTCACCAGATTTGCAAGATAGGCTTTTTGGGACCCCACTTCATGAACAGTGGCACTGTTGCTTTGTTACTCTGTCCTGAAAGGTGATTCTGTGGCGTGACCACAAAATGACATTTTGGGACCGAATAACGAGATGACAGTGCATGTGTTCATGAGGTGAGGTCCCAAGTACCTCGTTGAAAATATGGAGCCAAAATTCAAAAAAATGGCTGAGATATCCACCTAAGTTGCCCCATTTATGCCATTATACAGCTTACTGGCATTTCTTCAGTTTGTGGTCAGCTTTGAAGTGAACAGACGTGTTGACGCCCCACCGAAGATCATAGCACTGGACCTCCTGAGGTAAGTATGGGGTGAGGGGTGCATGTGGGGAGGTGAGGTGGGCAGAGGGTGGGTGCAGGTTGGGGGAGGGGGGGTGCCGCGGACAACAGACCATTTCCTTTTTTTCAGGTACAAAAAAAAAAATGGACACCATGCCGCGGGACAGTTTTCTTTCTTTACAGATGAAAGAAAACAAATGTTGGACACACTGGGGTGGGCTCCCAGTGTGCTCCATGACTTTGAGGGGTCTGATGTTGGCAACACTGGGGTGGGCTCCCAGTGTGCCACCCCTGTGAGGGTAGGATGGTGACGGAGGCAGAAACATGCCGATGCTGTGCCCACACAATGAGGGTGGGATGAGGCCGGGAGGACAGGGCTACAGCGCGGTCGGCTTACTCTGAATGGCAACACACTGGGGTGGCTCCCAGTGTGCCACACAATGTGGGAGATGGCTGACATGGGGAATGCACCCCAATGTCCGCTACCTTCAGGATTGTGTGGTGGCAGCTTTACCACCATGTTTACTGAAATGTTTGCCAGGAAAGGTACATCGGGAGGTGTGTCTTCTGTGCCACTGCATGACGAGCTTGTCTCTGATTGCAGTGGCACTTTTCTTACAAGCTGTGTCCACTTTACATAATTCTTGTGCCAGCGCTAGCATGCTGGCTTATTGGGGAATGAGGGATGCACCTACTAAAGTGTGCCCTGCATTCGCCAACACTGACACACCTCTGAAATGTGTTACTACCACAAGATGTTGCCATTGGGAGGATGGTGTGGTACCCGAGGACTGGAGGAAGGCGGATGTGATTCTCCTTCACAAAAGTGGGGCCAAGACAGAGGCAGAAAACTACAGACCTGTCAGTCTGACCTCTGTGGTAGGGAAAGTGATGGAGTCACTTGTGAAGGAAAGAATAGTTGAGTACCTAGAGGCCAGTGGGGCTGGGACCCAAGGCAGCACATGGGTTCCTGGCAGGAAGCTCATGTCAGACAGATCTAATAGATTTCTTTGACTGGGTGATCAAAGTAGTAGACCAGGGAGGGGCTGTGGACATGGCCTGCCCTAGACTTTAGTAAGGCATTTGACACAGTCCCACACAAAGATTAATAGTCAAATTAACCAGCCTGGGTGTGGGTCCCAGGGTGGTAGCCTGGGTAAAACATTGGCTGCACAACAGGACACAGAAGGTAATTATAAATGGAGTCCACTCTGAAGAAAGAGGGGTTACTAGTGGGGTACTGCAGGGTTCAGTATTGGGTCCAGTCCTTTTTAATGTCTTCATCAGTGACATTGCAGAGGGACTGGAAGGAAAAGTATGCCTTTTTGCAGATGACACAAAGATCTGCAACAGGACTGATACACAAGCAGGTGTGGAAAGGATGAAAAGGGACTTGGCAAGGTTGGAGGAATGGTCAGAAGTATGGCAGCTAGGATTCAATGCAAAGAAGTGCAAAATAATGCACCTGGGAAACAAGAACCCAGAGGAAGAATACACAATGGGTGGAGGTAGTAACAACAACAAAAGGAAAGGACCTGGGGTAATCATATCAGATGACCTTAAGGTTAGCAAGCAATGTGAGAAGGCAGTAGGGAGGGCTGGGGGTATACTGGGATGTATAGGGGAGGCATCACCAGCAGAAAACAGGAGTTGTTATCTCTGTACAGACAGTTGGTGAGACCCCATCTGGAGTACTGTGTCCAGTTCTGGAGACCCCATCTCCACAAGGACATAGACAGGATAGAGGCAGTCCAGATCAGGGCAACTAAAATGGTGCAGGGTCTGCAAGAGAAGCCGTATGAGGACAGATTAACGGAACTTAATATGTATACCCTTGAGGAAAGAAGGGAGAGGGGGGACATGATAGAAACTTTTAAGTACCTTAGTGGAATCAACAAAGTCCAAGAGGGTAGCATCTTTCAGAAAAAGAGATGTGCAAGAACAAGGGGACACAATTTAAAGATAGAAGGGAGGCGGTTCAGGGGCAAATGTGAAATATTATTTCACAGAGAGGGTAGTGGATGCATGGAACAGCCTTCGAGGAGGTTGTGGGGGCTAAAACTGTGGGAGAATTCAAGAATGCATGGGACAGACATATGGCAATTCTTGTGTGGGGTAGGAAGAAATAGGCTGTTGGTTAACTAGGATCTGCGGCCTATCCTGTAGGTAGGGAAATGGGCAGACTAGATGGACCAAGCGGTCCTTATCTGCTGTCAAAGTCTATGTTTCTATGTTTCTTGCACGTGCGCACAAGCCAACATAATAAAGGAAAACAGGAGTTGGCAAAAGGTATTGCTTGTTTTTGTAGTGATGCAGAATTAAGTTGAGGAAAACACATTTTGGCTGAAGAGTAATGGATGTGAGGGATCTGTTGGTAACACTGAAATATGAGGAGGTGTGTGGTTGAAAGCACGTTTGTGAGAGGGAGAGAGGGAGTCTGTGTGTGTGTGTGTGTGTGTGTGTGTGTGTGTGTGTGTGTGGAGAGAGTCTGTGAATATGTTGAAGGGTTTGTGGGTGACAGTGTATGCGTGTGTTGGGGCAAAGCTGCCCCCTGGCATACTCAAGTATGTACCTCATGTATCCTAAATCTGTCAAGCATGTGTTGAAACTAAGGGCTGGCCTACCAGTCAGCAGATAGCTGGGCAGCAAACTGTGAAAAATAATTTCCTTTGCATATAATTTTTAAATGTTTGGGGGCAGCCCTGTGTGGGGATCCTGACTATGACAGCACAGTGTGCATGGGTGGTTTAGAAGTAAAAATGTTGGGAGTGCTGCAAAGTCCAACTAAGATGTCCACTGGTCCTTAACGCTTTGTACTAGAGGTGGGCAAGCCAGAGCAGGCCTGAGCCTGGCTTAAACCTAGTGGCCGGCTCAGCATGACCTCAATAAGCAACTGAGAGCCAAGGTCAGGCTGCGTCAGTTATGGTCAAAGTAAGTGTAACCCCTAGGTGGCGCTATCCCTTGGGCTACTACCCCTGCCTGCTTGGCTAGTAACAAGTTAAGGGGCCTAGGTTCAGTGAAGGGTGCTTCCACCCAAAGGTCTGGGTTGGTATTAGTCTGAATAACCAGGCCACAGCCCTCTGAGACACTGTGACCCCCCCTTGTCCCCTACTAGTGGCCCACACAGTACACAATATATACTTTCCCAATACCCTTGACCAGTCTGGCACACACACACACACATATGCTGAGCACTTACCCCCAGGACTGGTTCCTTCAGCTTGGCTCTGGGGACCCCCTGTAAAACAAGGTGATGCAATACCAAAGAAACAATGCAATACCTTCAACATAAACTGACACCTGGCTGCTCACCACCTACCGGTGACCATCATCCCTCATGGAAGAGAAATACAATGAGGCACATACCTCCATGCGCAGTATCATCGAGCATGTCTTTTGCATGTTGAAGATGCATTTCCATTGCCTGGACAGGTCAGGTGGTGCCCTACAATACAGCCCATCGAAAGCCTGAGGCCTATTCCGGGCCTGTTGCGTCCTGCACAACATGGCCATTGACCGTGGGATAGCTGTCCAGGTGGATGAGGGTGACAGCAGCGGGGATAACAGTGACAATGGGCCGGAGGGCAGTGGGCAGCCACCCCTGGGGAGGTGGGAACCCAGGCTGGCAGCAGAGTCTAGGTGGCAACATGCCACAATAACACAGGAGCATTTCGGAGAACACAGGCAAGTGCACCGACACGCATGCATGCATCACAAAGACCACAACACCACACACAGGTCTGGCCATGCACAGCAGAATGCATGCAGGAAATGCGCACACAGCAGGCAAGGTGGAGGCACAGACATACACACACACAGCACAGGCATGGACAAACACACACGGGCTGAGGAACATGGCATGGATGAGACACATGACACTGGTGCATGGGCACAAGCGGTGCGGAGCTGCTGTCATCACACCCACGCAACAAGGCCCAGCAGCCTAGCCAGCACACACAGGGGACATGTGCCACAACACACATGCATGCCGCACCACCACCCCCAAGTGTGCACCGGGCAGCAGCAGCAGACGGCAGGTAAGGGCGGAGCACACATCAGGGCAACTGCACTGTCCCTTAGCTGCCATAGCCATCTGGGCAGCAGCACCTAGGCCGGTCAGCTGCCGCAGGCTGTGCATTGGCCAACAGGGGGGTGTCTGACACACTCACAGGGGTGGATGACTGAGAACATCACTGTGTTCTTACTGGGGTGTACAGACAGCCAAACAGGCTTGTACCGGGGGGGGGGGCCAGGGATGCCAGTGTCGGAGCCCAGTGTCCACTGTGCAGGGGTTGCCAGGAGCTGGGACCGTGGAGTCGACAGAGCACTGCGCGGGTCCTCTGCACACAGCTGAGCCCAAAGGCAGCCAGCAATACAAACCCAGCTGCAATGGTACTGGTCATGCAGTCCAGTGACGTGGTCGTGGCCTCCCGCAGCTGGCGGAGTCCATCAGTAAGCTGTGTATGACCCTTGTCCTGTTGCTCAGCCAGCTGATGCACCTCTGCCCGCAGTGCACGCATCTCTGTCGCAAGCAGTGCCTGGTTATCCACAGATGCCCACAGCAACTGGGTGTGCTCTGCCAGCCGAGCAGCATCCTGTGCCTCCAGGGCAGGATGCTGGCCAGCTGGGGGTGACACAGCATGCTGTCTGGCACTACGCTCTGGTGGACACTGCACAGGGGACTGTACAGGGGGTACTGTTCCAACAGGTGCACCAGCAGTGGACCATATGGTGTGCTACCTGGTGTTATCTGTATCCTGCTGCTGCTGCCCGACTGTCTGCTGGGCATTGCCCAGTGCTGCCACATCTGCCACAGCACCACCACCCTCACCAGGCACAGCAGTGGCACCACACACCACTGTGCCAGTGGGGGTGGGTGGCAGCTGCACAACCACAGTCACAGCACTGGGCCCTGATGTTGCCCATGCCAGTGCCTGGGGCATCTCAGGCAGCACACACCCGGCTCTGTCCAGGATCAGTGTGATGTCATCATCAGAGTCAGATGTAGCCCCCAACTGGGTGCCAGTGCAGAGCACTGGCAGATTGGCATCCAGCAGGAGCTCTGCCAGTGTGTCGTCCGACCCCAGTCCAAGGACATCCTCCATCCCCACGCCGTTGTGCCGTGGCCAGTCCCTGACACCGGTGCTCATGGATGTGGATGGTTCCTCCTCTGGGACCGTGGCTGCGGGGCTACCCCACCTGGGCCTCTCCACAGAGACGTGTTGGTGATGCAGGAAAGGAACAGTGTTACTGTTGCTGTAGGCTCCATGCATATTTCGCTTCCAGGTGTGCAATGCACCATTGCTGCGGTCCGATGGCACACCATGCATGGTGGCAGGCAACCCATGCACATGGTATGATGCACGGCAGCTGGCACACCTGCATGTGGTATCCCACACATGCCAGACACGCAGATAGTGCGCATACTCACCATGCTGTGAGGGGATACCACCTGTCTGAAACCCTCCACCGGGCACACCCTCAGCTGCTACGCAGCTGATGGTGGATGCCACCAGCTCCTCAGTGGCTGAAAGGGTGGGTGCAGTGGATGGGCCCCTGCTGGTCCTGTTGCGGGATGCCCAGATGGATGCCACCTTCTCCTTGATCCTGCGCGTGTCGGTCCCAACCTTTTTCTCACACTCCTGTGCAGTGTGCTGATGCCTGGCATGGGCATTGACATATGTCACCACGGCATCCCACCCTGCCAACCTTTCCTGAGGGGTACCCATGGCACCACTCAGCAAGGACTCCCTGTCCAGGTAGGCCTCAAACAGGGCCTGCTTTTCCTCCTTCCTAAAGTTGGGCCTGCGCTTGTGGGCAGGCCCACTCTCCTCCTCTCCCTCATTCTCGAACAGTCTGCTACCTGTGGACAGTGACAGCACATGGAGTCAGTGTCCGCATGGGACAGAGCGGTGCACAATAGCAGTGCTGGCATAGGCTTCACAATCCCAGCTAGCATCAACATATCTAAACGGCTGCAATACTGGTCCATGCCCTGTGCTGTTCCATGGTGCTCATAAGGCGCATCGCATGCAAATGAGCTTGAGTGCAATGGTAATGATATGATCATGCATTCTAATGCGCTGCGCATAGGCTGATGAGGTGATTTGCATACCGCGGCTGAATATCGTGATTTTGCGCCATGCTCAATCGACTTGCACCGTAGCATCCATGTTGCGCAAGGATGGTGCATGCACCGTGCGCATGTGCGCACACCATAACATGGTCCTATCATGTGAGCATCCTACTTGCATGTAGTGGGGCCAGTGCACATGTGCTACTGCTTACCCATCACGCATGCACACGTAACATGGTGCAGCCAGCTACTGCACAGCTGCATGACTTGCATGATGCCGCATGCTGCGCATGCCCGGGTCATGCACTATGCTGTGTGGGGTCACACCCTATGCCCTCGGGGTCGTGTACATGACCCCGTTCACCCATCAGGCCACTGTGCAGTGCACATGTGCATTGCTGCACCATACACCTATACAGTGCACAGCAATCACGCATCCACATGCTGTGCAGTCGCATAACACTGTTCCCTATTGTGCATCCATGTGCCTAATGTGTTGGCCATTATGCCTATAGCCGATTGCACACTGGGTGACATGGCACGCAATGCAGGTACCACGAGGGCTGTCAACTGGACCGAAGTGGGAACAGTCAACCTGGTGGCTGTGGTCCAGCCTTTTGAGGGCCAGCTTTATGGCCAGGTACCCCTGCAGCAGGCATGTGGGGATGTGTGGCAGCAGGTGACCATGACCTTGGCACACCGCACTGGAGTGCCACAGATGGCGGAGCAGTGCAGGCACCGCTATGGGGACCTGTGCAGCAGGGACTCAGACCAGTTCAGACTCCTGCAGGCACGCGTTCAGTGTGGGACAGTGCCACAGCCAGGTTAGTATGTGCATGTATCATGCCTGCACAGGGCAATGCTATGGTGGGTGTAACGGATGCATAGCGTATGCTGCCACCAGGGGTTGTCACGGTCCTGGTGATCACTGCACATCCTACTTGGCTGCTGCGCATGTTGCAGTTGTGCAGGCGACAGTGCCACTGGACAGCCGGGGTCACACCCTGCGCCATGCGGACTGTGTGGTGGTGGGGGGGCTGTCTGTGCAAGCATGTCCACTCATGTCCACCTCTCTTGTTTCCTTCCACAGGGCCAGAGGACCACCGGAGGGCCAGGGTGGCCATGGCCACAGTGCAGGGAGTGGCTAGGGGTGCAGTGGCAGGGCTGGCAAGGAGTGCAGCGGCACAACTGGCAGGACTGCATCAGCCAGGTAGGCTTGAGCACATTTCTTTACCATGTCGCTGTGGGTTATGGGTGGGCAGAGAGGGTCCAAACAAGGTCACCCAAGCCATGTGCTTGCACAGACATGGTGGGTGCACAGTCCATTGGGCGTGCTGGTGTTGCACAGCCTCTGCTGGCCATGTGCCACCCTGGGAGGGTGCACATGGCCTCCACTGTGTCTGCAGCAATGGGTGCCTGAGCTCTGTGCCATGTGCCCATGCCTGTGTATACATGTGCCCACCATGTGGCACTGTCAGCTAGATTACACTGCTGTGGTGTGCTGTGTGGATGGCTGGTGTGGCCTTCTGTGTGTGGGGCACTTTTGGTTCATCTGGTAGTGTGCCCCCGCTGTCCAATGCACGCTGAAGGTGGGCTGGGGTTCATTGGAGCATATCACTCAGTGCCTGTGCTGTCCCTTCTCCTAGGTGTTCCCAGGATGGCAGCCCAGAGGGGTTCAGGTAGATTGCTGTGGCCATGAGAAGCCAAGTAGTGCATCAGCAGTACACAATGTGCCTGTTGTGGAGGCTGATCCAGGAGGAGGTGGTGGTCAGGAGGGTCCTGCAGCAGATGGTGGTGGAGCTCCGTGGCCATTATCAGCCCTTTGGCCTTGTACATAGCCCCTCTTTGTCCTGTACTTAACCCTGTTACCCTGTCCACTGCCCCATCCCATTGTATAGCCCCTGGATCCTGTCCCCATCTTCCTGTTACCCTCCCCTGTGCCTCTGCTACCTCTTGTATACAGTTCTGTTTGTCTTTTCAGTAAAGCATTTATTTTGCCACATCACTGTGTCTGTGTTTTCTTTGCAGCTGGCATGTGGAGCCATGCTGCAGGTGTCAGTTCCACTGTGCATTGCCGTGTCTCTGGTGTCCCTCCATTGTCTACTTGTGCCACTGCTCCTGTGTGCACCGGGCATGTGCCCCTTGTCCCTGTCCTGTGTGTGTGGCCCTCTGTCAGCTGTATCATGGTGTCCTGTGGCCAGCCCTGCACCTTGTGTACTTGTCTGCCTGCCTTTCCTTTCACCTGTTGTGCTGCACATCACCACTGTGGGCAGTGGTACAGTGCCCTTCCTCACTCTGGGTGGCAGCCTGTGTGGACATGGGTGGCTGGAGCCTCCCTCACCCCTGGGCGATGGATCTCTGTGGTTGCTTGTTCTCCTAGCGCCATGGCCATGGTGCCCTGTGGGCATGCCCGGTGGGTGTCTCTTGCATGGCTGTGCCATTGACATGGCGGCAGTTTCAGTGTGTCAGCCTGGTGCTTGTCTACAGTGGGTGGCCTGGGGTTCTTTGTGCTCCATCCCCTAGTCCTCTGTGTTGCCTCTGGGGCGGTGCATATGCGTACCCGGGTGTGCCGTGCTGGTGGTGTCCTGTGCCCCCTGCCCCTGTGCTTCCTTGCCTGTGCATCCCTGCTGCCTGTTGCTCTTGCTCAGCTCACTGGGTTTTGTGCTCTGGCATGCTCACGCGCATTCCTGGTTTTGCCAGCGCATCTCTGGTTGGGCAGCAGCGCATCTTTGCCATATTCAGCCTGGCTGCGCCGGAGCATTTCGGGGGCGCACCTTCTGAATATGGCTCCCTCTGCCCCATGGGGCATATGACTTGTGCTGCGCTGGACTTGCACTTGCCTTTGGTGCATGTCTGAATATCTGGGCCAACATCTATACAATATTTTTCTACATTTCAGAAGTAGACCAAAAAATATCTAAGCCAGGTATGCGATTGCTATCCATAACCTTTTAGTCATTGTCCCAATGTGTATTTAAGTGTTGAAATGTAAGTTTTAATGAATAGATATACCGGCAATTGTACAGGTAGTTGTTGAAAATAGAGTTTTACCCTAACAAACTGTATCCTGTATAAAAATAAACATTTTATCATCATCATAACAGAACATTAAAAGGCAGGTAACATAATACAGAGAGTAATAAACAATAGTTACATCAATTTGTACATGTGAGAACTACGACAAGGATTAAGAATAGTAGAAGAAAATACAAGGCAACTTGCTTACAGAAGGTATTAATTGCAATATTGTGAACTGGGAAATAGATCAGGCAGCCTCTTGGTTCTTCTACAGCAATAGTTCTTGGACTTTGTCTCTGTGAGCCTTCCCAAATCCATGGAAAAGATTTTGAGCCTCCCCCCAAAATTGAAATAATCTTGGGCCTCCCCAAAGAAAATTAACGTACTGTACTTTGCGCAGTACACCATGAATAAATTGAAACCCCTTTGAGAACTTGGCTCTCATTCAGTTCTTTGTCTTATACTGACTTGGAACTTTTGAAAAAGAGCTCCTGTGCACAAAGGTTTTATCTGAATAACAAATAAATAAAATAAAGAAATATTATTACTCAGCCTATTGTAGCCACCACCACCCCCTTCCCCCCACAGGCCAGACTACTTGCTCTGCTTTTTTCATTCTTGAACCATTGATCTTACTTCAAGAGGCTTCCTACAATAGGTCTTCACATATAGGACTGCACCCCCTGGCGTCAGGTACCAACGGCAAACTTGTAGATAGCAATCATCGGTGGGAACCACCCCAACATCAGGTGATGTGACGTCAGCCTGACTATAAAAGGGGCGGTCCCATGCCCATCCTCCAGTTCTTTCCTGCCGTCTCCTCAGTTCGTTCAGCTCACGAGATAGAACAGCGATCTAATGCCCACATGTCAATCGAAGTTTTTTCTTCATCCCTTAAAATTTTTTCTTCAATTATTCGACCGATTGTATGTCGACTCATGTCAAGAGGAAGTGCTCGAAGTGCAGAGCCCAAATCCTGCACGGGGACAACCATTCCTGCTGCCTCTTGTGCTTAGGCCCCAAGCACAACTCGGATGAGGGTGCCATCTGCCAGGCCTTCAATCAAGCCACCAGGACCAGGTGCAAGTGGACCCTCGAGGCCCACCTCCTTACCTGGCAGCTGGCATCAATGGAAAAAGAGCTCCAGGAATTGAGGGAAAGGTCATCATCGCTGGACCCCAGAAAAAAGAAGAGCAAGGAGAAGCGCTGGGACAGGAGTCAATTGCCACGTGGGAGGTCTGCTCCAAAAACCGTGAGTACTCCTTCTGGTGCCCCGTCTGCCTCTTTGGGCAGAGCACCTTCTCCCCCTCCTGCTGAGGTGAGTGGGCAGTTGGGGGTAGCCGCTCTCGAGGTTTCAGTTGTGTCTCCTTCTAGTGCCACCAGTAAGTCTCCCCTAGACCCTGTTGATGGGAGCACGGCTTTAACCGATAAGCCTAGCGGCGGCCTTCCCGCTGCCACTAGCCCAGTTAGGTCCAATCAGTCAGACGGCCAATCATCTGTCACCCGCCTGGACTTCTCTCGCCTGTCGGGCTCCTGTGAGGCCCCTGACGCTGGCCAGAGTGTGCTCTCGAGAGACCCTGCATCCATCTGGGTCTTGCACCCCAGGGATTCGCCACCCGATCTTGCTCTGTCCCAGTCAACAGGATCGTTGTTTGACCTTTCATTGGGGGGTCTCTTCTGGAACTTCCCCCTTCGCCGGGTGTGTTGCCACCTCCAGACAAGAGTCCACCACTAGCTAAGGATCCTGATATGGAGCCCCCCCTTGGGATCTTCGGGGGCCCTCCCAGGTCCCACGTCACCCAGTGGCCCTATGGCACCTCCCCCAGTAAGTCCAGTCGAACCTCCTGGTGGTCTTCCACAGCCAGACCCCAGGCACCGCAACCGGGCAGCCCACCGTTTGCTCCTCAGTACCTGACACCAGGCCACATGAGTCCAACGCCGGGATACCCGACACCGGGATACCCAATGCCAGGATACCTGACACTGGGATACTCTGGGTATAACTCTAATGGCTATTCTCCTGGATTGCCAGGTTTTCAATACCCTTCTTGTCAATACCTGCAGTACCCAGGTTACCAGCCTCCTCCTCCAGTGCCAGATCGGGAGATGATCCCCACATGGTGGCAGGATGCCAGGACCCAGCTCATCACAGAGCTTAGGCAGTCTGTGGGAGACACCCCTCTTCTGAGGGCCCCTCCCCCACAATACCCTCTGGCAGGGCAGTGGGTGCTCTACCTGTAGGCTCATCTGAGGCAGACCCTTTCATCCCCAGTGGTTCTGAGCCTTCTGACATGGACTCTGATTCTGAGCCTTCAGACCCTCGATCCCCAGTCGAGGTACCACCCAAGGAATCCCCAAAATCTCCTCCAGGAGATCCTTCCTTTGGGGAACTTTTGCACACTATCCAGGCAGCAGGAGGCTGGCCTTCCAAAGAAGTGGGCCCTAGGCGTAAAAGGCTGGCAGAACATTTGGATCTAGCCACTATGGACCCTCTACCCATCCCCCCTTGGATGGGTCCTCATGAGGATCTGGTGACTACTATCTGGCAGCAGCCGTCATCCATCCCGGCTGTCTCCAGAAAGGCAGATTGTACCATCTATCCCCCGGAAGGGATTAAACATCTCACGACTCATCCCAAAGCTGACTCTATGGTGATCACTGCCACCCACGACTGGTCAGCGCAACCAACGCATTTGAGTTCCTCACCTCCGGGCAAGGACTCTCAGCAGCTGGATCAGTTTGGCCGGAAGGTTTATTCCTCTTCCATTTGTGCCATCTGATCCCTCAACTATGTTTCACATATGATGGCATTCCAGAAGGCCTCTCTCTCCGAGCTGGAGAGGGATCTTCAGGAGGTCCAGGATGAGTCGCTCCGTAACAAATTGCTGGACAAAGTCAGAATGGGCAAGTCCTCTTGTTGTCATGCTTTGCATGCAACGTATGACTCAGTAGACTCAGTGGCTAGGGCGGCAGCCATGGGGATCTGCATCCATCACCTTTCCTGGCTTTGGATTGCAGGTTTGGCACAAGACGTCCAGTCCTCCCTTCTGGATGCCCCTTTTAGGGGTTCCGTCCTTTTTGGCAGCAACACCAAAGATATTATTACCAGGCTGTAAGAGAGCAGATGCTCCCCTCGGGATGTATGCTCAATGTACCATACAGGGCAGCAGAAGCAGCCGCCTTTTTGTCGCCAAAGGAGATGGAACAAAAACCAGGGTAAACGTCAGGGCAAACAACGAGCCCCTGGTTTGGGAGCCCAAACCCCCCAGCCCAAGTTCCGCAAGCCGGCCTCTGGGGCAAAAGCTCCCCTCCCCTCGGCATCCTGACTCCCTTCGCCTCCTTCTGCTGCCTCCAGCAGTCACAGAAGAACTGGTAGGAGGAAGGTTCGGCCTCCACCTGGAGGGATGGAGGTTCATCACCGCAGAAGCATGGGTACTTCAACTCATCCAGTGAGGTCACTCAAAAAGAGTTTTCTGAGATCCCTGCCCCTCATCCTCTGCGTCGGTCTTTTTATCCAAGGGATCAGATCCCCATAGTCTTCCAGGAGATACAGACCCTCCTGTTAAAAGTGGCCATAGAACCTGTCCCTCAAAACCAGCTAGTAAGGGGACTTTACTCCCATTTCTTCCTAGTTCCAAAGAAGACGGGCGATCTGAGACCGATCCTGGACCTCAGCATGCTCAATCTCTTCATTGAGTACAAGAAGTTTCACATGCTGACCATTCAGGGACTTCTCCCCCTTCTCCAAACAAATTCTTGGCTGTGCTCCCTGGACATGCAGGATGCCTACCTGCATATCCCTATCCTCCTGTCCCACCACCGCGTTCTCCGTTTTACTTTTCAGGAGAACTATTTTCAGTTCCAAGCACTCCTCTTTGGCCTTTCCTTGGCCCCCCCAGGTGTTCACCAAGTGTTTAGCGGTGGTTGTGGCTTTTCTTTGCCGCCAGGGCATTTACGCATTCCCGTACCTGGCCAACTGGCTCCTCACAGCGCCCTCTCCGAACAGCCTGAAAGAATCTCTTTCTTTCACTCTGTGCTTGTTTGCTCTTCTGGGTATCACAGTCAATTTGCCCAAGTCCCAGCTAGTACCATCAATGGCTCCAATTCATTGGAGCAGTACTAGACACAGTTCAGAACAAGGCTTTTCTGCCATCGGATCAAGCCGATACCCTAGTTTCTCAAGCCACTCTCATGGCCCAGGCTCGGTGGATCCCAGCACATGCTGTGCTTCAACTTTTGGAACTGATGGCAGCGGCCATTCCCACAGTCCCCTTAGCCAGACTTCACATGAGGGTCACTCAATGGTCTCTTTGAGTCCAATGGGATCAGAGGATAGACAACATGACTCAGATGGTCATGATCTCCAACAGCCCACAGAGAGATCTTCGCTGGTGGCAAGATCTCTTCAACCTATCATAGGGAGCCCCTTTCCATTCCTCTATCCCAACCCAGATCCTTACCATGGATGCCTCAGACCTGGGTTGGGGAGCCCTTCTGGGGGTTCACATGACACAAGAGTCTTGGTCCAAACAGGAGCTTCTACTCCATATCAACATTCTGGAGACCAGAGCAGTTCTGTATGTCCTCCAGGCATTCCAGTCCCTTCTATTGCCGGGATCACTTCTTGTCCAGATGGACAACATGTCCACTGTCTGGTACATCAACAAGCAGGGAGGAACTCGCTCGTACCCTCTCTGCAGAGAAGCAATGAGAGTTTGGTACTGGGCGATTTCAGCACAGCCTTTTCCTGACAGCAGTCCACGTTCCAGGCATAAGCAACGTCCTGGCAGACAGTCTCAGTCGATCAGTGGCCAGGGCTCACAAGTGGGAATTAAAGCTAGAGGTAGTCGAAGACCTCTTTCTTCGATGGGGTCAACCAGAGATAGATCTGTTCACCTCCCCATTCAATGCAAAACTACTCAACTTTTGCTTGCTTGTTCCCGGGCATGGTGCTTTTTGGCGAGACGCACTGTCTCTCTCATGGACTGGGAGGTTTTTTTATGCTTTTCCTCCCTTTTCTCTCATTCAGAAGGTTCTGGTGAAACTTCAGGAGGAAGGGGCACATTTGATTCTGATTGCTCCTCTCTGGCCATGCCAGATTTGGTTCCCTCTTTTACAGCATCTGGCGCTAGAACCTCCAGTTCCCCTGCCATTATCCCACGACCTTCTGACTCAGAAGCAGGGCACCCTGGTGCACTCGAGCCTACAGTCTCTTCACCTTCAGGCATGGCATCTGTGGACATAGTGGCCTCCCACTATGGGGTTTCTACACAGGTTGCCCATATCTTGGTGGAAGCCAGAAAACCATCTACTAGATCCACCTACACCATGAAGTGGAAAAGATTCTCAATCTGGGCCCTAGCCAGGAGCTGGGATCCCTTTTTGTGTTCGGCTGCCCAGGTGTTAGAGTACCTCGCACATTTATCAGAGTCGGGCCTTAGCTATTCTCCCATTAAGGTCCCATCTCTCTGTGGTGTCAGCCTACCACGTCCCATTGGAGGGCAAACCTTTGGCTCAACTGGAGGTTGCTAAGACTTTTTTAAAAGGCATCCTCCACTTGAAACCACCAATCCAGAATCCATGTCCCCCCGGGACCTGAATTTTATGTTGGCAGAGTGTCAAACTGCCAGTCTATTATACACAGCATTCCAACAGGGAGGAATACCTTCTGCACACTCTTGATATGCACAGGATTCTGAGGTATCACACTAACCGGACTAAAGAGGTCCGTAAGACAAATCAGCTTTTTGTGGCCTTTGCTCCCCAGTGCCAGGGCAAGGCCATTTCCAAACAGACCATTTATAGGTGGTTGGCTAACTGCATCCACTTCACCTACCAAAAGCATGGAAAATCCCTTTTGGGGGTAGTTAAGGGTCACTCCACTAGGAGTGTTGCTACTTCTACCGCCTTTTCCAGGAATGTGTCTACTGCAGAAATCTGTGCAGCGGCCTCGTGGTTGTCTGTCCACACCTTCATTAAGCAGTACAGTCTGGACATCGCCTCTAGGCACAGAACTGGGTTTGGTCTTGCGGTTCTGCAAGGCCTCCTGTCATAACTAGCAGTTGGTGACTCCTCCTCCTGGATGTACTTCCGTATTATTCCTTTGGGACTGCTTGGTATTCAGCCCTATATGTGAAGACCTACTGCAGGAACCCTCTTGAAGTAAGATATTGCAGTTACATAAGATTTTACCATAACAGTAGATCTTCGAGAGAGGTTCCTGCAGTAGGTCTAGTTTCCCACCCACCTTCCCCCTACTGCTGGATCATTTCCTTCATTTTCATCCTGCCTAGCCCTTGGGTCTAGAGAGGAAGCATGGTTCTAGGAGTCTTCACTCCTATTTTTTTCTACTTACCTTTTTCTAGGTCTCCAGTGGAAAAGAACTGGAGGGCAGGCACGGGACCGCCCCTTTTATAGTCAGGCTGACGTCATGTCACCTGATGTCAGGGGAGGTCTCCGCTGATGATTGCTATCTACAAGTTTGCCACTGGAATCGGACGCCAGGGGGCACAGTCCTATATGTGAAAACCCACTGCAGGAACCTCTCTCGAAGATCTACTGTTTCGGTAAGTTCTTACATAACTGCAATTTACCCCTTGTTGCAGTACCTTCATGGGTCAGACAACTTCCTCTGTTTCCTCTCTATATGAAATAACCTTCCTACATACTTTGCCTCTCCCCCTCCTTCTCTGCTCCTAAGCAACAACTTGGGGATTATTTTGCTCCTTCCTGCTGTTGCTCTTAGCACTTCTATGCTCAACCCTTTTATTTGGGCTGTTTTGCCATCAGTTTACAAATTGATCAATTACCACCACTCGTTATTACTTTATTGTTCATATTTATTTGCACTATTGCTCAGTGTATATTTCTTGATTGTTTTGCAGTCATCTTTTGAAATGTATTCACTCCCTACCCTTCCCTGGGTACACCTGAAATAAGCCTTGGCTCATTCACCTTCCCTTGTCACCTATTAGTAAATAAATACATAAAATTCACCTTTTATTATCCTCTTTCAGTTTGCTTCATCTCTTCACACAAAATATATAAAACCCAAAATTTAAATACAGCACTTTTTCATACTTGTTTGATCCTCCCCTGGAACAGGTTGGGGACTCCCAAGGGAGGATGGCCTCACCATTTGAGAACTGCTGCTCTACAGCAGCAGGCAACCAATAGAGCAGTACTTAAAATACAACATGAGAGGAGTCTGGGAGGAACCTCAGGAGACCCTGGGGTAATCTTACAAGAGTTTGCTGAATTCTATAATACATTGTGTTAAAGTAGAAGGCACCTCAAATTCAAAATCATTTTCCAGAAGTTGTCCTTCCTTTCCCTGACACAAGAGGCGAGTACAGTATAGAACACGTTGAAGGGCTTTATAATATGAAGTCCCCTGGCCCCGATGGGCTGCCTTCAAAATGGTACAAGCACTACTCACAGTCATTAATCCCACATACTGTATGCAACAGGCCTTCAATGAAATCCTAGAAGGGGTGTGTGAATGCCCATCATCATGGTATCAGACACAGATAAATGCCCTGCACAAGAATGGCATGTGTCGAACAGCAGTAGCTCATACTGCCCAATATCGTTATTATGTACTAACATGAAAATATTCACCGGGATCCTAGCAAACAGGCTGCAAGAACATATTTCCTTCCTGGTACATCCAGATCAGAAGGAATCTATCAGAGACAGGTTCGTTCAGGACAACATACGTCACCTTTGGAACATCTTTTTATCTCAAAGTACCAGCCCTGATTTACAACTGGCAGTTTCAGTGGACATACAGAAAGCTTTTGATAGGGTTAATTGCCATTTTCTAAATTACACTCTGTGCTTCTTCCAGTTTGGCCCCAAATTCCTTCATACAATTGAAGCCTTATATCCCAGACTAGAAGTCATGGTCAAAATAAATGGACGCATTTCAGAGAGCTCTGAATAGGGTAGAGGGACATGCAGCCAGGGTGCCCCCTATCACATTCCTGTTTGCTTTAAGCACAAGACTACTGGCAGTATGTCAGAGTACACAAACTTCCAGCATCACTAAATGACGAGAGGAGTACAAAGTATTCACTTAGGAACTTAAACAGCAGGCTGGTAGGACAGAGGTCTGGGGTTATATTCTGTTTTGACTTCCGGTGACGTCATCACCCTGCATGGCAGCTTAGATCCAAGCTCCATGGTGACAGTGCATAATTTTCACTTAATCCAGTGCCATCGGCAGCCAACAAGTGAATTCCAAAATGAGGGAAGACAAAAAGACGAGCCCGATGTCGAGCCGGAGGGCGAGAAGCCAAAAAAAAGCTGCGGGAAGAGTTAGGCAGAGGGATGAACTTAGTCCAAGCACTCCCCTGTCGAGGGCCTCGGAATCGGTGGCGGGCTCAGGGGGAGAAGAGGAAGAAGGTAATACCTCCCGAGCTAGCTCTCTCGATGGACGAGCGACCGCCCATATCCTCAAAATGCTCCAGAGAATCGACAACAATGTAAAAGATATTAAAAAAGAGCTGAAACACCTTGAGAAAAGAACGGCTGATTTGGAGTCGGGTCTGGATGCCTTACGAGAGGATCACATCAAAGTAGTTCGGGCAATTGTATACCTGGCTAGGAGGGAAAGGGAGTTAACGGCCAGAGCAGAAGACGCTGAGTCCAGGGGTCGAAGGAAAACGATACGCATCTTCGGTTTCCCGGAGGGTGCGAAGCAAGCAGATCCAGTCGAGTTTATTAAAACCTGGCTAAGGCAAGAACTAGACATCCCTGAATCGGAACCTCTAGAATTAGAGAGAGCTCACCGTGCCCTTGCCCCCAAACCGAAAAGTGATGCACCTCCTTGGTCAATACTGGTTAAGTTTGCCCGCTACCCAGTGAAAGAAATGATACTTCGAAAAGCATGGGCCAAAAAAGATTTGAACTTAGATGGCAAGCATGTCTTTGTAGATCAAAATTTTCCCCCTGCCACGATGGTGAAACGGAAGCGGGTGCTGGCGGTAATAAAGCAGTTAAAGGAGCAGAACATCAAGGCCTACTTGCGGTACCCAGCGAAGTTGTACAATTCCCTCCTGCAAGCCAGTAAGCAGCTTCAAAAAGTAGGAGTTTCTCTCCTAGATCTGCGGCAGGAAGCTACAGAACAAGCCATACTCCAACTAAGATGGTCGACGACGAAAGAAAGAGGAGCTGGGGGAGGCGGTCCGTTTCGGAGTGAGGGCCCTGGAGAGCAGCTGTGTGAAGATTTGATCCAGCTCAGTAAAGGACTGGCGGTGTCCTATGGGACAGATAACGCGTGATGGAAGAGAGAAGTCTGGGATTTATCCTTCTGGTTTGGAACATTTGGGGAGATAATCGCTGGGAGACTAGAGTGTGATCAGAGGGGAGGGTAATAAATGGTGCAGACTTTAATTCTACGCAGGCCGCTATAGACACAAGGGGACAATAGTCTCAAGGGAGGTAGAGGAACCGCTGCAAAGTAGCGAGAAGGGATCTAATACTCTGCTCCCGGGCTTTGTCTGGATTTTTTTTTCTTCTTTGACTTCTGGGTCTCCTGTTCGGGATGGGACTGGAGTGCAAAGAACTTTGATGCTCTATCTTGTATTTTGCTCTGGGTCCACTCTGGGGAGTTTCAGGAGGCCTGAAAAATGAAAACAAATACGGAGTCATGGGAAAACATATTTCATATGAGCGGTGGCATTTTGGGAATGAAGCTCAGTCTGTTTATTAGCTGAGCATTAGTAACCCTCACTTACATTTGGCACTATGCTTGGTCAGAATGGGGGGGGGGCGCTCCGAATGTTGAGAGTGCATACCCCATGCCCCCAAGACAAGTGATGTGCACTACGACCAGAGGCCATATCAGCGAAGAGCTTCCCAGCTGGAGGCCATCCAGTCCTGCGGAACCGGGCGGGTGAACCTTCGGGGGATACCCCTTTTTCTTTTCGCTGATAGTCCACCCTGGGAGACCACCCTTCCGCCCCATTGGTGACGGGGGGGAGGTGAGGAGCTAATTCTTGGCTCATGCTCCCGGGCGGAGGGAGAGTCCCTCCGTATGAGGCCTTGAGGGCCTATCTGTACATAGTTTTATAGTTCTAATGGTTTGTTGGGGGGTGGGAAGAGGGGGGGGGAAAGGGGGTGCGTATGGGGACGATGGTGAATGGTATTTTCGGGGAGAGGCCAGCTTGCCGAGCTATCCTCCAGAGGGCAAAAGATCACTCTGATGGGGGAGAGGACAAGAGGGAGGAAGTACAGTTAGACCCAAAAAGGTGCAAGCCCTGCTATAATGGGAACTTTGAAGATAATTTCGTTTAATGTCAAGGGGCTGGGCTCTCCAGCAAAAAGACATAAGGTACTTAGGGATCCGGCGAGGACCCGATGTGATATTGGGCTTTTACAAGAGACCAGGCTCTCCGATGAGGAACACAAAAAATTGCAGTGTATGTGGGTGGGGGAGGTTTACGCCTCTTAGCATAGACAAGCGAAGAAAGTGGGAGTGGCTATTTTGGTGAGAAAGGGTCTGGGAGCAGCCCTTCAGAAGGTTCGCTTGGATGGAGAAGGTAGGTGGGTGATTGTATTGCTGAAAATGGCAGACAGATTGTTACATATTATTAATCTTTACGCCCCTACCCCTTCCTCTTCCGAGTTCTTCCGACATCTTTTTGGAGTGGTAGCCTCGCTACCGGAGGGACAGATTATCATGGGAGGAGATTGGAACTGTGTGGAGGATCCAAATATGGATAGGTCATCAAAGAAGGGAAGTCAGGATAGGGGCGTGGGACCCCGGACCCTCTCCCTTCTTAGGGCTGAAGTAGGTCTGGTGGATACTTGGAGACAAAAGTTCCCTTCTAGCAGGGATTTTACTTTTTACTCACACTCCCAGAACTCATACTCTCGGATAGATAGGTTTTATACTCAGAAAGTGTGGGAAAGCTCGATAGCAGATCAACAGATTTACCCAATAGTAATTTCAGATCATGCGAAAATCAGTTTAACGATTAACTTGGGGCCACAGTGTAAGCAATCCCTATGGCAACTTAATGCGGGGCTCCTAGGGGACAAAAAATTTGCCTCTAAAATCAAACAGGTAATAGAGAACTATGTAAAGGAAAATTGGGGAGCAGGGGTGAAGGTAAAGTATGTGTGGGATGGATTGAAAGCAGTAGTGAGGGGGGAGGTTATCACCTATGCAGCGTATCAGAAAAAAATCAGAAGCCAAGAGCAAGACAAGTTGGAACAAAAAAATAGGGAGTTGGAAAGTACCCATAAAAGGGGAGGTCGGCAAAACATACTGAAACAATTGAAGGAGGCTAGAGATCAGCTGAATAAACTCTTATCATTTAAGACCGAGAAGGCCCTTAGATTCTTAGCTCAAAAATATTATTCGGATGGTAATAGGGCGGGAAGACTTTTAGCCTACAGGTTGAGGAGGCAGGAGGCAGACAGGTATGTTCGGGGAATCAGAGACCAGAGGGGCCACGGGGGTTTGGTCACGGGGTCCCCCCAAATTGCTGACTGTTTTAAAAATTTTAACGAGCTCCTTTACAGATCAGAAGCACATCTAGGTCAAGCTGAACTCGTGGAGAAATTTCTTTCGGAGCTGAAACTACCAAGTCTCTCAAAAGAGTTGCAGGACGAGGTGGACCGCCCATTCACCCAAGTCAAATTGGATGAGGTAATTAAAAAACTAAAACATAACAAAGCCCCAGGCCCTGATGGATTCAGTGCGGAATACTATCAGGAGTTTAGGGAGGTACTATCCCCCTTATTGTTACAGGTGTGTAACATGGCACATATCCCCTCGGAAGCCCCAGACACGTGGCATCAGGCCATAATTTCAGTCATCCCAAAACAGGATAAAGACACCACCCAGTGTGGAAACTATCGCCCCATCTCTTTGCTAAACGTGGATGTTAAAATCCTGGCAAGATTGATAGCCAATAGGCTGCAAGGAGTAATAACTCAGTTGGTACATCCAAATCAAACCGGTTTCATGCCAGGCAGGCATCTACACGATAATGTCATGGAGGTTAATCACAATACTGAATAGTTTTCAAGCAGAAAGTGGGGGGAAGACTGGACTGGTGGTGACATTGGACGCAGAAAAGGCGTTTGACCGCCTAGAGTGGGGATATCTGGGGGCGGTGCTTCAGAAGTTCGGACTGGGCCCAAGATTTCAAGCCTGGGTTAAGGCACTGTATACTAACCCTTCAGCAAGAGTTAGAATAAACGGTCTTTTCTCCCAGCCATTCCAGATTAAAAGAGGCACTCGGCAGGGATGCCCTCTTTCACCCTTGCTGTTCGCTCTTAGTATGGAGCCCCTGGCCGAGGCCTTTCGATCTCGGGAGAATATCTCTGGCATGGTGGTAGGAGGAGTGGACAACCGTATTTCCTTATATGCAGATGATACTCTGTTGTACTTGACGAATCCTCGCGCCTCTCTACCAGCAGCCATGGGGCTTTTAAAGGAATTTGGGACAGTCTCTGGATTCAAAATTAATGAATCCAAGTCGGAAATAATGGTGATTGGGCCTGAGGGGTGCACTCAGGAGAGGTCACTCACAAACTTGAAGTGGGGTACCAAGGAGTTCAGATACCTAGGGATTCAAATACCAAGGGATTTAAGTAAATTATTCCGGATTAACTTCGGGACGCTACTGAAGAAAATAAGAGAAGACTGCGGTAGATGGGCGGCCCTTCCGTTATCCATTATGGGAAGGGTGGAGTCAGTAAGAATGAATTTACTCCCGAGACTCCTTTTCTTGTTTGATGCACTCCCTTTGATACCTCCAAAAGAGTTCTGGCTGGAGGTACAGAGGGTGATTAGTAAATTTATATGGGCTGGGAGAAAACCCAGGCTAAGTTGGGGGTTATTGAAGTTGCCTAAGGGGGAAGGTGGTCTGGGGGTTCCAGATATGAAAAGGTATTATAGAGCAGCGCAATTGCAATACTTAGGGGTGTTAGCTTCAAAAGGTATTAAACAAAGTTGGGCAGAAATGGAGGTGCAGTTACTATACCCCCGTACATTTCTGGCAGTTATACTTAATAAGGTTTCCTCTGAATCTATGCTTCAACTAGTGACGCCAGGGATTAGAACCCTGACCTGGCTTTGGGTCCAGATGGTGAAGGAGTTAAGGCTACAACCTTGGCTGGCTGGACGGGGACCAATAAGGGAAAGTCTGTTTTTTTCGCCAGGAAGGGAAAAACCCCTGTTCAAACGTTGGGCAAGGCTTGGGTTGACGGAATTTCAGCAACTTCTCTCAGGAGATATTATTAAAAGCTTTGCCCAATTACAAAAGGAATTTAATATACCATCTTCTGATTTCTATGGGTACCTGCAGATTAGGCACTTCATGCAGGCTGTGGAAAGGGAATGCCTAGAGGCAAGCAGGGGGATGGCCACACCCTTTCTCGGACCTCTTACAGGAGTTGCTCAAAGGGTCAAAACACCAAACTCACTTAATATCCAAATTGTATGTAGCTGGTGGAGTTGGGGAATTGGAACATAAAATCAGGGTACAGACTGGTTGGGAGAGGGAACTGAACTGGGGAGAGGAGAAACCTAGGTGGGAGCAGATATGGAAGCTGGCAAATAAAACTTCAGCCTCCCCCTCCTGGAGGGAGTTCAGGTGGAAAATTCTCACTAGATATTTCAGAACACCCACAATTATGAAACATTTTAGTCAAAACCGGTCAGAACACTGCTGGAGAATGTGTGGACTGGTGGGCTCACATGAGCACATATTCTGGAGTTGCCCCAAGATCAGGAGATTCTGGAGCCTTGTGGTTCAGGCTCTGGGACAGATCCTTCGGGTGGCGATCCCGGAACACCCTTGCTACCTCTTACTGGGGGAGCCGCCCCCCGGAGCGGGAAACTCAGCAGCTACATATTTATTTTCAATTCTAGTGGCTGCTGCCCAAAAGGCAATCACGAAACGGTGGTTGGATAAGGCCCCCCAACCCTAGAGCACTGGCTGGCAATTGTTGACCAGATAAAACTAATGGAAAGGCTCACTGCCAACCTAGCCCTGAAGACAGATAGATTCAAGGCCAGGTGGCTCCCTTTCTTCGAATTTCTAGCAATGAAAGAAGGAGTGGACGTCCTGGCAGTATTGGCCAGAGAGGCCTTAGATTAAAGCTATTACAGAAGGGACTCCCCCTTGGAAGTGTTCCTCCCCCCAGTTGGAGAGGAGAGGAAAATGAGATTGTAAGGTAGTAGAAGTACTAATAGAGGGAGAAATACCATTCACCATCACAGTGGGAGGGGGGAGGCAGGGAGGGGAGGGAATTGTTTTGTTGATTTTATGTAAATGTAGTGAATAGATATAGTAATATGTAGGCTGACATTGGCACAGATAAACTAAAGTTTAATATATCGTTTACAGGTTCTTACAATGTACTTTGTAAGCCTCCGATAGGGAGGCAATGGCTCTCTCCTATAGTTGTTTGCATTTGGGGTGAGCAAATGATTAACCTGATGAAATATGTTTAGTTCTGCCAATGTCGATAAAGTAATGTAGAAGGGGGTGTCCCCCCCCCTTTTTTTTTTCCTGTTTTTCTTTTTTCTGTATTTGTTAATCTTAAGTCTTTCTAAAGAAAACTTTAATAAAGTACAATTTCCAAAAAAAAAATATTCTGTTTTAACTGAAATATTTGAATAGTTTGTAAGTGAAATTAGTTCTATGTGTTAAAAATTATTACCTTGAATTAGAACTGTTACTTGGGCTGTGATATTGTAACCTTGGAGGCTTGGGGACGCTTGTTTGGCAGGGTTAATTAGAGGGAAATTTAAATGTGTTGTTTGCCTGGTGTTTGGTAAGAGCCCTCCCACCCTGTTTTGTAGGCTTTCTTAAATACTGAAAAGCCACTGGGGGTTGGGATTGAAGGGCTGAGTATTTCTGTTTGGGACTGAAATTCGAAGCAACAGGAGCTGGTGGGCCTGTGACATCATACGGTACCTGATGTCTGCTTACACACACTGTTAGTGGGACCGAACACACACTGAACTGTGTGTGTTTGTGAGACTTGGGAACTTTATTGGTGGGGTTGAACTTGGGTTTGTAAATAACTACAGTCAGTATAGAGAGAAACTGTATTCCAGGGGAAAGGGACTGAGAAAAGGGGGTGTGCTATTATAAACAGAGGGGGATAAACAGGGTGGCCATATTCCACCATGGTAGGCATCTTCGGAAGGGTTGTAGGCTGCACAGGCTGTGGGATGGCAATAATTCTAAATTGGGCCTGGAGAGAGGGAGGCTGCCCACTCTGTAGACAGCTATCTTGTATCAGGAGTGAGGTATATTGGTTAAGGAGTAAGCTGGGGAGCTGGGGGGTGTCCAAGGATAAGGGGTGTGGATATGGGCAGCAGAAGGGTGGGGCTGAGGGGAGGCTGGGGCAACGCTCTGAAATTACAGGACGTTATGTTACAGCAAGCAGGAGGGGGGATATTAGGGACAGAGGACCCTTAGATAGGGAAGTTGATGCTAAGGGGAAAGCGTGGGTGAACATTCTGAATACAAAGAGACTGGAGGGAAGAGTCAGGAGGGGCTGTTGTGCGGAAGCCTAAAACAGCAGACTGTGGGAAGGGAGCTCTAAGGTGAACAGAGCAAGAGGGAAGAAGAGGGGCAGTTTAGAGATGCAGTCAGGAAACTCGGGTTATGATGGAGGCTGACATAGAGTGTCACAATAAATTTGAGCTACTAAGCAACCTAGAGGGGAGGAAGGGTTGGTGGAAATGAGAAACTTATACAGAGGCCGGGAGGGAGTCGGATACCCATAGGGCATCACAGACCAGCTATGGAAAGGATAGACATAGTCCCAGAGGAGAAGGGAAACATATATGTTAAGCAAATGGGGAGATGCAACATATTCCAGACATGAGGGAGGAGAGCATGATTGGAGAGAACTGGGAGACAAGGAGGTGGGAGAGGAGCCCCTTTCAGCCGGGGGTCAGTACCAAGGATGGGGCCCTAGCTAAGGGGACCCACAGAGAGCCTCTGGAGGCAGGGTACTATTACAAGGGGAGGATGGCGGTGTGGGGAAGGGAAACCATCAGGGCCAGGATAAATGGTTCAGATAAGAGAGGGTTAAAGGGGACACCTATTCAGAGGGGGTTTGAGTTAAGTGGGCAAAATAGCAAGGGAGGCAGAAAGGGGAGGGTGACAAGGGGGTCTCTAATAAGGCAGGAAGACTCCCATGGAATTGAGATCATGAATAAAGGGGGGAAGGGGGCTGAGAGGGCATAGTGGAGGTAACCATAAGGATGATGGCGGTGTTAAGGTTCTGTTATTGGGAGACTCGATGATTAGGGGTATCCAGTGGGAGGGACAGGGGGGTGGATGCCATAGCCAGGTGAAGGTAGTGAGTATCTCTGGGCTGACAGTGCACAGAGCAAAGTTCATGGTGATTGAAATGGTTAGGGATTGTGGAGGGAAACCGGATTTCCTGGTGCATTTGGGAACTAATGATCTAGAGGGAAATAGCGTTTTGGAAATCCAAGCAAGGTTCCAAGAACTTGCCAGAGTCTGTCGGGATAATGGATGCAACATTTCCTTTTCAGAGATATTGCCAGTACCAAAGGCCTCAGTGGAGAAAAAATGAAGCTCACAGAGGTTAATGACTGGCTCAGGAAGTGGGGTGAAGAGAGTGGGTTGGGGTGTTGGGAACTGGAATGGAGTTTGGGAGGATAAGGGACTATATGCCAAGGACAGGTTTCATCTTGCCCCATTAGGGAAGGAAGTCCTTAAACAGGGATGGCTGACTACATACAAGAAAGGTGGGGTTTAAACTTGTAAGGGGGAGGGATAAGGGAGGGCTGACCAGAAGCCTCTCCTCCAGATGAGGGAGTAGCCTTCAAGCCCAAGGGGAGGGAAACAGACTGGAGGTGGAGGTTTCAGGAGGAGCAGAGGGAGGATGGAAGTATAAGGAATCTGGGTGGGGTTCGACAAAGAGGATCAGGGATAAGGGTGGGGTTGGTGTTAGTAAATGCCAGGAGCTTAGGGAAACAAGTTGCCAGAGTTCCAGGCCATGCTGTTCGGGGGAGGTGGATGTGCGGCGGTCACGAGGCGTGGGCCAACAAAACCATGACTGGGACCTAAGCAGTATGGGGTACACTATGCTTAGGAAGGATAGAAAGGAGGGCAGAGGGGGTGGAGTGGCTATGTTCATTAGAGATGACATAGAAATTGCTAGGGTAGAAGAGGCAGAGGGAAACGTGGAGGCCTTATGGGTCACCTTACGATCCCAAGCAGGAGATAAGGTCAAGCTGGGTGTAGCATATAGGCCCCCCGGGATGAGTGATGTTCTAGAGGATGGTTTGCTGGACAACATCATTGCCCAGTGTGGACCAAAAGGGGAAGGAGTGGTGTTGATGGGGGACCTTAATATGCCAGGTACAAACTGGGGAACCATGTCCTCTAAGGTGGCCAAGGAGCAGAGGCTGCTGGATGGCTTCCAGGATGTGTTCTTAACACAGCATGTGATGGAGCCCACAAGGGAGGGGCATGTCCTGGATGTGGTTCTGGCAGATGGGGATCTGGTAAGGGACATGGTTGTACAGGACCCCTGACTGGGAGCGACCACAATACTGTCTGGTTTCAAATAAGCATGGGGGAGATCTAGGACACTGGCAGTGGACTTCAGGGGGCAGACTTTATGGGCATGGGAAATATTCTCAAGGATCACTTGAAGGGGATTACCTCAACGACAAGTGTGGAAAGGAGATGGGAGGTCATAAACAGGGGACTTCATGAGGCAGTCAGGATCTGCGCTAAGTTGAAACGTAAGGAGCAAGGTCACATAAACCATGCTGGTGGTCCAGTGAGGTACAGGTAGCAGTCAGAGAAAAGAAGGGGCCTACAAAAATATAAAACAACAAGAGGGGATAGGGATAAGGAAATGTATCCAGCTTGCATCTAGAAAAGTCACCCTATGGTGAGGGAGCAAAGTCCAGTAAAAGAGCAGCTGGCACAGGGATACATAGAGGGAAAAGGGGTTCTTCAGTACATTGGGGAGCAGAGAAAAACTAAGGGCCATCTCAGCAGATTGAGATCAGAAGGAGGGTGGGTGGAAGAGGCGGGGACCAGGCAGAGGTATTTACAGTACTTTGCCTCTGTGTTCACTAGGAGGGGGTGGGATATCTACAAAGCAAGGCACGAAGGGATAGAAGTGTCAGTAAGTGGGATCAGGAGCAACAGAAATGGAGCAAGAGGAGGAGAGGTACCCAGGGTGTCACATCTGGGTAAGGATAAAAAGGCCAGTAAGGTGGAGGGGACGGATGATGCTATCTCCGCCAAAAGGGTGTGGTTAGCCCTCAAGGCCCTAAAGAAAGACAAATCTCCTGGGCCGGATGGCATTCATCCGAGAGTACTATGGGAATTGGCGGACATACTGGCTGCACCCCTGGCGGAGCTTTTCAACAGGTCACTTGAGACAGGGAGGGTACCTAGGGATTGGCGAGAGGCACATGTGGTACCAATCCATAAAGGGGGGGGAGAAGTACCAGGTAACTATAGACCCATCAGTTTGACCTCGGTGGTGGGAAAATTAATGGAGAGTATACTAAAGGAACGATTGGGGTGTTGGAGGAGGTGGGAGGTCTGGATAGTCGGCAACATGGGTTTGTGCCAGGTAGATCATGTCAAACCAACCTTGTGGAGTTCTATGAATGGGTAACATCAGAACTGGACAGGGGTAAGCCTGTGGATGTATTATTCTTGGACTTCAGCAAGGCGTTTGACTCTGTCCCCCACAATGGTCTGGTGGAGAAACTGATGGGGTTAGGAGTAGGCCCTTTGATGGTCAGATGGATTGAAAACTGGCTAGCTGGACGCACTCAGAGAGTAGTGGTCTGTGGGGAGCTCTCGAACCCTACAGAGGTTGGTAGTGGGGTACCACAGGGCTCGGTCCTGGGTCCGATCCTGTTTAATGCATACATATCAGACATCAGGGAGGGTATAGGGTGTGAAATGAGTCTCTTCGCGGATGACTCCAAGATGGGAGCAGTAGTTGAGGGAGAAGAGGGGAGGTTGGCCCTGCAAGGGGACCTGGACACCCTGGAAAGCTGGGCTCACACATGGAAATTAAATTTCAATATCACCAAGTGCAAGGTGTTGCATCTTGGTCGGGGAAACCCTAAACACAGGTACACCCTGGGAGGGGAGGCGCTGGAGGCCTTAATAAGGGAAAAAGACCTATGGGTCATGGTGGATGCATGTATGAATAACTCTGAGCAGTGCAGGAGAGCAGCTAGCAAGGCAAACAGGATGTTGGGATGCATCATAAGGGGGATCACCTCTAGGAGCAAGGAAGTGATTCTGCCACTGTACAATGGACTGGTTAGACCACACCTTGAGTACTGTGTACAGTACTGGAGACCACACTTGAAGAGGGACATACAGCTCCTGGAGAGGTACAGAGGAGGGCAACAAAGATGATATGAGGGCTAGGGATTTGACATATGAGGACAGACTTGAGGAGCTCTGCCTGTTTTCATTGGAGGAGAGGAGAGACAGGGGGACATGATTGAGGTCTTCAAGTACCTCAAGGGAATAAATAGGGTAAACATGGAGGGGATCTTTAGACTAAAGCAGGGAGGTATCACCAGAGGGCATGGTTTGAAGTTGGAAGGTGGAAGGGTGAGGGGGGAAAAGAGGAGGAGGTTTTTCACTGAGAGGGTGGTGGACCCTTGGAATGCACTGCCTAGTGAGCTGGTTCAGAGATCCACAGTGGAGGGCTTCAAGAGAGGGTGGGACAGACACAGAAAGTGGATGTATCAGATGATGGCCTGTCCAAGGGGGGTGGGGATGGATGATAGGGGTTTCTGGAGCACAAGGGATGGGAGGGTCTCGGCACCCAACTAAGGATCTAAGGTTCGAGCAGACTCGATAGACCGTAAGGCCTAATCTGCTGGCAAATAGTATGTTATATCTTTATGCTGATGACAGCATACTTGATCAATCTTGCTGGAAACTAGTGTAGTGGGATATCTCTAAGTTCACATGGGGGGACCTAGAGTTAGTCAGGTATTATTAACAAATCCCAGAGACAGAGGTGGGCTAGCTATGCCAGACCTACAGAATTACTACCTAGCTGCTCAGGCAGCCCCCTTGATAACATGGACAAAGCAGAGGGTGGCATCTCGATGGTATAGGATGGAAAGCAGTAACAGAACTGGCTCCCCATTTGCACTGATTTTGGCACCTATCATGTCAGAGATGATTAGACGATCAACCAACCCTTGGGTTAAACATGTCTTACAAATACTCTCCAAGCTTCAGAATTGCACTGAGGTTCCCAATAATTTGGGCCCCCTTACACTAGTCAGGCATATAGTTGGATTTGCACCTGCCAAGCAGGATACGGTATATAGATTATGGGAGCATATGCAACTGACTCAGTTTTTGCAATGTCTAACTAGGAAACAGCTAAAAAGTTTCCAAGAAATTGCTCAACAATTCCATCTGACTTGCACTGAATTTTTTCACTATTTATAGGTGAGACATTTCATGCGGTGTAATGAACACTCCTGAGACTTGGCTAGGAAGTTAACCCCCTTAGAAGATTTATTTTATTGGGGAGTGACACTCAAAACAAGCTTTAGGTACATCTTGGAAATGTATACTGTTATCCAGAACAGAAAAGAGACCCCATTGGAAGAAGTTAGATCCAAATGGGAACAGGAGAGTGGGGAAAATGTCACTCAGCAAGCATGGAATTGCACCCTAGCAGAAGGCTGGAAGGTGACCTCCTCCCTGACTTGAAGGGAATTTAAATGGAAAGTAATGATCAGATACTTTTGCACACCCACAATCACTAAACACTTTCAGACCCCCAGCTAAGACACTTTTGTTGGAGACGGAGGTAGGGGGTCACATGTTCATGTGTTTTGGGAATGCCCCAGGATAATTCACTTTTGATTGAAAGTCAGAAATGTTATTCAGGTGGTAAAACTACTATCCCAAATACTTTGTGTAGACTCAAACTAGGTATCTGTCTTTCCAAATCAAAAACAAGCAACTTAAAAGATTATTTCACATACTGTTAACAACAGCAATGAAATGGATTACATTGTTATGGATGTCTGATGTTACCCTACAAAATCAGCCTGGGTCCAACAGTGTGAGAGACATTCAAGATCTGAAAAGAATCACATCATATCTGCAATTGCGTGGGGAAAGGCTTATTGACTTTTATTGACTTTTGGCATCCACAAGTGTTACATTTCCAGGAAGATACTGCTTAATGGATGGGGGGGGGAGGGCACATGGGTGTGCACCCTTGACATCCGAGGATTAATGCAAAGACTTACAATTAGAGCCAGAAACTGGACACTGAATAATGCCCCCCCAGATATCTACAAGAGATGGAACATCTGACAAAATGACTGGACACGCCCCTTTTTTTTGCTCATTTTTATTACAATTTAGCTCTCATAAACAGAATATAAAATGGCCCCCAAGGCTGTCAGCTACCTAACTGTTGTAATCAATTTTTAACTCTTACAACTGTTTAAGGCTTACATAAATATTAACAGCTTCAGCTGCGTGCGTTAAAGTCATATAGCAGATCAGATACTGTAAAACAATAAAGCCTCTGCATGTAATCAATGGCATGTTTTACTCTGCTAAATAAAGCTGAGTTATTAAAAAAAAAAACAGACAGTGAGGAGAGACAGAAGGTTGCCGGAGACCAGTTGGGGCCTGTAGAGACAGATCCAGCATGGAACGTCTGGCAGACTGAGTGGGCCAAGTGGTCCTTTTCTGCAGACAAAGTCTATGTTTCTGTGTTTCTATGACATTGTAATTCAAAGCCCGCCATTAGACCCTTGTTTACCTTTTCCTTTTAGAGACTACACTGGAAGACAAAAGGGCTGAATACTGCACATATGTGTAACCTAGTACTAAGATGCCAAGCTAGAAGCCTGGGTAACGTTATACAAATCAGAGCTTCTGGGTATTAGCAAAACATGGTTGAAACCCTCTGTACCTGACTCATTATGTCTGTTTTTTGGGGGTAAAGGATGATTGGCAGTGATGAAGGCATATAAACAAGGTGGGGTTGTGTTAAAAGGGAATAGTCAGCACTAAGAGCCAGACACACAAGTGTGGGGCTGATCCCAATTTGCACTTTGTGTTCAAAAACAGTTTTCCTTTTACTGTTTATGCAGTACAGTAGATTGTATCATACTGATTCTGTTGACTTCCAAGATTATATTTTCTGTAACTACAAATCCAGAATCCCCTGTAGCAGACAACAAAACAGGGCTGCAATGGGAGATTCAACAACCTCCAGTGCATGTTTAAAGTTTGCTCTGATCAGCTGGCCCACCAGCGCAGAGGTAGTGCTACCACTATTGACACCTATGATCCAAGTTCAGGAGCTAACTCAGGGAGTTGGAGGGTTGGCCGGGGGGGGGGGGGAGATCCAAGGGACTACTCTCCTTCTCCGAGGGTGGGAGAAAACAAAGCCCTGTATATGCCTCACACCTGGTGGAGATGAGGGGTAAAGCAGCCCAGGGCCATCAAGATGCACTGGAGGTGCAGCGGCCATCGACGTACATCACACGGGAGTGTGCAGTGTGTGTCATGATGGTATTGCACATCTGCACCTCTGGGGGAGGAAGTAAGGACAAGAAAACAGCTCCTCGACTGGCAGCATGATGCTGGTTTCCCTCAGGCACTCTACCCGGTTATCCAAGCACGGTCTGAATGTATTGGATCCTGTTTGATGATGGGGTTTGGGGGACCCTGCTGACCCTGCTGGGGGGGAGCTCTGGGAAACGCCACATGACTGCGGTAAGCCCTGGAGGATACCGGAGTGTCAGGGCTGGAGAGACTAGGGGATAGGAGCTGGTCAGGAGAAGGGAGAAAAAGAATAACAGAAAAAAAAGCTAGCTCTGATCTTTTGTTTGCTGGTCCTGCTGTCCTCCCACAAATATGTACAGTCACAGAGGAATGTACTTAACATCTGATCAGTGCTTGTAAAAGCTCTAACATGCATTGCAGGCTACTGAATCGCCCACTGCTGCAGCCCTGCTCTGATGTCAACTGTAGGGGATTCTGGGATTTTTAGTTACAGAAAATGTCCACTTGGAAGTCAAAAGAATCAGTCTAATGCAATCTACTATACTACAGTAAAAAAATGTTTATGCATGCAAAGTGCAAACTGGGATTAGACCCACGGTTGGGTATGGGGCTCTTAGTGCTGACTGTTCCCTTTTAATTTACATTAAAAGCCAACTTAGTTGTTTCTAAAACTGAATATATTGACACTTTTTATAATAACTGAGAATATGTGCTCCCTCTGCTAAAACTTGGAAAAGTCAAGAAACGTACGTTATATTTACAACCCCCCACAGTCTGGCACTGCTAATCCAGTAAGTGTCAGTACATGTTTAATGGCCAATTGTAACAATAAGGAGTTGTTAATTCATACAAAGGACAAAGAAGAATGCAGTGGATATAGGCCAATATCGTTACTCAGAACTGACATCCAAATACTGGCAAAGGCGACGGCAAAGAGAATCAATAAGTTGCTATGGAAATGAATTCACACACTTCAGGTGGGGTTTATCCCTGGATGCCAGGGTGCAGACAACCTGAGGTGGATGATTAATATTCATTGGGTTAATAAGAAAAGTAATCCATTAATGGCTGTGCACTCACTTGATGTGGAATGGGCTCTTGACTCAATGGAACTGGAATACCTATGTGATGTTCTGCTAAAATGTCACTTGGGACATAATTCAGTGAGTCAAATTCACGTATACAGTAATCCTAAGGTTTTGGTGCTCACAAAAGGCAGAAATTGTGCAACTTTAATTTGAGTGGGTTGACCACACAAGTGCCCGTTGTCACTTGTATTTTTTGCGCTAGCCCATGAGCCACTAGCACAAAAGATCAGAGAGTTGGACTCAGAGGAGGAGGAGTAAAAATCGGCACTCAAGCATACAAAGTATATTACCATAAGCGAGGGTTTCTCAAATGGGGAGGCCCCAACTTGTTCCAGGGGAGGCTCAAACAAGCCTTACAATGTACTATATTTAAATGTCAAGTTTTGGATGCGTTGCGTGAAAGGATGCAGCAAACTGAAAGTGAATAATGACATGCAAATTTATGTACAAAATGGTTACCAGGAAAACACACTCGACAAACACTTGTTTCCTGGTATGACATGGGGGAAAGCTGAATGGAGGAAATACAATTCTTGGAACCTATGCAAAACAAAATGCAAAATAATACAAATGAATAGGAACAAGATAAAATTGACCCATTATACTTGCTGCAGAAAACACAAATATAAAGGCTAAGCAGAGATACAAGGAGCAAGGCCAGGAGGGAGCAAAATGGTCCCTGACAAGGTGTTTAAGTGCAGGGTAAAACTGACAAAGAAAACAGTCTGACTCATGGAGGTATTGCAATGAGGGGTAAATAGGGCCAAAACTCAGAAGTGTGGAGCAAGTAGGCTGACCTGGAGAGGGTGGTTATAGAAAGGGAGAATAATAGAGACAATAAAATGAGAATAAACTCAACTACTCAAATGCACTTCATTGTATTCTTCCTATAATGTGCAAAGTATGATAGTTGTTCTAACTATGGGGAGGCCCCAAATTATTTCTATATTAGGAGGAGGCTCAAGATCTTTTCCAAGGCTTGGGGGAGGCTCACTATGACAAAGTGTGAGAACTCCTGCATAAGCAGATGACGTGCTCATAGCTAGTAACAACCTACACAGAGCTATGCTTCCTTAATTGGACTGCTTACGAGATATGCTCTTTTATCAGACCAATAAATTACCTGGAATGAGTTTGAGCATACCCTGTATATCTCTAAACAAACATTGTAAAAGACTGATTTTTTTCAGAGAGGGAATTAAAATGAGCTCTGGAACAAATAACTTATTTGGGAATTAAAGTAATATCAGAAATCGCAACACAATTAGAAATGAACCTGAAACCTCCAATAGAAACATTAGAAATAGACATAGAGAGATGGGAAAAACAAACACTTACAGGAAGGGGGACATTCAATTATTGTATTTAAACTAGGGGCAGCATCAAATCTCTTCTATTTATTTAAAGCAGCAGCACATCAAAAATGTGCCTTCCAAACAGTTAGTTTCACGCACAATTAATAAAACATTAGCATACCTGTCACATCTACTTTTATAGGTACCTATGGTGCAAACTATGATTTTTTTTTTTTTCTCTATCCTAACCCTTGCTATATCTACAATGCTGTTTATAAGCCCAATGTGGCAGCCATCTTTTGTTCTTGAGAAAAAACTAAATTAAATATTAATAAAATGTTCAGATTTAGGTAGAACTATAAAATGTTACCACTAAATAAATCTGGAAGATGCCTGCAATCTTTTATAGTGAAAAAAAAAGGAATGGTCACATTTTTGCACAATTTTGTTGCACTGCTGCTTTAATGACCTTCGATTTGCATATTCCAGAAATGTAGACATTTAATTTGAGTGGTTTGCTCAATAAATGTAATTTTTTTTCCACAAGATACTGTCTACATAAGTTTTTGTTCAATGAGTGCGACTGTCTTTGAAAACAATTGACTGCTTGGGTTAGCAACCCATTCATGTGCGCACCCTCCTGATTAATTGTGCGTAGGAACAGGCCTTTGGAACTTTTCTAAAATGGTGTAGGGTCTGCACCAGAAGTCCTATGAGGAGACTGAAAGACCTCAATATGTTTATTTTATTTATTTATTTATTTGTGTTTAGGATTACAAAGTACCTTTGAGCCAAGGCTGTTTTACAAAGGTTCCACGTCATGCTGGTTACAGGGTAACAGACACTAAAACATAAAACAGTTACAGGTACACCGTTTTAGACAGTAACTTTGCTTGACAAAATCAGACTGAGCAATGAGTAACTCAAGAAACAATAGGAGGAAGAGGGCAAGAAGGGGAGAGGGCTGAGGGTAGGGGAAGGCATAGGTGTAGAGGGTCAGGGTGAGGCAACCGAGGGGCCTTGTCAGGACAGACACAGGGCAAGTGCATTAGAAGTTGCATTGGACAGGTAAGTGCAAGAAGAGAGGGCAGAAACTGACACCTATAAGGTCAGAAGCAGCATAGGCAATGAAGATGTTATGGGGTGCAAGCACAGGTGGAGGTGCCAGTTATGGAGTGGTGGAGCTTTTTTTGTACACCCTAGAACTTGGGGACTGAGGAGAGGAGAGGAGAGGGCTATGGGACTATTATCAGCTGATGAGAGTAAACATTCACCAACTGCAGTGAAAAGGCTGTACCTCCTGGGCATTAGGATCCCCCCACTATGTGGAACTCAAGCTGGACTTGGACAAGGCAGTAGCGGCAGTAATGATATTAGTAAGCAATATACAGTATGTACATTCTGTCAAAAAGCCCTTTCAGTGTCCCTTTACTTTAAAGTTGTAATATCTTCCTTTGCAGCATTAGAAACATTATGCATACCCCCTAGTAGCTGCTTTTGCACAAGCTGATTTTCTTTGTTTCTGTTGTTCCGTTTCCCGTTTAACCACCATATGATCTGTTTTATTTGGCGTCAGTAAAACACAATTCACTGGTTGAGAAGGTGGATTATCAATTTTGACTTTATTATTTCTCCCAGTTCTGTGCTACTAGCTTCAGAGATTGCTAAAACATCAAATGTTGAGAGCCGAGTAGAAGTTCCTGAACCTCACCAGAAACAGCTCTCAGTAAGGCATGGGGTCATAACACGGCAAACAAAAACAGTGCAGCACACAACACTGCAAGCAAAACACAGCAAACAAAGAAAATGTCAGTCAAAACACAGACCATCACACAATTTCGCTGCAACACAAAAACAATAGAGGAAACACAAGAACTTTTTTGTTTTGTGGGGGACTCTGTCCCCCCTACACCCTCCAGAATTAATATAATCAACTCTGAGGGGGTGTGGCCCTCCAGGACGGGGAGAAACTCAGGAGGGGGGGGGGGATTTCTTTATTAACAATAAAAAAAAGCAATATCAGGTGACAGAGAACCAAACCCTGGTCCCCAGGTCTCCTCCGCTGCAGGTGCTAGTGCCGTAGCCACTCCACCACAGGAGCAGATCAAGCAGGCACCACATCTACAGCTTCTTGATACCTTCCCCATCTCTTCGTACAGCGACAGCGGTAACGGTAATTCCCTGCCGCTATTTGACCCCTATCCCTCAAAATGGTTTCAAGCTTTAGACAGCGGGGTTCTTGCCGCAGCATATTGACCTGGTACCCACAGTAAGCAACATATGTTAAGTTTATTTTTTATTTTAGTCTTTTGGTAAATGGATAAGGTCCACTAGGCACAAGTGCCTGTATTCAGGGGCAACCTGGGAGCACTGGGTGGTTAAGTGACTTGCTCAGAGTCACACAGTATGCAAGTGGAGGTTGTGAGAATCAAACTCAAGTCTGGTCTGCTGGATGTACCAAGCTTGATCACACCTCGCTCCTCTAACCTCTAGGCTATACTGCCAGCCCAAACTGGATTACTGAATAACTGAGTTACTGAATTAAGTTCAGTAACTTACATATGTTGCTTACTATGAGCTGTTTCTGGGGAGGTACAGCAACTTCTACTCGGTTCTTAACAGTTGATGATTTAGCAATTGCATCATTATTAACTTTGATTGCAGCGATGTGCATTGGTAAAAGAATGTTGCAATTTAGCTGTAGTCTTTAAATGAGCATCGGCTATTGTGGTGCCAGAAGAATTCACACTTGGTTCTGCTCTCTCACTGATGGTAACCAGGCCACTGAACCGGGTATAGTAGAGGAAGCAAAGCCAAGAAGGCTGAGTTGAGCCGTGCAATGACTCTTTCTATTACACAGCTTTTGCTATGCTGGTAGTAATTAACAAAGCCAGCAGGAGTCCCAAAATCAGCTGGTCTTCCTTGCCGACTTCTTGGCCCACTGCACGTACATCATTATAGTCGAAAGCACTGGCAAAGAGGCACAGCAGGAGGACCAGAGAGGATGGAAGATGGTGCACTATGCCTGCCGTCTCTCACAGCTACAACCCAGAAAGGAATAAACCATTTATTTATGTGGAGGCATGTCTGCATGGGGGAGCTCCCTGGGGGCTTCACTCTGAAAGGTGGACTGGAACATGAGGAGCCACTGGTCATCTCCCAGTCCAAGGTATGGCCTGAGAAATGTTTCATATTTGTGCCTGCATGTTTTAGAAACATAGAAGCTGATGGCAGATAAGGATCGCAAGGCCCATCCAGTCTGCCCATTTTTTTTTCTACCTTATAAATGTGCCATTGGCCTTTGCTCTGTCAACAGCATATCTATTCATACTCATATGTACTGCTTCCTTATGCCTATCCCATGCCTGTTTGAAGCCTTGCACTGTATTCATATCCACCACTTCCTGAGGTAGGCTGTTCCATGCATCCACCACCATATCTGTGAAAAAGAACTTCCTCACATTACCCCTTAGTCTGCCTCCCTCTAATCTCATGCTATGTCCTCTTGTCCTGCTATTTTTCTTATATTGAAACATGTTAGACTCTTTCACCTTGTTAATGCCCTTAAGGTGTTTGAATGTTTCAATCATATCACCGCTCTCCCTCCTTTGCTCTAGGGTATACATATTGAGCTCCGTTAATCTGTCCTCATATGTTTTCTGATGCAGTCCCTGCACCATTTTGGTTGTCCTTCTCTGGACTGCCTCAATTTGGTTAATGTCCTTGTGAAGGTGTGGCCTCCAGTACTGCACGCAGTACTCCAGATGGGGCCTAACCAGTGTCTTGTAAAGAGGGATTATTACCTCCCTCTTCCGACTTGTGATACCCCTACTAATACACCCTAATATCCCCCTAGCCTTACCTACTGCTTTAGTGGTCTGCTTGGATGATTTCAGGTCATCGGTGATGATGATGCCCAAGTCTCTTTCTTCCCTTGTGACTGACAGCAATTCCCCTCCCAGCCTATAGGTGGTTTCAGGGTTTCTCTTCCCTATGTGCATGATCTTGCACTTCTTTGCATAAAACCCCAGTTGCCACTCTTCTGACCATTTTGTTAGTTTATCCAGCTCTCTTCTCATTCTGCCCACCCCCATTATGGATCATCTACTCTGTTGCAGATCTTGGTGTCATCTAAAAATAGACAAACCTTACCCTCCAGTCCATCTGCTATGTCACTGATGAAGATATTGAAGAGGACTGGCTCCAGGACTGATCCCTGAGGCACCCCACTTGTGACTTGCATCTCTTCTGACTGTATACCGTTTACCACCGCTCTCTGTTTTCTGCCCATCAACCAGTTTGCCACCCAGTTGACCAACTTCTGACCCACCCTGAGCCTACCCAGCTTATTAATCAATCTTCTATGTGGAACAGTATTGAAAGCTTTGCTGAAGTCAAGGTAGGCGACATCAACTGCTCCCCCTTGGTCCACCACTCTGGTTACCCAGTCAAAGAAATCTATGAGATTAGTTTGACAGGCCTTCCTTTTGTAAACCCATGCTGTCTTGGATCCTGTGCTCCTATGGATTCCAGGTGTTGCACTATCCTTTCTTTAAGGAGTGCCTCCATAATCTTGCCCACTGCTGAGGTAAAACTGACTGGTCTGTAGTTCCCTGCCTCCTCCCTGCTACCACTCTAGTGGAGCGGGATCACATGAGCCCTTCTCCAGTCTTCTGGGAACTCGCCTGTGCTCAGAGACTCACTAAACAGTTCTGATAATGGCTCTGCTAGTTCCACCCTTAGATCCTTTAGTACCCTGGGATGTATGCCATCAGGTCCCATTGCCTTGTCCGCCCTGAGCTTATTGAGCTCTTGTAGGACCCTTTCTTTTGTGAAGGGAGTAGTGCTCACCTCCCTCCCCCCGTGTCCATGGTGCTGAGCTATGGGCCCTGCCCTACCTTCTGTTCAGTAAATACTGAGCAGAAGTATCTATTTAGGATAGGTGCTTATACATGGTCCTCCTCTTCACATGCCCCCTTATCTCCTTTGATCTTAGTAATACCCCCTCTGGACTTTCTCCTTTCACTAATATACCTATAGAAAGTCTTATCACCTTCTTTTACTGTTTGCACTAGTGTTTCCTCGGTTTGGGCCTTTGCCTGCCTTACTGCCTTCCCTGCTTCCCTTAGGGAGTTTGGTATGTCTCCCTATCTTCATCTTGCTGCGTTCTCTCATATTTCCTGAAGGCCAGCCTTTTGGCTCTGACCTTTTCTGCTACTGTTTTTGAGAACCAAAGTGGTTTCCTTCTTCTTTTGCACTTCCTTTTCTCTCTAACACAATGGGACGTTGCTTCAAGTATTGCATCCTTAATGCTTGCCCACTTTGCCTGTACCCCCTCACCTGTATTTCTTTTTGCCAGGGCTGGCTTAACTCTGTTGGCCATCTTATCAAAGTCAGCTCCTCTGAAGTCCCATATTTTTGCCTTGGAATGGGATGATTTAGTTGTAGTGGCCAAACTGAACCATACCATGTGATGGTCACTGGCCCCCAGGTGACCTTCTACCTGAAGATATGTGATCCTTTCCCTGTTAGTTAGTACTAGATCTAGGATAGCCCTGTCTCTTGTGGGTTGTTGTACCAGTTGTTTGAGGCCTTCCCCCTGCAGGGAATCCACCATGTGTCTAGTTCTGGCAGATGTTTCTGCTAGTATTTACCAATCTGTATCTGGCATGTTGAAGTCTCCCATTATCAGAACCTCCCCTTTAGCTGTCATGTTTTGTATATCTTCTAACAGTAATGTGTCTATGTCCTCCCCCTGGTCTGGGGGCCTGTAGACAACCCCAGTTCTTATGGCTGTCCCATTTTCTGTTTCCAGGGTGACCCACAGTTCTTCTGGCTCCTTATGTGTATTCTGAATTTCTGTAGCTTTGATATTTTCATTGACATACTGGTCCACTCCACCCCCCCCCCCTTTTGCACCTCGGTCTCTTCTGAACAGTACATAGCCAGGTACTGAAGTCTCCCAAGTGTGGTTACTGGTAAACCATGTCTCGCTAATTGCTACTCAAGGGCATAGCTACTGATACTCCAAGTAAGCCACGGCATACCAAGTTTAGTAGCAGGGGGTAGCAAACAAGCTGGCCAGCATTGCTCTGCCCTCTCTAGTCCACTGTGTTTAAATTCCTTTGTTTGGCTTTGCAGGCTTTTTCTTTTCTCTTTCAGCTTTGTTTTGGGGGGGTGGCAGAGTGGACTGCGGATGTTAAAGCTAAAGGTCTCAATTAGGTCCACATGGTCTGCCTGCATAGTGATTGGCTGCGGCATCTAGTATGGGGTGTGGCAAGTCTGGGGCAGTGAGTTTAAATGCCCCAGCAAAGTTAGAAGCCATACTATTAGTTCAATTGTACTGGGAGCAAGAGAAGCTGTAGAAAACTGAGGAGCAGCAGACAGAAGAACAGACTCAGAGCCAGCTAAAAGAAAAAAGATTTCATGAGGAGTGGCAATTGGAGCAAATCTGCCTACCTGCAGGGGAGAGAGAAGAAATTTCTGCCATGGTCTTGGACTCGTGGTGCAGTCAGTGGCATCTACCAGTGGGCAGCAAGCACCACACTAGCAGTACAGACAGACAGCAGGTCTAGTGTGGGAATCATCTGATTGGAGCCAGGAACCTTGGACTCGAGTCGTGGGGGGGGGCAGGCATGAATAACAGTAGGGGAGGGGGGTAGCAGTGTGGCAGCTTGGTGTACAAATCTGAAATGCCTGGCTACACCCTTGTTGCTACTATGTCCAGTTTAGCCTCTGTCATTATTGCCTGCAGGTCTGGGATCTTGTTTTCCAGACTCCGAGCATTTGTGTACATGATTTTCCATTGGCCAGATTTTGGTGTGTCAGTTGTTGGGTGAGGTCTGGCATTTCCCCTGTGCGTCGTATCGGGAGCCGGACCTTTTTCCTTACCTGGTGATGCAAATGAACTGCAAACATGCTGAACTCCTGTTTGACCACTAGCTGGGGGAAGGGGTGTTCTTTCCATTCGACGTATGGGTGCTGCACCCCTCTCCCCATTTACTAATTTCAATATTCTGCAAAGACGTCAAACTTCTGCCCCAATGCACTGACTCTCTCCTTAGTCAGATGCAGTCCATCAAATTTAAAGTATGTTCGCTCCAAAACTGTTGCCAGTTCCCTACAAATTTGTGTCCTTTTTCCTGGCACCAGCCCTTGAGCCACATGTTTAGCTCCCCATCTCCCCTTCTCTGACCTTCTGTCCATCTGCCCCCCCTCTCCCAGACTGGCAGGATCTCAGAGAAGGAGATGCCAGATGAAACGGATGATACTTTGTCACCCAGCCTCGTCAGGTGTTCCTTGGTCTCCACAACTGACCGGCTGGTGAGATCATTAGTCCCTATGTGCACCAGGACATCAATGTTTTCCCCTGCTTCCTGAACAATTTTAGCAATGCGGTCAGTGTTTCTCCACGATGATGTACCTGGGAGACATCTGACCATTACCCCTGGCTGGAGATGGGTATCAACTCCCCGAATCATGGAGTCTCATATGATCAGAAGTTTTTGGGATTTCCTTTTTGATTTTTTTGTTTTGGTTCCTGTTTTGGGCAAGTTTTGTTGTGCTAGCTCCTGTGCTGCAGTGTCCTCTGCCCCTTTGTTTGATTTCGGAGATAGAGGCAGATACCTGTTTGTAGTTTTTATATAGTTTGTGGAGGTAATATGCTGGAGGCAAGTTGTTTGCCAGCAACACCCCCCTAACTGTGACAAATTTCAATCAATGGGATCGTGCAGGGAAGGAAGTTCAATAAAAGAAAAAAAGCAAGCTGTGCAGGACAAGGTTCAAGTACCCAGACAAAACATTCGGGGCCCTACAGCAGGGGTCGATCATAACATTGTTTTACTAGTCCAAACACTAGTGCAAATTTACCAGGGCTAGTGCAGCTAACTCTCTACTTGCCCGTCTTGACTAGTGCAGATTTTCATGGCTGTTAATGAAGTTAAAACAGTCTCTACTTTAACATTCTCTAGTCCTCATGCTAATCTCTGTCAATGTTCCAGGTGGCCTGGTGTGATTAACAGCTCATTAGGAGCTGCAATTATCTGGCAGTTCAAGAGAGGGAGCCCACAAAAGACTCAATGTGAGTCATTACCACTCCACTGTTAAGCCTTTCGGCTAGTGTCCAGGGTGTGATCAAGGGTAAAGTGCTGTTAAGTCACTAGCTTTCAGTTTTCTGAATGTGTCTCTGTCTAACAATTTGTCCAATATTATTAAGACCAGTGCCCCTCATTTCCCTACATTTTGAGTATCTGTATCCAACATTTCAGTGACAAAATGCAAAGAGGTATACAGGATCAGCCCTGCAGGTGGTGGATTTTATCCCAGCCTCACCATAACTTCCCTCTCCCCTCCAAATCTCTCTACTCTGTTCTTTCCCTGGACACCACTGCAGACCAGACTCTGAAGTGACCATCCACAGATCCATTGCTGCCATTACTGGAGAGTGTAGGGGGTCCCCAGCTCTTCTAAATGGACCATGCCAGCCATCACCATCCATACAGTTTCACTCTTATCCCACTAAGCATGTCCTTTCAGCCTAAAAACAAAGCTGTGGATCATGTTTGGTACAAGAATAAACCTCGTTAAAATACATAATTTGAAACCTTGAAATAGGCATTCCTGGGGTGCACAGATCATCCTATACAGAACTAGAAATAGTATAGTGTTATGCCTGTGTACTGTTTCCCCTGGGCTGATGAAAGGACAATGTTAAAGAAAAATCTGTTATTATTGGGGCAGAGCATATTAAAATCAATGAGTTTACAAATAAAAATGTCATAGTTTTCTATTTCCCAAGCCCCTTAGGTTTGTCTAGCCCCCACCCCAAAGAAATCTTAGATGTGCTCCTGGCTCAGTTGAGAGTCCAGTTGACTATAGGGTGGGGACCGAGAGTGTCTTTCTCTGCCTGACTCTGTTCATTGCCCTGTGGGTGGTGTGACAATGTGGTGAGGTGCATGATGATGTCAGCTAGTGTGTGCGCAGAGCTAGGACTGCTTGATTGAACATTTGCTGTTGTGATGTCCTCTCTCTGTTTGGTGTGTGTGGGGGGGGGCAGAAAGAGGAAGGAGGCCATGCTACAAAACAATGGGGGAGCTCACTGTCTGTGATGGATGGCATTACAGTCTTTTTTTTTCCGCTGGGGAGCTGGAAGCAATATGGGAGCAGGATAAATGTGCAATAATCAGGGTATTTCTTGGCTTTGCTTGCATTGTTTCTTGTATAAGTGATCTAAATTTACCATTTACTTAAGGGCTAGTGCAACCATCTGCGGGCTACTGCAATTTTGAATCAACTTGCCTTGCTGGCTAGTGCAAAAAAAGGTTAAGGTTGACCCCTGCCCTACAGTCACCAACCAAGAAAGGAACCTGAGAGTTATCATATCTGATGATCTCAAGGTTGCAGTGCAATGTGGCAAGGCAGATGGCAAGGCTAATGGAATGCTGAGATGCACAGGGAGAGGGATTTCTAGCAGGAGAAGGGAGGTAGTGTTGCCACTGTATCACTCACTAGTGAGACTCCACCTAGAGTACTGTCTCCAGTTTTGGAGGCTGCATCTCCACAAAGGACATTGACAGGGTGAAAGAGGTCCAGAGGATGGCTACCAGAATGGAGCAGGGGTTGCACATGAAGCCATACAAGGAGGCTGCAGGATCTCAGCATGTACTCCCTGGAGGAGAGTGAGAGGGGACATGACTGAGACGTACAGCATAAGTACCTCACAGGGGTGAACAAGGGTGCAGGTGGGGAGTCTCTTTGAGAGGTGGAAAAGCACCAGAACACAGAGGCATGAAATGAAGCTGAGGGGTGATTTTAAGAGGCATGTGAGGAAGGAAATGCTTCTTCACAGAAAGGGTGATGGACACTTGGAACAGCCTGCCAGAAGAGATGGTGGGGCCAAAAACAGTGGGGAGCTTCAAGCACGCAGTGGACATCACATGGGCATAATAAGTCGAGGAAAGGAAGGCGAGAAGGATGCCAGTGACCAAATAGGTCCAGAGTGTCAGAATAGGCAGGGAAAAAATAGGGCAGACTGGACAGGTCCTTTTCGGCTGACAAAATGTTATGTTTATATATACCAGGCACAAAATAATTGATTTTAAAGCAACAGTGCACTGATAAATGATTTTCCAAAAAAGATAGTTTCAGCTACAGTTAAGAAAAATATCAGTATACCAATCAAATGTGCTTGTCTAGGTACCTGTTATGCTGTGCAACATAAAGCTTTTTTATTTTTTCTGTCCTAACCCTTGCCAGATCTACAATGCTATATCTATGGAAAATGTGGTGGCTATCTTTTTTTCTTGAGAAAAAAACTCAATTAAAACATAACATATTCAAATTTTGGTGTAATTAGAAAATTGTACCACCAAATTAAACTGGAAGATGCCTAGAATTTTTTATAGTGAAAATAAGGTACGGTCAAATGTTTGCTCAATTTTGTTGTAGTGTTGCTTTAAGATTATCTACTCCAAATAATAACAGTTTTATGTTTCTATATACCACACATGAAATAATTGATTTTAAGATTATCTACTTCAATAATAACAGTATTTTTAAAATATTGTCATAGCATGAACCTAGAGGAACCAGTTCCAAGGCACAAAGCTCTGCCTCCTGTACTTCTATTGAAAGGGATCTCTGCACTCCAGGAATACCTGTGTCAGCCTTTCAAACAACTTATTTTAGTAGGGTTGATTTTTGTACCATCCATGCACCAAAGCATTGGTTTGGAATGAGAGGACAGGTTTATTTATTTAAGAGTTTTACCAGGAAGGCATACTGAGCAGTGTACCACTCGATTCCAGATGCGCCCTGGGGGAATAGGGATAGGCAGGATACAGTAATAGTAGAGGTTACACATGAGCATGTTCAATTGTAGTCATATTAGAGTAGTCAAAATCCTTATATACAAATAGAACTTATACAGACAGGGTGGTACAGGTAAAGGAACATCATGCACTGAATTACGTATATACCCCACAACCAGCATCACACAATAAGCAGGGTTGTCAACAATAGGGAGAAAAAAACAGCAGAGACAAATAAACAACTGACAACTAGGTTGAAAGGGATTCAGTGGGGCAGGATGAAAGAGCAAGTGGTAGAGAACTGAGTCTTAAGAAGAGCATTACGGTGTGGAGTGCTGGTGGCGTGTCTAATATTGGGCGACAGGGAGTTCCATAATTTGGGCATCCTGAAGCTGAAAGCAGCTTGTCCAGACATGGTGGACCTGTGAGGAATGTGAAGTAGCTGAGAATCAATGTTCCTGAGTGAGTAGGCTGGAGGGGGAAGAACATTCAGGGTGGTCGCCAGGTAGGAGGGAAGGGACTGCGACCAGAATTTTGCAGCGGTTCTAGCACAGTGTAGCAATCTCCGATTGTGGATAGAAGGGAGATCCAAGGACTGGTAGAGGTCACAGTGATGTGTACTAGGAGGGCAGTCCAGGGAGAACCAGCAGAAGGAGTTGAAGAGACGGTCTAGTCTGGACAGGGAGGACTGAGGGGCTGCACAGTAGACTACATCACCATAGTCCATTATTGGGAGAATCATCTTTTGAACAACAGCCAGCCGCGTTGGTAGGGGGATTTAACTTTTGTTACAGTATAATGCGCCTAACATGGGGTGTAGCTTCTTATGTATAGCATCAATATTAGCAGTGAAGTCAAGATGCTGGTCTAACCAGACCCCAAGATATCTGTAGGAAGTGCAGACTTCCGGGGGAGCCTTCTAATATGTGGAAAGTTGGGGAGGCAGGAAGGTGGGACAGTTTGGCCCGAGTGCCGAAAGTTTGGGAAACAGTTTTTTTTTTTTTTTTTTTTTTGGGTTTAGAAATAGTTGATTTGAATGGAACCAGTGTTGGACGGAGTCAAAATCCTCCTGCAGGCAGGCTGCCACGGCAGTGGGGGATGAACCAGAGGCAAACATCACCGTGTCGTCTGCAGACATGTGGATAGATGTATAAGGGCAGGCTGTGGGCAGATCATTGAGGAAAATAGAAAACAACAAAGGCCGGCTCGTCGGCGCGGATTAGTTCCGCTTGCGGCCAGCGGCGACCGGGTTTGGGAACGGACCCGGTCGTGGCGGAGGGCGGCCGGAGAGAAGGATTGGCGTCCGCTGGACTGCTCTCCTTCTCCCGGGGAGGGATGGGGTAGCATCCAGGGCGATGGGGACTCCTAGCGGAGGCCAGGAGCACCGCTACCCGGCGCTCAAAAGATTCTAGGGAGGCGGGGCGGACGCGGGCGTCATTTTGACCCGCCTCCCGGAAAAAAAGGAAAATGGACGGCTGCTGGCCGCCCATGAAGCCCACCGCGCTTGATTAGCCCCCCAGGCCAGCGTCCTCCGACCAATTACTGTCTTCAAGTGGGATGCCTCGCTTCTCCTCATCCTGCAGCCCCACGCAAAGGGGCAAGCCACGGAGTATCGGAGGAACCGAGGCCGATATGGGGGGGTGGAAGCCGTTGGCCCGTGACCGGGCTGAGCATTGGGTGACTGGCAGCTAGGAGGAGGTGGAAAAAAGCAAATTAAAAAAAAAAAAAAAAAAACAACAAAGGGCCAAGGACAGATCCTTGGGGGACCCCGCTGGTAACAGGGAGTGAGGTGGAGATAGCCGAGCCAATACGGACAGACTGGGACCTACCTGCCAAGTACTACTGGAACCAATTGGTGGCAGGCTCAGTCAGTCCAGCTTGGGTGAGTTTGGACGGTAACAGGGCATGAGAGACCATGTTGAAAGCCTTAGCCAGGTCGATGAAGATAGCCGCAGTTATCTCCCCTTTATCCATGCCCGTGAGTATGGTGTCGGTAAGACGAAGGAGAGAGGTGGTGGTGTAGTGATTTTTTCTAAACCCGGCCTGGTAAGGGGTGAAGAAGGAGATGGAGTCGAGGTAGTGGGAGAGCTGGGCTAGTACAAGGCACTCCTGTATTTTGGCTAGGATGGGGAGCAGCGATATAGGTCGGTAGTTGCATGGGGAGGAAGGGTCGCCTCCTTTGGCGAGGGGTATGACTGTGGCTTGTTTCCACATTGTAGGGATGGTTGGATAGGATATGGGAAGGGTGGATGAATGGCATTAACTGACATGGCCCATTGGGAAGAGTTAGGGACCTAACCTGCCAATAAGGGCAGCCACGGGCTTATGGAGGGTCATTCCAGGGGACCTCCTCTGTCATCAGCTTGCAGAGGTGTCCAAGAACATACAGATCTGTGAGACTGTGAAGAGAGAACGAATGGCTATGAGGAGGCTAGGAAAAAATGCACCACCTGCAGGGCAGACCCCTTAACCTTTTAACATTTGTCATTGAAATGCTGGACACGAACACTGAAAATGTGTGAAAATGAAGGGCACTGGCCCTCAAAATGTGAGACACATCATTAAACACATGGAAGCACAAACACAGAACACTAGAAACCAGTAGCTTTATCTGTACAAAATTTGATTTTTATTTACTAGCATCATATACACACAGAAAAACAAATTTAAGGAGAAAGAGGGTTAAGTCTGGAAAAGGAAGCAGATATGCAGGGAGTGGTGCAGTGCAGTGGCAGACTTCCAGCAGACCTTCTGGAGACTGTGGTGCAGTCCCATCTGCAGGCACCTCTCTGGGCTGAGGGAGAAGGTTGTCAGATTCAAGGCTGAACTGGCTTGGGTCAGGAGGACCTGCACCCACACTCAGAGACCACTTAGTCCACCACCACTGCTTCAGAGAGTGCCAGGAAGGAGGAGCAGCTGGACAATGGTGGGCTTGGGGAGGGTTAGGGTGGTAGACCATAGGCACATCCCACATCCCATACCACTAGGAAACTCCTACACTGCATTGGCAGGGCAGGACTGTCCCACAGAGGCACCAGAGGAAGTGACCGGGATGGATGTGGAGGGCCTCAAAGGTGGAGACCCAAAGGGGGGGGAAGCAGAGGACCCCAGAGGAGGAGGAAGCGAAACCTGGTTGGGGACTCAGTAATGAGGAGGATTCAGCTGAGGACAGGGAGGGAGGAGGAGAGGGAGGTATGGTGCCTTCCAGATGCCACAGCCCGAAATGATGGAAGGAGGATCCTAGGGATCACTGGGGAAGCAGTGAAGGAAGGCGAGCTGGATGTCATTGTCCATTTGGGAACAAATGACCTGGCCAGGGAGGAGCCAGAAGCAATGCAGGAGAAATTCAGGATATTGAGAAGGGGTCTTAGGCAATTAGCACAATCCCTTACATTCTCAGAGGTGCTACCTGTCAACAACAAGGGGAATAACAGGAGTCTTCGCACCAAGAACTTCAACTCATGGTTGAGGAAATGGTGCGAAGAAGAGGGATTTGAGTTCATTGGGGACTGGGGCTCCACCTAGAGGGATGGAGGCCTGTACACAGGTGACAGACTGCATCATTCCAGCAGGGGAGCTGGGATCCTCAGTGAAAAGTTTAAATGCTACATTGGTAAACAAACCACCGGGGGGCAGACTAAAGCAGAAGGACATGGACTGCCCACCCCCACACGCTAACAGGATCAGCAAACCAAGGGCAAGGAATCCCAAAAAGTCCAAATACAAGGAGGGAATCAGGTTAGGAGAGGGAAGAGGACAGAGGAAAGGAAATAAGGGAGGTGACAGGGGAGGGTAAGTGGGCAGAAGGAAGGGAGGTGGCAGTAAAATCTGGACAGCCATGTGTGCAAATGCTCGAAGTCTGGGCAACAAGGTTGCAGACCTAGAGGCCACCATGGTGGTAGCAGACCTGGACATAGTCACAGTTACAGAGACCTGGTACAATGATAACCAGGACTGGGATGTAGCCACACCAGGGTATGCTCTATTCAGGAGGGACAGGGTAAGTAAAAAGGGAGAAGGGGTGACTTTATGTGAAGGAGAGCATAAAAGCCACAGAAATACAGAGGGATCAGGGAGAAGCAGAGGTACTGTGGGTTACCCTAGAGACAAGAAAGGGGGCCTTTATTTGAACAGGGGTGATCTACAGACCTCTAACACATGGAGAGGAAGTAGATAAGGAAATGATGGAGGAAATCTGAGGGATGGCTAAGAAGGGGGAGTTATTGCTGGTAGGGGATTTCAATATGGCAGGTTTGGATTCGTGCCTCCCAGCTGCAGCAACAGGCAGACGTAGGGAAATTCTAGACTCTATGCAGGGGGCGTTGCTTAGGCAACTGGTCAGTGAAGTCACTCATGGGGGGGTCACACTGGACCTGGTACTGTTGAACAGGGACAGTGTCTCTGACGTCACAGTGGGGAGCCACCTGGGCACAAGCGATCACCGCACGGTGTGGTTCGGAGTTAGAACTGGGCCAGAAACAAACCACACTAAAACGAGGGTCCTGGACTTCAGGAGGGCTGATTTCAACAAAATGGGAGAGTGCCTCAAGGAAGCACTTGCAGAGATAGGGAAAATGGAGGGGGTAGAGAAGAAGTGAGCAGAAATAAGAAAGACCTTCGAGAAGGCAACAAACCTCTGTGTCAAGCAGATTACAAAGAGCAGGAGAAAGAAGAGAGCACTATGGTTCTCCAAGTAGTAGCGGAAAAAGTAAAGGCAAAGGGGCTAGCATTCAACATGTACAAGGCAACACAGAAGGAAGAGGACAGGGAGGGTTATCAAGAGAAACTAAGGGAGGCAGCCAAAAACAGTTAGGAGCGCTAAGGTACAAATGGAGGAGAACATTGCCAGGTCAGTAAAAAAGGGGGGATAAAACATTCTTTAGATATATAAACGAAAAGAGGAAGAACAAGGCGGGGACCATTAGACTAAAAGGAGAAGGAGGGGAGTGTGTGGAAGAGGACATAGAGACATAGAATTTGATGGCAGATAAGGACCGCTTGGCCCACCTAGTCTGCCCATTTCCCTGCCTAACGGGTAAGCTGCAGATCCTAGTTAACTAACAGCCTACTTCCTCCTACCCCCACTGGAATGGCCTTATGTCTGTCCCATGCATTCTTGAATCCCCCCACTGTTTTTGACTCTACAACCTCTTCAGGAAGGCTGTTTCATGTATCCACAACCCTCTCTGTGAAGAATACTTCCTCACATTACCTCTGAGCTGTCCCCCCTCTATCTTCAAATTGTGCCCCCTTGTTTTTGCACATCTCTTTTTCTGAAAGATGCTACCCTCTTGGACTTTGTTGATTCCCTTGAGGTATTTGAAAGTTTCTATCATGCCCCCCCTCCTTTCCTGGAGGCTATATATCTTTAGTTCCTTTAGTCTTTCTTCATATGTCTTCTGATCCAGACCCTGCCAATGTCGGACTGGCCCACCTGGATACCTGGAAATTTTCAGGTGGGCTCCCCTCAGTTGGGTACGTGGTTACCTTCTGAACTCTGAAAACTTCTGCATTTATTTTCTTTTTTCTAATTAAATGGGGCGTCTGGGACACTGTTGATAAATGTAAGATGCAAACACAGAGCTAGTGTATCAGATTGAAGTGGAATATTGATATGAGTGTGTCAACCTGGGCCCTCCTCTGTTGATTTTCCAGGTGGGCCCTTGCATCTTCTTTCCAGGTGGGCCCTTTGTACCCCAGTCCGACCCTGGACCCTGCATCATTTTGATTGCCCTCCTCTGGACAGCCTCCACCCTGTCTATGTCTTTGCGGAGATGGGGTCTCCAAAACTGTACACAGCACTCCTGATGTGGTCTGTACAGAGGGCCAACAACTTCCTGTTTTCTGCTGGTGATGCCTCTCCCTATGCATCCCAGTATCCCCCAGCCCTCCTTACTGCCTTCTCACATTGCTTGCCCACCTTTAGGTCATCTGATATGACTACCCTCAGGTCCCTTTCCATTTTTGTTGTTGTCAGTATCTCACCCCCCATTGTGTACTCTTCCCTGGCTTTTGTTTCCCAGGTGCATTACTTTGCACTTCTTTGCACTGAATCTAAGCTGCCATACATTTGACCATTCCTCCAACCTTGCCAAGTCCCTTTTCATCCTTTCCACCCCACCTTGTGTATCAACCCTGTTGCAGATCTTTGTGTCATCTGCAAAGAGGCATACTTTCCCTTCCAGTCCCTCTGCAATGTCACTTATAAAGACATTAAAAAGGACCGGCCCCAGTACTGAACCTTGCGGTACCCCACTAGTAACCCTCCTTTCTTCACTGTGGACTCCATTTACTATTACTTGCTGTGTCCTGTTGTCCAACCAGTGTTTTACCCAGGCTACCACCCTGGGACCCACTCCCAGGCTGGCTAATTTGTTTATTAATCTTTTGTGCGGGACTGTGTCAAATGCCTTGCTAAAGTCTAGGTAGGCCATGTCCATGGCCCCTCCCTGGTCTACTGCTTTGGTCACCCAGTCAAAGAAATCAATTAGATTTGTCTGACATGACCTTTCCGCTGTGAATCCATGCTGCCTTGGGTCCTGTGCCCCACTGGCCTCTAGGTACTCAACAATTCTTTCCTTCAGAAGTTATTCTAACATTTTTCCCGACCACTGAAGTCAAACTGACAGGTCTGTAGTTTTCTGCCTCTGTCTTGCTCCCACTTTTGTGAAGGGGAATCACATCTACCCTCCTCCAGTCCTCAGGTACCACACCATCCTCCCATGATTAATTAAAAAGGGTAGTCAGTGGTTTTACTGGTTCTTCCTTTAGTTCTTTTAGAATTCTGGGGTGAATCCCATCAGGCCCCATTGCTTTATCAACCTTCAGTTTTAAGAGTTCTTTCAGAACCCTTTCTTCTGTGAAAGGACCAATATCAACCCCCCTATCCAGCGTGCTTCTCTTGACCGGATTAGGTATTTCAACCAGAACCAGAAGAAAGCAGATGTATTGATCAAGTACTTTTATTCAGTATTTACGAAAGAGGGGGTGGGTGACGGACCACAGATAGGGGATAAGGACATTAATGGAGCAAGGTAGACACTAGCCTTTTTATGGAGGAGAGAGTCCTCAAGGAACTAGCGCAACTAAAGGTAGATAAGGCAATGTGGCTGGATGCGGTGCACGCCAGGATACTGAGGGAACTTAGGAAGGAACTCATTGCACCTCTGATAGCCCTGTTCAACCTATCTCTGATTACGGGGGTAGTACTGAGGGACTGGAGGAGGGCAGATGTGGTCTTGCTTTACAAAAGTGGGAATAAGGAAGAGGCAGGGGACTATAGACCTGTAAGCCTGACGTTGGTGGTGGGCAAATGTATGTATAAGTGCCTGGGGGGCCCAAAGCAGGCATGTAGCATCAGCGATTAGGTGGCAGGAGGTTTTTTGGTAATACCTTTCATGCTGAAAGTGAACATCGTGACAGACAGCAAGAACATCTGTTTAAAGTGTTTCCCCCTGTATTGAAATAACCCCAAGATTAGAAGGCAAATGAAGAACGGGATTGGGACAGTAGAAACGACCTGTGCTGTCTCAGTGCTACCTCAGTCCGAATATGATTGAGACTCAGAGAGAGATTAAATATAAGTCTGTGGTGGGGAAGAAATGAAGGAAGAAATATAAAATGGAAGTGCTCTTAATAGTCCATGTATCTGTGTGTGAGGACTTTTTTGCCCACAAGTAAATGCTGCTGTCAGGAATCAGTTTTTCGGCTCAGGAGGATTACTGCATAGATTCAAACCAATCTGTTGGAAAAAGTGATTGTATGCAGATTTACAGTTAGGTCCTGTGCCTGCAAGAATGCTCCCCTGTTATCATGCAACCCCCACGCTCCATGGAGTGGTTCATCAAATTAATCTTTACATTAAAACAGTTTTGCACTTATCCGGAGTGGACATTGGTTTTACTTAATAACTGTTTCATGGGATGTGCCTTTAACGATCCTTGCCCCGGCAGCACTTCTCTCCTCAGTGTCAGACCCAAGGTGCCTGCAACCCAGCAATGTGAAGTGATCTCGCAACAAGCAAGAACCAGGTAACGAGCATCTTCATTTTCTGGCTGTACAGTGCCCCCTCTCCAGGATATTTACCATCTTTATACCCCCAAGACATGGGGAGTGGGGGCTTGCATCTATAAACAAATCAAAATGGTAATATTAAATGAATGTTGAAAATAAAAAATAGTTACAATCAACATTTCCACCATAGGTCTTCTTCAGGAATTATCTGAAAGGGAAAAAGACAAAGTTAGTCCAGTAAGTTAGAGCAGTGAATCTCTATAAATTGGTTTGTGTTTGCATAACATGCTTATTTCAGCCCTGTTTATGAAGCAGGGAGGGAGCTGATATGATGTATCTACAGTACATTCCCTTAGGAACATATATTACTATGTTAGATAAACTAGATACCTTCCATAAAACATGGGAACCTTTTTACAATTTGGAGGGTTGCAAGACACCTAATATTAGAAGCTTCACCTTCCCCTTATTGTTAGCAGCAATAAAATGAATTTGGATGAGATCCTGAGAGTACATAGATACATAGGTGTTTACCGCAGAAAAAAGCCTACCAGCCCTGAAAGTCTGCCCACCCTACCTAGCTACTTTGCACAGGCCCTAGTGGCTGTCCCACCCCTTAGTTTCTGTCCTCCCTCTTTGGACTAAGCCCATAATGCCTGTCCCATTCCACTTGAAAATACTTGCCACTTTGGCACTCTCTACTTCTGACAGCTTGTTCTACCTGCCCACCATTCTTTTCTTCAAAAAGTGGCTGCAGAATCATTTTTGAATCTCCTCTCCTCCTAGTTTATGTGAGTCCCCCTCCTCCCTGTATTTGAGCTCAAGGGAAAAGCTCTTTGGCATCCACCCTGTTTTTCTCTTCTCTTCTCAAAGGAGTACATGCCCAGGTTCTACAACCTCTCCCTTTATGAGTTGCCCCCTAGTCCTTGGATCATCTTGGTTGCCCTGTGGTGTACTGCTTCCACTTTGTCGCAGTCGTTCCTCAGGTGTGGACTCCAATGCAGTACCTTGCACAGTACTCGAGATGTGGTCTCACCAATAACCTGCATAGTGGGAGGATTACCTTCCAACTTCTGTTTATCCCCCTCCCTATAACATCCTGTTTGCTTGTCGCACAGCTCTGTTAAAGTGTGCTGTGAATTTTAGGCTCTCTGATATCATGATCCCTAGGTCCTTTCCTCCATGTACTCTCCAGGACCCTCCCCCCAAAAAATGTCATACTGCACTCTTGGGTTCCCTTTCCCCAAGTTGAATAACTTTACATTTTGTGGCATTGAAACACTGAAACACAGAATTTGATCGCAGATAAGGACCGCTTGGCCCCCCCAGTCTACCCACTTCTCCCTGCCTATCCTATCCTGTCACCAACAGACCCTACTTGATCTCCGTCTCCCCCCTTGCTTCCCATCTAAGATTCCCTTGTGCCTATCCCATGTATGTGTGAAGCCCACCACTGTTTTTTCCCCCACCACCTCTGCTGGAAGACTGTTTCAGGTATCCACCATCCTTTCAGTGAAGAAGTACTTCCTCACTTCTCTCCTGAATTTTCCCCTTTCCAGCTTCATTGCACATCCCCTTGTTCTGGTGTATCCTTTCCTCTGAAAAATACTCCCCTCCTGTATCTTATTTAACCACATGAGGTATTCATAGGTCTCTATCATATCCTCTCTTCTCTTTTCTGGGATATTTTATTTATTGAATTCTCAGATTAAAACCTTTGAGCTAGCAAGCTCGTTTACAAAGGCTCCACGTCAAAATGGTACAGACAGCAATAGACATTAACACTTAAATACAGGTAGTATACAGCAGTAAAAATTCAAACAGCAAGTTTGTATATCAATAGTTATGTACAAACAGTTTGTAGGTGATACAAAGTATAACATCTGAGAACAGTGTGAAAAATTATCTAAACGGAGAGACTAGTCTCAGAGGTTAGAAGGATTTGAGCCTAAGGCGTCTGAGAACAAAAGTGCTTGGTTCAGGTAAAGTTCTAGAGAGGGATAGTCTAGAAGTTAGCAAGAGGAAGAGGAAGAAGAATAACATGGGTGGGGAGTAGCAGCAGTAGGGAAATTCACCTGGTGTGTTTCTTAAGAAGGTGAGGATTGAAGACAGGTAATTGGGTGATAGGGAAGGGGGGTGAGAGAAATGTGAGAGGGGAGCCCCGGAGGGTTATGATAGTGTGTTATTAGTGGAAGGGATGATCAGGGAGGGAGAGGAGGTAAAAAGAGAAATAAAAGAAAAAAGTGAGGTAGGGAGTTGGGAATTAAGATAGAAGAAAGAGATGACAGGGGAGATGGGGAAGGGGGTTTACAAGGTTATCTGTCGAAGACGTATTGAGGTCCTTCGGTCTCTCGGTCTTCGGGGTATACGTACTGAGGTCCTTTGGTCTCTCTTTGTAAGGCTTCTGATGCAGCCCCTGCAGCATTTTAGTTGCCGTCCTCTGGATAGCTTCCACCCTGACTATATTCTTCCTATGATATGTCCTCCAGGCAAGGTCTCACCAGCGATCTATACAGCTGTGTCAATTTTGAAAATGGCCATCTGTGACGCTGTTTGTTAGCGGCCAAGATATTGCTGGTCCTACTGCTAAGCAGATTTTGTCATTCTTGCCGCATGTCCTACCTGCTGGTTCTCTCTGCTCGGGTGGTCTTGTTTGGACTACTCATGGCTCTGCTGTGCAGCTCACTGTTTTGACCACTACTGCTGCAGTCTTGAGGAGTGTGAGATTTTAAATCCTGGACTTTCGATTTGGACTCTTTGCCTACAAAAGTGGATTATCTGCAATGTTGTAACATTGAGCGTTTGGCTGCTGTGACTGCATCGTGAGCCATTAACCGGGCTTCTGGTGGTGTATTTCTTTGCTGTCTTCAATTGCTGCAAATTTAGTCTTGGCTTGTCTGACTTGCCCTGTAGTTTGGGTGAGGGGTGTTAATTGTCTGACCTCAGCTACGTGATAACTGGAGGTGGGGCTTAGTAGAGTTGAGGTAGCAAGTGAGTTTTATTTTCTCAGAAGAAGCCAGAAGGCGAAGGAAACATATTCAATTCGATGCTTTACAGTAACTGGTAATTGCTATTTTTCTTTTAAACTTAGATTGTGGGCTTTTAGTGACACTGTACTTTCTTTGTTGTCTTTACTTAGAATTGTTTTTGGGCTGTTGAAAATTTAAATTGTAGTAGTGGTGTATTTCTTTGCTGTCTTTAATTGGTGCAAATTTTCGCCCCCTCCCTCCCCTTCCCCCAACTCTTAATTATATGCCGTGTTAAATCTGATTGACCGGAGCTAAACACAGGGTATAGGAAGGGGCGTGGAGTAGGAGGGGCATAAGGATGAAGAAGCCCACCCTCAGCACAAGTGTTTTGATTCATTTATTTATTTCTTGGTTTATTTTCTTTTTTTAAAAAGAAAAGTATCTGAGGATCAGTGGCAGGATTTTTAGGACAGTAAATTAATAAAAAGGGAACCAGGAGAGCTTCAGTAGCAGACGAGTAGTGGAATAGCAGTATAATTGCAGTATAATGTGGGGAGTGGTGCAATGCAGTGGCTGTGGGGCAGCCATATTCAGGCAGACCTTCTGGACACTGAGGTGCTGCCCTATCTGCATGCATCTCTCTGGACTGCGGCATGAGGTGAGGCAGACTCAGGCGGAAGTAAACTGGGTCAGGAGTACCATCACTCCTATCCAGAGACCACCCAGTCAATGCAACTGCCTCAAAGGATGCCGAGAACAAGGAGCACTTGGATGACAGTGGGCTCAGGGAGGGTTAGGCGGTCAGGCAGAGGCACATCAGATCCTATTCACTCAAGAACTCATATGCCACACTGGCAAATGGGGACAACCAAACAGAGGTACCCAGAGAAGTGGCAAGGAAAGGATGTGGAGGTTAGCCAAGGAGAGGTGACCTCCAGCGGGAAAGCGGTGGACCCAGAGGGAGGAGGAAGCGGATCCTGGTGGGGACTCCATCTCTCCTTTACCACTGCTCCTACCCTCCCTCCTCCTCCACACATCCCATATGCTCCTCTCCACCTCACCCCTTCCAGACATCACCTGTCCTCCCCACAGCCCCTTGCACTTCTGATCACTCAGGCCTTCTCTGCCTGTGCTACCCTACCACCCCTTGTGCACCAAACCCCATTCCTTATTATATCGCTCCGGCGTAAACTCTCCATCTGCCTCCCTCTGACCAGAGCACTTCTCCTCTTCTTCTACTCTAACAGAGAACATACACCCCAACCCAGGCCCTGCCCCTCCCCATCCACCCACTCAGCCCACTGGTCTTCGAGTAGCCTCCATGAACATATGCAGCCTGCTGAAGAAATCTGCGCCCTACAGTGCTGGGCCTTGGCTCACCAACCAGACATCATAGCCCTGGTTGAAACCTGGCTGTCCAAATCAACTCCTGACTCATTTGTCTCCCTCCCAGGCTATACCTTATACCGGGAGGACCGAGTAAGCAAGCAGGGGAGGCTGTGCAATCTACACCAGGGACACAATACCTGGACACGCACTCCCCCCCTGCCCTCACAAATGGGGCCCAGGCCCTTACCCTCAGACTCACCCCAGACCCTCTAGGAGCCTCTCTATCTCACCACAGCCTACGTTCCCCAAAGAACCAGCACCCAGCCCTGATATCTTTAACGACTACCTGGCCACCTCCACCATAAGGCAGAACAAATCCTAGTGGGGACCTTAATGTAAATTGGCTCAGCACCTCCTCATCCACCACCAGAGACTCATTTGCCGCCCAAGATCTGACACAACTCATCACCCAGCCGAGACTTAACCCTAAGAGTGGTACCAGCACCCTGCTGGATGTTATTATAACTAACCGACCCCATAAAATCCAAAACATCCAGGTCCTCCCAGACTCCCTGAGTGACCACTCCCTATCCTATTCCACTGGGTAGCCCCAATCCCAAACCCAAAGCCCAGACCACCCTCATGAGCGCCTCCGCCCTGGTGGGCTGAAGAAACTTAAGCACTCCTCACCCAGATAGACTGGTCCCCCATTCAGCAGGCAGGCAACCAACATTGATACTGCCCTCACCTTTTCCTCACACACCTTCAACATGGCCTGTGATCTCTTTGCACCTTAACCAAAATCCGGTCCAAAAACAGAACGCACCCTGGGTTAGCCCGGCCCTCCTACAATTACTTAGAAACCGGGATAACCTCTGGCACCTTGCCACTGAAACAGGTCGTCTGTCTGATAGGCAAGCATACAATGCAGCCCGAAATAAATGCTCATGGGCCATCAGGAAAGCCAAGGCAGACCATTACCAGGCCTCCCTTACCTCCTCCTGGGGCTCAGCCCGGACCTTCTGGGATAATATTAAGCAACTCAATGGTAAAGCTTGCTCCCCTGCCCCATCCCAGCTCACTAGAAATGGCACAACCTCCACCGAGCCTGCCACCATAGCTAACTGGTTCAACACCACTTTCACTGACCTTAGCTCAGTCCTCCCTAGTAATTTCTTTGACCTCCCCCAAGCAAACTCCCTGTCCTCCAGCACCCCAGCTTCCTCCTGCGAAAGATTTCCACCCGGGAAGCCAGACCCATCCTAATCAAAGCTCTCAATGGCAACAATCCCGGCAGTGACTCACTGGACCCCAGCATCCTCAGGCTGGTGCTAGATGAAGTCCTTGCACCTCTCACAAGCCTAATTAACCAGTCACTCTGCCTGGGACAATTCCCCACAGCTTGGAAAACAGCCATTATCACACCTATTCATAAAGGAGGCGACAGGTCATCGGCCAACAACCAACGCCAATCTCCATCCTCCTCCCTCTCTAAAGCCCTGGAGAAAGTGGTGGCCATTCAAATCACTGATTATCTGGCTAAGCATAACATCTTATGCCCAGAGCAACATGGCTTCCGTGCTGGTCACAGTACCAGCACTGCCCTTATTGAATTCTCCAACTTCCTACTCCTCCTTGGATACCAGCTCCTAGCTGGTGCAGTGTTCATTGACCTCTCAAAGGCTTTCGACACTGTCTCCATCCACTGCTGCTGAATGCACTCTGCCTCACTGGTCTCTCGGCTGGCCCCTGGCATGGTGTGCTAGCTATCTTGACCTCGATTCAGTGTGTCAAGATTAATAGCACACTCTCGATTCCCGTCCCATTCTCTCTGGGGTCCCCAAGGCTCCATCCTGGGCCCCCTTCTCTCTCGCTGTATCTGAACACCCTGCCCAGTGCATGCTCTGGCAAAATTCTGCTGTATGCAGCAGCGCTGTCCTTTGCCACCCACGTAATCCCATCTCCCTACAGGACTCCCTACAGCAGTCTTTCAACAGTGCCGAGGCTTGGTTTAAGGAGGCGCAGACTCGTCATCAATCTTAAGAAAACCAAAACTATGCTCTTTCACACCCCAAAACAAAGCTAGCAACCACCACTCTATATCCTTCCAAGCACCAACTAACCACTGGAACAAGTCTGCTCCTACAAATACCTTGGGGTTACCTTGATTCAGCCCTCACATTTCACACCACATCGACCCTAACATCCACCACCAACACACGGCTTGGCATCCTATTCCGCCATAAAACCTGCCTTCCCCAAATGCTCTCCGGCTAGCTGTTACATCGTCCGTTCTGTCCCTTGTAGACTATGGTCTACCAGTATACAGTGCTGCCGACACCACTGCACTCAACAAAATTCACCTAACCCTGAATAAAGCGTGCAGATTGATTACTGGTGCCCCCAGGCTCACACACACCTGTCAGCTATATGTCGATGCTAACCTGCTTACCCTGGATGAACGGCTCCGATACCAGACCTGTCTCCTCACCAAAAAAACCCTACTCGGGCTCTCCCCCCCTGGGGTAACGGCATCCATCCACCAGAGCCCTCCCACCATTGCAACACGGTCTTCCTACAAGACCACTCTAAAGAGTCCCAGAACAAGAACCAGCCATGGCCAGAGGTCCTTCAGCTATAGAGCCCCAACCTGGTTTAACTCTCTCCTGCCACCATCACCAATGCCATCACCATCTCCACATTCAAACCCGCACAGAACCACATCTTCAGCACTGTAACTGCTCCTGTCTCTGAACATAGCCTCCACCTCTGCTTCTCTTGACAATGCCCCCCGGGCAGCTCTCCACCCAACCATCCCCTCCACCACTTCCCTGTACACCATGCCTAGGTTTAACCTGGCCAGTGCCAGCTGTTTCAGTGTTTATCTACCAGAATGCTCACTTGATACCGACTTGTTTAATACCTGTTATCGATTACATGTACCTGTACCTGTACCCATTGTATCTGTCTGTACCAACTGTATCTGTCTGACCACAATGTGACATGGCACCTCTGGTGAATGCCTATTGATTTTTGGCAAATCTTTGCTATGTAACCGAAACGCAATGTATGTCTTTATGTGACGAAGTACCTTTGTAAACGAGCCTCTGGCTCAAAGGTTGTAAACTGATTCTTAAATAAATAAATAATAATAAAAAAAAATAAGAGGGATCCAGCTAGGAACACAGGAGGACAGGGAGGTGAGGTGCCTTCCAGGTGCCATGACATGGAGGGACAGAAGTAAGATCCTGGGGATCACTGGGAAGGCAAGACGGGAGGGTGAGCTGGATGTCATTATCCACCTAGGTACTAATGACCTGGCAAATGGGGAGCCAAAGGAAGTTCAGGAAGAGTTTAGGAAATTGGGGAGTGGTCTCAAGCAAGTAGCTACTTCTGTCACTTTCTCAGAAGTACTACCTGCGAGAGGCAAGGAGAGCATAGGGTGCATGCACCAGGAACTTTAACTCATGGTTGAAGAACTGGTGCTGTGAGAAAGGTTTGGATTCATTGGTGACTGGGGACCCACCTGGAGGGATGGAGGTTTGTTCAAGCCTGATGGCCTGCATCCATCCTGGAGGAATCAAGCACTCAATGATAAGTTTAAATGCTACATTGACAAACATTTAAACTAGCAAAGGGGGTGGCAGGCCAGCAAGGAGGGTACCTACTCTCCCCCCACAGCTAGCAGTGGAACCAGTGAACCAGAGGAGTGGCTATCTCTACAAAGCAGTGTGCAAAGAGGAGATTAGTGCCCAAGAGGTGGATAGGCAGAAAAGGGCAAATTCAGCAGAAGGGCAGACAGCAAGGAGAACCAGGGATAAAGGACAACCAAGGAAGGGACTGGAGTAGAACAGCGAAACAGTCTAGGAGGTCAAATCATGGAAGAGCCATGTGTGCAAATGCCAGAGCCTTAGCAACAAGATGGAAGATCTGGAGGCTGTCATGGTGCAGTCAGACCTGGACATTGTGGCCATCACTGAAACCTGGTGTAATGATAACCACGACTGGGAGATGGCCATACCTGGCTCAACATATTCAGAAGAGACAGAGGGCAGGCAGGAAGGGAGGAGGAGTGGCACTGTATGTGAAAAATGACATAAGGGCACAGATCCAGGAGGAACAAAATGGGAGAGATACTGTGGGTTAAGCTGGAAAGGAAAATGGGGCCAGCCATCCGCAGGTGTGGTCTATAGACCACCAGCCCAGGAGGAAGAAACAGATAGGGAGCTGATGCTAGCCATCCAAAGGATGGCAGACAAGGGTGAGGTAGTACTGGTTGGAGACTTCAATATTCCAGACGTGGACTGGAGCATCCCAGCAGCAGCATCAACTAGGAGCAGATTTATCCTGGACTCCCTTCAGGTGCCTTCCTCAAGCAACTGGTCATGGAACCAACTCGGCAGAAGGCAATACTGGACCTTGTGCTCACAAACAGGGACAGTGTGATGGGGTAACAGTGGGGGAGCACCTGGGTAACAGTGACCACCAGTCATTGTGGTTTGAAATCACAGAAAGAGCAGAACCAAACCACACAAAAACACGTATCCTGGATTTTAGGGGGGCAGACTTTGGGAAAATGGGGAGATACTTGAAAGAGGCATTAAGGGAATGGGGCAGGAATCAGGGGTTGAGGAACAGTGGGCAGTATTTAAAATGGGGATTACAAGAGCAACAGAATTATGCATTAAGCAGGTTAGCAAGAGGAAAGGAAGAGGAGACCATTATGGTTTTCAAAGAGGTAGCAAAGAAAGTGAAAGCCAAAGATTGCATTCAGGCAATACAAAAAGACACAGGCAGAAGGGGATAGGGAGAAGTACCAGGAGAAGCAAAGGGAGGCAGGGAGGTCAGTAAGGAAGCCAAAGCTCAGACAGAAGAACACATTGCAAAATCAGTGGGTAGAGGGACAAAACCTTTACAGGTACATAAGTGAAAAAAGAAAGACAAAGGGAGGGATAGTGAGACTGAAGGGGAGGATGGGGCGCGTGGAGGATGACAACAGTAAAGCTGACATATTGAACAGGTATTTCTGCTCGTCTTTACTGAGGAAGAGGAGTAATGGGTCTGAAGGGAGTACAAGGGGTGAGAATGGTGCAGAAATGGACACAAGTCCCTTTACACAGAAAGGGTCCTGAAGGAACTGGAAGTAATAAGAGTTGATAAAGCAATGGGGCCAGATGGGGTGCACCCCAGGGTCCTTAAGAACTAAGAGAGGTGGTGGCTGAACCTCTGGCTATCCTGTTCAGCCGATCACTGGAAACAGGAGGTACCAAAGACTGGAGGATAGCAGATGTAGTCCTCTTATACAAAAGTGGGAACAAAGAGGAAGCGGGGGAACTACAGACCAGTCAGCCTCACCTCGGTAGTGGGGAAGATCATGGAAGCACTACTGAAGGAGAGATTGGTGGAACATCTGGTTGTCAATGGACTACAGGACCCAAGGCAGCATGGTTTCACCAGGGGGAGGTCATGTCAGACCAACCTTGTTGAATTTTTTGACTGGGTGACTAGGGAGGTGGATCAGGGGAGGGCAGTGGACATGGCCTATCTGGACTTCAGCAAGGCCTTTGACACTGTGCCACACAGAAGATTATTACACAAACTGGGGAATATGGGTGTGGGCAGGACAGTAGTGTGGTGGGTAGGTAACTGGCTGGGCGGCAGGACACAGAGGGTGGTGGTAAATGGCTGTCACTCCACAGAGGGAAGAGTGACCAGTGGGGTACCACAGGGATCAGTGCTGGGACTGGTCCTATTCAACATCTTCATCAGTGACATTGCTCAGGACCTAGAAGGCAGAATTTCACTGTTCACTGATGACACAAAGCTCTGTAACAGAGTAGACACACCAGAGGGTGTAGACAGAATGAGAAGGGACCTGCAGAAACTTGAAGAATGGTCAGGGTTTGGCAGTTGAAATTCAATGCAAAGAAGTGCAAGATAATGCATATGGGGCACAAAACCCTGGCACAATATATCAGTTGGGGGTGAGGATATAGCATGCACCAAGCAGGAAAGGGATCTTGGGGTTATCATCTCTGATGACCTCAAGGTAGGGAAACAGTGTGACAAGGCAGCAGGTAAAGCAAATAGGATGCTGGGATGCATAGGCAGGGGCATCACCAGCAGGAAAAGGGAGGTCATAATTCCACTATACAAGACACTAGTGAGGCCCCACCTGGAGTACAGTGTACAGTTCTGGAGACCTTACCTATGTAAGGACATAGACAGGGTAGAGAAGGTTCAGAGGAGGGCAACAAAGATGGTGTATGGATTGCATCACAAGTCCTATGAGGACAGGTTGAAGGAACTGAACATGTACTCCCTGGAGGAGAGGAGGGAGAGAGGGGATATGATAGAGACATACAAGTATCTTACAGGGAGGAACAGGGTGCAGGAATACACTATTTTTAAGCGAAAAATATGTTCCAAGACTAGGGGCATGGGATGAAGTTGGAGGGAGGACGATTCAGAGGAAATGTGAGGAAGAATTTCTTCACAGAACGGGTGGTGGACAAGTGGAACACCCTGCCAGAGGAAGTGGTGGGGGCTGAAACAATCACGGAATTTAAGAATGCATGGGATAGACATAAAGGAATTCTGGAGGTCAGGGGTAAGGGGCAACAGACTTCTAGGAAAACATAAACGGAACTTACAAGCTCAAATGGGCAGACTGGGTGGGCCATAGGCCCTTATCTGCCGACACTGTCTATGTATCTATGTATCTATGTATCTATGTTTCTGGTCTGAAGAAGGTTCCAATTGGTGACAGAAGGCTTTCGAGGTGACCGGTAGGAGTGGGCCTCTGGCCCAGGTGCTCTCCGCAGGGGACGGCCTGGAAATGCTGACCGGAGGGTCGACGGCTTTCTTGGGTTAATCTGGGGGTCGCGGAGGATGCCTGACAAGGTCGGGCATCCTTCCGTGACTTAATTGGGGAGATTGTCTGGTGCTAGTGGTCTGGCTCCCTGATTGTTCCTTGGGTTTACCTGCCTACTGTTCTCTGGAGCTGATTTTCTTGGGACTATGCGATAAACTAAAGTTTTGCAATTGTGAGATCTCCAAGACCTGGTCAGTGCTTCTGGTAAGAGGCAACTTCACAGGATTGTCACAAGTACTTTTCGTTGACTTATTATTATTCCTTATTAGAGGCAGTGAGAGGGCCTTGGTACTATTGGATACAATATTTGACTGTCTGTAGGGAGAAGGTGATGGTGAGAGCCCTCCTTTCGTCTGGAAATTGTTTGGAGATTGCAGTCAACAACCTAGGATTTTTGAAAGTTTTTGATTTCTGTAACTTCAATTGGTGCAATAATATGGGATAGTAGTCTGGACTTATACTTTAAGTTTGAGTCTTTTAGCATTGTAACAACCTGGAAATAGTTTTTAATCTGTTATTGTACACTTTTGGTTTAGTACTGTAGTGGTAGTGAGAGTACCACAAATACTGGAGAGTAAGGGTGGTGGTGGTGACAGCCCATCCCTGAACAAAACTTATTTACCTTAGAATTGTTTGTGTATAGTGTCTGGGTGGGGGTGGGGGACTGGAGTGGCTGTATGTATGTGAATGGGAGTTTTTCTTGTTATTTAATTTTAGGTTTGGGGCATATTGTTTTCGGGTAGGAGGGTGGGAGGATTGCTGAATGTGTGTCTGTAAATAAGAGTTTTTCTTTCTTTTCGCAAATTATTGATGTGCCAGCATTGTTTGGGGGGTCCGGGGAGGGCCAGGATAGAGTACAGGGCATCCCTTCTGCGTGACCTTTGGCCCTTCACCTGCCTTCCAGTTTCTGATACCACTGTGAGACGTTGCCGGGAGGTAGGGATTTGGAGGGGCCAGAGTAATTTCAGGAGGTGGGGTGCCCTGTGCACAGCGGAGGGTGGCAGGATTGGGATTGTTGGGACTAGAAGGTGCCCTGGATTACAACGGGCGCATGAGAGAGGCCAGCCGTGTTTGGTGCCTGTCTCCAGGGAGTCCACTAGACCGAGTGGCCAGGTAACCTGAGGGGCTGCCTTACCCACCAATCCCCTGAGGGCAGTGCTATGCAATGCCAGATTGATCAGAAACAAGACCACGATTATTGCGGACTTGATTTCCTCGGTTTGCGTCATGGACAGGGTTCGACCGTAACATTGTTTTACTAGCCTGAACCTAGTGCAAATTGGCCAGGGCTAGTGTGGCTAACCCTCTACTTGTCCATCTTGACAAGTGCAGATTTTTCATTGCTGTTAATGAAGTTGAAAAAGTCCCTACTTTAGCAGGCTGTAGTCCTTTTGCTAATCTTCCTTAGTGTTTCAGGTGGCCTGGTGTGATTAGCAGCTCATTAAGAGCTGCAATTATCTGGCAGGTCAAGAGGGGGATCCCACAAAAGATTCAATGTGAGTCATTATCACTCAGTTGTTAGGACAGTTAACTAGTGTGAATGCTGTGATCAAGGGTAGAGTGGTTAAGTCACTAGCTTCCAGTTTTCTGAACTTGTCTTTGATTTGTCCCACAATATTAAGACCAGTGTGCCTCATTTCCCAACTTTTTGAGTACCTGTATCCAACACTGCAGACACAGAATGCTATCATGCATACACTGTCTGCCCAGCCAGGTGATCTGTCCACTCTATACTTTCTCTGGACACCACTGCAGACTAGGCTCTGAAATTACCATCCACAGACCCATAGCTGCCATTACTGACTGGTGTAGGGGTTCACAGCTCCTCTTAATGGATCACACCAATTGATGCAGTACCACCCAGCATGCCATTTCATCCTAAAAACAATGCTTTGGAGCATGTATGATACAAAGCAAAACCACAGTAAAATATATAATTTGAAAGGTTAAAAAAAGGTATTCCTGGTGAGCATAGGTCATCCTATATAGAAAGAGAGGTAGTACAGCATCATGCCTGTATATTGCTTCTCCTCTGGCTGGTGAAAGGACACTATTATGAAAAATCTGTTTTTGTTAGGGTAGAGCATGTTAAGTCAATATTTTTGTGCCTGGTGTATATATAAACAAATATGTCAAAGTTTCTTACATCCCAAGTCCCCTGTGTTTGTTTAACTCTCTCCAAAGAAATCCTAGAACTTTCCATGGCTCACTTCGCAGTGTAAGAAAACTTCCAGAAGAGCAGTTCTGGTTAATCACAGGGTGGGGTATGAGAGTGTCTTTCTCTGCCTGATTCTGTACATTGCCCTGCAGGTCAGGGTGGGACTGTGGTGATGTGCATGTTGATGTTGGCTATAGTGTGTGCAGAGCTAGAACTGCCTGATTGAACATTTGCTATTATGGTATTCTCTGGTTTGGCGGGGAGGGGGTGAAGAAAGAGGAAGCAAGGGACATGGTAAAAAAAACAATGGGGCACACACTGCATGTGATTTTTTTTTTTGCTGGGACTGGAAGCAATGTGGGAGCAGGATAAATATGCAATAATCAGAGTATTTCTTGGCTTGCATTTTTCCTGTATAACCGATCAAAATTGACTATTATTATTGTGGGCTAGTGCAACCATCTGCGGGCTAGTGCAATTTTTAATCAACTTGTACGGCTGGCTAGTGCAAAAAAAAAGTTACGGTTGACCCCTGATCATGGAGACCTGGATTGGGGACGATGCTGGCCCAGTTTTTGAGGCTGCCGTCCCCTCTGGGTATACCGTGGTGCACTGCCCCAGAGAGGAACGTAGGGTTGGTGGGGCAGCCATCTGATTTAGATCTGACTTGGGCTTCACCGTGCACTCAGTGGGAACCCTGGGTTCTTTTGAATGTGTGGCCATTCATGGGGGTCCGGGCACAGGCTGCAGGATCTGCCTTATTTACCGCCCCCCCCCGGGTGGTGGTGAATTTCCTGTGGGAGGTTGCTGAATTTGTCATCGGTGAAACATTGGAAGCCCCCAGATGTATTGTCTTGAGGGATTTCAATGTTTGGGCTGATGACGCATCTTCATGGCTTGGTCATAACCTCTTCCAGACCATGTCATCGCTGGGCCTGTCGCAAGTTGTTTCTGCCATGACACACCAGGGTGGGCACATGTTGGACCTGGTGTTCTCACTGGGGTTTGAGATAAATGATCTCAAGATTGATCGGGTGGTATGATCCAATCACTGCATGGTGCAGTTCATGTTCGGGACTCCCACTGGATGCCCTCCCCCTACAGAGATGATGAGCTGTCGTCCTTTGCGGGGATTGACCTCGGAGAGCTTTTTGGCGGCAGCTGATCTATCTGGTGTGGGCAATGCATGCGTCAGAGGCGCTGGTGCCATGGTGGGCACTTATAATAGAGTGCTATCTGACGCCATTGCCTCCCTCGCACCTGTCTGTGTACGACCCAGATCTTCCTACCTGAGGTCCCCATGGTTTGATGGGGACCTCGGGGAGATGAAGAGAAAGGGTCGGAAGTTGGAGCGCTGCTGGAGGAAGTCCGGCCTGAAGGGGGACAAACTAGCCCTGCGTATGCATTATAATGCATACTAGGGAGCAATCAACCATAAGAAGGCAGTGTTCCTGTCAAGGGAGATTGCTGCCAGGAAGAACTGACCAGCTGTACTTTTTTGGACTGTGGATAGGCTTCTTCATCCAGCCTGCCTACAGCTGAAGTAGGTTTTTTCTAATGCTGAATGCGAATACTTTGCTCTGTTCTTCTCAGACAGAGTGTTCAGTATCCAGCAGAGAGTTCCTCTAGTCAGCAATGCCATAGCTGGCAGTGGTCACCCAAAGTGTTCTGAGTGCATTCTGCCTGGTTGGGGGAGTTTAGACCAGTGGAGGTAAGTGAGGTCATTGGGGTAGCGATCAATCTGAGGCACACCTTTTGAGAACTGGAACCGGTGCCAACACGTTACTTGGTGAGATGCATCGACGCCATCGGCCAGTGTTTGCTTGGATTGTCCAGTCTTCCTTGTCTGAGGGGGGTCTTTCCTGATGCCTTGAAGGAGGCATTGGTGAGACATCTCTTAAAGAAACCATCTTTGGACCCAGAGGTTAGGGCAGATTATTGACCTATCTCCAACCTTCCCTTTTTGGCAAAGATTGTGGAGAAGGCAGTGGCGCTTCAGTTGGAGGAGCACCTTGTGACCCACGAGTTGAGCGAACACTTCCAGTCAGGATTTCGGGTGAAGCATAGCACAGAAACCGTGCTTGTTCAGGTGCAGAATGATATCCTCAGGTCTAGAGATCAAGGAGAAAAGACAGTTCTTGTTCTTCTTGATCGCTCGTCAGCATTTGACACTGTGGACCATTGTGTGTTGCTTGACCGCCTCAGGGAACTCTGCGGACTCACCAGCACTGTCATCTGCTGGTTTGAGTCCTTCTTAACCAACAGGAGGCAACAGGTTGTGATGGAGAATTTCTCCTCTGCCCCTAGCCCCCTATCTTGCGGAGTTCCTCAGGGGTCAGTGTTAGCCCCAATGTTGTTTGCAGTGTACATGCTGTCCCTGAGAGGGATCATTAGGAGGTATGGCTTGGGTTTTCATTGCTATGCTGATGATACCCAGCTATACTTATCCTTTGCCCCAGGAACATCCAACATGGTAGATGTGCTAAACAACTGCCTTGCTAAGGTCAACGATTGGATGGCCTCCAGCTGGTTGCAGCTGAACCCGATAAGATGGAGGTATTGGTGGTGGAGTCGAACAGAGTGCATGATAGGATAACCTCTGGATCAGAAACTGGACTTGTTCTGGGATCTGTTCCATTGAAGACCTTCTCTAGGGTGCAAAATCTTGGTGTCATTCTAGATAGGAATTTGATGATGGAGGCACAGATATCTTCCACCATCTGCTCCTTCTTTTTCTATCTGAGAATTGTCACCAGGATAAGGCCCCTTGTTCCGCCTCTGGACCTCCCCACTTTGATGCATGCCTTAGTTACATCAAGGCTTGACTACTGTAATGCGCTCTACCTCAGGGTCGTGGGAGGATCTCCCTGCAGACTGCAGCTAGTGCAGAATGTAGCTGCCCGGTTACTTACTGGTCAGCCAAAGTTTTGCCATATTACACCAGTATTGTGTGAGCTGCACTGGCTGCCGGTCAGGTGGAGGACCCTCTTTAAGGCGGGTCTTCTCAACTATAAGGCCCTATACGGTCAGGGCCCTGGTTATCTGTTAGACCTTCTTGCACCTGCTCTCTCGGTTCGCCCCCTCTGTTCCTCCTGTGGGGGCCCCCTGGCGATTCCCAGGACAAGGCTGAGATCGGCTGGCGACAGGGCGTTTAGTGTCGCCGCCTCTGCATCTCTTTATACCTCTTGGATACTAACCTTTTAACCTTTACCTTTTCAGCCACTTCCTTTAAGAACCATAGTGGTATCTTTTTTCTCTTGTTTTTGCTCACTTTCTTTGCATAGAGGTTTGTTGCCTTTGCTATGCCTTCCCTTAACTTAGCCCACTGTTTTTCCACCCAACCCAGGTCATCTCCCCTGCTAGGTCATCTCTGAGGCATTCACCCATTTGTTTTTTTAAATCCACTCTCCTGACATCCAGGACCCTTGTCCTTGAGTAGTTGCTTCTACCGCTGTCCTTATGTTGAACCACACTGTATGGTGATCGCTGGCCCCAAGGTGGCCTCCAACCTTTATGTGTGCAATACTGTCCCTGTTAATGAGCACCAGGTCCAGTATTGTCCCATCTCTAGTAGGCTCCCTGACTAGCTGCTTGAGAAGGACCCCCTGCAGGGAGTCCAGGATATCCCTACTTCTAGCTGAAGCTGTGGCTGGGAGGCTCCATTCTACTACAGCAGAGAGAAGTCCCCCACCAGCAGCACCTCCCCTTTTTTTGCCATTGTGGTAATGGCCTCCATCAGTGCCTTATCCAGTTCCTCCCCTGTGGTGGCGGTCTGCAGATCATGCCAGTGTAAATATTGGCTCCAGTTCCTGTCTACAGGGTGATCCACAGTACCTCCAATTCCTCCATCCCCCCCCCCAGGTTCCCTGCATCTCCATCGCCTTCATACCTTCCCTTACATACAGCACCACCCCACTCACTTCCTTCCCACCTTATCTTTCCTGAACTGAGTGCAGTCTGGTATGGCCATGTCGCTCTCGTGGTCTCCAGTGCACCACAACTCAGCAATGGTCATGATATCCAGGTCTGCTTCCGCCATTATGGCCTCTAGGTCTGGAATTTTATTTTCTAGACTTCTTGGTTTGTGCACATGGCCTTCCATGCTTTATCACTCTGCCTGCTACACCTCTTTTCCATTTGCCATGCCTCTTTCCCCCTCTCTTTTTACAACTCTTGTACCCATTTCCTTGGTTTATACCACACTGTTTTTTTTTCTTTATTTTGCATCCAGGTGGCTTTACCTCCCCTCGAGCCCTCCCTTCTCTCTCTACTTCAGTCTGGGGGGAGGCTGTTTATGACTCCCTGATTATCTCCGCCACCTACCTCAGCAAGTATAAATGTTTATCAGAATAACATTTAAATCACCTCCGGAGGACTGTGGTTCCCTTCCCAGATGGATGCAGGCCTTCTCCCTTGTACAGGCACTTATCCTTCTAGGATGGTCCCCAGTAACCAGACCCCTCCTCTGTACACCATTCCTTCAACAGGTATAGCCTAGAGGTTACAGCAATGAGCTGTAAATGAGCTTGGTGCATCCAGCAGACCTGGATTCAATTCCCACAACCTCCACATGCATACTGGCAACTCTGAGCAAGTCAGTTAACCTTCCCAGTGCCCCTGAATACAGGCACTTGTGCCCAGTGGGCCTCACCCAGTCACCAAAGAATAAAAAAAAAAAATACATGAGCTGAAGCTCCTTGCGTGAAGAACCCTGTCCTCCCCCAGTTGTAGACAGGTAGCACCTCAGTGAATGCTACTAAGTGTGCTAGCTGCCTAAGACCCATCCCTAGTGCCATAAAATCTCACTGCACCATCCCAGCCCCATCCCTAGCCAGGTTATTAGTCCTTAGGTGGACGACAACACCCAACTCCCCTCCTACCCTGTCACCCTAGCGATACTTATGATACACTTTCCATCTCTCCGAGCTGAGGCATCAGGTACACAACTTATCTTTCCCTCCCTTCCTGTTCCCAAACCTTACCCCCAAATGATCAAGGCCCCCACCAGAAGTTGCTTCCTCCTCTACTTGGATCCTCTCCCTCCCACCTTGGGGTCTCCCCTACAAAGGACCCCCACATCCTCCATGGCCACTACCAGGGGAGCCTCCTCCCAGCAGTCCCATCCCGCCAGAGTGGTGAATGAGTTTTGTAGTGGCACAGGCTGAGGAATATGCCCCCAACCCTCCGGTCCCCCTTGGTGCACACCACAGTCCAGGTGCCCCTCCTCCTCATAGGCATACTCTGGGGCAATGGTGGCAGACCTGGTGGTCCCTTGGTGGGGTAAGAGGTTCTCTGAATCCTAGCCAACTCAGCCTGCAGTCTAGCAAACTCCTCCTTCAGCCCAGAGAGCAGCGGTTGATTTTAACATTGTTTTAGTAGTCCAGGGCTTACTGCAAAGTGATCAGCACTAGTGCAGCTAACCATCAACTTGTCCATCTTCACTACTGCAGGTTTTCCATGGCTGTCAATGTAGTTACATATTAACATACTAAGAAGCCAGCAGATTAGGCCCTATGGTCTATCAAGTCTGCTCGATAATTGATGCCTTCCCAGGGCACCATTGTTAGCCCCTTGCCCTCCATCCCTACAAGGTCCCACACCCCTAGGGGGCTCTGGGATGCACCCCCATACCTATCCTAGCCTTTCTTGAACCCCATCCACAGTTGCAGCAGCCACCAACTCCCCGGGCAGCGCATTACAGGGCTCCACCATCCTCTCAGTGAAGCAGTGTCTCCTTGTTTCCCCCCCTCAGTCTCCCCCTGTCCAGCTTCATTGAGTGACCCCTGGTGGCCCCCACCTCCCTCAGCTGAAGCACCCCATCAAGGCTTACTCTGTTTATTCCTTTGAGATATTTGAAGACTTCTATTACATCCCCCCTGTTCCTTCTCTCCTCCTGAGAGTACAGGCTGAGCTCCTCCAGTCTCTCCTCATAGGGCCTTTCCCTTAGTCCCAGTATCATCCTGGTTTCCCTCCTCTGGACCGTCTCCAGAAGAGCAATGTCCCTCTTTAAGTAGGGATGCCAAAACTGCATGCAGTATTCAAGGTGTGGTCTAATCAGGCAATTAAACAGCAGAAGGAGCACCTCTCTACAGGTTATCCCCATGGCTATAGCCCTTCTACACTGCTCTGAGTTATTCATTTTGGCATCCACCACCATCCCAAGGTCCTTCTCCCCCCTAGAAACCTGCAGTACCTCCCCCCCTTGGCCCCCAGGTGCAGAACCCTGCATTTTCCAGCATTAAACTTCAGCTTACATGCTCTTGACCACCTCCCCAGAGTCTCTAAATCCTCCTGGAGAGCCAGCTTCCCCTCCTCCCCTTCCACCACCGCCCACAGCTTTGAGTCATCGGCAGAGAGGCTCATCCCGCTCCTGATACCACTTCTGATGTCTGAGATATAGGTGTTAACCAGGAGTGGGCCCAGTACCGACCCGAGGGACCCCACTAATAACTCTTCTAAAGGATGAGACCCCTCTCACCTTCTGTACATGCACCGCTAGCCAGTTTCCTATCCAACTGACCATCTGTCCCCCCACCCCCATATCCTCCAGCTTCCCCAGTAGCCCGGGATGTGGCACCGAGTCAAATGCCCTGCTGAAGTCCAGAAAGAGGACATCCACTGGCCTGCCCTGGTCCAGCACACTAGTCACCCCTTCATAGGACTCCACCAGGTTGGTCTGACAAGATCTGCCCTTAACAAAGCCATGCTGGCAATCATCTAGGTGACCCCATGCCTTCAGAACCCCCTCCAGCCTCTCCTTTAAGATGACCTCCATCACTTTGCCCACTACCAATGTCAGGCTAACCAGCCTATAGTTTCCTGGCTCCTCTTGTGAGTCACCCTTGTGTACAGGCATGATATAGGCCATCCTCCAGTCATGAGGCACCCACCCTGACTGCAGGGAGAAGTTAAATAGGTCCACCAGGGGTGCAGCCAGGGTATCAGCCATCTCCTTAAGCACTCTGGGATGGATTCCATCTGGGCCCGGTGCTTTATCCCCCTTAGGGCCTTGAGGGCTTCCCTCATCCTCCCACTGGGGATTTCAGCATCCATTTCCCCCTCTTCATCTACCGGTCCCCACTCCCTCTCCCCTTGCAGTGCCACCCCCCCATCCTCCTTGGTAAGGCAAAAAAGTAATTTAGTACCTCCACCGACCCACTGACCATCCTCAGCCTACTAATCTGCCCCTTCCCTTTTCTTCTTTCCCTGATATACCTGAAGAACCTTTCCCCCCTGTGCCAGTCTCAGCTCCGCCTATGCCTTGACCGACCTCACCACCCTGGTGACCCTCCTGGCTACCTCATCATACTCCCCCTTGGATATAGCCCCCCGAGAACATTTGTATCAGCTATAAGCAGCCTCTTTTTCCTCGCTGCATCCTGGACTTCCCTTGTCCACCAGCTCAGCCACTTAGCTTTGCCCCACTTGCGTCTCTCCCTTGTGCAGGCCTTGGTAGCCTCCAGGAGCCCCTTTTTGATAATTTTCCACAGGGCCTCCGTGCCCTTACTTGGCCTGATCTCATCTAGGTAGCCCCTAAGGATCCGCTCCATTCCCCTGAAGTCCGCCCCTCTAAAATCAACCACTGTCATTTTTGTGTGTTCTACCCCACCCCCTAGGTCAAGGGAGAACCAAACCATGGCATGGTCACTTCCCGCCAGTGGGTCCCCAACAACTAGGTCCCCGATGAGTTCACCATCTGACAGGATCACATCCAGGACGCACCCCTCCCTCATCGGATCAGTCACCAGCTGGGCAAAGAACGCATCCTGGAAGACGTCCAGCAGGCATTGCTCCCTGCCCGATGAGGACGCCATAGTTCGCCAGTCTGCTCCTGGCATATTCAGGTCTCCCAGCACCACAGTTTTGCCCTCTCCCCTAACACATTGATCCCCAAGGCTAGCCACCAGGGCTTTCTCCTGTTCCTCCCCCTGACCGGGTGGTCTATATACTGCCCCCATCTTCACCCTCTTATCCCCTGGAGCCTGCAGGGTGACCCAAAAGGCCTCCATCTGATCCCCTGCTTCCTCAAGCTTGCTTATCCCTATGCCATCCCTAATGAAAAAAGCTACCCCCTCCCCTTCCCTCCACCCTATTCCTTCAGCACGTGGTGTACCCTGGTAGGTTTAGGTCCAACTTACGTCTGGAAGTGGCTCAAGTCTCTGTGACAGCTGCCACATCCACTCCCCTTCCACTAACAGAGCCTGAAGCTCTGGCATCTTGTTTCTCATGCTCCTGGTGTTAATTAGGACCACCCTCCAATGTGCCCCCTTGCCCCCCATCCTGAGGTCTCCCTGTTCTCTGCATACAAGGCCCCCCTCATGCACTATTGGGTGCTCCTGCCCTGTGCCCCCCCACCTGAAAGAGAAGGCCAGGGTCTTCCTGGCCTGGCCTGCCAGGTAGTCCCCTCCCTTCCCCCCTCACAAGTTTAAACCCCACCTGGAGTGGATGAATTCTGCCAGTCTAAGCTGCAGGACCTGTTTTCCCTCTGAGCTAAGGTGGAGCCTGTCCCTTGTGTACAATTCCTTGTCCTCCCAAGTTGTACCCCAGTCCCCACCCACTCATACCCCTTGGCCACACACCATTCCCTGAGTCATACATTTACATGCCTTATTTTTTGTTTGTTCTCCACATTGGCCCTAGGCACCGATAGTATCTCCAAGAAGGAGACCGAGCACTCCACGTCTTGACAGACCCTAGCCAGTTCCCTAAACCTAGCCTGAATCTCCAGCTCACTGTTCCCCTCTATATCATTTGTACCCAGGTGCACTAATATGTCAGGGGTTCCACCACACTCCGGTGCTAGAGAATAGACCAGATATTTTGCCTTATGCACCATCAAGCCTGATATACTCCTGGACTTAACACCACAGGAAGTCCCCCCTCCCTCTCCACCTGATCCCCCTAATCATGGAGTGCCCCAGGAGAAGTACTCTTACTGAATCATTTTCCCCTGGACCTGCTCGCTATCCAAGTTGCCCCTCCCGCGTTGCCTTGCATGTCCCTCCTCCCCCATGCCAAAATCCGGTCTGTCCCTCCCACTCCAACTCTTATCTCTCACTCACCTAACCTCCCTGGCCTCTTTCCTTCCTGCTGCAGCCTCTGGTCCATTCCCACTTTGCTCCTGGAAGCAAGGCCCCCCACCCCACATCTTCCTCCTCACTGACCTGTCCACCTCAGTCACTTCCCTTCCCCCTGCTGTGCCCAAGACATCCCCTTATCTCTCCCAGGGGAGGCCTCCCTGCTATTTTCCCTCTCAGACCTGTCCTCCACCTCCACTTCCCGTCCTCCTACTGCACACAGTCCCAACTCAGTATTTCCCCCCGGAACATGGGACCCCTTCGCCCCACCGGGAAAAGCAGTAGCCTCCTTCCCTCCCCGCACTGCCTCCTGGCATAACCCTGTCCCCCATATTGTACCCACTTCCTTTACTAGGTCCCCTCTCCCCCAGGCTTCCCCACTCCAAGCTCCCCCTTCCCTGCCATTCCTCCTGCTCCACTGTGGCCTGACTCCCATTTCTCCTGCAGGCCCTCATGCATCCTCCATATCCTGTTCCCCCAAGACCCTATGCATGGGAGTATCTCCTACCCCTCCCTTGCCTGCTGAGCCCATTTTGATCCCTGCTTACCTGTCTTCAGAGGAGCCTCCACCTCTCCAAATTCCCCTCCCTCGTCAGAGTCAGGGTGTGAATCTGTTATTATGCTCTATGCCATTTATCTGGCCTTCCCCTGCTGGCTCACTCCACCTAACGGTTCTCTTTTACCCAAAACCAAGTGCTCTTCTCCTATCCTCTTGCCAGGCCACCTATTTTTTATTTTTTCCTAACCTTGTACCAGCCCCCCTGGTCCTTATTTTGCTCAGGGCCACCCCAATCCATGCCCCCTGGTGTTCCCCTCCTTCCTCCAGGGTCCACTCCCACACACCCCATTTTGGTAGGACAGTCCCCTGCACTTATGTCATCCTTCTCCTGTCTTTCTCCATCCATTTGGAGTGCCTCACCTGAACCCACTCCCGTTTTACCATTCTTTTCCCTACTGCCCCCAACCACCCCACAGAGCCACCCTCTTTTTCACCCCCTTCCCTCCAATGCCCATTTTAGTTTAAAAAAAGCATTTAGCAGGCTCTAGTTCTCATACTAATCTCTCTCAGTGTTCCAGATGGTCTGGTGTGATTAACAGCTCTTTGACAGATGCAATTTTCTGGCAGTGCAAGAGGGGGGTCCTACAAAAGACTCAATGTCAGTCATTATCACGCCATTGTTCTGGCTTTCAGCTAGTTCAGGGTTTCTCAAATGGTGAGGCCAGCTTCTCAACCTGTCCGAGGGGAAGCTCAGCTAAGTCTGAAAAAGTACTGTATCTAAATTATGAGTTTTAGATATTTTGTGTGAATGAATAAGGTAAACTGAAAGAGGATCACAGGAGGTGGATTTATGTATTTATGTAAAAATTGGTGACCAGGAAAAGCACACTGAGCCAAAGCTCATTGCAGGTGTACCTGGAGAAGGGTAGGGAGTGAACACAATTCAAAGGATAAATGCAAAACAATCAAGCAATACAAAATCAGCAATGATGCAAACAAAATAGGAACAATGAACAAATAATGAGAGGTAACAATTGACCAATTTGACTGATGGCAGAACAACCCAAATACAAGGATTAAGCAGAGGTACTAGGAGCAAGAGCAGGAGAGAGCAAAAGGATCTCTGAGAAGTTGCTTAAAAGCAGGGTAAGAGGAGAGAGACAGAGGTGGGTAGGGAGGTTGTTCCAGATAGAGGGGAAACAGAGAATGCAGTCTCCCAGAATCATAGAATCATAGAGCTTGATGGCAGAAAAGGACCATACCAGCCCATCTAGTCTGCCCCATTTTTCCCCTTCACACTTCCCCCTCCCCACCTGCCCCACCCTCCTGCTGATACTCAGCCCCATATGCCTGTCCCATGCACTCTTGAATTCTTCCACCGATTTAGCCCCCACCATTCCATTTGGCAGCCTGTTTCAGGGCTCTACCACCCTCTCTGTGAAGAAACACCCTCTCACATTGCCCCTGTATCTTTTTCCTTGTAATCTGAGGCTGTGTCCTCTAGTTCTGTTTCCCTCCTTCTTCTTTAGTAAACCCCCTTCTCCTACTTTATTGAGCCCCTTTACATACTTAAAGGTTTCAGTCATGGTCTCCCCTTTCCCTCCTTGTCGCCAGCAGGTACAGATCCAGCTCGTTACACCTCTGCTCATATGTCTTCCCCTGCATACCCTGCACCATCTTGGTTGCCCTTCTCTGAACCCTCTCCAGTACATCTATATCCTTGCGGAGGTGTGGTCTCCAGAACTGAACCCCATACTTTAGTTGTGGCTTCACCATGGCTTTGTAGTGGGGCATTATTACCTCCCTCCTTCTGCTAGTAATACCCCTGCCTATGCATGTCAACATTCCATTAGCCTTTCCCACCACCCTGTTACATTGGATGTGCCAGCGGGGCACAGGACCCAAGACAGCATGGATTCAGAGCGGGAAGGTCATGTAAGCCGAATTTAATAGATTTCTTTGACTGGGTGACCGAAGTAGTAGACCAAGGAGGGGCTGTGGACATGACCTACCTAGACTTTAGCAAGGCATTTGACACAGTCCAACATGAAAGATTAATAAACAAGTTAGCCAGCCTGGGATTGGGTCCCAGGGTGATAGCCTGGTTAAAAAATTGACGGGACAACAGGACGCAGAGGGAAATAGTAAACAGAGTCCACTCAGAAGAAAGGGGGGTTACTAGTGGGGTACTGCAGGGCTCAGTATTGGGGCCAGTACTCTTTAATGTCTTTATAAGTGACATTGCAGAGGGACTGGAAGGAGATGTATGCCTCTTTGCAGATGACACCAAGATCTGCAACAGGGTTGATACACAAGGAGGGGTGGAAAGGATGAGAAGGGACTTGGCAAGGTTGGAGGAATGGTCAAAAGTATGGCAGCTTAGATTCAATGCAAAGAAGTGCAAAGTAATGCACCTGGGAAACAAAAACTCAGGGGAAGAGTACACAATGGGGGGTAAGATACTAACAACAACAAAATGGAAAGAGACCTGGGGGTAGTCATATCAGATGGCCTAAAGGTGGGCAAGCAATGTGAGTAGGCAGTAAGGAGGGCTGGGGGGATACTGTGATGTACAGGGAGAGGCATCACCAGCAGAAAACAGGAAATTGTCATCCCTCTGTACAGACAGTTGGTGAGACCCCATCTGGAGTACTGTGTACAGTTCTGGAGACCCCATCTCTGCAGGGACATAGGCAGGATGGAGGCAGTCCAGAGGAGGGCAACTAAAATGGTGCAAGGTCTGCAACAGAAGCCATAAGAAGAGAGACTAAAAGTGCTTAATATGTATACCCTCGAGGAAAGGAGTTGGGGGGGGGGGGGATATGATAGAAACTTTCAAGTACCTCAAGGGAAACAAAAAAAGTCCAAGAGGGGAGCATCTTTCGGAAAAAGAGATGTGCAAAAACAAGAGGGAACAGTTTGAAGAAGATAGAGGGGGGATGACTCAGGGGCAACATGAGGAAGTATTTTTTCACAGAGATGCTGGTGGACGCATGGAACCACCTTCCTAAGGAGGTGATGGGGTCAAAAATAGTGGGGGGACTTTAAGAATGCATGGGACAGACATAAGGCAATTATAGTGGGAGGTAGGAGGAAGTAGGCTGTTGGTTAACTAGGCTCTGCAGCTTATCCACTAGATAGGAAAATGGGCAGACTGGGCAGCGGTGTAGCCAGGGATGTCATATCTGCACACCAAGTGGACTCACTGCTACCCCCCCCTTGCTAGGGTGAGCTACCTCCCACCCCCCGGGGTGTAGCCAGACAATACACAAATGTACACCATGACTGTGTTTGTTGCCTCATTTGGCACAATAAATACAACGTTTGTATCTCATAACAGTGGTTGTTGCCATGCATGGGTAAATACAAATGCCATGTATTGTTCCCTAAGACACCCACATTCCAGCCCAGAGCCTGTAAAGTTGTACTGTCCTTGGGAAGCAAAGAGAGTATTAGTGACCAGTCCTTCTAGTTTCGACTTCTATGAATAAAATTACAGAAAGGTTCAGTATTTTCTTTGTTAGTTTTCATGGAAAAAGGAAGCAGTTCAGAGCCTATTTGCTACCCCCCTTATATAAAATTGTACACCATGGTGGGCTTGGAGTATGCCTGCCTACACCCATGCCGACTGGTTGGGCCAAGCGTTCCTTATCTGCCATCAAAGTCTATGTTTCTCCTCCATTCTGTAGCTCTTTCCAGGGTTTCTATGCCCCAGGTGCATAATTTTTCACTTCTTTGAATTAAGCTGCACATGCCCCAGCACCCAGCACTTATAATCATTCTTTGCACCCCTAGCACCTTACCTCAACAAGGCCCCCTGGCTGCACTGTCTCCCACCCTTGCCCACCTCCCCCTCGTATCTTCACTCCTGCCTCTGCCCCAACCACCTCCCATACTCCCTTACTCCCTGCACCTCCTACCCCCGATCTCCTACCCTCACTTCCTCCACCCCCCCCTTCCCTTGTCTTGCTCATAGCTCATGTCCTTGTTCTGGTTATTACATATCTGTAAGTCAATGACTATATGTTTGTAACTAAAAATGATGACTGTTGCATACGCTGACGTTGAATCTTTGTAAAAGAGCCTTGGCTCAAAGGTATTATAATCCTGGATTAAATAAATAAATAAACATAAACCTCAGTTGACACTCCTCAGACCGTTTCTCAAGCTTCCCCAGGTCCTTCCTCATTTTCTCCACCCCTTCTGGGGTATCCATACGTGGTGGTGTCATCTGCAAACAGTCAGACCTTTCCTTCCATCCCCTCTGCAATGTCACTAATGAAGACACTGAACAGGACTGGCCCAAGGACCAATCCCTGAGGTACCCCGCTGGTCACTCCCTCTCCCTAGACTGTACCCCATTTACCACCACCACCACCCTCTGCCTCCTGTCCATTAGCCAATTCCTAACCCAGCTTACCACCTTGTCGCCCATGCCCAGACTACCCATCTTGTTAACCAGCCTCTTATGTGGGACGGTGTAGAAGGCTTTGCTGAAATCAAGGTAGGTGACGTGCACCCCCCCCCCCGATTTACTTCCTTCATCACAGAGTGAAAGAAATCTATCAAAGGGAAAGTGGGGGATAGTGGTGGGTGACTTACGTCCACATTGCAGATAGGGACTAGGTGCAGTCACAGCAGGAGTGGGCGAATTTTCAAGTAGAGTCAAGATTTAAATGGGCCTAGACGCTGCTCCAGAGAGACAGCAGGAGGTAGTTCATTAAACCAGTGGGGGGCCCTGTGGAAAAAGGAGCATTGGTGCAGGGAAGTCCTGTAATGGTGTACTAAGAGAGGGGCAGACAGAGAGCTTCGAGTTGTCCAGGGTTGGGTGGAATGCTGCACAAGATGGCGAAGTCCCAGGGGGAAGAGCAGAGTAAGAGCTTTCTGGTAAGGAGACAGGTCTGGTATTTGAGACGTCTGTCGAAGTTAAGCCAGTTGGTGTGGCGGTAGAGCTCCCAGGTATGGGTCCACTGGTCACATCCTGTGACAAGTCTGCAGGCTTTATTTAGGGAGACCTTAATACAGCATGGGGCAGTGGGGTCAGTGAAGCCATAGATGACAATCTCATAGTCTATAAGTGAGAGCACTGAAGATGTCACAGCATGGTTTAGGGCTTTTGGGGAAAGGCAACCCCTATGCCTATACAAGAGCCCTATTCAGCATTGACAGCGGAGCAGAGGAGATTGTTGTGCTTGTGGAAAGTGAGAGCGGAATCAAGGGTGATGCCTAGGTATTTAAAAGTGGGTATCAGGTCAAGTGGGGAGCCCTTGGAGTTGAGGATGGTAAGGGGAAAGTTTTTTTGTTTTTGTCTGTGGGTAAAGAGCATGGCCTTGGTCTTTTTGTAGTTCATGACAAGCCGTGATCCAAGAACCAGGCTTCAGCCTCAGTGAAGGAGTGCTGCAGGGAGGCTTGAAGAGAAAGGGGGTCAGGGTGACTGTCGAATATGACTGCATCATCGGTGTAGAGAAGCGGCCAACCCGAGCAGGCCTTGGGGAGGGTGTTCAAGAACATGCTAAACAGGAGAGGGGCCCAATATAGAGCCTTAGGGGACCCTAGAGCGAACCAGTTTACTGGGCGAGAGTGTGGTGTTTAACTTGACCCTCTGAGTTCTATCACTCAGATAGCTTTTAAACCAGGCAATGGCTTCCAGAGATAGCCCCAAGAGGGACAGGGATTGTAAGAGAAACGTGCGTCTGACAGAGTTGAAAGCCTTGGTTAAATCAATATAGGTAGAGTCAACCAAGTGTCCTTGGTCAAGAGCTTTGTTGATGAAGGTGGTGTATTCAAGAAGGGCAGTAGTAGTACTGTGTCCCTTCCTGAAGCCATGTTGTTCAGGACAGATCAGGTCATATTTGGTGAGATGGTGTCTGACACTATTTTTTCTAAAGCTTTGGAGATGGGGGAGAATTGAGATAGGTTCATAGTTCATAGCATTCTACAAGTACTGTAGGCAGAATTTGCCCATTATTGTACTCGCCCCCCACATATCCTATAGATGGAATTCAAGCTTTTTTCCATCCATGTAATCCTCCAATCTATGTTTAAATGTAGTTATATTATTACTATTGATTACTGTAGTTGGTAGAGTATTCCACATTCTCACAACTCTATGTATAAAAACGACTACGCTTGTTTGATACACATTTTTCGCCAATAAGTTTATAATTATGACTCCTAGTTGATTTGATATTAGATGCAACTATTTGGCCTACTGTAGTTTTTAAGTAATCATCTTTTATTATTTTGTATATAAAACATACATCTCCCCTAATTTTTCTGTATTTAACAGAAAAAAGTTTAAGTTCTCTAAGCCTATTAGCATAACTTTTATATTGTAATGATGTTACTTTTTTGGTAAATCTTCGCTGTACACCCTTAGCTAATTTCAGACCTCTAATGGATGTCGGAGCACAAAATTGGGTATAGTACTCCAGATGAAGACGTACCAAGCTATTAAAGAGTGGTATCATAACTTCTGCTTTTCTACTTTTAATATTACCCACAATTGAACCTACAATTTTTTTGCATTTCTTAACTTTTATTGTAGTGTTTCTATCAAAGGTTAAATTATTGGAAATCATGACTCCCAAGTCTTTTTCCTCAGTAGTATTTTTTAATAATACATTGTCTAAGTAATAATCAAGGCACATATTATTCTTGCCAAGTTCAATACCTTGCATTTATCTATAGTAAAAAACATACCATATGAATTGGCCCAAGAGGATAGATAATGTAAGTAATTTTGCATGTAGGTTATATCTGATAATGAGCTAACTAGGCTGCCAATCTTGCAGTCATCAGCGTACTCTAATACCCATATTTTATCAGAAGTAGGCATTATAGAAATCAGGATATTAAAAAGTACTGGTCCCAAAACGGAACCCTGGGGTACCCCACTACTTACCTTGGCAATTTCAGACAGATACCCTTTAACTGACACTCTCTGTGTTCTTTTTTCTAACCAGGATTGTATCCAGTTAATAATGCTAGGTTGGATGTCAATTTTAACTAGCTCTTATAGCAGAATTTTATGTGAAACTTTGTCAAAAGCCTTAGCAAAGTCTAACAATATCACATCAACAGGAACACCCCTGTCTAAGGCTGCACTGACTGGTTCAAAAATCTGCAAGAGATTAGTTAATACAGACCTATTTATTACAAAACCATGTTCAAAAATGTCTACGTTATTATTTCTATTTATGTGGTCAATAACATGCTCCTTAAGTAGTCTTTCCATGATTTTTCCAATTGTAGAGGTTAAGCTGATCGGTCGGTAGTTGTTTGGGTCGTGTTTATTACCTCCCTTATATATGAGAATGACAACAGCCTCCTTCCAAGTTTGAACAACTTTATCTTCTTGAATAGATTTATTAAAGAGTATAGTTAGTGGTCCAGTTATTGTGTGACATATACCTTGTAAAAATTTTGGTGGAATGCCTTCAGGTCCCTCTGAACTATTAGGTGTCAAGTGTTTTAATATTTTAACAACTTCACTTCTTAGAAAAACAGGATAATCATTATTATTTTTGGTTAATGGGATTCTTATGTTATCCCTAATTTCAAAAACTTTTAAAAATTGTTGGTTTAATATCTTAGCAGTTGTAGTTTCATCAATAATTGAGGTATCATTTATCATAAAGGGACCTATAGTTTGTTGTTTTCCCTTACTAGACCTGATGTAGTTATAAAACTACTTCTTATTACCTTTAACTTTTGTTGCTAGATTGTATTCTAATCTAGATTTAGAAGATTTTATCCAATTTTTCAGTTTAGTAGAAGCAGTTTTATATTTAGTCCATAAAATAGGAGATTTATTTCTAGTATACTTTCTATACAATTTCTTTTTCCTGACAAGTAGTTTTCTAATATTATTAGACCACCAGGGAGGGCCACATTTATTATTATTATTGGAATACTTGATTCTATCAGGAACCCAGTTAGATATACAAATGTTAATCTTAGTATTTATTGTTTCCCAAATTTGTGATAAATTAAGGTTTCTAAGATCAGATTCCCACTTTCATTTAGATAAAAAATAATTTCTTCTATAATAACCTGCTTTATTGAAGTCTTTCATTTTGTAAATACACTTAGTCTGAAATAATGTAGTCTTATATTTACATTTTACAATGCAATGATAACTATCACCTAAAGGGGGAAGTGATGTTATATCTTCAATTTTCTCTTCATTATTAATTAGGACAATGTCCAAAATGTTTTCCCCCTAATAGGTTGTTTAACTACTTGTTCCAATCCAGATTGAATAAAGAGATCTAAAAATGTGGTTTCCAAATGTGAGTCAGCTCCATAAGTGTCCCAATTAATAGTGGGTAAGTTGAAGACAAAGTCACCCATTAATATATAAGTATTATTAGTTTCCATCTCTCTGATTTCATCAATTAGATCTTGATTTTTTTCATGCGTTAAATTAGGTGGTCTATATATTAAACCTATAGTTAAGGTATCATAAGGTAATTTGAATTTAACCCTAAACTCTTGTTATTATACTTAATAGTATTAACCATACATGCTTTTAGACTTTCCTCTATGAAAAATACGATACCTCCACCCATTTTATTGTTATCTCTATTTTTATTGAACTTATTATACCCTATAATATCGGTATCCCAATCTCCATCCTTATTCCAAGTTTCTGTTATTCCACATATTGATATGTTGTTTTTTTTTTAATATGTATATAAGCTCTTCTTTTTTATTTCGTAAGCTTCTTGCATTAGTAAGTGTAATATTTAAATCTGTTATATTACAAGACCTATTGGTGTTAGGAAATGTGGATTTCAGTCTTACTGAAGTTTGGGGTATAATTAATTATTTATGTCTAATAGGTTTTAGAGCTGTATTATTAGAATACAGCTCCCCTTTAGTGAAAGTTTAAACAATTGGTAATAGATTGAACTATGCTGTCATCAAGAAGCTTACTATCTCTCCTACTGAGATGTAAACCGTCCCAACAGTAGAGATTAGCTTTGCCATTAAACTCCTCCCAGTGGGTAATACATTTTAAATTCTGCTTCATACACCAAGATCTTAACCAGTTATTGATTTCCCTAATCTTTTGTTGTTGAAATAAGTTTGCACGTGCTATTGGCAAAATTTCAGAAATCTGTACTTCACACCCTAAATATAGTAATTTGTTTGTTAATGCAACATAATCTTCTTTAATTTTTTGAATGGTATCGTAAAGTACATTATTTGTGCCCACATGTACAGTTACTAAAGGGTTAATTCCTGTTTTGTGAAGTATTGTGTTAGACATTTGGGTGAAATCAGAAATTCGAGCCCCTCTAAAGCTTGATAGGGTTCTGTTATTTTTGTCTGGATTACAAATTAACCTATTAATATGTTTTATAATAGAGTCTCCTAGTACTATTATTTGTCTATTTGTGTTTGCAGGTTCATCTTGTTTCTCAGTGTTATTATTGCAAAGTTCAGTGTCCAGAGAAATCAGATGCTCATCTTTATTTTATTGGCTATTCAATGTTTCATAAGTGTGAATACTGTAATCCATTATGCAAGACGACTTCCCAGAGCTTACTATTTCAATTAAATTCTCAGACTGTTTTTCAGCAGATTTAATGATTTCCGATATATTCGTACTCTCAGGTATAAGAGTCAGGGGATCAAAGGAGTTAAAGGTTGAGACTGTAAATTGGTCTGCCTTTCTACCTTTTTTAGCATTTTTTTGACTTTGCAAAGAATACCATTCCTCATCAGCATTGTCATGGTCATTCTCTTCTCTGGTTCTTTTAGAAGGTTTATGTTTATTAGGGGCTGTGTCAATCATAGATTCAGAGGAAGGGAGTATGTTAATAACTGACTGTCTCATAGGTATTTTCTTTGCTTTCTTCCCTGTTTTTTTAACCTTTTTTTTTTGTCTGCTCTGGTTGTAGTAGATTGATCGTTAGTGTCCTTTTGACTTTTAAATCTACTGGACATGTCTTCTTGACTCTTTTCCAAAAACCTTAATCTATTGTTGAAGAGTTCCAATTTGGCTTCTAATTCTATGTTTGATTTGCATTTTATACAAGTATAGGGTAGTAAGACATCTTTTTTATTAGTTATAAGATACATAGAGCAAGATTGACATTTAAATCCAAAGCTTTCAGGATTTATTTCTATGAACTCCTCCATTATTAAAGTTTGATTCCCAAAAACCTAAGTAGGAATAACTTATAAGTTCACCATTATGGTCACAGAACCACAGAATATAAGATAAAATATAGGGCCTGAACACAAGCCCCAAGAATAATTAACTTTTTATTTAACACACACAGACACTTTTATTTAAAAGCAGCCAAATGCTGGAGGGGCATAAATTAGGGACCACTAATTAACAACAGCTGATTACTCTATTTAATTTCCTAATGAATGTTATATATGAAAATATAAATAATCCACAATCTTTGTATTTCAAGGTACTAAGGAAGTGCACCTCCCAAGTTGTAAACAGTTATGGCTACAGTCAACACAGGTGAAATAAATACTCTGCATATGTATACACCCACATATACACACATACAGTTGAGCTGTATAGTCACTGTGTATACATGTAGAAATTTGTTATATTTAAGGGTTGTAATATTAGGGATTATATGTAGAAATGTCAGGAGTTCAAAGATTTCAGCCTTGCCTCCTGCTACTCCCACTTAACACACAAAACACCTGCGGGGGCACGCGTGTCTTTGTGCGTGTCTTCACACGCACCAAGCGCACACACCCCACTCGAGCTCGCCCCACTCGCTGAAGGGCTCTCCTTATATGAGCCCCACCTGGAAGTGTAGTTAGGGATCATGAATACACTCGCTCACACACTGCCCAATTAAAGAAATAAAATAAAGGCACCAGTAAGGTTTTCACTTAAAATATGCAGACAGCTGCAATAAAATACAATAGATTTCACTGGATAGTAAGTCCCTCTACCCAATAAAATGGGGCTCACACACAGTACAGAAAATGGTCTATATACTGACAGCAGGATACCTGTGCAGAGCAGAGTCTCACACAGGTGCAAGATTTAATGGGGTGGTAGTTGCCAGGGTAGGTATGCTCCCCACCTTTAAGGATTGGGGTGATGATGGCTGATTTCCAGTGTGCTGGAATTTGTCCAAGGCAAAGAGATTGGTTGAGGATGTCTGTGAGGGGGGTGATTATAGCATCTAGGGTGAGCAGGACAAGTTTGAGGTCCAGTGAGTCACTACTAAAACACGATTTGCTCAGGGATTTGGTAAGGTAAGGTCTTGCCTCATGTGGGGAGAGTGTATGGAACCTGAAGGTGGAGATGGTTGTAGGATGGGGGGTTTGGGGCAGCTCAGGGGCCAGGCCAAAAAAATTGGTGGGAAGGACACCGCTGAGGTCAGAAAAGGCAGAGTTAAGGGTATCCGCAATTAGAAAAGGGTCTTGGGATAGGAAGCCATTTACCAGCAGTTGGGCTGGGGGGGGGGCTTTCCACTAAGTTCTTTAATGTTATTCCAGAACTTATGCCCCAGGTGGAGGAGAGTGACTCCTGGTAGTAGGCGCCTTTGGCTTTCCGAATTTCCCACGTGCATTTGTTCCTGAGTTCCCTGTATAACTGCCAGTCATGTCATTGGTTTGCCCAATTCATTAGCTAAGTGCCACTGATTGTCCTGCTGCTTCATTGTGTGGGAGAGCCAGGGAGTATCATCATTTTTAATCAGTTGCTTGGAGACTGGGGTGTAGTAGTCGCAGACCAAGTTAAATGCAGAGATAAAGTGGTCAAGGTCAAGGTCTATGGTGGGTGCAGAGTTGATGGGGACCAGCCACAACGCAACAGGTACTGCTTAAGCTGGGGGAGGGAGCCCTTTTTTAAGCAACGGCGAGAGGTAAATTTTGGTGTCCATTTTGGAGATGTTTTCTAGGTCCATTTGTAGAGAACTGGCAAGTGGTCACTCAAAGCCAAGCAAAGCAAAGCATCTGGGAGTACTGAAACCTCGGAAAGGTGAGCAGACCTGTTCATGAGGATGAGGTCAATGAGAGTGGAGGTGCCTGTTTTATGATTGAGTCTTGTGGGGGACTAGACAACTTGTGTGAGATCAAGGGCAGCAATGGAATCCTTATAGGGGCGGAGGAGGCGGCGAGCCAACTGACATTAAAGTCACCCAAGGCAATGATTTCACTGGAGGAGGGCAGCTGGGCAAGGCAGTTCAGTACTGAGTTGAAAGCAAGCTTTTGGTTCCGGGGGGATACATACCATAGCTATGTGGAGAGCTTTTCCTGAGGCATCAGGCTGCAGCCTGATGGTGAGGGCTTGGGCCACATGGGAGGGGGTGGTGGCATCAGGGACTAGAGATGCTTGAAGAGGGTAATGGTAGTATAAGGCACAACCCCCTCCCCTTTTGACCTGTCTGTCAATTCTGAGCATACACTATCCAGGTATATGGACGGCAGAGTCTGGTGTGTCAGGGTCAAGCCAGGTCTCAGTTACTGCTAGTATATCAGGGGAGATAAGTGCCATCCAACCTTGTAGGACATCATGCTTTTTCTGGAGGCTACAAATATTGATGGTGGCTATGAGTAGATCACTGGACGACCCATTGGGGGAACTGAGGGATGGGAGTGGGCCATGGTTTGGATGCACGTTGCCAGATATTAATAGGAGGAGGAGGAGAGCAAGTCTGAGCAATCTATTTATGAACTTGGGATTCTGGGGCCAAGAGTTGGCGGAGCTGGTTGATACAGGTATAAGGAGGGTGGATATGTGAGCGACCACCCAGAGGGCTTGGAATGTAAGTGAGACCAGATCCCGGTGCTCCGGGCAATGGGGAATTATGTGCATGGCAGGTTGGGCATAGTTGGCAGTCCCACACCTGGGAGCGTAATGTAGGGTTCCTGCAGGGCTATCAGGCAAGTCATTTGATGGGGGGGGGAGGAACACAAGTACAAGCAGCACGCCAATGAATAGGGAGGAGGAGGACATAGTAAGACACAGAGATGAGCTAAGGTGAAGTAACCACAAGAGGGTAGTGTGCCCTGCAGGCCACAGGGACTCAAGAATAGCAGTGTGCCTTCCTGAGAGATCCTTGTCAGATGGAGTAGTGGTAGGGTTCAAGGCTGGCGAGGGGAAGCAAGAGGAAAGAAGGAAGGTCCAGAGAGGCAGTAACTGAACAGGAGAAGAAGGGCAGATGATAAAAGTAAGGGGGGTTGCTGGGAGGTAGGGAGCAAGTTAGAAGGCAGCTAGGGGTGGGATGCACAGTACTGACCCCTGGTGGCTGCCTGTGATAACCTGTTAAAGAGGAAATGGACACTTAGGAAATCACAAGACCTAATGACAGAATAAATTGAGGGTTGGCCTTGGGTGGAGGGGCTGGGGTGGGTGAGGAGTCAATGCAAAGCACTGACAGGTAAACACCCTTCCAGTGGTGTCTCTGCATGTAGGAGAGCAGTTATTACCTTCAGAGCCTGCCCAGTCTTCCACTCCTGATGCTGGCTGTGTGTGTAATGGAGGGTCCTGACTGAGGCCTGTTGAGGGGAAGAGACACAAGGAATTAGCATAGGGTGCCTGCGAATCTGGATAGCCCACAGATAGCAAGCACAATCCCCTTAGAACCCCAGTTAAAGTAACACAGTGAAACCACCTCAAATGCAGTGAAAATGTCCAGAAAGCTCCTGAAATATTCTATCACCCAGCGTCTTCTGATTAAAAACACCCTTCCAGTGGTGTCTCTGCTGGTAGGAGAACAGTTATTACATTCAGAACCTGACCAGCCTTCCACTCCCGATGCTGGCTGTGTGTGTAATGGAGAGTCTTGGCTGATGCCTTCAGAGCCTGCCCAACCTTTTACTCCTGGTGCTGGCTGTGTGTGTAATGGAGGGTCTTGGCTGAGGCCTTCAGAGCCTGTCCAGCCTTCCACTCCTGATGTCGGTTATATGTGTAATGGAGGGTACTGGCTGAGGCCTTCAGAGCCTGCCCAGCCTTTTACTCCTGGTGCTGGCTGTGTGTGTAATGGAGGGTCCTGGTTGAGGCCTTCAGAGCCTGCCCAGCCTTCCACTCCTGAAGCTGGCTGTGTGTGTAATGGAGGGTCATGACTGAGGCCTCAAATGCAGTGAAAATGTCCAGAAAGCTCCTAAAATATTCTATCACCCAATGTCCTCTGATTAAAAACACTCTTCCTGCATGTGCCCTTTGGGGGGGGGGGTGCTACTAAGTCTCCTGACCCTCCTGACACCACCTCCTTGGCTAGTTTAAATGCTCACTGCTGAAGCATTCAGACTTGTCGCTCAGGATCGTGGTCCTCTTCCCAGATGGATGCAAGCCATCATCCTTATACAGGCTCGCATTTGTCCAGGTTGGGCCCCAGTCCCCCATGAAGTCAAACCCTTCCCTTCCACACCATTCCTTCTATCAGGAGTTGAATTTCTGGATATGGAGTGACCTAACCTCCCCCCAGCCATGGACAGGTACAACCTCTAAGAAGTAGATGAAATATGCTACCTGCTTCAGCCCCCCCCCCAGCTTCCTGAAATCTTCCTGTATTCTGACTAACTCCACCCTGTCTCCCATCATGTCATTTGTCCCCAGATGGACAATGACATCCAGTTCCTCCCTCCTTGCTATTGCCCCTGCGATCCTATTGATCTGCTTCCTATCCCTCCATGCCATGCTTCCTGGAATGCACTTGACCTCCCTGTCCTTCCTGCTTGGTTTGCCTAAAGTAACTCCCTGGACAGTTGAGTCCCCCACCAGTAGAAGCTTTCTCCCACTCTGGGGTTCTCTACCCCCACTCCCTTGGGCTCCATCATGAAGGACCCACTCATCCTCCCTGGTCTCAGCTGCAGGTGCACCTGTGGGGCTATCCCGCTCCTCCAAAACAGTGTATGATTTAGCTGGATCATTTGGGGGATGTGCCTCAGACAGGGTTGGACTGGCCCACCTGGATACCTGGAAATTTCCAGGTGGGCCCCCCTCAGTTGGGTACCTGGTCACCTTCTGAACTCTGAAAACTTTTGTATTTATCATCTTTTTTCTAATTAAATGGGGTATCTGGGACACTAGATAAATGTATTATGTAATCACAGAGCTAATGTACCAAACTGAAGTGAAATACTGATATGAGTGTGTCACCCTGGTACCTCCTGTATTGATTTTCCAGGTGGGCCCTTGTATCCTCTTTCCAGGTGGGCCCTCTGTACCCCAGTCTGACCCTGGCCTTAGACCTGCTTCCCACACCCTCCCTGAGCCCACCGTAATCCAACCACTCCTCCTCCTCCTCCTGGGTATCCTTTGAGATTTCTGTCCTTGACTCGATGGCCCCAGGGAGGGGATGAAAGCCTCCTGTAACCTGGCCAGCTCGGCTCAGAAACAGGTGGCTTCCTCCCTCTACCCAGAGAGGTGCCTGCAGATAGGACAGAATTGCACCCTCCAGAATGTCTCCCTGAAGACAGCTGCTCCACAATCACTACACTGCACCACTCCCATCATGTTTATTGTGGCTTTCCCTGTTTAGCCTTTAACTACTACCTCCTCCCCTTCCTGGGTAGGTACCTACTGATTGGTGTACTCCTCTGTGGTCCCACGCCCTATATAAGGAGTAAGAGCCTTGGGGTGGGTTGGTTGAGGGGTGGGTGGGATTGCTCCTGGCAGCATTCAGAAACCATCAGCTCCCTTTCCTGCTGTCTGTCGGTTAGGAACACACCTGAATTTCAAACCACAGTAATCCCCTGAAGTGTGATGCCTGCACTTAAGGTACAGACTCAGACAATTACAGACACTCACAAACTTCCCATCAAATTGAATCTCCTAGTCCTGCCCAAACAAAATGGGGAAGCCCACTGAATGTCAGTTAGGAACACATTTGAATTTCAAACCGCACTAATCCCCCTGAAATGTGATGCCTGCACTTAAGGAGCTAGCATATTGACTAAAACTAATATTAGACTTTACAAGCAGTCAGCCGTTACGTTTTATATCTGAGGTACTTTTTCTTTTCCCTTTGTTTAATTAGAAGATTGCTTACTTGATGTTAGTAGGTGCAATGTGTGGAACAGCTCTTAACCTGGCAGCTGACATATCTTGCTCTATTGCCCCACACTACATCATCAGGACTGTGACATCACTGCTACTTAGGAACAGCAAGAGAGTGACTGCCAGGTCATTCACCTGCGATGTCACTATCAGTGAGATCATAATGCTGCTGATGTAGTATAGGGCAGTAGAGTTAGATATGCCAGCTGCTGCCATGTTAAGAGCTCCTTCCACACATCCAGCACAATATTATTACATAGAAGACTTTCTGATTAGCAAAAGGAAAAAGGAAAATACTACAGAAATAAAACGTTACAACTGATTACTACTTAAAACATTTTTTTCCCGTCTGCCTGTTTTGGCTCCACTAGCTCTTTAAGGTACAGACTCAGCCAATCACAAACACTTGCAAACTTACCTTCAAACTGAATCCCCTAGTCCTGCCCAAACGAAATAGGGAAGCCCACTGGAATGTAAGCTAGGAACACACTTGAATTTCAAACCACATTAATCCCCTGAAAAGCGAGAGATGTCCAGTATGTAGGCATTGTACGAACATACGAACGTACGAAATTTGCCAGCAGATAAAGGCCTAGAGGTCTATCAAGTGTGCTCGAATGTGCAGCTAGCACCCCTTATTTTGCAGCTGCCCCTCCCTTCCACCCTTCCCCTTCATTAACCCTCCCCCTTGTCCTGTCTCATCCTCGTTTGAAGCAGTCCACTGTTCTACTGCATACCACTTCAGCAGGTAACGCATTCCACCCAGCCACCACCCTCTCTGTAGAAAAGTGTCTCCTCATCTCCCTCCTGAACCTTCCTCGCTCCAGTCTCATATCATGGCCTCTGGTGGCCCTCCCCTCCCTTACTTTGAACAGCCCCTCTGTACCCGTCTTGTTTATTCCTTTCATGTATTTAAAGGTTTCAATCATGTCACCCCTGTCTCTCCTCTCCTCTAGTGAGTACATGTTCAACTCCTTCAACCTTCTCTCGTATGATAAGTCCCCCAGACCCTTGATCATCTTTGTCGCTCTGCGCTGCACTCCCTCCAGTAACTTAATGTCCCTCTTCAGATACAGACGCCAGTACTGCACGCAGTACTCCAGGTGTGGTCTAACTAATGACCTATACAGTGGCAGGAATCACCTCCTCCTTCCTCGAGGATATACCCTTTGCAATACAACCCAGCATTTTGTTGGCCTTTGCAGCTGCCTTCCTACATTGTGCGAGTTGTTCATTGACCAGTAATGAGCACGCACCAGATCCTTCTCCTCCTCTGTCTGGGCTAGCTGCAGTCCCCTAGCTAGTAGCTCCTCCTGGGTTCTTCATCCCAAAATGCAGCACCTTGCACTTTTTGGCATTAAAGCCCAGTTGCTAGGGTGTCTGACCAGGTTTCAAGCTTTGCCAGATCATCCTGCAACCTGCCATCCCCTAGGTCATCCACCACCGCGCCTACCTTGGTATCATCAGCAAACAGACTGATCTTGCTCTTGATGTCCCATGATATGTCTGCAATGAATATCCCAAACAACACTGGTCCCAACACTGAGCCCTGTGGAACACCGCTCGTCACTGCCCCTGGGTGTGACAGCTCCCCCCACCACCCTCTGTTGCCTTCCCTGCAGCCAGTTTCCTACCCATCTCACCAGCATTGCACCCGCCCCTGTGCCTACTAACTTTCTTCCCAGCCTTCCATGTGGCACTGAGTCGAATGCCTTACTGAAGTCCAGATACAGGACATCCACTGCATGGCCCCTGTCCAGTTGCCTAGTTACCCAGTCATAGAACTCGACCAGGTTGGTTTGGCAGGATCTGCCACATATGAAGCCATGCTGTCTGCTGTCCTGTAGTCCTTTGGCCTCTGGGAGGCCACCAGCCTCTCCTTCAGGATGGTGTCTCCATTAGCTTACCCACGATGGATGTGAGGCTCACTGGTCTGTAGTTTCCGGTTCATCCTTGGGGCCACTCTTGTGGAGGGGCACCACATGAAACCATCCTCCAGTCCTGAGGTACACAGCCTGAATATAGTGAGGCATTAAATAGGTCTGCAAAGGTCCGCAAGGACCTCTGCCAGCTCCTTCAGTACCCTGGGTGGATGCCATCTGGCCTGGCGCCTTGTCCGCCCTCAGTGCCTTCAAACCCTCCTCGAACTCTGCTCTCCATGATTTCCCCATCTGTCACCACTTCCCACCCTGCTTCTGCTATTTCTCCCACCTTGGGTGTCACCCCCCTCTTCTCTTTAGTAAATACTGAGCAGAAGTACTCATTTAGTGCTTCCGCCTTATCGCACCCTGCTTCCACCCAACCCACCTCCTTCCTAATCCTTACTATGTGGTCCTTACAGCTCCTTTTCTCCCTGATGTACTTAAAGAAGTCCTTCTCCCCCTTCTTAATGCCTTGTGCCAGCCTGAGTTCCGTAGATGCATTGGCTCCCCTTACTGCCCTTGTCACCTCCTTCGATTCTGTCAAGTACTCCTCCTGTCCTCCCCTCCCTGTTTTCTTGTACTTCCTAAAGGCAGCTCTTTTCCTTCTTACCTTTTCCATGACCTCCTTGCTCAACCAGATCGGTTTCTTAGCCCTAGCCTTCTTGCTCTGGGCTTTGCAGCAGGTTTTGGTTGCCTCCACTATTCCCAGCTTTATGAGCTCCCACCTCTGGTTAGTGTCCATACTAGATTGAATTCTGGCCAGGTACCCTTTTACCACTTCCCCCATCCTCCCAAAGTCAGCCCTCCTGAAGTCCAGCACTATTGTGCCAGATTCCACTCCTTCTTTGCCCATATCCAATGTGGGCCATACTGAGCGGTGGTCACTCCCTGACAGCGGTTCCTCCGCTGTAAGTTCTCTCACAAAGTCCCATTCTGCTCAGCCACAAGGTCAAGGGTATTCCAACCTGGTTGGTTCACTGACCATTTGCAGCAGGAAGCTGTCCTGAAGGCATCCAGCAGTACCTGCTCCCTTCTTTCCTGGTTGTTGGGGTGCTCCAGTCCACCCTGGCATGCTGAAGTCCCCCACAATCACCACACTACCCCTTCTCGCAGGTCCTCCTGATCTGTCCCACTAGTTCCCTGTCTAACTCCTCCGTCTGAGATGGTGGCCTGTACACCACTCCCATTCTAAGAATCCAATCTTGGAATCCTGGATTTGCATCAAAGTGACTCCATTACCCTCCTCCCCTTCCTCCCTTACACACTTCAGTCCTTCCTCACATATAGTGCCCCCCCACCTTCCCAATCACCCTGTCCCTAGAAATAACCTGTACCCTGGTACAGACAGGTCCCAGTCATTGTATTGGGTGGCCCATGTTTCCGTGATGGCTGCAATGTCCACCTCTCCCTCTGCCATGAGAACCTGTAACTCTGCAGTTTTCCTCCCAAGGCTCCTAGCATTAAGGGTAACCACCTTCCACCCTTTCCCCCCTCCCATCCTGCCCTCCTTTCCTAGCATCACCAACAGTACTTGCCATTTGTCCTTTGTCACTGTTATGGGGGGTAAGCTCATATGGTTTCCCAACCTGTGGTCTCCACATATCTCTTCCCCAACTGCCACCCCCCACCACTCCTAGTTTAAATTCCCAACTTCCTCTATGTACTCCACCATCCTCTGTTTCAACACTTTCTTTCCCTCCTCACTCAAGTGTAGTCTGTCCTTGGCATAGAGACTACTGTCCTCCCAGGTCCTTCCCCACCCCCCAACAGCCCAGACCCTTTAGCACAACACCAGGTTCTTAGCCATCCGTTAAATTCCTCTATTCTCAGCTTTCTTGTTGTGCTTGCCTTTGGCACGGGAAGTATCTCTGAAAAAGTTACGGATCTTCCTGCCCCTCACATAATTGTGCTAGTTCCTCAAACCTCCTCTGGACTGTATCAGTCTGACTTTTGATTTGTCTGAAGCTGAGAACCTTGCAACACTGCAAAGAACAAACTATAACTTCATTTAGGAGCCGGAAACTTGGTAAGGCATAATATTGTAAAACAGGGGAGCTACGCTTTCTACAAAGAGTTTCATTTTTTTTCCCTTAGTGGCATTAAGCAGAGAATTGCAGGATTCCATTAAAAGTGTAGTAATTTTATAACCAGAGGGAGTGAGATACAACTGAATTTGCTTGATTGTTGGAGTTGAGACCTAGGATTTAGAGGGATATTTTTGCAACATTTTAAAAGTGTCCTGCTGGCTGAGTAGTTAAGTTTTGATCCCTGGTTTCACTGAAAGATTTTGTGTATTGGAATCAGACAGCAGCATGCCTACATTGAAAGGCCTGCTTACATCACAGGTGTCACTAGTCAATCAGTTGGCTTAATTCTTAAGATTTTCAGTGCAGGAAGAGTGTAAAGCACATCTGACTTATTTTGGGGCTGACCGCTTTCAGAGCACAAAACCACCAGGCTGTTTTGGGGCTGGGAGGGTTACCTGTGTCTGAGTTGGATGTCTGGATTTTCTCTTGTTTGATTAGCAGGGTATTTTCTCTGTCAAATTGTTGTGTGGGCATCTTGCTGACGAGAAGGCACTCATCGTGCTGGGTCAGAGCTTTTAGCTGATTGTTTTGCGAGGGCACAGTTTAGGCCCAACCCCTGCCCACCCTCACCCCACCCACCCTGGAAATAGTTCCTTTATACCTGGGGTTCTGACATCATTTCCTCAAGAGTGAAAGGTGCATATCACTGTCATATCCTCTCTAGCACACTGCACTGACAATATAAGCATACACATTGTATAATATATATATTTCTATATAACAAACCAATCACACACATACAAAAAAAAAGTAGATAAACATGTGGGAGTAGTACAATGTAATGGCTGTGGGGCAGCAGTCTTCCGGGAGTCTTTCTGGAGGCTGAGATGCTGCCTATTTGCAGACAACTCTCTGCCCTGAGGAGAAAGTTGCCCATCTTCAGGCCATGCTGGACAGTAGTAGGGAACCTTCCCCAGGCCACACTGGACAGTAGGAAGGAACCTCCCCATCCAGGGAGCACCAGAGCCACCACCACTACCTCAGAGGTTGCGAGAAAACACAGCAGTTGGACCACAATAGGCTCAGGAAGGGTGAGGATGGTGGAACAGAGGCACACCCAGTCAGTTGTTCCACTCCACAATCCATACACCATTCTGGGGAGCATAGCTCCCCATGGATGCACCCACAGAGGAGACTAAGGAGGCTGAGGACAGCTGTCTGAGGGAGGCCCACAGGAAGGAGACAGAGGACACCACAAGGAAAGGAAGCAGCTCCTGGTGGTGGACTCAATTATTAGGGGATAGAACTGGGGAGAGCGGGAAACTGAAGTAAGGTGCCTGCCTGGTGCCATGGCTTGGAGGGACAGGAAGCATCCTCAGGATCATGGGAACAGCTGCATGGGAGTCTGAGCTGGGCGTCATTGTCCACCTGAGGGCAAATGACTTGGCTCATCATGAGATTAGAGCAGTGCAGAAGGACTTTGTAGAATTGGAGGGCCTAAGACAAATGCTTCTACAGTATCCTTCTCAGAGGTGCTGCCTGTCAATAGCATGAGTGAGTGGTACTTTTGCACCATGCAGTTTAATGAATGGTTGAAAAATGGTGTGGAGCACAGGGTTTGGCTTCATTGGGGACTGGGGTTCCACCTGGAGGACACCAGCCTATACTGGCAGGATGGTCTGCATCTGTCCAGGAAGGAACAAGTTTTTGACAATCAGTTTAAATGCTTCATTGTCAGCTTTTAAACTAGTCCAAGGGAGGCACTGATAAGCAACAGGAAAATCCGGCCTCCCCTACAAATCAGGGTACTAAATGAGAAAAGACCAAGGTAGAAAGGTCAGTGGGATGCTGCAACAGAAGGTAAAGCCATCAAAAATGGAGAGCAATGAGTACCAATGCCCGTAGTCTGAGTAACAAGCTTCCTGAATTAGTGGCCTTGATGGAGGAGGAACATCTGGATATCGTGGCAGTCACAGAAACATGGTACACACAAAACCATGACTGGGATGTAAACATACCAGGATACACTATCTACAGGAGGGACAGGAGGGTAAAGAGGAGGAGGGAGTAGCTCTTTACATAGGGAAGGAATCAAAGCAACAGAACAAAAGGGTAAACAGGGAGGAGAAGAACACTGTGGGTAAATTTGGAGACGACAATGGCACCACAATAAGCACAGGGTTGTATACAGACCCCCTTCTCACGGGAGGAAATGGACAAGGAAATGATAGAAAGTATACTTAGAATGGCAGAAAAGGGAGATATTGCTGATGGGTGATCTGAATATGCCAGATTAACTGGAGTGCAGTTGCAGCAGCCACTTCTAAGAGTGGGTTATTCTAGATGCCCTACAGGGGCATGCCTTGAGACAACTAGTATTGGAGCCACTCCAAGAGGAGCAATCTTAGACCTGGTTCTCTCAAATGGAGATGAAGAGAGGATCACAGATGTAGAATTGGGTAGCCATCTGGGAACTAGCGACCATTGAACAGTATGGTTCACAATAAACACAGCAATAAAGTCAAGCCATTCGAAGACAAAGGTACTGGATTTTAGGAGGGCTGACTTTGTCAAAATGGGTGAGTGCCTAAGGAATGCACTAACCAAATGGGCAGGAAGGAGGGTGGAAGAACAATGGGGAATAATAAAACTGCCATCACAGAGGTATCAAGCCTTGTGTAAAGCAAATAAACAAAATGAAACGAGGTAAGAAACCACTATGGTTCTCAAAGGAAGTGGCAGTGAAGGTTCAAGAGAAAAAGAAAGCATTCAGGAAGTACAAGGAATCACAGAAGGAACAGGACGAGAACTGTATCAGTTAAAGCAAAAGGAAGCTGGGAAGGCAGTCAGAACAGCAAAGGCCCAAACCGAGGAAAGATAGCCAACTCAGTTAAGAGGATAAAACCTTTTATAGGTACATCAGGGGTACGGAAGACCAAGGGAGGATGAGTGAGAGCTTAATAAAGGGAGGGAGGTGGGCAGAGGTGACTGTGAAAGGCAGAGATACTAAACAAATATTTTTGTTCAGTATTTACGGAAGAGGGGAGGTACCTAAAACAAACAGTAGAAATACTCTGGATACAGAAATTGATACCAGCCCATTTACAGAAGAAAGTGTTCTGAAAGAACTCTTAAAACTGAAGGTGGACAAAGCAATGGGGCCTGATAGGATTCATCCCAGAATTTAAAGAACTAAGGGTAGAACTAGTGACACCACTGACTAAACTCTTTAACAAATCATGGGAGAATGGGGTGGTACCCGAGGACTGGAGGAGGGCAGATGTGATGCCCTTCACAAAAGTGGAAGCAAGGCAGAAGCAGAAACTACAGACCTGTTAGTTTAACCTCAGTGGTAGGAAAATGATGGAATCACCTTCTGAAGAAAGAATTGTAAAATATCTGAGGCCAGAGGGCACAGGACCAAGGCAGCATGGATTCTGGCGGAAGGTCATGCCAGACAAATCTGATAGATTTCTTTGACTGGGTGACCAAAGTAGTTGATCAGGGAGGGCTGTGGACATGGCTACCTAGACTTTAGCAAGGCATTTGACACAGTCCCACACAAAAGATTAATATACAAGTTAGCCAGCCTCAGGTGGGTCCCAGATGACAGCCTGGGTAAAGAATTGGCTGGAGAATAGGACACAGAGGTAATAGTAAATGGAGTCCACTCTGAAAAAGGGGGTTAGTAGTGGGGTACCGAGGGTTCAAGTAATGGGACCAGTCCTCTTCAATGTCTTATAAGTGACATTGCAGAGGGACTGGAAGGAAAAGTATATCTCTTTGCAGATGACACAAAGATCTGCAACAGGTTGATGCACAGGGTGGAGTGGAAAGGATGAGAGAGGACTTGGCAAGGTTAGCGGAATGGTCAAATGTATGGCAGCTAGAGTCAATGCTAAGAAGTGCATGGTAATGCACCTGGGAAACAAAACCCAGGGAAGAGCACACAATGGGGTGAGATACTAACAACAACAAAAATGGAAGGGACCTGGGGTAGTCATATCAGATGACCTAAAGGTGGGCAAACAATGTGAGAGGGCAGCAAGGAGGCTGGGGGATACTGGGATGCATAGGGAGGCATCACCAGTAGAAAACAGGAAGTTATTATCCTCTGTACAGACAGCTAGTGAGACCCCATCTGGAGTACTGCGTGCAGTTCTGGAGACCAATCTCCGCAAAGACATAGACAGGATGGAAGCTGTCCAGGAGGGCAACTAAAATGGTGCAGGGTCTGCACCGGAAGACATGAAGAGACTTAGGAGCTTAATATGTATAGCCTCGAGGAAAGGAGGGAGAGGGGACATGATAGAAACTTTCAAGTACCTCAAGGGAATCAACAAAGTCCAAGAGGGTAGCATCTTTCAAAAAAAAGTGGTGTGCAAGAACAAGGGGCACAATTTGAAGATAGAAGGGGGCTCAGAGGTAATTTAAGGAAGTATTTTTTCACAGAGAGTGGTGGTGGATGTATGGAGCGGCCTTCCAGAGGAAGTTGTGGAGTCACAAACAGTGGTGGAATTCAAGCATGCATGGGACAGTCATAAGGCAATTCTAGGGGTGGGGTAGGAAGAAGTAGGCTGCTGGTTAACTAGGATCTGCAGCTTATCCATCAGGTAGGGAAATGGGCAGACTGGGTGGGCCAAGCGGTCCTTATCTGCCGTCAAATTCTATGTTTCTATCTACTGTCTTGTCAGCCAGGTCGTTTGTCCCAAGATGTATAATTAAATGAGGCTTGTCCCTACCCCTTCTAGCATATTTCAGAACAGACTGTCCCACCCTTTCTGCTGTCATTCCTGGCATGGCCTTCCAATTCAAATGCTTAATTATGCCTCCTTTCTTGCTACCCCACCTAACTCCTCTTAGTATTGAGTCCCCCAGCACTAAGATTCCACCCCTCTTACTCCCTGCTTGCTTCCATTCATCTCCCTCTCTCATTTCCAGGTCCTCTTCTTCCTCCTGCACATTATTTCCCCCTTTTACCCCTGTTGCAATTCTCCCAGCAGAACTTCCCCGCTCCAGTTTGGTCCAGGCATTTATCAATTACTCCTCTAATTTCATCATTTCCCTCCTCCACCTTCTTCCTCTCTAGCAGTGCAAAACTATTTTCTGAGGCCCTTCACAAATGCCCGCTCCCTCTCTCTTCATAGTAACCTGTTCTCTCCTTTCCACTCCATGACTTTTGCCACTTCTTCGCCTCCCTCACAAGTCTATCTCCTCCTTCCATTTGTCTTTTGTCTCTGACCTGGTTTCCCCGACAATTGTTCTTCCTGGCCTGGGCCCCTTTGTCTCTGCTTCCCTTCTTCTGACCCTCTCCTCACCACTGTTGGCTTAAATCAGCCCTCCCTCATCTCCCCTTCTTCCTCCCTCCAGTATTGGGCTAAACCCACCCCCAATCTGCCTTGCCTGTCTTAGTTTCTCCTGCAGACCCTCAATCTCCTTTCTAAGTTTTTCTATGTGGTTGCACACTAAACATCCTCCCACACTCCAGGCAATTTTTAGAAAGATTGGTGCACCGCAGTTGTTGCAACCTACCACCCTACCATTATGTTGTTGCCTACCAGTGCCCCCCACCCTTCCAGATACAGGATACAAACACTCCCCAAGTCTCCCTCTCCCTCCTCTATCAGTGCAAAACATTTTCTTTATTTCCTTACCTCCTTTGTTACACGTTTAGATATATTGAACAACTGCTTTTTATATCCCTATCCTTCCTATCCACACTCAAAAACAGACTTTAAGTAGCCATTGCACAACCTTCTTCAAACTCCTACTCCTCCTTTCCCCAATGCAATATCAATGCGAAGAAGTAATAATGAAAGCTCCTAGATTTGCATTTACTTCCCTTCCACTGAGAGAGCAGTCACCTCTTCACTTGCTGCTGTTCCTTTCCTGGATGTCTGCTTTTGCTATGACAGGTGCATATTCTTTTGCCTATTTGAGGAAGTGATGTCAGAACCCCTGGTATAAAGGAAATAATGGACCATGGGTGGGACCAGCCCAAGTCTTCCAGAAACAATCAGGTAGTTGAGGCCTCTGGTCAGACCATTATCATCCTTTCCCCACTCTGCACTCAAACTTTGCAGTTAGTGAAGCCAGCAACAATGAATCACAATTCTACTCAAAGCCCCCAAAATAAGTTTGCTACCCAAAGAAACAGGACTCCAATTCAAACAGCTCCACCAACAACACATCAAAATAGGTTTGGAATTAGAAGATATATGTGTCCAATTCAAAGAAACAGACCCAGTTAAATCACACCAAATTATGTTTTAAAACAGAAGAAATAGGCCTCTACAAATGCAGCCTGCCACACAGTGAATCAAACAAATGAGCCCACTTATAGCTACCAAAACAAGTTTCAAAATTCCAACAGCCCCAAACAATACTCTGCTAGCCCCTTAGTAGTAAGAAAGAAAAGAAATAACCTTCTATCAAGTAGAATCCACAAGAAACAGTGTAAAACAACAATAAGCTACTGTACTGTAGATCTGATCCTGTCCCCCTTCTAGTTCCTTCTGAGAAGCCAAAGCACTGAGTTCCAAACTCTGTGATTTCCCTTGTGCTGCTTTCAAAATCAGACAGTTCCAAACTCTGTGATTTCCCTTGTGCTGCTTTCAAAATCAGAATTCCAAATTCTGTGATTTCCCTTGTGCTGCTTTCAAAATCAAACAGTTCCAAACTTTGTGACTTCCCTTGTGCTGCTTTCAAATTCAAACAGTTCCAAAATTTGTGACTTCCCTTGTGCTGCTTTCAAAATCAAACAGTTCCAAACTTTGTGACTTTCCGTGTGCTGCTTTCAGAATCAAACAGTTCCAAACTCTGTCATGTGTGGCATGATCCCGAGTACTTCGCACACACGTTCGTGAAAATTCCATCCATGTCAAACACCACCTGGCAGTTTGCACTAGGAAAGCCCTTTCGGTTCCAGTATGCCTCTTCATGCACAGAGGGTGTAAATATGGCAATGTGTGTGCTGTCTATTGCACCATACACATTCGGCATACCATGCATGCTATAGAATGCTTGCTTCGTGGCACATACATTGTTCAGTGCTGTGGGGAATTTGATGTGTTCATGTACGTGTGCGAGCAAGGCACTGGTCACCTGCACCACTTCCCCACAGAAGCCACCGATGGAGCTCATTGCTCCCTCCTCCCCCCCCTCCAGCAACTAAGGATGCCTGCTCACTTCCCTGCAGGCAGCTCCTCACAGTATTGCCCCCACAGAAGCCACTGACAGAGCTTGCTGCTCCCCCTCCCTCCAGCAACTAAGGACGCCTGCTCACTTCCCTGCAGGCAGCTCCATCCTCACTGTACTCCCACCCCCACACAGAAGCCACCGACGGAGCTTGCTGCTCCCCCTCCCTCCAGCAACTAAGGACGCCTGCTCACTTCCCTGCAGGCAGCTCCATCCTCACTGTACTCCCCACAGAAGCTGCTGATGGAGCTCACTGCTCCCTCCTCCCTCCAGCAACTAAGGACGCCTGCTCACTTCCCTGCAGGCAGCTCCATCCTCACTGTCCCCCCCACAGAAGCTGCCCAGTGGGCTCACTGCTCCCTCCAGCAACTAAGGACGCCTGATCACTTCCCTGCAGCAGCTCCATCCTCACTGACTTCCCACAGAAGCCACCGATGGAGCTCACTGCTCCCTCCTCCCCCTCCTCCAGCAACTAAGGATGCCTGCTCACTTCCCTGCAGGCAGCTCCTCACAATGTTGCCCCACAGAAGCCACTGACAGGCTTGCTGCTCCCCTCCCTCCAGCAGCTAAGGACGCCTGCTCACTTCCCTGCAGGCAGCTCCATCCTCACTGTACTTCCCCCCCACAAAGCCACTGATGGAGCTCGCTGCTCCCTCCTCCCTCCAGCAACTAAGGATGCCTGCTCACTTCCCTGCAGGCAGCTCCATCCTCATTGTGCTTCCCACCCCCCACAGAAGCCACTGATGGAGCTCACTGCTCCCTCCAGCAACTAGGACGCCTGCTCACTTCCTGCAGGCAGCTCCATCCTCACTGTGCTTCCCCTCCCCACAGAAGCTGCTGATGGGCTCACTGCTCCCTCCTCCTCCAGCAACTAAGGGCCTGCTCACTTCCCTGCAGGCAGCTCCATCCTCACTGTACTCCCCCACAGAAGCTGCTGATGGAGCTCACTGCTCCCTCCAGCAACTAAGGACACCTGATCACTTCCTGCAGGCAGCTCCATCCTCACTGTACTCCCCCACAGAAGCCACCGATGGAGCTCCACTGCTCCCTCCTCCCCTCCTCCAACAGCTAGGATGCCTGCTCACTTCCCTGCAGGCAGCTCCATCCTCACTGTGCTTCCCCCCACAGAAGCCACTGATGGAGCTCGCTGCTCCCTCCTCCCTCCAGCAACTAAGGACGCCTGCTCACTTCCCTGCAGGCAGCTCCTCACAGTACTCCCCCTTCCCACAGAAGCCACCGATGGAGCTCACTCCTCCCCCCCTCCCTCCAGCAACTAAGGATGCCTGCTCATGTCCCTGTAGGTATGAAAGATTGGAGATCAGGACATTGTGAAAAAATTTTGTATTAGCTGAAATGTACTGATTAATTATTGGAGGGTGTGTTCTGATTGAATTTGCTCAGCCTGTTATTTCTGTAGCCAGCTGATATTTGTTAGCATTACTGATGGTGCCTTAACAGAAGTTTGTATTTAGTGTGTCTGCTGGTGGTTACCTGTGGGAGCTTTAAGACGTTTGTGTTCCCGCTTAGAGTGGTGTTTCAGATGGGTGCCTTAGGCATTGTGCGAGCTGCAGGGAATTGCCATGACCCGCACCAGACTCCATTGCTTCAGGAGCCCCCACCCCCCCCAGCCTGTTTCCCACCCTGACCCTTCCTTTGTTTTGTTTTGTGTCCTACTAGGGTTGACTGTTTAGTCCTTTTATTTTGTCCTATTTCAGGCAGCTCCTCACAGTACCCCTCAACACAGAAGCCGCCGACAGAGCACGCTGTTCCCCCCTCCCTCCAGCAACTAAGGATGCCTGCTCACTTCCAGCAGGTACGGAAGATCGAGATCAGGACATTGTGAAAAGAATGTTGTATTAGCTGAAATGTACCGATTAATTATTGGAGGGTGTGTTCTGAATGAATTTGCTCAGTCTGCTATTCCTGTAGCCAGCTGATATTTGTTAGCATTACTGATGGTGCTTTAAGAGAAGTTTGTGTTTAGTGTGTTTGTTGGTGGTTACCTGTGTGAGCTTTAAGATGTTTGTGTTCCCACTTAGAGTGGTGTTTCAGCTAAGTGCCTTAGGCATTGTGTGAGCTACAGGGAATTGCGATGACCCACACCAGACTCCATTGCCTCAGGAGCCCTCACCTGTCCTCCCTCAGCCTGTTATCTGCCCTGACCCTTTGTCCTATTTCAGGCAGCTCCTCACACCCCCCCGAAGCTGCTAATGGAGCTCACTGCTCTCCCCTCCCTCCAGCAACTAAGGACACCTGCTCACTTCCCTACAGGTACAGAAGGTCAGAGATTGAGACATTGTGACCCACCATCACTGACGAGGACGAGGCAGTTGTCCAACCCACCCTGGACAGGCACTTGACTTATAGGTCAGCTAGGTCACAAGACTGCAGCAGATTTTCTTTCTATCTCCCTAAATCCCCTTAGCAGCTTACACCACTAAGTCACGGGGGGGGGGGGCGCTGCTCTCCCCTTCTACTTAATTTTAAATAGAGTTGTAGTTGCCCTGTTTTCAGCTACTCTTCCTGCTCATTCCACTTCTTCTCATTCCACCAGTGTATTCTGCCCTTCAATGTATCCTCGACTCTCTCTTTTGTTTTTCTCTTCCCCTGTGAGTTTTGAACCGAGGTCTTTGGTGTATAGTCTACTCTGAGGCCTATAACCTTTTCCTCTAGGCCACTCAGCCTGTTACTGTTTCAAACCTGCTGCTATCCAATACTACCTTTGCCTCCCCTCCCACATTTATTCACTGGGTACATGACATTTGTACTCCTCTATCCCATTCACCTGGGCCACCCCAATCACAATGACTTGGTACATCCCATTTATTTCGTGCTGCTTCTTCCTCCTGGGTCCTAAAAGAAACTCCTCTATTTTAATTTCTTATTGAATGGAGGTAGTCCCCACCAGAAGCTAGTTATTTCCCTAGTGTTAGCTTAAGGTCCTGCCCTATTATTAAGACTCAGTATACTCTAGTCAACCCTGTTGAGATACCAAAAGCTTAAAGCAATTTGACTACTTAGGACCTTACCAATCCTCTTTATTGACATGTTGTCCATAACAGAACTTGTGCTTGTATTACTCCCCTACCTTGTATCACACACCGAACACACAACATCTTTACCAACCCCTATTTATCAGTTCAAGCCACTTCTTATTGCCAACCCATATCCCCACAGGAAATCAATTTCGGTGCTGTGAGAATCCCTAGCGCACAACAAAAAGCGGCACCAAGGACTTACATTTTTAATGTTTTATGTGGGGGCACAGAGTGCATGTGTGTGTGTGTGCAAGACGTTAAAAAAATAAAATTCGGGCCAGGTGCAACAAAAACTTACCTGCACCTGGACCTGAACCCAGCACCCTGTCCACCCAAGCTGTGAACCCACCCACCACACCATGGGGCCAGCTTGGCAGCCCACTGTGGCATCACCTCTCAAAACCCCTCCCGGCCCTCGCCGAGCGTGCTTGCTCCCACCCCCCTGCGCTACATGCGAACCCACCCCATCCGGTCACCCTACCTCGTCGGTAGCCCCCATGACATGCGTAACAATTACATACTAACATACTAAAATGCCAGCAGAATAGGCCTAATGGTCTTTCGTGTCTGCTCATTCAGTCAGCCCCCACCCTGGGAGCTGACCTTGTTGCCCTAGCTCTCTCTGGTTTCTCCCTTCCCAGTTCCGGATATTTTCGCTGCACTGGGATTTGCTTCCAGAACCCTTCCCCTGTACCTGTCCCACCCCCTCTTGAACCCCTCCACTGTCTCTGCCTCCACCAGCCCCCTGGGCAGCGCATTCCATGGCTCCACCACTCTCTCAGTGAAATAGCACCTCCTTCTTTCTCCCCTGAATCTCTCCCCCTCCAGCTTTCACCCATGCCCTCTAGTTGTCCCTCTCCTTCCTTCGAAGCACCCTGACTGTTCCTCCCCTATTTACCCCCTTCATGTACCTGAAGACCTCTATCATGTCCCCCCGGTCCCTTCTCTCTTCCAATGTGTACATATTTAGCTCTTCGAGCCTCTCCCCATAGGTCCTGTCCCCCAAGCCCAAAATCATTTTGGTTGCCCTTCTCTGGACCTTCTCCAGGAGTTCAATGTCCTCTTTAAGTGTGGCCTCCAAAACTACATGCAGTACTCAGGTGCGGCCTCACTAAGCAGTTATACAGAGGGTATCACTTCCCTCCTTCTGGGGTGATCCCCTAGTGATGCATCCCAGTATCCTGTTGGCCTTGGCAGCTGCCCTCCTACAAGTCTCCAAGTTGTTCATCTTGACATCCACCACCACCCCAGGTCCTCTCAGCCATCGATTTAGCATTCCTCCCGGGTGTACCCTGGCCGGGGTTCTGGCCCCAGGTGCAGTACCTTGTATTCCCTGCATTGAACCTCAACTTCCACTTTCTAGACCACCTTTCCAGAGCCTCCAGGTCCCCTGTGGTCCACCTCTCCTCCCCATCCACTACCGCCCCCAGTTTTGAGTCATCTGCAAGAGACTCATCTCACTCCTGATACCTTTCCTTATGTCAGGAGACGTGGGCATTGAACAAGAGGGGCCCAAGGACTGATCCCTGCAGGACCCCACTAATGACCCTCCTTGGGGATGAGACTATCCCACCAACTAGGATCCTCTGGGTCCAGTCCTGGAGCCAATTGCCTATCCATCTGATCATCTGGTTCCCCACCTCCATTTCTCCCCACTTATCCAACAGGCCCACGTGAGGAACAGAGTCAAATGCCTTGCTGAAGTCTAGGGAGAGAATGTCCACTGGTCTACCCATGTCCAAGGCACTCGTCACCCAGTCATAGAACTCCACAAGGTTTGTCTGACATGATTTCCCCAGGACGAATCCATGTTGTCTATCGTCCAGGCACCCTGATTTTTTCAGGTCCCTCCCAGCCTCTCCTTGACAATGCCCTCCATCACCTTGCCCACCACCGATGTTAGGCTGATGAGCTTGTAGTTCCCTGCCACCCCCCTTGATCCCCCCTTGTGGATAGGCACTATATGCACCACCTTCCAGTCCTGGGGCACCCAGCCTGTCCTCAGAGAGATGGTGAAAAGCTCCGCCAGGGGTTTCGCCAGGACATCTGCCAGTTCCTTCAGCACTCTGGGATGTAATTTATCCGGCCCTGGTGCTTTCTCCTTCTTAAGAGACCTGAGGGCTTCCCTCACTCTCTCTGCTGTGATTTCCACCTACGCTACCTCGTCCCCTTGCTTAGCCTCCCCCCCCTCCTGCCAGTGATGCCTCCCCCTCTCCCCAGACCTGCCGATCAGTAAGGGTCCCCCCCCCCTCAGTATCACTGTCTCCTCCCATGTATGATGCAGTCCCCCCATTTTCCTTGGTGAAAACTGAGGTGAAGTACTCATTTAGTACCTCAGCCTGCTCCCCGGGTCTTGTGCCCATCTCTCCCCTGTTTTAATCCTGCCAATCTGCCTCTTCACCCTTCGTTTTTCCCCACTGTATCTAAAGAACCCCTTGTTCCCTCTCCTAATTTCCCTGGCCAGGTTCTGCTCCTTCCTTGCTTTAGCTGCCCTCACACCCTAGTGGCCCCTCTAGCCATCAGCTCGTACTCCCCTCGATCCCTTTCTCTCCTTGAGTACTTGAATTGCCTATAGGCTGCCTTCTTTCCCTCACCACCTCCTGGTCCACCAGCAAGGTTTTCGGGCCCTACCGCATTTTCGTCTTACTCTGGCTCAGGTGCTGGTAGCATCCTGCACCCCTCCTGATGATTTCCCACCTACTGTCAGCATCCATGTCTGGCCCAATCACATCCAAAAGCTCCTTAAGGATCCTTCCTATTTCCTTAAAATCCACCCCCTGAAGTCAGTTACCTCCATCTTTGTATAGCCTTCTACCTCTCCTAGGTCCGGGCAGAACCAGACCGTGGCATGGTCGCTCCCCGCCAATGGGTCCCTTACCTCCAGACCCCCAATCTGGTCACTGTCTGCCAGGACCACATCCTGTACCCGTGCCTCCCTGGTCGGTTTCCCCACCTGCTGAGTTAGGAACGCATCCTGAAAGACATCCAACAACCTCCGTTCCCTGGCCACCGAGGATGTCATAGTCTCCCAGTCTGTTCCTAGCATGTTTAAGTCCCCAACACCACCACCCTTCCCCTGCTCAATCTGCGGTGTCTCCCAATATCTGCCACCAGACTCTCCTCCAGCTCCTCCGCCAGGCCTTGAAGGTCTATACACCACTCCTATTTTACTCTCTTGCCCTTGTTATCAAGGTGACCCAAATCGCCTCCACAGTTCCCTCCACCTCCTCTACTCCCCCTATGCCAATGCGGTTTTTGACTATTATTGCTACCCCTCCTCCCCTTCCCCCCATCCTTCCTGAACATAGTGTAACCCTCCAGGTTCGGGTCCCAGTCATGTCCTGCAGTGGCCCAGGTCTCAGTGACCGCTGCCACATTCATCCCTCCCTCAGTTGGCATCGCCTGGAGCTCAGGCATTTTATTGCCCAAGCTCCTGCATTTAGCTGGACTACCTTCCACCCTTTCCCTATACTTCCATTTCCCCTGCTCATGTTCCCATGGGGATTTCGTCTTCCAATCGGCACTGCATTCCTCCAGCTCCCCAGGTGGATGGAGACAGAGTCCCTACTTTCTCGGATCCCCGTCGACAGCCTTTCCTCCCATCCCGCCTCTTCACAAGTTTAAACCCCACCTTTCACCAATGAACCCATCTATTTTCAACTTAAGGATTCTCCTTCCCTCAAATTGAGACAGGACCTATCTCTAGCATACAGCCCCTTATCATCCAGGTCTCCCCCAATCCCCATCAACCCATACCCTCTGGCACACCACTCCCTGAGCCACTGGTTTATCTCCCTAATCTTCCTTTTGTGTTCCCCACTAGCCCTTGCTTTCTTGGGATTTCTGCAAAATCGTGCATCCAATGTCATGACAGACCCTGGCAAGCTCCCTGAACCTTGCCTGTATCTCTAGCTTGCTATGTCATTTGTACCCAGGTGGACCAGTATGTCCGGGAAACCCCCACAATCCTTTGCCAGCTGATATACCTCGTGCTTGACCCTGTGCATCATTAGTCTAGGGAAGCATTTTGTTATAACTGGCCAGACTTCCCCCTCCCTATCCCATTTGATACCTCTGATCATAGAATCCCCCAACTGGAGCACTCTGACCGCTCCTTTTCCTCCATTCCCCCCCCATGTCCCTCATCCTTTCTACTGGCGCCTCCACCCACTTGGCTCCTTGCTCCTCCCCCTATCTGGGTGCCACCTGCCGCCCCCTTCTTATTTACCCTGGCCACACCCTCCCCTCCTATCCTATGCCTCTTCTCCTCCCAAGTATCTTTCTGTACCTCGCTCCTCTCGCCCTCATTACTCGCGACTGTCCTTCTCCCCCATCTGCCAAACTAGCCTGGCTCATCCTCCCTTTCTTCCCATCTCTGTTCAGCCCCTCCTTGTTTGCTGTGCTCCCCTGGCCTAAACCCCCAGCTTCCTTTACTGTATCCTCCTTGTACTGCTGGTCCTTCTCCTTGCCCTTTCCTCTCAACTGGTCCTTCTCCTTGCGCTTTCCTCCCTCTTCCCTCTGCTCCTCCTGCTCTGATCCACTGCCCCCCCCATTTTCCCACATTCCAGGTTCCCCTGTTCCTCCTGCTATCCGGCCCCCACCTCCTGCTCCCCACTCCTTTTCCATCTCTAACCACCCCTGTCATGGCTACATCACCCCCTCATCCTCAAGCAGAAGAAGAGAATTGAAGCAGTTACTGAGCTTAAGGTCCAATCCATCTCCCCACCTTGCTTCCTTTTTTCTGTCCAGCCCCAGCCATCTGCCTACATCCCTGAGAATGTTGTCCCTCTGGCCCCCCCTCTGTGAGGGTCCCCAGTTACCTACCTGCTTCCTTGGTAGTGTCCTCCTTTTGGGTCCCCTCTGCCAGGGTCCCTATGTGACCCCAGAGTACTCTTCTACACTCCTTTCCCCATGCCTCTGCCCCTAGTGCTGGGTGCAACCCCAAGGGACAGCCCCTGCCCTCTTCCCCAACCATACCTCGCCCCTTCCCCCAGCTGTCTCCTAATCCCTGCAACCTCCTCCCTAAGCTGTGCCAGCTGGTAGCACATTGGGCAACCACCAAACTTCCAAGCCCAGTCCAGTATCATGGCTGCCCCACACCCTGTGCACCCCACCACCCTCCCAAAGATGCCGGCCCTAATGACATGTGGTCCCATCCCCTCCAAGTAGGTTTCTTTGGGTGAGCCACCAGGTTCCTCACTAGTCCAAGATACACCCCTACCGACTAATCAGGTCACTCACTAATCCTAGATACAGTCCCACAGTAAACCGGTAACCCTGTTACTAGGTGCAGTACAACACAATAAACTTTATAAGGGAAGTGAACAACTCCCTAAGCTCCTCTTCTCCCAGCCTTTAAATCTAACTCCCAGTGGCTAGAACTACATGAGTTGCACCTGAAGCCTTTTCCTCCAGTTGCAGAGCAGGTGTTCCCCTATAAATGTGCAGAGCTCTGGGGAGGGAGGAGTGGGGGAGGGTGGGATTAGGGCCTACACCCGACTTGAGAGAGAGTGTATCAGCCCTGTGTCTGCCCCTCCAGCCCAAACAAATTTAAAAGCACACACACCCACACAAAAAAGGCAGTTAAGACAGACCTCAACTACAATGTCCAACACACCAAAATGGAAGCTAAAACTACTTTAAATCAGCTTACAAACAGACTCATCAGCTACAAGCCCTTTCTCCCATTTCTCTAGCTGCAGACTGACTCAGATGGCAGTTCATCACACCTCTAACAGCACTAATCCCTGAAATATGATGCGTGCACTTACAGGCCAGAGAGCAACATTTAAACCCACAATCACCAATTTGTCTGCTACACTCATTTAATCCTGCCCAAACAAATTTAAAAGCACACAAAAAAAGTCAGTTAAGACAGACCTCAACTACAATGTCCAACACACCAAACTGGAAGCTAAAAATTACTTTAAAACAACTTACAAACAGACTCAGCAGCTACAAGCCCTTTCTCCCACTTCTCTAGCTATAGAATTGAGTCACCGATTTGCGGTTCGCTCAATCGCAGTCGCACATGTCATGGGCTACCTACGGATTCACAGCAGGAAGATCATGTCAAACGAATCTGACAGATTTTTTTGATTAGGTGACCAGGGAAATAAATCAAAGGGGGGGGTAGACGTTGCCTACCTAGATTTCAGCAAAGCATCTGCCATCGTCCCACACAGAAGGCTGGTTAACAAGATGGGCAGTCTGGACGTGGGAGACAAGGTGTTGAACTGGATTAGGAACTGGTTAACAGACAGGAGCAGAGGGTGGTGGTAAATGGGGTACAATCTGGGAAGGGGGGGTGACCAGCGGGGTACCGCAGGGATCAGTACTGTGACCAGTCCTGTTCAATGTCTTCACTAGCAACATTGCAGAAGGGCTGGATGGAAAGGTCTGCTTGTTTGCAGATGACACCAAGATCTGCAACAGGGTGGATACTCTAGAAGGAATGCAGAAAATGAAGAGAGACCTGGAGAAGTTTGAAAGATGGTTGGAGATGTGGCAACTGAGGTTCAATGCAAAATAATGCACCTGGGTAGAGGGAACCCCGGGGAGAGCTACAGGTTGGAGGGAGCTGACTGTCCCCCAAGAGGAAAGGGACCTAGGGGTTATCATCTCTGATGACCTTAAGGTATCAAAGCAGTATGCAAAGGTGGCGGGGAGGACTAGTGGCATGCTGGGGTGCATAGACAGGGGTATCACTAGCGGCAGCTGGTGATGCCATTGTATAAAACATTGGTAAGGTCTCACCTAATGTACTGCATGCAGTTCTGGAGGCCACACCTGTGCAAGGACATAAACAATGTGGAGACTATCCAGAGAAGGGTGACAAAGATGGTGCAGGGCTTGCACCACAAAACATATAATAATAATATAATAATAAAATGTATTTAATTAAGCGCCTTTCAAAATCTCAAGGTGCTGTACAGCAAATACAAACACAAATATATATTCAAATACATTCAGTACAAAATCAGAGTAAAACAGGAAACACCTTTTCCCATAAAAAAGTCTTTAGTGCCTGCTTAAAACTTCCCACCGTCCTGCACTCCCGGAGCTGACGGGGCAGAGAATTCCAGAGGGTAGGTGCAGCAAATCCAAAGACACGAGCACCAGATGACTTCAAATTTACCCTCGGGATCTCCAGCAACCCCTCGTCAGCCGAGTGGAGCTGTCGCAGAGGGGTGTAAAGCACCAGGAGCTCTTTCAAGTAATCGGGACCTAAACCATGTAGGGTTTTGTAGGTCAAAAGACCCACTTTTTAGGTGATCCGCCACTGTATTAGCAGCATGTGCAGAGCACGCAGCATAGTGGTAATGTGTGATCTTCTAGAAGCCCCAGTCAACAAACATGCTGCCACGTTCTGCACTAGCTGCAAGCAGCGGATATCAACCCCAGGAAGCCCTAGGTAAAGGGAGTTGCAGTAATCAAGGCGCAAGGTCACAGAGGCATGGACCAAGACCGGCAGGTCACTGGGTGGAACAAGGTGCCTAATCCTGGCTATGTTCCTAAGATGGAAAAAGGCCAGCTTGACAACTGCAGACAACCGATGTTGAAAGTTCAGACCAACGTGAAGCTCCACTCCCAGGTTACACACTCGTTCAGAGGTGAGGATCTGGTCCTCCCCCAGGACTAAACCGGAGGGAAGCCCAGTCCTCAATCCCTCTACCCTATGACCTGGGTCCACAACCAAAACCTCAGTCTTTCCTGTGTTCAACCTTAAACCGCTGGAATTCATCCAGTCTTGGATTTCAGCGAGGCAGTTGTTCAGTACCGAGATAGCACCAACCTGGTCAGGTGCGAAAGACAGGTAGAGCTGGGTATCATCAGCATAGCAGTGAAACCTCAGCTCATACCATCTTACAATGTCTCCGAGGGGTAGCATATATACTGCGAATAACATGGGGGATAGCACCGAGCCCTGAGGCACCCCGCATGGCAGAGAGAAGGTCCCGGATGAAAACAAACCTGAAACCACTCTCTGCGTTCTCCCTGTGAGGAAAGATGAAAACCATCTGAGGACTGTACCTGACAGCCCACAAATGGAACTCAGGCGTTCGAGCAGAACCCCATGATCCACAGTGTCAAAAGCTGATGATAGATCAAGGAGAACCAAGATAGAATGGTGTCTCTGATCTCTTGCCGTCAGGAGATCATTGAGCACCCGAACCAGAGCAGTCTCAGTACTATGCCTCTTATGAAAACCTGACTGGAGAGGTTCGTATAAACTATGGCTGGTTAAATGGTTATCCACTTGAGCAGCCACAACTTTCTCAATAACATTCCCCACAAAAGGGAGGTTAGAGATTGGCCTGTAGTTTGCTAGGTTCTCCGGGTCTAAAGACGCTTTTTTCAGAAGGGGGATCACCACCCCCTCCTTCAGGGAGCTAGGAAACACTCCCATATCTAAAGAGCACCGGATAATCCGAGCTAAGATCGGGCCGATGATCTTGCTACAATCCAAGATCAGGGAAGTAGGGCCAGGGTCTAAACTACAGCACGTGGGATGCATCTCCTGGACAATCCTCATAGTATCTACGAAGTCTGTCAGGTCAAAGGCACTCCAGGAAACTCCAGGCACTGTTACAGGGCATCGATCAACGGCAACACCCTTAGAATGAAGTTGGAGGCACTCCCTCCTGATGTCTTCAACCTTATTCGCAAAGAATTGAGCAATCTCCTCGCAATCAGTTTGAGTAAAAACTCGACGGATCTGCTGACAGGCTGGGTTGCACAGTCTGTCAACAGTTCTGAAGAGCTGGGCCGGTCGATTCTGTGCGACAGAAATTTCCCTGGACAGGAATTCTGCCTTCTTGTGGGAAATTTCAGTTTGGTAGAGTTTATAATGCTCTAGCAAAATAAGGTGGTTGTCATCAGCGGCCATCTTCCTCCAACGATGCTCTAACCTATGCACAGTCCTCCGCAACCCTCTCAGAGCTCCGTCAAACCACGGAGCACCGGGGCAACGTGGAAGGGGACGAACACGGACAGGCACAATCTGATCAAGGGCTGCTGATATGGCCCTATTATAGGCCACTACCAACTGCTCAGGATCAGTGCAGAACTCGTCCAACAATGACAGGTCAATAACCGCCATCAGGTCTTCGGAACCACGTCCCACAATGGGCGGTACCTGACCAACTCCACAGGGGTCCGACCTACCCAGGGGAGCCTCAAAACTGAACCCAACTGAGTAGTGATCGGACCAACCGACTGGTTCCATGACCAAATCGGAGGCTTTGATCTCCAGGAGGAAGACCAGGTCAAGAGAGTGACCTCCCTTGTGTGTAGCTGAGGAAACAACAGATGTAAAACCCAGAGATGTCATCTCCTGGAGGAAATGTTGACCAAAAAACGAAGATTCATCATCGACCCAGGCATTGAAGTCACCCAGAACCATCAGTCTGGGCAACTCCAAGGCCATGTCGGTGGCAAAATCTGCTATTTCCTGCAGAAAAAGCTTCTCATCACCTGGTGGATGGTAGATGAGGGCAATCCTGCACCCTACACCAGCTACCACAGTACACTCAAATGACCTGGCCTCCTCAACTGGTACACCAGTTAGGCCCAGTTCGGTCTTAAAATAGTCCACCCCCCGAGATCTAATCTCGGGCGATGTATAACCGAGTACCCGATGGGAACAGCGGCCTCTAAAAAAGGGGCCGCATTCCCGTCCAACCAGGTCTTGGTAATACAAGCCAGATCTGCCCTCACAACAAAGTCTGAAATAAGACCAGTCTTGTTGCAGACAGATCTGGCATTGCATAACAACGCCCTAGTTGGATGAGGTTGGCGAGTTGTCCCTACCACTTGCCCTCCCAAACTGGAGGTGAGACTAAGGGACCTCAATATGTCCTCACTGGAGGAGAGAAGAGAGTGGGGGGCACATGATTGAAACTTTCAGGTACCTCAAGGGCATAAACAAGGTGCAGGTGGGAGACCTTTTCCAATGTAGAAAAATTACTAGAACAAGGGGGCACGATATAAAATTGGAGGGGGTAGATTAAGAGGCAATGTGAGGAAGTTTTTCTACACAGAAAGGGTAGTTCATATTTGGAATAGTCTGCCACAGGATGTAGTGGGGGCAAGCACAGTGGAAGGGTTTAAGCATGCCTGGGACAGGCACAAGGGAACCTTGAGGGGAGGGAGTGATGAAAAGCCATCACGTAGGGTCAGTGGCCACATACAATGTATAGGGCCTACAGGCAGACTGCATGGGCATGGAAGTCCTTATCTGCTGACAGTTTCTATGTTTCTAGGACACATCCTTCATCTCTGTTACCATTTCCGGTAAGCCCATGCAACCACCACAGCATCCCCTTTTAATTTGCCTAGCTCACCTGTGTGCACCTTTAAGTGGGCGAGTTGTGGCTCATGTGTGCAATGCCCTCACCTGTGCAGGTGACCTGTGCACACACTGACCCATTCTGACACATTTCACATTCGAGTTGTGTGCAGCAGCGATGGCAGCAGCTTCTGTTGATTGTGTCAGACAGTACCCCAGGCGGCTGTGGTGGGTCTCCGAGGACACCTATACTGACCAGCAGAAGTACCCTGTGGAGGATGCAGGAGCAGGAGAGAGAGTAAGTACCATTCCTGCAGGTTGAGTTGTATGGCAATGAGGGGTGTGGCTACTGTCCATTGTGCTAACCGATGTATCCTTTCCTGTCACTCACAGGATCGCCTAGGACTGCCCCACCGGCTTGAATTTCTGTGTCTGAAGCAGCTGGATGGGGTGCTCTGTGTTGTGTGGCACCCCCCCACACAGTCAAAGATGATGGCAACTTAAATACCCTGTCTATCTTTCCCTGTGCCTAGAGAAGACCGACATTCACTACCTGGCAGATGGCAACATTGTCTGGCGTGCGGAGGTTCCCTCGATGGTGAGTACTGTGCATCCGTTGATGGCTCCCCTGTGCCCCAGACGGGCATGCCACTGTTTCAGACCCATGTATGGTGGTAATATACTGTATGTATTTTGCATTACAGTGTTACAGGGGTCCAATACACCGCATGGTAATAGTGTAACTTGGGACTATTTACGATACGAACACAAGTGATTCGTATGCCAGCCAGGACGGGGAGGAGTAGGCTGCAGTGATGCTCAGGAAGTGCCATGGGACAGTTATTCCAAGATAAGTGTTACCCTTGCTTTGGGACACTGTGACCATGGGCCGAGCGTGTGTCCCTGTCATGCCGAACATTTTCCAGGATATTGTGTCTGTGTTTTATTCTTTTCAAGGCCTATGTTTACATGTTACTGTTGTTTGAACAGCTGTGTTGATATTAATAAACAATTCCTACATTACCACCGGTGTGTTTCCTGTTTCATGGCCAGCAGGTGGTGGTCTGGGTGGGGTGCTGTGTGTTGCTGCGGGGGGGGGGCGATAGCACATCCAGAGTGGTGTTGCTGGTGGTGTATTCATGGGGGTGGGCAGCATGGGTACCGATGCATCTGTCCCACATGTGTGACGTGTGCCACACCCATTTCTCACATGCAGTTTCACTCGTTGGCAGCTGCTGTGTGCTGGGGGCATGACGGTGCTGGCATGCATGCATCTGGTGCAGTGGGCACCATCCCTGTGCATTACGTATGGCCCATTGTGCTGTGTACTGTCTGTGTGCCACCATCTGTGCCCTCACCTATGTCAGCTTTGTTGGGGTCCCCCCATTGGGTGTGGTCCAGCAGCCCAGTTGTTGGGTGTGGTGTTGCCATGCAACATCCATTGGCACCTGTGGCTTCGGCAACGCACATTGGTGTTTCCATGTCACTTGTGTGTATCAGCATGCACTGCTGTCTGCCACTGGCCCGCATCACACACTTCCTATGCACATCACACATGGCATGCTGCATGGTCAGTGTGCATGCCCTGGGGTTGGTGTTGTGGGCACATGGGCATCCGGTCCATGTGCGGCCATTAATTTCCTTCACCATGCACGCTCCTTGCCACATGGTTCCCCCTGTGTGGTACAGCATGTGTGCTCCCGTGCATGTCCAGGTGTGTGGGCTGGCTGGCTGTGTGGTGATTCACACATGGTCGACGGGTTACAGCAGTGAACATTGGTGATCTGGCAGCCAGCTCCGCTGCGCATACATCTACAGCAGCCCTCACCCTGCCTTACATGTACGATCCTGCTACCAGGTACCTGGCTGTCATACATGGTTTCGTGCATGCGCATTGTGTCTGCCTGTGCGTGGCATAATGCAGCCACATCCTCCCCCCGCAGACTTGCTACGCATTGCAGCCATGGATCTGTGCACTGGTGGACTACTCAGGCTTCTGCGTGCCCTTTATGCATGTCTCAGCTTCGGGACTTGCACGTGGTTCGCACATAGATGCCTATACGCACTCACTATGCACATCTGCACACATTCCATTGGCTTCATGCATAGGGCCCAGTGTTAATGATGAGATTGCTAAAACAAAATGTTAAGAACTGGCTAGAAGTTACTGAACCTACCCAGAAAAAGTTCACAGTAAGCAACCTATGTAAGTTACTGAATTTAATTTAGTAACTTACATAGGTTGCTTGCTGAGATCTGTTTCTGGAAGGTTCAGTAACTTCTACTGGCTCTCAGCATTTGATGTTCTAGAAATTTCTGAAGCTAGTAACACAGAATTGGGGGAATAATAAAGTCAAAATTGAAAAGCTGCCCTCTCAACCAGTGGATTGTGTTTTACTGACCCAAATAAAACAGATCATATGGTGGATATAGAGGACATGGAACAACACAAGCAGAAAATCAACCCATGCAAAAGCAATTACAAGGGAGTACAATTAATGTTTCTAATGCTGCAAAGGAAGATATTACAATTGTAATGGAAATGGATGCTGAAAAGACTTTTTCAAAGGATGTACATATACTGCTTACTAATATCATTAATGCCCCTATTGCCTTGTCTAAGTCCAACTTGAGTTCCAAATCGGGGCTAAAGCTCAGGAGGCCCAGTCCCAATAATGCCTACATGTACAGCATAATCAGAGCACTCTGTGAATGTTTATTCTCACTAGCTGATGATGCTAGGCTCCTGTAGCCCTCTTCTTTCCCCAGTCTCCAAGTTCGGGGGTACATATTGAGGTTCTTCAGTCTCCTCATAGGGCCTCTGATGCAGACCCCACACCATTTTAGTTGTCCATCTCTGGAATGCCTCCCCTCTGTATATGTCCTTCCTGAGATGTGGTTTCTAGAAATCAACACAGTATTCCAAATCCAGGTGGGGTCTCAGCAGCGATCTACTGTATATAGTGGGGATCGCTGAGAAGGCAAGATGGGAGGGTGAGCTGGATGTCATTATCCGCCTAGGACCTGGCAAATGGGGAGCCAAAGGAAGTTCAGGAAGAGTTTAGGAAATTGGGGAGGGGTCTCAAGCAAGTAGCTACTTCTCCCACCTTCTCGGAAGTACTACCAGCGAGAGGCAAGGAACAGCATAGGGGTGCATGCACCAGGAACTTTAACTCATGGTTGAAGAACTGGTGTTGTGAGGAAGGGTTTAGATTCATTGGTGACTGGGGACCCACCTGGAGGGATGGAGGCTTGTTCAAGCCTGACAGCCTGCATCCATCCTGGAGGGGAATCCAAGCACTCAATGATAAATTTAAATGCTACACTGAGTAGCATTTAAACTAGCCAAGGGGGGTGGCAGGCCAGCAAGGAGGGTACCTAATTGCCCATCCCCCTCCCCACAGCTTGCAGTGGAACCAGTGAACCAAAGGAGTGGATATCTCTACAAAGCAGTGTGCAAAAGATGGAGATAAGTGCCCAAGAAGTGGATTGGCAGAAAAGGGGAAAAATTCAACAGAAGGGCAGTCAGTAAGGAGAACCAGGGATAATGGACAACAAGGTAAGGGGCTGGAATAAACAGCTAAACAGTCTAGGGAGGTCAAATCATGGAAAGCCATGTGTGTCAATGCCAGGAGCCTTAGCAACAAGATGGAGGATCTGAAGGCTGTCATGGTGCAGTCAGACCTGGACATTGTGACCATTACAGAAACCTGGTGTAATGATAACCATGACTGGGAGATGGTCATACCTGGCTACAACATATTCAAAAGAGACAGGGCAGGTAGGAAGGGAGGGAGGAGGAGTGGCACTGTATGTGAAAAATGACATAAGGGCCACAGAGATCCAGAAGGAACAAATGGGGGAGAGATACTATGGGTTGAGCTTGAAAGGAAAATGTGGCCAGCCATCCGCACAGGTGTGGTCTATAGACCACCAGCCCAGGAGGAAGAAACAGACAGGGAGCTGATGCTAGCCATCCAAAGGATGGCAGACAAGGGTGAGGTAGTGCTGGTTGGAGACTTCCATATTCCAGACATGGACTGGTGCATCCCAGCAGCAGCATCAACTAGGAGCAGATTTATCCTGGACTCCCTTCAGGGTGCCTTCCTCAAGCAACTGGTCATGGAACCAACTCGGCAGAAGGCAATACTGGACCTAGTGATCACAAATAGGGACAGTGTGATGGGGGTAACAGTGGGGGAGCACCTGGGGAACAGTGACCACCAGTCATTGTGGTTTGAAATCACAGAAGGAGCAGAACCAAACCACACAAAAACACGTATCCTGGATTTTAGGGGGGCAGACTTTGGGAAAATGGGGAGATGCTTAAAAGAGGCATTAAGGGGAATGGGGCCAGAATCAGGGGTTGAGGAACAGTGGGCAGTATTTAAAATGGGGATTACAAGAGCAACAGAATTATGCATTAAGCAGGTTAACAAGGGGAAAAGGAAGAGGAGGCCATTATGGTTTTCCAAGGAGGTAGCGCCAAAAGTGAAAGCCAAAAAGATTGCGTTCAGGCAATACAAAAAGACACAGGCAGAAGGGGATAGGGAGAAGTACCAGGAGAAGCAAAGGGAGGCAGGGAGGTCAGTAAGGGAAGCCAAAGCTCAGACAGAAGAACACATTGCAAAATCAGTGGGTAGAGGGGACAAAACCTTTTACAGGTACACAAGTGAAAAAAGAAAAGCAAAGGGAGGCATAGTTAGACTGAAGGGGGAGGATGGAAGCCGCGTGGAGGATGACAACAGTAAAGCTGACATATTGAACAGGTATTTCTGCTCAGTCTTTACTGAGGAAGAGGAGGTTAATGGGTCTGAAGGGAGTACAAGGGGTGGGAATGGTGCAGAAATGGACACAAGTCCCTTTACACGAGAAAGGGTCCTGAAGAAACTGTAAGTAATAAGAGTTGATAAAGCAGTGGGGCCAGATGGGGTGCACCCCAGGGTCCTTAAAGAACTAAGAGAAGTGGTGGCTGAACCTCTGGCAATCCTGTTTAGCCAATCACTGGAAACAGGGAAGGTACCCAAAGACTGGAGGACAGCAGATGTAGTCCCCTTATACAAAAGTGGGAACAAAGAGGAAGCGGGGAACTACAGACCAGTCAGCCTCACCTTGGTAGTGGGAAAGATCATGGAAGCACTACTGAAGGAGAGACAGGTGGAACATCTGGTTGTCAGTGGACTACAGGACCCAAGGCAGCATGGCTTCACCAGGGGGAGGTCATGTCAGACCAACCTCGTTTAATTTTTTGACTGGGTGACTAGGGAGGTGGATCAGGGGAGGGCAGTGGACATGGCCTATCTGGACTTCAGTAAGGCCTTTGACACGGTGCCACATAGAAGACTATTACACAAACTGGAGAATATGGGTGTGGGCAGGACAGTAGTGTGGTGGGTAGATAACTGGCTGTGCAGCAGGACACAGATGGTGGTGATAAATTGCTGTCACTCCATAGAGGGAAGAGTGACCAGTGGGGTACCACAGGGATCAATGCTGGGACTGGTCCTATTCAACATCTTCATCAGTGACATTGCGCAGAAACTAGAAGGCAGAATTTCCCTGTTTGCTGATGACACAAAGCTCTACAACAGAGTAGACATACCAGAGGGTGTAGACAGAATTAGAAGGGACCTGCAGAAACTTGAAGAATGGTCAGGGGTTTGGCAGTTGAAACTCGGTGCAAAGAAGTGCAAGATAATGCATATGGGGCACAAAAACCCTGACACAGTATATCAGTTGGGGGTGAGGATATAGCATGAACCAAGCAGGAAAGGGATCATGGGGTTATCATCTCTGATGACCTCAAGGTAGGGAAACAGTGTGTCAAGGCAGAAGGTAAAGCAAATAGGATGCTGGGATGCAAGGCAGGGGAATCACCAGCACGAAAAGGGAAGTCATAATTCCACTTTACAAGACACTAGTGAGGCCCCACCTGGAGTACAGCGTACAGTTTTGGAGACCTTACTTACATAATGACATAAACAGGGTAGAGAAGGTTCAGAGGAGGGCAGCAAAGATGGTACATGGATTGCATCACAAGTCCTATGAGGACAGGTTGAAGGAACTGAATATGTACTCCCTGGAGGAGAGGCGGGAGAGAGAGGATATGATAGACATACAAGTATCTTACAAGGAGGAACAGGGTGCAGAAATACACTATTTGTAAGCGAAAAAGATGTTCCAGGACTTGAGGGCATGGGATGAAGTTGAAGGGAGGACAATTCAGAGGAAACTGGAGGAAGAATTTCTTCACAGAACAGGTGGTGGACAAGTGGAACACCCTGCCAGAGGAAGTGGTAGGGGCTGAAACAATCACAGCATTTAAGAATGCATGGGATAGACATAAAGGAATTCTGGAAGTCAGGGTTAAGGGGCAACAGTCTTCTAGGAAAACATAAAGTGAACTTACAAGCTCAAATGGGCAGACTGGGTGGGCTGTAGGCCCTTATTTGCTGACACTGTCTATGTATCTAAAAGGTGTCAGTTAGGGGCCACCTATCAACTGAAGGTCATGTAACCGGTGGTGTTCCACAGGGCTCAGTCACTGGCCCTATAATCTTTCAAATATCTATAGCTGATTTAGATAAAGGCATTAACAATAGTATCATAAAATATGCAGACGATGCAAAACTATGTGGGCCAAGTAAATCACCCATCCAAATAGATTCATTACAAAGAAATATTGATAAAATTGCACTTTGGACTAACACTTGGGGAATGAAACTTAACACGGAAAAATGTTGTGTAGTTCATATAGGAAAAAATAATATTCAGCACAATTATAACCTAAATGGAGAAGAGTTACCTCAAAAAACAACTGAAAAAGACCCAGGAATTATAATAGATTCCAATTTGAGATTAAGGATCAATATACAGCCATCATCGCCAAAGCGAATCGCACAGTTAGGGCCATAAAAAGAAACATATAAAGTAGGGGTAATACTGTTTTATTACCCCCGCACCTAGCATATGTCAGGCTGTTACTGGACTATGGTAGCCAATTATGGAGCCCATTTAAAAAAAACAGATATTAAAAAAATTGAAAAAATTCTGCGTAAATACACAAAATCTATAACAACGCTGAAAAACTTGAATTATAATGACAGATTAGAATCCCTAGGTTTACATAGCCTTGAATTAAGAAGGCAGAGAGGAGACATGTGATATTACGATATCATAAATGACCCTATAATGACGACAGAATTAAATATTACATATAAAGATGACAGTATAGAGGTCACCCGCTACAAACCAAAGTTAATAGATTTAAAACTAACAGAAGGAAATATTTTTTCACAGTACGTGCTGCAAACTTATGGAATAGATTGTCCCTGAATATTATATTAAGTAATAAACAAAGATAATTTTAAACACAATTTGGATAACTACATTGCCAGTGGAGGTAGTCTTGACTACTATACTGTGTCTTAACAAGAGCCAACTCCATGGGCCAAGGCCTTTTATTACTCCTACAAACTAAGTGAACTACAAGAGAGTAATAATCTGCCCATAATTAACATACTAACATACTAAAATGCCAGCAGAGTAGGCCTCATGGTCTATCGAGTCTGCTCAAGAGTCAGTACCCATGTCAGGCACTGTTGCTGCCCTTCCCGCTCCCCCCCTTGGATCACCCACCCCTGTCTGAGATATCCCCCAGTGATGGCATTACTCAGCTTCACTCTCCTCCTATACCTGTCCCAGCCTCTCTTGAACCCCTCCACAGAATCCACTTCCACCAGCTCCTCAGACAGTGCATTCCATGGTTCCACCACCCTCTCGGTGAAGTAATGCCTCCTTCTCTCACCCCGAGTCTCCCTCCCTCCAGCCTCCAACCGTGCCCCCTGGTGGCCTCTCCCTTTTTCTGCTGGAACACTCCATCTAGGCTTACTCTATTTACCACTTTTAGATACTTGAAGACTTCTATCATGTCCCCCCAGCCTCTCCTCTCCTCTCCTCCAGAGAGTACAGGTTGAGTTCCTCAAGTCTCTCCTCATAGGACCTATCCTCCAGACCCCAGATAATTCTGGTTGTCCTCCTCTGGACCCTCTTCAGGAGTGCATGTCCCTTTTTAAATGCGGACGCCAAAACTGCACACAGTATTCAAGGTGTGGTCTAACCAGGAAGTTATACAGAGGGAGACTCACATTCCGGCTTCTTGATGTTATCCCCTGACGATGCACCTCAGCATTTTGTTTGCTTTGCCCACAGCCCTCCTACAGTGTTCAGAGTTGTTCATTTTGGCATCCATCACAACCCCCAGGTCTCTCCCCAATTGAAGCCTGCAGTGTATCCCCTCCCAGGGTGTATACATGCACTGAGTTCCTAGATCCCAGGTGAAGAACCCTGCATTTCCCCGCATAAAATTTCAGCTTCCAGGTACGTGACCACCTCTCCAGTGCCTCCAGGTCCTCCTGTAGGGCTACTCTACCCTCTTCCCCATCCACCACTGCACCCAGCTTCAAGTCATTTGCAAAGAGGCTCATTTCGCTCCTGATACCTTTTCTGATGTCTGAGATGTACTGTAGGTGGTAAACAGGAGTGGGCCCAGAACTGATCCCTGTGGGACCCCGCTAATGACCCTCCTAGGGGATGAGACTCCCCCCCCAACCACCACATTCTGAGTATGCCCAGATAGCCAGTTCCCAATCCACCTGACCATCAGTTTCCCCACCCTCATTTCCTCCAGCTTACCCAGCAGCCCAGCATGAGGTACAGAATCAAATGCCTTGCTGAAGTCTAGAAAGAGGACATCCACCAGCCTTCCCTAGTCCAGAGCCTTTGTCACCGAATCGTAGAACTCCACAAGGTTTGTCTGACACGATCTGCCTGCGACAAAGCCATGCTGGTGATCATCCAGGTATCCCCGTTCCTCCAAGAACCTCACTAGCCTCTCCTTTAGGATGGCCTCTATCTATTTGCCCACCACCGATGTCAGGCTGACAGGCCTGTAGTACCCCGGCTCCTCTCTTGAGCCACCTTTGTGGATAGGCATGATGTGAGCCTCCCTCCAATCCTGAGGCACCCTTCCAGTCTGGAGGGAAGTGTTAAATAGCGCTGCCAGGGGTGCAGCCAGAACATCAGCCAATTCCCTTAGCACCCTGATAAAATTCCATCCAAGAGCTTTTTCCATTTTTAGGGACTTGAAGGCTTCCCACACCCTGCCAACAGGGATGTCAACATCTGTGAACCCTGCCTCATCTGCGTGCCCTGCCTGCCTCTCCCCATACAATGCAGCCTCACCATCCCCCTAGTACCATCAGGGATTTCAACATTTGTGACTCCCATCTCTTCTGTAGGTTCACCCCATCTCCACCCATACGGTGCAGCCCCACCATCCTCCCTAGTGAAGACCGATGCAAAATACTCATTGAGTACCTCCACCTGCTCCCCCGCCTCCTCTGCCCACCCCTTCCCTGACCTCATCCTACTAATCTGCCCCTTCACTTTCCTTCTTTACCTGATATACCTAAATAACCCTCCCATCCCCACACCAACCTCTGCTCTGTCCTTGCCTTGGCTGATCTCACCACCGTGGTGACCTTCCTGGCCATCATGTCATACTCTCCCTTGTCCATAACCCCTCGCGAATGCTTGTACCAACTGTATGCAGCCTTCTTTTCCCTCACTGCTTCCTGGACCTCCCGAGTCCACCAGCTTGGCTTTCTGGCTCTAACAAACTTGCATCTCACCTTTGCGCAGGACTTGGTAGCCTCTTGTATCCCCCTCTTAATAATTTCCCACCTGCTTTCAGCGCCCATGCCCGGCCTTATCCCTTCCAAATGATCCTTAAGGATCCTCTCCATACCCCTGAAATCTGCACCCCTAAAGTCAATTACCACAGTCTTTGTGTGACTCTCTTCTCCCCCCAGGTCCAGGGAAAACAAGACCATATCATGATCACTCCCAGCCAGTGCATCCCCCACCTCTAGGTTCCTAACCGGGTCGCAGTCTGCCAGGACCACATCCAGAATACAACCCTCCCTCGTTGGGTCAACCACCTGCTGGTTTAGGAACGTGTCCTGGAAGACGTCCAGTAGCCTCTGCTACTTGGCCAATGGGGATGTCACAGTTCCCCAATCAGTCCCTGGCATGTTTAGGTCCCCCAATACCACCGCCCTGCCCTCGTTCTGACCACAGTGGTCCTTAATACATGAACATATGAATGTGCCAGCAGAAACAGACCACCCGATCTAAGTCTGCTCGAGTGTGCAGCTAGGACCCCTAGTTTGCAGCTGCCCCACCCCCCTACCATTTGTCATCCCACTGCCACTCCCCACCTCCCCCACCCTCACTCTCCCTGTTCCCGTCCCATGCCCTTTGAAACTGTTCACAGATTTACATGATGCCACCCATCCTGGTAGGGCATCCATTTTGCTATCACCCTCTCTGTGAAATAGTGTCTCCTCATTTCCTTTCTAAATCTTCCCCTCTATTCTTAGCGCATGCCCCCTGGTGACCCTCCCCCTCCTTAACTTAAAGACCCCATCTGCCCCATCCTTATTGATTCCCCTCAGATACTTGAATGTCTCTATCATGTCCCCCTGTCCCTTCTATTCTCCAAGGTGTACATATTCAGGTCTGTCAGCCTGATGTCATAGTCTGTCCCTTCCATTCCACATATCATCTTTGTTGCCCTCCTCTGCACCCCCTCCAGTAGCCTGATATCACGCTTTAGTTATGGCCTCCAAAACTGCATACAATAGTCTTAAATGTGGCCTTACCAGCGACCTGTAGAGGGGCAAGATCACCTCTCTTCACCTGGACGAAAAAACCCTCGCTATGCACCCCAGCATTTTGTTTGCTTTTGCAGCTGCTCTCCTGCACTGGGCTGTGTTGTCCATGGTCCCTGTTATCATTACCCCTAGGTCCTTCTCCTCCTCAGTGATCCCCAGCTTAACCCCTCCCAGCCAGTATCCTCTCCTTGGGTTCTTCACCCCAAAGTGCATAACCTTACACTTCTTTGCATTGAACCCCAGCTGCCACCTCTCTGACCACTCCTATAGTTTGCTTAGGTCCCCCTGCAGCTGCTTCCATCCCTCCTCTCCATTCACCACTGCTCTGATTTTGGTGTTGTCAACAAACAGACCTACCTTGCTCGCCACCCCATGTGCAATGTCTGATATGAAGAGCCTGAACAATACTGGCCCTAACACAGAGCCCTGTGGCATCCCACTCGTCACCGGCCTTGGAGCTGAGAGCTCCCCTCTCACCACCACCCATTGCAGCCTCCCACTCAGCCAGCTTGTAATCCAGTTCATCATTTTTGCCCCTACCACTATACCAGTTAGCTTTCCCTAAGCCGCCCATGAGGCACAGAATTAGAGGCTTTTGCTGAAGTCCAAGTAAAGAACATCCACCACATGACCCTCATCCAGCTCACCTGTTACCCAGTCATGATATTGTATCAGGTTGGTTTGACAAGACTTCCCTGAAACAAACCCATGCTGCCTTACATCCTGGAGGCCATTGTCCTCCAGGTACAACACCTGTCTTTCCTTTAGTATTGTCTCCATGAGTTTGCACACTATGGAGGCGAGACTTACTGGTCGATAATTACCCGGTTCATTCCTTGGTCTGCTCTTGTGTAATGGTACTACATGTGCCATCCTCCAGTCCAGTGGCACACATCCCAACTCCAGTGAGGTGCTGTACAGATCTGCCAGTGGCTCCGCCAACACCTCCGCCATCTCCCTCAGCACCCGGGGGTGGATACCATCCGGCCCTGGTGCCTACTCTACCTTGAGTGCCTTCAGTCCCTCTAGGACTCTACTTGCCTCAATTCTTCCATCTGTTGCCTCCTCTCCCCCTGTCCCACCCTCCAAGCCCATGGTGGTAGCGGTCCCCCCTTTTCTTCCATGAACACTGAGCAAAAGTATTCATTCCGTGCTTCTGCCTGCTTCTCACCCTTTTACGTCCACTCCCCACACCTTTTTATCCTCACTATTGTCTCCTTGCACTTCCTTTTCTCCTGATGTATCTGAAAAGCCCCCCATTACTTCCTGTGCTAATCTCAACTCCCTCTGGGCCTTGGCTTCTCTCACTTTTCTAGTCACCTCCCTGGATTGTCTTGCATACTCCTCCCTGTCCACTTCCTTTCCTGTTCTTCTATACCTCTGGTGTACCTCTCATGTTGCTTTCACTACCTCCACTACCTCACTGTTCAACCAGCATGGTTTTCTTGCTCTGCTTCTCTTACTCTGTGTCTTGGTGCAGGCTTCTGTTGCCTCTGTAATCCCCCTTTTAATAATATCCCATTTCTGCTCTGCATTCATCTCCTGCCTTATGCCCTCTAGTTTCCCTTTCAGCACTTCCTGCATCCTCCCAAAGTCTGCCCCCCCGAAGTTCACTACCTGAGTAACTGATTTCTCTGGCTCCCTGCACATCGTGATATTAAACCACACCGTTTGGTGATCGTTGTCGGCTAGTGGGTCCTCCACCTTTATTTCCCTTACTGCCTCCCCATTCGACAACACCAAATCTAAAGTGTTCTTTAGCCTAGTAGGTACACTAACCAGCTGTGTCAGGAGACCCTCCTGTATTGCGTCCAGGAGCACTTGCTCCCTAGCACCAGATGTGACTGGAATGCTCCAGTCAACCCCGGCAAGTTGAAATCCCCCACAATGACCACCTTCCCTTTTCTACATACCTTTCTGATTTGTCCTGCTAATTGCCTGTCAAGCTCCTCAGACTGGGACGGTGGCCTGTATACCACCCAAAACCTCAGTTTCCTACCCCTTGAGTCTAGGAGCTGCAGTCAGATTGCTTCTGCTCTCCTTTCTTCTCCCTTGTCCCTTGTGCATTTGATCCCGTCCCTCACATAGACTGCCACCCCACTGCCCCTCCCTTCCTTATGGTCTTTCCTGTATACTTTGTATCCTGGGATTGCCAGATCCCAGTCCCAGTGCTCAGTTGCCCACATTTCTGTGCCAACTGCAATAGCCACCCTCCACACTGCTAAGAGTGCCTGTAGCTCAGCAGATTTGTTGCCTAAGCTTCTTGCATTCAGCGAGACCACCCTTCATCCTGCCCCCTTCCCTTCACTGGCCTCCATTGCCTTCCTTCTACTCCCTCCTTTTTCGACCACCCCGAGTCCTTTCCTGCTAGGCTGGGGGGTAGGCTGTGACTCTACTCTACAAGATCTCTGCCTTCCTGCTGTCCACTTGCCACCCCCCATCTAGTTTAAATCCATCTTTGTTGCAATATACCCCCCCAGTCTTTGCTTTACTACCTCCTTCCACTTCCCACTCAGGTGCAGCCTATCCCCTGCAAACAGATTGTCATTATCCCAGGTACTGCCCCAGCCACCCAGAACCCCATATCCCTTAGTTTGACACCATTCTACCAACCATGTGTTCAACTCCCTAATCCTCTTCTGACTCACTGTGCTTGCGCAGGGTACTGGGAGCACTTCGGGGAATGTCACAGACTCCCCAGTCTCCTCACATAACCTTCCCACTTCCTCAATCCTCTCCTTTGTTACCTCCACCGTTTCCCCCGCTAGGTCATTTGTCCCCACATGTACCACAATGTGTGGTTTCCTCCTACACCTCCTTACGCACCTTAGGATTGCCTATCCTGCCTAGTCTGCCTTTAATCCTGGTATGGACTCCACCCATATCTGACTGTGCCTCTCCCCCTTGCTGCTCCATCTGATCCCCTTGAGTATGGAGTCCCCCAACACTAGTACACCTCCCTCCTCTTTCCTTGTGCCCGTCGCCACTCCCCCACCCAGGTTCTCATTTCTGGGGCTACTCAAGACAGTGCTTTTATAGTGTGTCCCAGTGTCTTTCCCCCTACCCTTCTCAATTGAGACTCCTCCCCCTCCTCCTGTTTGACTGCCAACCTTCCGCTCCCTCATCACCTCTCTGAGTATTATCCCTCCCCATGCCATGCCATACTCAGTCTCTCCGCTAGTAATGCCCTTCTCTCCCTTCTTTTTGTGAGTGTTATCCCTTGTGCAATCTCCTCCTGCGTCCTCTTTCCCATGTGTTGCTAGTACAGCAAACATGTTCCCTCCTCCCTTTGCCTTATTATGTGTTTCATCCTCCCTCCTGCTGCTCCACTTTTTCTAGGTCCTACTAGAGTCTACCCATCATCAACTGGCTTCCTGTCTACTGTGCCTCCTCCCCCGGACCTCTCCCTTGCCCCACTGTTCCTTATCTGTGGTGCCCCAAGAATACTCTCAGATGTCAGCCGTCCTACTGACACAATCCTCAACGTCCCGAGCTCCCTGACAAGCCACTGAACCTCTTCTTTAAGCCTCCTTAGTCTGTGGCATTTTGGACACCCTCCCAGCCTCCACAGTATGTTCATCTGTATTGCTGCCCCACAACCATTGCACCCTACAATCCTACTCATGGCCCAAACCACTTATACAGTCTCTCCTCACTACTTTCCCTACAGCAAGTAGACTTATCTAATCCTAGCCCAGCCTCTAAAAAAATTGTTATCCTAAATGCCCTTGCATGCAGCATAAGACAGTCAGCTACAGCACTAACTGGAAACCACAATCCTACTCATAAGGACTATAGATCTACTCACACGTTTTGTATATTTATACGTCCTTAGGACTTGGCTCATATGGCTGTTCCTTGTTTCCTCCTTCCTGGCCTGTTCTGATGACTCAGATCAGTGTGCAGCTCCCCAAGCTCCTCCCTCACAGCCTTCAAACCCAACCCCCAGTGGTATTTCAGTATTTAAGAAAGGCTGGTGGAAGGGGTGGGTGAGTGAGAGGACTTTTAAGTCACTCTGACCACAGAAGCCTTTAAGCTAAATTCTACTTTAAGCTAAATTAAAAAGAAAATAAAACAATATCAAAACTTACAAAAAATCCTCTATACATTAACTCCCTCAACAGCAAGTAGAATTAATTAATCCTTCTCTCCTGTAGTTTAAAAAACAACAGCAAAACTTACAGAAATCTTCTCCACAGCCAGTAAGCAGACTTAACCAGTCCTTCTCCCCTCTTCCAGATCTTCCACCAGCATCAGAGGCCTGTAAACCACCTTCATTTTTACCCTCTTCCCTCTGGCATATGCAAGGTGACCCATAATGCCTCCACGTTACCCTCCACCCCCTCCACCCTGCTTATCCCTATGCCTTTCTTAATGATCAGTGCTACCTCCCCACCGCCCACTGCCCTGTCCTTCTGAACATAGTGTGCCCACCCAGGTTTAGGTCCCAGTCATGCCCAGGAGTGGCCCAAGTTTCAGTGACAGCTGCCACATCCACTTTCCCCTCCACTAGCATTGCCTGGAGCTCAGGCATCTTGTTTGCCAAGCTCCTGGTATTAATCAGGACCACCCTCCATCCCTTCCCCCTACCCTCCCCCCATTTCTCCAACCTGAGAGCTCTCAAGTAACTGCCTGCTCTCCTCCCCCGAACACAGTCCATTGCTCCTGTTTTGTACCCCACTTCCCCGTTTGGGGGAAAAGACTGAGTCCATCCTCACTGGGCATGCTAGGATCAGCCCCACATCCCATCCCCCCTTTCACAAGTTTAAACCCCACCTAGCAGTTTCTGCTTCAGTATTTCCTTCTCTCCCAAACTGAGGTGGAGCCTATCCCTTGCATATAGCCCCTTGTCCTCCCAGGTTGCACCCCAGTCCCCCACAACCCCATACCCCCTAGCCTCACACCAGTCCTTGAGCCACTCAGTAACCACTTTAATTTTTTGTTTGTTGTCCACACTGGCTCTTGGCACTGGCAGTATGTCTGAGAAGGAGACCGAGCACCCTATAGCATGACAGACTCTGGCTAGCTCATAAAACCTTGCCTGAATCTCCAGGACACTATTTCCCTCTATATCATCTGTGCCCAGGTGCCCCAAAATGTCAGGGGATTTGCCACATTCCTTCAACAGGGCATAGACCAGAAGCTTGGCCTTATGCACAGTCAGGATGCAAATACTCTTGGCCCTTGTAGGACAAGGTTTTTCCCTCTCCCTGCCCTTCCCACTGAATAGCCCTAATCATGGAATCTTCCAACAGGATCACTCTAACCTCCTTACCCTTAGGCCTACCCACTTTATTGGCAGTCCTTCCATTCCCAACCTTGTCTGCTTCCCTGGCCTCACCCTCCATCTGGTTGCTCCTTTACTTGTATAGCTAGTGTACCAAGTTTGACTACCATGTCAGTAAGCCTCAAGTGTAACTATGTTTATGTCTTCTGCTCATATTTCATACAACAAACATATTTCCATGTTAAACAATCATTAAAAATTTCTTAAAACATTACAAGTAGAACCCATGTTATAAATGCAATTAGATATGTGTAATTATGGTCAATAATCATATTTTTCTCTCGTGTGTTTAAAGGCAAAGGTGTATGATTATTGACCCTAAATTCCTCATCCCGGTGTGTTGTATTGCATACATATACTAGACCCTGTTTTGTATTATTTTACATATTATAAATCATCAGCACTGATTTAACCAGTCAGTGCCACTACATCACGCTCTAGAGCCCACTGTCCCAGGTTGGGGACTTGGGGGTTATTATCTGCCTGCTCTACAAGTATTTCCAAAGGAAGAGAGTTGTGTGGGATTGACATTGTTCCACCCTCCCCCCATGCACTGCATGGCACTGTGAGCTGCCACAGGTAGAAGCCAGGGGCAGCTGGAGGGTATACAGGAGAAACAGCTATTCCCTGTGGAATAACAACACCTGCATACCCCACCTCAAAAGCCAACAAAAGTTCCAGCACCCCCTGGAGCCTCCGCAGTCTTCTGATGCAGCCTTGGCAGCTGGTAAATCCACAGTGCCCATATGGGCCCTGCTATATGAGTCAAGCCTTGGTGCTGTTAGGCTGGGGTCTGGACATGTGCCATTCAAGTATGAGTTGCGTGTGAGAGATGCTGGTTAATGGTGCCTGAGGTAACAGAGGAGTGGTGGTTGTCATGAGTGGCAGAGGAATAATGTGTCATTTTAAAACAAGAAAAATGCAGTATTTAGACATAATGAAGGTGATGTTTTGTATTTGTTTCTGTAATTTTCACCCTTTTTCTCACTAGAACAGCTGCATGAAAACGATCTCTGCCCTTTGAGTTTATCTGCTCATGCAGTTTGTCTGCATATAAAGTCATGATGCCCCATATAGAGATTGTATATATGAAATCTAGAGGGGTCATCATGTGATGCCCTCCAGTCATTTGATAATGCTCCACCATCTTGGAGTGGCCTGAAAGTGTTAATTAGATAATACTCTGCACTCTTTCTGCACAACAGGAGTTACCAGCGACTCTCGATGAACACTTCTAGAAGTTTGTAAGCAGACTTACTTAGTTGCCATGCTGTGTAGAGTTGTGTTTACCTGTAATTGTCACCATTTATTGTGTCACCTGCACTGTCTGTAACTCTCCTGGGTCGTGCCTGATAATAGGCAATGCCTTTGTCTAGTGCATCTACCCGGTTAACAAAAAAAATAAATAATTAGTCACTGATAGCAGTGATTGGCTACCTGGGGTAGGGGGTGCCGGACCAGTACTAAGGCTATTGACTCTTTAAATCCAGCCTAGCATTAGGTTGGGTATGGAGTCTGGCAGAGGTGTTGCTAGCATAAGATATTATCTGGGGCTCAGGCACCAAAAAAATAAGCCAGGGTCCCGTCAAAATGTTATTGCTCTCTGGTGCAAAATAACACATTTCTGTTACTTCTTCCTTGTTTTTACCCATTTTTATGTTTGCTTGCACGCATGTACAAGAAACATAGTGCCATCATCGGAGTTTTCGGAGGTGTGCCAGCCCTCTTCCAATTCATTTAGTGTGCTTGCAGGCGCGGCCGCAGTTCTCCAATGCCTGCTGGAGCTGTCTAAGACAGCTCCAAAATGCAGTGGCGTACAGTTGAAAGGGGGAGCTACGCTTCAGTGAGCAGCAATCAGATATCGCCTGCTCGCGCACGCCTCCTAAACACACACACGCCGGGCGTGCTGCCCCCAACGCACAGACTGCATAGCCGACAGGTGCCTAACTTCGCCAGCTGTGCTGTGCCCTCAAACAAAGTTTCATATGCCATACTGGGTGTCCACCCAAGCGTGGCTACACATCTGTCTGACGGGGTGCCCAATCCCGTCGGCTCCCATTATGTCCCGAGTACCAGGTGCCACGCTGGGAGCCCACCCCAGCATGGCAACAGATGCCAGTGGCCAACGGGGTGCCCAATCCCCGGCCAGCTCCACGCCTCAAAGTTGTCTCTGCTAACACGCTGGGAGCCCACCCCAGCATGGCAAACGTCCCGTCAGTAATAAAAAAAAAACTGAAAATCGAAACGGTCCCTCGCTGTGTCTGCCCCACCCGCGCCCACCCACTGCGCACCCTGCCTCCCCACACCCCACCTCACCCCATACTTACCACCAGAGCTCGGCGCGACGATCTTCAGTGGACCGGGAACACGTCTGCACTCTTCAAAGCCGACCTCGAACTGAGGAAATGCCAGTAAGCTGTATAATAGGATAGATAGGGTTTTTTCAACTTTATTGCATATCTCAGGCATTTTTTGGAATTTTTGCACCAAATTTTCAACATGGAGTTTTTGGGACCCGTCCTCATGAATGCTTTCACTGTCATGGCATTACTCGGGCCCAAAGGGTGATTTCGCAGCCACTGCGCGAAAATCACCTATCTGGAATGATTAACAAAACGACACTGCCAGTGTTCATAAGGTGGGCTCTCAAAAAGCCTATTTGGAAAATTTGGTGGAAAAATTCCTAAAAGTTACTGTTTTACGAGCGTGCATTGCACAGCTCCTATGCACGCTTGTAAGTTTGCGAAATTTCAATATTTTCACTCCAGATTTTCAACATTGTCATTTTACCACACCTCCTTATGAGTAGTACAGCTGTCATTTTTCACATCTCACCCAAAACATGTTTCCGCCCATGTAGTGCACAATGGCGCAGTCGGTGTGCGAAATCAATGTACGGGACACATTAAGAAAATCACAGTGACACTGTTCATGAGCAGAGGTCTTAAAATGGCTATGTTGAAAATTTGGTGAAAAAATTCCTAAAAATGACTGTTTTACGAGCGTGCGTTGCAGAGTTCCTACGCACGCTCGTAAGTTCGCAAATTTTCAATATTTTCACTCCAGATTTTCAACATTGCCATTTTACCACACCTCCTTATGAGCAGTACAGTTGTCATTTTTCACATCTCGCCCACAACGTGTTTCTGCCCATGTAGCGCACAATGGCGCAGTCGGTGTGCGAAATCAATGTATGGGACACGTTAAGAAAATCACAGTGACACTGGTCATGAGCAGAGGTGTTAAAATGGCTATGTTGAAAATTTGGAAAAATTCCCCAAAATGACTGTTTTAGAGTACGTTAGCATGATTCCTCCTTACTGGCAAGTTTGCGAATTTGTAATGTTGCACACCAGATTTTCAGCAGTGCCATTTTACGCACTTCCTTATGAGCAGTACAGCTACCATTTTCACATCTGCCTAAAATGTGTTTCCACATGTAGCACACAATGGTACAGTCGGTGTGCGAAACAATGTTTGGGACAGATTAAGAAAATCACAGTGACACTGGTCATGAGCAGAGGTCTTAAAATGGCTATGTTGAAAATTTGGTGACATAACTCCATAAAATGACTGTGTTACGAGTGAGCATTGCACAGTTTCCACGCACCCTCGTAAGTTCATGAATTTGTAATATTTTCAGTCCAGATTTTCACCAGTGGCATTTTTCCACACCTCCTTATGAACAGTATAGCTGTCATTTTCCACAACATGGCTGAAATGTGTTTTCACACTTTCAGCACAGAAATGCGTGGTCGCTGTGGGAAATCATTGTTCGGGACAGATAAAGAAAAACACACTGACACTGTTCTTGATTGGTGGTCCCAAAATGCCTGTGTTAACAATCTGCTGTAAAAAAATCCCCAAACTAGTTACATTACGGGTATGTGTTGCACAGTTTCTACGCACGCTCGTGACTTCACCAGTTTTTTTAGGATTTTCACAGATTTTCAACATTGCCATTTTTTACACCTCCCATGAACAGTACCGCTGTCATTTTTCACATCCTGTTCGGAATGAGTTTTTGCACCTGTGGTGCCAAATGCCATAGTCACTGTGCAAAAGCAGTTTTCGGCTAACAAACTGATATTGCCACTGTTCATAAGGTGGGGTCACAAAAAAAACATGTTGAAAATTTGGAGTGAAAATACCAACGAATGCCTGAGGCGTTAGGGTTTCCGACCATAACGCCCTACCCTGTAGAGAATGACAGGCATCAGGGGTGTGACTTGGGATTCTTGCCTGTCATGTTCATACCATTCCACCCCCACCCACACCCTGCACCCAGTGAGATGCATCAAGGTGTTCCTCGGGCTCTTCGGGCCCAAACTTCACCCCATTCTCCTATACCACACCCATCTCACCATATTTCCTAATGGAATGGGGTACGCATAAGGGCCAAAGACCCCAAGGCACATCGTGACACTTGTCAGTGTCTGCAGGGTAGGGTGTGGTGAAATGGCGTGGTTGTTATGCCTGATGACCCAAAGGCACACCCCAATGCCTGTCACTCTCTGCAGGGTGGTGGTGGGGTTGGCTTCAGTTCAATACTTCGCTGTCATTCCTATTATGCAGCTCTGTAACTTCTACACTACCAATGCCAATGCCAGCAAGCAAACATTCGGCATTGACAAATGCTTGTTGTTCTATTATTCTGTGTCTTCTACTCCTCGTTTTGCTCCTTTGTCAGGTAAAGACTTCACATTGTACATTAAAAGTCACAGAATCAATATCCTGCAGTCTTCTTTAATGTCTTTATAAGTAGCATTGCAGATGAGCTGGAAGGGAAGGTCTCCCTCTTTGCGGATGACACCAAAATCTGCAATAGGGTGGACACTCCAGAGAGGATGGAAAGAATGTGCAGAGACCTGAAAAACTTAAAGATCGGTCAAGGGCATGGCAGCTAGGTTTCAGTGCAAAAAAGTGCAAAATCATGCACTTGGGGCACAGAAATCCAGGGGAGGAATACAAAATGGGAAAAAAGGTATTGACGGTCACCAAGTAGGAAAGGGACTTGGAAGTAATCATATCTGATGACCTCAAGCTTGCAAAGTAATGCAACAAGGTTAGTGGGTGGGGCCAGTGGAACGTTGTAGTGCAAAGGGTGAAGTATCACCAGCAGAAGGAGGGAAGTGGTGTTACACAGATACATAGACAGCGTCAGCAGATAAGGGCCTATGGCCCACCCCGTCTGCCCATTTGAGCTTGTAAGTTTACTTTGTTTTCCTTGAAGTCTGTTGCCCCTTAACCCTGACCTCCAGAATTCCTTTATGTCTATCCCATGCATTCTTAAATCCCGTGATTGTTTCAGCCCCCGCCACTTCCTCTGGCAGGGTGTTCCACTTGTCCACCACCTGTTCTGTGAAGAAATTCTTCCTCATGTTTCCTCTGAATTGTCCTTCTTCCCACTTCATCCCATGCCCTCTAGTCCTGGAACATCTTTTTCACTTAAAAATAGTGTATTCCTGCACCCTATTCCTCCCTGTAAGATACTTGTATGTCTCTATCATATCCCCTCTCTCCCTCCTCTCCTCCAGGGAGTACATATTCAGTTCCTTCAACCTGTCCTCATAGGACTTGTGATGCAATCCATGTACCGTCTTTGTTGCCCTCCTCTGAACCTTCTCTGCCCTGTCTATGTCCTTACGTAGGTATGGTCTCCAGAACTGTACACTGTACTCCAGGTGGGGCCTCACTAGTGTCTTGTATAGTGGAATTATGACCTCCCTTTTCCTGCTGGTGATGCCCCTACCTATACATCCCAGCATCCTATTTGCTTTACCTGCTACCTTGTCACACTGTTTCCCTACCTTGAGATCATCAGAGATGATAACCCCAAGACCCCTTTCCTGCTTGGTGCATGCTATATCCTCACCCCCCCAACTGATATATTGTGCCGGGTTTTTGTGCCCTATATGCATTATCTTGCACTGCTTGGCATTGAACTTAAACTGCCAAACCCCTGACCATTCTTCAAGTTTCTGCAGGTCCCTTCTCATTCTGTCTACACCCTCTGGTGTGTCTACTCTGTTACAGAGCTTTGTGTTATCAGCAAACAGGGCAATACTGACTTCTAGGTCCTGTGCAATGTCACTGATGAAAATGTTGAATAAGACTGGTCCCACCACTGATCCCTGTGGTGCCACACTGGTCACCCTTCCCTTTGTGGAGTGACAGCCATTTACCACCACCCTCTATGTCCTGCCGCCCAGCCAGTTACCTACCCACTGCACTGCTGTCCTGCCCACACCCATATTCCCCAGTTTGTGTAATAGTCTTCTATGTGGCACAGTGTCAAGGGGGGTTAAACGCCCTCTTCCTGTGGTCTAAGACCACTCTCCATTCCTTTCTCTGTTATTGTCAGTGATATTCATCTTTTATTTCCTTTATTCCCTATCACTGCCACCCTGTCCTACTTCAAGGCATTCCCCTCCTCCCCCCCCCGCCCCCACCCTGGTGGGACCATATTGGGGAAGAGAAGGGTATCGCCCAATCCCAGCTCCTCGTCCCCCAGGAGCAGCTCCGTAATTCAATCCTGTATCTGTTTTTGGGCTGGAGGAGGGAAAAGCAGAAGACTGGAGGGACAGTCTAAGCCAGCCCAGGCCCATGCTCTCTCCAGTTCATGAGGCCCCCAGCGTACAGTGGCCTGTAAGGCCACACCAGATGCAGTTAAGGGCATTTGTCCCTGTCAGAAGTCCACTTGGCCCTGTGGGACACTACCTCTATTTAATTTGCATCTAAGGGTGCTGTTTTTCAAGGGTGGACTGGCCCACGTGGGGGCTGTCATCCTCCCACCTTATAGGCCTCTCACTTCTGTAGAGTTAGAAGCTGTATCAGGCTCCCTGCCCTCAGCGTGGCAAGGTCACTATCTCACTGAGGGTCTGCTCCCCTAACCTTGCAACAATCAATCTCTAGGGAATGTATATTTGTCTTCCTCATGGCCTCTTGGTTTAGGGGGTGTCACAAGGAAAGTAGCTGTGGTTCCATTCATTTAACTTTTTACCTTCCCCATCACTGTGTCTTCCTCCCACCCCCCCAACATCGCTGCAATATGATGTTCTATGGTGAGGAGGTACGAGGGAGGGCAAGAGAGGTCTCCCCCAGACCACCAGGAACTCGGGAGGAGTGGTCCACACCCAATGAGGCAGTGCTGACCTCGCCTCCTACTGCCCTGGGTCAATCAACCCCCCCATGCACCTCATGAACTCATGTTGCCCCAAGCCTCAATCTCATCAGCTCCTCACTCCAGCAGCTTCGCTAGCTCCGCCGAGCTCTAAGGCACAGCTCTAAGAAAATAGCAGATGTCAAAGGTTACTGTGCCAATGCCCCCACCACCACCCTGGGCCCCCATTTTGCATCACATGTTGTTTATAACTGGAGACCTGCTGGGATACCCAGCTCTCCCCCCCCCCATCAAATCGCCATTAATGGGCTAGGTCGAGTCCTGTCATTTTGTTTGCAGCAGTCATTCATTATTGCTGGGCATGGCTCAACCTATTGCAGGTGAGTGCGCGCTCCCCAGCCACAACCCCAGGTGCCAGCCGAGTCTTGTTCACCTGGAGCAAGAGGCACCCCACCCCCTATATATTGTTTTCATGCCAGTATCCACGTGTACTACCAATGGGCACATCAAAGGCCAGGTGGTCAGAATAATTTGTTGTGTTTCACAGCACCACATGGAGTCACATAGCAGCAGGTCTCCATTTTTTATATTCTACTATCGAGGTATCTCTATTCAGAGATTATGCCTGAGCCCCTGTCCCTGGAAACGTAGAACCAAATACCGGGAGGTCTAATTAAATTTTTAAATAATAGCTTGTTGGGGATAGAGTGCCCCCCCACCCCCTTCTATCACAGTCTTCCAGGCCATGGCCCAGGTACACACACACCACAGCCCATGTCTAGTAGCCCTGAAGCAGCGCTCCGCCGATGGGGTGGGTGACAGGAAAAAATGCAGCCCCAAGGCATCTCCAATTGGCCTGTCTATACCTGAAATCAAATATCCAGAAGGCCCAATTTATCAGTGAGAACATCCACACATCCCCATTAAGTCCTGAATAATACTTTGACATACTCCATACACCAAATCAATTTCTGTTTGCGGCCTAGAATAGTTTGCATATATTTTTTGCGATTACTTATATTTCAGTGGCTTTTGTTGTCCCTTTCTTCATTAGCACAGTAGTTCAGAGGCCTTCTTCTAGTGGGGGGGCATGAGAAAGGGCGAGAGGAACCCCCTCAATGGAACCTTAGGAGCCTGCACCACTAGGAGATCCCACAGGGATGACTCCCCTTGTGTAGAACTAGTCTATGTCCCAGTGACTTTCATCTAAGCAGTGGCCATTTTAGATTTTACATCTATGCTGGATCATCCGAGTACTGAGTCGCTGGGCATAGCTGTCATCCCCAGAGGCCCCCATCAGAAAACTCCCTCCATGTGTGTCTTTTCAGGGCCCCCAAATCCCTCCTCCCATGAGTTAACCCCACTTACCTCTCGAGTGGCATCTGAAGCTCCAAATACACCCATTGAAGAGAGATTGTTTTTGAGTATTAAGTATGCTGGAATGCCTGGAGCTGCGTCACTATCACTGCCATGGTGTCCTTTCCTTGTCTCTATCTCTGTTCTCAAGTTGCTGCTTGTTGCCATCTCGGGTGGAAGTTGTTCGGGATGGTTTTTGCAACAGTCTGTGTCTCTTTAAGAAGGCCTCTAATCTGTAGATCTCTAGCCACCTCCTCTGCTGTCTGGTAGTGTTTGGAGCCCTCCTTGTAGTAGACGACTAGCTTTGCTGGATATGGTGTACAGAACTTTAGACCATTCTGTCTGAGTGTGGGGAACAGAGATAGGCAAGCGCTTCTTTTCTTCATCATGTCAGGGGCATAATCATTGTCAAAAAGGACACGTCTCATGCCGTGGTACACTTTTTACTTTCTCCACGCCAGCTGAAGGATTTTTTCTCCTGTGGCAAAGTTTTAAAATGTTATTATTATGGACCTTGGGTGATCATCCAACTCTGATCATCTGGGTCCCAATGCTCTATGGGCCCTTTCAATGTCTATGGAATATTCTGGTGGTAAGTCCAGGGCCGTCCTGAAAAAGGCATCTAGGAAGGTGTGGATATCATTACGCTCCGCATTCTCCTGTACCCCGTAGTGTCTTAGGCATGGGACAGACAATGTGGGATACTCAAGGAGGCAGCTAAGTAAGGAGGGGGAGGTTGGAAACCAAGGGCAGACTTGATGGATCACACGGTCCCCATCTGCCGACAACTTCTTTGCTTCTATGTTACTAGGTTGTTTCTTCTGGCCCAGTTCTCTGCATCTTCTTGCTAGGCCAGAATAGCTGCTTGTATTTCCAATAGTTTATTTAGTTGGGTTTCCAGGTTGTCGGTGCTCTTCTCATTTGTGGCGTTTTGGCGCACTAGTGTGTCTGTCTGGTCCTCAAGCACCTCTAAATCCCTCAGCAGTTCCTTTACAGTGCCTTGTATTTCAACTCGGAAGGAAACTAATTCATTGTAAATCATGTCCAGTTTTACTTTTTTAGCTTTGTTCTTTCCCGGAGTGCCTGGTTTCTTGCGGTGGCTCCCAGTAGGGACTGTGTGGTGGCAGAGGCCTGTGATCTTTCCGAGTCAGATTCCCCGGAGAGCCATCCTTCATCATCATCTGGTGGAAGATAGTTTTTTTTAAACTGCGGCTTCATGTCTTTTGTTTAGTTAACCTTCTGTCCTGTTTTTTTCTTTTTCTTTTTTTAAATTTGGCTGGTTTGATAAAGGCTTTGTTTGGAGGAGTTGTGGAGCTCTTTCTTTAAGCATCCATTGTTTCTGGTGACGTCACCAGAAGTTCAGGATGTTCTTTTCTAATCCTAGATAACACCTTAGCCCTTTTTAAGGGATTTTTGAGCCCATTAACATTTAAAGAATACCATAATGCACACCAGACATTCCTAACCATTACATAGCAAAGGTTATCTCCATGTCTCTCCCCTCTCTCTCTGCAAAGCACTGCAGTATCGCATAGAATGAAAACAGTAGCTTGAAACAAACAAAATAAATAAATAAATAAAACTACAACAAAGATTGTCTCCATGACCCTCCCCCTCTACAAAGCACTACAGTATCGCATAGAATGAAAGTTGTACGCCTGAAACAAAAGAAAAAGAAAACAATAAAATTACAACAGTGTACAAGACATGTGGTGCCAACCTAGCACCCATGGGGTGATGAACTTTGGAGGGGTATAATGGGAGGGACCAGATGCTGTGCCAACAAGGTTACCTACACCAACTTGGGAACTAGGCTTCCAAGGTAGGGACTCTGAGGGGAGTCCTATGCCATTGGAAATCTAGGGCTAGGAGATATCCCTCCCAAGAGGTGGGACCCCTGACAACCTTTCGCTACAAAACGGATGGGGCAGTCAGGAAGAGAACATCAATCCTGGGGGGCTGCCCCTCCCCATCCCCCACATAACAGGAAACTGTTGCACTTTGCGGGGAAAAGATGGTAGAAATGTGGGGTCAGGTCAGGTGAAGGACTCTCCCTACTCAATAACCTTATGAAGTAGCATTAAGTTGTCAAGTGTGAGAGAAATCTCTGTGAGTAGGTCCATCTATCATGCACAGTGTTATAGTGACAAAAGAAAAGTCTTGCACTGAATTGGAGGTAAGTCTGAGTCAGATCCAACGGCCTGATGTAGAAAGGGTTGGTGGCACTGGATCAGGACTGATAATGTCGGCAGTAGGTGAAGGAGCCCTCTTCAGGATAGGTAAGTGTCACTGAAAGCAGAGTCAGTTCTGTTTGTGGGAGTGGGCTCAGTGAAATATGAGTCAGAGAAATGGAGTAATTATTTGAGTTAGTCTGACAACAAAGGGTGATTAGTACTGTCCATATATCAGTGCCAGTCTGACATAAAATGGGTTCCATCATATCAAGCTGAAAAAGTGTGGTAAATAATGAGTCTAAGACAGGATCCTTAGTGCAGTATATAGGAGGTGCAGCCTCTCTGCTGTCCAGGCTGATCCCTTGTGACAGCCACTGTGGCAGACCCCACCCCCCAGTGGAGTCCCCCATCTGTCCCCCAAGCCCTATCCCCTCACCTGGTACCTCTGCGAGCAACACAACCTCCGTCTTGAACACATCCGACCCACGTAGTCAAACCAACAGTCTGACCCTTGTAATAGAAGCAAAGGCATTATGGCAGGGATGTGTGTATAATATCTGGGAAGGGTGACTGGGGGCAGAGGGTGCCACTAAACACCAGGAATATATGTTCCATACAGGAGATGGGTGATTGGGGGTTGGGGAGGTGCCACTAGACACCAGGGATGTGTGTATCATATACAGAATTAGTGATCGGGGTAGGGGGGTGCCACTAGGCACCAGACATAAGTGTATAATACCCAGGGTGGCTGACCAGGGGAGTGCCACTAGACACCAGAAAGTGGTTTACCATATACAGAATGGATGATCGGGGGTGGCAAATGCCGCTGGACACCAGGGCCTGCAACCTCACTGCAGCCCATCGGTGGGGTGGGGCCATATGCTTAGTGCCTGGTTAAGACAAGGTTTTTGGTGGCAGTAAATAGTGCTACTTTGGGGACCGTTTATCACCTTTACAAACCTTTGAAAATGCTGCTGTGCCCAGATGCAGGAGGAGACCCCCTCATTTGCAAAGGTGCTTTCTTATGTTAGCGCCTGGGTGCTAATGGATTTAGCGCACGCTACAGGGGCCTCTGAAAGTAGCCCCATAAAAAACAGATGAAAATCTGGATAGTGCAGGCAAAAATCCCATTAGCGCCAGTGCTCACTTTTGAATATCTGGCCCCAGTTAGCTTAAATGTTCTTACCCATGTCATAAATGGGATATACTCATGCCTTGGGGCACTCAAGAAAAACAGGTTACTCACCTGTAACAGTAGTTTTAGGAGTGGTATATGATGTTCATCCACACTGTCTGGCAGTTGCCTTTCCCCTTTAAGACAGGTTGGAAAGTCTTCAAGCTGGCTCCTCCCACCACCCTGGTTGGTAACTCCCTTGGCTCCATCCCATGACATCAGATCTTGCCCACTGGAAGCCAGACAGGTGTGCCACTTGCCAGGGGAGGTTGGGTGGGTCTGTATGAATGAACATTATATACCACTCCAGAACTACTGTTACAGGTGAGTAACCTGTTTTTCTAGGGATGTGGATATGATGTTCTATCCACACTGTCTGGCAGACTCCTAGCAGTTCTCCTTGAGGAGGGGGCAAGGGGCACACCACCTATTTGGGAAATAGAGATTGGAGAACTGAGGTCCCAAAACCAGCATCCCGACGTGACTCAAGGTCGATGTGGTAGTGGGAAATGAAGGTGTGTGCTGACCTCTGGTTAGTATCCCTGCGGATATCCTGAAAGGTACGTCCCTGGAAGCAGCCACTGAGGCAGTGGTATGGTGGGTGGAATAAGCCCTAAGCCCTATAGGAGGCTCTCTACCCAGCAACCTATAGTGCAGGTCAATGCAAGATACAATCCACCTGGCAATCATCCACTTAGCTGCTGGTCTGCCAGGTGCGACTTCAGCGTAGGTGACAAATAGCTGGTGAACCTCTCCCCAAATTCCAACTATGTGCTCCCTGTAACAGGCTAGCACTCACTAAAGGTCCAGAGTATGGAGCCTGTGCTCAGCCTCTAAGGTGTGGTTGATGAAGCACCCTGGGAGTTTAATCACCTGATTAAGGTGAAAAATCCACCACAACCTTCGGGAGGAACTTTGGGTTGGGGCGAAGACAACCTTGTCCCTGTGGAAGACCAAATAAGCAGACTCCACCTAAAGCACCTGGAGCTTTACTGATCCTTCTGGCTGAAGTGATAGCCACCAGGAAGGTGATCTTCCACGACAGGGGAGACATATCACACCTGTGCATTTGTTCAAATGGCTTGCCTATGAGCTTTGCCAAAACCAGCAACAAGTCCCAATGTGGCGGTGGTTCATGCACTGGAGAGGAATATGGTCAAGGCCTTTAAAGAAGTGCCAGACCACCTTCTCCTGTGTTGCCGACTGCTGACCGGCCCAAACCTGGTAAGCAGAGATGGCTGCCAGGTGCACCTTGAGGGTCGTCGACTGAAGGCCCGACTGAGAGAAGGATCTCAAATAGTCAAAGATGCTAGCCACTGGACAGGACAGGGGATCCAGCCCCTTGCCCTGACACCAAATGGAGAACCTCTTCCATTTGAAGGCAGATTATTTCCTGGTCGACTCCCTTCCAAGATGCCTCAACAACATTAAAGACATTTTCAGAGAGACCCAAAGCCTGGAACTTTAGCCGCTCAGGAACCAGGCTGTCAGGTGCAGGGACTGAAGGTCTGGATGGAGTACCTCCCCCTGATTGATGGAGAGAAGGTGTGGGTGGAGAGGAAGATACCTCAGGAGCCTGCTGCTGAGGCTGAGGAGATTGGGGTACCAGAACTGGCATGGCCAGTCCGGAGCCACCAGAATCACCTGTGCCTTGTCCCTCCTCGCCTTGAGAAGCACTTTGTGGATCAAGAGAAATGGAGGGAAGGCATAGAAGAGGCCTGGGATCCTGGGCCTTGAGAAGGCATCGCCCTTCATCATTCCTTGTTGAGGGGCAGGCACAATACAGCCTCAGCTTTGCATTCTCCCTGGAGGCAAACAGGTCCACCAGAGGGGTGCCCCACTGGGAGAACAGACTGTGCACTACCTTCAGACAGAGAGACATTTCGTGAGTTGCCTTGCCCACATGGCTGAGAGCATCCGCCAGCTGGTTGGAGACACTGGCCACAAGGATGGCCAGGCAATCGACCTCCAGGCTGCGCATGAGGGTCGACATGTGGAGAGCTTCCTTGCACAGAGGCAGGGAGTACATCCTACCCTGCTTGTTGAGGTAGTACATGGTCACAGTGTTGTCTGTCTGGACCTGGACCACCTGACCCCAAATGTGAGGAGCAAAGGCAGTCAGCGCCAGCTGAACTGCTTGGAGCTTCAGCATGTTGCTGTGGCACCAGGACTCCTCAGGGGTCCAGAGGCCATGGACTCTGTGTTCTCCCAGGTGGGTACCCCAGCCCAGTAGAGAGGAATCAGTCATCAAGATAACAGTTGGCTCTGGGTGGACAAATGGAATCAATCAATCAATCAATCAATCAAGTCTTTATTTAACAGGCGTTCATTGTTGAGCAGAAGCTCATTTGCAAGATGGACCTGTGTGGAGCATGAACAATTGTATATACCGGTCAACACAGGTATTTACAAGGCAATACAGATAGTACTCTTTACAGAGAAGAAGAAAAAGAAGTTCATATGTACATAGAATTATACAGATATTGTACAGATTACATGGTATTTACATACATAGAGGTGTCTATAGGAAGATAAAGCAGGTTATCCAAGGTTGCAGGAGGAAGTAACGGAAGAAAAAAAATAAAAATAAAAATATACACCAGGTAGAGGTGAAGGTAGGGGGAGAAGGGAGGGAGCGAGGGGAAGAAAGGCTAGGAGGGCACGGTGCACAGAAAGGAGTTGGTAAAACGGGATGTAGAGAAGGTGGATGGAGAAAAGGAGTATGTGTGAGCCCTGGGATTGAATGCTACAAAGTATGGGGCATGGTAGGATGTCACAACCCAGGGTAGTGAGCTCCTATCCGAGGTTGGGAAAGGAAGAGTAAGGGGATGGATGGGCCTAGTGTTGATAAGACAGAGGGATAAGAGAGAGAACAATTAGGCTGGTGAGGAGCAAGCTGGGGGGTCAGTACTTAAAATTGGGTCTAGGCGTGGCTATATACCAGTGCAGACACCGGTACTGGGACTGAGTGGGTGAAGCAGTTACATACTTCTCTGATTGTATGGAAATAAAGCGTCTTGAAGGCATTTATACTGATTAGAGTGCTTAATTTGAGGGTTTTTTGTAGATGGTTCCATAAGGTAGGTAGCACGAAGCTTATGGCTGCCCTTCCGAAGCGGGATTTTGCTTTGGGTACTTTAAGTGTAATAGCTGAGTAACTTTTTAACGCGTATTTCTCAATTATATTCAGGTGAGGACAGCAGGGGATATAGTAAGGCAGATTATTAGAGATGGCTCTATAGGTCCAGAGAGCAGCGTTTCTGTGGCGCCTGAACTTTAGTGATGTCCACCCCACTGCCGCATATAGGGTGCAGTGATGTGTGTCAAAGGGGAGTCCCATTACAAACCTCAGTGCTCAATGGTAGAGTGTGTCCAGTTTAGCCATGTAAGAGGTGGGGCATTGGCTGTAGAGGAAATCAACGTAATCAACCAATGACAGGAAAATGGATTGGACCAGTTGTTTCTTGGCATCTCTGGTGAGAAATTGGTTGATTCTAAAAAACAGTCCAAGCCTTTGCCGAAGTCATTTTAGCAAGTCCTCGACATGTTCAATGAAGGAGAGTCTTTGGTCTATCCAAACTCCCAGATACTTGAATTTTGTAACAAATTCTAGTTTTTCACCTAGAACTGTGGTAATTTGGAGAACTGCCCCACTGGACACAGGGTTAGCTGTTCGGATAAAAGGGGAGAGGACCATCGCTTTAGTTTTTTGGGCATTAAGGAGTAGCTTTTTTTGGAGGAGTTGGCTTTGCAAAAGGTTGAATTCTGACTGTAGGTCATTGCATACAGCTTCAGGTGTTGGGCGACTCACATAGAGAACTGTATCATCTGCAAACAGATGGAATGTTGGCTTCTTTTATGCAGTAGTCGATGTTATTAATGTAGATTGCAAAAAGTAAGGGCCCCAATATAGAACCTTGAGGTACCCCTCTTTGCAGAGTTTTTAAGGGGGACAGGCCTCCTTCGGCTTTAACTTGTTGAAGGCGCCCTGTAAGATAGTCAGTAAACCAACGCAGAGAGGAGGGGAGCAGACTACGGTCGACGGTGTCAAAAGCCTTGCTTAGATCAAGGAAAACAGCACAAATAAAGTTTTTGCTCTCAAGATTACGCTGCCAGTCGTTTGTAACTTTAGCGAGGGCTGAGATAGTGCTATGCTTAGCTCTGAATCCGGACTGCATGGGATTTAGCAGTTCCCTAGACTCAAGGTGAGTCCTCAGCTGTGCATTTACAATTTTCTCTAGGAGCTTGGACAGGACCGGAAGGAGAGAAACTGGCCTGTAGTTATTGAGATCGCCAGGGTCACCTGATTTGAACAGTGGTATGACATGTGCTGTCTTCCATATAGGTGGTAAGGTGCCCTGAGACAGGGATAAGTTAAAAAGGTGGGTGACGGGTATTGCTGGTACGTGGTAGGCAATTTTTAGGAAGTAAGGGTAAAGGGTGTCGGCCCCAGCACTTTTTCTAGTATCCAACTGAAGTAAGAGGTCCTCTACCTCTTTCAGTGGGGCAGGTTGAAGCAAGAAAGGCGGTGAAGCTATCGGAGTTTCAGGCAGTTGGCTGGCAGTCTGGGAGCGAAGTATGTTTGCAGGGGAGTTATTAAATGCCATGCCTGCAGAGGCAAAGTGGTTATTGAATGCGTCAAGTATATCCATCTTTTCAGTTATAGTCAAGTTGCCAGAGGTAATCTTGGTCAGGAGTGAATTTCCTGGGGAGTGGCCTAGCAGATCATTGACTGTGTTCCAGAGCTTGATTGGACTCTTTGTGGCAGAGTCGAGTTCGGATTTGAAGAAGGTGGCCTTCGATTCTCTGATTGTTTTGGCACATAAATTTTGTAGTCTCCTGAACTGGTTCCAATCCTCTGCAGTGTTCAGTCTGTGCACTTTTTTCCAGAGCTTATCTCTTTCTAGAAGCAAGGACTTGATCTGAGGGGTGAACCATTTACAGGTTTTGGTCCTAGTTCGAACTTTAATCAGGGAAGCATACTTATTAAGGGCCCTTGATAGAATGTTGTGGAAGATATTATAAGCTGACGTAACCGTTTTGGCCAGATAGAAATCTTGCCACTGAGGGGAGTACTTAAGCTCATTTAGGTAGGCATGTTCATTGAAGTTGTGCCTGGATCTCTTCATAGAGAACTTGTTGATGGGTGCTGGGTTGTTGGTGGATCTTACTCCCGCAATAAAACAATGGTCGCTGGCATCTGAGAAGAAGACATCAGCGTGGGAGAAGAGATGAGGTTTGCTCACCAACAGCACATCCAAAAGTGTACTTTTACTGGGGTTTTTCACGTTTGGGTGTGTTGGTTCAGTAATAAGTTGTGTCAGCCCATGTTCATCACAGAAGGATGCAAGGGGGGCAGCTGTGTTAGAGAGCCAGTCAAAGTTGAGGTATCCTATAATAATAGTTTCTGGCAGCCCCTGTCCCAACTTGTCACTTAGATATGACACAAGCTGTAGGCCAGCAGACGGTGGTCTGTAGCATCCTATTACGCAGAGTGCAGTAGTCTGTGTAATTTCCACTTTGAGAATTAGGCATTCGAATTCGCTGGTGACAGATGCTGAGGATAAGCAGAAGGCAGAAAATTTGTCTTTAATGTAGATAGCTACCCCCCTCCTCCTCTGGCATGCCTATCAGCTCTGAACAAGGCACAGTTGGGTATGTTTACTTCTCTATCAGTGGTGCTGGGTCTAAGCCAAGTTTCGGAAATCACAAGTATGTCAGGAGAGGTATGATTTACCCAGGTTTGTATTACGGTTATCTTTTTAAGGAGGCTACATATGTTAATATGCAAGAAGCTTATTCCTTTTAAATTTGCTAGTTCTGCTGGCAAAGCAATAGCTTCTGGGGGGCCAGGGTTGAGTTCTACATTGACTGAACATAGCAGGAGGATAAGTAGGATTTTTCTAAGAGCGCTAATTATAAGCTTGTAATTCCTGCCCTTCTCCCGTCTAGTAGATCTGATGTTTTTTAGGGACTGGAAAGTAGCCACCATAGAAGAGCTGATCTGTTGTAGCAAGAGCTAGTACCCCTACCACAATAGACGGAGAGGAGATAGAAGTCTGCGTGGTGGGAGGTGGGCCTTGTGGTGGGGGAGTGTTATAAGTACTACTAGTATGTGTGGTCCAAGAGCAGGATTCGAGGTATTGGTACTTGGAATCACGGAGGCAATTAATGGATAAGTTGCCATGTGGTATACAGCACAAGGTGCCATTGTAGACCAAACATGATGGCAGTTCAGGTGTCCAATGCTGGGCAGCTGGTATCAGCAGCAGAAAAGGGGCAGTATAAGAGCCATATAGGGCCCGACATGATGGTACCTCAAAAAGGAGCCACAATTAACCCAGGGCCAGTGGGGTTGCTGGATTAATGCAGCTTATCAGTAGCTTTCCGATCCAGGTCGAATCCAGATTTGATAGCATTTAAAAATATTTGATGGTGAAGGCACAGCCAAGGAGAGCCTATGCATTTTAGTAAGGCGAGGTCTTGAGAGTTGGATCCAGTAGGCTGGACAGAGAAGAGGGGGATCACGAGCTAAGTCTCCATTGGTGGGGCACTGTGCCAGGGAACATGGACTAATATTTTGGCAGAAGCTACTGTATTTAATAATCAGCAGAGGTGGGGGGGGGCAGTTGAAAAAGTTGCGGCAGTTGCCGTACCTTGTAGGGCCTTGGGTCCGTGTCTGCAGTCTCGAGCGTCAGCTAGAGGGGCGCTGACCGCCCGGTAGCCGGGAATCCTGCGGCTTAGGAGCTGGGAGCCTGGGCGACAGTTCCTCGGCTGAGGGAGAGAAGGAGAGTGAGGGTTAATAAAGGGGATTAACATAAAGGGTTAGACAGAACAGTGGGGAGTCCAAAATTTGCAGAACAAAAGGACGTGTATTACTTTGGCACCCAAAAGTGTCTAGGGCCAGTGCATGTATGCAGGGAAAGGGCTGTAAACACTAGATTTCTTTCCCAAACCACAATTCAAGTCCTTTCAATTACAGACTGGGTTAACACTTTGGCTTTTTAACATTTGTCCCAACATAAACATTTTTAGGGTTTAAAATCAAACAGCAGAAGCCGGCTTCCACCAGGGACCAATCAGAGCGTGGTCTGAGAGGGCGCTCGCAATCCGGTTGGTTGTGGCAGTTGCCGTACCTTGTAGGACCTTGGGTCCATGTCTGCAGGCTCGAGTGTCGGCTAGAGGGGCTTTGAACACCCGGTAGCCGGGAATCCCGTGGCTTAGGAGCTGGGAGCCTGGGTGGCAGTTCCTCGGCTGAGGGAGAGAACGAAAGCGAGGATTAATAAAGGGCATTCATACAAAGGGTCAGACAGAACAGCGGGGAGTCCAAAATTTGCAGAACAAAAGGATGTGTATGGTACCAGCAATGCCAAAAGAGGTAGTGAGGAGTAGTAGTAGGTGGTTGCTCCCCAAGGTAATTTGTTTGGTGTTGCTGGCCTGCTTAACTGCTAGCTGGTTAATAGTTGGAAGGGTATATAGTTGAATTAGGGTGAGGTCCCTAACAATAGGGCAGGTAAAGCAGTAATTGAGAGGAGTTAGATGGAGTGGCTGGAGAAAAGGTTGAGAGCAAATGTGTGATCCTGTGGGTGGGACTGCTTTAAAAAGGGGCGGTGAGAAAGTGGGTCAAGTCAGATATTGAAGACAGGAAGGCCAATAGCATGAAAATGTGCAGCAGTGGAGTGACCAATCTGCTGCTAGGCTGAAGAAGGGGTGGAGTAAGGGTCTATTTAATACTGTGAGAAGGAGGGGGAGTTTAGTCCAGAACAAAGCACAGAAAGAGATTTCCCTGAGATCAGGAAGCGCCAGGCGTTGGAAAATCAGCCAAGGAGTAAAGCTGCCAATCAGTGTCTGGTTCCTCCACTGGGCATCCAGTCAAAACAGTGGCATTCAAAACCACGAGTTTCGGAGGTCCAGTGCGTACCTGAATCTGTCTGGGGGTCAGTCGGGTGGTCTGTTAGATGTGGCCTGCTCGGAGAGAGCCATGGCCACAGAAGCAGCATGGGAAGCCCGCAGATGGGCTGTCTGGATCTGTCCGGGGGTCAGTCGAGTGGTCTGTTAGCTGTGGCCTGCTCAGAGAGAGCCAAGGCCACAGGAACAGCTTGGAAAGACCGCAGATGGGCTGTCTGAATCTGTCTGGGGGTCAGTCGGGTGGTCTGTTAGCTGTGACCTGCTCAGAGAGAGCCAAGGCCACAGGAGCAGCTTGGGAAGCCCGCAGAACATCCTCCTGCAGATGTGCTGGGCCTTTAAGAAGGGCCTCAAAACATATTTATTTTGTCAAGCTTTTAGCTGAGGATATTTTACAGTTTATTGTATTTCCCGATGGATAGATAAGTTCATGATCTCAGTTGCATCCTGTTGATGTTTTAATTTTGGTCATCACTATATGTTTAAAATGATTTGTATGTTTACATTGTGCAGCACCCAGAGTCTACGGAGATGGGTACTATATAAATAAAATAATTATCTATCTATCTAACCACCACTGGAGAGTATCCCACATCGGCTGGGTCACAGTGACCAGTTGGTCGAAGTGACCCTTTTGTTAGGACCATTGGCATGCTAGCTCCCACTGCAGAGAGACCATTCTCCAGCAGGCCCAACAGACCACACTGGTGCAGGAAGTCCCGGGCAGGGTGCAATTGCCCAACCTGAAATGATCAGGCAAAGGAGGAGACAGCCTCCACCCTGTCCACTGGGAACCGAGCCCTGGCTCTGCAAGAGTTGAGCTCTGTTCTGATGGAGTTGATCACCTGCGAGGGCACTAGTTCTGACTTGGCCTCATTGACCAGGAGGCCAAGAAAAACACAGGTCTGGAGGACCAGGTCCCTGGACCACTCCATCTCCTGCCTGGAGAGACCTGCAATCAGCTAGTCATCCAGGGTGGGGGGTAAACCCAGACCCCTAAGCCCCTCAGGTAAGCTGCCACCACTGCAATGCACTTGGTGAAGACCCTGGGGGCTAAGGACAGGCTAAATGGCATTGCCTGGAACTCGTAGAGGTTTCCCTCTGCTCAGAAGCGGAGGAACTGCCGGTGTGATGGACAGATCGAGATGTGAAAGAATGTGTCCTGCAGATCCAGTGAGCAGAACCACGTTTTGCTCTAGAGATAGTATAATCAGAGACAGAGTTATCATCCTGAAGGTCCATGACTTGATGAACTTGTTCAGATTGTGCAGCTCTAAGATGGGGTGCCAGCTCCCCATCCGTTTTGGCACCAGGAAGTACCTGGAGACAAACCCTGGGTGTTCTGGAGAGTCCGCGACAAGAACCATGACCTCCTTGCAGAGGAGCTGGGTGATGTCATCCTGAAGGGACAGCAGAATGTCTGCGGATACCATGTCCTCCCATGGAGCACAGACTCAGCAAGGCAGGTGCTGCTCGAATTCCAGAGGCAGACCCTGACCGACCAATTTGAGAACCCACCTGTCCATGGTGACAGTGGACCATGTGGAAAGGAAGTGGTGGAGCCAGCCCTCCACAGGAGGACCCAGGAGTGGTGTGATGGGCACGAGGGGAGGCACCCATCATCCCATCACTGGGCAGGCTTAGAGGCGGAGGAGGGCCTGTTTGAGTAGCCACAAGGACCGCATCCTCCAGGCTTATGGATGACCGAGGACACTGACTTTGGCTGAGATTGCCAGGCCTCAGCCTACTACCCAGCCGAGGGCTGGGCTGGTTTGAATGAAGGAATGGAGGCAGACCGAAACGGCTTCTTCTTCTGCTGTTTGGAGCCCTTGGGGTCCCTCTGGGTGGATGTCACCAAGTCCAAGCTGGCACTGGACATTTCAATGCGGGTGAGATGCCCCAGCATCCTGGGCCAAAACAGGTTAGTGCCCAGGAAGGGGACATTCCCCCAGCTTGTGCTGAGTGTCTACTATGAAGTTCAAGATCCGCAACCAAGCCTGCAGCACTTGGCCACTGCGGCCACCACAGACCGGGAGCAGGAGTCCCCAATGTCCATGGTTGTCTAGAGATGCTGTTTTGCCACAGCCCAGCTGTGGTCCTGGACCTGCTTGACTGTGGTCTGGAGGTCTGCTGGAAGATGAGAGAGCACCTCATCCAGGGTGTCCAACAGGGCATGAGGAAAGTGGGCTATCAGGAGGATCGAGCTTGCCTGGTAAGGCCAAGTGAAGAGGAAGCATAAACCTTTTTCACTGAATGGTCCAATTTCTTGGTCTCCTTGTCAGGTGGTTTATCAACATCTCCTATGTTGCCGGAGTGCTGAAACATGGAATCTGGCACCAAGCCCTCTGCCCAGGGATGTTCTGTGAATCCCAAAAGGGAACTGGTGGGAACCACATACTTGCAGGCCATCTGAGCCGATGGCACTGGGCAGGAGGCAGGGTGCTGCCAGATCTCCAAGGCAGGGCCAAGGATGGCCTCTGCTACCGGGAAGGCTTTCCCAGGGGAGTCACCCCAGTCCAAGATCTCGGTAAGTGGGTACCGAGCCCGGTTCTGCATGGGCTCCATTTTGAGACCCATGGATTCCAAGATAAGACGGCTTCATCCATCGAGAGACCCCCAGCTGACTCTGTGTCCACCAGATGAGAGTGCAAGGAAGAACCCTCCGACTCCAAGGAGTCGACAAAGAGGGGTCAACTGCTCGAGTCCTTGCTGACCCTCTCCAGAGAGTCAGGGGTGATGGTGACTGACAGATAATGGGAAATCCCAGGACCAGCCGAGACTCCTTGGTCGGAGTGCCAGTTGTCAGCTGTTTAGGGGGCAGCTCCACCAGAATCAGTGGAGATGCCAGCGGAGGCTGAGCTAGGACTGTTTTCATGGTCAGCTCCTATGGAGGCAGAGGAGACATTGGCCTCTGCAGCGAAAGACAGGTGATGGCTGGGATAGAAGCCAGAACGGGCTTCATACCAGCAAACACCAGTTGCTGCCACATCAAGTCCTCATATTGTCGACGCAACTTGCACCGAAGCCTCTCCTCCTACAAGGATGATGAGGAAAAGTAATAATGGTGGCACCGCTTTCCCATGCATCGAGAGCAGGAGTGGTGACATTGATGTGAGCCGTTTGACTCACAGAAACGAGATCAGAACCGCGACCTTGATCACTGGGGGACTGGTGTTGGGCCTCAGAGGGGGTCATCGAGAGCTGATGCACCTCCAGTTCCTGGTGGATAAGGAGAGGCAGCAGGTCAGCAGACTGATTTGTCCCTCCCTGGGTCTGAGTCAGGACTGGAGTCCTGGACAGAGAAGTATTGGCCTTTTCAGGCTGCAACAGGTTGACTGGTTTGAGAAAAATCTTGGTCGGAAGATCGACATATGTCGCGGCCAACTGGCCCGATGGGTGTACCATGGAGCTGGTAGCCTGAGCCGAAGATTCAACCAAAGTTGGATCTGAAGAAGCATGGGAAACGGAAGTTTGAGAGCGTTCCCGATCCCATGATCGATGGTGAGACCATTTTTGGCCTCTTTTTTAGATTTAGATTTGTGTGCCGGTGAGGGGTGCTGACCATGAGTTGGGAGAGCCCGGCACAAATATTTAAATGCCCCCGTGAAGAAGGCATCAAAAGAGAGCAGCAAAAAGGCACAAACTGAGGAGACCTGAGCCGCGGTCTGGGCCACTGCCTCCTTGAAAGCTGCTAGTTGTTCAGCGGACCCTGCAGCCATGGAAACCACCCAACAGGCATCCTTAGATTTGACCGGTGGATGCCGTTCGCTCGGACAGCCCAAAAGTAAGTGGGCACGGCGGTCCTCCAGAATGGATGGGTGAAAGGTACAACAAATGTTGCAAGCCTAGGGATCGTGCTTGTGGCCCAGGCAATATACACATGTAGTGTACAAATCCATCTGGAACATCTTCTGCCCGCAGCTGCACCTCTGGAACCCCTGAACAGACTTCTCATCATCCATGTCGGATGACAGGAAGAATAAGCTGAAGACAAAGTGTTTTTTATTAAACTGGAAGTAAATCTGAAGATTCGTTAGCAAAGGGCCTTCTCAGCGTGAAAGCGGTAAGGAGGGAACCTGCTTCTTCCAGCAGAAAGGAAGATCTGGCATCATGGGGTGGAGCCGAGGGAGTTACCACCCGGGTGGGTGGGAGGAGCCAGCTTGAAGACGTTCCAGTCTGTTTTAAAGGGGAAAGGTAATTGCCAGATAGTCTGGATAGAATGTCATATCCTCATCCCTAGAAGTGAGAATATCTCCCATAGTCTGGATAGAATGTCATATCCTCATCCCTAGAAGTGAGCATATCTCCCATGATAGCAATCACTGCAGTGTATAACTGCAATTATAAAACGGGTTTATGTTAAACAGACAGGAAAATAAACAACAGTTTTGAACTGTGGGTGAATTACTCAAAAGATAACGCAAGACACACACCTCTGTTTGTAAGGTCCTGCTGATCAGCCTGTTTTCTTTTTCTGCTCATTTCTCCAGAGTGGCCCTTCTCCAACAGGTAAGCCCCCAGCCCCATCCTGCCTTCTCAGTTGCTTACCCCCATGTGACAGCGTAGAATAGGACCCTGCCCCATTTGTTATGGAGGAAGTGTTTAAATGCAAGGATCTTTCCTTTTCTGTCTCTTCTCTGTCTGGTTGTGCAACCAAATTTTCCTGTGAGACTTCGGACTTGATCAACCCAACAGGCTCGCAATTCTTTGCCTTTCACTGTCTCTCAGTCCTCTCTTGCAGTCTATCTTTTCCTCCCTTGCATACTTGCTGATATAAAAAATATGTGCAAATTACTGTATGGAAATGTAACTGATATTAGGATCCCTTTTGTTTAGAAAATATATAGTGTTACTGTTGAAATGTATGTAATTGTGCTTTCAGATTATTGCAAAAAACTGTTGGAAAGCTCATGAGGTTACCTGAGTTCAATTGTTAAGCCTTTTGCAAGAGCTGTGCAAAAGGGACCTCAACTCAAGAAGCACACTGCATTCTAGCAGCTCCTGCCTGATATTTAGAAAAACAGGATGCTTGCTAAGGATGGGGTTTTTATTTATTTATTTATTGAAATGTTTCACCAGGAAGGGTACACTAAGCAACTTAATGCTCGTCTCATGGTACGTCCTGGGGGAAAGCGTAGTGGGAAGTTACGGCATGTTTAAGTGATACAAAAATCAAAGCATAATACAGTATAGAGACAGGAGCATATAATAAATGTCAGTCAATACATACAGGGATACAGTGCAAACGAACGGGAGATGCGTGATGATACAATACAAAGGGAGGGAAGGATGACTACAAGACACAGTAGTAAGTGCTAGGTAGTTTAGTGCGAAATTAGGTGGATGGGGGAAGAGAGGGATGGGGCAGGAGGGAGAGAGAAATACAGGAGGGGGTCAGGAGCAAGAGCAGTTAGGGAACAGATAGTTGAGTACAGCTGTATTGAGGGAAAATGGAGATGAGGAGTGGCGGATTTGCAGGGGGAGAGAATTCCACAGTTTTGGAAGACGGTGTGAAAAAGCATTTTGGCCACAGCATGTGGATCTGGTGGGAATAGCTAAGGTGTGTAGGTTGTCGGATCTCAGAGGGTAGCGGTTAGGAGGGGGGGTACTAAGTGAGGAGGAGAGGTAGGAGGGGAGAGAACCGAGCCAGTATTTCGAGATGAGGTGGGTTGAAAGGACTTATAAGAGCTAAGCTGCAACAAGAAAGATTAGAAGAAAAAGGGACACAGAGACTGAAGTAAAAGTACTGTATTTCTTCTCTGTATATAGTTATTCTGAACAAGTTTATTTTTTTTATGTTACTGCTACTGTAAATAAATAAATATTTTGGGTGAATTCTACAACTGCTCCTGGTTTTCTCTATGCTTCCTGACCTGTGTTGTTGATGGTGTTAGCCTAAGTGGGATTTATGCCGTGCATACCTTAAGACAGGAGTTTTGTGTGTGGGTACCGGACCTAGTACCAGGGAAGCACAGAGGAAGGTATGGATTCTGCAGCAACAAGTCCAGGAGTGGTTACCAGGAGAATGGCAGCCAAACTAGCAGTGACAGAAGTCCAGTCTGAGACTGTACAGCCAGCACAAGTTATGGAAAAAGAACAGGCAGTGACAGAACCTAAAAGTCTGATGGACTTTTTCAAATGGTGGGCTGTACAACAAAAAGAGACTGAGAAGCAGAGAGAAAAAGAGATGCAGCGACAGGAGCAGCAGGTGAGTGAAGAGATGCAGCGGCAGGAGCGGTGATGGCTGGATGCCTTGCAAGCTATCAAAGACAGAGGATCCGACACAGACCCAGATAAGAAACAAAATGCAAGCAACTTAAAAGCCATTAAACTTACAAAGTTATGTCCTTCAGATGATAGTGAGGCATACCTGACAACTTTTGACAGAGTTGCCACAGCCTGCCAATGGCCAAAGCAGCAATGGACAATCAGACTGGTACCCTATTTGACAGGGAAAGCCCAACTTGCCTACAGCAGTATGGACACTGCACAGTCAGAAAACTATGACCTGGTGAAAAGAGAAATCCTGAAAAGGTATGATATCTCCAGAGAGAGACAAACAGACAGAGATTTTGATCTCTAAGGTACAACTCGGTTGACAATCCTTGAGAAGCTTTCACCCGACTCAGAGAACTCCTGATAAAATGAATCCAACCAGAGAGCAAAACAGTCCTGCAGATCATCGACACATTTGCCATGGAGCAATTCATCAACATCTTGCCTACAGATATGCAGCTGTGGGTAAAGGAACACCAACCAGAGAGTGGGCAAAAGGCTGTTTCTTTGGTCGAGAACTACCAAATGGCCAGACAGATGCCACAGCAGCGATGTAACAGCCAAGCACTGGTAAGACACTCTTTTTCCCATTTAAACTCCAAGCCTGAAAAGAACTCTGATGGGGGTAACACATCTATGCCCAAAGACTTTATCTGCTACAACTGTAATAAGCCAGGCCATTTTGCAAGAAACTGCCATAGTAAGGAGAGTGGCACTGGAACAGATTTGTCCTTGACAAATTTGGGCAAGTACTTAGCAGATGTGAAGGTGGGAGATAAGAATGAAGGGACTCATTGACTGGGGAAGCAGACAGACCCTAGTGCATGTTGATGTGCTGGGAAAACACTGTGCAAAAGAACCAGGTACAGGTGTCATCTGTATCCACAGGGACACTCAATACTATCCCACCACCCAAGTGACTCTGACCATTAAGGGTGTGTCGTACCAAATGAAAGTGGGGGTAGTACCTAAGTTCCCTGTACCTATGATTGTTGGAAATGACCTTCCAGGATTTACTGAGTTGATCAAAGTAGGAGTAAATTCTGATGTTTCAGCAGCTGTGGTGACAAGAGCTCAGGCAAAGAAAATTCCAGATGGTGGGGTCACTTTTCCTTTCGGTGATTTTGATTTGGACTTGTTTGAGCACAGCTCCAAGATCCAGAAATCCAAGAATGAAAGACGATGCCTGAAGAAACTGTGACAGCAAATGACTGATGGACATAAAGAGTTAAAATATGAAAATGCTGAAACTAAATTGTTAACTGGTTGTGATTTTCTTTCAGAGCATGCTAATGATGTTTCTCTCCAGGGTTATTTCAAGCAGCTGGGGGTGAAACCAAAACAGAGTGGACCAATGTTTGAAAAATGTAATGGGTTATCGTAGAGTTTGGGTCAAACCTTAGACACAGGAACAGACAGAACAATTGGTTATACTACAGTATAGAATAGAGTTTTTACAGACAGCACACAATAGTCCTATGGTTGGTCACTCAGGGAGGGATTGCACCCTTGCCAGATTGCTGGATAGATTTTACCAGCCCAGAATTCATGAAGATGTTGCTACCTACTGTAATTCCTGTGCTGAGTGTCAGGAAGTAGCCCCAGTCACTTGAAAAGACAAGGTGCCCTGGTGCCCCTACCCTTAATAGATGTGCCTTTTGAGAGAACTGCAATGGATGTGGTTGGTCCTTTAGAAAAAAGTAAAAAGGGTAATAGATTTATCCTGGTAGTATGCAACTATGCTACTCAATACCCAGAAACAGTTCCAATGCGTATTGTTATAGCCCCAAAAGGTGCAACAGAGCTTGCCAAAATTTTCGGCAGAGTGGGCATACCTAAAGAAATTATTGCTGATCAGGGTAGTAATTTTGGTGTTACATTACTTAGGGAGCTATACAGACTACTAGGTATCACTGCCATAAGAACCTCCCCCATCACCCTCAGACAGATGGTTTTGTTGAGTGTTTTAACCAAACCCTAAAACACATGTTAAAAAGGTTTGTAAAAGATGAAGGGAAAGATTAGGACCAATACTTGCCTTACCTACTTTTTTGCTTACAGAGAAGTGCCACAAGCATCAACAGGGTTTTCACCATTTGAAATTCTGTATGGCAGGCAGCCAAGAGGGACACTGGATGTGATAAAAGAAACATGGGAAGATAACCCCACTCAGAAACATTCTATAACATCTTATATGTGCACCCTAAGAAAAAAGCTGGCAAAATATGTTGAAATTGCCCATAGTAATCAGGAAGTGGCCTAAACCCAGCAGAAGGTATATTATGACCATGGGGTAAAAGAAAAGGTTTTTGAGCCAGGTGAAAAGGTTTTGCTACTGTTACCCACAACAGAAAATAAGTTGTTAACGAAGTGGGAAGAACCTTAAAAGGTTCTTAGATGTACTGGCACTGTTAACTATGAGACTGAGACCCCTGACAGGAAAAATCCTACTAAGATATACTATGCTAACCTCCTCAAGAAATGGGTTGAAAAAATGACAAAATCTGCTTTGCTAGTTTTTCCAGAAACTGATAAGAAAGATATTGATGTAGCTTATGATAGACTGGAACAAACTGTAAATGCTGATGCTGTAAAAGTGAATGTTTTCTTAACCTCAGAACAAACAGCAGACATTTGTAATGTGCTAAAGATTTTTAACAGTACTTTTACCACGGCACCAGGCCGAGCAAAAGGGGTTGAGCATGTAATAGTGACAAGGAATGCTCATTCTATTAGGCAGAAGACATACAGGTTACCAGAGCGGTTAAGAGCTAATGTGGTTAAGGAAATACATACTGTAAATTGAAAGAAGTGGGTATCATAGAGGAGTCGAGGAGTGCTTGGTCATCTCCAACGGTAATTGTAAACAAAAAAGAAGGGGGTGTTAGAATCTGCCTTGATTTTAGGAAACTTAATCAAGTGTCAGAATTTGACAGTGATCCTATGCCCAGAATAGATGATTTGGTGGGCAGATTGGGGAGTGCAAAGTATATCTGTACCCTTGATCTCACCAAGGGTTACTGACAAATACCTTTAGCTAAAGAATCCAGAGATAAAACTGCACTTGCCACTCCTGTTGGATTCTATCAGTTCACCACCATGCCATTTGGTTTACATGGTGCGCCAGCTACATTCCAACGGTACATGAGTGTCATTTTATCTCCTCACACTGGTTATTGTGCTGTGTACCTGGATGATGATGTGGTGTACAGTCCAGACTGGAAGAGTCACCTAGAACACATACGAGCAATTATCCAAGTTATAAAAAATGCAGGTTTGACAATTAATCCTACTAAATGTGCATTGGGCATGCAGAAAGCCAGATATTTGGGCTATGTGTTGGGAAATGAAGTCGTCAAGCCATAAATTTTTAAAATAGAAGCTGTTGCTAACAGCCCTGTACCTAAAAGAAAGAAACTTATCAGGTCATTTTTAGGGCTGGCTGGTTATTATTGGAGATTTGTTCCCAACTTTGCTGAGTTAGCTACACCCCTCACTGAGCTCACAAAAAAGAACGGTACCCAAAAATGTGAAATGGACCCCCAGAGTGTGATGAAGCTTTTCAAGCCATAAAGGCTGCATTATGTTCAGCCCCTGTTTTAAGAAGCCCAGACTTTGAGAAACCATTTTTGCTATAAACAGATGCATCAAAGGTAGGCCTAGGTGCAGTCCTAAGTCAAAATGTAGATGGGACAGAACATCCAGTTCTGTACATAAGTAGGAAATTGAATGACAGAGAGAAAAGGTACTCCACTATTGAAAAAGAATGTTTAGCAACAAAGTGGGCCATGGAGTCCCTTAAATTTTATTTACTAGGAACAGACTTTGTTCTTGTAATAGCCACAGTCCTCTCTGTTGGCTTAACCAGATAAAAGATAAAAATTCCAGAATCACAAGGTGGTACCTGGCACTACAGCCATTTAAATTCACAGTGATACACAAATCTGGTAAAGAGAATAGCAATGCTAATTTTCTGTCAATATATGGATCAGGAATTGAGGGTCCTGAAGGCTGAAAAACAAATGCATGGGTTTGAACTCTGTTGTTTGCTATACTGTTATAAAATAAAAAAAAAAACAGTTAATGCACATGTGCTTAATAGCTGAAAGCAGCAAATGTTATTAGAGAATAGAAGGTTTTGGAAACTTGTTTAATAAAATAGGTTCCCTCTTAAGGATGGAAGTGTATGTGATAGGGTAGAATAGGACCCTGTCCCGTTTGTTATGGAGAAAGTATTTAAATGCAAGGATCTTTCCTTTTCTGTCTCTTCTCTGTCTGGTTGCGCAACCAAATTTTCCTGTGAGACTTCGGACTTGATCAACCCGACAGCTCGCAATTCTTTGCCTCTCATTGTCTCATGGTCCTCTCTTGCTGGCTGTCTTTTCCTCCCTTGCATACTTGCTGATATAAAAATATGTGCAAATCATTGTATGGAAATGTAACTGATATTGGGATCCCTTTTGTTTAGAAAATATATAGTATTACTATTGAAATGTATATAATTGTGGTTTGAGATTATTGCAAAAAGCTCCTGGAAAGCTCAAGTGGTTACCTGAGTTCAATGTTTAAGCCTTTTGCAAAAATTGTGCAAAAGGGGCCTCAACTCAAGCAGCACTCTGTGTTCTAGCAGCTCCTGTCTGATATTTACAAAAACAGGATGCTTGCTAAGGATGGGGGTTGAAAGAACTTATAAGAGCTAAGCTGCAACTGCAAGAAAGATTAGGAGAAAAAGAGACACAGAGACTGAAGTAAAACTATTGTATTCTCCTCTGTACATAGTTATTCTGAACAAGTTTATTTTTTTATGTTACTGCTACTGTAAATAAATATTTCTGGTGAATTCTACAACAGCTCCTGGTTTTCCCTATGCTTCCTGGCCTGTGCCTTGATGACACTCCATTACCTCTAATACAGACTTACATCTTTGTGGTGGATCAGTTAGGGGCACGGCCCACCCCTGTAGGACAGCCAGGTTCTGAGTGGTGGGATAGGCATTTGGCTTCATGGACACATGACAGCTAGCATCATACTGCTTTTCACGCTACAGGTATTTATGTTTTTCTTCTCTGCCTTTGGGATACCAACTTGACAAGTCAATAGCGCATGCAGAGCTTCAGATGAGTGGATTTTAGACGTATTTACGTCCAGAAATGTGTACAAAACAGTTTGGAGTAACTGATGCCCTTGTATAAGAACCCCGTTAAGGGCTGATGTTTGTTTTTTTCTACCGTGGATGTATTTTCCTTTTTTTTTAATTTAACCCCTCAACTAACATTGAAACTTAATTTGCATTGACTTCTATATAATTCAGGTGTGATATGAAGGGGTTAAATTGAACTAAATTATTCGCATCCCTGCTAATCAGCTTCAGCATGGAGGAGTTTATGTTTGCTTGCATGCATGTGCAACAAACATAATGCCATCATTTGAGTTTTTGTAGGTGTGGCACCCTGTCTTCCAATTCAGTCAGTGTGTTTGCAGGCGTGGCCACAGTTCTCCAATGAATGGTGCAGCTGTCTTTGACAGCAGTTGAAAATGCAGTGGCGTACAGTTGAAAGGGAGAGCTCCGCTTCAGAGTGAAGTGATAAGATAGTGTTGATTAGCATATTGCCGGCGATCCTGCTTGTATATGTCTCTGCTTTCTCTTCCTGGAACATAAATTCAGTTTGAAGTGAACTTTTCCTAGGACTATCTTTCCGGGAGGAGGCAAGTGACTAAAATGACATCCTTGGTATGTTTCCAAAAAAAGATCTAATTGCCATCCTTGGAATGTCGAGTCAGAGTTCAGGGTAGGAGCAGCATTGAAAAAACCAGGAAACAGACCCCAAAGAGACTGAAAAAATAGACACAGTTTTCATCTGTTGGCACACCTAATCAGTATTGTAATAATATTTCTCAACCCTCTCCTGACGGGAGTGCCCAATCCCCCATCGGCTCCGGACTCCCCCCCAAGAGTTCTAGGTGCCATGCTGGGAGCCCACAGCGTGGCATAAGTGAGAATGGCGATGGGGTGCCCAGTCCCCATCGGCTCAATTAAACCCCCAAAAGAAACAGACTTCCAGTTGCCATGCTGGGAGCCCACTCCAGCGTAGCACACATCTGTATAGTGTGACGGTGCCCAATCCTCCGTCGGCTCCACTGACCCCCCCAAGAAAATCTTCCAGCTGCCACGCTGGGAGCCCACCCCAGCGTGGCACAAGTCCCACTTTGTCTTCTTAAAAAGAAAACAAACATCTGAAAAGAAAAAAATGGTCCCTCATTGATTGTCTTGCCCCCAATCCTGCGCCCACCCTCTGCGCATCCACCTCCCTACACCCCCACCTCACCCCATACTTACCTCCGGAGGCCAGTGTGATGATCTTCGGTGGACCGGGAACACGTCTGCACTCTTCAAAGCCGACCACAAACTGAAAAAATGCCGGTAAGCTGTATAATGGAATAAATAGGGTTTTTTCAACTTTGATGCATATCTCAGGCATTTTTTGGAATTTAGGCATCAAATTTTCAACATGGGGTTTTTGGAACACCTCCTCATGAACTCTGGCAAAGTCATGGTGTTAATTGGCCCCAAAAGGTGATTTCGCAGTTAGTGTGTGGAACCACCTTTTGGGACCGATTTGCTCACTCGTAACACAATCATTTTATGGAGTTTTGTCACCAAATTTTCAACATAGCAATTTTAAGACCTCTGCTCATGACCAGTGTCACTGTGATTTTCTTAATCTGTTCCAAACATTGTTTTTGCACACCGACTGTACCATTGTGCACTACATGTGCGGAAACACATTTTGGGTGAGATGTGAAAAATGGTAACTGTACTGCTCATAAGGAAGTGCGGTAAAATGGCACTGTTGAAAATCTGGTGTGCAAATATTATAAATTCGCAAACTTGCCAGCATGCACACCTAAAACAGTCAATTTTGGGAATTTTTTGACCAAATTTTCAACATAGCCATTTTAAGACCTCTGCTCATGAACAGTGTCACTGTGATTTTCTTAATGTGTCCCATACATTGATTTCGCACACCAACTGCGCCATTGTGCGTTACATGGAAGGAAACATGTTTTGGGTGAGATGTGAAAAATGACAGCTGTACTGCTCATAAGAAGGTGTGGTAAAATGGCAATGTTGAAAATCCGGAGTGAAAATATTGAAATTCACGAACTTCTGACGTCGCGTGGGAACTGCGCAAAAGCGCTCGTAGAAACAGTCATTTTACAATTTTCCACCACATTTAAAATAGGCTTTTGAGAGCTCACCTTATGAACACTGGCAGTGTCGCTTCGTTAATCTTTCCCAAAAGGTGATTTCACGCAGTGACTGCGAAATCACCCTTCGGGCTCAATTAACTCCATGACAGTGACAGCATTCATGAGAAGGGGTCCCAAAAACCCCATGTTAAAAATTTGGTGCAAAAATTCCAAAAAATGCCAGAGATATGCAGCAAAGCTGAAAAAACCATATCTATTACATTATACAGCTTACCGGCATTTCCTCAGTTCACGGTCAGCTTTGAAGAGTGCAGACGTGTTCTCGGTCCACCGAAGATCATAGTGCCGGACTCCAGAGGTAAGTATGGGATCAGGGGTGTGTTTGGGAGGCAGGGTGTGCAGTGGGTGGGTGCGGTGGGGGCAGGGAGACTGCAAGGGACCGTTTTAATTTATATTTTTTTACTATTAAGGCGACGGGGCGTTTGCCATGCTGGGGTGGGCTCCCAGCCTGGCGGCTGGAAAGGCTGTTTGGGGGCTGGAGCCGGCGGGATTGAACCCCATCGGCCATGGTTGTGCCATGCTGGGGTGGGCTCCCTGCTACGGCAGCTGTAAGGCTGTTTGGGGGGGCTGGAGCCGCCGGGGGATTGGGCACTCCCATCGGCCATACGGATGTGTGCCACGCTGGGGTGGACTCCCAGCATGGCAGCAGGAAAGCTTTTTTTTGGTGGGGCAGCATGGAGCCGACGGGGCATTGGGCACCCCCGTCGGCTAATACAGTATGTGCGTGGGGGGAGCACGTCAGCACACAATATGCATGCGTGCGTGTTGGGGGGAGCTCTGCTCACTGAAGCGGAGCTCTCCCTTTCAGCTGTATGCCACTGCATTTTCAACTGCTGTCATAGACAGCTGGAGCAGTGATTGGCGCACTGCGACCGCTGCTGCAAACACACTGACTGAATTGGAAGAGGCTGACACACCTCTGGAAAACTCGGATGATGGCACTATGTTTCTTGCACATGCGTGCAAGCAAACATAAAAAATGATCTGAAGCCCTGAGTGCATGCAGAGCATACCAGAGCCTGTCAGCATCCCCTTCCCTCTCTCACACACAGTTCCAGTTGTACTGCCACCTGGGGTAATCCAGGAGGCAGTAGCGCAGCAGATACTGGTCCCCCTCACTCTAGGAGAGAGCGGTCTCTGGGATGCCCCCCGACATGCCATGTTCGCTCCCAAACCCAGGTCATCAGTGCTGTGATTGGCAGTCCTGCTGCTATGCCAGTCAGTCTATTTTGCTTCCAATTTTGTTTTTGGTGTTTTTAATTGACTGACCCACATTTTCAACAGTTTTGTAGATGCTCATCTCAGGACTTTACTTTAGTATGACTTTTTTTTATGTTGGCTTGCACGCATGTACAAGAAACATAGTGCCATTATCCAAGTTTTCATAGGTGTGGCAGCCTGTCTTCCAATGCAGTCAGTGTGTTTGCAGGCAGAAAAAGGGGAGATATTGCTGATGGGTGATCTGAATATGCCAGATGTTAACTAGAGTGCAGTTGCAGCAGCCACTTCAAAGAGTGGGGTTATTCTAGATGCCCTATAGGGGGCATATCTTAGACAACTAGTATTGGAGCCCACTCGAGAGGGAGCAATCTTAGACCTGGTTCTCTCAAATGGAGATGAAGAGAGGATCATAGATGTAGAAGTGGGTAGCCATCTGGGAACTAGCGACCATCGAACAGTATGGTTCACAATAAACACAGCAATAGAGTCAAGCCATACAAAGGCAAAAGTACTGGACTTTAGGAGGGCTGACTTTGCCAAAATGGTGAGTGCCTAAGGAATGCACTAGCAAATGGGCAGGAAGAAGGGTGGAAGAACAATGGGAATAATAAAAACTGCCATCACAGAGGTAACAAGCCTTTGTGAAGCAAATAAACAAAACAAACGATGTAAGAAACCACTATGGTTCTCAAAGGAAGTGGCAGTGAAGGTTCAAGAGAAAAAGAAAGCATTCAGGAAGTACAAGGAATCACAGAAGGAGCAGGACAGAGAACTGTATCAGTTAAAGCAAAAGGAAGCTGGGAAGGCAGTCAGAACAGCAAAGGCCCAAACCGAGGAAAAGATAGCTAACTCAATTAAGAAGGGATAAAACCTTTATAGGTACATCAGGAGGCGAAGAAGACCAAGGGAGGGTTAGTGAGGCTTAATAAAGAGGAGGGAGGGTGGGCAGAGGGTGACTGTGAAAAGGCAGAGATACTAAACAAATATTTTGCTCAGTATTTACAAAGGAAGAAGGAGGTACCTAAAACAAACAGTAGAAACACTCTGGATACAGAAGTTGATACCAGCCCATTTACAGAAAAAGGGTTCTGAAAGAACTCTTAAAACTGAAGGTGGACAAAGCAATAGGGCCTGATGGGATTCATCCCAGAATTCTAAAGAACTAAGGGTAGAACTAGTGACACCACTGACTACCCTCTTTAACAAATCATGGGAGGATGGGGTGGTACCCGAGGACTGGAGAAGGGCAGATGTGATTCCCTTCACAAAAGTGGGAGCAAGGCAGAAGCAGAAAACTACAGACCTGTTAGTTTAACCTCAGTGGTAGGGAAAATGATGGAATCACTTCTGAAGGAAAGAATTGTTGAGTATCTAGAGGCCAGAGGGGCTCAGGACCCAAGGCAGCATGGATTCACAGCAGGAAGGTCATGCCAGACAAATCTGATAGATTTCTTTGACTGGGTGACCAAAGTAGTAGATCAGGGAGGGGCTGTGGACATGGCCTACCTAGACTTTAGCAAGGCATTTTGACACAGTCCCACACAAAAGATTAATATACAAGTTAGCCAGCCTCAGAGTGGGTCCCAAGATGACAGCCTGGGTAAAGAATTGGGGAGAATAGGACACAGAGGTAATAGTAAATGGAGTCCACTCTGAAGAAAGGGGTTACTAGTGGGTACCAGAGGTTCAGTATTAGGACTGGTGCTCTTCAATGTCTTTATAAGCGACATTGCAGAGGGACTGGAAGGAAAAGTATGTCTCTTTGCAGATGACACAAAGATCTGCAACAGAGTTGATGCACAAGGTGGGGTGGAAAGGATGAGAAGGGACTTGGCAAGGTTAGAGGAATGGTCAAATGTATGGCAGCTTAGATTCAATGCTAAGAAATGCAAGGTAATGCACCTGGGAAACAAAAACCCAGGGGAACAGTACACAATGGGGGGTGAGATACTAACAACAACAAAAATGGAAAGGGACCTGGGGGTAGTCATATCAGATGACCTAAAGGTGGGCAAGCAATGTGAGAGGGCAGCAAGGAGGGCTGGGGGGATACTGGGATGCATAGGGATTGGATTGGATTAATGTGAGCTGGCTATGGTTAAACCAAGAAAAAAATGAGGTGTTGGTTGTGGACCCAGGTTGTCGAGAGGTGGGTTTGTTGGCAGGATCACCTTCAGGTCTATGGCTTGGTGGTGTTCAGCTAACTACCTCAGACCGGGTGCAGAACCTGGGTGTTATGTTTGATGACTGACACTTAAATCTTAGGTGTCGGCAGTTGTCAAAACCTCTTTTTACCATCTGAGGAATATCGCCCGGGTGAAGCACCTGGTTCCTTCCGACGATCTTCCAACTTTGTCCACACCTTCGTTACTTCCTGCCTTGACTACTGCAACTCTGTTTACCTTGTGTTACTGGGAGTTGATATCCGCCACCTGCAGCTCGTGCAGAATGTGGCAGCCAGGTTACTGACTGGTTCATCTAGGACCAGTCATATAATGCCTGTGCTTCGTGGACTGCACTGGCTGTCAGTACGGTGGCGGATCACCTTCAAGGTCGGTTTGCAGACCTATGAGGCCCTACATGACCAGGGACCTGGTTACCTGCAAGATCTCCTTCATCCCTACTGTCCCTCCCGCTCTCTCCGATCCACTGATGAGGGATTGCTAGAGATTCCCAGGGTTCATCTAAAGACATCTGGGGCCAGGTCTTTCAGTTTTATGGCTCCAACCCTGTGGAATTCTTTACCTTGTCAGGTGCGAGATTGCCTGACCGTCCAAAGTTTTAAAGTAGCACTGAAGACATTTCTTTTTAGTCTGGCATATACTGATTTTTAATGCTGCAGCCATGAGTTTTAACTTGTTCATTTATGGTTTTAATTGTTTTTGATTTATTTAATGAATTATGTACAAATGCCTTGGTTTTGGAAAGGCACTTTTTTATAAAGAAAGTTGATTTGATTTGATTTAAGAGTTGTAGACCGAAGACCCCCTTTGGACAGAGACCAAAGGTAGTCGAGGATACTAGCCACCGGACAGGACAAAGGGTCCAAGCCCTTGCCCTGACACCATATGGAAAACCTTTTCCATTTGAAGGCATAACACCTCCTGGTCAACTCCTTTCTGGATGCTTCCATAACTGTGAGTACATCCTCAGAGAGAGATCCAAAGCCTGGAACTCTAGCCACTCAGAAACCAGGCTATCAGGTGCAGGGACTGAAGGTCCAGATGGAATACCTTCCCCTGACTGAATGATATCAGGGTCAGGCATACTGGAAGACGCCCCGGAGGTCTGGAGCTGAGGTTGAGGAGATCTGGATACCAGAACTGGTGAGGCCAGTCTGGGGCTACCAGGATCACCTGTGCCTTGCCCCTTCTGACCTTGAGGATCACCTTGTGAACCAAGGGAAGTGGAGGAAAGGCATAGAAGAGGCCTGGGGTCCATAGCCTCAAGAAGGCATCCCCATGCGGCGTGCCCTGCTGAAAGGGGCAGGCATGAAACAGCCTCAGCCTTGCATTCTCCCTGGAGGTGAACAGATCCACCTGAGGTTTGCCCCAGTGGGAGAACAGGTTGTGTACCACCTCTGGATGGAGAGACCACTCGTGGGACGTCTCATCCACACGGCTGAGAGCGTCCGCCAGTTGGTTCGAGGTTCTGCCACATGGATGGCTAGGAGATCTGCCTTCAGTTGGCACACAAGGGTCCAGATGTGGAGCGTTTCCCTGCACAGAGGCTGAGAGTGCATGCCACCCTGCCTGTTGAGATAGTACATGGTCGTGGTATTGTCCGTCTGGACTTGCACCACTTGACCCCGAAGGAGCGCAGCGAATGCTGACAGTGCCAGTCGGACTGCTCTGAGCTCCAGCAGGTTGAAATGACATTGGGATTCCTCAAGGGTCCAGAGCCCATGGATTCTGTGATTCCCCCATGTGGGCACCCCAGCCCATGTGAGAGGCACCAGTAATGAGAACGACCGTCAGCTCAGGATGGACAAATGGGATCCCTTCCTGCAAATGTTCTAGGACAGTCCACCACTGGCCAGCATACCATATCTTCTGGGTCACTTTGATCAGCTGATCGAAATGACCATGTTGCTGAGTCCACTGGCTGGCCAGTTCCCACTGAAGGGGGCACATATGCCACCGGGCCCATTGGACCACGGCAGTACAGTCCACCATGTACCCCAGAAGGTGCAGGAAGTCCTGGGCAGGGCACAAGTGCCAAACCAGAAATGACTGTGCAAAGGAGGAGAGAACCTCCGCCCTGTCCATCAGGAGCCTGGCTCTGGCTCGGCAAGAGTCAAGCTGTGCCCCGATGAAGCAGATCACCTGTGAAGGTACAAGTTTTGACTTGGCCTCATTGACCGGGAGACCAAAATCAATGCAGGCCTGGAGGGCCAGATTCCTGGCCCTCTCCACCTCCTGTCTAGAGGAACCCACTATGAGCCAGTCAGCAAGATAGGGGTACACCCTGACCTCTTGACAAAGAAGATGGGACACCACCACTGCAATACATTTGGTGAAGACCCGGGGGGCTGATGACAGGCTGAACGGCATGGCTTGGAACTCGAAGAGGGCTCCCTCGGCTTGAAAGTGAAGGAACCTCTGGTGAGATGGACAGATCGGGATATGAAAGAATGCTCCCTGGAGATCCAGAGAGCAAAACCGCATGTTCTGCTGGAGGGATGGTATGATCTGCAACAGAGTTACCATCCTGAATGTGCGGGACCTAAGAAATTGGTTCAGGTTGTGCAGACCTAGAATGGGGCACCAGCCCCCCCATCCATTTCAGGACCAGAAAGTACCTGGAAACAAACCCTGGGTTGACAGAGGGCTCCATAACCCTGGCCACCACCTCCTTGTGGAGGAATTGGGTGATGTTGTCTCGGAGAGCCGACTGAGTGTGTACAGACATTATTTCCTCCCATGGGGCTTGGCTTGGTGGGTACTGCTTGAATTCCAGAGGAAGTCTCTGGCTGACCTCTTCTAAAACCTACCTGTCTGTTGTAACAGCGGACTAAGTGGAAAGGAAGTGGCAGAGCCAGCCTCTCATCAGAGGACCCAGAGCTGGTGTGACATGTATGGGGGTGGCCACCCCCATCCCGTCACTGTGCAGGCTTGGAGAAATAGGGTCCAGCTTGGAGACCACCTAAACCCTGTTCTCTGGGTTTACGGGCCATCAGGGGCCCGGACTTGGGTCAAGAGTGCCAAGGCTGAGCCTGCTGCTGATGCTGCCCTAACTGGAAATAGGGCTGCTTGGCCGCAGGGGTAGAAGGCCAAAAAGGCTTTCTCTTCTGCTTTTTGGAACCCTGGGATTCCTTCTAAGCAGAGGCCACAGAGTCCAAGGTGGCATTGGACTTTTCTATGCATTGGAGGTGACCGTCCACACCTGGGTCAAAAAGGTCAGCACCTAGGAAAGGGACTTCTGTCAGCTTGTGCTGGGTATCCCCTGTGATGGTGGATACCTGCAACCAAGTTCTGCTGTGCATGGCAACCACGGCCACCACTGAGTGGGTGCAGGAGTCCATGAAGTCCAAGACCGTCTCGGGCTGCTGTTTCGCAAACGCCAGACCCTGGTCACAGATCTGCTTGATGGTCTGGAGGTCTGTGGGGATTTGAGGTAGAACCTCATCGAGAGAGCCCAGGAGGGCATGAGAGAAGTGTGCCATGATGATGTCCGAGCTTGCCTGACAAAGGCCCAGTGAAGAGGCGGCATAGACATTTCGGGCCAAATGGTCCAATTTTTTGGACTCTTTGTTCGGTGGTCTATCGGTGTCTCCTGAATTACCTGAGCACCTGAACAAAGACTCAGTTACCAGTCCCTTAGCTGAGGGGTGCTCTGTGAATCCCAAAAGGGACCCAATGGTCACCGCATACTTGCGGGCCATTCGGGCTGAAGGCGCAGGGGCAGGGTGCTGCCACAGCTCCAAGGCCAGACTGACAATGACCTCGGCCACTGGTAGACCTCCATTGGTGAATCCCCTCATTTGAGGATATCAGTGAGGGGGTATTTGGCCCATTTCTGAACAGGTTCTAAGGGCATCCCCATGGATTCAGAGATGAGGTGGAGGATGCTCATGAAGGAAGAAGAGCCTTTCTCCATCGGAAGACTACCAACAGATTCCTCATTCAAGGGGTGAGAATGTAGGTTGGAGTACTTAGACTCCGAGAGTCACCCTGCACCCGCCTAGGATGGTCAAGTGTGAGGGTGACCGACAGCCTACGCGGTAGGCCCAGAATGGGCCGAGACTCCTTAGAAGGAGCCCCTGAAGGAGGCTGCTTCAGTAGCGGCTCCACCACAATCGGTGCAGAGGCCATTTCTGGCTGAACCAGGATGGTCTTGAACAACTCTGCGGGCGAAGGAATGGTGCTGACCGGCTCCTGAGGAGTAGATGTCAGCCTAAAGGGCAACAGCCAAGAAATGGCTAGGGTAGAAGCCGGATCTGAGTTCAGTCTGGACATAATTAGCAGCCACCTTAAATCCTTGTAGCATCGATGGAGTTTCCGTTGAAGCCTCTTCTCATCCGAGAAGGACAAAGAAGAGTGGTGGTAACGTCGTTTCTTAGAGCGCTTATGAGCCTTTTTCAGCCTGTTGGTCGAAGATGTCCGAGACCTTGACTTGGACCATTGGGGGGACTGACAGGTTCGCTCGGAAGGAGCTGGGGAGAACTGCAGCTCTTCCTGGTCAGGGATCTGGACCACGGGGGGATTCCCAGTGGGCTGGGTTTCCTCCTTGGTGGCAGGCAGGACCAGGGTCCTGAATAAGGAGCCGTCAGCCTCATCGAGCAACGATGAGTTGATGAGGTCAAGGATAATCTCAACCAGATCATCATCCCACGTCTTAGCCGGCTAGCCTGACGGGGGTACCATGAAGCCAGTGGCCAAGGCCTCAACCTCGAACGAAGTTGAGACAAAAGATTTCTGAGACCGAGATCTCTCATGGTTCCAGGAGCGTCGTCAGTGAGACAAAGTTCCTTAGGCTCCTTGTCCTTTTTACAGGACCAAGAGATGAGCACGACCGAGGGTCCCTCTCCCTTGGTAAGGAAGGACTGGCACAACTCCCGAAAGAAACCTGAGAAGGTGGAGCCCAGCTTGAGCGGGACAAAGATGGACATGGAAGAGGACTGATCCGTGGCCGAGCCATCTCTTCTTTGAAACATAGAAACATAGACTTTGACAGCAGATAAGAACTGCTTGGCCCACCTAGTCTGCCCATTTCCCTACCTACAGGATAAGCTGCAGATCCTAGTTAACCAACACCCTATTTCTTCTTACACCCCACAAGAATTGCCTTATGTCTGTCCTATGTATTCTTGAATTCACCCACAGTTTTAGACCCCACAACCTCCTCAGAAAGGCTGTTCCATGCGTCCACCGCCCTCTCTGTGAAAAACACATCCTCACACTGCCCCTGAACCGCCCCCCTCTATCTTTAAATTGTGTCCTCTTGTTCTTGCACATCTCTTTTTCTGAAAGATGCTACCCTCTTGGACTTTGTTGATTCCACAGAGGTACTTAAAAGTTTCTATCATGTCCCCCCTCTCCCTCCTTTCCTCAAGGGTATACATATTAAGCTCCTTTAGTCTTTCCTTGTACAGCTTCTCTTTCAGACCCTGCACCATTTTAGTTGCCCTCCTTTGGACTGCCTCTATGCTGTCTATGTCCTTGTGGAGATGGGGTCTCCAGAACTGGACGCAGTACTCCAGATGGGGTCTCACCAACTGTCTGTACAGAGGGATAACAACTTCCTGTTTTCTGCTGGTGATGCCTCTCCCTATACATCCCAGTATACCCCTAGCCCTCCCTACTGCCTTCTCACATTGCTTGCTAACCTTAAGGTCATCTGATATGATTACCCCAGGTCCCTTTCCATTTTGTTGTTGTTACTCCCCCGTGTAATCTTCCCTGGGTTTTGTTTTCCAGGTGCATTATTTTGCACTTCTTTGCATTGAATCCAAGCTGCCATCTTCTGACCATTCCTCCAACTTTGCCAAGTCCCTTCTCATCCTTTTCACGCCTCCTTGTGTATCAACCCTGTTGCAGATCTTTGTGTCATCTGCAAAGAGGCATACTTTTCTTCCAGTCCCTCTGCAATGTCACTTATAATGACATTAAAAGGACTGGACCCAGTATGAACCCTCGGTACCCACTAGTAACCCCTCTTTCTTCAGAGTGGACTCCATTTACAATTACCTTCTGTGTCCTGTTGCCCAGCCAATGTTTTACTCAGGCTACCACCCTGGGACCCACTCCCAGGCTGGTTAATTTGACTATTAATCTTTTGCATGGGACTGTGTCAAATGCCTTGCTAAAGTCTAGGTAGGCCATGTCCACAGCCCTTCCCTGGTCTACTACTTTGGTCACCCAGTCAAAGAAATCAATTAGATTCATCTGACATGACCTTCCCGTTGTGAACCCATGCTGCCTTGGGTCCTGTGCCCTACTGGCCTCTAGGTACTCAACAGTTCTTTCCTTCAGAAGTGATTCCATCACTTTCCCTACCACAGAGGTCAAACTGACAGGTCTGTAGTGTCCTGCCTCTGTCTCGGTCTTCATTTGTTTGAGCTGCTTGGCGGATCCCACAGCCATGGAGACCGCCCAACAGGCTTCTTTGGATTTGACTGGATGATTCTGTTTTTACAATCTGCCCAGTTGCAGTCATGTGAGACAATCATCCAAGATGTTTGGATGAAAAGTACGACATATTTCGCATGCCTAGGTGTCATGACTGAGACCCAGGCAGCAAGCGCACGAGGCATGCAGGTCAGTGTGAGACATCTTTTGCCTGCACGGGCAGTGACAGAAACCAGGTGAGGACTTGTCCTCCATCGCAGTCGAGATCACAAAGTGATTGAGAGAAACTCTAATGAGTCGGAGTTTAGGTAAATCCATAGATTGAAGTGCCAGGGCCTACAGTAACGCGTGAGTGATGAGGAGGGAACCTGAATCTTCCAGCGGAAAGGAAGATCTGGTGTCAAGGGGTGGAGCTGAGGCATATACTACTCGGGTGGGTGGGAGGAGCCAGCTTTTAGACCTTCCAACCAGAATCTTAAAGGGAAAGGACATGCCAACAAGTGTGAATAGAACAACATATCCACGATCCTAGAATCCCTGATTCGGCCCTTGCCCTGGTTGGAAACACCATCCACAGGTAAGACAAACTATGCAAAAGAGGTGGTGGTTGCCTGGTCTACCTTAAGGAATCACTACAGGGCCACGCCCTCCAACATGATGTCGCAGGCACTGAAGTGTGCAGATCCTTCCCATTAAAATACTACTTGGTAGTCATAATAAAAGTCTTACCTTAATTACATTTTGTATAGCCCCTAGAACACATTCTGCCAGTGTCAACAAAGTCCTCAATTACTGTATATAGCAGACTTTCCTAGTAACAAGGAGATCATAGTACTAGGTGACTTCAGTATCAATTGGTTATCCCCAGACGCGCCCCCATTAAAGATACCTTGGCCAGTAAGAAAAAATTACTCACCACAGTAATCTGCTTTCTTCCAAGGACTCCTTTAGCATCAGTAACTTTTTTGCAGTTAGCTGGCTAGGTGCAATTGCCCTGGAGGTGTGTCTTTAAGAGATATTTAAATGAGCTTAGGGCCAAACCAATCAGAAGACAGGAAGGGGGGTGAGCTTAGTGAGAGTTGTTGAAGGCTTCAGAATTTTTGAGGAAAACCTAGGGTAATTGCCCCGAAAAAGAATCAACAGGATTCATAAAACATGCAAATGTCCACAAAAAGTGGAAATAAAAACAACAGCAACACAAGCTAAAAACTCATCAATAAGAAACTTCAAATTCGTAAAAGGTGACATAAAGAGCCCTTCGACAAGTGAACCGGGGAGGAAGGGTGGGAGCTTACTTGATGCTAAAGGACCTCTTGGAAGAAAGAAGATTACTGCGGTGAGTAATTTTTTCTTCTTACCCCAGAAGTCCTTTAACGTCAGTAACTTTTTTGCAGACTGCCAAGCAGTACCAAGTGGGAGGTGGGCAGAGAACCTACTAGGAAAGAGGCTCTGCAGAACCGCCCTGCCAAATTTGGCATCAGATCTGGTCTGCACATCCAAACTGTAGTGTTTCACAAAGGTGTGCACAGATTTCCAGGTAGCTGCTTTGCAAACATCCAGTAGGGGAATGTCCCTTGCTGCTGCAAGCGAGGCTGCAGTGCCCCTGGTGGAGTCGGCCCTGAGCCCCACTGAAGGTTGGTGACCAGCTTTCTCATAGCAGAATCTAATACAAGAGACCAACCAACGAGAATTACCCACATCCGTGTAGGTGAGGACAACTGAGTGGAAGAGCCTCTGGATTGTCTAGTATGCTCTAGGTAGTGAAAGATGGCTCTTTTGACATCCAAGCTGTGGAGCTTTTGTTCGCCAAAAGTGGACTGCTCAGTAAAGAAGACAGGTAGAGTAATGGACTGGTTCAAGTGAAACTCTGAAATCACCTTTGGCAAAGATTTTCTATTTGTCCTGAGCTCAACTTTATCGTTGTGAGGGATGATGTAATTTGGCTCAGTGCACAAGATCTGTAGCTCTGAAATCCTCCTGGCAGATGTATTGGCTACCAGGAAGGCTGTCTTCCAAGTTACAAAGTTGATGTGGGCTGTGGACATAGGCTCGAAAGGTGGATTCATGAGTCTGTCTATGCAAAGGTTCAGGCTCCAAGGAGGCATGGGCTCCCTGACTGGAGACTGAAGGTGCAAGAAGCCTTTGAAAAATTGTTTAAAAATGTCGTGCAAAAAAAAAAGATTTTTTTCTTCCCCACCGAAAGGTAGACTGAAATTGCTACCAGGTGTAGCTTGAAGGATGATGGTTTCAAGCTTGACGCCTGTAAGTGTACCAGGTAGTCTAGCAGCTGAGGGTCTGAAGCTGATAGGGTTTCAACCTTTTTGCTCTTGCACCAGAGGGAAAACCTTTTCCATTTGGCTGCATAAGTGTTCTTAGTGCTCATTTTTTTAGCCATCCTCAGTATCTTAAGGACCTGTTCAGAGTACTGTGAGGATGGAAACTCTAACTCCTCAAGAACTAGGCCTTGAGGTGAACAGAGTGTATGTCTGGGTACTGCATTCCCGCCTGAGGAAGGGTCAGCAGGGAGTGAGCTGGAAGCAGGTGAATGGGCCTGCTGCAGGACATTGAGAGAAGGAGAGGGTACCAGGCTTGCCTGGGCCAGTCCAGAGCCAGTAGGATCTTCGATGCAGGCTGCTGTTCAGCAAAACCCTGAATATCAGGGGAAAGGGAGGAAATGCTTATAGGAGCCTCCCTGACCAGTCCAGGATCAGGGCATCCAGAGGAAATGTTCCCAGAACTGGGGGCCTGCAACAGTACTGAGGAAGCTGAAAATTGAGAGTAGAGGCAAACAGATCCACGTCTGGTGTGCCCCAATGCCTGAACACTGTGGTTGGTACTTGCTTGTTCAGTGTCCATTCACTCTGGCCTTGACTGATGTGACTTAGAGCATCTGCCAGAGTATTGAGTTTGCCTGGGAGAAGAATAGCTAAGAGGCTGACTCCCAAGGAGAATACTAGAGACCAGAGCTTCAGAGCTTCCGAACAAAGTATTCCTGATCTGGTACCACCCTGCTTGCTTATGTAAAACATTGCAGTGGTGTTGTCTGTTCGAATTGAACCATCTGCCCTTCTATGGTGGGAGCAAAAGCTTTGAGAGCTAGGAAGACTGCTCTAAGTTCCAAAAGATGTATGTGCAACTGTGACTCTTTGGGAGTCCAGTTGCTGCTTACTGAGGCACTGTCCAAATGAGCTCCCCAGCCCACAAGGGAGGCATCTGTGGGGATCACCTTTGTGGGAAGAGAAGCTTGAAAGGGAACCCCTCCATGCAAATTTGCAGGGTCCTTCCACCACAGCAGGTTTTGGAGGAACTGCTCCGACACAGGTATCAACTTAGAAAAGTTATTACTTCTTTGAGACCAGCGAGCTCTGAGGTATGCTTGCAGGAGTCTCATACTATACCTGACCCCTGGAACTACTGCAGTATAGAGGCCATATGTCCCAGAAGTTTGAGGAACTGTCTGGCTGGTCTTGGCTGTCCCCAGGCAAAAGAATCTGCAACTGAAAGGAAACTCCAAATTCTTTCCTGCGGGAGAAAAGCATATCCGTTCTGAGTGTCCAGCTGGGCCCCTAAGAAGGTGAGCAGCTGGGTGGGTTCCGGGTGAGATTTCTTTAAATTTACCAGGAAACCCAGAGACTACAGAGTGCATTCTATGAGGGAAAGAGATTCCCTGACCTGGGAAGGAGACTTTGCTACTATGAGCCAGTCATCCAGATAGGGGTAGAAAGCGACACCCAGTGTCCTGAAATGTGCTGTTACCACTGTGATACACTTGGTAAAGACTCTTGGGGCTGAGGACAGACTGAAGGGCACTGCGGCAAACTGATATTGACCTGAAGGAAGTTTGAACCTGAGAAACTTCCTGTGAGATCTCCTTATGAGTATGTGGAAGTAGGCATCCTTTAAGTTTAGGGAGGCTAGCCAGTCTCCTGCTGTAAGGACTGTATAACCAGTGATAGAGTGGCCATTTTAAATTAGTTTTTTTTTCAGATGTTTGTTTAAATATCTGAGATTTAAGATAGGTCGCCACTCCCCAGTTTTCTTTTGTGTCAGAAATACCTGGAGTAGAGGCCCTTGCCCTTCTCAGGGGTGGGGACCCTCTCCACTGCTCGTAGAGCCAGAAGGTTTTGCACCTCCAATTCCAACAGTGGGATCTGTATTGGGGACAGAAGTCTTGACACCTGGGTATGCTTGAGGTCTGGCATCTGCTTAAACTGTAGTGGCAGACTCTGCTCCACTATCTCCAGCACCCACTTGTCCAAGGTGATGAGGGACCAGTGCTGAAGATAGTGGGAGAAGTCTGCCTCCCACTGGAAGCAGGGAGGCGACCTAGACACTCACATCAGGACTTAGACTGAGAGGCAGATGGGTGGGTAGAGGTGGCTCTTCTTTGACCCCTTTTGCCCCACCTCTGAAAGAACCCCTGTACTGACCGAAGTCAGACTGGGGATAGGGACTGTAAGGCCTGGGAACAAAACTTCTACACCTACTGCCCCTGGTATGGGATCTCTGAGCAGTAGTGGGCTTAGGTTTGGATGAGTGGCTCTGCCAAGATGCCTTGTACTCATCGACTTTTTTCATGTAGTCAGTGGTTCTGTAATCGAGCAACATATTTTGATCACAGGGAAAATCCATGGCCTTGTTCTGAGTGTCTGTGGTCAGACTGGTTGTTCTAAGCCAGGAGAAGTGTCTCAGAGAGATGGCATGAGCCATCGCCCTAGAGGCTGCATCACTGTTGTCATCTGTCATGTGGAATTGGTACATAGTAGCTTCCAGGGCAGTTTTTGATGTATCCATCAGCTTCTGCACCATAGATTCTGATCCGTTGCGGGCGATAGCCAGGAAAGATTTCCAAATGGCTTTCTGATATTTGGCTGTGAACGCCATGTAAGAAGAAAGTCTGAGAAGCAGGGAAGCCATGGCATACATTTTCTTTGCTATAATGTCAATTCTCTTGGAGTCCTTGTCAGGGGGAGAGGGCCAAAACGAGACCCCAGCTTTCTCACAAGCTGCCTGCTGCACTATAATCTCATGGCTAGGGTGTGCAGACAGGAACGCGGTACCATTTTTAGACAGTCTATATTTTCTCTTAAGTTGCTTATCAGCCCCTGGTACTGAAGTGGGGTGTTGAAGCACCTTCATGGTATTTTTTTCTAAATGCATTATAGATAGGGACGATCAGGGTCTTTCAGGTTGAAAGACCTCTCATCTCCCTATAATCTTCATCTTCATCGGCGTTCTGGTTGGGCTCCTGCATAGGGAGATCCAGGGTGTCCAGCATATTTCGTATAATTGTAAACATAGAGGAAGGATCCTCCTGGTCACCCGGGGGATCCCCAAGATGAGGGTCCAGGGACTCCTGGAGCTCAAGGCCTTCAAAATCTAAGTCAGAGGCATCATAAAACTGTTCATCATCTGTGTCACCCTCACAGTCTACAGAAGAGCGAACTGTGGAAGACCACTTGCCAGTCGCAGTAAACAGAGGACCCATCCTTTGAAGAGTCTGAAACAGTTGCCATGCTTTTTCCATCTCTTGCACTAATGGAAGAATCTGTGCAGACTTGGTTTGTAAGTGTTTTGTTTTTTCTGTATGCTTTAAGCTGCCTGTTGTCTCGCTACTGGCTTTCCCAGGAGCAACGGGAGCATTTTTGTCTAGACAGAGTTTCTTTTTAGCCACTTCCTCAGAGGCTTGCTCAAGCTTTCTTTTTTCGTCATATCTATTATTTTTTAATTTGTGAGGAACTTCATTATTTATTTATTTTATTTATTTATTTATTGAATTTTGTTGACCGGGTAGGCCCACTGGGCCCCGGAGGTCCCTTTTTCAGGGGCGACCCGGGGGTGAAAAATAACATACAGGTAAACAGAACAGTAAAAGCAGGTAAGCAAAGCTGTAAAAATAACATACAGGTAAACAGACAGTACAAGTAGGTAAGCAGAGCTGTAAACTTGCGTAAATACCAAATGGTTTAACAGTGATAACACACATAAGGCAAATTCCATACTGTATAACTGTGAAAGACTTAATGGCATTTACAATACTGGAAGGTGGAGAGGGAGGAGGGGCGTGGCATAAGGTCAGTTCCTTATGCATTGGCAAGTGCTCTGGCGAGCAGGTGTGCTGAGCTTGGAGCGGAGAAGCAGGGCTCGACCCTGCCTCCCGTACCTCCAGTGGGAGTTTGTTCCAGTGGGAAGGTGCAGTAAAAGCAAAGGACCTGGACCCAGCTTTAGTCTTTGTTTTGGGGACCACAAGGAGGTTTTGTCCTGAGGAACGGAGACTCCTCAGGTTGGTTTTGACACTAACTAGTCCTTTGAGACTAGGGGGAGGTAAGGGCCCCAGAAGCTTAAAAGCGAGACATAGTGTGGGGTAGATGAGGCGGGCTTCCAATGACGGCCAGTTGAGCTTGGATTGAGCCTCGCAGTGGTGTGTCCTAGGGTGTGATAATGTTGCAAATCGGACAATCTTATTGTATAAGGTCTGGAGCCTGCCAAGTTCCATAGAGGCCATGCCAAAGTCAAAAATAGCGCGGTCGTGTTAAAAATAAAAAATTAGCGCGCCGCTAACAGAAAATGTAAAACTTTCACTCAGCACACTTTTAGAAATGAAATATGAGGAAAACTTTACCCAGATAAGCACTAGGAGACTGTCACCAAGGAAAGTTGAGAGACACCTTAGTGGCAATGTTGCCCAGTCCAGTGGAGAAAAAATTCTGAAGCCTTCAACAGCTCTCACTCAGCTCACCCCCCTTCCTGTTTTCTGATTGGCTTGTCCCTAAGCTCATTTAAATATCTCTTAAAAGCACACCTTCGGGGCAGTTGCACCTAGCCAGCTAAGTGCAAAAAGTTACTGATGCTAAAGGACTCCAGGGGTAAGAATCATCTCTTCCAATTGATAGAATCTCCCACGAGGATTAATCACTGGATCAAAAACGCTAATAGACTGGGTAGTTACCAACCACCAAGAGAGGGTCAAGGATGTCACCGTCCACCCTGACTCTCTCAGTGATCACTCCCCAGTCACCTGCCTCTGGTCTAATAAATCACCTAAACCCTTTCCCCTCATAACTGGTAGTCAAGTATTAAGAAAAGGCCAACTAAACTCATTCAAGGCCCACCTCAAGTGCCTAGACTGGGCACCCCTAGACAAAGCTCTGGATGTTGATCAAGCCCCGGACATCTTCATTAACACATTCAATGCAGTGTGCAACATTTAAGACCCATCCAAAAAGCGCAAAGTACAGGGATACAAAAACGGTTGGATCTCTCATTCACTAATCGACCTGATGGGCATGAGAGACCATCTTTGGCACAGGGCTAAAGCCACGGGCAAGCTGGCCAAACTCCAGAAGTACAGATCAGTGAGGAATAACTGTACCCATGCAATTAGGCTCGCCAAAGCCCAATATTACAAGGACTGCCTCAGGAAAACTTGGGGAGATGGTAAAAAACTTTGGGACAATATCAAAGACCTTATCAAAGACCTTACTGGAAAAAACAGTCTATGCTACTTGTAAACGGGAACATCACCCAAGACCTTAAGGTAATTGCTAATACCTTTAATAATGCTTTCACGGATCTTAGCACTGGTCTCCCGACGGATTTTGTGAACCGCAAGGATAGCCGTACCGAAAATCACCAGACAAGCCTTAGTGAGCCTCCATCCAGTACCCCTCTTTTTTACTTTAAGCAAATCACCCTTACCGAGGCAAAAAACATACCTGCAGTGCACACTAGGGAAAACTAGAAACAGTAACAACTCGCTGGACCTAAAAATGATAGCTTGCACCCTAAAGGAAGTAGCCCCAACACTCACAAAAATACTCAACCTGTCCCTCTGCCACGCTCAATTACCCATGAAATGAAAAGATGCAGTGGTCATACTAGTACATAAACGTGGGGACCGTACATCCCACTCAAACTACCGTCCCATATCCATCCTGCCCCCTCTGTCAAAAACCCTTGAGTGGATTGTCTCTGACCAGCTTGTTGACCATCTCAATAAATACAACATCCAGTGCCCCCAGCAGCATGGGTTCCGTAGCGCCCATAGCACCACTACAGCTCAATCAGAATATACTGACTACCTGCATGAAGCATTAGACAACAGCCATATAGTGGGGGCAATTTATATAGCATTTGATACTGTCAGCCATAACTTACTACTTAACAAACTAACCATGCTTGGGCTCTCCTAGGAAACCATTAGATGGTTCGAGAGCTACCCAAGTTACAGAACCCAGCAGGTAAAAATGAACAATACCCTATCCAACAGTTGACAGGTGTCCATAGGCATCCCCCGGGGCTCCATTTTAGGACCCCTTCTATTAAGCCTATTTTTTAATTCCTTCCCTAGCATCTGTCCAGTCATAATCCTACCATTTGCAGATGATGCAGTCATTTTCACCAGCAGCCCCCAGCTCAACCTCTTGGAACAGAATCTCCAAACAGTTTGACCATAACTGAGGAATGGTTTACACAGAACACGCTTCTCCTTAACTATAAAAAAACAAAACAAAGTAATGTGGTTTTCCAACCCTCAAAACAAAAATAATTCCGGTCAGCTGACAATGCTAAACAACACCCTTGCTCCCCTTGACCAGGTAAATGCTTTTTTTTTTTTACTTTACTGTATGTTTATTGCATTTTGACAAAAACAATTACATAGAGTACAGTCGTCTGTAAGGCATCATCATAAAAAGAAAACTACAGATACATCCAATGTATATAAGAATTGTAAACCTATAGAGTTGTATTAGGCAGTAGGGAGAAAAACTAAATGTGCTTCATCAAGAGCACTAAATAAAACTAAATGGCTATAGCCATCTAAGGCTTTTGGGGCACAAGTCCAAAACATATCAGCCTAAAATGTTAAAGACTCAGCAACCAGTGCTGATATGTCCCCAAGTCCAGAATGGTTGCCTCTGCATAGTGAATGCCCAAGAAAACTACCTACAGATCCCATCAATAAGCAATTTGCAACAAGAAATCAGGGAATTTAACAAAATACTCTGGGCATTTGGTTCCATATCGTTAATTTTGTAAAAAACTTAAAGTGTCTTAGCAAGAAAATAATAATTATGTGATACCATATAGCCCAGAAATACTCTGTCCCATATTCATTTGGCTAGAAGTAACAGATTTAAAAGGTACTTAAGTTCAGATAAGGCACAGAAGTCCAAATACAACTCCAGTTCAGGTCTCCTCTTCTGATTCTTTGGTCCGTTGTCCCTCCAAAGCCTGGAACTCTCGAGCTATGGCCTCCACCTTTTTCTCGGCTTCAACCGGGTCACTAAATTGAAACATGCACCCTCCATGATGGATTCAGAACCTGGCCGGCATCAGGAGAGAGTGAGAGACTCCCAGGCCTCTCAACCTGGCCCAAACTGCGTCAAATTTTTTTTGTCCTAGTGTGGGTGGCAAAAGACAGGTCGGGTAACAGATGAATCATCACCCCTTCATACGATAGTCCATCTGCTGATCTTGCAGCTTGAAGGATCTTGTTGCTGGTTATAGAGTTGGCCGTGATCAGCAGGATCACCCTCGGCATATCCCGACATGTACCAACAGATTGAGGGGTGATTCTAAAGGCTTCCCAGAGGTAATCAGCCAGTAGATCTGTTGGTAAATTCAATACTTTGGGGAACTAAGTTTTAAGAAATGTTAGTAGCTCAGCCCCTTCAGTCCCCTCAGGAAGCCCGATTATTCTCACATGAGAGGCTCAATTGGAATTCTCTAAGGCCTCCAGTCTGTATCATAATTGGACATTCTCCTGGACTAGTTTAGAAGTCGTGACCAAAGCCTGAGTCGACAATTTCTCTGCCATTGTCACAGTGTTAGATACCACATCTATCCTGACATCTTGCTCCACAAAACACTGGAGTATCAACTCCATCTTTAGATCAATAGCCTGCATAGCTGATTGTAGAGCTTTCTAAGGGGGCTCTGGTCCCAAAGTCCATGTAGTGGTTGTGCCTGGTCTGGTACAGCCGCCAAGGTTTTTGTTCCACTTCCAACCATTTTCTGGTTCCGACCCATGGGTGAGTTTGGTATCTACAAACTCTGGATACTTTTGCCAGTTCAAATCTGCAACTTCTGATCACTTTTATCACACTTGTTAGTATTTTTAATTAGTTTTAGCCAGAGAATATGCAGAGCTGTCTCCAGGCATGTCTTGCCAGATAGCTGCTCAACAGCGCCCCCAGGTAAATACTTTTAAGTATGTATGTGTTAACGTTGACAGCTCATTCTCATACTCCCAACACATAGATCACCTAGTCAAAACAGTAAATTCCATCATTTTACTCTATAGACAATGTCACTGCTTGACAGAGGAAGCCCTCTCCATTGCCATTAACAGCTCTATCCTCTCCATTATTGACTACGGTCTCACAGTATACAGCGCAGCCATGGTCATCACACCAAAAAGAGTTGCAACTGCCCTAAACAAGGCCTGTGGACTTATCTTGGGCGTCATACCCATACTTGTGACTTATAAGCCCAGACCAATTGGCTCAGCCTCCAGGGGAGGATAAAATATCAGGTCTGCACTTTTGGCAAAAAAATCCTCTTAGGCCTGACCCCACCTAATATCCAAAAGCTCTTCACACCTGCCCTCAACTCCCTCTCAATCAGAAGTAAGACTAGAAACCCCCCTGCATATTTCCTCTCACCATACTACGCTGGCCCAAAGGTCCTTCTCCTACAGGGCCCCCAATGGTTAAATTAACTCTCCTCTGCAATCATGCACATCTCTAGGCCGGGACTCTTCAAAAGAGAACTAAAGCAGCATCTAACTCCCCTCGGTACATGTAACTGGTCACACTAAAATTAACAATTCTCTCCTATCTCCTCCCCCTCAACTACCTGCCAACCCCACATTGTGCTCTCTCCCTCTGACCTGCTTCTTCCTACCCATCTTATCTCCCTATCCCTCTTCTTCATTCCCTGTCTTCTCTCTCACCCACCTTACTCTCCCCTCTCATTTTACCCCCACTCTCCCCCTCTTCCTCGCAATCTTCCTAGTCCCACTTCCTACTGTCTCTCCTATTCCCTCACTACCTTCTCTTGGCAAAGGCCAACAGTTTGGCTACAAACCATCCTGTACTCACTCCTCTACTAAAGACTATGTCTCTGTTGTTCTTTTACTACCTTCAGATTGTTCAAAGGATAAAGGACTATGCGTGCCTGTACATACTGTTTGCTTTCTTTCTCGTCAGTTGTAAAACTATTTTTTCAGCTGTTTTACAAATTGTGCACAATTGTAATCCTGTGTATATACCCCAGTACCCCCACCCTTACCATGATGTGGAACCTTTGTAAATGATCTTCTAGCTCAATGGTTGTATCCAATAAAATTAATAAATAAATAAAATCACTTTTTCAGGATGCAAAATCACATTTTGGCCAGGATCTGAAAAATGACATATTCATGAAGTGCTGTGAAGAAATGACTATGTTGAACATTTGGGGTCAAAATATTGAAAATTACCAAAGTTACGAGGCTGCATTCGCAAACTTCAATGTAGGCTCATAAGTTTATTTTTTAATATTTTTATGCCAGATTTTCAACATAGCCTTCTTATGACCCATCCTCATGAACAATGGTGGAGAAAAATTTCAACTTCTCTCCGAAAGGTGATTTCGCACAGCAAAATCACCTTATGGGACAGATTTACCTAATGGTACTTGCATTGTTCATGAGATGGTGTCCCAAAAAAGGTATGTTGAAAATTTTTGGGAGAAATATTGAAAAATGCCCAAGTTATGCTACTAAGTTCAAAACCCAATTGAAATACATTGAACCGCATATCTGTTTTCCTCGGTTGGGGGTCTGGCACTGAAGAGTGAAGATGTCTCTGCAGTCTTTTTAATAAACAAAGGGGCTTTGATTCCTAATGATAGAACTACAAGAAGGCAGGAAGGGGAGCCAAAAACTGTACACGAGAGATGCGGCAGAAAGTTGCGGCTACTGAATCTAAATGAAATTTAACCAAAAACAGACTTTAAATCAAAACCATCATTTAATCCCTGCGGAGTGAGTACACTCAATTTAAATATTCACTGGGTTTCCTTCTGCAACAACGGATCTGATGCGATCCCCACTGATCTAACAATTGGACTGTCATAACCAAGCAAGAAGTAAATGTTCGCCAAATGATCACACGTACCATGAGTTTCACGGTGTATGTGATCTGGTGTGAATGTGGATTAATTTATGTTGGACATACAGTGAGAGCATTTTAAGAACACATAGAAGAACATTACAGAGTCATAGCAAATAATTAGATTGACAGTCCAGTTGAGAGACATTGCCATCAAACTCATGGCCACAATCCCAAATTGTTTAAATTTTGAGGCATCAGATGGGTTGTAGACTCTATATGCAGAGAGGATTGGGACAGATTGTTGTTGCAGAAGGAAACCCAGTGGATATTTAAACTGAGTGCACTCGCTCCACTGGGATTAAATGAAGATTTTGATTTAAGTCTGTTTTTATAAATTTCATTTAGATTCAGTAGCCTCAAATTTCTGCTACATCTCTCGCATAGTTTTTGGCTCCCCTTCCTGCCTTCCTGTAGTTCTCTCATTAGGGATCAAAGCCCCTTCATTTACTATAAGTTTTACATTTGTTTATAATGGTATTGATTGGTTACTCTTACACGTGGCAACTGACACTGCTCTCTGTTGTAAATTTTGTTTTTGACTGACAGGCTCCTTTGAAAGCTGCTCAGCTGTTTGCTGACGGCTTCATGCAAATCAAAGGACTGAAGCTCTCTGTGCTTGGAGTGGCTTCGGTCCTTTGAAATATATAAAGTTTCAGCCCACCAAGTAGAGAGTGATGTCAGGACCACAGCCCGTGGTCATTGGTGTAAACTGCCGAATCCTTGCTTTTGTGAACTACAATGGACTTGGCAGTGACAGCTTCCCCCCCACCGAAATTCCCTATCGCACCTGCAAAACGTTGGGTGCGCAAGCGCAGCCGGCATAAAAATAAATGAGTTGGTCTGTTGGATGAGTGGCCTGCTGGTCACAAAAACAAACTGCAGCACTGTGGCCGCTTCTGTCATGGAAATCTAGTATAGGAAGAGACTAGAGGGGGTGCAGGTGGCAACTCGGGAGCCAAACTGCTCTAATCCTCCATGGCTCCATAAAGTGCAGTGAGTGCCAATCAGGTACCATCTTAGAGCGTGCAGAAATGGTAGAGCTAAATTTCCCACTGTTCTACATTAGACCTGTATGGGAAGAAACAAATACTCAGTGACCGTTTTTTTTATACAGCTTTTTGGCATCCAAGCCACCACCTGCACCTTATCTTCAGGTCTGTACTGCAAGCGATCCCTCAGCCCTGTCTACTGCTCCCCCCACCATCGTGACTGGTGGAGATCCATACAAAGCAGGGCTCTAGGGTGCCAGTGACCTTCATGTAGACAGCTAGGTGCACATGTATTTTTCTGTTTTTCTCTTCTAGCCCAAAGTCCTTCCCTCCGCCTCTTGGCATGAGCTTAGCCACTATCAGCCTCAAGCATGCACAGCGTTCCTGCAGAAAGAGCAAGCTCCCTGGCTCAACCGCAGTTGAAGAGTAGACATAACCCTCAAGTTCCACAAAGGCTCCTGTTGCAGGCAGTGGATTGGGGAGTCTGTGGGTGACTGGAAGGAGCAAATATGGTAACTGTATTTACCGATGCAGGGTAGGGGAAACTAGGGTTACCTTCTTTCAAAAAGCCCAAATTAGGATATTTCATACAAAAACAGCATTTAACCAGAATGCCCACCAGTACAATGGTAGCACTACCTCTTGTAAGGCAAGGCAACTTTATTTTTAGGGCACCCAATCCCTGGGGCTCTGGGCGCCTTACAAGCATAAGCATTGGGATGCCCTGGGTTCATAAATAAGTCTGAGTTGTTGGAGGGCTGGCCGGAGAAAGGAGGGTTAAGCATCTTCTCCTCCTCAGGAAGGGAGGGCTGTGAGTCTCTGCTGTGCTACTTCTACCTTGGTGACCCCAGGTGGTGGTGCAAATTGGAGCTGCACGTGGATACTGACTGCTTAAGTGCATGTCACCATGCATCAGGGACCAGGTCGCATCCCAAGGGGATTGGAGAAAACAGATAAAATGGCAGGTGTAGCAGAAGAACACCCATTTTGCATGCCCCTGCCACTGATCCACATTAAACTCCATCTGGGACATGGTACCCCTGCTCTGGGGGCAAGCCAGGGAGGACCAGGTGGTGCTGGTAAGTCCAGGGAAGGTGGGTGATGGGAGTGGAAGCAGGAGCATGGTCAATGGGGGCCATTGGGGTGAACAGGACAGTAATTTACAAAAATAAAAAAAAAAACATTTAACTAGAACAATTTGTAAAATAGCACACTCCAAATTAGACAGTCAAAACCAAGGTTTTTCTTTTTTAGGTTTTTTGCTTGCTTATGTAATGCAGTATTTACCTAATCACACAAGGGTCATTGATCCTCCACTTACACCAGGAAACTTCCATTTCATAAACATACTAACTGAATTATTGCTAGGAGCCAAAAAGGACATGTAGAGCCAATGATTTTCCGTTTTCAATGGAAAACACCGGTACAAAAAAACCCCAAAACTGAATTTGTCATTTTTAAACCAGCACTTGGGAGTCTATTTTTTAATGAAAGCCCCCACTTTACACCAGCTTTTTGGACAACCCCCTCCATTTTGAACCAAATTTTTGTACAAAACATGCCAATTCTCCCTCAATTTTGGGAAAAAAAGAAATTAACTTCATACTTAGTATAATTTCCTTTTCTGTTAGCTCCAACATTGTCAATGGGTGATCATTACAAATGGGTATAGTGCACCCCTACTGGGGGAATGGCACAGCCCAAGAATTTAGAATGCTGGGCACCGGAGGATTCCCTGCACTAACGGCAGCTCCCCAGTTACTACTTAGCAGTGCCATGTGAACTACCCACAGATACAATCAATAAACAATCACATATCTACAATAATAAAAAAACTGCCTTACCCTCCTATTCGATGTACGGAAAAGGGATGTATTTCATGGTCCTAAAAGGACTCCCAAAGTATTAGGATCTTGTTGTAGTCTCAAGGTGCTTCACAGGCTCCACACACCTCACAGGAATCATTTATCTGTGAATTGAAGCTAGTATACAATGAGACATATGCTATTTGTCTTTTTTTTTTTTCTTTTAATAGGCAGAGTACCAAACTGCCAGCAGGAAACACATCTTAGTTAACTAACGAAACCTGTTAAACTGCGGTCGCAGATAATTGATAAATCGGCAAATAAAATTCGTGTCATCGATAAATCAGCATATAATTATACATATCAGAGTACAATGCAGCAAAAAAGAGACAGAGGTCCATGTAAGGAATTTTATTAAAAAATAGAACTCTCTTCTAGCATGCAGGATAAGATTCTCCCTCTGGAGCCGTGCTCCTGGGTGCATCCTATTGATAATGTTGGAGCCAACAGAAAAGGCAATTACAGTAAGTATGAAGTTAATTTCTTTTTTCTGTAGCGCTCCACATTATCAATGGGAAATCACTACAAATGGGTTCTAAGAAGCAGTACCCAGAGCAAAAAATAGGAGGGTGTAGAAAATTATACCATATGCCAGATGCTTCAGAATTACTTGCGAACTGCTGCCTGCAACCAAAAGCTGTATCAGCAGAACTCTGAACATCCCAATTTATAATGTTTTGTGAATGTATGGACTGAGGACCACGTAGCTGCCTTACATAGCTCTGAAACTATGGCCTTGCCCCTCTCTGCCTAGGAAGTTGCCAGTGCCCTGGTGGAGTGAGCCTTGATAACAGCCAGAGGCCTCTTCTTTCTCGCCACGTAGGCCTTAGCAACACAGGCCCATACCCACCTAGCTAGGGTGGGTTTAGAGGCCTTTTGTACTTTCTTGGCTGCTCCAAAAAGCACAAACAGCCTATCTGACTTAACGAAATTTCGGATGTATGTTTAAGGCACCTCCTAACTGCCTGCCTCAGATCCAGTTTATGCAACTTCTTCTCCTTGGGATGAGAAGGATGCAGACAGAAGAATGGAAGGCAAATCTCTTGGTTCACATGAAAAGCCGTGAGCACTTTTGGGATGAAGGATGGAACAGTCCTAAGCATCACCTTGTCCTTATGCATGATAAGGTAAGGCTCCGTCTGAGACAAGGCCTGGAGTTCGCCCACACTCCTGGCTGAACACATGGCTATTAAAAACAGACTTTGTAGGACAAAACATCCAGTGGCATGGATGACAATGGTTTGAAAGGCTCAACACAGAGAGCATTCAGAACCAAGTTAAGATCCTAAGGGGGAACTGGGGATTGAAACAGTGGTTGGCTCCTGCCAACCGCATGCAAAAAATGAACAACCTCTCTATTTGTTCCTAGGGAGAACCCCAAGGAAGCTCAGAGAGTGGAAACCTGCCCTCTCAGGGTACTCAATGCCAGTCCCTTATCTACGCCATCCTGAAGTAATTCCAGGATCCAAGCGATGCAGGCCTTCGAAGGCTAAATTCCTTTCTCTCTGGCCCAAGAAGAAAATATATTCCAGACTCGGGTGTAAGCAGCCAAGGAACAGATTTTTCTTGCCGCCAGCAAGGTTTCAACTACCCTTGAGGAAAAACCTAGTCTTAAGAGTCTCCTGCTTTCAGGAGCCAGGCCGCAAGTTGCATTGCGCCTGGGTTCGGGCGGAGAATGGGGCCTTGCAGTAGGAGGTCCCTTCATACTGGAAGACAGAAGGGAGCTTGCTGGGTTAGGTTTACTAAATCTGAGAAACACAGTATTCTTGGCCACTCTGGGGCTATCAGAAGAAAATTTCCGCTTGAGTGTCTCATTTTCCTTAAGACTTTCTGGAGGAGAGGCACTGTAGGAAAGGCATACGCTCTGTAGAAGGACCACACCTGAGTCAGGGTGTCCACTGCCTCTGCATGAGGACACCGATACTGACTGAAGAACCTTGGGTCTGAGCATTGTGGCTTGAAGCAAACAGATCGATCAGTGGTTACCTGAATTGATTGCTTAGTAGTGCCAACACCTCCGGGTTCACCTGCCACTCTCCAGGGTGAACATCTTGGCAACTTAGCCAGTCCACCTGAAAATTCAATTCCCCCATCAGATGTTCTGCCAAATGAGAGAGAAGATGCTCCTCTGCTCAGCTCAGTAGGTTGGAGGCCTCCCAACGCATTGCCCTGCTGTTTGTGCCTCCTTGGTTGTTCATGTAAGCCACACATTTACTGTGGTGTTCCTCATTCTGGACTGAAAATGAGGCAGAGCTAGGTGAACAACCTGCATTTCCAGGACATTTATGTGGAGATGCTGTTCTTGTAGTGACCAAATTCCCTGAGTGGGAAGTTGGTCCAAGACTGCCCCCACCTGTACAGGCTTGCATGTGTTGTGAGAATTGCCTCCAGCGGAAGTTTCGATGGAACTCCCACGTTGAGATTCTGCACATTCAGCCACCAACTCAGGAAGTGACGAAGCTGAGGGGTGAGGAGGATCCTGGCTTGATAGTCCTCTGATGATGGGACCCAGGCCCTCAGCAGCCCCGTCTGGAGGCCCCATGTGGAAGCGGGCCCAGGGAACTGTCTATTGTTGCCATCATGAGGCCCAGAATCCATAGTAGAGTGTGGGCCAATGCTGAAGACTGAAGCCTGAGCCACCATATCTCCAACAGCAACATCTCCTCCTAGGAGGGTGATAGGAACACCCTCCCTACTTTCGTGTCAAAGATTGTCCCCAAGTGCTTCAAGAACTGCGATGGCTCTAAGGAACTCTTCTCCCAGTTCACCATCCAGCCTTGTGATTCCAGGATCTCCAGAGTCCTGGACACTGATCTCTTTGCAAGACGCATCGTCAGTGCTCAAATGAGCAGGTCATCCAGATAAGAGTAGACATGATGAGCCTCATGTCGTAGTTGAGCCACCAGGACAATTAATACCTTCGAGAAAACTCAAGGGGCTGTTCCAAGGCTAGACGGTAGAGCCCTCTACTGGAAGTGTTGACCCAGAATCGAGAACCTGAGGTACCTCTGGTGAGACTGATGGATAGGGATGTGAAGATAAGCATCCGTCCGCTCTATTGAGGCTAAGAAATCCCTGGGTTGAACAACCTGGGTTATCGTCCTCAGAGACTCCATCTTGAATGTTGTGAGATGCATAAACTTGTTCAGATGTTTCAGATCCAAAATGGGTCTGACCCCCCCCGCTCCGGACTTCTTGGGAACTGTGAAGTAGAGGGAGTTGAACACTTGACCCTGCTCATTTGGGGAACCGGAACTATGGCCCAATTTGAATAAGATGGGTCAGAGTGTCTGACAATTTTGCCATTTGCTTTGAAACCGGGGGTGGCAGAAAACATCCCCTTGAAGGAACTGTTGAGAATTCTATGGCATAGCCTAGGCGAAGGATTTCCAGAACCCATGTGTCTGACGTTGTTTGGGCCCATTCTGTAAGAAATTCCTGAAGTCTTCCACTAAGGGGAAGGAGCAGAGATGGGCCCAAGTACCATCATGAGGTACCAGGCCCTGGTGCTAGTTCTCCTCCGCGGTTCCTGGGAAAGAAGCCTCTGCTGCCATATCCTCTATTACCTGAATAGGTACCTCTGCTCCTTTGGGGACCGAAGTTCCGAAAGGGATGAAAAACCTCCCTTAGAATGTGTGCACTGACCATCGCCTAGAAGCTGCGGGCTTGACATTGAGAGGTAGCCCTTTTTAGGATAGAATCTAGACCAGAACCAAACAATAACCTTCCTTCAAAACAAAGACTAAGAAGTTTTGTCTTTGAAGACTGATCAGCAGACTAATGTCTGAGCCACACGGACCTCATGGTTGACACGGTGTGGTAGGCTGAGCGGGCTGATAAGTAAGCAATAATACCTGACAGGGTGGGCATTATTGGGAAATACCAGACCGCCCAGGGGCGTAATGAGGCCCGGCCGCAGGCGGAGGGCCATATACCCTGGAAGGTCCGTATTTCCAATAATGCCACCCTGAGGGTATTATTCTCTTAGAAAAATGGCCACTGTAAAAAAAAAAAATGTAATAAAATACTGTACATAAACTTGTTTACAATCATTTTGTAATAAAATAGTTCCTCCACCAGCAAGGCCAGTGCTTTTTTTTTTGTGAGGTACCTACCCCCATTTATCTGTGGTAGGAGAGCAAAAAGAAAAGGACAGGACATTAGTCATCTCTGGCGCTCGCTTCTCTGTGGTAAAGCAGAGACTGCGATATCTCCAGTACCGCTACTGTGCATGAGAACAGCGGTACTGTGCACGAGAACGGTGGTATTTTCTTAATTTTTCATACCGCAGATGGACGTCTGTGTGCGGTATGAAAACCAAGGAAATACCGCTGTTGCTGTGCTCGTGGTTGTTTCGCCGATAATAGTTTGTATGGTGATACAGCAAGCAGCTTTTACGATCGGACTGAAAGATTTACTATGTAGTGCCATTTAATGGCAAAAGAGTTTTTTTTTTTTTTACCTGAGTCATGGGAGGAGAGCGTCCGTCAACGCTGAAGGCAGTACTGTTGGGGGCGGCTGTGCTTCTCGCTAAGCGAGACAAAAAAACATGGCAGGTTTTTCAAATTTTCTCGGGTGCTTTCAGCCAATTAGAAAGCAGGCTGGGCACCTCTGGTAAATGCTACACTGTAAAGTGTCACTTGGACTGGCTCTTATTTTTAGCTGGGCATTTATTGAAAAATAAATGCCCAGCTTGGAGCCTGTGTGACCCAATCAGCTTTTAGAATTGATTCTTGCCATTTTCTAAGTGCAAATTTTCCACTGTGGAATCCCCAAAGAAGGAGGATGCCATGGCCACCAACTGAAAAATATTCGCATCCTCCGAATCAGGAGGGATATAGTCAGTTAGCATAGCGACCCAGAACTTCAAGGCTCTGGCAACAATAAATGAAGCATAGGAGGTACAAATGTTTGCGCTTGAAGCAGCGAAAGCCCTCTTGCATGAGGTATCCATCCGCTTGCCATGTGAATCTCATAGTGCCAGAGCCCCCTCCATTGGAATGGTAGTGTGTTTTATAGAATTATAAACAGCCTTGTCTGCCTGGGGGGCCCACTTGCAAGACCTTTCTTCTAAAAAAGGATAATTCCTAGTTCTTGGTTTTGGGAGATTTCTTCTCTCATTCACACCTGCCCATTTCTGTTCAATAATTTGGTCACAGTGGAGAAAACCTGGGAAACATTTTGGAGCAGAGAAGGATGCTGACAAAATTGGATTAGCCTCCAATGGCTCCACGGACTGCTCCTCCTTGAGCTGTAAAGATCTACATGTCTCAGCTATCAAAAAGGACAAGGACTTATATTTTGGAGGCAGTCCATAGAAAGGCAACTAAAAAGGTGCAGGGTCTGCACCAGAAGCCATACGAAGGGAGACTAAAGGACCTTAATATATATACATATATATATATATCCTCGAGGAAAGGGAGGGGGACATGATAGAAACTTGCAAGTACCTCAAGGGAAACAACAAAGTCCAAGAGGGTAGCATCTTTCAGAAAAGCAGATGTGCAAGAACAAGGAGGCACAATCTGAAGATGGGGGGGGGGTGGCTCAGGGGCAACGTGAGGAAGTATTTTTTCATGGAGAGGATGGTGGACGCATGGAATGGCCTTCCTGAGGAGGCTGTGGTGTCAAAAACGTGGGAGAATTCAAGAATGCATGGGACAGACATAAGGCAATTCTGGTGGGGTTAGGAAGAAGTAGGCTGTTGGTTAACTAGGATCTGCAGCTTATCCAATAGGTAGGGAAAAGGGGAGACTGGGTGGGCCAAGCGGTCCTTATCTGCTATCAAAGTCTATGTTTCCATGTATCAGTATCCTGGTCTTGTGTTCCATCCACTCTCCTTCCTCTGCGTCCTCCTAGATACATAGATGTTGTCAGCAGATAAGGACCTTGTGGCCCATCCAGTCTGCCCTATCCCTCTTTCTAGTGCTTAAAGTACCCTAGATACTATGACAAGTTCCTCCCCCTTTCACCCTAGCTTGATAATTCCTATGTGCCTATCCCACACATTCTTGAATCTCTGAACCGTGACAGCCCCCACCACTTCCTAGGGAAGACTGTTCCATCTCTCCACCACCCTTTCAGTGAAGCAGAATTTGTTTAAGTTCCCCCTAAGTTTTCCCTCGTTTAGTCTCATGCTGCGCCCCCCCCCCCATTCTGCTATTTCCCTTCATGTGAAAAATGCTTCCCTCTGGTACCGTTGATCCTCTTCAGATACTTGAAGGTCTCTATCGTGTACCCCTCTCTCTCCTTTCCTCCAGGGAGTACATATTGAGAGCTCTCAGTCTCTCCTCCTATGACTCATGCTGCATCCTGGGCACCATTTTTATTGCCCTCCTCTGTACCATCTCCATCCTGTCTATGTCTTTTTGGAGATGGGACCTCCAGAACTGAACTCAGTACTTCAGATGAGCCCTTACTAAGGAGTTGTACAACTGTACCACTACTTCCCTCCTTCTGCTTGTTATACAGCTTCCTATGCACCCTAGAATTCCGTTAGCCTTTCCGACTGCTTTCTCGCACTGTTTAGCCACTTTGAGGTTGTCTTCTATGACTACTCTAGATCCCTTTCCTTTTTGGTGGCCTCCAGAGTTACCCTGTCTAGTTTATACTCAACCCTAGGATTCCCTCTCCCCAGGTGCATAATCCTGCATTTTTTTGCACTGAATCCCAACTACCATTCCTAGGACCAGTTTTCTAGCCCCTTCAGATTGCTCCTCATTTTTTCTGTACCTTCCTGTGTATCTACCCTGTAACATAGCTTTGTATCATCCACAAACGGGCTAACCCTCCCTTCTAGACCCTCTGCAATATCACTTATGAAGACATTGAAGAGCACTGATCCCAACACTGATCCTGGGGTACACCACTTGTTACACATCCCTACTGTCAGCTAACCCCATTTACCATCACTCTTTGTATTTTCTTACTCAACCAGTTTCTAACTCTGTCCCCACCCCCAGATTTGCCAGCTTGTGGATTAGTCTCCTGTGTGGGACTGTGTCGAAGACCTTCCTGAAGTCCAAATAGGCCACATTTACTGCTCTGCCCTGGTCTATTTCCTTCATCACCCACTTGAAGAAATCAATCAAGTTGGTCTAGCAAGACCTCTCTGTCATGAATCCATGTTGCCTTGGGTCCAGCAGCCATCATAGGTGCCGGAACCAGGGGGGGAGGGGGCGAAAGGGGCGGTAGCCACTCCACTTTTTATTTCTGTATGGCAAAAACTAGTATAGAAAAAGTGCCCTTTATATACTCATAAATGCCTTTTTGATTCTCAGCCCCCTCAGCTTTTACCATCTTCCGGCACCCTTGGCAGCCATGGCCGGGTTAAGGCATAGGCAACATAGAGGCACGTGCCTTGGGGGCCCTGCCTGCCAGAGGGCCTATAGCAATCTCCAACATATATTTACTATATATATATATATATATATATATACACACACATATATATATAATTTGTTTCTACCTGAGATTCATTGTTTGTAAATGATTCAACTGCTAGGTAACCCGAGCAAGGCAGAGACTGAACTGTGACATGATTCTCACCTAAATGATTAGGTGTTAAGTTTAGCTGATTGTTCAGGGGCCCATGGCCAGGCTGACCTATAAGGTGTGAACATGCCCATTTCCTTTGCTTTGTTTCTCCCTCCCACTTAAAATCTCCACTTATCCAATTTTACTCTTAAATATAAAAGATTAACAGTGCAATTCAGTATGTATGCTTTATATTTAAAGAGCCCCTGAGAGCATTAGGAAAACTTTTAAAAAAAAGTAAGATTTATATTCAGCTCTATCCCATTTTCTTTATTACTTCATATATATTTAAGTATTTAATTCTCAGTTTTCTTTATGGCTGAAAGCAGTTGCATGAAAACAAGACCCCTATCCAGTAGACTAGTTCACCATTCAAGTTTATTGCAGGAATAACTCAATTGAGCAGGCTTATCCACAAAGAGGTCCTGAGGACATATATCAGGAACATATACAAAAGGCAGGTAAAACACATACAGTACTAGCACATAAATAAAATGGGGTAAATAATGTTCAATTAATACATGACGAATACAATATTTACAGAGCAAAACTTTGAGAATATGTTATAGAATATAGAAACTGTCAGACTAGGGAATTATACAGTATTTACTCTGACTGCTTCTCTACATTTTGCATCACAGTCCCATTTATAATAACACAAATATCTTCACAGTAACATATTTTAATGTGACAACTATGATGTCAGGTGAGGACAGGCAGCCAGAGCTAAAAAGGGCAGAGATACTGTATTCTTACAAATACCCTTAATAATAAAATACAAAATATAAGCTATATCTATGCCCGAATGTTACATTTTTTCAAAGTTGTCTCAACTGTGTCAGGAACTCTTTAATCTCACTCCTAAAATCATGAAATCTACAATGCATTTTAATTGTAATGTTAAGAATTGTACTTTTTTTTTTTTAATTCCCTCATCCCACTCATTTTGAAGTTCTGGTGCTGATGTACTTCTGTTTTCAGGGTGACCACTGAGTATGGTTCCAGAGTCCCATCAATAAATCTTGCCATTATTTGATCCTGGCTTACTATCAATAACATAAATGTATGATCCCTGAAATTACTCTTCCAACAGTCATTCACTTCGCAACATAATCTCTATCATTTATCATGACTCATTTAGTAAACGACCAGTTTAACTCCTACTCCACCCAGGACCTATGCTTTTTCAGTGATGGCCCTACCTGATAAAACTCCTAAATCCTTGTTCATACTACCTGACAGGACAAAATAGTTTATTTATTTTTTATTTTATTTAGTTTTCGTTGACCGGGTATGTGCACTAGACACATTCTGCCTATTTTTAGGCATGACCCGTGGGAGGGGGATACAGATGAATGCCAATTGTCCTTGAACCAGATGAAGCTGTAGATGGTATTTTTAGTGAATGAGGGGGCGATTTGGCCAGGGCAGTGGGGAAATTCCCTGACTGCTTTCGAGAAGTGCCGCTGGATCTTTAACATCCACCGGAACTACCACCAGAGCAGTCACATGGGACCACGGTTTATTGTCTCATCTGAAAGATGGCACCTCAGGAGTACAGCACCCTTCTTATGCTGCACTACGGTGTCAGTACTGGGATTTAAACCAAGTGCTTGGTGTGGGATAGAACTCACAGCCTTCTGCTCTCCCAGTCTCAGAGGTGAGTGTTAACTCCCATACTGCAATTGCACATGTGTCTTGGTTGGGGGGGCAGAAGTGGAAATCTAGACATTTCATGCCTGAAACAATATTTGTACCAGGCAAATTAGAAAATTATTTTCTCAGAATAATCAAAACTAGGACCAATTTTTGTTTTCATACTGATATTATTAGTTCAATTCATTTTTAAGCATTTTAGTTAGGTTTTTTCAGTTATTGTGTCACTTTTTATGGGCAGTAAAAAAATATGTTTTAAAAATTTCAGTACCTGATATGCAATGACCAAAGAGTGTGGTCACAGTGAAGGGGCACTGGTGCGGTGAGGGGGGCCTCAGATTTCTTCTGGGCCTAGGGCCCCAGGTTGCATTAATCTGGCCTTGCCAGCATCCCCCCTTGTCTCTAGGCAGTCCAGCATCCTTTTCTTAAGCATGGTTTCCATCATTGTACCTACTATTGAGATCAAACTGACAGAGCGGTAGTTTTCTGCCTCCTCCTTGCTACCACTTTTGTGCAGGGCTACCACTTGTGCCCTCCTCCACATCTCTGGAACTACACCTGTTTCCAGTGATCCACTGAACAGCTTAGCCAGAGGTTTAACCAGTTCCTCCTGGAGCTCCTTTAGGATTCTCTGGTGTATCCCATTGGGCCCCATAGCTTTAGCCACCCTAAGCTGTTCTAGTGCTCTTTTTACACTGTCCTCTAAAAAAGGTCTAATGTCCACCCCTTCTCCCCATTTGCTCTTCTCCATTAATGGAGGACTATCCCCATTACCTTCTTCCGTGAATACAGAGCAGAAGTATTTGCTGAGGACGGTCGCCTTGTCAATGTCTTTCTCCACTACCCTGCCTCCCTTTTCCCTCAGTCTCACAATCCCCATTTTCCTCCTCTTGCTAATATACCTAAAGAATATACAAAATCACACATGCCCACACAATGCAAAGCATCATGGGCTGCATATGCAAATCACCACAGAATGTTATGCTGGTTCAACTTTAAGCAGAATTGCATGGTGCCGAAAGGCCTCTCACACAGTTTGCAAAGGGTGCTAACAGATGACCCTTCAAGAAGACCTCCAACTTCTGCCTTAGCACTCTCGCTCCTTCTCCGGTGAGATGCAGATCATCATGCTTGAAGAGCTTCCTGTGCCAGAAGGTCCCCCAATCTCCAGTGTAGTGCATCCCATTGTCTGCGCACCAGCCCTGGTGCAAACGGTTGAATTTCCTGATCTGTGTTCCTGATCTTGTCCTCTCTTCCTCCATTCCTTCAAACTGGCAACACCTCTGAGAAGGCCAAATGTGTTGTGTACTCCTTTAGGCACTCCCCCAGGGTCAGAGCACAAATCACCACTCTAGCCACTCGGAGTGTGCACAAAGCAAAACATACGACTAAAGAGAAAAGCAAGCCCCAGTACTACTCAAAAATCACTCAGATATAGACTTTTACTAAATAAAATGTAGACAGACGCCAAACATAAAGCAACAAAAGACCGGCTAGCCAACTACCGGTTTTTCATGTATGCGGTGTGTCATCGGGAGGTGCTGAGTCAGTGAACACACAGTGCTTAAGTTTAGAATGCTTAAAGGGGCACCCCCCTTATCATTTGAAAGTGACTAGTGCAACAAGTAAACAGTGCATAATAAAGTGCGGAAGCGTAAACACAGTGGCAGAAAATCATCATAAAACAACTGTAAACAATCACAAAATCAGTAATGTTGAAATATTGAAGCCTCATATCAGATATACTATCTTGCTATATTTTTTTAGGCATTCTAATCTACCATACTAACTACATTTTAAGAGATGGCTAAACACAACAAAATCACTTCATGTTTTAAAGCATAATAGTCTCAATTCGGAACAAGACTAAACACAATATTGTAATTTCATGTTTAGAAACCATATTCTATCCTGATCAAAAATCACATACCAAAAATACATTCAAACCTAATGGTAATATATAACTCTTACCAATAGTAGTATCAAAAAACTGTGTGTTAATAGAATAAATACAGAGAAAAGAACTATACTGTCTGCACTAATCTAAAAATGTACAGTTAAAGACAAAGGGCTTCAGTTAAAGTTCATTTAAATATTGGATAAAAAGAGAAAATGACAAACCCATAAGTAGAGTATGTCAGTTCTCAAATATTCTCTGTGCTCCACTTTCTATAAACAATCCTTAAAGTACAATTGTACAAAATGTTCCTACCTGCAAAAGAAGATAATATATTTAACATAAAGTTTCCATTATAAACAATAAAATAAATTGCAAAGAGCTGTTCACAACTAGACATTGCAGCACTATTAAATCTAATAAATCTAATAACATAAGATATGCTTCATAAAAAGCGAACAAAGCATTATTTAGGAGGATGCATAATATTCAAGTTACCCATCTGTTTAACATCCAGAACCATCTTAGGTAGCGTCTCCTACAGCAAAAGACAGCCTGACTACACAATATTTCTTTCTCTTCCTAAGGCATTCCATAAGCTCAGTTTTGTCATTAAGACCTGGGGGTACCACTGCCCCTCAGGGAGGCAGTATAGTGCAGTGGTTTAAAGCTCTAAGCTGCAAATCTGGAGACCTGGGTTTGAATCCTACAGCCCCTACTTGCATACTGTGTGACCCTGAGCAAGTCACTTAACTTCCCTGTGCTCCCAGGTCACACCTGGAAACAAGCTTTCAGCTTAGTGTGCTACTCCTGGTTAAACAATTAAAAAAAAAAAAAAAAGAGTGTAAACCCAACAGGATTCTCGATATGACAATTTGTTTTTAAGGTCCCTGCCTCGTGGACCTCCAACTTCTGCCTTAGCGTTCTCGCTCCTTCTCAGATGAGATGCAGATCATCATGCTTGAAGAGCTTCCTGTCCCAGGAGGTCCCCCAATCTCCAGTGTAGAGCATCCCATTGTCTGCACAACAACCCTGGAGCCACCAGTTGAATTTCATGATCTCTTTGTTCCTGATCTTGTCCTCATTGGCGCCCTTCTTCCAAACTGGCAACACCTCCGAGAAGGCCAGATGTGTTGTGTATTCCTTTAGGTTCTCCCCTAGGGTCTTTATGTCTGCCTTGGCTTCTGCTACAGTCCTATTTGCTATGTCATTTGTCCCAAGGTGGACAATGATCCCTGCAAAATCCTTATCTCTTCTCACCAGCAGTCCTATTCTGTCCTCAGCTCTTATTGCAGATGCTCCTGGCATGTGGTTAACTGTGATTTCAGCTCTCTTCACACTGATGGACTGTGCCTCCACGTCTCGCAACATAGAGTCTCCCATGACCAGAATCTTCCTGTTGCTCTGTGTATTCTTCCTTTCATTCCTTGTACCTCATTTCTGCTTTCTTGAATCAGGGTTGTCCTGCTTGATTCTTCCTTTCTCCTCACCTTGTTTCTGTCCCTTGGCTGGAGGGGGGCGAAAAGATTCTGCATGTGGATGGCATGTGGCTGGTGAAGCACCATCTTAGCTCTACGTGCCCCGCTGTCTCCTCTGTCCAGCTTCCATCCCCCAAGTCACGTGGGCCTTTGGGGGGAATGGGTGGGTAAGGGAGGGTGGTGGGCATCCCCAACCCAGTCTCCTCTGTAGCCTCATGATCTCTTCTCTTCTCTTGCCTGCCATAGCTCCCTCCATAGTTCTGCAACTGTCCTGCAGAAGGGGCACTCCAGTCTCCAGAGTGTCTGCCTTGCTACCAGCCCTCTGCAACTCTGGCAGCTCTAGATGTCTATGTCTGTTTTCCTCTCGACCTGTAGGTGTCACTGTTTCTTTCTCACTTCACTGTGTCTTCTCTGTACTCTCTTCCTGGTCTCACTGGTGTCTTCCTTTGGGAGCCCTGCAGGAAGTTACCTTGGGCGTCTATAAATGTTTAGAAAATGGGTAAAATGAATACTGAAATCTAACTGGCTAAGACACTCGTATAGGTGGGCATCTATCAGACAACAATGCCCATCTAAAATGAATGCCAATCTAGGATGCCCATCACCAAAAAAAAAAATATCCCTCAGCCACATACCTGTAAACTTCACCTCAAACACTCATGGGCAAGCACAGCGCCATACAGCAGGACATTCGCAAAGCGAGGCACAGCAACCGAAAATGGAGCAGAACTTATCAGAACAAGAAATGACAGTGGCAGTACCCACCCCCATATCAAAACAACCAGCAACATAAGAAAATGCAGCCTTTTTAATAAAATTCATGGCACAAAAACTCTGTTTACTGCATCAGTTAGGGTTGTTCCACAGTGACAAAAGCGAGGAAATTTGATGTTAGGGCTCCCACTCCCCTTTCAACCCACACCCACCCCGCCCCCATCAACAGGCATCAGGGGGTGCGTTGGGGTTGTTGGTCCTAACCTCTCACCCCATCTTATGTGTAAACAAGCTGAGGTGGTGCAGTATAGGAGAATGGGGTGAAAGTTAGGACAGATGACCCCAGCATACACCCATGCCCTGTCGATTGGTGGGGGGCGGTGGGGATGAAGGGGTGGAACCCTAACATCGAATTTCCTCACTTTTTGTCACTGTGGAACAACACTAACTGATGCATTAAACTGATTTTTACCATGAAATTCTCTTCTTTTTGAGAATGAGCACTATAAATAGTGAATGGAATGCTTTTTGTACATAGTAACGCTAACGGTAATGCAAACAGTAATGCACATGGTGACGCAAAGGTAAATGGTAACGCAAATGGTAAGAGAAACGCAAACGCAAACATTAATAAAAACAGAAATGGTAATGCAAACGGTAATGTAAATGCTAATAGCAACAGAAACGCAAATGTTAATGGAAACAGTAACGTAAACGGTCACACCAACAGAAACGCAAACAGTAAGAAAAATGCAAATGGTAACAGAAACGCAAACAGAAATGCAAACGGTTAAGGCAATGACATCGCAGAAGGAAACAGTAATGCAATCAACAATGGAAAAGCAACCGAAAATGCAAACGCTAAGTGCAACAGAAACGCAAACGGTGACGAAGATGCAAACAGTAATGGTAACGCAATTGGAAACACAAACAGTTACAGTAACAGCAATGATGATGCCAAAGTGAACAGTAATGGAAAGGGAAATGCAAACGCAAGCGTGTATGGAAACACCAATGGTAATGTGCACAGGCATGGTACCGCAACTGGAAATGCAAATGCTAACGGTAAGAGCAATGATGACGCCAAAGGAAACACGAAAGCAAATGGAAGTGCGTATGCAAACGCAAATGGTAATGCACACGGTGACGCAAAACGAAACAGTAATGGAAATGCAAATGGTAACAATGACGCTAAAGAAAGCGCAAACGAAAATGTAAAGGGTAACAAACACGGTGGCGTAGACGGTAACAGTAACGCAAATGGTTATGGAAATGCAAGTGGAAACACTAAGTGTAACGGTAATGAAAGTGCACGCCCTTTTTGTACCCAAAAGCTGCACAGAGAAACACAGTGAATAGAAAGAATGTATGCATAATAATGGGCCTCGGAGCAGAAAATGAGCACTTGGAATACTAAATTGCTTGTATCTCAGGAACCGTACAACGTAGAAAAAAAATTAAAATTTCATATTACTTATGACTTTCCTGGCTAGTTTTGTACTTAGCCCCCTAGCAGGGGGATAAGCAAATTTCTGACAAAAAGTCCGTATCTCAAAGCGTTTGTGAGATACGTGCCCCGAAAGGCACGGCAGACACCGTAATGTTAGTCTATGGGAAAAATCGTCAACTTCGGAGTATTGTAACTTTGCAGTCCTCTAATATTTTGTCACCAAACCACCAAAAGGCACATCTGTCGGATGTTGGCTTTCTTCCTTCCAAATTTCAGCCCAGAAGACCAAACTGTTCTTTTGCAGCAGGGTGGCAAAGAATTCCTGTTAATTTGGGCATAGTGTCACTAAGTAGTGTCGCAAATCACAACACTTTCGCAAAAAAAATCATGAAAGTGTCACAGGTGTGACACTACTTTGTGACACTACAGTTCACAAAAATTTCAAAAACATATTTCTGGGGTGTTTAACCCTTCCAAAAAACACAATGCTAGCATTCTCAGGGCTCGACTAGGTGAACACAAAAAGAGTTGTGTCCCTAGAGGGTCCCAAATTTAAATGCCAAGCATTTCTGTGACCAGTAACTGAAAAAAAAAATGGCTGACTCATGACACTACAGGGGTCATTTGCAACACTGGCGAACTTTTTGTTAACTTTTCCCATTGACTATAATGGGAAACTTGTTTTTTGAATAACTTTTGAACCGTTTAATATTTTTTCACAAAATCTTCAAAAGGCACATCAGGGACTAAAGCCGCATGTTCCCTGATGTTTTCAGACCCATCGCACAAACCGTGCGACCTGTAGGCATGAGTAAAGAGTGCGCAAAAAAGTGTAAATGTGACATGGAACGATGCTTTATAGCTCTGCAACCATATATCCGACCATTACAAAACTTAGCAGATCCAGAGGTCTATGGTACTGCTCCGTGCCTGCCAAATTTCAGGCAAATCTGCGATACAGTGGCAAAGTTATTAAGCTGCAAAATTTCACACTTTAACTTTAAATGGGGTACTCAACCCTAACTATAGTGGCACTACCGTGCCACTATAATGTAAGCTTTTTAGCTGCAACAGACTGATAACAATGTAACTTACCAAGTTGCGGTTCCTGCTCACTGAAAAGCCGGCCGGTGTAGTAAGTGGAGGAAGACAGCACTGTGTCTCCACATTTGGGCAACCACAGTTAAGAAACTCTGCCGCCACTCCTCTCCCCGATTCTCCTGATTCCTTTCACTCGTCAAATTTTAACCCTGCTGAGTACCTCTATTAAAAATGTTCATGAAAACCACTAAATAATACACAAACCTTTTTTTTGCACAGTTCTTTTTCTTTGCCAGCTTGCTTCACCACCTTTGCCAGCTTGATGCACCTCCGTTAACCTTCAGCTCCCGATCTTTCCTCCGAAACGCAGTTGCCTGCCCACTTACTATATTTTCCCAACACGGAATCTACAGTTTGTAATAAAAAAAGAGAACTGTACCACTATCTCCCAAGTTCAAAGGCAACTGCCACTTACAACATTTAAAAAAAGGAAAGTTAGCTTTCTAATCCCATGACCTGCTCCTGCATTGATAGGACCACAGTTTAACAACAAATGCAGTGGCCTCTACTGCCAGTAGCAGCACAGTGCAGTGCAGTGTAGGGACTATTTTACAAAAATTACTTCTAATTCCTTTTCATTAACTTTTTTACACTTTTTAGTTACTTAAAAAAAATCCAGTGAAATAATGGCAAGCCCATTTTCTAAGTGCAATAATACCCTCCAGGGTGGGCAGTATTGGGCTATACTTGCCCCTCCAGGGGCTATAAGACCCTCTGCCTGTGGTGTCGGGCCTCATTATGCCCCTGGGCAAGCGGGTATACCCAATGCTGCCCACCCTATCGGGTACTATTGCTTGCAGAAGGAGCGTGGGTGGCTGGAAGGGGGGTGGAAGGGAGGGTAATACTATTACTACCCCTTAGCAGTAGCTGTTAGCAGTTAAATGAAGGGGAGATTTAGCAGATTCCCTGCTACCTCTCCAAAATAAGGTACTCTTAAAAGCAAATGATAGCTCCCTTTCAGCTGCTAGCTGCGGCTTCTAAAAGGATGTCCTCCTCATCTGAAAGTAATTTTCTAAGACCAGGCGTTTCTCCAACATCCCCATAATCTTCATCCAGGCCTTCCAATGGGTCAGGGTCGGGATCTGCCTGCATATCTGAATCTGTAGCCTGCTCCTGCTGCATCACACCTGGACATGCCTGTGTGGGCCCCCACCGACCTGAGGGGGCCTGGTTTGGGGTTGGGTGTATTTGCTGGGATGTCCTGCAGGACATCAGGGCTCAAAAGCTCATTGAGGAGCAACCAGAGATTTTTATGTAATTCTGCTTTGCCACTGCCAAGCGACAGACCAGGTGCCCCCCCCATACCTCTCAACTGTACCACATTACGAGGAACGTTCCTCATTTTACTTCACAAAAGCTCCCTGTTCCACATTGTGAGGACTTGTTCCACATTCAGTATTAACATTTTAAATCAAAAATCTGTAGTAAATTTTGCAAAAAATATATTACTTAATTAATAACAGATTTTCTTAACGTAAATGCAAACATTTTAACAGTGTTCTGAGCCTCCTAGGTAAATATTTGATCAAGTGTTCCACATTTTGCTCATTTGTTCCACATTTTGAGAGGCTATGTTCCACATTTGGGAGACAAAAGGTTGAGAGGTATGCCCCCCACTCGGAGGACCAGCTTGGGGGAACCTTGAGAGAAATATCATGCTGGGCAACACAATAAGGACAATATGCACCCACGGGAGAGGGCCTCATTACCCTTCTGCAGGTCTTACAAAGTTTTATAATGTATGGCCTCCTGAAAGCCATGGTGCCAAAACCGAAAAAACTGTGACCAAAAAACCTTGATTTTAAATTGTCTTTAAGATAGATGCTGTACAACTGGAAAACTGTGACAGGAAAAAAAACATAGATTTATAACTGTTTTGTGAAAACACCATAAAACTGCCAGTCAACTGTAAAAAAAGCATTCCAGCAGCTTGAAAAGCTGTAACTGAGAGTGCATGCGCCCTCTATGCTCATACAGGTGTGAGCACGGAGTGTGAACGTGCACGAATGCTGCATTCTCCCCCTACTGGCAGGAAGCTGTAATGAAAGAAGAAGCACGTGGCTATTTCAAATGGCAGCTGCGCAACTGTAGAAAACGATGTTGAGGTGGAAAAATACAAAAAAACACCTCATAAGTTGACAAGACCAAAATGTTTTTGGCAGACAACACATAAAACTCTAAAAATGTGCTGCCGAGCCCAGTGGCGCCGGAGGTTGAGGCGCTGGTTGCTACACCTCGAGCCACGCTGGCGACCCGGTTTCAGGAATGTGCCTGGGCCACCAGTGGTCAGCAGAGGGGAGAGAGGACCGAACGTCCGGAGAACTGCTGTCCTCTCTGGGGGGGAGGGAGACCTGTTGTCCCACTCATTGATTGCCCTCTGGTGGCAGCTGGAGGGCAATGCAGGCAGGAAGACACGTCCAAAGTCATTATGTCGGTAGGGAGGGGAGGATGGGAGAAAACGTAAAGGAGCCTGACAGGGTTCCATGATGGCCCTGCATCCCCAAAGGCTGACCACGGTATCTGGATTTGGTCGGGGGGGCGGTGCCTTCCTCCCTGGCCCCACCGCAGGGGCAATCCATGGGGGAATTTCTGGGGTCGGCAAGAGCGGGGATGCGTGGTACTGGAGAAGCGAGTTCCTCCGCAGGAGGACCACAGCCCCTGCCAAGGCTCCCTGGAGAAAAAAAAATCTATATATATATATATATATATATAAAATCTCTAAAAATGTCAAGCGGGGGGAGGAACCAATGCTAAAGACAAGTGACCCCTCAGAGCCCCTACACTCCCAAGAAATACATCTGTTCCTACCTGAGGTGCTTTTTTCGTTTTTAAAGGAATTTACCAAGAGAGAAAACACCCTAGCAAGGCATAAGCGTCTCCCTGTCCACACAGGAAGTGAGAAAAAAAGACAGGTTATTCAATTACAAAGCCGCAGCTTAACAGGCATGATTTAAATTTAGGGGTGCTCCCTGAAAACAGGTAGCCCCAACTGCAGAGCAAAATTGCAGCCCCAACTGAAGTCTTGAATCCTGAAATACTTCAGAGAAGAGAAAGTAGCTCTGTCCCTTTCAAATGGGACAGCACAACTGGGGAGTTTTCATTAGTGCAGGGAATCCTCAGGTGCCCAACATTCTGAATTCTTGGGCTGTGCCATTCCCCTAGTAGGAGTGCACTATATCCATCTTTAATGATTACCCATTGACAATGTGGAGTGCTACAGAAACGGATGTTAAGATTTTGCCAAATGGAGTTGGCCACTTGTAAAACGGAAAATTATTGGCTCTAGACATACAGATGTGATGTAAAACACACAACCTACTGTATATATTTCAGGCTTCATCCCTGGTAGAGAGGGCTGGGATGCCTAAACATCTTTTCAGAACTCAGTGCTGTCAAGTCTTACTCTTTTGGAACAAGACTATCTGAGACCTAAGCCTCACTCTTTCAATGTGTGTCTCACTCTTGTTTATTTTTTTCACGCTCAGAATCAAGACAGCTGCTCAGCTTCCAAGCCAGCTGCCAAAAGCCGTAATAGAGCAGAGAAAGTTATCTTCATTCCCTGTTTAGGACACTTAGCACAAATTACCTGGGGGAGCAGGGGAGGGCGAGCTTCAGGATTTTGGAACACTCGATGCATAGGAGCCGGGTTTGTAAAATTTTTGGTGGGGGTCAGGGGTCAAAGCCCATCCCCTGACCCAGGGGTCAGAGGTCAAAGTCCCCCCAGCGGGGGTCTGTGGGAGAGGAGCCCCTTGTGTGGCAATGAGAAGTCTGGGGGTTAAGCCTCTGGCCTCCGATATGAGAAAAGATTTTGAAAATACTCATTAAAAGCCTTGTTTTAAAACTTCAAGAGGAACCATCATTTTTGGGGGAGGAGGCATTTTGGGGGATGATTTCCCTAATAAACGTAATATTTCATTTTGCTGCGCAGTGTGTGTGTGTGTGTCTTGAAGAGAGATGCTGGAATAGGGGGCACTATGGCCATGGCCTACCACTTTCAGAGTGGCCTATCAGTTTTTGCAATCATGTTAATCTATTACTAGGGAAAATTTCCTTACATCCTTAGCTACCACTTTTCAGACGTTCCGGCACCTGTATATGTGTGTGTGTGCATGCGCGCGCTCGCACATTAAACATTGTACTTACTTACTTGCTATACACAGCATACTACTATTTCCTCCAGAAATCTCTTTAAATTAGAAAACAGAATACATAGATTTAAGCACATCTTTTCAGTTTTCAGGGTGGGCTGGTACCCAACTGAGAGGACTCACAGTGCTGGAAATTCCTGGAATTACAGTGGGCTTTCAAGGGCTCAGCACCTCTATAGCTCTGGTGAGCTCACAGATTCAGTGCCATTGTCTTAAATGAGATAGGGTAGGGGGCTTGTTTAAAGCAGCAGTGCATGATAGCGGTGAAAATTTTGATCCACACCTTTTTTATTTTATTTTATAGTGCCATCTGTCTCCTGACTTATATGATACACATTTTACAACACAAGTCTGTTTTTTTTTCACTTTTTTTCACAGTTGAAATAATAGAAGGAGAGCTCCTTTAAAAATGTCTTGGACTGGGTTTTCATCAGTTTTCTAATGTTAACATCACTTTTTGTGCACCTATCATGAGCTATCATACAGCAAACAGCTGCCTTACAAGAAAAAAGTGGAGAAACAGCCTAATCTACTGGATACACCAGGTTTGAGCCATATTAAAAAGGAGCACTCCTTTAGTCCTTTTAATATTTCAAATGTGACAAAAGGAGTTAAATAAGAGTCAAATTGGAGAAGGAAGTGCATTATACAAATGGGAAATAAGGGGCAATCTGAAAAAGAAAAAAACAGTATAAGCCAATATTTCCACCACTATAATGTACTGCTGTTTTAAAAGTAAGACCCTCATGGAGTCTTGCCCCCCCCAACTCCCGAAGCTCATAAAATATGATATTTTTATTATTACTGTATCAGTCACACTTCCGACTTCAACTTCATCTTGCTGCTGAAATCTTTTATAACAAACATTCATTCACCAAGCTCCAGGAAGTGAGGACTAAGAGTAGTTAAATGTAGGCTAAGCTTCCTGAAGGATATAGGGATTCACGGAGAGGGTGGTGAATTTCACAGAGAGGGTGGTGAACGCATGGAACAGCATTCCAGAAGGGGCTGTGGGGTCAAAAACAGTAGGGGAATTCAAGAATGCATGGGACAAACATAAGGCGTTAAATAAGGGGGGGGGTAAGAATAAGTAGGCTGTTGGTTAACTAGGATCTGATGCTTATCTAATAGATAGGGAAATGGGCAAACTAGGTGGGCCAGTAGTCCTTATCTGCAGTCAAAGTCTATGTTTCCATGGGACAAGATCAAAGGGTTTTGTAAGGGGTATGAAATATTAAACTATAGAGATGCTTCCTGTAGATGGAGGGAGAGTGAATGCTTGCAATCCATTACTCCCCCCACCAAAATTGGGTCAAGAGCACAGGGTTTGGTGAGATATATTAAAACAGAGAGATGCATCTGTAGATCAGAGGAGAGTGAATGCTTTCATTTTCATATCCACCCCCCCGATCGGGTAAAGCTGCAAGCCTGCATACATGCAAGTCTCCTGAACTTTACTGAACAGATTAAGACTGTATGCCAGAAGAACCTCTAGCCCCAACCCTCACAATTTATTTTGTTGTGAACTAGTGTTTGTGTGTGTGTGTGTATGCGTGCGTGAATAATGGTCCCCATCTCCTCTGGGCATTCTGCCTCACACTGCTAGCCTGGTCTGGTCAGAATTTCTGGAACACAACTAACCTCTCTCCTCCTCCTGCCTGCCAGGGTTCCCAACACCTTACCTGGCTACTGCTGACTGTAGTAGACTCCAGTCCTGATGGTTTTGTTGGCCAGGGTATACGTAATCACGGTCCTACCACCACCCATGGTGCTGCTGAACCTGGCCTGCTGCTGCTTGCTCTCTCCTGCTGGTGGACTGCCCTCTCTGTGCTCCCCTGCTGCTGGACTGGTGTGGTCCCCTCTCTGGTTCCTGTCCTTTGATCCCTGCTCCCATGGGTACCCTCCTCCTCAGATCACCACTTGCAGTTGCATGGCATGCATCCCGGACTGGCACTCTCTCACAGGACTCGCGCTACTGCCTCTGGGCATGGTGGTCACACTCGCTCATTGCTCCTTTGAGTCGTCACTCTCCCTGCAATGCTTGATAGTGTCTGCCTGGTGGAGGTCTAGATTGAGGATATCACTGTCTCTGCTAGCTGCAGCCTGGCGCAGCCACCTCACACCCGTGTCCTCATGGTCTTGGGACTGTCTGTCTCTCCTAATTGCGTGTCTCATCACCCGATTCCTGCCTCAATTTAAAGTCCTCCTGGCCAGCCAATTGTAGTGCCTGTCTCACTCTCTTCTTTGGGTGCATGCACCTGACAGGAAAAATGCCATGGACCACCATTGAGTGATGAGAAGCTGAATTTCAGTGGGAGCGGGATCTCGGGAGGAGGCGGTTTTCACATCAGGGTGTGCTGTGCCCATGTTATGCACCCGAATGGCACTAATTTCAAAATGCCATGAAAAGCCCATCAAAGACCGCCACAGTTTGGTGCCAGAGAGGGCTCATGCACACAGAAGTGAAAAAAAAGATAAAACAGTTTTAATGTTTAAAATTATTGGTGGGGCTGGGCTCGCTTCACAAAATATTGCTGGGGCCCATGTCCCATATAACTCGGCGCCTATGTCTTGGTGAATGTCAAACTAGAACTAAAATAGGTGAGGGCAGTGTCACAGCGTGAGGGAATAAACTTCAGACGGGGCTGATTTACAGGTTTAAAACACACCTTGGTGTGATATTTTTCAAAAGTTCATAAAATAATAAATGAAAACATAAAAAATTGCAAACGAAATCATTACTTAACATCAGTAGTTTCTCACACAATACAGTCCTGGATTCTAGAACTCCTAAGAACCTTCTCATCTGCATTCAACAGCTTGTCTGCATTAGCACCTCTCTCCTTCACTCTACTAGACTGAACTGACGTAAACTCTGTGCAAAGGTTTTTATATCTTTTTGGTAGGGTCACCTGACTGAGCCCTTACATGTCTGGCCATGTTTCAAAACCACGGGGGGAGGGGATTGTGTCAGGGGATTTCCTGGTTCAGTTAAAGGTACAGTGTATATATCCACATATATTGACTTTCTATATCTCTGATCCACAGTGATTAAGCTCTTTTATACAGAGAACCTTATACAGTAACAGGTTTATAGTGTGAATTTATGAAAATACCTTAAGGATTTCTTATAACTGTATTAATCATGAAATGATTATTGTTTTATATGGCTTCTGAATCCTTTTTTCTTTAAAAAGACTTTATTAGCTATATTCATTCCTGTTATCTCAAATAGCCTTCATGCTTTTTTGCACACAAAATGCACTTATGCACTTTACACAACACCTCTCCAGGTGTTTGGCATCATTCCAGGGACTGGATGGATGGAAATGGAAAAAGAATGAAAGGAGAAAACTAGTAAGAAGTTTAGTAGGGATAGTAAAGATCTACGCTAGGTGGCCAACCTAGGGTAGGGGGGAAAAAGAAGAAACGCAAAGAGAAAAGCTTTAACTGTTGCGCAACAGAAGTTTTGGTAGCTAGGGAATAAGGAGATAGAAAAGTGGTCCAACAGTCACAGCTGAGGGTGTAGCCTAACTCTACCACAGGCAGCTCCAGAGAATATGGAGGAGATCCACTTGTGCAGCACCACACCTCCAGCATGGATCATGTGAGAGAGGTCCTAGAGCTTTAAGTTGGACAGGGGTGTGGCACCATTGGTGAAAAAGTTTATTCTGGATGAGAAGACAGCAACTATCAGGTGCTCTTTTATGGGCCAACAACCAGCATTTGGCCCAATATTCCTCTGACAGTCGTACCCATAAGGAAGTTTGCCATTACGCCTTCCCAGTGGTGAAGAAGGCTGAGGTGCTGTAGGTGCATTACCTTTTCCCACACCGGCGACCCGCATTTGGGAACGGAGGTGGGTCGGCAGGGGTAGAACTGAGCGTCCGTCAGACTGCTCTCCTCCCTCGGGGGGGGGGGCTGTGTGTCTCTGTGCTCAGACGCCACCCGGAGGAATCCAGGTGGAGGTGCGCATGAGTCACCAATTAAGGGGGGTGCTTCGGGACAGAGCACCGGGAGTGTAACTCCGTGAAGACAGAGCTCGCACATCGTGCTCACTGCATGTAGTTTATAGAGCCAGAGGAGGAAAAACCTGGGGGATGGCCTCCATGAAGCCCTGTCCTTCAAGTCGTTGGCCTGCCCACTCCTTCCGGGATCCAGGACCATCTTGATTGTGCTCCAGGTGGGGGAGGATGGCCTTCCCTTCCCAGACCCACTGCGGTATCCGTGGGAGATACAGGCCACTGGAGGGAAGTAAGGGATGGCTGTGGCTGATGGAACAGGGTGGAATCAGCCGCCCGGACTGCCAAGAAGGAGAATAAACACCTATATCAAAAAACAGGAAGTTTGCCATTTGCTTCTAGCACCATAGGGTCAGGTAGTGTGTCCCTGATTTATAGATGAGTCCTACCCTACCTTTCCGAAAAGCAGTTTGCACCAAGAAGACAGAAGTCAGTGTCTGGTAACAGCAGTCTTTAATGTATGACCCCTAAAGTAAGAGAGCTCCCCTTGCACTTTGGCAGTAATTACATTACATATTGGAAGATACATGCATAAATCCTGTTGTGGCAATGAGATGGTGTACCACAAACACTCCAACAATGGCGAAATTGCTAGAGGCAATGCAAACCTTGTAGAGTTCTTGGACAAACATAATATTCAGTGCCCCGGAGCAACATGGCTTCCGTAAAGGGCATAGTACCACCACAGCACTGCTAGAATTTACTGGTTTCATCCATGTCGCCCTAGACCAAGGACTCTGTGGGGGAGCAATATTCATTGACCCGACAAAGGCTTTTGATACAGTTAACCATCCACTCCCTACTCAGGAAACTGTCTGCTCTTGGGCTCTCCAATGATGCACTGCCCTGGTTCGCTAGCTACCTAGGGGAAAGGGTACAATGTGTTAAAATTGCTGGAGTCACCTCAGCTGAAAAGCCAGTCCTCTCAGGTGTCCCTCAGGATCAATACTGGGTCCATTGCTCTTTTCACTCTTCCTTAACAATCTCCCTGTCATCTGCCAACAGAGGATACTACTTTCCACAGACGATGCAGTCCTGTACTCAAGCAACCGTGACTTTAATCTCCTTCAGAGCCAGCTGCAGCATGACTTCAGGCTTGTTGAAGAATAGTTTAGCTCTCATAAACTTGTCATGAATTATAGCAAAACCAAGGTCATGTCATTCTGCAATGCACGTAACAAGCATAAACCTCTATCCCTCACCATCAAGAATGGGGGGGCCTCACTTGATCAAGTTCACGAGTTCAAATACCTTGGCATCACCTTGGACAGCTCATTCTCCTACTCACAGCACACTGGTAATGTAGCTAAGTCCCCCAACATACGCCTTGGTTTGCTCCTCAAGTACAAACACTGCATGACCTCTGACGCCCTTAGACTGGCCATCCACAGCTCTGTTACCTCCATTATCGACAATGGTCTAGTCATCTATGGCTCTGCCTCCACTACTACTCTTAGAAGGTTATCTGTGACACTTCACAGGGCCTGTAGACTTCTTATGGGGGCTGATCGCCTAACACACACCTGTGACCTGTATGCCCAGTCTGGATGGCTACCTCTCCTAAGTAGAATATAATACAATACCAGACCTGCCTGATAGCCAAAAATGTTCTTCTTGGACTCATGCCACCAGGTGTAACAAAGCTCCTCACCGCCAACAGCAGCAGCACCCACCCGACATGCAGCTCTCAACACCAGACCTTCCAGGTCCCTAGGCGCCGAACCTTGATGGGTCAGAGATCCTTCATGCACAGGGTTCCGCAGTGGTTTAATACCCTTAACAAATAAACTCTTGCATCTGCAACGCTAAACCCATTTAAAAGGCAACTATGTCTATTCCTCCCCTCTACCTCACATTGTGACTGCCTACCCTAAGCAATTGGACATCACTCTCTTCCCCTAGCTGTAACTGCTACTTACCATGTCAGCCTTGCATTTCTGGCGCAGCCTCCTCCCTCTCTTCCTTTGCCCCCCTCCACTCACTCATCCGCCCTCTACTGACACACTCTTTATTGTGTCCTCTGGCCACCGCCCCCCAAGTTCTTCTCACCCGCGACTAACAATGGCATCTTACCTGCTGGCTTCTTCCAGACTTACTCCTATCACGTATACTGCTTCACCATGAATTCTGATAGAGACTAGTTTGTGTTGTCTATTTCAATTTTTTGACCGAATTATTTATGTAGAAGTAACACATATGTTAAGGTTTGTAACCATTGTTTACCTTTGTGTGTTATGTTACCCCCCTCCTCTGACATGGAACCTTTGTAAATGAGCAGTTCCTGCTCAAAGGTACTTGTAATCCTAGAGATTAATAAATAAAAAAAAATATTCTCAATGGTGAGACTGTCCCACTTGGTTCTTCATACACTTTCTATGTAACATGACATTTGGGGCCCCTTTCTTAAAAGTACTGCTACCACCCATGCTCCCAATCAAACCTCCAAGGTGTGACTGGCAGACCAGGAACTGGAAGGGATTGGCTGGCCGTCAGTTCTGCCCGATGAGTGATCCCAAATTTCAGTTTAGCGTGGAAATAACTAGAGCTGCACTAAGGTAACAGGCTATAAAGCTCATATGCTAATCTTGGAAGTTTCTTTTCAATACTGTAAATGTCTGTCTATCTACTAATTAATTCAAATCACACTTTAAAATACACTATATTAATTTGATGCTGTATGATTTGCCAGTCAGGACTGCTGCAGCTGTTAACTGTATTGCATTTATGTATTATTGTATATGCAACCATTCCATTCTTATAAACACCTTGTATCTGCCAATATGAACAATAAATAAAAAGAATTAACTGCAAAAAAAAACAGGAGAGTTGCAATGCATTTTAATTGGCGAGTTGAAAAAAAAAACACACACATCTGGGCCCCGTCTGACCTTAACAGCTAAGAGAATTCTCTTTGGATATGGGTAGCAGAACTTAGAAGTACGCAAGATTATGAAACTTTAGGAGAATTTTCTAAAGGAAAATATAAATCGGCCAACGGGAAGCCTCGATTTCAACCCACCTACAAAAATAATGTTTACTGGTTAAACGTTAATGGCCAGACAGTGGACAGTAACTACAGAACACCCACTTGAACATAGAAACGATCTCTACCCAATACTCACTGGACTGGTACACTATGGTTTTCAAAAGGGAAGTACTGTGCCCCGGCGCTGTCCGTCCACTAATGAGGAAACACCCCCTTTTCCCCGGCTGACCAATGGGCAGTGAGGGGAGGAGACTGGCACGAGGGCCCTATATAATTCCAAAGTGCGGTACGCAATTTTACTCCACGGTTGGCGAAGACTCGTCGCACGTCGGTTGCTTAGCAGGAGCGGAGCCCTCACAGCGCCTAGCATCGCCAGTTGTCTTGTTGCTTTTTTCGAGCGAAGATGGTAAGAGCCACCACGACAACGCTAACTCTGAGAGCAGCGTTTTATCAGTCATTAGCTCGTTTTAAAGGGGTTGACTTTCAGATTGTACCCTGATTAGCGGGGGTGACGTAAAAAGAATAAGACTATAATAAGGAGAGAAGGGCAGAATCAAATGTAAGGCTTTGGCTGTACGTGAAACCGCTTTTAAGTGGGGAGGTAAACTGGTTGAATGGGAAATGTTTAGGTGTGGGAACTCTCGCATTTAGATTTCTAGGTGGTGGAACTGTCATGCAGTTTTCAAAAGGTGGTGGAACTTGAGTTCGTGTGTGCTTCTCCCCATTTTAACCCCGGAGGTAAATCTGAAATAGAGTGCCGTAGAGTCGGACTCTTCACGCCCCAATATGATTTTTTGGTATCCCTCTGGAACCGCTCCGTATTCCGTGAACACCGATGTTTTTTTCTGTCAGTCTAAATATATATCCCGTTCAAAAAACTTGTGTGGCACTATTCCTTACTTATGAGCACATGGCCCCGATTACCCCCGGATTAATTCGTCGCTCAGTACTGCATTGCAGGCGGAATAAATTTTAAGGTTTTATGTTTTAACGTTTCAGCCTCAGTTTATGCGTCCATGTCCAACAGCACAGTGCTGGAGCATGTTTTGGTACACGGTGAGCACACATATCCTGTAGCGACACTCGTTTGAAACATTTTGCTGTGAATTTTGCGCTCATCTCATTTTTTAAAATGAAACGGATTTTGTAAGAGTTGGCTCGCGGTGCTGCTGCTCTTCGCCGTGGGGGACACATTGCCGTTTGGTTTCCCGCCCGCGCGGGCTGCTTGCGTTCTGATTTGTTGGGCGGGGAACCAATTATGACCATGCACGGGTGGGGAGGGTACTGGTTTGCAAGTTGTGGATGCACACAGATACGTGTAGCCATCTGTGGTCGCGCTCGGAAGCTTCTCGCACTAATCGTTGAAACAAAAGTGCATGTAATAACTGACCTATCTAGATTTGCCCTACATAAGCGTAGTTGGGAAGGATTTCTCCGTTTCCCCCATTAACAGTACGTTGTCTACCTAAACTTTCGAACCCGCTAATCGGCATAGTCTATTTTTTTGGGACACGACTGCGAATCGGGAATTGGTGCCCCGAACTTGTAGCCATATTCCTTGTTGCCGAGAGAGGGGACACAGTCCCAGTTTGTCTATTTGAATAACTGAAACACGTGCCTTGACAAAAGGTCAAGGGTCCGCTAAAAAAAAAAAAAGTTTACTTAAAATGCATGAGAACACCAACTTCTAGGGTAGTCAGGACGACTTCTAGAAATTTTGAGGGGGGGATCGACCACAAGCCTGATTTCTGCAGCTCCCCCATCTCTGATCAAAATTTATTTCTACGTTTTTTTTAGCTCATGGTCACTTTTTTGTTTTGTTACATTTTCCCAAATGTAATTGCCGCAATATGGGGGGGGGGTGATGCTGAAAAAGGATCACCCCATGCATTAAACGCCTACTATTTTTCACTCTTTCCGCCCCTGTATAGTTTTGTGCCCTCCTGTTCATCCTTGGCTGTCCCTCTCAACTTGTACTGGAGCACCTTATTATATTTATACTATAGTGACACTTAAAGGGGCACTGGCAGCATTGCCCTTCCGTTTTCGATACCATCCGAGCAGTGTGCAGTTTGGCACACACCTATGCAATCTGTACCGTAGAATACCCCCTTAGATCTCAAAACTTTTGGTAATTTGTAACACAATTCATGTTTCCCTCGGTCTGCTTTTAAATCACCGGCCACCAGAAGCATAACCTGCTGGAGGACACTCTTCAGGCATGAGTGCAGTCTTGAAGTGGCATTTTACACCATGCCCAGTCTAAACATGCGACCCCTGTAAATGCAGGAACAGCGAACAGCTCCTGGTACTTCACAATAAAAACCGAGTATTACGATTACCTTTTTCATACTGGAGCCTAAATTCTGCGCCTGCATGGAAGAAGTGGGTGTAAAGATCCTGTACAAGAGCCTACTGCCCTTGCGCATGTGCAGGATTTAGGCTTTGGTATGGAAAAACTATGCAGATGGGGCAGGGACAGCAATATCCATGCAATGCCATGGTCTGCACATTTGTGCTGCACAAAAGGTCTTGGCTCGTCCATTTGTGCAGTGCAAATACCACAGAGCAAAACCTACTCTGGGCAACCCTAGCGGCTGCTGGAGTGCTGAGTTGCTGCAGTCAACAACCATGTTGGCCGGTGGGGGAGCATACCTGCCCCCGGGGGCTCCCCCATCTGATTACCATCTCGGTACCCATGTAATGTACCCCTGGTGCCTAGTGGGTTACCCCCTCCCTCAGATTGCCAGCCCAAATACAAAAACACTAATCCATGGTGCTGAATGTTTCCCCTTTCTCTGATAGCCAGCCCGTAAAACCACCCCTGGTGCATAATGCCCCCCTCCCCCATTGCCAGCCTGTATAGGAAAATACTAATTCCTGGTGCCAAGTGGGGCCTCTTCTCTCCCCACCCCTGAAGCACCAACCACTTCCCCCTTACCTGCATTGTTGGTGTGGGTGCCACCATACAGTGACCGGCCAGCTACTGTAGGCAATGCAAGAGTGCATGTCCTATGTACAGTACATGGGGTACTCCTCTCTGGCATTGCATACAGTGGCCGGCTAAGGATGGCTGTGCTGGTAGCCAAATGGGCTTATGCGGCACAGACTATGCAGGTAAGGGGATGAGGCAGGGTGGGTGGTCAGTACAATGGAGGGGGGGGAGGTGCCATGCAAACCTGCTGCTGCTTCCTGTGCGAATGGGCCCATATTGGGCATGGAAATGGCCCTTTAGCACCTTGCCTGCTCAGTGGGCTCATTTGCATGGGTCCATCTGAATTGTAAATGGCGATCTGGGACTGTGCACTCTGGCAGTTCTATTCCCTGCACAGCAGAGATCCATGTTGGGGCACTGACATGGGCAATGTGCCGTATGACTGAATATTGTATTCTCTGCAGTGCAAACCTTTGCGCTCCGCTTCACGCTTTTCGAATATTGAGCCTCAGAATTTAAAAAGATCAAGTTAAAACTTTGGCAGTTAAGCTACGAGTGTGGTGAGGGGCTTCAGGAACTAAATTGAAATGCATAAGATTTATGCTCTCTAATGTTAAAAGCCAGAGCTATTGATCACTTGAGTAATACTTTGAATCTGTTCTTATCCACAGCGTGAGTGTATTTCAATTCATGTTGGCCAGGCTGGAGTACAGATTGGCAATGCCTGTTGGGAGTTGTACTGTCTGGAGCACGGTATCCAGCCGGATGGACAGATGCCCAGTGACAAGACCATTGGTGGTGGGGATGATTCATTCAACACTTTCTTCAGTGAGACTGGGGCTGGCAAGCATGTTCCAAGAGCTGTGTTTGTGGATTTGGAGCCAACAGTGGTTGGTAAGTGTTAAGCAAAGTGGAATCAAGTGATATTTTGCATTCGGATTCTTCCTTCCTCCCACCTCGTCCACCAGCTTCATACCTTATCAGGTTCATGTCACCCATTTGGCGTGCATACTGGAGCTAGAGTCCCCTGGCCTCATACACTCCTGAACCTTGTGGCAAGACCCTGCTGCCACTGTCTGAGACTCTGCAAACTAAGCTAAGCAGAGGGGCATCTGGTCAGTTAGTGGATTGAGATGGGAGGAGGATGCCAGATGCTGCTGGCATGTTTTTCTTCTCTCTAGTCCATCCTTGTTGCCAAAGTAGAGGTGCCCAGTGAGCCCTGATCGGCAGGGTAGATTTAGCATGGAAAAGAACCTATGCTGTGTCTGCCTGTGGTAATTGCTTGCAGAATGAACTATGCAGCCACCCCTCCCAGGACCAGTGCATACTCCATACATCTTGGTCCTTCTAGCACATCTGGCCTGGGGTGTGGGAATTTGACTTGACTAACGTCTTGCTACATGACTCGCTGGGGGTTTGAGTGATTTATATTAGGGCTTTCATAACCTGTAATGAGATTTTCCCGTGTAATTTTAAGCCAGGAAGTTGGCTAAATGTTGTAATTGTGAGGTCCAGTGCATGTGTCCAACAGATCCCTGTCAGTAAGTCTGATATTAATCCGTGTTAGGACCACCATTATTGCTAGTGTGCTGCTGGAAAACATTTAAAATAGTCCAGTGTGGATCAGAAGTGCTTTTGTCCTCTTCCTAACTTGTCGGCATTCTGAAATCACTCATTGTGATGTCACAGGTTTCAGTTACTGCCAGATGTCACAGTGCTGATGAGGTATCTTTTTGGCGCTACTAACTCAATTTACTGGTTCATCCAGTCTGCATTGTTAGCAGTGCGGGGGGGGGGGGTGGAGGGCAAAAAGCCCAAATGCCCTGTTTTCAGGTCTGCTTTGGGTGCTTGAGCGGACTAGGAGTGCATGTCCCAGACTGCTTCTTGGAGAAGAGGAATAAAGGTACACATTATGTCTCTTTGCAGATGAGGTTCGCACTGGCACTTACCGACAGCTTTTCCATCCGGAGCAGTTAATAACCGGTAAAGAAGATGCAGCCAATAACTATGCCCGGGGTCACTATACAATTGGAAAAGAGATAGTGGATCTGGTGTTGGACCGCGTTCGCAAACTGGTATGTAGGATTCACTTCTGCAAACGAGATTATACTAATTCTCTGCAGATCTCGTTTGCACGAGAAGAATTTTCAAATAAACTTTGATTTATCATGTTTGTTTAAATTACATCTGCCTCTATACCTCTGAACTGTCCTACATTATGAGGAACAAGTTCCTCATTTTACTTTACAAAAGTCCCATTTCATATCGAGTGGATTTATCCCACATTCAGTGTAAGATTTAAAAACAAGGATCCATAGTAAATAATGTGACTTGTACTATTCAGTTAACAATAAACTTTGTAAACAAAATGGTACACATTTTAAGTGTTCTGAGCTTCCTAAATGTTCCACAATTTTGAGGCAGTGTTCCACATTTGGGGAATAAACAGTTGAGAGGTATGCCTGCCTCACCACTTGGTTCTCACATGCTAACTGCTACTGGTCTTCTTGCTTGGTAATTATCCAGGAGTCTACCTTTGCTCTTCTAGCCTCATGCAGCTGCTTCCCCAGGCAAGGTCTAGTCCTTGGCTCAGAACTTTGCTACTGAGTTACTGCAGGGAAAGGTGCCATTAAATGTTTTTAGTAATGTAAAAATGGAGGCAGCCCTGATAAGCCCAGCAGTGTGCGGTGCAGACCACTGGAATTCAGGAGAGGCAGGCCAGGATCCATGCAGACTGCTTCCAGAGGGCATCGTTCCTTGACTGGGAAGGGGTCCGGGGAGTCTGACACGCAGTGACCCCTGCAGGCAGACCACAGTTTGATCTTTCCACAGGGACACACTATCTGGAGGGCAGGCACCATGCCTGGGGGGTCCAGGCTTGCAGTGGGGAGAACACGTGGAAGAAGAAATCCTGTCATCTGAACAGGGTAGATTGCTGGGTGACAGCAAGGAGGAGGCAGAAAACATGGTAAATTTAAATGTATGGTCTTGAGATCACTTAACTCACTGTCACAAATCAAAGGTATAAGGGCATTAATACACCTAGAAGAAAATTGTTTGTTCTACTCGGCAGGTTGGAAGAGGCTGTCCATTTCTGCTTAAAGTTGGGAGATCTGGACCATGAAATTCAGTCTGCCTTAACTGAGAACGGTTGCTTGAGGATTGCTTGCCTGCCAAATTACTGCCTGGAATAACAAGTAACTTTCAACTATTACACTCTGGTGTTACTTGGAAGATTTTCTACCTGACATCACTAGGTGTAGGTGTGATGTGTGGAACAGCACATTTTCTGTAGCACTCCACATTCATTGGGTATTCAGAAACAAATGGGTAATGTGCATCCCTACTAAGGAAAATGGCATAGCCCAAGGCTGTTAACAGTATGTACTCTTGGGCACATGGACATTCTAGATGGCAGCAGCTCTCCAGCCTTTGTTGTGCCATTGAAGGGGAGACAACACAGAAATTTCTCATAAGAAACTTTCATTGTTTACTCTTTTTTTGGGGCTGCGATTCTGCATAGCAAGTTGGGGCTACTCTGACAGGGAGCATCCCTACATTTATAAATCGTGCCTGTTAAGCTGTGGCTTTCAAATTGGCTACCCTGCCCCAACCCCCATTTCCGCTGCATGGTTGTTTGGATGGGGGTCACGTCTGTCAGTACTCGAAGGGTGTTTATTTTTTAGTAGGTCTGTTTTTTTGCTCATGTCATGTGCTTGAGGGAAGTAATTGGTATTTTTTATTTGAAGAAAGGGGTGGGTGCCCCCCTTTTTTTTTTTCTTTCTTTTTTTCATGGTACCAAAAGGAAAGTGGGAACCAGAGCTTTAGGCAGCTTTTCAACTGCCTTTGTGGCAGTTCTTTTGTAAATGCACTCTCAGTCTGCAACAACCACTAGTAGAATTATAGGAGTATAAATAGCATAGTGCAATTACAACCTTTCTACAGGTAATACTTTACAGGTCAATGGAACACAGTGCATTTAGTACCTCCCTCTCCTTAGTTACAGTGCGGAGGGAAGGGACATACGAAATTTGCCAGCAGATAAAGGCCTAGAGGTCTATCAAGTCTGCTCGAATGTGCAGCTAGCACCCCTTATTCTGCAGCTGCCCCTCCCTTCCACCCTTCCCCTTCATTAACCCTCCCCCTTGTCCTGTCCCATCCTCGTTTGAAGCAGTCCACTGTTCTACTGCATACCACTTCTGCAGGTAACGCATTCCACCCAGCCACCACCCTCTCTGTAAAAGTGTCTCTCGTCTCCTCCTGAACCTTCCTCGCTCCAGTCTCATATCATGGCCCCTGGTGGGCCTCCCCTCCCTTACTTTGAACAGCCCCACTGTACCTGTCTTGTTTATTCCTTTCATGTATTTAAAGGTTTCAGTCATGTCCCCCCTGTCTCTCCTCTCCTCCAGTGAGTACATGTGCAACTCCTTCAACCTCGTCTCGTATGATAAGTCCCCCAGACCCTTGATCATCTTTGTCGCCCTGCGCTGCACTCCCTCCAGTAACTTAATGTCCCTCTTCAGATACAGATGCCAGTACTGCACGCAGTACTCCAGGTGTGGTCTAACTAATGACCTATACAGTGGCAGAATCACCTCCTCCCTCCTCGAGGATATACCCCTTGCAATACAACCCAGCATTTTGTTGGCCTTTGCAGCTGCCTTCCTACACTGTGCCGAGTTGTTCATTGACCCTGTGATGAGCACACCGAGATCCTTCTCCTCCTCTGTCTGGGCTAGCTGCACTCCCCCTAGCTGGTAAGTCCTCCTTGGGTTCTTCATCCCAAAATGCATCACCTTACCTTTTTGGCATTAAAGCCCAGTTGCCAGGTGTCTGACCAGGTTTCAAGCTTTGCCAGATCATCCTGCAACCCTGCCATCCCCTAGGTCATCCACCACCGCCCAACCTTGGTATCATCAGCAAACAGACTGATCTTGCTCTTGATGTCCCATGATATGTCTGCAATGAATATCCCAAACACTGGTCCCAACACCAGCCCTGTGGGACACCGCTTGTCACTGCCCTTGGGTGTGAGAGCTCCCCACCCACCACCACCCTCTGTTGCCTTTCCTGCAGCCAGTTTCCTACCCATCTCACCAGCATTGCACCTGCCCCTGTGCCTACTGAAGTCCAGATACAGGACATCCACTGCATGTCCCCTGTCCAGTTGCCTAGTTACCCAGTCATAGAACTCGACCAGGTTGGTTTGGCGGGATCGGCCACGTATGAAGCCATGCTGTCTGCTGTCCTGTAGTCCTTTGGCCTCTAGGAGGGCCACCAGCCTCTCCTTCAGGATAGTCTCCATTAGCTTACCCACGATGGATGTGAGGCTCACTGGTCTGTAGTTTTCCGGTTCATCCTTGGGGCCACTCTTGTGGAGGGGCACCACATGAGCCATCCTTCAGTCCTGAGGTACACGCCCCGAATGTAGTGAGGCATTAAATAGGTCTACCAGCTCCTTCAGTACCCTGGGGTGGATGCCATCTGGGCCTGGTGCCTTGTCCACCCTCAGTGCCTTCAAACCCTCTCGAGCTCTGCCCTCCATGACTTCCCCATCTGTCACCACTCTCCCCCGTCTGCCATTTCTCCCATCTTGGGTGTCACCCCTTCTTCTCTTAGTAAATACTGAGCAGAAGTACTCATTTAGTGCTTCCGCCTTATCGCACCCTGCTTCCACCCAACCCCCTCCTTCCTAATCCTTACTGTGTGGTCCCTACAGCCCTTTTCCCTGATGTACTTAAAGAGTCCTTTTCCCCCTTCTTAATGCCTTGTGCCAGCCTGAGTTCCGTAGATGCTTTGGCTCCCCTTACTGCCCTTGTCACCTCCTTCGATTCTGTCAAGTACTCCTCTTTGTCCTCCCCCCTCCCTGTTTTCTTGTACTTCCTAGAGACAGCTCTTTTCTTCCTTACCTTTTTCCATGACCTCCTTGCTCAACCAGCTCAGTTTCTTAGCCCTAGCCTTCTTGCTCTGGGCTTTACAGCAGGTTTTGGTTGTCTCCACTATCCCCAGCTTTATGAGCTCCCATCTCTGGTTAGTATCCATACTAGATTGAATTCTGGCCAGGTACCCTTTTACCACTTCTCCCATCCTCCCAAAGTCGGCCCTCCTGAAGTCCAGCACTCTTGTGCCAGATTCCACTCCTTCCTTGCCCATATCCAATGTGAGCCATACTGAGTGGTGGTCACTCCCTGACAGCGGTTCCTCCGCTGTAAGTTCTCTCTCAAAGTCCCCATTTGCCAGCACAAGGTCAAGGGTATTTCCTAACCTGGTTGGTTCACTGACCATTTGCAGCAGGAAGCTGTCCTGGAAGGCATCCAGCAGTACCTGCTCCCTTCTGTTCCTGGTTGTTGGGGTGCTCCAGTCCACTCCTGGCATGTTGAAGTCCCCCACAATCACCACACTACCCTTCTCGCAGGTCCTCCTGATCTGTCCCGCTAGTTCCCTGTCTAACTCCTCCATCTGAGATGGTGGCCTGTACACCACTCCCATTCTAAGAATCCTATTCTTGGAATCCTGGATTTGCACCCAAAGTGACTCTGTACTACCCTCCTTACCCCCAGGAGTCCTTTAGCATCAGTAACAATAGCAGTTAGCTGGCTAGGTTAACTGCCCTGGAGGTATGCCTTTAAGAGAATTACAATGAGCTTGGGGCATCAGCCAGTCAAAACACAGGGGAGTGTGCTGACTGAGAGAAGCCTGAAGGGCTTCAGCACAGACTGGGCAAACATTGCCCCAGAGGGGTGTCTCAACTTTCCTTGTTGACAGCTTCCTGTTCGCTTATCTTGGTAAAGTTTTCTTCGCAAACTTAAATCTTTAGTGTGCTGAGTGTAATTTTACTGTTTTTAGTGGTTCATTTTTCACGCATCTGCGTTAATTTTATTGTAGCTGCATTTATTTATAGATATTTTTACTGCAGTTGCTTAATTTATATATTCCCCGGCAGATGCTTATTTCGATGGTCTTTGACTCAACTCTGGAAGGAACTGTCAAGTTTTACGTTTTTCCTTATTTTGCACTTCAGAATTCGCGGGTCCCTACTGCGAGGTAACTGCTTGATTTTCAAACTGACAGTGTCACCGTCGGCTGCCACAGGACTGGCTTAACAGCGTTTTCAGCAACCTGTGCCACAGCTGTTTTTTGGTTCAGATCTACTGGTTCTCTTTGAACAAATTTTGGTCAGAAACCAAGCAGAGAGACCTAAAAAAAAATATAGGGCTGAGGAAAAATCAAAAGACCCTTGATGAGGGGCCATGTAACTTCAATAAATAAAAATTCAAGCATCCAAGTCATAGCCAAATAAATAAAAATTCCAAAGGAGCTGAAGAAGCTCCTCACAAATTAAAAAAAAAAAAAAAAAGGCGCTGATGAGGCGTCCAAAAAGGAAGCACTGTCAAGCTGCTGAAGTGACTAAAAGGATTTTCTGTACAGAGAAAATCGCTACTGTTGCTTCTGGGGAGTAAAAAACATACAGCACAGAATCTTGTGTCCACTACAGTCTTTCTGGAGTTTTGTCTGCTATGCAGGAGGATCCGCTCTCTGCATTTATCCAAAACATGCTAGATGGACCTCCCTACTCAGGAGTCCATCCAGGATGTGGATAAAGATCATAGGGAGATGAATGGTCTCCCACCTCCTAAGACTGGTCGTGCCCATCTATAGTGAGAAAATATAAATGAAAATACCATGAAACTGCTTCAAACCCCCACTTCTGTGGCAGGGGTTGACAAGCTGGCTGAAAAATAAATAAATTAAATCGCATAAATAATGCTGAGTGCCTGTCTGTACATCCCAGCCATGAGAGTGTAGTGCAGCAGGCAGCTTGCGAGAAAGCTGGGGTCTCCTTGTACTCCTTACCCCAGGACAAGGACTCCAGGAAAAATAGATTTCATAGCAAACCACAGCTGTTCGTCAAGTTTTCCTACATGGCTTTCACAGCCAAATATCAGAGCCCTGTAGAATTCTGTCCTGGCCATTACTCGCAAAGGATTGGATACAGTGGTACAGGAGCTGGTGGATACGGCAAAAACTGCCCTGGAAGTTATACATAGACAGTGTCGGCAGATAAGGGCCTATGGCCCACCTAGTCCGCCCATTTGAGTTTGTAAATTCAGTTTGTTTTCCTAGAACTGTGTTGCCCCTTACCCCTAATCTCCAGAATTCCTTTGTCTATCCCATGCATTCTTAAATCCCGTGATTGTTTCAGCCCCCACCACTTCCTCTGGCAGGGTGTTCCACTTGTCCACCACCTGTTCTGTGAAGAAATTCTTCCTCATGTTTCCTCTGAATTGTCCTTCCTCCAACTTCATCCCATGCCCTCTAGTCCTGGAACATCTCTTTCGCTTAAAAATAGTGTATTCTTGCACCCTGTTCCTTCCTGTAAGATACTTTGTATGTGTCTATCATCCCCTTTCTCCCTCCTCTCCTCCAGGGAGTACATGTTCAGTTCCTTCAACCTGTCTTCATAGAACTTGTGATGCAATCCATGCACCATCTTTGTTGCCCTCCTGTGAACCTTCTCTACCCTGTCAATGTCCTTACGTAGGTATGGTCTCCAGAACCGTACACTGTACTCCAGGTGGGGCCTCACTAGTGTCTTGTATAGCGGAATTATGACCTCCCTTTTCCTGCTGGTGATACCCCTGCCTATACATCCCAGCATCCTATTTGCTTTACCTGCTGCCTTGTCACACTGTTTCCCTACCTTGGGGTCATCAGAGATGATAACCCCAAGATCCCTTTCCTGCTTGGTGCATGCTATATCCTCACCCCCAACTGATATATTGTGCCAGGGTTTTTGTGCCCCATATGCATTATCTTGCACTTTTGCATTGAATTTCAACTGCCAAACCCTGACCATTCTTCAAGTTTCTGCAGGTCCCTTCTCATTCTGTCTACACCCTCTGGTGTGTCTACTCTATTACAGAGCTTTGTGTCATCAGCGAACAGTGAAATTTTGCCTTCTAGGTCCTGTGCAATGTCACTGATGAAGATGTTGAATAGGATCGGTCCCAGCACTGATCCCTGTGATACCCCACTGGTCACTCTTCCCTCTGTGGAGTGGCAGCCATTTACCACCACCCTCTGTGTCCTGCCACCCAGCCAGTTACCTACCCACCACACTACTGTCCTGCCCACACCCATATTCCCCAGTTTGTGTAATAGTCTTCTATGTGGCACAGTGTCTAAAGGCCTTGCTGAAGTCCAGATAGGCCATGTCCACTGCCCTCCCCTGATCCACCTCCCTAGTCACCCAGTCAAAAAATTAAACGAGGTTGGTCTGACATGACCTCCCCCTGGTGAAACCATGCTGCCTTGGGTCCTGTAGTCCATTGACAACCAGATGTTCCACCAATCTCACCTTCAGTAGTGCTTCCAGGATCTTCCCCACTACCGAGGTGAGGCTGACTGGTCTGTAGTTCCCTGCTTCCTGTTCCCGCTTTTGTATAAGGGGACTACATCTGCTGTCCTCCAGTCTTTGGGTACCTCCCCTGTTTTCAGTGATCAGCTAAACAGGATAGCCAGAGGTTCAGCCACCACCTTTCTTGGTTCTTTAAGGACCTTGGGGTGCACCCCATCTGGTCCCATTGCTTTATCAACTCTTATTACTTCCAGTTCCTTCAGGACCCTTTCTCGTGTAAAGGGACTTGTGTCCATTTCTGCACCATTCTCACCCCTTGTACTCCATTCAGACCCATTACCCTCCTCTTCCTCAGTAAAGACTGAGCAGAAATATCTGTTCAATATGTCCGCTTTACTGTTGTCATCCTCCACGCGGCCCCCATCCTCCCCCTTCAGTCTCACTATCCCTCTCTTTGTCTTTCTTTTTTCACTTGTGTACCTGTAAAAGGTTTTGTTCTCTCTACCCACTGATTTTTGCAATGTGTTCTTCTGACTTGAGCTTTGGCTTCCCTTACTGACCTCCCTGCCTCCATTTGCTTCTCCTGGTACTTCTCCCTATCCCCTTCTGCCTGTGTCTTTTTGTATTGCCTGAATGCAATCTTTTTGGCTTTCACTTTCTTTGCTACCTCTTTGGAAAACCATAATGGTCTCCTCTTTCTTTTGCTAACTTGCTTAATGCATAATTCTGTTCTTGTAATCCCCATTTTAAATACTGCCTACTGTTCCTCAACCCCTGATTCCTGTCCCATTCCCCTTAATGCCTCTTTCACGTATCTCCCCATTTTCCCAAAGTCTGCCCCCCTAAAATCCAGGATATGTGTTTTTCTGTGGTTTGGTTCTGCTCTTTCTGTGATTTCAAACCACAATGACTGGTGGTCACTGTTCCCCAGGTGCTCCCCACTGTTCTCCCCCATCACACTGTCCCTGTTTGTGAGCACAAGGTCCAGTATTGCCTTCTGCCGAGTTGGTTCCATGACCAGTTGCTTGAGGAAGGCACCCTGAAGGGAGTCCAGGATAAATCTGCTCCTAGTTGATGCTGCTGCTGGGATGCTCCAGTCCACGTCTGGAATATTGAAGTCTCCAACCAGTACTACTTCATCCGTGTCTGCCATCCTCTGGATGGCTAGCATCAACTCCTGTCTGTTTCTTCCTCCTGGCTGGTGGTCTATAGACCACCTGTGCGGATGGCTGTTCCCATTTTCCTTTCCAGCTTAACCCACAGTATCTCTCCCCATTTTGTTCCTCTTGGATCTCTGTGGCCCTTATGTCATTTTTTCACATACAGTGCCACTCCTCCTCCTCCCTTCCTGCCTGCTCAGTCTCTTCTGAATATGTTGTAGCTGCAGGTATGGCAATCTCCCAGTCGTGGTTATTACACCAGGTTTCAGTGATGGCCACAATGTCCAGGTCTGACTGCACCATGACAGCCCAGATCTTCCATCTTGTTGCTAAGGCTCCTGGCATTTGCACACATGGCTTTCCATGATTTGACCTCCTACATTGTTTCACTGTTCTACTCCAGCCCCTTCCTTGGTTGTCCTTTATCCCTGGTTCTCCTTGCTGTCTGCCCTTCTGCTGAATTTTGCCCTTTTCTGCCTATCCACCTCTTGGGCACTAATCTCCATTTTTGCACACTGCTTTGCAGAGATAGCCACTCCTCTGGTTCACTGGTTCCACTGCTGGCTGTGGGGTGAACAAGTAGGTACCCTCCTTGCTGGCCTGCCACCTTGCTGCTAGTTTAAATGCTAGGTCAATGTAGCGTTTAAACTTATCATTAAGTGCTTGGATTCCCCTCCAGGATGGATGCAGGCCGTCAGGCTTAACAAGCCTCCATCCCTCCAGGTGGGTCCCCAGTCACCAACAATCAAACCCTTCCTCACAGCACCAGTTCTTCAACCATGAGTTCAAGTTCCTGGTGCATGCCTCCCTATGCTCTCCCTTGCCTCATGAGTGGTACTTCTGAGAAAGTGACAGAAGTAGCTACCTGTTTGAGAACCTCCCCAATTTCCTAAACTCTTCCTGAACTTCCTTTGGCCCCCCTTTGCCAGGTCATTAGTACCCTCGTGATAATGACATCCAGCTCACCCTCCCGTCTTGCCTTCCCAGTGATCCCCAGGATCTTCCTTCCATCCCTCCATGCCGTGGCACCTGGTAGGCACCTCGCCTCCCTGTCCTCCCTCTCCTGTGTTCCTAGCTGGATCCCTCTTATGATGGAGTCCCCCACCAGGATTCGCTACCTCCTCCTGGGGTCCACTGCTTTCCCCGCTGAGGTCACCTCCTTGGCTAACCTCCACATCCTTTCCTTCCACTTCTCTGGGTACCTCTATTTTGTTGTCCTC